>OX123182.2:117200228-118562253 GCA_944739405.2 Euclidia mi
GCCACATTTTACTGTAATTCGCATTAGTAATAGTGACCACATTGCACCCACATCATAAACACAAAGAACAATGCCCATTTCTGGCCCAGTTTGGAACTCATGAACAGCACAATAAAGTTTCAATTAGTTGTTGAATAATCTTTTTTATTTATAACTTAATTTATAGGCATTACTAAAGGTGTGCCGAGAAACTTATTCAATAAATAGGTTTAAAAAGATGTTTTAACGTCTAAATAGCCAACACGTAATAGATCAGAAATTGCCAGTAAAGAAATCATAATATTAAATCGATTATCACTTTCTCTTTATCGATTTTACGTTTTCTCTACTCAAAATGATTTGAGTCAATAGCAAATCTCTACTTGGTCCTTAAACATTTAAAATGTGTGTATTTTTAAGGTATATATGCGATTAACTACAAATGAGTTCGATTTTGAACCAAATATATAGATAACCTATGTCCGAAATCCATATCGATTAATCGATATCATTTAAAACTGTAAAATGGCAACACTTTTTTGACTCTTAAGTAAATGTCAATAATGTCATATTCAGTTTATTTTGTTTGTTACATAGAGATATAAAGGATAGAGTGGCAGAACAGTACCTAACTCAATACTGTGTCGTGTCCGTCGGTGCGAGAGAGAACGCTACATTAAAGGCCCCCTGCATCTCTCTCTTACAGTACATGCACAACATCAACATTGCGCAATGGCGTGCTACCTGTAACTATTATTTATATCAGTTTATCAGTAATCAATAGTTTAAAAATATATAAACTATTTTGGCACTTCAAACTATCTTCGTGTATCAATAAAAACAACTTTTAAACTATTGATTACTAATAAACTGATTTAAATAATAGTTACAGGTAGCACGCCACTGCGTAATGTTGTGCATGTATTGTTAGAGCGAGATGCAGAGGGCCTTTAATGTTGCGTTCTCTCTCCCACCGGCGGACACGAATAGGTCCCACTCTGCCACTCTATTCTAATATCTCTATGGTTTGTTACCTATTTGTTTTGCTCGTGCATATTGTGAATGCTTTTTATGTTTTTGGATCTTTTACGACTTCTGGCTTTTTCTTTCGGATTTCTACCCTTACCACGTGATAAACTCATTCCTTTCTACGCAAAACTACGAAATACTTTAACTATCCTAATAAAAGTGGGTACACACCTAATGTTTTGTGAGCAAATAAAAGTCCTTCTTGTAATAAATCTATGAATGTGATGGACCTCTAATTAATCTTAAAATTCTAGTTTAACACTCTTTTATCGAATGCAATAACAACTACTACAATTTTTAACTGTTCACATCTGGGCCGGCGTCTCTTAGAAAAATGGGCATTGTTCTTTGAAAATTTGCGTTGAAGCGACAACACTTTGCTCGCCTCTTTCCTCTCCATGTCGCTGACTATTGACGGCTGTACGCTACGCAACAACATCGTAACCACGAGCAACAATGCAACCTCAACAACATTTTGTAGGTACCACAACACAACCTCAATAAGCCGCAGCGACACTATACACACGTAACCATAGCTTGACTGCATATATTTGTGGTATGGGTGGGGTCCGTGTGAATAAAGCCTAACGTACTTCATTGTAGGTAATTCAAAATATAGCTGATAATTCAGTAGACAATGGTCTACTTATACGCTTAAAACAAAACAACTTGAGTATAATACAGTATTTTACATCACAAATGTGCTTAATTAAAAATTAAAATTATCATATGAAATACGAGGCAATTTAAACTGTGCACAATGAAAACTTCAACTCACGAAACTTACTTGCTAAACAAGACTAATGTAATTTGGCTGTTTCAGCAAATTGTGAGTAATGCATGTTTCGGTACTTATTTCCCGACTAATACTCGTAGTTTATGCTGTTACATGAATTTTGAAATTAGCATAATGGTACATCATACTTTAAAGGAAAACATCATTAGGAACCCTGCACGTATGAGAGTTCTCCATTATGTTCTCGAAAGACATTTGAAATCTGCCACAGTCCAAAAACGCCAGCCAAGGACACCCGCCCTTGGCCAGCGTGTGGACTATGGCCTTCATCCTTTCAGCCGGTAGAGGTCCACAGCTGGACATATTCCTCCTCGAAAGCTCTCCACGTCGACCGCATCCATCCGCTACTATGGTCTTTTTCTAACGATAATGAAAAGAGGCCCGTGCCCAGCAGTGGGAAATTTTATATACAGGGCCGTCTAGGTGGTGTGTACCACCGCAGTATCACTTATTCTGCCGCCAAGAAGGAACGTACAAATTTGTTGTAATATGTTTCTGTTTGAATCGTACTTTAGCTAGTAAAAATACTGGGCATTGAAACACCTTACGTCTCAAGGTAGGCAGCGGCTTTCATGTGTCTTCGACATGGCTGAAGTCAGTGGGCGGCGGTTATCGCTTACCGTCAGATCGTCTACTATCTTACAGCCGTAAACTAGAAAAATAAGTTGTAAGTGGTGAATCTTATAGCAAGTAAATCTTATAGCATACTTTACGGCAAACCGGCCTGGGATTCGGCCACGCTCAGCGCGCTGAGACTAGCGAGCTCCGTCATGTGGGATTGCCCCATTAACTGGGACGCGCACTTGGACACAAAATTTCATACCCTAGGCGGTAAATTATCTTAGGTTTTCTTTTTTCGGCTCCACTCGCAATGAAAACCGCGATGTATATTACTTTCTTACTTCATCTTAGGCCACAAGTTCGATTGAAAGAAGGAAAAGATTTTTTTTGTACCACAAACTCCAAAATACTCATAACAGAACATCAATCTAAAACTTTGCATATCCATCAATTCTGGCTGAAAGATATTTGATAAAAACCTCTTTACAAAACAGAGGAATGAAATAATATAATAATTTGTTGGTGCGAATATGAAATTAGCTGGCTTTTCCCCTTGCCGAATACCCAATGTTTTCTTCCCAATTTAGAAATGTTGCAATAACATATTTATTTTCTCCTATTGTTTTCCTTTTAGTGAAGACAAGGATCTTGAATAAAGTGGGTAGTTGGTACTTTCTTTTCTGTTTGCCTTTTGAGAAATTTTGTCGCTACTGAATAAGTGTATTAGTTCGGTTATTGGACTAGGAGATTTCGTTTCGATTCCTAGAATTAGCAAAGTTTATTTTAAATTTGACAATTACATAATTTCACTTTTGCCAATTCCTTTGGGGTCGGCGCAGTATTTCCTCGTTTTGTGGCATATAAAGTCAGCCAAAAACATTATACTTGCTAACCAATTGAAAATTACAGAGAGTTTGAAATATCCTGACGCTGCCGGTGGTTTAACCATAGAATGTACATTTCACTTTGAGGTGCCAATCAAAGTAAGTAAGTAAGTAAGTAATTCTTTATTGTACACCACAAAAATGCAAATACAAGGAAAAAAGAAAAAAAAACAGCAGTGAAGTCTCTCTGAAGAGTTAATAATCGGTCAAAACCAGAGAGACACCATAAACGATTTTTAACGCGCCTTAATCCCTTTAACTAATTAATTTTAACTACCTATAAAAATCGAATTTGGCTTTTTCATAAAAAGTATATAATAACGCTAGGATGATATAGGTGACGATTGAGTAGTGCCTATGCATCTAATAGCTATTTCGGGTGCATATAAAGACAATCCAATCGTTTCTAAGTATAAAAATTGTAGTGAGCCAATATCAATGATGTTTGTTTGTTGGTTCTTTACAATAAAACCATCAACTCTTATACACCCACATTTACAATATAAATTGTACAATCACTACTGTAAAAACTTATATTATAAATCCTTATATTATATATTTTCCACGATTTCTCATAACTTACTATTACCGTCTAGACGCGGTAATACCTGGTATTTATTACATAGCGCCTCCAGGAGGGGATTAGCAACGTGCGGCGCGACGGTGTTAATCTTTCGCTCACACACAAACATGGAGCACATGTAACGCCTCGGAAAACGGTTCGGATTAGCCTCAAGTCTCGTTCAGTAATTTTTTGTATGAAATCTATTCTTGTATTTTTTTTATTTTTTTAAAGACTCACTTTTTTATAGTCTCCGAAGGGGTAGGCAGAGGTGTAATATTACACCCACATTTCGCCATGAATTTTTAGGTCCTACATAATAGGAGGCGAGCCTAATGCCTTTACCGGGCTCATCACAAGACTCCGTGTTGCTACTGAGAATTCGGAAAACCCAGTAACACTTTTGCCCGATCCGGGAACCGAACCTTCAGGTTGACAGTGTAGCGAAGGGCGATGCTGATTCGTTTCGGTGAGTGTCAACCATTAATACCAACCTACGGGAATGAAAAGCCAGAGAAAATATTTTTGTGGGTTAACCATCGTTTCTTTATTATATTATATATTTGAGCTCATAAATAAATTCGAAAGAATTTTCATCTACTGCAGTTATATATATTTTTAAAATAGTTTGGTTTAAAAATATAATTACTAACTGATTGAAATGCTTCAATAAGCACCTATTCAAATTGTGATATCCGCAACCGTATCTGCACCAAGACGATCCATTAACATCACAATTTTATGTCGTCAGATTATGTCATTGTCTATTTTATTTTAAACGTATAAATTCCTTCCAATCCCGCTGAGTAAATTGGTATTTTAACTCAAAGAACTACACGGTTTTATCCATCGGCTGAGTAACTTACAGTTAAAGAGGCGCGGAGCCACTAACGAGACAACTTGTTTACAACTGATAAGTTTTTCTGCACAAATGTATCACATATTATAACTTACGTTAAACTATTCGTCTAGGAATTTCCCTTATACTCACTCCTTTTCAACGACGATCGACCATTGAGTCTTTCTTCAAACCCAAAACTGCGTTGTATTGGCTTATTTCTTACCTTCATAATGTTTTATTCCAATTAAGACTGAAAAACAGGAGAACGTTGCATTTATTCTGGCAACTATTCTAAATGCGTGGAAAACGCCGATTTTATCACCAAGGACCGGCGCACATGTAGTGAAGTGCAGTGCAGAGCATTTTTCATTGTAAAACTTTCATCGCCATTATTCTCGCGGAAGCAAACCCTGGATTCAAAGGTGAAGGTGTTGGATAACTTCGTATGACGATATATGTACACTTTAAAAAAATATCAACATTAAAATACCCCTTATTCCAGCTAACATCAGAAACAGGAGACAAGACAGGAGTAACGGTCTCTATATCATCGGGTCTCGGGCAATACGTCTTCGCTGTCCCACAAACTACCTGAAACCAACTCAAAGTGAATAGAAGGGCATTGAGATTGAATATTTGTCTATTCCGACATAGTAGAGGATAAAAAATTTCATGAGATAGAGAACCCTTTCCACTGCCGCTTTTTAAACATTAGGTATTAATTTATTATTTAAAGGGTCTTAATTGGATAAATGAAACTAATTTAAGGTATAAATATCAGAGGTATTTACATATATGTAGGTACCTCCGTAGTCATGTGGATAGCGTACGCGACTGCTGATCGAAGGTCCCGGATTCGATTCCAGGTTCGGGAAAAAGTGTTACTGGGTTTTCCGAATTCTTAGTAGCAGCACGGAGTCTGGTGATGTGGCCAGTAACGGCAATAGGCTCGCTCCCTATTAAGTGAGACCTAAAAATTCATAGCGAAATGTGGGTGTAACGTTACTAATGTTACACCTCTGCCTACCCTTTAGGGGATACAGACGTGTGTCTATAAAACAAAAATAGTTTCATTTAGACCTTTTAATTTTAAGATTTCTTTTAAATAGGTATATGAACACTCTTCACCGGAGGTTAATCAAGCACTGACTACTAACAACACACAAGTTAACAATAAGAACAAAATATTGAAATCTAACTCTTCGTTATGCAGATCTAACAGTGTCTCGGAGGGACCACTGAAACCAGGAATTCTGAACTTTCTAGTTAATAAAAATGTCAATAATACCTCGCAGAACCAAGACAACGACAATAAAAACAAACATATGTAGCAATTAACGCCCCCCTCCCGAAAGATATATAAGCAATCCCATTCAAACAGCAAAACTCATCTTCCAAAACGACTGGTCACCGTGGAAGATTATGACCACAACCCTCCAAAGAAAGTACCTAACAAGACTAGAAACATTAATAAAAAACCAAACTCTACATTACAAACACTAAGCAAGTTCTACATAATAACATACAACGTAAGAACACTCTCATCATACGAACACTTAATTGAACTACACGAATCCCTGAAAAATGTGAAATTCGATATCATCGGATTGTAAGAAACACGAAGACTTGGAACAAAAATAGAAGAATATAGTAACTTTATACTCTGCTATATAGGGCTCACTTAGGGTCTGTATGCAGTAGGATTCTTGATAAATAAATGCCATAAAGAAAACATAGAAAGTTTCACAGGAATAAGTGATAGAGTCGCAATATTAAACCTAAATCTCCAAGGAAACAAATTATCACTTATCCAAGTGTATGCTCCAACAGAATCAGCAAAAGAGGAAGATATTGAGAATTTCTACTTAAATTTATATAAAGCCATAGATTTATCACACAAATCTTATATAATCATGGGAGACCTAAATGCAAAAATAGGCCAACCAAAAATAGACGAACATCTCATAATGAAGTTAAACGGATATGGCGAGAGAAATCACAGGGGACAGAGATTGATCGACTTCGCTCTTGAAAATAAAATTTCAATTTTAAACACCTTCTTCAAGAAGAAACCAAACCGCAGATGGACATGTAGGTCCCCAAATGGTGTACATAAAAATGAAATCGATTATATTTTGTCAAACAAACCAAGTATGTTTCATAATATAGAGGTAATAAACCTCAATTACCCGTCCGACCATAGACCACTGAGGGCAATAATAAGTCTGGAAAAACTTAAAAATAATAGAATTAGATATAGAACCTCCCAAAAATCTACTTTGAAGAGCGACGAGGAAATAAATATATATAGAGAGTGCATCGCCTCACACCTACCGGAGCTGTTAGACTCTCAGGAATCTACTATACAAATATATTATGATAAAATTGTTAATGCCATCACACAGAACCTTCAAAATGTTCGATCAGCAAACAAAAACACAAGGGTAAAACAAAATATATTATCAGAAAATACAAAAGCACTTATTACGAGAAGACAAATACTACAAAAAACTAAAAATAAGACGCGATCCACGAAAAATGAAGTTTCAGCCCTTTATAAGCTCATACGCAAGCGCATCAAATACGACTATGCAAGATACAGAACAAACACTATTGAAAAACATCTTATACAAACTGGCAGTTCAAAAAGAGCTTTTAGAGAACTGCGAACGAACAAAACATGGATAGATTGTATAAACAAAGAAGAAACAACAATAACTAACCGTAACGATAAGAAAATTTGCCGATTCTGCAAATAGCTCTATGAAGATCGGTATATAGAAAATGAGAATACCTTTCAATGAAATAAATTTTCATAAGCAAACGTATTCCAAAGTAATTCATTCGTATTTCCGTGTGTCTGGTGTAAATTCCGCAGCGGGTGGGACACTGCAGCACATGACGACGCGGTGCCGACCGCATCGCTGCGAACTATGCGAAACTTACTTGATATATTACCGAGCTCACAATAGTTGATCTATCCATGGATTTGACTACTAGAGATACACATTTTTAACCAACTCCAAAAGAGGAGGAGGTTCTCAATTCGGCTGTATTTATTTTTATGTTTGTTACCTCATAACTCCGTTATTTATCGACCGATTTCCAAAATTCTTTTTTTGTTTGAAAGCATATACTTTCAGGTGGGTCCCATTTAAATTTTATCAAAATAAATCTAATAGTTTCATTAAAAACTCAAATTTTATCAAAATCAATCCAATAGTTTCATTAAAACTTCAAAAATTAAGTCATCCAAGTAAACGAAATTAAGCATTTACTGTGACTTTTCTTCAGTGGACACTAGAATACTCGCGATCAATGGGCCTACTTCGAACTTCATTACCAGGTATTGATGAAACCGGGAGGAAGAAAGGTTGGAGAGTAAATCTATATATATATAAAATTGCTTGGGCTGACTGATTCATCAACGCAGAGCCAAATCCACAGGGGCTTGAGACTTGAAATTTTGACAATCGATGCATTTTATGACGTTGGCACCCACTAAGGAAGTATTTTTATACATATTTTTTGTTAGAAAAAAAAACACGCAATTTAGATTTTTTCAAATCTAACAACTAAGAGGGTGATATAAAGTTGAAAGAGTATGTAGGGCAGAAAGTTTGTATGGGAGGTCCGTCATTTTTAAAACGATAGCGTGTAATTTTGTGTGCAAACTTCTGGTTAGAAATAAAACAAATACGTGTTTTAGCGATTTCTAAAATCTACCGTTTAAAAGGGTGAAATAGGGGTTGAAAGTTTTTATGCGAAGTGAAATTTCATAAACTAGCTTCTGATTAGAAATAAAATAAATGATCATATATTTACGCGTTTTTGGAAATAGGGGTTGTATTTTTATATAGAAAGTCCGTCATTACGCAAGAGCGAAGCCGCCAACTGCTAGCTTATACATATAATAACTTTGATTATAAATCCCAGAATAACTAATAGTAGTACGGTTTAATTCAAAGAACAGACGATGAGTACGTTCTTCAGTGTTTACACGATTTAATATTTTTCACTGTAAGCCCGCATTTGTGATAACCTCTTTTCACGCAGTTCTCTACTTTCTCTTGAATTGGCCTTGGACCGAGATTCCCTACTTTGATATAGACGTTTCTCCATTTCTTCGCTAGTTGTGGAGTACTGCTCACATCTCTGGGCCGGAGCGCCAAACTATCAGCTTGATCCACTTGACTCCCTACAGAGACGAGCTGTTCGAATCGTCGATGATCCCGATCTCACGGCTAGACTAGAGTCGCTGGAGCAGCGGAGAGACTTTAGTTCTCTCTGCGTATTTTACCAACTCTTTCACGGGGGGTGCTCCGAAGAATTGTTTAATTTGGTACCAGGGTCACCCTTCTACCAACGTACCACTCGCCGACGCAGTAGAGTTCACCCGTATTATCTGGAAGCGTTCTCATCTAGTACGGTGCGCTTCCAGCGATCTTTTTTACCACATACTTGTAGGCTCTGGAATGAACTACCTGCTGCGGTATTTCCCGAGCGCTATGACTTGTCCTTCTTCAAACGAGGTTTAAAGAGAGCATTACTTTCACGGTAGGCGGCGGCTGTGCTGTGCTGTGTATACCCTGATATTAGCGAAGTTTATGAGCAGTGGTTACCGTTTACCATCAGATGGGCCGTTTGCTCTTCTGCCACTAGCAGCAATAAAAAAATAGTTGTATTTAAACGGCGCTGTCTCATATGGGCAGCGCGTTTAGTAGGTCTACCCATCTTTGATCGAGAGGAGACGTGCCTGCGTCAGGTTTAGGTTGACTCAGATACTCACCAGACACGGATGTTTTGGCGAGTATTTGAACTGAATCGGCCACGAGGCGACGCCGGCATGCCACCACTGTGGCAGTGACCTGGACTCTGCCCAGCATACTCTCTCTGAGTGTCCTGCATGGGAAACCGAGCGGCGAGACTTGGTCTCTGTTATCGGAGGCGATCTTTATCCGCAGGCCGTCGTCCAGGCCATGTTGGCGGAAGACATCCGGTGGGATGCTGTGGTCTCCTTCTGCGAAGCGATCATGCTCCAGAAGGAGGCCGGCCCATACCCATCTTTAATTTCGATAAATCGGATAACTGCAGAAAGGAAAATTCACTAAAAAACAGGAAATAAAAAAAAATTAACAAAAAATAACCACCTCCAAAATCTGAAAAATGTGTGAAAATAGCACTAAAAAGTAAAAAATTAATTCCGTTATTTTTACTTCAATTTACTTATGAACATCACCTATTCAACTGAATATTATATACTTGTACGAATTATACGTATTCACACTTAATTCACATACCTGACACAATACATATTTTTATATAACTAACGAACTAAATTAAATACCTATCACCAGAAATCAGATAAGTATATTATATTTTTGGACTAAGTACTTAGAAAAGAAAAAAATATTAGGACTATAATATACAATTATACTTTTTTTTGGAGTCGGTGCCAGCTGAGATTTTAACAATTAAAGATGTTATTAAGTGACCGCCCCGAACGCGGGCAGGGCAGACGCGTGAGGGCAGACGTGGTTGACGGTTGTCTCCGATATCCATTTTTTCTATGCGCTTGTATGTAGGTAATTATTGTATTGCAGTGGATTGTGGTTCTTTAGAGTTATTTTCGTAACATTTCTCGAAAGACTAAGATGAAACTAGTTTACTCCCTAGTATTCTCCATCTTTGGTTACGGATCGGAGACTTGGACATTGAGGAAAGCCGATCGCAATCGCATAGACGCCTTTGAGATGTGGTGTTGGAGAAGAATGCTTCAGATTCCGTGGACTGCTTTCCGAACTAATGAATCCATCCTTCGGGTACTGCGCATCAAAACAAGGCTTTCCACTATTTGCCTGCAGAGGATTCTGGAATTCTTTGGCCATATTGCCCGGAAAAAAGGTGACAATTTGGAACAACTTATGGTGACTGGTAAAGTTGACGGCAAACGCCCAAGAGGACGTAGTCCCATAAGATGGTCTGACCAGGTCCGCACAGCGCTGAACACCAAACTGCACGACGCTCTCCATGACGCCAAGGATAGACACAAATGGCGAAACACCGTGAAGCAAATAGTTGCATCCCAGCAGGGGAATCACGACCCTCAGTCATGAGGAGAACGACACAAGGAGGAGGGAGAGTTATTTTACACGAAATCTGTGTTCATTGAAATAGGTTTGATTTGGTTCTTGCTGCATTTTAGTATTGCATCTTTACATAATTAAATTTTTCTTGTTTTTCAAATTTTGAGATCTTTTTGTAAAATCTGCTCAGAATTTGATTTGTTCCAAGTATCGCTTTAAGTTCTTGTTTTGGTTAGATAGGTAATTGTAAATAGGTATTTAGGTTAATTTGTAACTGGGCTGTCGCGCCTATTGCCAGGTTGCGTTGTTTTCTTTATTTGCAAAATAGGTTTGGTTAGATCCTACATTGTGGTGTTAATGTAACTTTAGGTACATATATTTTGTGTTATAGAAAACTTCCCAAAATTTGATTTATATTTGTTGATTAGATTTCTCGTCATTTGTAAATTACTTACAAGTTTGATGAAGTTTTGCTAAATTATCGTATCAATACAGCTTTTCATATATTTTGAACATTATCAAGAAATTATTTACTAAAATGTTTGGCTGGCACCGACTCCAAAAAAAAGTATAATTGTATATTATAGTCCTAATAAAATATTTTTTTCTAAGTACTTAGTCCAAAAATATAATATATTTTTTTTATTTTTTATTTATGTATACTTTATTGTACACTTATACATACATTGGTAGAAATTTTCTGAACAAGTAAGTACAAAGGGCGGCCTTATCGCTGACAGCGATCTCTACCAGGCAACCTTTGGATGGATATTATTGGTCGGAAATAAATGGTAGTTGCAAGTGTACATTTGTAAAAATATATTAAATATATAAATTCACGTAATAACATATATTCATACAAATAAATACTTAAATATTAATATATACAAATAATATATAATATAAATAATATTAAGTATTAATATATAAAATATTAATACATACATACTAATAAGTATACAATATTTAAATAAAATAAATGATATTAAATATTAATATATAAAATATTAATACATACATACAAATAAGTATACAATATTTAAATAAATACATACATATACCTATAATGTAGAATGAGAAAAGTTATAATGATAGATAGTGATCCTTTACTATTGCTTTAAATCTAGTTATAGTCTGAGCCTGTCTTATGTGTAACGGTAGGGCATTCCATAAGCGAACAGCAGTAACTGAAAAGGATTTGTCATAAAATGCTGTGGAATGAACCGGCATTTTCAGTTTCAAATTTTCTGATGACCTTAAATAACGGTTATGCGTATCATGGAGGAACTCGAATCTTCCTTTAAGAAAGGCGGGAGTAGAAGGGTTAAACAATATATTATAAAGTAAAGAGAGAATGTGAGCATTCCGGCGATGTCGTATGGGTAACCACTTGAGCTGTGCTCGAAATTGTGAAACGTGATCATATTTGCGTAATCCAAATATGAATCGTATACAGACGTTTTGAAGGCGCTCAAGTTTGTCAAGCTGGTTTTCGGCGATATCTAGATAGCTGACATCTGCATAATCAATAATGGGTAAAAGAAGAGAGTTAGCAAGTGCAATTTTGGTAGCAGTTGGTAGAAAATTTCTTAGTCTTCTAAGTGAACCCGCTGAGGCAAATACCTTGCGGCTCACTTCTTGGATCTGCGATCGCCAAGTAAGAGAAGAGTCTATAGTTACACCCAGGTTCTTTACTTTGTCCTGAATGGGAATAACAGTGTTATCAAAGATGACGTGAGGGAGTTGGGACCAGTCAATTTTGGATGTCATTCTTGAACTCCCGATAACAATGACCTGAGTTTTGGAAGGATTCACTTTCACCCAAAAGATTTGCTCCAACTGCTGATCAGTGCCAGCTCACTGTTAATGCTATTTATAGAAAGTGACAAATCAGCTAATGGCGACTGCGTATAAATTTGGAGATCATCTGCATAAAGGTGGTAGGAAGAGCGAAGATTATTTGATATAGAATTTATAAAAATATACTTATCTGATTTCTGGTGATAGGTATTTAATTTAGTTCGTTAGTTATATAAAAATATGTATTGTGTCAGGTATGTGAATTAAGTGGTAGATACGTATAATTCGTACAAGTATATAATATTCAGTTGAATAGGTGATGTTCATAAGTAAATTGAAGTAAAAATAACGGAATTTATTTTTTTCTTTTTAGTGCTATTTTCACACATTTTTCAGATTTTGGAGGCGGTTATTTTTTGTTATTTTTTTTAAATATATTGTATAAAATTCTTGTGTCTCTGATTTACTGACAGATAACGCTCAGCTGAAACTATTGGGCGCAAGAAATTAACTTTTGGCATGTATGTTTCTTTGGGAATAAAAATCTTAGTGCACCTTGTAGTCAATAATTGACATTCATGTTTTTTTTTGTAATAATAGGCGGCAAACGAGCAGATGGATCGCCTAATGGTAAGCAATTACCGCCGCCCATCGACACAAGCAACAACACAGGAGTCACAAGTGCGTTGCCACCCCTTGGGTTTGGGAAAAGTGATAGGATGAGGAAGAAGGAATAGGGGAACGGGCCTCCGGCACTCTCACTCACCGAACGAAACACAACTGTTTAGGGCCCCGGTCGAGCCGGCCCATTCATGCTGAAATCAGCAAGGCTCTACTACCGTGAATATCTTTCCTTAGTTAAATAACTCATGTAATTTAATAAATGTCGTAATTATTGTATGCCTGAACTGCGGGACATCGCATGATCAATCAACAAACCCAAAACATTCCAACCTATGTACCTATCTATGTTACACTATAAACAAATTTGATTTTATTTGTAGTTGCATCCTCTAGTTTGACATATTTAGTATGGAGCTTACTTCAAATATGTATCTCTAGTAGCCAATTCCATGGATAGATCAAATATTCGGACTGGCCGTAAGGAGTTCGTTGTTATGTTTGAACAGAATACAGAATTGGAAATTAATAGCGCTCCTATGTAAGACATATTTCAATTAAGGTACACCTGAGTAACGACAACATCTCATAGTCCTAGGCCTCATATTATTAAATAATACCAATTGACATTGTGCACAAATGTTGTTTCAACAAAACACGGGTCAGACGTAATATAACGTCAATTCACTCAAAACACGAGAACGAACAATTCAACCCAATCAAGCAAACGTAGGTAAACACCAGAAAAAAGAGCCATCTGACATTGTTGACGTTTCTTGATTGCGTTAGAGGCGCCTCTAACGTCCGACAATAGAGTTTTTCCTGTTCAAAACAGGAGTGACACAAATGCAGTGTTTGACGAACTCTGTTATAAGAAGTCGAGCACGCGTTGTGCCGACAAGAGCGAATCGGCCGTAGACTGGAACAAAATTAAACCTGTTAGTAGCTTTAATATAACCGCAGTTGTTATGAATTGATAACATACATACATACATATACTCACGCCTTTTTGCCGTCGGGGTAGGCAGAGACAACTGAACGCCACTTGCATCTATCCTTACAAACCTCACGCGCTTCCTCTACATTCATTACTCTGTTCATACATGCTCGCCGGTTCCGGGTACTTCGGACCTTGCCATTTTTTAAGATATCCCCAATCTGATAATATCGCCAGCGGAAGAGTTGTTAATAATACCTCCTCCTATGATAGATAGATTCAGCCCTGATTATGATGCTTCATGTATCTTGCAAACACAATACGGCACTTTCAAATAGGATGATGACGGTTGGGACTATCCAACCGTTTAATTTAAAAGTGCCGTATTGGTTGCAGGTATTTATGCAGTAAATGCAATAGCCTTTTTCAAATAGAACATACTTTATATATCTACTCACCTAGTTCTATAAGTTGTGTCAATATAGCGCCTCGATACTCAATAGTAATCCTAGTGCTCTTTGTACCTTCAAATACAATTAATAGAAGTTAATTTCAGTAAGAACATGCAGAGTCTTCCTCTTCTCCTCTTCTTGAAATCAGAACGTTTTTTTATAGTCATAGGCGGCAAACGAGCAGACGGATCGCCTGATGGTAAGCAATTACCGCCGCCCATGGACACAAGCAACACCACAGGAGTCACAAGTGCGTTGCCACCCCTTGGGGTTGGGAAAAGGGATAGGATAAGGAGTGGGCTAAGGGAGAAGGAACAGGCGATAGGGCCTCCGGCACTCTCACTCACCGAAAGAAACGCAACAGTTTAAGTACTGTTACTTTACGTCGATTTTCTGTGAGAGGGTAGTACTTCGCCGGTCGAGCCGGCCCATTCATGCTGAAATCAGCCAGGCTCTACTTCCTGTTGTATTTTAGTAATGTTCTTGACAATCATGATCATCATCATCATCTTAACGCTATCTTAGTTGCGATCTAAGGTTCTCACCTTAAAATTAGAGAGGCATAAGTTTTATCCCTGATTTATCCTTGATAATGTCCCGCTCTTAACATCACATCAGTCTATGTAAACGCGATCAAGGGTGTTCAGATCAGGCTAGCTGGCCGGAAGCGGAAATAGTGTTCCCGTTTGATGCAACCCCACAAAGCTTTGAACGCTTTGCCTCTACAGCGGATATAGGAGGATCGACATTCACAAGCTTTTTTGTGCATGTTGATGCGGCAGCCATGATCGAAAATATTTTAAAGTAGCAGGTTTTGGTTAGGCAGGTAGGTATTTATTGGTACATACTTCAAATCCTATTTAAAATGATTCATCAATCAGCTTATTTCAGTCCACTGATAGACATAGGCCCAACATGCGCCACAATAACCGTTCCTCTACCTTCCGCATCCAGCCCGCCTCAGCCACCTTTTATAGGTCGTCGGACCACGTAGTCGGGGGCACAGTCTGCCTTACGTCATCTGCGCCACTGATATACTACTTAAATATGTCGAAGTATTTACTTTATTATTATGGATGAATTATATCTAGATTATTCCACGTGTAGGACAATGAATCATCTTCATCACATAGAGCTATGTCCATAGTAAGAATCGAAGCCATGACGTCCGCTTTAGCAGTCATAATAAAAACGTCCTTTAATTTGACTAAAGTCAAACTGTTGATTTATTTTCAATTTATTCATCGTTACTATTATCCTAACTTTATGCTTGATGAAAAATGTACAAAAATCCTTTTCGTACTTTTTAGTTAATCGCGTTAAAAGAGAGACAGGGCAAAAAGGGCACTCCATTTTATATTAAGTATTTTTCTTTTCTTCGCCTTATATCTACCATTATGGGGGTCAGCTCTCTTTGTTTGCCTTCTCCATTTTGCTCTAGATTGAGCGGTCATAGTATCAACATTCATGTTCTTTAGATCTTTTTGGACTGATGAGAGCCAGGTGGCAGGAGGTATTCCACGACGTGGCGTCGTTGTCGGTAGATTAAGGGCCACTCGTACCATGTGGTCTTCAGGACGGCGGAGCACATGTCCACACCATTGAAGACGTTGCACTTTTACCATACATAATAAGTATAGTTACATAATTTAACATTTCTTAATCACTAAAACAAATTGATGGTAAAATATCTAAATGACTCAGTCTCTTGGTAACAGGAATATGATTTAACAATAGACGAGACAGACAAGCTCACATCGGTCGATAAGTTGAAGGTTATGGAGCTATTAAACCTAAAATATGTTACTTGATGCCATCATGAGCTGTTCAATAAAGTTAAATTTTTTAGTATATAGACTCGCGCCTGTATCCCCGTAGGGGTAGGCAGAGGTGTATTATTACACCCAAAAGTTTTGTAAGAAAAAAATATCACCCATTCAGTCAATGAGCAATTAAAATAACTTCTGCGCTAATGTCTTACCGTGAGAGATTTAACATTAAATCATCAACGAACACAATGACTTAAAACAACAATTTGTTATCCACACGAGATAAAATTCGGGGATCAAACTCACAATTATGGCGTAGTTCTAAACGACGAAGCGACGGTTTAAGCTAGTGGCACACTTGCAGTTGCACTCTGCATCTCATGATGATTGTAATTATTTCTAATAGCGGCGATGGCCTAGTGG
Source organism: Euclidia mi (assembly GCA_944739405.2). Classification (NCBI taxonomy): domain Eukaryota; kingdom Metazoa; phylum Arthropoda; class Insecta; order Lepidoptera; family Erebidae; genus Euclidia; species Euclidia mi. The sequence continues at coordinate 117,216,969 of OX123182.2, forward strand.
TGTACATAACGGACTGCCGAGATGACGGTCTCGGGTTCGAATCCCAGGTACCCCGGGAACACACCTCTGATATTTCGAAGTTGTGTATTTAAAAATGTTAATTATCGCTCGCTCGCTTAATAATGTGACCGGTAGATGGTAATAGGCTCACCTCCTATTACATTGGAACCGAAACATAACTGGCGAAGTGTGGGTGTGTAATACTCCTGTGCCTACCTCTTCGGGGACAAAGGCGTGAAGTTATGTGTGTAATTTCTTTAAATGATATCTACTACACTGGCAGATAATGACCAGAGTGCTTTTCCACCAATCATTGTTTCACCCGCACAACGCAAATCGATTTTCCGTTCCATTCATCCCTTTAAACGTTTTTCTGGAAAATTCTCCCCTCGAAACGTCAAATCAAATGTACGTTCCGGAAACATCGTAGGGTTGGCTTACACCAGTCGAGCATCGCACGGGAAATGAACCGACGTAAGTAGGACTTACGACTTCGTAAATATCATTTTATTGTGTTGTTCTCAAGTGCGATCTAGTCCAATTTCCTTGGCAGTATTTTATTTAGCATGATAATGTGGACGTGAACTGTTTGTGATTTTAAATTTCTATTCGAAGGATTTTCTAGGTTGAACTAGTCAGTTTGTATATACTTATATAAATGTGAGCCTTCACATTTATGTATGCTTCAGAAAATGCTTTAATGTGACTGAGGCAAGCTTGTGCCTCTTATCTACATACTCTTTTTTTCAGGGTGTGCAATGAGCGTCCGTGTGGTGACGGATTAAGAATACGGAATGTCACGACCCTATATCATCCCATGGGTGTCGTAAGAGCCGACAGAGGGAGTATATTATGCAGAGAAAAGCACTGTAAGGGAAGGAAAACTTGATACAAACCCTATACCAACCCGTTTGGCCAGCGTGGTATAGTAGGCCAATTCCTCCTTTCAAAGGAGAGGCCTAGTCCAGCAGTGGACTGTTAAAGGCTGATGATGATGATGTGCAATGAGTGCAACGCGTGCGATAAATAAATAAGCAAGCTTCTTTCATGTGCACGTATGGCATAGAGATTTAAGCCCTTGCCTCGCCGCTTAGCACTGCGCCGAGTTTTGTAGGTTTGATATCTCAAGATAAATTGAAATGCAAATCATTTATTCACTGTAAATAGGGTTACATAAGAAAAAATAATTATATAATATAGAGGACGCCAGCAGCTACGCCTGCATTTTTTTTTAAATTTACCCGTTTTGGCCGATCCCGTGGGAATTTCGGGAAATCCCTTCTTAGTCCACCCCTACGATTCCCAAGGAACATAAATGCCAAATTTCAGCTTCCTGCGCCCAATAGTTTCGGCTGTAGCGTGTCTGTCAGTCAGTCAGTAACGCAAGGATTTTATATATTAAGATTAAGAACAAGCCCATTTTGCCATAGATCATAAGCATGGATTTTTTTTTCTTTTCTAGTTATAATGTGGTCATACTAATAAATGAAATACGTTTAAGCAGTTATGGTAAGTAAGTTATAATTTTGCATGTATACCTGTACTATTTCCAATCCAGAAACTCTTTAACTGAATAAAACATTTGTTGTCGTAGCCAATTTCTCAAATCCCTTGTGAATTTTGATATTTTTTTTTCTTTTATGTGCATTGGAATTTTGTTATATATTGTTACACACATAACATAAATATTATTTTTAAAGCGTGAACTTTTTGGTATCATGTTAAGAACCAATCTGTCTGCGTTAGGTATATTACTTCTCTTTGTTACATGTTTGGCATTTGCACAAGGATACAACTCTTTGTGTGATCCACGATCCACAAATTGTTGTTGCGAGACTGGGAGTTCGTTGTTCCCATTGTTTCAATGGGTGTCCACCACCAATACTAGCGGTTCACATTACTAGATCCACAATTCTAATAATATATCTTAATAAATCACACAATTGCCACCAATCCATTGCTTTCCTCATGAAGATAAATAAAGCTTTATCAACAGACACACTCGCCTTTACAATATAAAAGCTTTTATAGGTCCAATAAAGAGCGACACTTCAAAACAAATTAACATCTAATTTGACCTGTTTTGAATGGAGTAAGTGGCTTATTATATTGACGGAGTTGAAAACAAAAATAAGATTACCGGGTCATTATATGATTTTATAGTAGAAAAACAAGTGCCTTGTTTATCTTCTTTGTTGGTACTATATTTGATATCATTCCTTGTGACGGTGGACCGAAGGCAGGGGTTGCGATAGAGTATTCGCACCGCGATTTCCTTTACGTACCTACACCGCAGTGGTTTTAGTGAGTTGACCCGGAATCCCACTAGGAAGAGTTGAACATAATTTTCAACCAAATGTCGGAGTCGAAACGGCTTGAAAAGTCTTTCCACAGTGCCAGCACAAAAAGAAGTAGCCCACCTGGTGCATAATAAGTATTACTGTTTAGTTTTATAAAGCTGATATGCTATCAAATCTGGTTAGTAAAAAAGCTCGAGTCGACGCTTAAACGCTTGAGTCGACGCTTAAGCAGATTGCTAATGCTCAAGTCGGGACTCGACTGAAGCGCTCGACGCTCGAGCAGTGGCTTGAGCGTTATAGTGAAAAAGCACCGGACTCAGCGCTCGGCTCGAGCTTGAGCGCGCGTTTGGATTAGGTACATAGCTAGGGAAACGGTAAAAAAGATAGTATAATTGAAATAAGAGAATTTCAGTTTATTTTTAATGATATTTATATTATAATAGTAGAAAAATACTTATTTATACATACAATATGCCATATAATCTACGCCATAATGCCCAAATTAAATTACAAGTGTGGTTAAGCTGAATAATTCCTGACTACCTAATGATCTTTCTTAGCAACTACGTTAAATTAAATACCTTCCTAAAATCATCAAACACCTTTGCAACACTATAATTTTTTTAACCATGAGGAACGACACATACTGGCCTGTATATTTTCGTTACTAAATCTGTTCCTTCTTTTAGTTATGATAAGGCCAGCTTTTGAAAATGCCACTTCGCTTGGCACACTCGTGCTTGGAACAGATAAAATTTCGAATGCCAGTTTAGTTAAGTTGGGCAATGTAGTTTGCTTATTTTTCCACCACAACATCACATCTGTGTTCTCAGGTTCAATGGATAAATTTAAATAACTATCAATCTCATTTATAGAGCTACTATCGGATCGTTGTTTATATATTGAAGAAAAGAATGATTTTCTGGTCTGAATTTCAGGTTCTTGGTTTTCTATCCTATCTTCACGAGAAGGTGACGCATAATATTCATTTTGATACATTTGTTTCAATTTTCTTAATGGTTCCGTATTGCTTTTATTCATGAAATAATTATTATTCAGACGCGGATCTAATATGCTAGCTATTTCTGCAAGATCAGTCTTTATCAGTGAAGAGTATTCATTTAATTTCGTAATCATAGCGTTTACAGATTTTTTTAATAAATTTACATTTCGAAATTGTTGCATGTGATCCAACAACGAGTCCATGATGGGAATAACATAATATATACTAGGATATTCATGTATAGATAACATTACCGTGGCTTCATAAAATGGCTCTAAAAAGTCAATCAATACTTTTACATTATTCCAGTCTTGAATGGCGTATTCATTGAATTCTATTTTTTCAGAACAAATGAAGTCCAAAACAGTTTTAATAGAGAAAGCTCTTTTTAACATTAGAAACGTAGAATTCCAACGTGTTGGAACATCTTTTATGAGGTCTAATTTCTTGACATTTAGTGAAACGCAGCATTCTTCGTATGTTTGCTTTCTTTTAGGCGATAAAGTTATAAATTTCACTAGCTTGGATACTGCAGATATGGTCGAGTCAGCTTCATCTAGACCTTTCTTAACCACCAAATTTAATACATGGGCCAGGCATCTTACATGTAATATATCCTTATATTCTTCATGAAACAGTTTTAGAAGCCGGATACATTTTGTGTTTGTTGTATCGTTGTCAGTAGTAATGGAGATTACTTTGTCCTTCAGCGAATAATCAGAAAATATTTGCGTAATCTTCAACAAGACTTGCTCACTTTTATGAGGATATGGTATAAGATCCAATTCAACCACAATAGAAATCAGCTGCCCCTCATTTTTTACAAAATGTGCAGTTACTACTATGTAAGGCTTATTCGTAAGTGACGTCCAGAAATCAAAAGTCAGAGAAACTTTATATTTTAAGGACTTGATCAAATTAATAACATCTTTTTTTTTTCTCCTTGTACAAGTTTTGAATTCCTTTGGTTAATTTGTAACGACTTGGTAGGGTATAATTTCTATTTAAAACATAAATAAGCTTTTGAAAATGTTCCTCTTCAACGATATGAAATGAATGATTACCATGAATCACAAAATTTTTCAAAAAATTGTCATACTCCGAGTTTCTTAAAGAAGTTTTATGTTTCTCTATGCAACTGTTGTTTCGTTGGCGTGGAGTGGATGTACTGGCATTACTGGCAATGCTGGCATCTGGATCCGTAGATTCAGTGGTCGTCGTATGCCGTGTTGTATGTTTTTTTAGTATAGATGTAGATGTTTTCTGTGAAAAACTTTTATTACAGATTTTACACGTAACACGCCATTACTTGAAAATGATCCCATTTCCAACTCTTCCGAGTGTTATTGTTATCACGTTGAGGTAAATCTGTTGACTCCGCACTTAATTCCATCATATTATCTTGCTCATGTTCACTACTACTACTAACAATATCGCAATCGTTTTCTATGTTATAAATGCAAAACAACAAGGAAAATAATAGAATATACACAATATATAATTGATTTTGCTTGTTCACTCAAGGACTTGCTTATACGACCAAAGTCAAAAGATTAGTAATACTCACCTACCGCCCGCCACAACTCCTAACATTTTTATTTATCACAATTTTTTCATCTACCCGCATTTAACAATTACAACGTTTGAACGCTTGAGCGCATAACTCGAGCATGAAAGTCTAAACTCTCAACGCTCGCAAACCTAAAACGCTCAAGCGTTTAACGCTTGAGTCTAAAACGCTCCAAAGCGTCGACTCAGCGCTTAACGCTCGACGCTCAGCGCTCATTTTTACAACACTAGTAAGCAGACGCCGGGCTCCAGGGCGATAAGTCCTAGATGCAGCTGGGATGACGTTGGGACGATGTTGATGACAATTTAATTTTATACAAGAAATTATAGTTATCGCTTATCGAGGAATACTTTAACTTTCAATCAACGCACACAAATAACGTCCAGACAAATAACTGTGATCTACAAAGAATTGTTTTGTGTAGGGATCGAACCTGCAGCCCTCGCCACAGTTACAAACTGTGCAGTTAATACATGAGAATAACAACTATAGGTACACAAAAATAAAATTGAAGTGTCTGTTTGTAATATTAAAATAACCGCATTTTTGCTAAATGCATATGGATGCATACACGGTACATATACCGAAATGACAATGTTTACAATTTTTGTCAGTCTGTCTGTCTGTCTATCTGTCTGTATGTTCTCGCTAATCTCTGGAACGGCTGGACCGATTTTGACCGGACGTTCACTGGCGGATAGCTGATGTACCAAGGAGTAACTTAGGCTATAAATTAACCGGGTACGCGAAGTAGTTCCCTCAGGACGCGGGTGAAACGGAGGGAAACAGCTAGTGTATAATTAGGGATCCTGTCGTTTTGCCGAAAAGATTTTGCCAAAATTTCATTACCCAAACAAATTTTAGCAATTTTTTTTTATACCATTGCAACATTTCGAATGATTTTAGTACGCATATTTTCATTTGGTCAAATTTTTACTTAGCAAAATATTACTTAGTATAATGTCATTATGTCATTTGGTCTTTAATCAAATGATTGATTACAGCAAACAATCTTCAGACAGTAAACGTTTGGTGATATTAGTTTATTTATGGACGTAGTTAGAGTAGGTTAATTATTAAAAACATGGTCAGGTTAGGTTAGGTTAGAACTGTGACCTCCTACGCACGAGCCGAGCGAGTGAAGCGAGCGGTGCCGCGGTAGCGGCCGGCGAGTGCCAGAAACTACTTGCATTATTAGAAAAAAGAAATTGTTTTTAGTATGTTACCCGGAACTAAACTAGGTATTTAGATTAGGATAATTATTGATTTTGCGTAAAAACTGTAATTCCAACTGAAATATTTGACTAAATAAAAATGTCAAAAGGATTAGTTGGTAAACAAGTTATTGTTTAAACGTTTATTTCCCAAACATTAGGTTTGCGTTACAATCTTTTGTGAATAGATTTTGTGCTAAGTAATAATTTGGCCAATGAAATTATGCGAAACATTTTTTTTGAAGTGAAAATTTGTCAAATTCCTTTCGGTCAAACAAGGGAGACCCGTATAATAAGCACATAGGCTTTTTATGGCGATCGCCGACATCCACGCGGGCGGCGCTACAAACAGATATCTGTACAAATGTATGGTGCCATCGTACCGTTATTGTCAACTACGTTTTCATCTCTATGCAGCTACTGCTAAACAATCGAAAATAACTGAAGCCCATCTAAAAATTGAAAACGAAAACCATTCGCAAACTTATGTCACGAAAACTTCAAAACGCCAATAATATAAATAGCAATACCTCACCAAAAACGTTACATCTAAAACAAGAAACAACATTTTCTCCAAACAGAAACTTAAACGAGAATGTGCCGCCCAGAGCAAAAGCTTTCAGACTTCCAGTATGATTAACAAAAGAACAGCCTACTGGTATAAGTCCTTAACGAGAACTCAAAATACGTTAGTTCCAAGGGCCATATTTCAAAGCAAAAAAGGCGTGAAGAAGTTAAAAGGGCCGAGTGAGTGAACGATTCCATGCAATACTCGGGTGCAAGGGTAAAACGAGAAGCGAGTAGATCTTTACAACTTACAGTATTATTTAGTAATTTTTTGCAGTTAATAAGTTCTTGCAATAAGCCGACGATATTACTGTAATTGGATATATTTTTTTCTTTCATGATTTTTATAATCTTGAGCAATCTTTATTTTATTAGGGTTAACTAGAACATTTTGGAACTTACGTCTAAAATAATGTTCATTTTACAAGAAAGTTAAGAAAGAAAGGTCCTGAGGTGCCGGCAGGGATTAATCGACATATTCTGAAAAGTTTTTAAGTCGATATAATTTATAGATAAGAGGAGTCTGGCCATTCAGTCAATATAGCGTACATGCCCACATCCAACATCTGAAACCCTGGAACAAGCTTCAGTCCAGCATAATGTCACCCCGAAAACAAAATTAGGTGTTAATTTATACTAGGTAATAAACAGTCTTCGTATTCTGTCTTCATAAGTATAAATCAATTGTCCCGTGTTTAAGAGGTTGCGTCACAAATGTCCTAACATTGAAACATGCAATCTACATATGTTTTTTATTCCGAGTATTAGTAGGATCCGTGTGGTGACGGATTAAGAATACGGAATGTCACCACCCCATATCATCCCATGGGTGTCGTAAGAGCCGACAGAGAGAGCATATTATGCAGAGAACAATACTGTAAGAGAAGGAAAACTTGATACAAACCCTATACCAACTCGTTTGGCCAGCGTGGTATAGTAGGCCAATTCCTCCTATCAAAGGAGAGGCCTAGTCCAGCAGTGAACTGTTAAAGGCTGATGATGATGATTAGTAGGATTCTTGTAACTTGACCCGCAGTCACAGCGATCATCGATCAAAGAACTTCTTATTTCATTCACTGCGAGTTTCATCCGTTTGTCAGAGGGGGCCACGAGAAATAACATCTCAGAAATATGCCTCACACGTACATCCACACACTCACGCACATGCATTCTCCACACACAACACCAAGAAAAATGGCTATCCTCTGTTTCACTTGTTTCTTATACGTGTAAATGAGACAATCGAAAGAAAACTCAAAGTTGTATAATACAGTGTATAAATGACATTCATTTGTTTCAATCACTATATAACTTATCATATTTTTTATAGCGTCGTAGGGGTAGGCAGGGATGTAATATTACACCCTAATTTCGTCATATTTTTAGGTCCCACATAATAGGGGTCGAGATTGGAAGACTCCGTGATGCTTCTAATAAGTCGGAAAAAACTTAGCAAAACTTTTACCCGTTCCGGGACTTGAACCCGGAACCTCCCGATCAGCAGACGCATCGCTATCCAATGGACCACGCAAGCATATAAATTGACGATAATCTTGAATAAGCTAAATATGTAAAGATAAAGCTTCCCACATCAATGTTAGTAAATAGAAAGTAAATTTTCAGTCGCGGCTGAATAGCTTACGGCCGATCGCAATATTAGATCTATCCATAGATATATTACTTTTAACTGTTCTGTGGATCTATCCATACATTTAGCTACTAGAAATACGTATGAGGCTAGAAGAAGCTAGCGATAGCCTAGTGGAGATACCAACAGACTACCATGCAGAGAGTATCGGGTTCGAATCCACGGCGCGCACCAATGACTTTTCGGAGTTATGTGCATATTATACTCGTATTGTCGATTATCGCTTGTCTCGTGCCTCGGAGAGCACCTTAAGCCGTCGGTCCCGGTTGTCATGAAGATCTTTGACAGTCGTTATAGGGCTTCAGTGCCTTCTAAATAAACTGACACTAGTCTCAACTCTAAACCATAGAATATTGCTATCCCTTCGGGTTGCGGAGGTCAGACAGGCAGTCGCTCTGATTGAAACTGGGATAACGCTAGGAGGATGAGGATGAATACGTATGAGGCATATTTTTTATGATGCTTATGTCAACTATGTATCTCTCGTAACCAAAGCCACGAACATATCAAATATTGGGACTGGCCGTTAGACAATAATAAAAATAAGACATTTCACTATAGGCTTTGTTTCATAAGAAAGTATACAGCGCATGTAACGGTTGTTTAAGTTTTATGTGCAGAAGGTGAAATTTTCGTCTGTTTTAAAAGCATGCTACTTACTTTACAGATCAATGCCATGTTATGAAGCGTTTTCACCGTACGGCTTTTCATACAAACTTTCAAGTCCTTATTTGTCGTAATGAATGAACCGATTTTAATGAAACTTCATACACATACTGCGTAAACGCTCTTAAGTATTTGTACCTGAAGTCCAGGCAAACTTTTCCAATCTTCTCTTTATTTATTATAAAGGAAAAGGTTCTCCTACTCTTATCATCACGTCCCCTCATTCATTATCGAGAATGGAAAAGGAGTTTAGGGCAAGCATAGCTTTTTTCTCCCCGTTTTGGTTTTGGTCACTCGCAAAATTGACATTTCAATAGTGGGCTAGTGTTATATCAGTTTTGTTAGTTCTTTATTCACGGTAAAAAACTAGAGTATACACTCACGTGGAACGCACATTTTTTGTGTGAAAATGTGTAGGCTATACAGACGTACGATTTATCTGAATAGTTCAACTGTACTGTTAAATCGTTTAGAAACTGAATGGTGTGGTGAATGGATAGATATATAGATTATCGGCTACTTGGAATCCAGTCATCAACAAATGTAAACACCACCGCAGTGATAAATCTCAACAGTGTTTAGACGTCATTAGTGTAGTGTGTCGGAGTACCGATATTGCGAACTTAAATAAAGACCAAGTGAGGGTAGGTGCTGAAACCCGCACTTCCACAAGACGGCGCTGAGCTCTCATCAGTCTCTCCGCGACCAAACTCGGTGCAAGACGAGCGAAACGTCGGAAACAAATAGGTATTTATACCGTAAATAAGTTAAGTTAACGCGATTAAGACCCGCTAAATTATTTTGTATGAATCATGATAATCAGCATCATCTTAGCGCTATCTTAATTGCGAGGACTGGTTGGCGCAGCGGGAGTGTAAGCGACTGCGACGCCGAAGGTCGCGAGTTCGATTCCTGCTCAAGTCAAACATTTGTGTGCATGAATATGGATGTTTGTCTTGGTCTGGGTGTTTCTATGTATAATATGTATGTATTTACAAAAAAGTATATAAATATGTTTATTCATTATCTAGTACCCATAGTACAAGCTCTGCTAAGTTTGGGACTAGATGGTGATGCGTGTATATGGTAGAATGGTAAAATAGATCTAAGGCTTACTTTGAAACTAGAGAGCGATAAGTTTTATCACTGATTTATGCTTGATAATGTCCCGCTCTATACATCACATCAGTCTATTGCAAAAGCGATCAAGGGTGTTCAGATCAGGCTAGCCGGCCGGAAGCGGAAATAGTGTGCCCGTTTGATGCAACCCCACAAAGAACGATTTCCCTTGAACGCTATCCCTCTACAGCGGATATAGAAGGATCGACTTTTACAAGCTTTTTTGTGCATGTTGATGCCCTGATTGATGTTTTAAATGATGTTTTAAAGTAGCTGGTCTAAGTATTTATTGGTAAATACTTCAAATACAATTTAATATGATTAATAATATAGTAAAAGGCACAGCCTGCCTTACAGCAACCGGGCCACTGATATACTACTTATGTATGTCTTATATAAGCTATAATATAAAATACTCTGTACCCCCGAAGGGGTAGGCAGAGGTGTATTATTACATCCACAAGTTCTGTAAGAAAAATGATACACCAAATCAGTCGATCAGCAATTAAAACAACTCCTGCGCTAGGAATTACCATTAAATCATCAACGAACACAATGACTTAAAACAACACACTTGCAGTTGCACTCTGCATCTCAATAATCTAATTTTCTAATAGCGGCGATGGCCTTGTAGTGTACGTAACGGACTGCCGAGACGACGGTCTCGGGTTCGAATCCCAGTTACCCAGGGCCACACCTCTGACATTTCAAAGTTATGTGTGTATTTAAAAATGTTAATTATCGCTCGCTCGCTTAATAATGTGCCCGGTATATGGCTATAGGCTCGCCTCCTATTACATTGGGACCGAAACATAACTGGCGAAGTGTGGGTGTGTAATACTCCTGTGCCTACCTCTTCGGGGACAAAGGCGTGAAGTTATGTGTGTAATTTCTATAAATGATATCTACTACACTGGTAGATAATGACCAGAGTGCTTTTCCACCACTAATTGTTTCACCCGCACAACGCAAATCGATTTTCCGTTCCATCATCCCTTTAAACGATTTTCTTGAACATTTTCCCCTCGAAACGTCAAATCAAATGTACGTTCCGGAAACATTGTAGGGTTGGCTTACACCAGTCGAGCATCGCACGGGAAATGAACCGACGTAAGTAGGAGATACGACTTCGTAAATATCATTTTATTGTGTTGTTCTCAAGTGCGATCTAGTCCAATTTCCTTGGCAGTATTTTATTTAGCATGATAATGTGGACGTGAACTGTTTGTGATCTTAGATTTCTATTCGAAGGATTTTCTCGGTAGAACTAGTCAGTTTGTATATATTTATATAAATGTGAAGGCGCATGCTTCAGAAAATGCTTTGATGTGCCTGAGGCAAGCTTGTGTCTCTTATCTACATACTCTTTTCTTCAGGGTGTGCAATGAGTGCAACGCGTGCGAGAAATAAATAAGCAAGCTTCTTTCAAGTGCACGTATGGCATAGTGATTAAAGCAGTCGCCTCGTTAGCACTGCGCCGAGTTTTGTGGGTTTGATCCCTAAAGATACAACTCTTTGTGTCCAATCCACGATCCACAAATTGTTGTTGCGAGACTGAGAGTTCTTAGTTCCCATTATTTCAATGGGTGTCTAACACCAATAATAGCTGTTCACATTATTAGACCCACAATTCTAATAATATTTCTGACTGCCTCCGTGGTCCAATGGATAGCGTATGCGACTGCTGATCGGAGGTCCTGGGTTCGATTTCCGGTTCGGGCAAAAGTGTTACTGGGTTTTTCCGAATTCTCAGTAGCAGCACGGAGTCTGGTGATGTGCCCTGTAACGGCAATAGGCTCGCCCCCCAATTACGTGGGACCTAAAAATTTATGCCGAAATGTGAGTGTAATATTACACCTCTGCCTACCCCTTCGGGCATACAGGTGTGTGTCTATAAATAGAAAATAAAAAATATCTTAATAAATTACGTAGTGGGCATAAGCCTATTCTAGGCTTATGCCCACTAAAAATAAATCGGTTTGATTGTAGTAGGTATCTATAGATTCATTATGATTTTAAGATGTCAATAAAGTTTATTATTTATTACAAAAAGGTAAGATAAATGTTATTTTTAGGATTCTAAAAGTAAAAATAATGTATTTATTCTTGTGACAGTGAACACCAATCAGAGAGCATTACGTCAAACAGTACGTCCGCCATTCATGTTGTTAACGTTTTAGTAGTAAATACAACCAAAACGTCAAACTTTCTACCTGTCAAATCGAATATAACAAAATAAAAGTGGGTACATCAGACCAGACTTCATTCACGGTTTGTTTTGTTTTGGACTTTGTGATATTACTCAGCCGCCATGATGGTTTACAGCGTTTTCGTGTCAAATTCAAAAAGGTTTTTTAAAAGCCGTAATTAGTAATGTTGCTGATCGATTTTTGAAGAAAAATCAGGTATTTCAGTTTAATAATCGCTAATTAGGTACATTTTAGGACACAAGCCCATTGCCACCAATCCATTGCTTTCCTCATGAACATAAATAAAGCTAAACCAACAGACACACTCGCCTTTACAATATCAAAACTTTAAGAGGTCCAATAAAGAGCGACACTACAAAACAGATTAACATCTAATTTGACCTGTTTTGAATGGAGTAAGTGGCTTATTAGGTATATTGACGGAGTTGAAAACGAAAATAAGATTACCGGGTCATTATACGATTTTACATACATACATACATAGACTCACGCCTGTTTCCCGGAGGGGTAGGCAGAGACTACGGAGCGCCATTTGCAACGATCTTGACATATCTCTCTTGCTTCATTCACTCCCGTCAGATTCCTCATGCATGCTCTTCTGTTCAGGGTGATTCTAACCTGTCCTGTTTTTAGGATGTCTCCAATCTGGTCAGAGAACGTCCGCCTAGGTCTTCCCCTTCGTCCTGTCCCTTCCACACTTGCCTTATATATCTGCTTGGTCAGTCTTTCGTCATTATAAGATTTTATACTAGAAAAACAAGTGCCTTGTTTATCTTCTTTGTTGGTGCGACATTCGATATCATTCCTTGTGATGGCTCCTGGCAGGAGCCTATTTGATGGGGCCCGCTAACTCGTAATGGTGCCGGTGGACCGAATCCCGGCCGGGGTTGCGATAGAGTATTTATCATCAGCCTTTAACAGTCCACTGCTGGAATAGGCCCCTCCTTTGAAAGGAGGAATTGGCCTACTATATACCCTATACCACGCTGGCCAAACGGGCTGGTATAGGGTTTGTATCAAGTTTTCCTTCTCTTACAGTGCTATTTTCTGCATAATAACATGCTTGCTCTGTCGGCTCTTACGTCACCCATGGGATGATATAGGGTGGTGACATTCCGTATTCTTAATCCGTCACCACACGGACTTACGCGATAGAGTATGTGCACCGCGATTTCCTTTACGTACAACGCGGTGGTTTTAGTGAATTGACCCGGAATGCCATTAGGGGGAGTTGAACATAATTTTCAACCAAATGTCGGCGTCGAAACGCTTTGAAAAGTCTTTCCACAGTGCCACCACAAAAAGAAGTAACCCATCTGGTGCATAATAAGTATCACTGTTTAGTTTTATAAAGCTGATATGCTATCAAATCTGGTTACACTTGTAAGCAGACGCCGGGCTTCAGGGCGATAAGTCTTAGATACAGCTGGGATAACGTTGGGACGATGTTGATGACAGTTTATTTTATACAAGAAATTATAGTTATCGGTTATCCAGGAATATTTTATTAACTTTCAATCAACGCACACAAAGAACGTCCAGACAAATAACTGTGATCCACAAAGTATTGTTCTGTGAAGGGATCGAACTCGCAGCCCTCGCCGCAGTAACAAACAGTGTAGCTAATACATGAGAATAACATGTACAATAAACACATAGGCTTTTTTATGGCAATCGCCGACATCCACGCGGACGAGCTGCAAACAGATATCTGTACAAATTTATTGTGCCATCGTACCGTTATTGCTCACGTTTCCATCTCTATTCAGATACTGCTAAATAATCGCCAAGAACTCAAGCCCAACCATTCGCAAATTTATGCCACAAAAACTTCAAAACGCCCATAATATAAATACGATTGCCTCACCAAAAACGTAACATCTAAAACAAGAAACAACATTTTCTCCAAACAGAAACTTAAACAAGAATGTGCCTCCCAGAGGAAAAGCAGACTTCCAGTATGATTAACTAAAGTATAGCCTAGTGGTATAAGTCCATAACGAGAACTCAAAATACGTAAGTTCCTAAGGCCATATTTGAAAGCAAAAAAGGCGTGAAGAAGTTAAAAGGGCCGAGTGAGTGAACGATTCCGTTCAATACTCGGGTGCAAGGATAAAACGAGAAGCGAGTTGATCGTTACAGTATATTACCATAAATGGATAATCTTTTATTATTTCATGATTTATATAATGTTGAGCAATCTTTATTTTATTAGGTTAACTAGAACATTTTGGAACTTACGTCTAAAATAAAGTTCATTTTACAAGAAACTTAAGGTCCTGAGTTGCCGGCAGGGATTAATCATTTTCTGAAAAGATGTTGTAATTTTACGTAGAGTTCTATCTGCTGGAAATTCTGTTTCGTAGTATTGTCCTCTTAGGATCTTGGAAGTAATCCTTTTAAGAAAAGTCCTCTAAGTTCACTGCAACATAAAGCAAGTTGAAAGAGTACAAACGCAGTGACTGTGTTAGTAGAGGGTTATTAAAATATGAATGCTTAATCGCCAAACATATCGCACAGGTTTTTATGTGGATATAATTTATAGATAAGATGAGTCTGGCCATTCAGCCAATATAGCGTAAATGCCCACATCCAACATCTGAAACCCTGGAAAAAGCTCCAGTCCAGCCCAATGTCACTCTGAAAACAAAATTAGGTCTTAATATATGATCATCAGCCTTTTATACTGCCCCACTGCTGGGCACGGGCCTCTGTCCATTATGAGAAGGGTAAGGCTATGTTAATTTATACTTGGTAATAAACAGTCTTCGTATTCTGTCTTCATACAAATCAATTGTCCCGTGTTTAAGAGGTTGCGTTACAAACATCCTAACATTGAAACTTGCAATCTATGTTTTTAATTCCGAGTATAATTAGGATTCTTGTAACTTGACCCGCAGTCACAGCGATCATCGATCAAAGAACTTCATTCACTGCGAGTGAATGAAGTTCTTGGATGGTCGTGGCCCCCTCTGACAAACGGATGAAATGCGTTTGTCAGAGGGGGCCACGAGAAATAACTTCTCAGAAATATGCCTTACACACACATCCACACACGCATGCACACGCATTCTCCACATACAACACCAAGAAAAATGGCTATCCTCTGTTTCACTCGTTTCTTATACGTGTAAATGAGACAATCGAAAGAAAACTCTAAGTTGTATGATACAGTGTATAAATGCCATAAATCTGTTTCGACCACTATATAACTTATCATATTTTTATAGCGTCATGCTGGTATCCGCGAAAGGGGTGGGCAGGAATGTAATATTACACCCTAATTTCGCCTAATTTTTAGGTCCCACATAATAGGGGTCGAGATTGCCAGACACCGTGATGCTTCTGATAATTCGGAAAAAGACTTAGTAAAACTTTTGCCCGTTTCGGGAATCGAATCCAGAACCTCCCGATCAGCAGACGCACACGCTATCCACTGGACCACGCAAGCAAATAAATTGACGATAATCTTGGATAACCTTAATATGTCAAGATAAAGCTTCCCACATCAATGTTAGTAAATAGATTTTTTTTTGTTATGGAATTACCTGTGTTACGGGTCACCCCACCTTATACATTAAGATAAACAAGACAGTCATAGAAAGTCAATAAATAGAAAGTTAATTTTCCGCGGCTGAATGGCTTACGGCCGATCGCAATTTTTGATCTATCCATAAATTAAGCTACTAGCAATACGTATGAGCATAGTAAATGAGGCACGAAGAAGGCAGCGATAGCCTAGTGGAGATACCAACAGACTACCATGCAGAGCGTATCGGGATCGAATCCACGGCGCGCACCAATGACTTTTCGGAGTTATGTGCGTATTAAATTGTTAATTATCGCGTGTCCCGTGCCTCGGAGAGCACGTTAGGCCGTCGGTCCCGGTTGCCATGAAGATCTTTGACAGTCGTTACAGGGCTTCAGTACCTTCTAAATAAACTGACACTAGTCTAAACTCTTAACCATGGAATATTGCTATCCTTTCGGGTTGCGGAGGTCAGACAGGCAGTCGCTCTGTGGAAAAGCTAATATTCAGCCAAATCCGGTTAGACTAGTAACCGGACAGGAGTTGAAATTTTCGTCCGTTTTAAAAGCATGCTACATACTTTACATATCAATGCCATGTTAAGTATTTGTACCTGAAGTCCAGGCAAACTTTTCCAATCTTCTATTTATCTATACACTTAAATTAAATTGGAGTATCTGTTTGTCATATTAAAATAACCGCTTTTTACTAAATGCACATGGATTTATACACGGTACATAATATACCGAAATGACATTTTTAAAATTTTGTCTGTCTGTCTGTTTGTTCTCGCTAATCTCTGGAAAGGCTGGACCGATTTTGGCGGGACTTTCACTGGCCGATAGCTGATGTACCAAGGAGTAACTTAGACTATAAATTAACGGGTACGCGAAGTACTTCCCTCAGGACGCGGGTGAAACCGCGGAAAACAGCTAGTTTATTATAAAGGAAAAGGCTCTCCTACTCTTATCATCACGTCCCCTCATTCTTTAATGAGCATGGAAAAGGAGTTTAGGGCAAGCATAGCTTTTTCCTCTCCGCTCTTTGGTTTTGGTCGCTCGCAAAATTGACATAACACTAGTGGGCTAGTGTTATATCAGTTTTGTCAGCTTTTTATACACAGTAACAAAACTAGAGTATACACAAACGTGGAACGCACATTTTTGTGTGAAAATGTGTAGGCTATACAGACGTACGATTTATCTGAATAGTTCAACTGTACTGTTAAATCGTTTAGAAACTGAATGGTGTAGCGAACATAGTTTTATTTCTTTCCACTTCACAATAAATTGGTAGGTCTGTATGCAGCAACGATATATCTAGCAGATGTTCATGACATTAAAGCCGACTATTCACGTACATATGTATTAAATTACGGCAATAGGTTCGCCCCTTATTACGTGGGACTAAAATATATCTGGCGAAAAGTGGGTGTAGAAATACACCTCTGCCTACCCCTTCGAGGATAAAAGGCGTGACGTTATGTATGTATGTATGTATATGTATTTAATTAAAACAAGTTATCAGCAAGCCTGTGCACCCACACTCCCGAAGTCGTCTAGCAAAACCCAGTGGTGGGGAAGAGAACTAGAGGGACTCAGGCAAAACCTGAGGAAACTCTTTAACAGGGCTAAAAACACGAGAATGGAAGCAGACTGGCTCAAATACAAAGAAGCCCAGTTACACTACAAGAAACGCATAAGATTCCGCAGAGGCGAGTCCTGGCGGCGTTTCTGCAGCGGTATAAACACAACGAACGAAGCAGCCAGGGTGAAAAAGATCTTGTCTCAGGACAGCAACAAAACCCTTGGCGCCATTAAAAAGCAAGATGGAACCTACGCAACTACGGACGCTGAAATTAGCCAAGTGCTAATTGAAACTCACTTCCCAGGTTGTGAAGTAACCAATGACCGTCTGTGGGACGAGTCAGACTAGAGACCGCCGACCCAAACAGACTGGCTGGTAGCCGAAAATGTGGTCACCACAGACCGGCTGAAATGGGCAATAGACAGCTTCCAGGCATTCAAATCCGCAGGCCTGGATGAAATCATACCAGCATTCCTACAGTGGGGATGCACAACGATTGTGCCGCACCTGCTCGACATCTACAGGGCCTCAATAGCGCACAGATACATACCTTGCAGGTGGAGGGAAGTTAAAATCATATTCCTCCCAAAACCTGGCAAAACTGACTACTCACAAGCGAAAGCATATAGACCCATCAGCTTGGCCTCCTTCTTATTGAAAACGCTGGAGAGACTTACGGACCGATACCTCCGTGAGGGCGCATTACTGCGCAATCCACTACACCCACATCAACACGCCTACAGAAGTGGCAGGTCAACTGAATCGGCGCTGCATTCCGTTGTGGGAACCATTGAAACAGCGCTTACCAACAAGTTAATGACACTGGGGGCCTTCATTGACATAGAAGGCGCCTTCGACAAAACTAAGTTCAACAGTATCAGCCGGGCCCTCGAAAAGTTCGGAGTTGAGCAAACCCTTAGTGGCTGGATTGATCAACTGCTGAAACAGAGGGCAATACAATTCACGGTAAACTCCACCACAAGGGGCATAGTTGTAAAAGGCTGCCCTCAGGGAGGTGTACTCTCACCCCTGTTGTGGAACATTGTGGTGGACGATCTGTTACGGAACTTAAACGACAGACGATTCTTCACGGTCGGCTATGCAGACGACATCACCATCCTGATCAAAGGTGACTCAGAAGATCCGAAATCGGATGCAAGCAGCCATCAGGATCATGGAGGAATGGTGCAACCAACATGAACTGACGGTTAACCCCAACAAAACGGAGCTAGTACTTTTCACCAACAAAAGGAAAACCCATATGTGCAAAACACCAAAACTCTTTGGAACGGAGCTTACCCTATCGAATGAAGTCAAGTACTTGGGCGTAATACTTGACCATAAGCTAAACTGGGGCAAGCACATCAGCATAAAAACAACAAAAGCATGCACAATCTTCTGGCAATGTCGGAGAATCATAGGCAAAAAATGGGGTCTCAAACCATCAATTACCCTGTGGATCTACACTGCCATTATACGCCCCATGCTTACATATGGTGCAGTAGTGTGGTGGCCACGCACGCAACTAAGCACAATCACAAAAAAGCTACAGAGCCTTCAACGC
The DNA here is from genome assembly GCA_944739405.2 of Euclidia mi. Classification (NCBI taxonomy): domain Eukaryota; kingdom Metazoa; phylum Arthropoda; class Insecta; order Lepidoptera; family Erebidae; genus Euclidia; species Euclidia mi. The sequence goes on from OX123182.2 coordinate 117,235,946, forward strand.
CTAGCCTGCTTGGCCACAATAGGCTGCATGAAGAGCACCCCAACAGCCGCCTTGGAGATACTACTGGACCTAAGACCGCTGCACCTAATGATCCAGCAGGAAGCTGGCGCTGCAGCAATCCGTCTAGACAAGCTCGGGCTATGGAGAAAGGATGATCGAATTACTCACGCACGCCTAAAAGGGACCTTAACCAAAGAGATCCCGATGCTAGAGGCCGCTTGCGATCTCATCCCTAAAACTTTTGTCTTTGACAAAAAATATCGCATCCAATAGGCTAGTTGACGAAAAAAAATTTATGAGTCCGTCCTTTAGATTATTCAAAACTAAGCGATACGTATTTTTTTATTTGTAAATTAAACCAAAAATGACCAAGATATAGCTCATTAAAGTTACGTATAACGTCACGCCGTGCTACATTTTTTCGCACTAGATGACGTCACACGTAACTTTAACGGGCTATATCTTTGTTAATTTTTAATTAATCGAAAAAAGAAAAAAATACGTGTCCAATATTTTTTTATAATCTAAGATACGGACTAAATAAAATGTAATTATTTTGACCCTGGTAACTACCCTATTGCAGGAGGAACACAAAGACTGCTCTGGTATACACGAAGTCAGAGTATACACACACGGCTCAAAAACGAAGTATGGGACGGGTGCGGGCGTATTCTCCCATGACTTAAATATCAACATCTCAACATCCCTTGGCACCCATAACACCATATTCCAAGCCGAGTGTGTTGGGATAACAAGAGCCGCAACAGCAATCGCGTCTAGGAACGTAAGTGACCTGGCTATACGCATTATCACGGACAGTGCCTCTGTACTACAAGCTCTAGGCAGCAACTGCTTTAACAGCGGCCTCATCATGGAATGCCACCTAGAGCTGCAAAAGATTGCAGAGAAGAATCGGGTTACGCTGCAATGGATTAAAGGCCACAGCAACTCCGCAGGCAATGACGCCGCAGACCAACTGGCACGGCAAGGATCGGACACAACGATAATGGGACCCGAGCCGATTGTACCGATACCAGCAAGCCAAATCAAAACGTGGCTACGTGAGAGAACCGCACATGAACACGAAAAACAGTGGGCAAACATAAAAGAATGCAGACAAACAAAAGATGCCATCCCCTGCTTGAACAAGCGACTCTCACACAAGCTGCTGCATTCTAATAGGAAAACACTAAAGCATCTTCTTCTTTCTCTAAGCGTTATCCCAGTTTCAGTCTGGGGTCCGCTTTCTAGTCTAACCGGATTTGGCTGAATATTAGCTTTTCCACAGAGCGACTGCCTGTCTGACCTCCGCAACCCGAAGGGATAGCGATATTCCATGGTTTAGACCAGTGTCAGTTTATTTAGAAGGTACTGACGCCCTATAACGACTGTCAAAGATCTTCATGACAACCGGGACCGACGGCTTAACGTGCTCTCCGAGGCACGGGACAAGCGATAATTAACAATTCAATACGCACATAACTCCGAAAAGTCATTGGTGCGCGCCGTGGATTCGAACCTGATACCCTCTGCATGGCAGTCTGTTGGTATATCCACTCGGCTATCGCTGCCTTTTTAAAACACTAAAGCATCTGATGGGCATAATAACCGGCCACTGTCCACTCAACAAGCACCTATTCAACATAGGCGTTACGGACAGCCCACTGTGCAGGGGCTGCATGGAAACCGAAGAAACACCCGCTCACGTCATTCTGCACTGTGCAAGTGTGAGCGATCAACGGGCAAAGCTGCTGAACAACCCCAGAACCATGAGTGAAGCTTTAAACGACACCAGCCAACTAATGGCTTTCTGGAAGGAACTAAGGTGGTATGAGTAGTCGGCGTCAATGAAGTCGCCACATACGCACAATGGCCCAAATAAGTGGCTAAGTGCGGAAAACCCACGACCAACTAACTAACTATGTATTAAAAGCTTGCGTTACTGGCTGACTGACAGACAATGCACAGCCAAAATTTTATGTTCCTTGGAGGCCATAGAGGTGTACTAACAGATTTTCCAAAATTCCCACGAGAAAGGAATAAATAAGAAAGATCTGCGAGAGTAGCTGCGGGCATCCTCTTGTAAAGCATATAAATATACCTACCTAAACTCATCTCAGCGTAGAGCGCAGTGCCTGAATGCAGGAACTGGTGCCGTTCCATTCCATCAAACTCGAAACTTCTTCATGGAAGTCAAACTATTTCCCTCGAAATCATTCACATAGGCAAATCCTACTATTAACTCACGAGTATTGTATGCTGATAGGAAGATTTGGCCTACTTTACCACGGTGGCCTGACGAATTGGCATAGGGTCGATGTTGTGCTTACTGTCTTGATGCAAAGATACAGTTGGCTTCGCGTGTTTGACGTGAGATGTGAAGCCTATTAGGACAACCACGAGATAAAGTGGGTAGTGACACCTTGTATTCTTCAGCCGTCACTATACGGATAATCCTCCAAATATATTTGTTAAAAACACATCCTGACAGAGAAGCAAAGCGTAAATTACTGAAGCTAGAAATATGTTGGACAGTGTATTTGTTTTATGACGTAGACATCAACCAAGAAAGGATTTTATAATATTTTACCCCTATGGAGGTATTTACCTCCTCGAGGTATTTACCTCCATAGGACTGTGAAGAGTAAATACATTAACGCCAAGAAGAGTGACAGCTTTTTAAAATTCCGCGTAATGAATTGTTGTTGCATAAAAACATAATTTTAATCAAATTATTAAAATTATGTTTTTATGCAACAACAAAATTTTTACAAGCTTTTATTTACCTCCAACTGTCCCGGTGTCTGTAATTAAATCTTGAAAGATTAAATAAAATTTGACCCTCTTTTCGCATTTTTTTTTTAGAGACAACTCCCGCATTAGCACTAAATCCTGTGTCGCGGGGACCTTACAAACATACAACTAACGGACACAATGAACACCCAGACCACAATTTATAAATCACACAAAGTGTTGTCTCGTGTGGGGATCGAACCCACAACACTTCAGCGCAGTGTCGAGCGGTGAGGCTGCCGCTTTAACTACTACGCCAACCATGCAGTCATAATGCATGTGCATATCGCGTGACAATGAAATATTATGATGTCATGCTAACCTGATGATGGAGCTGGAAGGTGGCCGTAGGAATTCCGCTATACAACGACACAAACCCAATCAATTTGGCCTCGTTTCATTATTATTAACAAGTGCTTTTATATTATAGGTTAAACGCATATAAAAGCTAGTCCTAAAAAAGTTTTTATTTCAATTTATGACGTATAGAGACATCAAATAAAACTAACTTATACATTGTCTAGAGTTCGGGCTAAGAATGGGTAAGTTTTATACAGAGATCAGTGGAAGCGATTAATTCATCCAGTCTAACCCAAGGCAAAGGATCTAAACACTTTTACTGTGGTAGCACACCGATGAATTATAATCCTAATATTAATAAAATGTCTTACCAACTCTTACTGATGCTGTTCTTGAGTGGACCTATAAGATTAACTCATAATTTTGGCCAAAATAACAAGAGAATCGAATAAATACCAGTGAATCCAATTCGGCGAAGTCCTACTCCAAGCACCAAACAGGAATTCACACACGTGTTTTATAAAGTTCAATATTTCACAAATTATCAGAAACTTTGCCGGAAGTCAAAAGCGGCAATTATAAGTATTTACAAGTTGATTCAATTCGCGTTAATTCAAAAGGCAATCAATTTATATCAATTACAATCTCGCGAGACACACCAAGACCGGCGTGTTAATTTTTCAAGGCGGGAACGAACGTGACAGTTCAGTGTGACCATTGTCAGAAATTTTCAATAGACTAAACAAACCATCAAACACTGTGCGCAGCTTGCCAGTCGATGGCTTCAATACCGCATGATGCGGGAGAAAGTAGTGCTCCACCGAACGCCAATCCAAATTTGACACAGACATGTGTCCCAATTGTTCATATTCTCTCATGAACTCAATGTACTTCTGTTTGAGCTCCGGATCACGACCCATGCGACGCTCCATAGCCAACAATCTCTTTTCGGCTAAAGGTCGTGACTCACCAAGCGGAGGCCGAACAGACAGAAAGGGTAGCCTCGTAATGATCCGACCAGAACGGAGTCGACCAGTGTTGTTCTGGAAGAACAGCTCGCACTCCTCATGTTCTGCATTCAAACGGGCAACTTGAGGGGGCTCCTCTACCTCCCAAAACCTCTGAACCGCATCAGAGAGAGCAGAGCCTACAGCCAACAAATTATCAAGTTCAGGTGGAGGGGGGTCCCTAGGTACAGGTCCCATCAAAGCAAATCCAAATATGGTCGAGATGGCAGTCAAACCATTTGGCACCAAGACCCGCTTCCCACCAATCAAAATTCCACCTAGGACATCAGAGCCAATCAACAAATTGATTTGTCCCGGTGTGTCAAATTTGAGGTCTGCCAGTTCCAATCCCGATGTCAAATTCACCACAGCAGCAGGTAGCTGCTTCTGTGGGTGCATACCCAAAATGTTCTTCAACACAATAGCCGAGGTTTTAATCCTCGGGTGTGAAGATTCAACGGGGGCAAACAAAACTTTAACTTGCCCTTCAACATTAGAGGCTACGTCACCTATGCCCCGTATACAATTTGGAAATGAACCCATATTTAATTTAACCTGCCCTACCAAATAAGTGGAAACAATGCAACCTTGTGAACCTGTGTCCAATATAGCACGGACGACAACAGAGGTCCCCGTGGGCCCTCAGAGGTCCCCAGACCCTAACAGCAACCGTTGGTAGGATAACGGTCTCAATGGGGGAGGTTGGCGTTATAGGGCAGGGGTCAATGACCTATTGTTGCCTGGGCGGCGACCGTTGGCCAGGACCAGGCAAGTCAAAACGAGGGTGCGGCTTGAAGTCCTCAAAGGCGCGATGACTTGATCCGCGCGCCATCTGTGGGGGGTCATAATGACGCACCCGCTCAAAACGAGGTGGGCGCGAGTCAAGGCGGGGACGCTCCGCCAAAGGAGGGGAATACCTGGGGCAGCAGTCATGGTGCTGGTGACGCTGAACAGCACATTCAGGTGCGCGAGAGAGAGGAGGCGTGCGCACGCTACGGTTCTCCAAGCGGGGCGAGTGGCGATCAATTGAGCGGGGCGACTCTCGGCTACGCGCCGGTGAGTCTCGGCTGCCACCTTCAAAACACCCGCCCGTACGCGGCGTCGGCTGGTTGGACAAGCGGCCTACCTCTCTGGCATTCATGCAGAGAATGTCCAAATGCTGTCCTCCACAGTGAGGACAGGGGTGAGAGTTTGGGCAGTCTCGCTGGTAGTGAGACCCCAAACAAGAGAAGCAAAGGAGGCGGGCATTCGCGATGCGCCTACGAGAGGCGATATGCAGGTCAAAAAATGCCCTGCAACTGGCAGTTCTGTGCCCCGTGACCTTGCAGTAGGAGCACTCCGCTGGGCTCTGCGTGACCGCAAAGCGAGGAGGGCGCCGGTCAACATTGGCTCGGGTGTGAACGCTAGCCTGCTCCTTGACCTTGGGCGGCTGCGTCTTAGCCGGCGTATCACCACTGGAGTTGTCCAAGACCCGGCACTCATCCTCCAGGAACCTCTCCAGGTCAGCAAAGGGGGGCAGATGGGTCGCTATCCCCACCAAAGCACTGCTCAAAACGCGACCTCAGGTCGGCCGGCAGCTTTTTCAGCACAATGTGCACTAATAGATAGGACCATTGGTCCACGGGCAGGTCAAGGCACTTAAGTGCGTTGATGGCCACCAAAAGCGGGTTCAAAAGTTGGGTGCGCAACCCAGAGACCCGGGTGAGCGTCGGCAAACCCAGAATCTGCTCGATGTGCGTGTCGGCGTGGCCACGCTTATTATGGTACCTACGGGTGATTAGGTCCCGAGCCGTCTGGTACGCCTCGTCAGACACGGGCAGATGCTGGATGAGGCCCTTGGCCTCCCCATCCAGAACCGACATCAAATAGGCCAACTTTTGTGCCGGCCGAAGGTCAGCCCTATCATTGACCAGGCTGTCAAACAAATTAAGGAAGCCCAGGTAGCTTCCTAGGCAGCCATCAAAATGGGGGAGGTCCAAAGTAGGGAGCCTACTCACCAGCACCGGTGCTGACCTAGGAAGCTCCTGCTTCAGGCCGGGTTGCCCTTCCCTATCGGCAACTAGTTGTCTCGCACTATTGGAGACAGCATCATACAGGTCTAAGACCTGGGGATAGTCTTCGCTGACCTTATTTCGCTGGTCAGCGGTGAAATCATTGACTGACACTTCGAGACAGCAAGCGCTGAAAGTGCGGAACTGCTGTTCCACACGTGCCAGGCGCTCGTACCTTTGTAGTAAGGCCTGCTGGCCATCAGGCCGGTTCACTAAGGCACTGGCCGAGGCAAACCAGCGCAAATCTGATGCAATAGCACCAGCAGCCGCACGCAAGTCCTTGATAGCTGACATAATCAAAATTCAAAAGAGCCCGGCAAAGCGTTAAATAATATTAACAATCAAAACTTAATTTTTCTTAATTCTTTGAAACCAACAAAGTATTAGCCTGTTTACTGCTGGTACAAGCAAGTGACAGGTATCTACTGTCCAACAAAATTAATAGTTTCAATATATATTGACACAAAACAAAGTCAAAGTTATCAAAAGTTGAAACTTCAAATAAGTTAATTAAAGTTAAAAATTCAAATAAATTAACTTATTACTTGCAACAGACAAACTGGCTGTGTTATTTGAGATATACAATAGTAAGTAAGCACAGAATATGTGTTACCTAGCAATATTATCTATATTATAACAAGGTTTAGCAATGTAAGGTTCAAACTCAATTTATCAATATATGCAATAAACTAAATCAATTGATACATATAACTGATATGTATCCAATCAAAGTGACTTATTAATAGTAACAGCAACAAATCTATGCTAGATTTCAACAATTTAAATCAAACAATTACTGATTGAGGTTATGTGTGACAATGTGTTTCAAATTATCTAGGTCAACTTATACAATTAAATATTATGTATTTTAGACAATAACTGACCTGACAAACACTACAATACTGTCTACAAGGTGATAAGATACAAGCTTCTACCAATCTGAGTTTATACTCAGTAATGCAACAGCGGCTAAATTTCAACCACGCTCTGCACCAAAAAATTCCTCAACAAGAGTTCGGGCTAAGAATGGGTAAGTTTTATACAGAGATCAGTGGAAGCGATTAATTCATCCAGTCTTAGCCCAAGGCAAAGGATCTAAACACTTTTACTGTGGTAGCACAGCGATGAATTATAATCCTAATATTAATAAAATGTCTTACCAACTCTTACTGATGCTGTTCTTGAGTGGACCTATAAGATTAACTCATAATTTTGGTCAAAATAACAAGAGAATCGAATAAATACCAGTGAATCCAATTCGGCGAAGTCCTACTCCAAGCACCAAACAGGAATTCACACACGTGTTTTATAAAGTTCAATATTTCACAAATTATCACAAACTTTGCCGGAAGTCAAAAGCGGCAATTATACGTATTTAAAAGTTGATTCAATTCGCGTTAATTCAAAAGGCGATCAATTTATATCAATTTATATCAATTACAATCTCGCGAGACACACCAAGACCGGCGTGTTAATTTTTCAAGGCGGGAACGGAAGTGACAGTTCAGTGTGACCATTGTCAGAAATTTTCAATAGACTAAACAAAATGTTACTTAATCGATATAATCGATTTGACTTATAATAAAAACTAATTCTATTTCAAACATACATACTGTAAAATGTTTGAACCTGAATTACATTTCCTCTCCGTAACGTGATGAACGATATCTTTAATGGAATGCCGAAATCGCCACCTGCCGAGCTCCTCTAGGTACAAAGAAAAATATTACATAACATCTTATATGTTCGTATATCTGAAAAAAGTGACACACCATTTGAACTCGACTGAATTGGAACATTCTGTTTCTTTGCCACCTTTAATACAAAAGGTCTTAGTCCTTCACGTTGCTCGATTGAATGCTCTCCTAATTTGCTTCATAGTATTACTATGAGTGTACGCAGAGGGTTTCGGGTTCGAATCCACGGCACACACCAATGCCTTTTCGAAGTTAAATGTGTATTAAATTGTTAATTATCGCTTGCTTAACTGTGAAGGAAAACATCGTGAGGAAACCTGCATGTCTGAGAGTTCTCCATAATGATCTCGAAAGACATGTGAAATCTGCCAACCCGCACTAGGCCAGCGTGGTGGACTATGGCCTTACCCTTCTCAAAGTGAGAAGAGGCCCGTGCCCAGCAGTGGGACGGTATAAAGGGCTGATGATGATGACTGTGAGTCAATAGGAAGGTTAAGCTCACTATACCAAGCTCATCAAAAGGGTTGGTAAAGGGTTTGGTTTCGAGTTTTCCGACTCTTTTTTTTATTGTTATAAGCGGCAAACGAGCAGATGGATCGCCTGATGGTAAGCAATTACCGCCGCCCATAGACACAAGCAACACCACAGGTGTCACAAGTGCGTTGCCGCCTCTCCGGGATTGGGAAAAGGGATAGGATAATGAGTGGGATGAGGGAGAAGGAATAGGGGATACGGCCTCCGGCACTCTCACTTACCGAACGAAACGCAACAGTTTAGATACTGTTACTTTAAGCCGATTTTCTGTGAGAGGGTAGTACTTCCCCGGTCGAGCCGACCCATTCATGCTGAAATCAGCAAGGCTCTACTACCGTGACTACTTTGAAAATATATTATTTGCTTTGTCTATTTCATCAGTTCATCATTCCCTGCCTGTCTGACCTCTGCAGCCTAAAGGAATAGCGATATTCCATGGTTTAGACTAGTAACATTTTATTTTACCATTTGAAAAATCTTACGTGTATTATATTTGTATAATAGACTCACACCTGTATCCCCAAAGGTATAGGCAGAGGTATAATCTTACACCCACATTTCGCCATGAATTTTTAGGTCACACGTAACAGGGGGCGAGCCTATTGCCGCTACCGGACACACTACCTGACTCCGTGCTGCTACTGAGAATCCGGAAAAACTCAGTAACAATTTTGCCCGACCAGGGGATTCCCTGGGTTCGATTGAACCCAGGAACTCCGATCAGCAGACGCATACGCTATCCACTGGACCACGGAGACAGCCATGTAACGTATATTTTCATTGAAATATTAAAAACCTAATGATTAAATGCTTTCTTAATTTGATTATGGTTAAGCTAATAAAATTAACAAATTATAAGAATTGGCGTTAATGTAGGTATTTACACACTTCACGTATTTCTTCATTCATTGATTAATAACGTACATACAGTAATCAATCAATTAATTATTACTAACGAGTGTTTGAAAGTATAAAAAATCAAACACATAACAATACATTAAAGTACCAACTTATATTGCAATAATTAACCACGCCATACCACAATTTTGACAGTTTTCGGTGTCGCCTGACCATCTGGCGGGACAATACGGGGCTAACGGGGTAGCGAGGAATGCTTCGGTGATACCCGACCCTCCGGCACACGGGTACATGAGGAACATGGGTTGGTTTTTAGTCAGTAAGAGTCTGACAGTCCCCTTCGCCCTTCCCCCAGGGCAGAGGGACTCCATGAGGATTTTCCAACCCGATACCAAAAAAAAGTGCATATGTCGGTACTCTGATCGTCAACAATGCGTATAAGGTGTTTGCTATTCGAAATATATCAGGCTGCTGGGGTTCGCTTTGATAATGCTGTTTCTAATTACTGAACATAACCGATGAAATAAACTTACATTTGCAAGCTATGCAATGTATATTGTGATCGAGTCCTTTTATCCTAAGGATGATAGTTAAGGGATAGACACTAACCACGGCACCCTATATTGTGCGTAGTAGTTTTATAGGTACTAGAGCCTTGCTGATTTCAGCATGAATGGAATTCTCACAGAAAATCGACGTAAAGTAACAGTACCTAAATTGTTGCGTTTCGTTCGGTGAGTGAGTGTTCCGGAGACTCTATCCCCTATTCCTTCTCCCTCGTCCCACTCCTAATCCTATACCTTTTCCCAATCCCAAGGGGTGGCAACGCACTTGTGACTCCTGTGGTGCTGCTCCTTGTGTCCATGGGCGGCTGTAATTGCTTACCATCAGGCGATCCGTCTGTTCGTTTGTCGCCTATTACTATAGAGATAAAGATTAAAGTGTACCTATTTTTTTATTAGGCTCATCACAATTGAAACCTTTATAATTATTGTTGCGTGAGTTTAAATATGTAATAAAATATATAAAATTATTCAAGATTCAATTGAAATTCAAAATATATTATGGTTCACAAATACACAAATAGTGTAATACAGAAAGTGTGTTTGGACATTTGTAAATTGTCTGCTGTTCATATATGATTGCTGGAGCGAGAGTAGAGCTTTTTATGCAAACATATCAAAGCAAACATGTTTCAACATAATAATTAAAATATTCCAGGATTTTTATTATATTGACTGACATATTGAGTTAATCGAATTCAAACTTTCGCGATTTGTATACATCATACAATATTATTAACCGACTTGCAACGTAGGAGAATAACAAAGCTATTAATTATGCTTTTAACTAAATCAATTATCGTGACTAAGACCAGCTAATTAATATTGTATGTACTTACTGCTACACTAGCATCACAAAATAAACTGAAATGTTACTTTCTTTCACATATTTTTATCCATCACGGATGCAGGACATGGCTACTGACTAAATATCCGAGTCGGGAACTCAACAGGAATGAAATCTGGGAAGAAAATCAGCATGATCACAGTCAAATTGATTTATTTAATTTTTATTTTTGTATTGTATTGAAACCTTGTATTGAAACCTTTATGTTGTTTCAAGTTTATACAAAGTAAATTAGTAATATATATTAATATACTTCGAGATGATTGGTAGTGGCATAACGAGATGCCAGGTGCACAGTGCGCTGTAGAATGTTCGCAGTAGGTATCAGGCGTATTCTTGTAGTCCATAAGTGCTACACTTATGTTGTTTTCTATAAAATTACTTAGGTACTAGGGGTGATAAAAAATAGACTTTAGGGTCATTTTTAGAATAAGCGACTATAGGCGACCGTATAGTCTATCAACGCCTCGGTCTTTCAGTCAAAACTCAAGATGTCGTATTTTGTAGTGTGCTACTACTTACTGAGAAGTCAGTACAACTCGGTAACACTTTTGGCACTTTTGCCCGACATGGAAATTGAACCCGGGCCCGCCAGACCAGCAGACACATACGCTATCCACGTCGAAGGCAGTCTTATTATTTATAATTGTATAATCTGTATATATATATATTTCCTGCGTTACTGACTGACTGATTGACAGACAAGCTACAGCCAAAACAATTGGGCGCAAGAAGCTGAAATTTGGCGTGAATATTCCTTGGGGACCGTAGGGGTGCACTAAGAAGGGGTTACCCAAAATTCCCACAGAATCGGGCATAAACGGTTAAATTAATTGTATTCTAAACTTAGACTTAGTATTGATTTCATACAAACAAAAACTCAACCAATCCCCTCATCCCTGGTGATTTTGTTTTTTTTTTTACAGACTCACGCCTGCATCCCCGATAGGGTTGGCCGAGGTGTAAAATTACACCCACATTTCGCCATGAATTGTTAGGTCCCACGTAATAGAGCTAAAGAGAATTCGGGAACGCTACTGAGAATTCGGAAAAACCCAGTATCACTATTGCCCGACCCGGGAATCGAACCCGGGACCTCCGATCAGCAGTCGCATACGCAATCCACTGGACCACGGAGGCAGAGAGCACTTAATTTGAAATATGAATAATATTCGCCAATCACACCATCAGCATCGCTCAATATTTATTGTGACAACAAGCGCCTGATGAATTCTGTAAGCTATACGTTTACGTAACAAAAATCATGCTATAGCACTTTTAAAAGGCGTTAAGACGATCCGTTCAAGGTTAATTGGTAAAAAAAAGTTGGGAGACGTCGTTGACAAGAATCAGTAGTAATTATTTAGGGCTTAGAGGCCTATAAAACTTTTCAGTTTGACTCGTAGCTGTGAAATTTGCCGTTTAATACTCGTAGTAGTGAATTGAACTTTTCGCTTGTTTTGCGTCCAATGATATCGATTTATTAGAATTTGTTGATCTGGGCCTAATTTATTCAAGCTGAATACGTAATGTATTGCGAATGGAATTGACATCGGCTTTGTTTGAATTCGTAGATCGCTTCAACATGGCTGTATCGCTTTGGATTTTAAGCTGAGTTACAGTCGTCGTAGTGGACATTGTGGTCGTATTGTATCGTTAGCACAGAGTTTGGTCTTTCTTTTGCGATTTCCTGGCCTGGGGTTGAAAACTAAGTGCTCTTTGTTGCTTGCGAAGTTTTCTAGAAAAGAGTGTTGGGATGAGTTAATGTATTAATGAACACGTTTCTTTCAAACACAAAATACTTATTTTGACTGCACTGTTTTATTGTGGACCGGATAGCGTTTAGAGATTTAAGTGATAAGTTTATTATGATAAGTTTAGTTCACTGTTCATCCATCTATAAAATTATTCAAGGATCAATTGAAGTTCAATACATATTATTATGGTTCAAAAATACACAAATAGTGTAACACAGAAAGTATGATTGGACATTTGTAAATTGTGAGTGTTCATATTTGATTGCTAGTTCGTAGAGCTTTTTAAGCAAACTTGATGTTTGCTTAAAAGCAAACATGTTTCAACATATAATGATTATAATATTCTAGGAATTTTATTATATTTATTGACATTTTGAGCTTAATATATTTCTGTACTGCTACACTAGCATCACAAAATGAAGTGAAATGTTTCTTTCTTTCGCGTTTATTTCATCACGAATTATTCAGGACGGTAACTGAGTAGAAATCCCAGCCGGGAAGTCAACAAGAATGAAATATAGGAAGAAAATCGGCATGATCACAGTTAAATTGATTTAATTAGACTGCATGGTTGGCGTAGTGGTTTAAGCGGCCGCCTTGCCGCTTGACACTGAGCAGAGTGTTGTGGGTTCGATTCCCACACGAGACAACACTTTATGTAATCCATAAATTGTTGTTTCGAGTCTGGATGTTCATTGTGTCTGTTGGTTGTATTATGTTTGTAAAGTCCTCCGCGACTCAGGATTTATTCCTAGTGCAGGAGTTATTTTTATATAAAAAAACAGCATTGGGCCCTGTCGCCACATAAAGTGACGATATGAGAAAATTGGCTGGCAGCGGCTGAGTACGAAGAGTCGAAATTCAAACTCTTCAAGTGGCGTGCCATTAGAGAGGCCTATACCAGCAGTGGATTACTGCTTTATGATTATTATGCTGAAAAGACCATGAAAGTATAAGTTCTATAAATGTGAACACTATTACCACGATAATACATTGTAAATTATCGTCGTGACTATATTTATTGTTAATTATACGTGGTACTAATTAAAATAAATCATAGAAGTAATATTGACCATATCCATTCCATTAGATGTTTAATGGAATGGCGAGTAATGCTGAAGCTACACAATTTCACGATGATATTTATTGCGACAGAAACGGTTAGATAACGTAAGTAAAGAGTAGAGACGTACATTTTCCTTCGTCTTTTCTTTCTTACTTACAGCTTTTTCTTTTTTAGGGTTCCGTACCTCACAAGGTAAAAAAAGGAATCCTTATAAGATCACTTTCTTGTCCATCTGTCTGTCTGTCGGTCAGTCCGTGTGTCACCACCGATTTTCTCAGGAACGGCTAGACCTAGCAAATTGAAATTTATACCAGATACTAAAATTTATGGTTCCTATTAGGTGTATAAAAATCAGGGTCCTGGGTCAACCCAATAAAAATATATGGTCAAAATTAGATTTTTGCGAAAACTTGTAAGTACCAAAATTAACCTTAATTTTCAACTTTTTTTAATTTTCGGAATTTTTCCTTTACTTGTGCTGTGCTGGCCAAAAGCACAAATAAAGGAAAAATTACAAAAAATAAAAAAGTGGAAAATTTATAGATGTTCCCATATATACATAGTAGACTCCATTTAAGATAGTTCTCTAAGTTGTATGGGCGCTCATACAGATTTAGAGGACTAGCGTAATTAGCACCAACCTCAAATAAAGTAAAATGCGTACGGAACCCTCGGTGCGCGGGTCAGACTCACACTTGCCCGAATTTTTTTTTTATAATAACCCCTGCACCAGGACCAAATCCTATGTCGCGGGGGACTTTACAAAGATACAACTAACGGACACAATGAACATCTACCTACTTCACAATTTCCTCTCAAATTATCGGTTTACTACCTTTTTCAGGATTCCGTAGGTATCTATCCGTTAGTCCGCGGTTTTACGCAAAAACAATAAGCACTAGAGAGCTAAAATTTGCCATAGTTATACGTGCGGACAAAAGTGTATTTTGAAATACGTTTCGTTTACTGGTAGCTCTCATACACCTAAATGGAAAAGCCATTTTCTTTTTGTTCCTACAACTTTTTATGTTGTACCGTTAGATAGGGGTTTATTTAAACCCGTTTTTTATTTAGGGATGCAGACATACATAGACTCACTCCTGTTTCCCGGAGGAGTAGGCAGAGACTACGGAACGCCATTGGCAACGATCCTGATATATCTCTCTTGCTTCATTCGTTCTAATCGAATTTCTCATGCAGGCTCTACGGTTAAGGGTACTTCTAAGCTGTCCTTTTTCCTTATTTAGGGATGCGTTTGTGAAATATTTAGGAAAAGCCATAATCCGCAGTGTGTGTCAAATATGTACACTGTACAGTTATAGTTCACTTAAGTATATAATACTTATGTTTGTCCATCAGACGCCAGTATATAAACTAACAACGATTTATCTACAGTGAATTACGCTTAAAGGGCAGAAGCCAATGACCGGTCATCAGCGACGCGCTGTCAAACTTTACGCAATGCTAATACTGTACAATATAGACGCGAAAGTTACTCTGCATATTTGTTCGTTTGCACTCCTAAACTGTTAAGTCGATTTTTATGTGACTCTAGTAGAGTTGGTAAATGTTCGGAGTAACTGCGATGTACAAGCACGCTCTACATATTTGGTTCATTTGCATTCCCAGTGGATTAAGCAGGCAGTAATGATGAAAAACATAACATAACTTCACGCCTTTTATCCCCGAAAGGGTAGGCAGAGGTGTATTATACACCCACTTTTCGCCAGTCATGTTTTGGTCCCAATTTGTAATAGGGGGAGCCTATTGCCATCTACCGGGCACATTATTAAGCGAGCGATAATTAACATTATTAATTTAATACACACATAACTTCGAAAAGTCAGAGGTGTGTGCCCAGGGTACTTGAGGATCGAACCCGAAACCATCGTCTCGGCAGTCCGTTACGTACACCACTGGGCTATCGCCGCCTCTAAGTATTGATGAAAACTAAACGAGTATACAAGAGTATTTTTTTTATTCCCACTTAATCTCAATTTTCAGTAATAATTTTGCCATTTGAAACTAAATATGGAAAGCATCATCACCACCCTTTAACAGTCCACTGCTGGACTAGGCCTCTCCTTTCAAAGGAGGAATTGGCCTACTATACCACGCTGGCCAAACGGGTTGGTACAGGGTTTGTATCAAGTTTTCCTTCTCTTACAGTGCTGTTCTCTGCATAATATATTCCCTCTGCCGGCTCTTACGACGCCCATGGGATGATATGGGGTGGTGACATTCCGTACTCTTAATCCGTCACCACACGGAATGGAAAGCATACGCTCCAGTTAAATGTATTTTATCTTCTTTGTAATCGGACCGAATTTTCAAGTTCTGCGCTTATAATAATTATCAATGATACCTTTTAAATGATAACGGAAGTCTAAGTGCCTGATATCTTCAGATATTTTCAATAGGAATTGATTTCGTAATAGTGTGCATTAGAACGGATTTGAATATGCATAACATACGGGAGAACACAGATACGCAAATTTCGAGAGTCCAATTTTCGGGAGTGGATTGCACAAGCTGATTGATTGATTCGTAGATAGCTAAATGTGGACAATGTTAACCCAGGGACAATTTCGATTATAATGCATTACTGTCTGTTTTCAATTGCAGACTTTAATAACTTCTATTTACTACCGACTTCCAAAAAGGAGGAGATTACCAATACGATGGTGTACTATATTATTATCTTTAACTTATGATTCCTGTATATGTATGTAGATAGTCCAAAAGAATAGAAACCTAGATGACAGTATAGCATCTCCTATAGCCTATAAAAGTTCTCCCAATTTTTCATCTTACCGGATTTGCCTCATCGTTAATTAAGATTGTCTTTCAATAACCCTGTGCTACTTAACTTACGAAATTTGAAGATACACTTACACATAACAATTAAGATATAATGTATTTTTCTCGTTACCGTACCATAACACCACCGGTTGGCTGCTCTCATCAAATAAATTAACAAGTCCCGCTGTGACAATTTTCATAAAGCTTTAAAGGGAAATAAAAGTTAATGAATCTGTTGAAATGTAACCTGCTGTGGGATCGATTGCTGAAAGAAAGTATATTTTGCATTACTTACGTTTGTAATGAATTGGTAATTAGTAGTAGAGACTGAATTTTCTGTTGTTGAAATATTGATCAAATGCTAACATAAGCTTATAATATACAATATACAAAAAGAGGCCAAATATCCAGACTCGTACCTACCTAATAATATATCTATCAAATGAAATTAGTTTTTCCTACATTTATCATTAGTTTGCATATGAATAAAGTACGAACCATGATTGGTATTATAATCAAGTCTAATACATCATTATGTTCTTAAATAATATGGCATGTACAAAAGGCTTATGTGTGCTACCAAATCTTAAGCTAACGCATCATCCCAAGAATTGTAATTTTTAGATTATCATTATTAATTTTTGAGTGGTCTTACTCCATTTCGAGAAAAAAATACACAAGCTTCTTACCTTGCAACGCCAACGTATGTACCTACCTAGCTACCTTTGAAGAATAATAAATTAATGTTTCATTTAAATTCAGGAAAGCCGTATCCTCTATTCTCAAAGATGACCCATGTCCAACAGTAAGACAGCTTGTAAACTGATATTAAATTCCTCTTATTACAAAAACGATTACAATGAATTCCAGTTTTGGGGCAAAAAATTCAGCAATTGTTCATACAATAAACAAATGTCCATCAAAACGTAGTATTGTAATTTGAGCAGTATTTATCTTGAAATAAAGATAATAGTGTCAAAGATCACTAACCTTATGTATTCATTTATTTTTTTACACATTCTATATCGTACGAAACTGTTTTAGTTCTAAAAACACCGTGTTTGAACCTGTTCGTGTATTTGTGTCAATAATGTGGAATCAAATTGTATTTTTGTCAATTTTTGCATTCACGAAATGTGTAAGTTTGTTTTTATATTTTTGACACACTTGTCTAATAAATAACAAGATGTTACGGTTTTTCTATTATGAGATTAATGATATATTGGCACCTATTAGAATTTGAAATAAATCAGAAGTTATTTTACGTGATTGCAGTGACTAATTTAAACACAAATCGTGAGATTTGGAGTCTAACCTTCGGCTTTCTAGTCGAGCCATATTGACAGAATATTGGCTTCTGAAGCGGCGGTAGCCCAGTGGTGTACGTAACGGACTGCCGAGACGATGGTCTCGGGTTCGATCCCCAGGTACCTCGGGCACACACCTCTGACTTTTCGAAGTTATGTGTGTATTAAAAATGTTAATTATCGCTCGCTTAATAATGTGCCCGGTAGATGGCAATAGGCTCGCCCCCTATTACATTGGGACCAAAACATATCTGGCGAAGTGTGGGTGTGTAATACACCTCTGCCTACCCCTGCGGGATTAAAAGGCGTGAAGATATGTTATGTTATGTTTTACGGGTGTAAAACTAATATTTTTTTAGTAGCAAAAGTAAGTTTTATTTTTGCTTAGTATGACTAGGCATGATGTCCGAAACGAGTAGACTTTGGCTTGGTGATGGGTCTTGTGACACTGTATATGAAGCCCATCGGACTTGCTCTTCGGAAATATAAATGGTGCTGATTGTAAATTCATATTTCGCTACCAAATCATAACTGCGTGTGTTCTTTAAACAAAGTACTGCAATCTTGTTGTTTATAAAAACATGTGACGATGCTGGTTCTTATCTAAACAACTCACAACAGACTTATTCAAATTATTGCCATGCTTAATTACAGAGCAAAAGCTGAATTATTACTTAAATCAGATGTTTTATATTCAGGTTACAATCGTAATTGTTTTTGCTCATGTCTTTAATAGAATAAGATTATTCTAGAAATATCTAATTATTTTGGAAGAATAAGTTATATTTTTATATATTTTTTTCTCTCGTAGTATCTGCAATCAGTCTATAGACTATAATAAGATTGGTTGAAGTAATGTTGTTTTTTACGGTGGGTTATGGTAACTGCTTTAACTCTCCTCAATCAAACAGCACATTGGCTCCCTGCAGACAACTATTTCTATACTTAAATAATTAATTCGTAGGACAAAATTAATTTTAAAATATACCTTTACTTAGACTAGTACGTGTTAGTATTCAGTCAATGTCGTATTTTGTATTTGCTCTTATATGTCGTCCTTATAAGGATTCAATCACAATATTCATATTCGCTTGCATTTTTCCGACTTTATTGTGAATACCTGTTTTTTGTATTGAGTTTACGTATCTCTAGTAGCCAAATCAATAGATAGACAAACATTGCAACCGGACGTAAGAGAACCTTTGCATGCTATAAATAATACCAATTATAGGACCGGCATTTAATGTTCAAACCAGTGGTACTTATTTATTTTATTTATTTATTTGGACAACTGTCGCTCTGTGGAAAAGCTAATATTCAGCCAAATCCGGTTAGACTAGGAAGCGGACCCCAGATTGAAACTGGGATAACGCTAAGAGAAAGAAGATTTATTTGGACATCTAACAAAAAATACACTAACATAAAATTCACAAACATGTTTACAATTGCATGCTTAGTGTTGTTTCACTTACAATTTGCCACGCCATGGTAAGGGACTGTTTAAATAGGCTAGTTGACAAAAAAAATTTTAAAAGTCCGTCCTTTAGATTATTCAAAAATAAGCGATACGTATTTTTTTATTTGTAAATTAAACCAAAAATGACCAAGATATAGCTCATTAAAGTTACGTATAACGTCACGCCGTACTGCATTTTTTAGCACTAGATGACGTCACACGTAACTTTAATGGGCTATATCTTTGTTATTTTTTATTAAATCGAAAAAAGAAAAAATACGTGTCCAATATTTTTTTATAATCTAAAATACGGACTAAATAAAATGTAATTATTTTGACCCTGGAAACTACCCTATTACAGCGGGAATGTTTTCGGCAAGCTTCGGCCGTGTTGTGGATTTACATGTAGGCCAGAAAAATAAAGGGAATTTACTTGTGAATATAAATGTACTTATAAAAGAAATATAGTTATGTCAGTCGTATACAAAAGACACAGAACATGATCGAGACAACAGGATATAATTATTGAAGCACTTTACTTCTTCAAAATTATTGCATCATTTAATCTTTCCAGAAAAATTAAATGATGCAATAACTTTGCGTTTAAATTTAAATAGACTGCTTGAAAAGATATCTATATCAATTTAAGTATTTTTCGTGAGCTTATTATACTCACTCTGTAATTTGCTGTTAGTAGCGTTCTGACCCAAATTGGTTTTTGATGTTTCAATCGAAAAAGGGGTGTATTTACTTGCACGAGGTAACTTTGATGGCGCATATATATTTTACTTATCAACGAGAATGGGATCAGTCCAACTCACCGTTAACTAATTTGTATAGCAATGTCTGATCCAATAACCATCTTCGATCGAACAGACTATGGAGATTAAAATGCTTTAAGTGACTTTCATATGTTGGTAACAGTTTTGCTCTGTTACACGGGTACGACAGGTGCCAGAGAAAACGCTTTTGCACCCCCTCGAGCCGCTTAACATGTATCTCGTAGTGGGGTGACCAGACTTGAGCACAATATTCCAGACCAGATCGAACTATACCTTATCTCTTATATACCTTTAAAACTCTCTTAACCTTTAACATTCTTCAGCAGCTGACGACCTCCTTCGATCTAAGCGGGGTCATCAATGGCAACCGCATGGGCAGCGTGCCACTGGGCATGTCCCTTGGATCCGGTGAATTGGACGTGGAGGGAATCTGCACGCGTGCTGGCATGGCCTGCCAGAATTGTAGTACAGCCGTCACTTGTGTACCTTTGCCCGTTGGCTGGCTTAAGGTAAAGAGAAGTTTAGAAAAGTAACAGTCTTGTTTAAAGAAAACATTTTAGAGTATTGTTTGAATAAAATTTATTACACCAAGCGTCGTCGTAAGACGTATGCTGAGAGCATACGTCTTACAACGACGCTTTACAAGTTATACAGATTTCAAGAAAAGGGAGAAGACGTAAAATGGTTTCTTTGCACGACTAGCGTTAAAAGGGACCACAAGAACAATTATTACATTGGTTTCGACCAACAGAAATTATTCTATGATTATGTGCATTAAATATTTAATGCTCATAGTCGCCGACACTTACAAATCACATCTTATATCTGATCTGAAAATGGCAAGAGAGCAATATGTTACAAGAACATGTCAGCAATTGCTGTTGAGATTATAAAAATATCGTCTACAACAATTTATATAATTTTAGCCTACAGTTCTAAAGCAATGAAGATCTCGGAGAAGAAAATAATTTTGAAATTTCATATGAATGTTGCAGGTGCCTCTAGAGGAATGTCAAGAAGGGTTTTCTTGCAACGCTCATCTTGGTCGATGTGCCAAAGATCCAGTGCCAGAATGTGAAGAAAGCGCAAGACAGTTTGAACATAGTTGTGAACAGGTTAGTAATAGGTACATACAGAATCTCCTATGGCGTGAATGTACGGCAAACATACAGACATATTTATTTCTACATTTTGGTTGTTTACAACATTTATACAAGTCGAAACCCTATTCTAGATGATGCCGGCTTTTCCTAGCTAAATGACTTCTTGAGAAAAGTCATTGCTTTTTTTTGTCACTTCAATTTCTTTCATCTATGTTTATTTTGATCTACATACATAATATGTTGTTGAAGGTAACGCACGTGTAACTTCGGCGGTGTTGCGGCTGTCTGCAAACGATGCCTCTGCTCCTTTGCCTTCTATATAAAAACAAATACTCATGTTTGAATTACTGCCTCGTTGGTCTCGCGGCATAAATGTGCACGTGGGATTGGGAGGTCTCGGGTTCGATTCTCGGGTCGGGCAAAGCATTATTGGGTTTTTCCGTAAGGAAATTCTCAGTAGCAGCACGGAGTCTGGTAATGTGCCCGGTACGGCAATAGGCTCGCCCCCTATTACGCGGGACCTAAAAATTCATGGCGAAATGTGGGTGTAATATTACACTTCTGCCTACCCTTGGGGATACAGGCGTGAGTCTATAAAATTTTTTTTTGATAATTAGTCATGAACGTTATAGCCTCATTTTGCTATAGATCTTTTACTCTCTCGACACTTTAGTAACTTCTTGAGGATTTTCTGCCATTAGGCCGAGATATCAAGCGTGCAGTGTTAAACCCTCTTTCTTAGGCATTTTCTACCCTTCTCGTGCAGAAAATAAAAAGAAGATTGACTTCTACAACTCATAGAACGAATCGAAAAAGTCTGCTACTTTCCACTGATAACCACCTCATTAATATTGTACCAAACGACGTTCTACCTCATATAGAAATAGCTGACAGCTTTTGCTCTTATATAATACCTTAAATAAGTGACCTACATAAAACGTATTGACACAATGACATGACATTATGCCTAGCTGTTTCAGCAGCGCTATCAATATATGAATATATACTATCCAGGAGCTATCTAAAATGGCATCATCGATTGAGCTGATTAAGGGCCGGCGCTCATATGGCAAAGCGAAGCGGAGCATATTGCCACTATCGAATTATTATAGACATTTTCCTCATAAAATAATTACTAAAATCAAAACAACAAAATACCTGAGCGGATCAATGGGACTACGCACGCATACGTGCAAATCCGCGCGCGTCCGCGCACATTGTCTTGTATGCCAGGTAGCAGGTCTTCGCGACACTCCGTACAGGGCGTGTAGAAGCTAGATCGGGGCAGGTTTTGCCCCCTGCTAGCGGGTTCTATATATTATCCTGCCCTTCAATAAGGGCAGGTCCTTGGATCGGGCAATAATTGCCCTAAGGCGGTAGGACCGAAGGCGTGTTGCGCAGGCCGCTAAATCTTTACGCCGTCCGGGCGGTCCAGACGAGCCAGGTGAGACCCTCGGCTAACCGAGGGAGGCCCAACTCCGTGAAGGGTCTTGTATGCTTTGCGTTTTGCTTCAATATATGTGCGCTGGCCCTTAAAGTATTTTAATGAAATGATGGGCCATAAAGTGTTTGTTTCCAGCATTAAAGTTAACACTATAATAAATGTAATTATAATACTAAAACCTCAGTCGTATAAGATACAAACATAAACAATAAGAACAATCATGAAACATATTTATTTTTCACAGGTGGGAATATTCCCTGACGCTTTCGACTGCAGGAAGTTCCACCTCTGTTCACCGCCTCAAGGCTTGCCAGACGGCAGACCTGCAGACCACAGACAGGCTCTCTGTCCAAGACATTACGGCTACAATCCACAAACTGCACAATGCTCCGTAAGTTACTTTTACTCTTTATATATATGGATAAGCTTAAACCAATAGTAGTAAAGTAAAGACAATAGCTAGTAGTTGCGACAACGAAAATCGCTAAAGTTCTAACATTCCATTCACTGAAACTGTTCAAAAAGAGATCAAACAAATCATTATACCAGTATATACTTACTTGTAAAAGATCTGTTAGGTACTAATAAATGTTTGTAACAAGATGTCCAATTTCTACTATAAGAAAACTTTATTTCAGAAAACTATACTACATACATTAACACCTCGTCTATAAGAGTATTAAAATATACTTTTTTTCTTTGCAGATTAAATTAGAAAGCGGCCAGTGCTCTTCTAAGCCAGTCCCAGAATGCCTGTCTCTTGGCCAAAATGGAGTCTTACCTTTAAGCACCAATCACTACTACGTCTGTCTCATGAAGAAACAAGCTTTATACCCACAGATCTTCATCTGTCCTCATGGATGGCATTTCTGGGGAGGTTACTGTCAACCAACACCTGAACTAAATACTAATGTTATAAGTGGTATAAATCTGAGTAATGATGAAATTACTGAAAGAACGGTTAAAGGAACTACTGAACAAGCTATAAGAGAAGAAGTTACTACAATAAGAGCTCGTAAATCCCACGTAGATAAATTCTTCTCTACTTCCAAACCAGCTACTTACGCCCCTGATACGTTCCTAGCAGATAAATTTGATCTGTCGAACTATGAAACAACTGATGATGAACAACCATTTCAACATGATGATTTCATAAATTCGTTTGAAAATGAGAATGATTTCTAGTAGAAGTACAGACAAATAGACATACATACCTAGTACAGTCGATGGTATAAAAATACTTTCTTTAATAATCTGTTGCCTTGTTCAGTGAAAGTAATTACCGATACGGTGACTTTTCCGGAAAATATCCTTTGACTGGATGGGTTGTTTTATCAACATTTTGTTAACCATGAACCATAGAACGCATAGTTAGATTTTAATTATATTATTTATTTCACTATGTGTATTTCACTTACAGAAGTTAATTTGTATGTAAATAAGTTGTACTATTATTTCGCTGCACGTATTTCGTAATTTAATTATCATGAAATTACAAGCAATTATTACACAAAAGCTTTAGACCAAAGGCGGTTAATTTAAACTAATATTTCAGTGCCAATAAATTTTATACAATTTACACAAATTTAAATATACGTTTAAACAAAAATAAAAAAATGCTATAACATGAACATAAGCCATGTCATTTTCAATAAGACATTCCCGTACTAAAAATTAAAGTTATATATGTTCTTTGGGTGAGCACTATTATCTAAAATTATATTATTTACACGCCTATTTTAATGTTCAAATAAAACTTAAAATCGTAATGAAATATGTTTTAACGTTTTTTACTGAAACTGTTTATTACCTATATTCAGTCCTTCCCCTATTTCCTTTCCTTGTCTTCTCATTTGAGTGTGGCCAGCACTATTATCGAAGTTAATCTGTCAAAATTCATTTAACGTTTCATAAGTAGTCTGGTTGGTTTCAAGAGAAATGAGCCAGTACTTCTCTACAGTCATTAACGCCATCTGGGGAACACGAGGAAAAAGAAATTACTAAAGAAATGGTATAGCAGTATATTGGCACAAAGTACTAGTGTCTATACCGTACGCACAATCCTCCTTTTACTGCCTATTCTCCATAAGAAAACTATTTAATTGTTGTTTTATTGATAGTAGAATTAATTGGAAAAGTCATACGGATGACCTATGTAAAAAATATTGTAATACTGCTTATGCCCTTCATAAGCAAGCACCTACTCTTAACCATGAGGCATTACTCATGGCATATCATGGTACAACTGCCTCAAAATTAAGATATGCCGTAATATTCTGGGGTAACTCAACAAACAGAGACATGGTGTTTGCCATTGCTTCTATTATATGAACTTAGCTACCGCTAGTCATCAGTAAACTACCGAAGACAGAAAAAGCGACGTGACACCTCATTCTGGTCTTATATCTACAATTGCAGTAGCCACTCATTCAAATAGTAACTGCTAACATTACCTAACATAAGTTATCGAAAACCCCAACTCCTTCTCTATGGGGAGTAAAGTGGTATACTTAACATTGTTTTAATATATAATAATAATAATAATAATCTGTTTTAGGGCGGGGAATACACGCCCCAGGGTAATGCGCTTTGTGAAACGGGCCTTTGTTGGGACTAATATTAGTCCTCAAGATTATACATCACGCGTCACAGCGCATTGACTTCCTAAAACAGAAAGTCTATGCATGGGCAAATCGAATTCGCAGATTTAAAAAACGTGTGGACCGGTACTTCATTAATCGTACATTCCAGAGGGACCAGAGGTGGGTATATAGAAGCTGGAAACGACCAGACCAATGTGTGACTAATGTACAGCGACCGGATGCGGACGCTACAGCCATGTTTTGGCGTAGCATCTGGTCGATGCTCATTAGTCATACTGAAGGTGATTTCATGCGAGATGTCGAGCGTGCACGCGAACATATTCCTGAAATGGAATGCGTGGCCTTTTCTAGCCAGGACGTTTCACAAGCAGTCCGTCTTTTAGCGAATTGGAAATCTCCAGAGTTGGACGAGCTGCACAATTTCTGGCTGAAATGGCTTACGTAGTTCGCATGAACGTTTGGCATCTCAATTCCATCAGCTGTGGAATCTGGGCCAACCTTCACGACGACTGGAATTACCCACCTGCTCCATAAGACAGGCAGTACTAGCGAGCCCGGCAATTATAGACCGATAACATGTTTACCATCGGTCTATAAACTTCTTACATTTATTCTGAGAGCTAAAATAGCTAAACATGTTGAGGAATATTCAATTATGTCATTCTCTCAGAATGGATGTAGGAAGGGGGCTCGTGGTACTGAGGAGCTCCTCCTCATTGACATGGCCATTAGCCAACAAGTTCGCCGTAACTGAAAGGATCTGGCGGCATGTTGGATAGATTATAAGAAAGCGTATGACTCCGTGCTGCATACATGGCTTTTGAGGGTGTTAGAGTTGTATAAAATAAATACAACTCTACGCACCTTCTTAAAGTCATGTATGGGGCAATGGAATACGACTCTTTGCTATCCAGGATGCCGAAGGATCCAGGAGGACGGCAAACGTATTAAAATTGAACGGGGGATTTTTCAGGGCGACAGTCTTGGCATACTCAAGTGGACTCAGTCTAAATTGGACGCCCTGGACAGAAGAGTTCGCACATTGCTGAAGGCATATCGTATGTATCATCCACGTTCATCCGTGATGAGGTTGTACATCCCGCGAAAGTGCGGGGGTCGCGGCTTTCTAAATGTCAAGACCCTACACAATCGCGAGGTGTGCAATCTCAGAGAATATTTTCTCCGGGCGAACGTGGATATGCATCGAGATGTTGTTGCAGTAGACAATGGGCTCACCCTGCTCAGGTTGGTTAAGCAGAACTGGCGCATGCCTGTAGTACTTAGTACTGATGATCGCAAGCGTGTATGGCGGAGAAAGGAGCTTCATGGCAGGTTCCATCGGGCCCTGTATGGACCCGATGTAGACCTATTAGCCTCGGTGAACTGGCTACGCTTCGGTAACCTCTTTGGGGAAACCGAAGGGTTTGTTTGTGCAATTGCTGACGAAGTTGTCAAGACGAATAACTACCGGAAATATATCCTGAGGGATGGCACTACTGATATTTGCCGTGCCTGTCACCAACCTGGTGAATCCCTCAGGCATATTGTTTCCGGTTGTCGTGACGTCTTGCTAACGGCGAGTACTTGCACAGACATAACCAAGTAGCCAGAATTATTCACCAGCAACTTGCTCTGAAGTACAAACTTGTAGACATCGAGGTACCGTACTACAGGTATGTAGCAGAGCCAGTTCTCGAAAATGGCCATGCCATATTGTACTGGGATCGATCTATCATCACGGACAGGACCGTTGTAGCCAACAAGCCTGATATCGTGTTGATAGATCGATCAGAGCGCCTCGCAATAATTGCTGATGTCACAATTCCTCATGACGAGAATCTCGTGAAAGCCGAAAAGGAAAAACAGATTTAATATCTGGACTTGGCTCACGAGATTGTCGACATGTGGGATGTGAACTCAGCAATTATAGTGCCGATAGTCGTGACCGTTAATGGTCTAATAGCCAAGAGCCTCGACCGTCACCTTAAGAGGCTCGCGTTGGGTGCTTGGGTCAAGGGCCTGATGCAGAAGGCAGTAATTCTGGACACGGCACGTATTGTGAGGAAGTTCCTGTTTCTGGAGCCCTAACCACCGGCAGCTTGGACCCTGTGCCCAATGCTGGTGGGACCCCACGGTTAATTTTATATTTTTAAATGTTTTTTTTTAGTGAATTATATATTTAAAAATGTAATTTTAATTTGAAAAATAAGAAAATAAAGGAGATAATAATAATAATACTTTTATTTCGGACTACTAAAATCCATAAACTGTTAGTAATATAATTTGAAACTTATTTCCTATTGTTAGTATAGATTTACCTAGAGACAAACTTTTTAAAAATGGGGGTATGAAGATCCTCTGCAACTGTTTTCAGGATGCTGTTAGGACTGTCCCTCACTCTTGTCAGCAGCGAGGTTGTCTTTTTACGTTAGGAATGAAAGAGACTCAGTCCTTTAAGTCGTTTAAAATAAGACTAGGCTCTTTTTACACGACATTGCTTTAAAATTAAAACTTTAGCTGTTAGTTTTAAATAAAACGACTCCAGTCAGTTAACGTAACCTATAAGATTTTAGGCGTTTAAGTCGTTTTAGTGCAACCACACTAAAACGACTTAAACGCCTAAAACTACTAAAAGGGACTAAAAGAGCTCTGTTTTTTTACAAGAGAGCTGGCGTTCGAGTAAAACATTTGACCTAGTTTTCAATAAAATCATTTTTTAAATATTATATGGAGTGAAACTATGTAGGTAGGTACATATTAGATGATCAGGGTTAAAAATAAATATATCCTATTTGGTGATTGTTTATTAAATAAAAAAAATGAGTTATTTTAGGTCATTAACAAAAATATAAAACAATCAACATAGTGAAAAAAAAGGTAATACAGCTACAGAAAAGTCATCCAAGACGATAGCCACATTGACACTCTGATGCTCTTATCACTTGATACTTGATGGCACGGGCTGTTTCCGCAACTCCACGTCTTGGCGTGTATTTTGCGTGCGGGTGGGAATGGTGTCGTCATTCCAGCCACCCCAGCTCTTCGAGGAAGGCCAGCAGACGCTTGATGTGGCCCACTGCTTCCCTCAGGGTGCTGTGTCTTGTCAGGTACTGCTGCCTGTACTGTGCGACCTCAGGGCAGTCGAGGAGCAGGTGGGCTGCCGTCTCGTCTGCTGCCATACAGGCCCTGCACAGCGGGCTGTCGGTGATGCCTATAGTAAATAGGTGTTTATTAAGGAATCCGTGTCCTGTGTAGGCGGCCGTGACTGTCCGCAGTTGTTGTTTGGACAGCCGGAGGGTTTGTTTAGCTATCTTACCGTCTACTGCGGGAAGAGCCTCCTTGGCCTGCCTACATGTTTCAATACCAATCCAGGACTGGTTGTGTTGGGTCCTGGTCCTATTTCTTACCAGGTTGCGATAAAATCCAGAAGGGAGGGGAATAATGGGCTCGGGTCCCACCACCTCTAAAGTGGCCCCTCTTCTGGCAAGTACGTCGGCTGCGTCATTCCCTCTAGAGCCACTGTGGCCCTTAATCCATTGCAGTGTTAATTTGTTTTGTTTACCTACCTCTGTTAGTTTCTGGTGGCATTCAAGCGTGAGCGCCGAGGTGATAGTATGGCTTTTGAGGGCTGAGAGGACTGCCTTACTATCTGAGAGGATCCTAATGGATCGTTCCCTTACCTCACGTGCCATGATTGCTGTGGCAGCTAGGATTATGCCAAAACATTCGGCCTGGTAGACCGTGTTGTAGGCTCCCAGCGGTGCTGCGATGTTGATGTTTAGGTCCTCGGAGAATACTCCTGAACCTGTACCTGTATCCGTCTTAGACCCATCTGTGAAGATCGTGAGCTCGTTGTGATTAACCGCTCCTTCGTGTAGATCCTCGTACAGTTGGATTTTGTATTTCTTGTCGAACACAAATTGTTTCGGTATTTGGTCGCCAATGGCTTGTGTGAGATGAACTTCTCTAAAGAGTGTATTTAAGTTGCTTGTGTGCGGTGTGTTGGTGTCTTTCCATCTCTCTCTCTACTCTGATCACTTAATCTGCAACGTTTTTTTGAGATCAGTCTACCAGATTTCAAAAAAGCTTGTTCACTTGGAACACTGTATGCTGGAATTCTGAATATATCTTGACCCATTTGTGTTAGGCAAGTTAGGTGATACCTTTGATTGGACCACCAAAGTAAAACGTCTGTATCCTCTGTTTCTTGTGGCATGGATAAATACTTTTGTATCTCGTCTTGCTCCGCGTTTTTGCTCACGCGCCTAAGTTACTTTTCTTGAGATATGAGCAATATATATGATGTGGTTTAATTAATAATAATTATTATTATTATTGATTCTTATTATTCACACCAATATTCGATAACTTTGGTGCTTAAATATGATTAAGCCGATTGTATTTATGATTCAAACTATTATGCAAAATTAGTTATGGATATTTACTATTATGAGTAAATATCATTGGTATTAATTACCATTATTATACACAACATATTTTAGGGTTTAATTATTTTTGTATGCAAATGGATAGTGAACCGCCTTACGACTCTCAACTCCTCAGGTGATGAGTCGCAAGTCTTTTAAGTTTTTGAAGCTGTTTAAGTCCTTTAAGCCATTTAAGTAACTACTGAGCGTCTTACGTTAAAAGACTTTGACTAATAAAGCTAGTCTTAGAACTAAAGGTTGGGGACTAAAAGACTGAGTCAGCCGTGAGGCGTCAAAAATAAGGCGAGTCTTTATTATAAGCCTTAAAAGCCTGAGTCTCTTTCATTACTATTTTACGTATAATAGCGTAAAAGCCATCGGTTCGTGCCTGTGCAAACATTTCCGACGCACTGCAGTAACGAGACAATCCCAGCAACATCCTGAAACCATTGTTATATTGGATGCGCAGGGCGTCCAGCGATCTCTACGTACAGTTGACCCATAGATTGCTCGTGTACAGACTCTGGCAGAAGGCCTGAAAGAGTGTAATTTTAACTAGGTCCGTACACCGGGCAAATCTACGTGCCAACATATTACTCCGCACCGCTAGAGCCCTACGTTCCCTTTCGATGTCTACATCGTCCTTAAGGTCGTTGGCAAGGAAATGCCCTAGATTTTTAAAGGTAGACAACCTATTAATTGACGAACCGTACATTTGCAGCTCGGGCCCATCTTCGCGGCATTTGCCGCCGACCTTAAAAACCATGTACTCTCACTTCTTCACATTATATATTAAACCATGTGCGGCAGCGTAGGCTTCACAAATTTTTATTAGCACTCTCATAGCTCCCACCGATGGACCCAGCAACACCATGTCATCCGCATAACTGATGTTATTAATAAAAAGACCATCAATACTGCATCCGACACGTGAGCTGCTGAGTTCAGTAATGAGGCCATCTATGTATAAATTAAAGAGCCTTAATGCAAGCACTTAAAAAATAGTTAGTTAAAATTATGAAAATGAAATTTCTTCAAAGCAAAGCAAAATTAAAAGACACCGCTTATCACCAAGTGCCCTGACGAGTACAGTTAAACAAAAATCTAATTTTGTCATCGCAATTCACAATGAGACAATCGCGACCGATACAGACCTTTGTGGATGGTACAAAGGCAGTGTTATCTCTGCGATCTCCTTCAAGCTTCACGGGACGCGGTGCAAGGAAAAGGAGCCAGCGATTAAGCTGCGCTTGAGATAATATTTTTACGGATAATTTATTATTAAATGTATTTATAGCAAAATTATATGTAACAGTAACAGTAGATAGTGTATCTTGAAAAAGTGTGTTAATTTAATGGGAGCGGTTTATTTTAGTGGCAAAAAGATCCATCTTATATTAGTTATTTAGTACGAGATTCTTATATACTTTAAAACCAAGAAGATTATGGTATACTATTCCACTATTCTCAAACGCAAAGAAAACACATTGAGAGCTTTACTAAAAAACAATAGTAATTGTAAAAATAATATAAACCAGAAATAATTAACAAAATTTAAGATAATTTCGCTAACGTTTGTCATATATGCCACGCGGCCTATTTATTTTAAAATTAGATTTTGAAAATTAATTTTGTTTATAAATTCTTACTTTCCGTACCCGACAGTCGCTTCCCTTTATGACGACGTGACGCATTGACATTACTTGTTTATAGATTCAATCATAATTCTCGGTAATCTAATGTACTTAGCTGTCTCGATTTTAATATTGTTTACTTTGTAATTAAGTGCCTATTCATTAGGTTGTGGGGATCAGAAGATTTACGTTTTATTTTAACAAAATTTTAAGGTCCACCTTGAAAATTGCCTCTAAAGACTTGCATTGCTGGAGAATCAGATCTCGCTAATAATATAAATGCATTGTTATTGGAGCTGAATTCAGGAAAATTTCATCTTTAGGAATAACAGGTTAAATTACCCCTTTTCAGATTACTAGATTTTACCCATATGTACGAACTTGAAATTAAAGTGTGGAACCTTTTAATATGATTAAATTATTATACATAGGACAGGTATTTATTTTCCACTAGAGGACGCCAGCAGCTACGCCTGCATTTTTTTTTAATTTACCCGTTTTGGCCGATCCCGTGGGAATTTCGGGAAATCCCTTCTTAGTGCACCCCTACGGTCCCCAAGGAATATACATGCCAAATTTCAGCTTCCTGCGCCCAATAGTTTCGGCTGTAGCCTGTCTGTCAGTCAGTCAGTAACGCAAGGATTTTATATATTAAGATTTTGATGCTCATAAAGTCAATAGTTGACCAGCCTTTGATGTCGAAATTGTTTCCGTCTTGTAAACAGTAACTAGGTTAAGATTATAGACAATTCATCTATTACAAACAATTGAACACCTACCTTTCTATTGTAACAAACTATATCGGGGAATTAAAAATACAGATAAAGACAGATTAGTTTTCACTTGTAGTGAAAACATCTTTGATTTACAAACAATGGCGCACCCTAAATTTAAGTACATAATCTTTGTAAAAGCTATCCTATAATAAATATACATCAATATTAGAATAATTCGCTATTTTTTAAATCTTTCCCGCTGTCTTCTCTTTCGTGAACCACACGACATTTGCATAGTTAACGGTGTACAAAAAGATGCACCTTTGACATTAAACTTTGACATTGCATCCCGCTGTGCCTCACCTAAACTCTTCCCGCTTCAACTTCTAAAACAATACTCATAAAAAAGATTGGCAAAAAAAACCATATAGCTACGAAGTTAGACATAGGAATTGAGTACGCAGTGAAATCAATGAATATAAATTAATTCTTAAATGACTCGCTACCGCTTATGAGTATTGGAGAGTCACTCGCATGTCGCTTATGACTTTAAGCGTGATGATTTTAACATTTTCACATATTTACATAACAATGTGTAATGTGGGACCGGCTTTCAAAACCCTATAAAGCTAATTAGACATTAATTATTTCAAAACCCTATAAAGATAAATTAGCTGCAAATATTAACTACACAATGATTTATGTTTTAACTTGTAACCGTATATCCGTTGCAACACTAGTTATCTAGGATTATTTAACATTTATTATTTATTGATTTATGTTGACTGGCGACTGATGGATATGAAGTGGACTTTATATTTACGACAAACATTTTGCTTTGATGACATTTGTTTACAAATATTTGCAATTAGTTTTAGTAATTTTTATTTTATTATTTAGGTTTACCAACAGTTGTTACAATAATTTTATCACATCTTACATTCATATATAGCTTGACTTAATTGTACAACTAATTAAAGGTAAACACCACATGCGATTAGATTCTTAAGAGCTAGGAAATACTAAATCTATGAGTTTGAGGCAATAGTATTATATACAAAAAAGAAGATTTGAGGGTAACTTATAAAAAATTTACATTTGTTTCGATCAGGTATTGTCGAAATTTATTGACACCTACGGCAAATACATCGATCGATCCAGAACATCTATTGAGAGCTCTACTAATCCTTGGAATAGCTGATTTGTAGCCTAGCACTGTCTTTCGAAACGGGGGCACTAACAGAGGAGCCGGCGCACGTGGTATACGACGTGGGACATTGAACATTATGCTGTCTAGTATCTGGCGGCAGTCAGTTTGATTATGGAGTATTTTATATAAAAATAATAGATCTATCATTGTTCTACGCTTTTCTAATGAAATCATTTTAAAATGAGTAAGCCTTTCATTATATGTCCACTTCTTAGGCAATCTGTCTGAGTAAGATAGGTGCCATAGAAACCTTTTTTGTATGCGTTCTAATCTAAGGACATGTACAGAATAGTGCGGTCTCCATACAGTAGGACAGTACTCTAGCTGGCTGCGAACTAATGCATTATACAGCATAATTTTAGTATGCGAATCACGGAAAATTTTGCCATTCCTAATCTTAAATCCTAACATACTTGAAGCCTTTTTAATTATCGATTCAATATGAGGCAGGTAGGTAAGTTTTCTATCCAGCACTACACCGAGATCTCTGATCTGTTCCATTTTTTTTATCTGGTGACCATCAATATTATATGTAGAGTTAATGTAAGATAATTTTCTGGTGAACGTCAAGTGATAACACTTGTCGATGTTTAAATTCATTCCATTCAAGAAACACCAATTCTTAAATTTGGTCATGTCTTGTTGTAGTAATGAAACATCAGATTCAGATTCTATTACACGGGAAATTTTGAGATCATCTGCGAATAAATATGCGTTGGAATATTGAAAGCAACTGAAAACATCGTTTATAAAGACATTAAACAAAACAGGTCCCAGATGCGAGCCTTGAGGGACTCCTGACAATATTTGGAACAATTCTGACCTATAACCATTCACGACAACAAAAAAGAATCTTTCGCTTAGGTACGAGTTCATCCAATTTAATAGGTTGCCCGATATACCATACATTTCGAGTTTCTTGATCAGTATTGTATGAGACACTCTGTCAAAAGCTTTACTAAGGTCTGAGTAAATAACATCGATTTGCTTATGACGATCTATGGCAACTGCAAGTGTTTCTGTAAATGATACCAAGTTAGTAACGGTCGATCTGGCTTTGACGAAACCATGTTGATGTTCAGTAATATATGGTTTGAAGTGGTTTTGTATAAAGGGACAGACGAGAGATTCAAAAATCTTAGCTACCGTCGATAGAAGCGAAATTGGTCTATAATTTCCGACATGATTTTTTTCACCTGACTTAAAAATGGGTACAACTTTTGCGAATTTCCATTCCTTCGGAAATATTCCAGAGCTCAAAGATTTGTTGTAAATAAAGTAGAGAGGTAATACAAGGTTGGCAGCACAATTTCTTAAAAATAATGGTGGTATACCATCTGGACCCATTCCTTTAGTAACATCTAGACTCTTGAGTCTATTGTGTATTGAATTTTTGTCTATAGTTAGATTTGCAAAACATGAACTACTGATATTTATGGCGTCCAGGTATGATGAATTTAAATTAGTATTGTCTAAGTTGTCAATCTCGTTATAGACCTTAGAAAAGTTAGAACCAAATAAATTGCATATGCCCGGACCATCGCCCGCCTGGCTTGAATTGTCCATCATTATACTAGGATATGCAGTGCTACTTCCTCTCTTAGATTTTATATAGGACCAAAAAAATTTTGGGTTTCTACAAATCTTTTGTTCGATATCTCTAACATATTCATTGTACCTTTCCTGTGCGATCTTTTCACATCTATCACGGAGCAAGCAAAAACTTATCCGGTCCAATGGATTTCTATATTTTTTGTACCTAATGCGTAAATTATTCTTTTCTCTTAACATTGCTATAAGTGGTTTGTTAAACCATACCGGGAACTTTCCTGTTCTATGCTTACTGAACGGAACATTTTTATAAACAATCTCTTTAACAACGCCATAAAATAATGCTACCATGTCGTTCACGTCAACACAATGCCTAAACAAGTCGTGCCAATCCAGAGCAGATAATTCCCTATTAATTTCCTTATAGTCCGCGCGATGAAAATTTAATTTACAATTACTTAGGTTTGGATTGAGACCAGTTACCCGATCAATAAGTGACAATTCAATATCCAGCGGCGGATGTAGAGGGTCAACCGATGAAAGTACTTCACAAGAGTCGCTTACCTTACAACTTGGTACATCGACGAATACGAGATCGAGAACTTTTT
Organism: Euclidia mi; assembly: GCA_944739405.2. NCBI lineage: Eukaryota > Metazoa > Arthropoda > Insecta > Lepidoptera > Erebidae > Euclidia > Euclidia mi. The sequence continues at coordinate 117,271,062 of OX123182.2, forward strand.
GATGTAAGTGAACTTAGCAGATCATTGTCCAGCAGATCAATAAAAAATCCGAGTTCTTATCGCATGCAGCCGAGTTCTATAGTTCCTGATACATTTCAGAAATAGTTCTGTCGTTTTTACCTTAAAAAAAAATTACTAAATGATCTGCTAACTTCACGTAGCAGAGCATTAGCAGCAAATCAAAAAAAAAATTGAGTTTTTCCTACATGCGAATGAGTTCTACAGTTCCTGATACTTTTCAGAAATAGTTCTGCCGTTTTTACCTTAAAAAAAAAAAAACTAAATGATCTGCTAACTTCACGTAGCAGAGCATTAGCAGCAAATCAGAAAACAAAAGTGAGTTTTCCTACATGCGAATGAGTTCTACAGTTCTTGATACTTTTCAGCAAAAGTTCTAGACCTATGGTCGAGAACTCACAACAAAGTGCCAGCAGAGCATGTCACAAGGTAAAAAAATCGAAAAATTACCTTTCCCTCAATTTCAAATTTCATACAAATTTCAGGGGCTAGAACTCTTTAGTTCTTTACAGATCCGTACAAGACCTATATTGCAGACCTAAAATCTAGTCGAAAGCTCACAACAAAGTGCCAGCAGAGCATGTCACAAGGTAAAAAAATCGAAAAATTACCTTTCCCTCAATTTAAAATTTCATACAAATCTCAGGGGCTAGAACTCTTTGGTTCTTAATAGATCCGTATCAAAACTGTATTAAGGATCTCAAATCAAGTCGAGAACTCACAACAAAGTGCCAGCAGAGCATGCCACAATGTCAAAAAATAAAAAAATTACATTTCCCTCAATTTAAAATTTCATACAAATCTCTGGGGCTAGAACTCCTTGGTTCTTAATAAACCCGTATTAGCCCTGTACTGCAGACGTCAAATCTAGTCGAGAACTCACAACAAAGTGCCAGCAGAGCATGCCACAATGTCAAAAAATCAAAAAACTACCTTTACCTCAATTTAAAATTTCATACAAATCTCAGGGGCTAGAACTCTCTAGTTCTTAACAGATTCGTATCAAAACTGTATTTAGGATCTCAAATCAAGTCGAGAACTCACAACAAAGTGCCAGCAGAGCATGCCACAATGTTAAAAAATCAAAAAAATACATTTCCCTCAGTTTAAAATTTTATACAAATCTCTGGGGCTAGAACTTCTTAGTTCTTAATAAATCCGCATTAGTCCTGTATTGCAGACTTTAAATCTAGTCGAGAATTCACAACAAAGTGCCAGCAGAGCATGTCACAAGTTCAAAAAATCGAAAAATTACCTTTCCCTCAATTTAAAATTTCATACAAATATCAGGGGCTAGAACTCTTTGGTTTTTAATAGATCCGTATCAAAACTGTATTTATGATCTATAATCTAGTCTAGAACTCGCAACAAAGTGCCAGCAGAGCATGCCACAATGTCAAAAAATCAAAAAATTACATTTCCCACACTTTAAAATTTCATACAAATCTCAGGGGCTAGAACTCTTTGGTTCTTAATAGATCCGTATCAAAACTGTATTTATGATCTCAAATCTAGTCGAGAACTCGCAACAAAGTGCCAGCAGAGCATGCCACAATGTCAAAAATCAAAAAATTACATTTCCCACCAATTAAAATTTCATACAAATCTCTGGGGCTAGAACTTCTCAGTTCTTCATAAATCCGTATGAGCTCTTTATTGCAGACCTCAAGTCAAGTCGAGAACTCACAACAAAGTGCCAGCAGAGCATGCCACAATGTCAAAAAATCAAAAAATTACATTTCCCTCAATTTAAAATTTCATACAAATCTCTGGGGCTAGAACTCCTTGGTTCTTAATAAACCCGTATTAGCCCTGTATTGCAGATGTCAAATCTAGTCGAGAAATCACAACAAAGGGCCAGCAGAGCATGCATCAATATTAAAAAATCAAAAAAATACATTTCCCTTAATTTAAAATTTCATACAAATCTCTGGGGCTAGAACTCCTTAGTTCTTAATAAATCCGTATTAGCCCTGTGTTGCAGACCTCAAATCTAGTCGAGAACTCACAACAAAGGGCCAGCAGAGCATGCCACAATGTCAAAAAATCAAAAAATTACCTTTCCCTCAATTTAAAATTTCATACAAATCTCTATGGCTAGAACTCCTTGGTTCTTAATAAACCCGTATTAGCCCTGTATTGCAGACGTCAAATCTAGTCGAGAAATCACAACAAAGTGCCAGCAGAGCATGTAAAAAATAAAAAAATTACATTTCCCTCAATTTAAAATTTCAAACAAATCTCTGGGGCTAGAACTCATTGGTTCTTAATAAACCCGTATTAGCCCTGTATTGCAGACGTCAAATCTAGTCGAGAACTCACAACTAAGTGCCAGCAGAGTATGTCAGAAGGTCTTAAAATCGAAATATTACCTTTCCCTCAATTAAAAATTTTATACAAATCTCAGGGGGTAGAACTCTTTAGTTCTTTACAGATCCGTATCAAAACTATATTTAACCGCTTGCCGGCGCTAGAACATCGGAATTCCCGAACGCCCGGCGGCTCACGCGATGACGTAACGCCACGCGCCAGATGGCCGCACTCACCAAAACATTTTTTGTTTACTCGTTGGCGACGGGCGTATTCTCAAGTTATGTTTTTGTTAGAGCTTTTGAATGGCCCTTTCGGGTCGTGTTAAGTGTTTGTTGATATTTCGTCTCTAATTTATTATAATAAATGGTAAACATTGACTATGGTTGAAAATAAACATTATGTGAACTTTCAAAATTATTATTTCGAAAAGTAAATCGATACCATATATATTTTATGGCTTTTATTGGTGGTAGGGTTCTATTCTCATACGAAAAAAAATACAAACACACGTTATAGTAAGAAAATATTTATTTACAGGCATAAAACTGGCACAAAACATTTTGCCGACGGTGAAAATTTTTCAACAGAATTAAATAAATTATTACGACTATACAGTTTCACGAAACTTAAAAATATAGTTACTATCTAAAAGTTACATTCATAGAGGAACTTATGCGTAAATATTAAGTGCATAGGTCTATTAAATACAGAAATACATGGGATTGATTGAAGGAAAACAAAAGTCCGTTGCGACTTACACGGCACCGAAAATCACACAGAAATTGAAATATACTTACCTCTGGGTAAAACCCCGTTGCACACACATTACCTATATTATAATTAACCAATAAATCAGTAATTTACTCAAAAATACTCACCCGTTAGCAAAAAAAATTTTTTTTTCTGTAACTGCAAAATGTGTGGCGTCGCGAATTCACTGAGACTGACTTTGAGAAATTATTTCTTAACCACAGACAAACTTTTGACGGCCAGTGTTGCAATTTTTTAAGGCAGATATTCTCGAAAGTTTAAATAGAAAAGAGAAAACCGATTCAAAACACAGAGGATTATAGGGATTAAGCAATATTATGACGACCAGCACTATCACCCCATTTGGGGTGAAGAGCCGTCAACGGTCAAAAATGTCTTCCACCCATTTGGGGTGATTTACCGGCAAGCGGTTAAGATCTCAAATCTAGTCGAGAACTCACAACAAAGTGCCAGCAGAGCATGTCATTAGGTCACAAAATCGAAAACATTACCTTTGCCTCAATTTAAAATTTCATACAAATCTCAGGGGCTAGAACTCCTTAGTCCTTAACAGGTCCGTATGTAAACTGTATTAAAGATCTGAAATCTAGTCGAGAACTCACAACAAAGTGCCAGCAGAGCATGCCACAATATTAAAAAATCAAAAAATTAAATAACCCTCAATTTAAAATTGCTTACAAATCTCTGGGGCTCTCCTTTGTTCTTACTTAATCCGTATTAGTCCTGTATTGCAGACCTCAAATCTAGTCGAAAACTCACAACAAAGTGCCAGCAGAGCATGTCATTAGGTCACAAAATCGAAAACATTACCTTTCCCTCAATTAAAAATTTTATACAAATCTCAGGGGGTAGAACTCTTTAGTTCTTTACAGATCCGTATCAAAACTATATTTAAGATCTAAAATCTAGTCGAGAACTCACAACAAAGTGCCAGCAGAGCATGCTACAATGTCAAAAAATCAAAAAATAACATTTCCCACAGTTTAAAATTTCATACAAATCTCAGGGGCTAGAACTCTTTGCTTCTTAATAGATCCGTATCAAAACTGTATTTTTGATCTCAAATCTAGTCGAGAACTCGCAACAAAGTGCCAGCAGAGCATGCCACAATGTCAAAAAATCAAAACATTACATTTCCAACAAATTAAAATTTCATACAAATCTCTGGGGCTAGAACTTCTCAGTTCTGAATAAATCCGTATTAGCCTTGTATTGCAGACCTCAAATCAAGTCGAGAACTCACAACAAAGTGCCAGCAGAGCATGCCACAATCTCAAAAAATCAAAAAATTACATTTCCCTCAATTTAAAATTTCATACAAATCTCTGGGGCTAGAACTCCTTGGTTCTTAATAAACCCGTACTAGCTCTGTATTGCAGACGTCAAATCTAGTAAAGAAATCACAATAAAGTGCCAGCAGAGCATGCGACAATGTCAAAAAATCAAAAAAATACCGTTGCCTCAATTTAAAACTTGATTAGAATCTCAGGGGCTAGAACTCTTTAGTTCTTAACAGATCCGTATCAAAACTGTATTTAAGATCTGAAATCAAGTCGAGAACTCACAACAAAGTGCCAGCAGAGCATGCCACAATATTAAAAAATAAAAAATTTACATTACCCTCAATTTAAAATTGCATACAAATCTCTGTGGCTGGAACTCCTTAGTTCTTAATAAATCCGTATAAGTCCTGTATTGCAGAATGAAATTTTAAATTGAGGGAAATGATTTTTTTCGATTTCGTGACCTAATTACATGCTCTGCTGGCACTTTGTTGTGAGTTTTCGACTAGATTTGAGATCTTAAATACAGTTTTGATACGGATCTGTAGAGAGCTAAGGAGTTCTAGCACCTGAGATTTGTATAAAATTTTAAATTGAGGGAAGGGTATTTTTTCGATTTTAAGACCTTGTAACATGCTCTGCTGGCACATTATTGTGAGTTCTCGACTTGATTTCAGATCATAAATACAGTTTTGATACGGATCTATTAAGAACTAAAGAGTTCTAGCCCCTGAGATTTGTATGAAATTTTAAATTGAGGCAAAGGTAGTTTTTGATTTTTTGAGATTGTGGCATGCTCTGCTGGCACTTTGTTGTGATTTCTCGACTAGATTTGACGTCTGCAGTACAGGTTTAATACGAATTTATTAAGAACTGAGAAGTTCTAGCCCCAGAGATTTGTATGAAATTTTAATTTGTGGGAAATGTAATTTTTTGATTTTTTGACATTGTGGCATGCTCTGCTGGCACTTTGTTGCGAGTTCTCGACTAGATTTGCGAACTTAAATACATTTTTGATACGGATCTATTAAGAACCAAAGAGTTCTGGCCCCTGAGATTTGTATGAAATTTTAAACTATGGGAAATGTAATTTTTAGATTTTTTCACATTGTGGCATGCTCTGCTGGCACTTCGTTGCGAGTTCTCGACTATATTTGAGATCATAAATACAGTTTTGATACGGATCTATTAAGAACCAAAGAGTTCTAGCCCCTGAGATTTGTATAAAATTTTAAATTGAGGGAAAGGTAATTTTTCGATTTTTTGACATTGTGGCATGCTGTGCTGGCATTTTGTTGTGAGTTCTCGACTAGATTTGAGATCTTAAATACAGTTTTGATACGGATCTGTAGAGAGCTAAGGAGTTCTAGCACCTGAGATTTGTATAAAATTTTAAATTGAGGGAAGGGTATTTTTTCGATTTTAAGACCTTGTAACATGCTCTGCTGGCACATTATTGTGAGTTCTCGACTTGATTTCAGATCATAAATACAGTTTTGATACGGATCTATTAAGAACTAAAGAGTTCTAGCCCCTGAGATTTGTATGAAATTTTAAATTGAGGCAAAGGTAGTTTTTGATTTTTTGAGATTGTGGCATGCTCTGCTGGCACTTTGTTGTGATTTCTCGACTAGATTTGACGTCTGCAGTACAGGTTTAATACGAATTTATTAAGAACTGAGAAGTTCTAGCCCCAGAGATTTGTATGAAATTTTAATTTGTGGGAAATGTAATTTTTAGATTTTTTGACATTGTGGCATGCTCTGCTGGCACTTTGTTGCGAGTTCTCGACTAGATTTGAGAACTTAAATACATTTTTGATACGGATCTATTAAGAACCAAAGAGTTCTGGCCCCTGAGATTTGTATGAAATTTTAAACTATGGGAAATATATTTTTTTGATATTTTCACATTGTGGCATGCTCTGCTGGCACTTCGTTGCGAGTTCTCGACTATATTTGAGATTATAAATACAGTTTTGATACGGATCTATTAAGAACCAAAGAGTTCTAGCCCCTGAGATTTGTATAAAATTTTAAATTGAGGGAAAGGTAATTTTTTGATTTTTTGACATTGTGGCATGCTGTGCTGGCATTTTGTTGTGAGTTCTCGACTTGATTTGAGATCCGAAATACAGTTTTGATACGGATCTATTAAGAACTAAAGAGTTCTAGCCCCTGAGATTTGTATGAAATTTTAAATTGAGGCAAAGGTAGTTTTTTGATTTTTTGACATTGTGGCATGCTCTCCTGGCACTTTGTTGTGATTTCTCGACTAGATTTGACGTCATCAGTACAGGGCTAATACGGGTTTATTAAGAACCAAGGAGTTCTAGCCCCAGAGATTTGTATGAATTTTAAATTGAGGGAAATGTATTTTTTTGACTTTTTAACATTGTGGCATGCTCTGCTGGCACTTTGTTGTGAGTTCTCGACTTGATTTGAGATCCCAAATACAGTTTTGATACGGATCTATTAAGAACTAAAGAGTTCTAGCCCCTGAGATTTGTATGAAATATTAAATTGAGGGAAATGTAATTTTTCGATTTTTTTACCTTCTGACATGCTCTGCTGGCACTTTGTTGTGATTTCTCACTAGATTTGACGTCTGCAATACGGGGTTAATACGGGTTTATTAAGAACCAAGGAGTTCTAGCCCCAGAGATTTGTATGAAATTTTAAATTGACGGAAATGTAATTTTTTGATTTTTTGACATTGTGGCATGCTGCTGGCATTTTGTTGTGAGTTTTCGACTTGATTTGAGATCCGAAATACAGTTTTGATACAGATCTATTAAGAACTAAAGAGTTCTAGCCCCTGAGATTTGTATGAAATATTAAATTGAGGGAAATGTAGTTTTTTGATTTTTTGAGATTGTGGCATGCTCTGCTGGCACTTCGTTGTGAGTTCTCGACTTGATTTGAGATCCTTAATACAGTTTTGATACGGATCTATTAAGAACTAAAGAGTTCTAGCCCCTGAGATCTGTATGAAATTTTAAATTGAGGGAAAGGTAATTTTTCGATTTTTTTACCTTGTGACATGCTCTGCTGGCACTTTGTTGTGAGTTTTCGACTAGATTTTAGGTCTGCAATACAGGTCTTGTACGGATCTGTAAAGATCTAAAGAGTTCTAGCCCCTGAAGTTTGTATGAAATTTGAAATTGAGGGAAAGGTAATTTTTCGATTTTTTTACCTTGTGGCATGCTCTGCTGGCACTTTGTTGTGATTTCTCGACCATAGGTCTAGAACTTTTGCTGAAAAGTATCTGGAACTGTAGAACTCATTCGCATGTAGGAAAAACTCAATTTTTTTTTTGATTTGCTGCTAATGCTCTGATGCGTGAAGTTAGCAGATCATTTAGTAATTTTTTTTTAAGGTAAAAACGGCAGAACTATTTCTGAAAAGTATCAGGAACTGTAGAACTCATTCGCATGTAGGAAAAACTCAATTTTTTTTTTGATTTGCTGCTAATGCTCTGATGCGTGAAGTTAGCAGATCATTTAGTAATTTTTTTTTTGAAGGTAAAAACGGCAGAACTATTTCTGAAATGTATCAGGAACTATAGAACTCGGCTGCATGCGATAAGAACTCGGAGTTTTTATTGATCTGCTGGACAATGATCTGCTAAGTTCACTTACATAACTTTTTGCTTGTTGTTAGGAATAAAGTTACACTGCCTCAAATTAATAATATTAATAAAATCGATAAATTTTCTACTTAGCGCCGAAATGTGCTCATTATTTACAAAATTCCAATCTATATTATTTAAATTGTAGTCTCCGAACATGCAAGTGTATTCCTCATAAAATTCATATAGTGTATTACAATTTGTTATAAAACAATCCATGAGTTGCATGGAAACAGGAGGGAGGAGGTAAACTGCACAAATGGCTAACTCTTTAATAGGTCCAGTTCCTGCCAATTTAATGAGGACCCATAAATCCATACATTTACTTTCCCAATTGTACATGCGTGTTGCACCGAAACGTTTTTGAACGGCTATTAAAACGTCTCCGCCCTCCTTATGTCCATGAAAGCCAGTAGTCTGCCTGTCACGTCTAAACACATCATAACGATCATCAAATATCTCCGAACTTAAGATATTAATGTTTAGCCATGTCTCAGTTAAAACAATTATGTCATAACTACTTATTGACAAGTTACGAAAAAATGCATGCGTCTTAGTTCTTAAGCCACGAGTATTCTGGTAATATACATTTAGTGAATTGAATTGTAAGCAGTAACTATCCAAGTAAAAGTGCGATATGAACGGTAACTAAGACTATTTAATATTAGCTAAAGTACCCATGTCTTTGACGAGAATAGGCTTGCAAGCTATGTCTTGGCGCATGTAGATGCGCCCTCCTCGAACCCAGACGAACTTATATTTCTTGTCCTTGGCTATCTGTCTGGCAGCCGCATGCAGTGCTTTATTTTGTGGAGATAAATGTTCGGTGATGTATATAGGTGTCTTGGGATCCTTGCAACCAAAATGTGAACTATTGACCTTGTTTGATGTGTTCTTCTTGTTGTAATTCATAATTGCAGCCAGGAAGTTGTCTCTTGTTATAGAGGTGGCGAACTCAACAACTATAGAGCGTGGTCGAGTACTTTCCTGGTTGATTTTAGCGATCCTGGTAATACGCATAATATGCTCGTCCTTAACCTCGCACTCGACAGCTGTCCCAAGTGATTTTAGTGACGTTATCAGGTTTTCAGATTTGTTTTCGGGGACGCATTGTATTTCAATATTTTTTGAGCGTGCATTTTGTTCCAAGTAGTTAATACGTGATTGCAGATCTTTTATGTCGGTTTGCATTTTTGAATAATGGTTCTGCAGCCCCTTAACTTGCTCCTGTGTAGTTTTTAGTTCCTTGATGGCATCTTCAAAATTCTGGTTCATAAAATTCATAGAACGTTTCAAATCTTGAATTTCATCAGTTATAGCCTTGAGCTCGGTATCCATCACCTTACGTATAGTAGCATTAACTTCTTGCTTTAGTTCCCCTAAGTACTTTGCAAACATTTCTTCCATAAGGTTACGTACTTCGTCTCGAGTAACCGCAGGGTTGTCATTGCCGGAAGGAGGTGAAATAGGTTGTCTTTTTGTGGATCGAACAGTAACGTTTGGGTTACGAACAGGTGTACTGTCTTTTTTGGCAGACTTTGGCGCTTTTGCTTGGCATCGGGGGCATACCCAATCAGTATCATTGGAAGCTTTAAGAGCCAGAAGTTCCCTTTTGTTCTGGTCCGGAAACAGACACGCGTAATGAAAACCTCCCTTACAAATAGTACAAAGCTTGTATATCTCATCGTTAGGTGCAAGAGAGCAGCACCCCCAATATTTGGGTACAATACTCATTGTCTATGCCGACACTAAAAATTTTCGACCGATTCAGAATTATTTTCTGGCAACACTGTATTGACAGTCGCTTGAGGATGACTTTGACAAGTGATGTTTAAGATAGTATATCACTCAAAACGGCGGTATTTGAAAATAAGTATTGACACAATTTGAGTTCTATCACTTGAGGGTATAAAAATCAATGTCTTATTATGCTTATATCTTCACCAAAAGTCCACTAAACTGGCCACAAACAATGTCACTAATTAGGAGTTTTGTAATACGCACTTTCACGGGGGATTTCTTGTAAAATACTAACAATTAAGTGTAAAATAATTAAAAAGTTTTGACAATAAACTAGCTCAGTGATGCGCAGGGTTGCCACTGTTTTAACTGTGTAATTAACTTACTTATTACTGTGTAATTAAAATTGATATCTCATTACAACTAATTACGAAATGGTAATAAAATTAAATCCTAAAATGTCAAAGAAGGTGCAATTTCTGTATAGTAATGGATTAAAAATACAAGGTACCTATCACTGCCGCTCATTCCGCGGGTATCGTAAAAGGCGATTTAAGAAAAAACACGAAGGAAATAATATATGTATTTGTGAAGAGACAAATAAGTTGACTTCAAACACTGTACCAACCCGTTTAGGCGGCATATTGTGGCTCGTGTAGGAGAGGCCTACGTCCAGCAGTGAAGTCAAAGTCATAATCCATTATTCGCTCAGGTCATTATGAGACTCTTATACATACATACATAGTCTCACGCCTATATCCCCGAAGAGGTAGGCAGAGGTATATTGCTACACCCACTTTTCGCCAAATTTATTTTAGTCCCACGTAATAGGGAGCGAGCCTATTGCCGTACCAGGCACTTTACCAGACACTGTGCTGCTACTGAGAATTTCTTAACGGAAAACCCAATAACACTTTGCCCGACCCGGGATCGAACCCGAGACCTCCCAATCCCACGCGCACATTTATGCCGCGAGACCAACGAGGCAGACTCTTATGAAAGTCATATTTAAAAATATATTAAGTATGTAGTTCAGTAGATTGTGAGACTGTATGAAGTGATGGTAGATTTGATTTACTGAAAAGTTTGTAAGATCTGATTACTTCCATTTTTTTGTACGTAAAAATATGAAGATGACATACTCGCTTCCGCGTATGGTATCGCCATCGCCTATGGTGTAACCCACATAGCATTTGTGCAGGGCTAACGGTGTACAAAAAACGAACACCTCTGACATTAGACACTAGAATTGCATCACAGTTCACCGTGGGAAGCTTACCTATAGACGCATATGCCGCTACAAGCTGCGAAGTGTAGAGACGGCTTTTGATGATTTAGTGAGCGTATCATAGCGACAACGGGTTAGGTTTGATTTGGAGTCATTAAGACATAGTATTTTTTTATTTTATTTATAGTCTCACGCCTGTATCCCCGAAGGGGTAGGCAAAGGTGTTTATACTACACCCACATTTCGCCATGATTTTTTAGGTCCCACGTAATAGGGGGCGAGCCTATTGCCGTTACCGGGCACATCACCAGACTCCGGGCTGCTACTGAGTATTCGGAAAAACCCAGTGACACTTTTGCCCAACCCGGGAATCAAACCCGGGGCCTCTGATCAGCAGTCGCATACGCTATCCACTGGACCACGGAGGCAGTCAAGAAACAGACAGGCAACAAGACATAGTGACCCAGGTTATTAAGAAATTAGTAAGATTATGAGGGGTTCATTAAAGCATAGATAGATAGATAGATATAGATGGTAGCATACCTCAGAAATTGTCACTAACAGCGTGTTCTATTAATTTTATTTCACTACCTATAAACTTAAAAAGAGTATAAACTTAGAAAAGTGTATTTCACTACCTATAAACTTTCCGGGTTTCGCTTAGTTAATGGTTAAATAAATAAATGTCAATATAAGTGAACACAATACATAAAATACAAAAATCCATTACATATCTATACTAATATAATAAAGCGGGAGAGTTTGTTTGTTTGTTTGTTTGAACGCGCTAATATCAGGAACTACCGGTCGGATCTGGAAAATTCTTTTTGTATACGATAGCCCAGTTATTCCGAAAGGCTATATATAGGCTATATAAAATTACGCCACAACTTTTAGGGGCCAGACAAAAATAATAAAATGGTCAAACGAGAAGGGGGAGGGTTGGGTCAAAGGCAAAAAAAGGCTAAACGAATAGGATACAATCTTTATGGGTATCGTTTTCGAGATTTTCGGGACGCTGATTAAAAATATGAAATTTATTTAGTGATCCAAGATGGCGGACGGGAAATCAAAGATGGCGGATGAGAAAATTTACAAATCAATATGGGTATCGCCTTCGATATTTTAAGTGGTGGGGAATCGAAATACAATATCTATTTCGTGATCAAAGATGGCGGATGGGAAATCAAACATGGCGGATGGGAAAATTTAAAAAAATCAATATTGGTATCGTCTGCGATGTTAAAAGGGATGAGGAATCTAAATACAACATCTGTTTCGTGATTCAAGATGGTGGCTGGGAAATCTAAGATGGCGGATGGGAAAAATTTTAAAAATCAATATGGGTATCGTCTCTGATGATTTAAGGGATGGAGAATCCAAATACAACATCTATTTCGTGATCAAAGATGGCGGATAGGAAATCAAAGATGGCCGACGGGATGTTTTTGAAAGTCGATATAGGTATCGTTGCCGATATTTTAAGGGATGGGGCATTCAATATTATATAAAATCTATGTTTGTTTGTTCATCATTTATAGACTCTGAAAAGATAAGAGATTAAGCGCTAAGTCAATGGTAACTTTGGAAAAGGGGCTTGGGAAAAGGGAATTAAATAAAAACTCTTAAAAAGGCGATACGGAGTTCGCTGGGTCAGCTAGTTACTAAGAAAACTTATAAACTCAGACCCTAGGCTTTTAAGGACAAACAGTAAAAATACATAGAAGTTTGAAAAAATAACATGATACGAGCAAGAAAGAAGTACAAAAGTTTCAAACACTCCCAAGGGTTAGCTCCGTTCTGAGAAAATCTCTCAATGACCGAAATGTTCTCAATTACCTTCTATAAAACCGTATTCCCGTTTTCGTATAATATTAACCTATTTTCCTGCTATTGGCACAGAATAGATAGTACTAACGTACTATTGGTCTAAACGAAAAAACCTGAGGGAATTTCAGGACAAGGTTCTTCAATAAAAGTTACCGATATACGTCGCAAGAATTAAAACTACTATAGGTTTGAGATTTTAAGACTTTTAGAAGCATTTACATGTCGAATTATTTATCTTGACACTTAAATTTGTCTTTTAGCCAAAAGGGTATCCTAGCAGTAGTAAATCCAGTTCCAATAAAATTGGATAGGGTTGGAGATCGATAGATTATGGAGCCAAACAACAAATATATTCATCATAGCCTCGGCTCGTATCCTATCCTAAGTATTCCATAATAATGACATCCCACTATGTACAATCGAACAACTTCCCGCTCGACCACCATAAGGGCGAGAATCGCTCAACAAGACATCGTCGCTTCCAGTGCTAATTTACACGCACATTGATACTCGTATACAAAAGAAGTTCCTAGCGTGCTTCGACTCTATGAGCGAGCCAAGGGAATTTCTTTCAAACTGGTCCAGCGCAGACTTGTTTGATTGTACCTCTCCTCTTATGACAGCGCATAAAATTAGAATCTCTCGAGCAAGTTAGAAGGATCTAGAATTATCCGGGCAGAAAAAAAAAATCAGAAATATATATAATACACATACGTGGAGGATGATGACATACGTTTCCAACATAACCTGAATGGGTTGTGTACCATTCTGTCAATTTGTGGCGCCAAAGAGAATTTAATTCTGTGTGAGAAGAGACAAACCCATCTTACTCCTTTGCCAACGTCTCTCTTGCACTCTACAGTATGACCACACTAAGTAACAAACTGAAAGTGAAAAGTTTCGTTCAGTAAATGAGATCGCCTGCTGTCAAAACTTCTTCCGTTTTTGTTCTTGATAAAAAATAGAGGTAGGTGCTCTAATTTCAGAATATGTTCTAAAATTGGTAACTGTCGATCCGCTTTCCGAATATTACCATCAGTTTCTACTTTTGTAACTGAAACATTGGATTAATCACATACTGAAATTATAGGTACATGAGATTGTAAGTTTTATTATCCGACTACGAACGCAAAGAAAGGTTATTGTTTACGAATGTAATTGTCTCAAGGAGCCTCGTAAATTGTGTTAGTTTTTAATGTGTTGTCTATTTTGCATAAGAATTGATGACTTTTTTTAAATTAATGCCAATTCATAGCTAGCGTATTTAGTATTAACTACAACACTCTGAACTGCTGGGTTTTGGTATTTTGTTTTAAGCTAATTTTCACGTATTTATTATTTGCTGCGCAATCGAGTTTATTGTTTCTTTTTAATAAATCAATTCAAGAGTTAGATCGATCAGATAATTGGAAAGGACATGATAGCGTCCTTCATCCTTGCAGTTGTCCTCTTTATAGCTACTAATACTTTTAAACCGCGAATCTACAACTGCATAACTTTATTATGATCTGCATGCGACCGTCTGCATTCAAATTTTCCGACACTACATTCAATTTTACATTGTATGCTAATAGGTCGTCGGCAATCAATAGGCGTCGACATGGAAAAACTAGCACCTAGCATGAGGCATGTAACTCTGGGAACGTAGCGTACTTACTACAGGTAGGGTTCTTTGGGATGTACCCTACCTGTAGTAAGTAAGATAAGTTCCCAGAGATGTTTTGGTGGGCCAATACATGTTCATGGATTGCCAAGACGGCTCGCACTATCAGATCTCACGTCGCCCGAATCTACTAACTCTACAACAGATGTTGAATTCAAACTTCGGTTTACGGATTCTATCGCGATGTGTTGGTAGTTCATGCACTAACTCTATGAGCCCTTACTTTACAAACTCTACACTTAAGTCAAAAGGCGTGGTCGTTTGTGGTATTCTTGTGCTTCACATTTTCTGGTCAAGATGCCAAAGATCAAAGCAAGATTTTATATCATGTACCATATTATACGCATAATCGACTATGGTGATGTGTGCTATTGTGACCTGAATGCATAACACCTCAATAAGTAGGACCGACTTCGAAATAACTGCATTTGATTCATTTACGATCTTCGTAAGTATGACCACTTATCGTTCTCTACTTATCGTTCCGAACTTCAATGGCTGCCAATTCGTCAGCGCCGGTGTTTGCGTGCTCTTCCACTCTCTTCTCCATTCTGAAGTCTCCTTCCCCACCCACTTATCTACCGCCGTACTTCCAATATCTATCTTCTATGTCTATAAATGATAGAAATCTTCGTTCTTCACATAATCTTCTTCTTTCTTGCCCCAGTCACACTACTGGGTTCGTTAACTGTTCCTTTGTTGTGCAGTCTTCTCTGTCTATTGAAATAGACAACCGTGAGAGTAGTCGTGTTCAAGATTGGACATCTCCCCTCAGCAAACAAAGCATAGGAGGCCATCCGGATAGGTGCAGTATTAAAAATCAAATAGCTGAAAACCGAGCTCAGTGTCGTGCCACAGGAGAGGCATATATATTAAGCGACATTTTCACGGATGTACTGATATAGGTACTCAAAACAAAGGTACATGGTAGAAATCTCAAAAGACAATGTAAAGCAAACGTCAATTTTCATAGGTTTAAATGCTAATATTTAATTAATTTGTCATGAAATAAAAGGTTAGGTCGCGGCAGACCTCGTCGGACATTCCTCGATCAAATTGGGGACGTCCTAAAAAACGGACAAGTCCGAAGTACCCGAAACCGGCGAGCATGTATGAAAAGAGTAATAAGTGTAGAGGAAGCGCGTGAGGTTTGTAAGGATAGAAGCAAGTGTCGTTCTGTTGTCACTGCCTACCCCGACGGGAAAAAGGCGTGAATATATGTATGTATGTATGAAATAATGATAGCTAAAAACACATTTGATGTGTTAAAAAGGTGAGCTCACATGATTATTTTTCATATTGTGCCAACCGTTATTTGACATCACGATGTTTTTATTGAGTAGGCGCCGAACGTTTTTAGGGAAGAGTCTCACACGCCCAGCAGGCGCCTCTAACTCGACCCATAGTCCCCATAGAGTGGCAGAGCGGATGGCTGGCAATAGGGTTTCACAACGAAAGCACAAATAATTACTAATTAAATTGAAATCTCTCATTAAGAGTTTTAGTACTTCCACAATATTCGCAGTATGTCAAGATCAGGGACTAATTTACTAGAAATCTAGCATCTAATGAAAGTGTGGTCTTAAAAAATCATATAGAAAAATATGAAGAAAAAGAAAGCTGTATTTGTATATTAAAGTGTAGCGATTGCGTTCTTAAACTTCAAAAACAATTTCAGACTAATACACTTGATTTAAACCAAAACCAAGAAAAAGAAACACTACAAGGCATGTTGAGGCTACACTACATGTCGTAGTTATAGAGTAAGATCCCAGGGCCGCCAGACCTTACTTATTTTCTCAGAAACGAAATGTATAGAATAATGTTGTGTTAGTATCTGCTATGAGTGTACGCATACCTGCTAACTTGAATCGTGGGCTAGTTTTTTGTTGTGAGGTGCTAAAGGTCCACGGTAACAATTTCCATACATTTTCTAAATGCGCCCCCTAGTGGTCTCTAGCGATACTAACACTACATTATTCTATACATTTCCTTTCTTGGAAAATAAGTAAGGTCTGGCGGCCATGGGATCTTGGACTATTACCAGTTTCTGACACAGACACGCAGGCTGTTCCCCTCCAAGTTCTCAAGTGGTTAGGGTTGAGGAATACTGTATGAACTATATCTCCAGCTACTGAAACGATCAAAATCACAGTATGAGTAAAATAGGGACTCAAGATACATGTATTTAAAAATACCGCATTATTTAAATGAGAATTTAAAACTATTATGATTATACGTATTTAATGATCATTTTAAAGGTCCCGATGTTATAATAACAACAGTTAAATATTTCGGTATAGTCGCAAAAGGGGTATAACACCAATCGTCCGTTCGTTCGTCTGTAGTATAAATGTAAGTAATTAAAATTATTGTGGACATTTTATAGGTTATCTTACAATAAGACATACTTAAATCATATGCAGTGTGATTCTGGATGTATGTAAATGTAATAATATTTCTTTGGACACTGTCCACGCCTTTGCAGATATAATCACGTGAAACCCGAGAAACAAACAAACGCATTAAAGAACTGAAAAATCAGTAGAAACAAACAATTAGACTTATCCACAGTATATTAAAGGCTTTATTAATGACGTCAATTATTCAATTATATCTGTTAGCATACAAACAACATAATCAACACAAAAAATTGAAACAACTCACTTCTAAACGAATGGAATCCTCTCACAGATATAGCACTCCCTATATTAAATAAATATATTTTGAAGTAAAAGTCTTATCCAGTGTGAATGAGCCTATTCGACTGAGAGAGAGAGAGAGAAGTACTGATTGGGAGCAAATTTCACGTCTCACTTCTATTTGAACGTTCGGTACGCATATTAGAACGTTCCTAGGTTTACACTTCAATCTTACACATCTTTTTGATTCTCATACTATGAGGCGCTGGTGATATTTTTTAATAAGCTTCACTTTAATGTTTAGTGTCAAAATTTCAAGTCAAGCGATTGTACGAAATCTAGGCATAATTTTCAATGGTATTTTAGATCACTAAGAACTCCCATAGGCTGCAGTTAGTTTGATATTATGACGAGGTTAGATGTCTTGTTGGGTATGAAACAAAAAATATTGTTATTTGGAAGCAGTTTGTTAACACGTTCGTGCATATGACTAGAAATCAAAATGTTGTTGATTCGATGTCCACATAATTATCGTAAACTCCATAATCTATAATATGTAGTTGCGCCGGAACTTGATGTAGGTTATTTTGAGCTCAATGTTTAAAATTCTTTGCGACACAGTTACATTCTCTAAGGTGCGAGATGATTCATCATCATTATCATCATCAGCCTAATGCAGTCCACTCTTGGATAAAGGCCTCGCCAGTAGCACGCCAATTGTGCTCAATCTTCGTCTCTTAGTGACCAGCGGCTGCTAGCCATTTTGCGTAAATCCTCACTCCACAAAGCCAGCGTAAGGCGCCGCTGCGTATGTCGAGGCGCGGTTCCCACTCCAGAACTCGTCTTCTCCGACGCTTATCGGTTCTGTGTCAAATTATTGATAATTATTTTCCTACAGAAAGGCGACTGCCACACTAAGATAAACATACATAGATACATAAACTCACGCCTGTTTCCCGGAGGGTAGGCAGAGACTACGATAAAATAATAAAAATATGAGTGTCGCGAGGAACTTACAACACTTTTAAAAGACATACACAAAGCAAACAGTCTCGAAACACAAGTGTACATCACAAAGTAATTGCCCTCTGTGGAAATCAAACCAATGACACGCTACGCACCACCAGTGACGAAGCGACCACTTTTATAACTACACCGCATTTGCCGATGGCCTCATCCACTTTTCCTTCTCCATCATCGATATATAATACTACTAGGACTATATAGATGTTCTCCATCAACCCACCCTCAGCACACTTGTGATATCTCTGGTGTTGCTTATGTCCATGAGCGGCTGTAACCATCAGGCGGTTTTTCTGCTCGTCTGTTACATGCTTATGAAAAACGTATCCGGCCTCATTCCAAAATCTGGTATTCTATAGTGGAGAATTTTTAAACACTTTATTTCTTGTAATTTATTCTAATTCTAAGCATCTGTCTTATCTCAAAACGAGACAAGCAAAATGCTTTATCGAGTTTTTCAAAAAGAAATTCTAGTAGAACCAGTAGTATAGATTCAATATCTTAAAAATGGCATTATTATTAATCTATATATTGCTATTTTTCAATGTCAGAAGTCGGATTTTAATTTCTAATCTTTTTTTATGAGTTTTTAATATGACGGCAGAATAAAATAAACATAAATTTAATAATTTAAGTTGCGCACGTGACGCCCTTCAGGATTAAATCTAGTTGGTGCATATTATTCTTTACTCGAAACCGGTGAGCATGGGCGAGCATGTATGAAAAGACTAATGAGTGTAGAGGAAGCGCGTGAGGTTTGTAAGGATAAAAGCAAGTGACGTTCTGTTGTCTCTGCCTACCCCGACGGGAAGAAGGTGTGAGTATATGTATGTATGTATGTCATTTATATTATTATGCCTTGTTTGTTGCATTTCGTGTGAACGTGTGGTCAACTCTGGTTTCGGAGTTTTTAGAACGCCCGAAGACCTCCGCCATGGCCGACGATCCTTATCCGTAGAAAAGAACCGGGACCGACAGCTTTACGTGCCCTCCGAAGCACGGTGGCGCTCAGATCTAAATGCCACACACGGTCACCCATCCAAGTGGTGACCTGTGCAAGCGTTGCTTATCTTGCCTCATATACATATATTATGTGTTAAACTCGTGGCATAAGTTTACGCTTGTATACTGATCAAATGATAACAGGTTCGATTCCCAGCTCGGATCAACTGTTATTATGATTTATTATTTTTCAATCGCAATGTGAAGATACTTTAAAGAGCGGTAGGATATGGCTTAACCCTTTTCAAAGTGAGAAAAGACGCATCATAAAATTCCCCTTTTCTTCCAGACTGTCTGTTAATTATCGCTTGCCCCGTGATGCATTACGCACATAACTCCGAAAAGTCATTGGTGCGCGCCGTGGAATCGAACCCGATACCCTCTCCATGGCAGTCTGTTGGTATCTCCACTCGGGTATCGCTGCCTATCTCTATTATATATGTATTTATGAATATACAAGTAAGTCTATCAGTAATCTGGTTTCTATAGTACAAGCTCTGCATAGTTTGCGAACAGCTTTCTTTGTGTGAGTTGTATTATATCAGTTTTCATAATGTTCTGTCACTCATATAAAACTGCTGTCTCTTACATTCATCGGACATTATTTTTACCACATCGTGATCCTTTTAGCTATCCTGACTATATATCAAGGGAGAAGCTTACAGCGTATTGTCAGTCCTTCTATACATGCAGTCTGTGGGTAAACTACACGCAGAGATAGGACTTAACAATGCATTCAGGGTGCTGCTGGGGTTGCCGCGCTACTGCAGTGCCTCTGGCATGTGTGCACAAGCGGGAACAGATGGTTTTCAAGCCATCATACGCAAACGATGCGCCTCCATCATGCGCAGGGTACGCGTCAGCCCCAACAGCATCCTGAGTACCATGGCGGACAGATAGGACAGCCCCATACTGGGGTATTGGATACGCCTACATGCTACTGTGACGTATAATAATTCTTTGTAATTATAGTTATAAGTACTAACACTAGTGTTTAAGATGTTTGTACACAAATAAATGGATTATGTCCGAAATAAAAAAAAAGAAGCCCTACCGTTGCAACCACTCTTTTTTTTCTTTTTTTTTTATTGGTGTCGGGTTGGAAAATCCTCATGGAGTCCCTCCGCCCTGAGGGGGGGAAGAATGAAGGGGACTGACAGACTCTTACTGACTAAAAACCAACCCGTGCTCCTCATGTACCAATGTGTCGGAGGGTAGGGTTTCACCGAAGCATTCCTCGCTACCCCGCGACGGTTATTAGCCCGACAGATGGTCGGGCGGGCCCCGAACGAAACCCCCTTGGCGAGGGATGAAAGTGTTGGGCTCCGCCGCCAAAACACCCAGCGGCCGCAGAGGATAGGGAGGACGGCAACGCAACACCACATCTCCTCTTCCTCTGCGGCCCCACCGCGACGCAACGATGGTGCGCCCCCATTTGGTCGCGGGAGATAATGCGCGCGGCAACGCAACAACGACACGCCTCTCCTCCGGCGGGAGGAGAGGCCCGACCGAGAGATCCCGCGACCGCACCCGACTGCGAGGGACAGACAGAACTGTCCCCCGCACCCGCACTTTGGGACGCATCCTACGCAGGCCTCACTCAAGCCCACGTAGAGTGTCCCCTCCCGGGATCCCGCTTAGCTTCACCGTGGATGTTGTACCTCAAACCCATGGTTACTGAGCCCCCCCACCACGACAAGGTGGAGATCCCAAGAGTGGGACCGTTGCAACTAATCTGCGAGATGCGAACTTCTTCACTCTTTACAAACTTTGGCTATTCTGCCCACTTCTCGGAGGTGGCCCACTCTAGTAATTTTTAAGACCACTCCCGGATTAAGAATATGTCTTGTGACGCAGAGAACTTTAGAAACATTCCATGTATAATTACCTAATTGGATGCACAGATAGCTTACCGGTTAAACAGCCTCGCGACTAACCACTTCGCTGATATTAAGTTCGATCTAAGTTATTTAACACTGTTTTATTTAAGTCGGAAACGTTTCAAGTTTGGGTGTTCTGTGTGTACGTTGTTAAAAGGTTTCCGCAATACAAGAGTGGGGATATATTAAAACCTAGCCCAGGCCTCTAATATGTATGTATAATTATTATTAGAACAAAAAAATCCTATTCCTTAGTTCATTCACGTCTATCAATAGTTACAAAATAAATAAATAATAACAATTATGTATAAGACTGCACTGACTGACCGTGGTCCAGTGGATATCGTTTGCGTCTGCTGATCAGAAGGTCCTGGGCTTGATTCCCGGGTCAGGCAAAAGTGTCACTAGGTTTTTTCCAAATTCTCAGCAGCAGCACAGAGCCTGGCACAGTTCCTGGTTATGGCAATAGGCTCTCCCCCTATTAAGAGGGACTTAAAATTCAGAAGCCTAAAAGTGGGTGTAATATTACCACTCTGACTACCCCATACTTACCCTATTTTATTTTTTATACACTCACTATAAAAAATAAAATAGCAAATAAACAAATATCGTACTCCATATAATTTAGCTTCGGCGCGAGCGTTTTGTCAGCCGAAATGCCAAGTCGATTCGACGCTACAGACCGCTACACAATGTACTGCGACAACAAGGACTTGATACTTGTGTCCTAAATTCTACTTTGCAAAATATTTTGACGTTTTAGAGAACGCTTGAGACTGTGAATGGAGTGTGTGGTTTTGATGCTTGATAGTGAGTATTCGACTTTTTATCAACTATTATATGATGAGTGCGTTTTATGTATATAAAATCCGCTTACAAATATTAGTGACTGACTTATGACTTTCTATTAGTGTAATTGATTATACAATAATTTTAGTGTTCATTAAATTTCGTCCATAAAATACGTAAACATTTTTCAGAACACATTTCTAGATTAATTTAAACCAACCTAAAAGAAACATCAATTTTTCTTGCAACAAAGCTAAGCATAGCCACGTGTTTCTGACATGTATTTTCTCACTTGTAGATTTTTAAATGTATTAGCATTGAAGAAAGTAAACGCTTGCTGCAGGAGAAGTAGCAGTCTCATAAAACCTGTTCTTCTGCAACAGGCAATCAAAAAATTTATGGTAGATAAACTGTTTGTATAAATCTACTATTTTTCCTTCTTAGTGTCCAAATAAACTGAAAATATGAAGAATTAACGAGTAAGAGTATGAATTTCAACGTTAAAGTTTATTACGAATCATTAAATAGGTACAGTTAGGTATCAGTTTCTACGTCAAAGACATATTATCGTATTCTTGTGTTAGGACAGTTTCAGTTCCCTAACAAGGTAACTATAAAAAGAGGGTGTAACATGGCCCTTGTTGAAGAAAGTGCTCTAGGGGCGTAAAGTGCCGACGAGGAAAAAAAATCGGTACAGAACATAAAGGTTATAAACTTTTATATGAGGTTTTTATTTACTTATTTTCACTTAGATGTATAAAGAACTTTTTTTAACTTACACTTTATCGATATATTTATCAATTTATTGATCCACATCTTTATTTTTTAAATATAATAAAGCATCGTGCTGCACTATGCAAAATACGAGCAAACTGGATTTCTAACAAAACTTATTTGGAACGAAATCGTGATACGAGAATTGGTTTAAATGTCACTTTGTAATACAAGGTTAGGTTTAACGCTTAGTTCTTAGTTTGGTATATAAAATAAACATTGTTGTCAGTTGCAAACATTAGCTACGCTACCTTAAACATTTTTAAACTATTATAAGAAAAACACAACTGAGATCACGAGATGCATTTTACGCTAGCGCAAATATCATTAATTTAGAGCTATTCGATCCAAAGGTTACAGGTAGCACCTATAAAACCATAAGTAGATCTGCAGCTACTGATATTCTGATTCTATTTGCTCCTAGTCATCAAAATGGATCACGCGCTCATAGTAATAGAACACTTAAGTTACTATTAAAACTACTAATTCTAATACTATTAACTAATTCTTAACTCCATAAACATGTAAATATTCATCAATTTCTATGGATGATTTGTAATGGTTCTAAATTAGAGCTAGAAATAAACAAACACAGCGCCGACCTACAAGATTTCGGTAAGTATCAAAAACTGCAGCGCGAATCACACCAAGACACACATTTACCGCCAAAGCCGTTCAAGCGAGCAGCTCGCTACCATTCATTACTCTACCGCAGAAACTGATGCACTCATTGCTAGCGAAACCTCGCATTTTAACAAACAGTGTTATTCATATATTTACATAAAATCTATTTTTAAAGGAAAATAATTAATAAATCTGCCAGTGTCTATCACTGTCTACGGCCAACTGTCACATCACCATTTTGTTGTATTCGAAATTTAAGTTTTGCGCGGGAATAGTGTTCTATTTTTGTGTTTCTT
Organism: Euclidia mi; assembly: GCA_944739405.2. Taxonomy (NCBI): domain Eukaryota; kingdom Metazoa; phylum Arthropoda; class Insecta; order Lepidoptera; family Erebidae; genus Euclidia; species Euclidia mi. The sequence continues at coordinate 117,294,568 of OX123182.2, forward strand.
TTTCTTTTGTTGAGTGTTATTTTTTAGTTCATTCACAAAACAGGTGAGTCGTTTGACATATTTTTTTTTTATTTGTTTTGCACTATGACCTAAGTTGTATATTTCCTGGTTCTTTTCCAAAATGCCTAGTCTTATTATTTGAATAAAGTGATAAATAATCTCTACGAGACATATAGGTAATTATATAAAAAAATAGTATACACATTTTTAAAATTATAATTTGCGTTCAATTATGCATTCAATTTATTTGCATGCAAATCTTAGGTATTACATTTTAATATTCTTGGCACCATACTACAAATCGATATATTAATTTAGTAGATAGCAACATTCAGCCTATGAAAACAAATATAGTAAAAAAATCGCATAGTTCCCAGTCTATGCGCAAAAAACACAAACTGTTCTTGTGGTAGGTTTTTTGCCGATGTTTATGTTTTTTATCCGTCTATTACAATATTTTTTTGTGTACCTTAAATCTGATTAAGCAGTAGTATTGTTTACGCAGACAAGAAATGTCTGAATTTTTTCTATTACTATTACAATTCTATTAAGATCTACGTATAATTAACTTCTTGTTGTCAGAGCGCTCATAGTCGTAGCTTAAAAATTAACGAATTTTCACTCTCAACAAATATTTCACACTCTTAAGTAAGTCCATTGAAATGATAAATTTTTTTGGACTTAGCGTGCATTTGTCAGAGGACGCAATTTTATTTTATAAATGTCTAGACGGGGTTAGTACATTCTTAAATCCAAGTTTGTGGGATCGCAGCCCTTGTCCTGCGACAGCCATCTTGAAAAGAGTGGTTCAAATGGGTTTTCTAGTTTATCTGGCAAACTATTAAATTCTCTACAACTTTGATTCCGTGTCATTTAGCCGTAATATAAAAGATAACAAAGTTTCCAACAATTTTTCTTATTGTGTTATAATTTTTTCGTCGTCAGCAATAAATAATACATTTAACTTATTTATTCTTTCTTCCAAATATGACTCGGTTTTCCAACTTGAGACACTGCAGTACCATAAGGTCCAATATTATATTATATATGACCCTAAAAACTGAGGTTGAAAAAAAAGACAATCTCTATCTCTCGGCATCTGAAGTTGATAGTCTGCCTAGCCATAGGATACTACAATGTGTTCTGCAATGCCTAAATGTTCTGGGGACTCCTGCAGGAAAATTATTAGAGATATCAAAATTCATAGAGAAAACTGATGAATTATGTAACGACAAAAAAGCGACTTTCCTCTAAATTTATTTACCTATCAAAAATTGTATACTGGCACTTAAATAGACCCTGTGCCACAGTGTGGCTCATCTCAAAGACTGGGGACACATAAAAATTAACATTTGTCAGATGAACTATACCAATGTCGTTCCTTTTTTTTATTTTTCTAAAAGATAAGACCTATCCAGCGGTGGTAAAATTGGGACCCATCCTCAAAACGTGTATTTCCAAAATTTCCAAAAATTTGGTGTTTTGTGTTATAGGGTCGTATTTTCCGATAACCTCAACCAATACCTGGTCTAAAGTCTTAGATGCTATTGGGATAAAGCTAGGGCGATGGTGATATCGTACAAAACATAGTCATAATTAAATTACTGTATAAACAAGTCATATTACGGCCGTTGACTTATAATAAGTTTGAAACAGGAAACAAACTTCAAGTGTTAGTCTTAACAACCTCGCATTATAAATTACATTTAGGTACTTCTTTTAACGCGACCGGCTATAAAATTCGTATTACGTACTTAAGTCGAAGCTTCATTTATAAAAATATAAAAGTCTACTCACTTCGTCCTTAATTTCATTACAAAATTTTCTATTCAGCAAGCAATATCCTATGGCTCCCCCTGCGTGTTTGTTGGTTACCCAGACATAAGCAATCTATCTTCTTCTTCTTCTTCTTCTACCTGCCCTGTTCCCATATTACTTGGGGTCGGCGGAGAATGTCTTTCTCTTCCTTTCTTGCCTATCATCCGTCATCTGATTATTCACTCCCTTTTCATTCATGTCATCCTTCACACAGTTCATCCATCTTGTCTTTAGTCTTCCTTTTACCTTATTTCCTTCAACTCCCATATTCATCTCCTTTCTAGTCACATGATTTTTATCGCGCCTCATCACATGCCTCACTATGGACACTTTCCTTTCAGCTTTTCTTGCACCGGTGCAACTTTCAAACTTCCCATAATGCAAAAGGGGGAAAACAAAGGCAGTCTATATGGTATTCAAAATTTTATGAAAATCTGTTCAGAAGTCTTTGCGTGAAAGTGTAACAAACAGTCTAAAAGCAAAGCGTATGAGAATGGATCTTCAAAATTTTCGCGTTTATCATAGTAGAATAAAAAAATTCATAACCTTGGCGAGCCGCAACTTTTAAAATACCTTCATAAGATTTTTATGTTCTGGAGAACTACGCACTAAGTTTAAATGGACGAATAATCAATAATTATGCGATATCAAACTATTATTTACGGGCTGTAAGTTTAGCGCCATAAAATCTTAATGGTTCTGACACCTTTAAGGCTTCGTAATCACAACCAATGTAACCTTGGAGCTTACCGTGGGTATAGTGGGTTCATGATTCTTGCCGCTTCGATCAGCTTCCGATGCTCTGATTGGTGTACAGCTTGGTGTGCACCAATCAGGACGCCTATTCATAAGCGACTTGCCTCATATCTTCCCTCGACTCGATTAGCATTGTGCATAATGACTGGTCTGTTTGAAGAAGATATCGTTAAACTCGAAGCTTTCTATTTTTTTTTTATCTCGCGGTGGAAACTTAATTACAAGCTCTGCCCACCCCTGAATTTGGGACCCAGTAGAGGGGACTCTCCTAGAGGCGTTCGGACCTATTCACTAAAACCACCGCAGCACCGCATTCCTCTTACAATCCTTTGTGAGGAGCAGGATGACTGGAACTACTATAGCATGACAAACTGACGACCCAGCATTGTTAAATCCGACGCAACTTGCTTGCGGACCTCATCAAACTCGCGCTAGCATGCAACAAACTTCTTTTTTACATCACGTTCTAATTTTTTTTGTTCATATTGAACTGTTAAAGCTGACCAATCATGTAGCTTAGCACAGCTTTAGCCGCGTCCATCTCACCTCGCTTTGTTCTGATCACCTTTCAGCACACTGATTGACATGTGTCAAGGTCGCATTTTCGTAGAAGTAGTCCTATTACATCTTAAGCAACGTCAAAAGGCACCAGAGAGCTCAGATCGTCATTGAACTTGCAGCAAGTCAATCAGCGCACCGAACGCTGATTGAATCGGTTTAATCCACTTTATTTACCTGAGTGAACAAAATAGGCTTTTTGATATCCTCATAACACTTTGGAATCATTTCACCTAGGTGATTTCTTCCTGGTGACAATTCCAAGGTGAAGAAAATCCTCGTTCTACTTTAGGTACCTGAGAAATATCACTTCGATGAAATCATTCCAATGTGAAATGATGGTGGTATAGGCCAGATGAACAAAGTGGCATAAAATATCGAATCAACGTGAGAGGAGGAGTGATTATCCTAAGAAGTTTACAGTTTGCTGTTGGCTGGTAAACCTCTGGTCTAACCGTCAATCAAAAGCAATGCCTTAAACACGGCGTGTTAATCTTACTGCCTTGTTGACGTGTTTTAATTAATCATTGAGCTAAATTTTAACTACTCCTAATTATTACCCTAGACATCGTAAAATAATATCTTAGGAGCACTAGAGCTAGGAATAATTGAATTACATGGAGCTATTAAATAGGAATTTAAATTAATCGCCCTGAGTTATGTTTTTCTAGTACGTACCTATGTTCCTGCAAAAACAACGTAGCCACATATTTTTTATTGAAATGAGAAGTATGACCTATACTGGGATGTTCTAAAGGAAATATGAACATTTTGTGCATCGCCACACACATCAGCTATCCATACATCAAAATTGAAAAGACAGCATACTTTATCTACGGCTACTTTAGGCCTTCCTCAAATTGGTCATGAGCGTTCCTCGAGCGTACGCCCAGTGTGACGCCCAAAGGGAGTTCGGCCTTATCTCGAAATAAAAAAACATAGTCATTTAAAGTGCTTGAATGCTCTGGTTCTTTAAATGTTTTTTTTTTGTCTTTTTCATAAATGATCTATTTCTAGACCAAATCTATTAGATACCTACTAGAAAAACCACAAACATGTGTGTTGCTCCGAAAACAGAGCGTTAACGTAGGTGTTTATAAAACATAACATAACATAACTTCACGCATTTTATCCATGAAGGGGTAGACAGAGATGTAATACACACCCACGTTTCGCCAGTTATGTTAAGGTCCTAATGTAATAGGGGGCGAGCCTATTGCCATCTAACGGGCACATTATTAAGCGAGCGATAATTAACATTTTTTAATACACACATAACTTCGAAACGTCAGAGGTGTGTGCCCGGGGTAACTGGGGATCGAACCCGAGACCATCGTTTCGGCAGTCCGTTACGTACACCACTGGGCTATTGATATTGCAATAAAGCTACGCCCGCACTTCCAATCCCGTGACAATTTCGGGAAATCCCTTCTTGTGCACCACTACACTCTCCAAGGAAAATACATGAAAAGTTTCGGTTTCATGCGCCTATTAGTTTTGACAGTGTCTTGTTTGTCAGTCAGTCAGTAACGCAAGAATTTTATACATACAGAAAATAAAACAGGTTTTATTTATACTGTCTTCGTAACCTACCATGAAAACGCCGAAACACATCTTCCTTCGGCCAAAACCCTTCCTTGAGAAAAGTCTCGATGTGATGAGTCGGCACTCGGACGACGTACGATTTGAAATTGGTGTTTTAACGTGACACCAATCTTTTGACTCCCAAGGTTTGACTCTCCAGCTGGTTATCAGCACGTCCCTATCAAAACAAATATCATATTAAAAAAAGACCTAGATCACCGCTGCCCTTTGAAATTAAATAGTGGTGTCTACATTGTTAGAATACCGTAATACGTCTTATGCCTGTAGTTTGCATTATAAGCTGATATGTCTTAATTACCAATACTGATTTAAATACCATAAAAGAGGGTCACCTATCCAAATGCTGACCTCTGCCAGCGTCGCTTTACTTCACCGATTTGTAACGGCTAGTCCAGTCACGCTACGAACGCTACTTATTTTTGGCTTATGTTTAACTTACCACCTGATATAGTAACATATTATAACAGACTAAAATAGTAAATGATCACCAAAATGAAACCCGCATTTTAATGTAAAATTATAACCAAAGTTTTAACATTTCGCCATCCTATTTAAGCAAAATGACTCCAAATAAATAATTGTTAACCCAATAGTAGTTATTGATCACCAAAATTAAACCAACATTTTAATGTACAATTATAACCAAAGTTTTTTGTTAGTTGTATGAAATACCAAACATCAACAAATTGGATTTGGTTACACCACCTACTTTAATAAACTATGTTTGGATTAAGGGTCACAAGAGAACCTAACATAACCTATTTATTTGGTGATGATTTAGTACATTTGGTGTTCGAATACAATTTGAAGTGCAGTCGTGACTAAAATAGCTCGTACTATTGTTATTTTAGACTTTATTTTTCTGGTGTTAAGTATATATTTTTGGTTAAAGTAGGGTATCAAAGCATTTTATGGTGGTCATTATTTAACCCCCTTATTTTTACAGAAAAACAGACAGACACAAAGTTTACTAATCATCGCTTCGGCTTCATAAGTCCATATTTACCTAGTTTGTATAAGTTGATTAGTTTTTAGGGTTCCGTACCTAAAAGGTAAAAACGGGACCCTATTACTAAGCCTCCGCTGTCTGTTTGTTTGTCTGTCTGTCTGTCACCAGGCTGTATCTCATAAACCGTGATAGCTAGAAAGCTGAAATTTTCACAAAGTATGTATTTATATTGCCGCTATAACAACAAATACTAAAAATAAAAAAAATTAAGGGGGTTCCATACAACAAACGTGTTTTTCTTTCGTATTTTTGCTTAATGTTACTAACGGTAACAGGTAGACGCTTAAAATTTCACAGAATATGTAGTTGTATATTACCTTTCAAAATAAATAAACTACAAAATTTTAAAAAAGTTAATATTAAAGGGAGGCTCCCATACAACAAACGTAATTTTTAAGCAATTTTTACTCGATCTAAATAAACCGATAGAAACTTAAAAAATAATTATTTAAGTATACATTCAACAAACGTGATTTGCTTTTATAGATGATAGTACGGAACCCTTCGTGCGCGAGTCCGACTCGCACTTGCCCAATTTTTTATATTTCTAATTTACGGACACACCTTTTTATAATGATATACTAGTTACCGTTAAGTTCAACAGCTTCTCATTATAATACTTTATTGATACGTTGATCGAATAACATTTAATTATGTTTATGATTCATGGATTAGTGACGTCATCTGCATAGAGTAGTGTTGGTCTAAGGATGTTGCTTTTTTAGGTCATAAGCTACAAACGAGCAGACGGATCGCCTGATAGTAAGCAATTTCCGTCGCCCATGGACACAAGCAATAATAGAGCTCACAAGTGCGTTGCCGCCCTTTGGGTTAGGAAAAGGGATGGGCAGAGGAGTGGGACGAGGGAGAAGGAATAGGTGATGAGGCCTCCGGCACTCTCACTCACCGAACGAAACGCAACAGTTTAGCTACTGTTACTTTACGTGGATCTTCTGTGAGAGGGTAGTAATTCCCCGGTCGAGAATACATTCTTACTAAAATCGGCAAGGCTCTTTCATCTACAACTCGGCATTCTGCTATTATGAGTTTTGAAGGCTGACTTATATAAAATTATCTATATTGCTATCTCTCTCTTTTTTATTCTAATTCCAGTAGCTTAGGCAAAGCGATGATATTTCAGTAAAAATTTAAACTATGGTCAAAAAGAACACCCTCCCTAAAGTGACCTTAACGTATTGTTTTACTTGCAAGAAGTGTGAATCATTGTGCTAGTTGCGTTTAATCTACAGAGTGTAGAAAGACCCTTAACGAAAACTGAAATCCCATGTTGTACCAATCACTACGAACATTTTTTACTTCGGCACCATACCTGGGAAATTACTGGTTCAGGGGATATTGAAGCTCAAAGTTAGTATGGATTTTTTCTAATTAGGTATGATGCAATTACCCCGCCAATGTATTCTTTAGATGCCCTATGACCCCATGGATAAGTAGGTATTTCGAGCATTGCACGCGGGCGCTTTTAATTGTGGTTTAAAAATGTGAAATCTTAATGGGTGTATAGGGTTCCCAACAAGAACTTAGGGTCCCAAGCCAACCTCACCTGCAAGTGGTGCACCTGCCGATCAACGGACGAGGCTCTGGCTAACAAAATATCCCGATAAGCGGCAATAGGCTCGCCACCTATTACGTGGGATCCAAACACTGGCGAAAAGTGGGCGTTTAATATGCCTCTGTCTACCCCTTCGGGGAATCAGGCGTGAGTCTATGTGTGTATGTATGTATGAAATCTTAAAAAAATATCGTTTCCCAGGTTTTATTATTGGTACTAACCAATAATAAAACCTGGGAAACAATATTTTGACTTGGCATAATGTCCACTATGAGTAGACTTCGGCTCGGTGATGGGTTTTGTGACACCCTGTATATACAATTGTATAAAACTAAATGCCTCGGCTGTGAATCAGCGGCAACCGAGAGGTTACTTGCCTTTCTTAGCAGTATGCTATCAATGCTCTCAAATATTATAAGTACTAGAACACAAAGCAAATTAAAAGTTTACCCTCAATTCCAAATCAACTTTTTCTTTCGCATATCTCTCCGTTTAAATAATAAATAAACCTTCAGATCACGTTAGTAGCAGCAACGTTTTTCATTGGCTGCTCTTATTTAGTTATGTTTACAATAAACTTAAACGGTCACTTGTTACACTTTACTTTTTATACGGACAGTTTTATTACAAAATATATAATTAATCTTTTAAAACCTGATTGTTGTAACAAAGTATATTATGGTGCTGGTACACCAGAGCGTTCACTTGTAACAGATCAGAGAGCATTAGCCCTTTTGTTCAACTGAACAACGAGCTTTGGTGAACATTGTTACGAAAATTTTCACGATCTTTCCAGCGAACGCTCTATTGTTTTTTTTTTTTTGTATAGCAATAGGTGGCAAACGAGCAAACGGATCGCCTGATGGTAAGCAATTACCGCCGCCCATGGACACAAGCAACACCACAGGAGTCACAAGTGCGTTGCCGCCCCATGGGTTTGGGAAAAGGGATAGGATGAGGAGTGGGATAAGGGAGAAGGAATAGGGGACAGGGCCTCCGGCACTCTCACTCACCGAACGAAACGCAACAGTTTAGGTACTGTTACTTTGAGTCGATTTTCTGTGAGAGGGTAGTACTTCCCCGGTCGAGCTGGCCCATACATGCTGAAATCAGCAAGGCTCTACTGGTGAATTCAATATCCGATCTATCCTTTTTTTCTGAGATTTTAGATTCGTTTTTAAGCTCCATGCAAAATATGTGAAGCACGAATCTCGACTCTAGGAAGAAAAGGATCGAATAATGAATTCAGGACGTTAATCAACAAAAGCATCAAAGCAAATTTACTGTCGATTCACTAGAATGCTCGCAAGAACGTTCGTAATATTTATATAGTCTCACGCCTGTATCCCCGAAGGGGTAGGCAGAGGTAAATATTACACCGACATTTCGCCATGAATTTTTTTAGGTCCCACGTTATAGGGGGCGAGCCTATTGCCGTTACCGGGCACATCCCCAAACTCCGGGCTGCTACTGAGAATTCGGAAAAACCCAGTAATACTTTTGCCCGACCCGGGAATCGAACCCGGGACCTCCGATCAGCAGTCGCATACGCTATCCACTGGACCACGGAGGCAGTCAAATAATTATATTCTCTTTTGTAACATTCGCAAGAATGCTCATTACATGTGAATGGTCAAACGTATCAGCACCATTATGAAAACATTAACCTTGGTCTGAGGGCAAGCGTATTTGACATTTTCTTGGCAATATTAAATGTTTACGATTGAATATAACACTTGTTTCGCTTGCTTATCCAGTTGTTTACTGTTCTATCTGACAGCTGAGATATATTAAAGGATTATATTTTATAATTATCATAGAACAATGTATAATTATATTACATAATGTTTTTAAATACGTATTAAGTCTATGAACTCGTTTCCCACATCGTTTAACACTAAACGAATTTAATCACTCAAGTAAACAATATATCTTGTTTATAATCTCTCCTGACTGCCTCAGTGGATAGCGTATGCGACTGCTGATCGGAGGTCCCGGGCTCGAATCCCGGGTCGGGCAAAAGTGTTAGTCGGTTTTTTCATATTCTCAGTAGCAGCACGGAGTCTGGTGATGTGCCCGGTAACGGCAATAGGCTCGCCCCCTATTACGTGGGACGTAAATATTCATGGCGAATTTTGGATGTAATATTACACCTCTGCCTACCCCTTATCGGGGATAAGAGCGTGAGTCTATAAAAAAAAATCTCTCCAGTAAACCACTACTTCTTGTCCAATATTTGATTGTCATCGCTTTGATCCTAGACGTCCTGGTGCCGCTTCTGATTCTAACCTAATTTGACTGATAATGTTGAAGATGTACAGGCTTTTCAAGAGCCTAATTGACAGTCCCTTTGGTACAGTCGCAAATTCAAACCAATGTTTTTTTGTAGCTCAATCTTCAACAGACTATAGGCAAGAATCATTCGTATTTTTCGAAGCGCACTATTAGATTCCTTGAACTTAATAGTTTCCTATTAGTATACAGTCTTTTACCATATTAGTGTATGTCAGTTTTCGCCGTCTTCATAGCTTAGACGGTCAAACAGCGAGACAGTTACATTTTTTTATCGGTAATTCGCCATGATGGCCATGATGTCGACTCCCCGTAAGTATCTTCAGTTACGACTGTCTCTGAAATATACGGTACTATCCCAAGTTCTTTATTACCTACAATATCCCTAGTTATTGGACCGAGTGAACTCCGCTGGGTGACGGGTGGCCACTTTTTAAACACCACGGAATTAAACGGGAAATGGCAATTATTGGCGTCTCTTTCTCTCTTGTTCTTGTGATATAAAAAGGCTAGTTCATTCACCGATAAGCTTTTTTATGTTTCTTTCAGTTTTTTAACATATAGATAAAGATAAGATCGCAGCGTTCACGCGATAGCCCAGTGGTGGACGTAACGGACTGCTGAGACGATAGTCTCGGGTTCAATCCCCAGGTACCTCGGGCACACACCTCTGACTTTTCGAAGTTATGTGTGTATTAAAAATGTTCATTATCGCTTGATTAATAATGTGCCCGGTAGATGGCAATAAACTCGCCTCCTATTACATTGGGACCGAAACATAACTGGCTAAGTGTGGGAGTGTAATAAACCTCTGCCTATCCCTTTGGGGATAACAGGCGTGAAGTTATGTTATGTTAGATAAGATCGCTTTGAAATCGTTTAAAATTATTTATTGAATATCGTAGGTTGCACTTGCACGGCTTTTTTTTACCTCTTCCCAACATTTTATCGATCTTCACACTGATTATACCTTGGCAAATATTGTACAAATCATCCTGGTTTCGAATAATCATATAAAACTTAGTCAAAGCTGGATCCTTGCAGCTCATAAACACTTACACTATGACGTCGGGTTTGTGCAACATACCTGAAAGCAACAACATTGCAGTAGCAACCTAGTAGTGTCTTCCTACGGCCATTTCAAGCCATTTCAGGATCTTATAAAGACTTTTTTCAATGCATGGATCTTATTTATTGGCATCGAAAACGTAAGTAGACCTTATAATGGTCTCTCACACAAAAGCAACGAGTTTTGTCTAAAAGACTCAAAACACGTTGTCTTCAATTGTCACTGTTGCTGATTCTGAGTACACATAATAAACGAACGTTTTGACATAAATATCAGAGATATATTTGTTGATGTTCAAAAGCGATATATCTGTCTTATATTTTTTTATAGACTCACGCCTGTATCCCCGAAAGGGTAGGCAGAGGTGTATATTACACCCACATTTCGCCATGAATTTTTCGCCACGTAATAGGGGGCGAGCGTATTGCCGTTACCGGGCACATCACCAGACTCCGGGCTGCTACTGAGAATTCGGAAAAACCCAGTAACACTTTTTGCCCGACCCGGGAATGGAACCCGGGACCTCCGATCAGCAGTCACATACGCTATCCCCTGGACCACGAATGCAGTCTCTATCTATCTCTGTCTTATAGTACCTACCTACCATTTGCTCATTTGCTAACCAAATTGTAGACTTTTTCTAAGACCCACTAAATTTTTGATACCGAATAGAACGCACACGCTTTATAAGCGAACAGACTATACCACTTAATCAAGTAATCTAGCTAGTAATCTGCGTTCTTGAAACTAAATACCTGTCTGTACCACGATAAAACGTTTTCCACGCGGACCGGCTGCTTTCTATACAGCGCTTTCTCTACGTCTAGAGATGCTCTCACCATGTATCTAGACTTGTCTGTACCTAGATTTATTGCATGCACTATCACTGCTAGAAAATGTCTGTGTTTACTACTAGCTGGATTTGGTTTGAGGGCTAGCCTTACTTATTATTACAAAATGCGAATGTTTGTGGGGATAGTTGAATCTATGGATGTCTTTCACTCTTTCGCGCAAAAGTTTACCTTTTGCGTCAAAGAGTGAGGTGACGGATATTGACGAAACTTTGCGGAAATATAAAACAGAATAGCTAGAGGTCCACCTTTTGTCCGATAACCGACCCCAAGCGGGCAAAATCGCGAGTAGAATGCAGTACTTATACATTCTTCAGAAAGTACAGTCGTTCATACATAGTAGACATGCAGAAGATATAATATCTAAGTTCATGAAAATTGATAAAAATATTACGAAGACAGAAGGCACATGAATTAATCCAATGTAAATCACTCAATTAATAGTCAAATTATTGCTCATACCGTATTCGTTATGAGCAATAATTTGACTATTGGACAGGACAGGACATTGGAATAATAACATGCATTTTATCATAAGTATAAGCAGTGACAGAATCCGTGTGGTGTTAGAATACGGAATGCCACCTTGGATTATGGGGCTCCGATAAGGAATAAATTCAAGGAAATAAACATTTTAACAGTTGCAAGCCAGTACATTTATTCCAACATTTATTCCAATATTTATTCCAAAACAAGGCCTCATACTCAAAGAAAAGTGATATCCACAATTTGAATACTAGAAATAAGAGTAAGCTAGTAGTGCCGGCTACCCGGCTAGAGAAAATAAAAAAATCTTTTCAAGGCCAATGTGTGCGCTTTTACAATAAAGTGCCAAGCAATATTCAAAATTTAAGTTATAATAAATTCAAAAAGATTATAAAACGTAAACTTTGTCAAAAAGGGTACTATTCAGTACTAGATTATATTGAAGATAAAAATGCTTGGGATTAATTTGCTCGGTCCCACAGGCTACTTATGTTTGATTGGTGTTAAGTTTTATGTGAGTGTGAGTTATTGTGTCTATATTATGCTAGTAAGTACTTTTATATTATTATTAAAAAAGCCTTATTAATTGACAACAATATTATAGACACACCAGCTCATATACTTATGAAAAATTCAATGTAGTTACTAAGTTTTTAAATTGTATAGAATCAAGACGTAGAAAAGAGTGGCCCGGAGTTTCTTGCCTGATTCTTCCCACGAGCCTCTACTTTCTGAACAGGCATTTTTTTCAATGCTCAACTATGTTAATATGCATTTAAAGTTACTTTTTTTTTTTTTTATTTGTATGACTTTCTGACGTGTCCAAAAAATTTAAACATTTTTATGGAAATAAACATATTTGAGTTTGAGTTTGAGTTCACCACCCCATATCATCCCATACAGACAGAGGGAGCATATTATGCAGAGAACAGCGCTGTAAGAGAAGGAAAACTTGATACAAACTCTATACCAACCCGTTTGGCCCGCGTGGTATAGTAGGCCAATTCCTCCTTTCAAAGGAGAGGCCTAGTCCAGCAGTGGACTGTTAAAGGCTGAAGATAAAAAAAAAACAGTGACGATAATTTATTGGCGTTTAAATATTTTACGCACGTATACGTCATAGACATATGACATTCAAGTGACGTAAACTAGTGCATACGCTTCGTCAGTGTTGAAGGTTCGATTTCGGGTTGATCACCGTCACTTATTTTACCTCGGTATTTTTGGCAGTTGCCCTTTACAGCTTAACTTGTTACCGATTCCGCACTTCCAAAAAGACAACAACAATGTATACATTTACGCAAAGTAGTGCTGCTGCGAATGGCAGTGGCTGGAAGAGCCGAAAGTCGGGCTCAGTGGCGTGCCATCGGAGAGGCCTATATGCAGCAGTGGACTGAGGCAGGCTGATGATGATGACTGTTAGTTTGATGTACAAGTACACTTAAGAGTGAATCCAGTAAACAAACTTTTACTCTTACTAGGTTCTACCTGCGGCTTAGCTCGCGTCGTTGTTGGTTATTGTAGCAAATTTGCTACTATGACCTTTAATACATTCAAGTTTTATCGTGAAATTCAAATTTTTGATGAAAGGCTTACAAACATCCATCCATAATTCGTCACAAATTTTCGCGTTTATAATCAATTCGCGTTACTTTCTGACTGACAGACAAGCTACAGCCAAAACTACTAGACGCAAGAAGCTGGAATTTGGCATGTATGTTCCTTGAGGACCGTAGAGGTGCACTTACAAGGGATTTCCCGAAATTCCTACAAGATCGGGACCTCTAGTGATAGTATAAAATGAAAGACGTTAAAAAACAATTATAGAAAGAAAGAACTGGATCACTCAGTACAGCATCTTCTCAAAAACAAGTTCCATCAAAAACGGTTTAGCCGTTTACGAGATACGACACGCACACCGGAATCGAACATAAACTCAAACTCAAATATGTTTATTTCCATAAAAATGTTTAAATTTTTTGGACACGTCAGAAAGTCATACAAATAAAAAAAATAAAAAAGTAACTTTAAATGCATATTAACATAGTTGAGCATTGAAAAAATGCCTGTTCAGAAAGTAGAGCCTCGTGAGAAGAATCAGGCAAGAAACTCCGGGCCACTCTTTTCTACGTCTTGATTCTATACAATTTAAAAACTTAGTAACTACATTGAATTTTTCATAGGTATATGAGCTGGTGTGTCTATAATGTTGTTGTCAATTAATAAGGCTTTTTTAATAATAATATAAAAGTACTAACTAGCATAATATAGACACAATAACTCACACTCACGTGAAACTTAACACTAATCAAACATAAGTAGCCTGTGGGACCGAGCAAATTAATCCCAAGCATTTTTATCTTCAATATAATCTAGCACTGAATAGTACCCTTTTTGACAAAGTTTACGTTTTATAATATTTTTGAATTTATTTTAACTTAAATTTTGAATATTGCTTGGCACTTTATTGTAAAAGTGCACACATTGGCCTTGAAAAGATTTTTTTGTTTTCTCTATCCGGGTAGCCGGCACTACTAGCTTACTCTTATTTCTAGTATTCAAATTGTGGATATCACTTTTCTTTGAGTATGAGGCCTTGTTTTGGAATAAATATATTAGGTTGGAATAACTGTACTGGCTTGCAACTGTTAAAATGTTTATTTCCTTGAATTCATTCCTTAACGAAGCCCCATAATCCAAATTATAAATTGCTCGAATAGCTCTTTTCTGCAGAACAAAGATGGTCTGAATGTCGGCAGCATTTCCCCACAGGAGAATACCGTATGACATTATACTATGAAAATAGCTATGATATACGAGACTGGCAGTGTCAATGTCAGTTAACTGGCGAATTTTCCTGACTGCGTATGCTGCAGAGCTGAGTCTATTCGACAATTTACTAATATGTGGTCCCCATTACAGCTTAGAATCTAGTGTAATGCCTAAAAATTTGGTGTTATCCACAAGATCCAACACATTATTCTTAACCTTTACTGAGGTGTTCACTTGTTTGACGTTAGGCATCAAAAATCGAATACATTTAGTTTTTAGTCTATTTAAAAGCAGGTTGTTAACCTCAAACCAGCGAACCACCTTTGAGATAGCAATGTTTACATCGTCCATATCAATTTACTGTCGTTTTAATTTAAATAAAAGTGAGGTATCATCAGCAAACAGTACTATCCCGTGCTTGTCATTAACAAGGTGTGGTAAGTCATTAATATAAACTAAAAATAAAAAAGGACCGAGGATTGAACCCTGTGGGACGCCCATTTTGACTACAGACCCATGGGAACGCGTCCCGTTGACATCAACTCTCTGAATCCTATTACTCAAATATGAAGTAAGAAGATGCAGAGCAGAACTACATAAACCATAGTGATGTAATTTCCTGATCAATGTATCATGTTCTACACAATCAAAGGCCTTGGACAAATCACAGAAGACACCTAAAGCATCATGTGAATCCTCCCAGGCATCAAAGATATGTTTTACAAGCTCAACACCGGCATCGGTCGTGGAGCGCCCCTTTGTAAAACCAAATTGTTTAGAGTGTAGAAGCTCGTTGTTATTAAAATAACAATTAATTATGACAGATTATATTCAGCTACGATATTTTTCTATTAGTGGTGATTAAATAATCACTGGTAAGAATATTAAGTGTATAGTTAATACATAATTAATACATTGACTGCACGGTTGGCGTAGTGGTTTAAGCGGGCGCCTCGCCGCTTGACACTGCGCCGAGTGTTGTGGGTTCGATCCCAACACGAGACAACACTTTGTGTGATTCATAAATTGTTGTTTCGAGTCTGGGTGTTCATTGTATCCGTTAGTTGTATGTTTGTCAAGTCCCGCCACACAGGATTTAGTCCTAGTGCGGGTGTTGTCTTAAAAAATGAACAAATAAACCAATGTATTCAATGATAGAAATTTCCGCTCCATTTTTATATACCTAGAACTAAGGATGCCTGCGGCGACGCCAGCACATTAATTTCCTTATTATTTATTACCATTTATGCCCGATCCTGTGGAATTTCGGAAAATCCCTTCTTACTGCACCTCTACGATCCACAAGGAGGATACATGCCAAATATCAGTTTTATACGCTCAATACTTTAGGCTGTGTGTTGTCAGTCAGTCAGTCAGTCAGTAACGGAAGAATATAATATATACAGACATAGACTCACGCCTGTTGCCCCGAAGGGGTAGGCAGAGGCATATTAAACGCCCATTCTCTAGGTAGTAGAGCCTTGCTGATTTCAGCATGAATGGGCCGGCACGACCGGGGAAGTACTACCCTCTTACAGAAAATCGACGTAAAGTAACAGTACCTAAACTGTTGCGTTTCGTTTGGTGAGTGAGAGTGCCGGAGGCCCTATCCCCTATCCCTTCTCCCTCATCCCACTCCTCATCCTATCCCTTTTCCCAACCCAAAGGGGCGGCAACGCACTTGTGACTCCTGTGGTGTTGCTTGTGTCAATGGGCGGCGGTAATTGCTTACCATCAGGCAATCCGTCTGCTCGTTTGCCGCGTTATACCATAAAAAAAAACCGCCCACTTTTCGCCAGTGTTTTGATCCCACGTAATAGGTGGCGAGCCTATTGCCGCCTATCGGGATATTTTGTTTGCCAGAGCCTCGTCCGTTGATCGGCGGGTGCACCACTTGCTGGTGAGGTTGGCTTGGGACCCTAAGTTCTTGGCGGGAACCCTATGACACCAAGAATTTGATATATACAGATATGACAGTGGTAGCCTAGTCTGTTACGATCACAGACTATTAAGTTTCGGGTTCGGGAACTCACCGCGCGCACCAATGACTTTTCGAAGTTAATAATTAAATTTATTGCATTGTAATGTATCTGAAGGTGACAATGCAAAGGACTTTATCAAGGTTACATAAACCTAGGACACTATGTGTTGGCTATATTTTTAAAATATTGTCATCCATGACAGTTGCATCTACAAAACTTAAAGAACGTCGTATCAAGAGGTCAAAGCGCTAGCTGAAGAGAAAGAAGCTCCACGGTCAGGAGCTGAGTTCATCATCATCATCGTCCTGGCGTTATCCCAGTTGCATCCAACACTGACAGAAGCCTAAAGTCCGCCAACCAGTCTTAGCAGATTTGACAGAATTTCCGCTTTGCTACAGAGCGACTGCTGTTCGACCTCCGAAACCCAAACGCATAGTGACATTTAATAGAGATCAGTATAAGTTTATTTGAGGGTACTGACACCCCTGTTGACTGATGACGTACCGACTGTCAACTGTCTGTTACTATCTCCCAAGGCTATCGCTGCCCTGAGGCCCAATTTTACTAAATAAATTTGTTCAAAATACAGTTTCGATATAATGTCAGGGTCATACTTACGTCACAAATGGTATTCTCCTAAATTAACTGATATTGGAATGATATTATAACTAGATTATAAATTGAAACAAGTGTCAAAATATGTGTCAACGACGAACTCTTTATTTCAATTTATACGATAATAACATTAGGTTAGCAGAATACCGATTCTGAGTCAATTCAAAATATAATCTCATTTCGTTCAAAATATAGTTTCAAAGTCATATAAAATACAAGAATTGGGCCTCTAGTCTGCTCAAATCTTAAACTGAAAAAAAAATAACAGTGGCATTAGACGCTTGTGCGATTTAAAACAAAAAACACGTGCATAAACTTAAACCACAACCAAGACAGGCGCCACACAATCAAACAAAAACACCTACCTTGAGTGACCAAACGTGCTACGTCTAAATCTTAATATATAAAATCGTTGCGTTACTGACTGACTGACACACACGCTACAGCCGAAACTATTGGGTGCAGGAATATGAAATTTGGCATGTATGTTCCTTGGGGACCGTAGGGGTGCACTAAGAAGGGATTTCCCGAAATTCCCACGGGATCGGCCAAAACGGGTAAATTAAAAAAAAATGCAGGCGTAGCTGCTGGCGACCTCTAGTTATTAATAAATATTATATGACTAATGTATTGGCATGTAAAACCGAGTTACTTTCTTTGTCAGCCGTCGAAGGTCATTGTGGAAGGTGATTCAGTACTACGTACGCGTGACTCATTTTATTTTCCGCATATACTAACACTAGAGAATACCCGCAGCTACGCTCGCACATTAATCTATTATATAGACTCACGCCTGTATCCCCGAAGGGGTAGGCAGAGGTGTAATATTAAACCCACATTTCGCCATGAATTTTTAGGCCTCACGTAATAGGCGGCGAGCCTATTGACGTTACTGGGCACATCACCAGATTCCGGGCTGCTACTGAGAATTTGGATAAACCCAGTAACACTTTTGCCCGACCCGGGAATCGAACCCGGGACCTTCGATCAGCAGTCGCATACGCTATCGACTGGATCACGGAGGCAGTTAATTTAAATTTAAGCTTTTCTTCCCGACCCACTGGGAATGTCAGAAAATCCGTTTTTAGTGCATCACTATGGTCCTTGAGAAACACACATTCCAAATTTCAGCTTCTTGCACCTAATAGTTTTGGCTGTAGCTTACCTGTCAGTCAGTCAGTAACGCAAGAATCTTATATCCTGTACTAATATATAAAGCTGAAGAGTTTGTTTGTTTGTTTAGTTGAACGCGCTAATCTCAGTAACTACTGGTCTGATTTGAAAAATTATTTCAGTGTTAGATAGCCCATTTATTGAGGAAGGCTACAGGCTATATAACATTACGCTATGAGCGACGGAAGCGGAGCAGTAAGCCTTAAATAATGCTGGTGTAACCGCGGGGATCCTCTAGTTTTATATTTACAGATTGCCCGCAGTTACACCCGCCTAATTAATGGGTACTGCTCCGCACCCCAGCTCATAGCGCGATATTATATAGGCTATAGCCTGCCTCGATAAATGAGTAAGTATTTTAACAAAAAAGGATTATTTTTCAAATTGGTCTTGCAGTTCCTGTAATTAGCGCGTTCAAGCAACCAAACAAACCAACTCTTTAGCTTTATTTTATTAGTAGGTATAGATGATAATCGATACAGGAATAGGTCTTGCGGTGACAACTTTAAGAAGGTATTTTTTTAATGCGCAATACTAGAATTTGTTTGTGTCTTTGCTTGGAATTACCCAAGGTAAAATTCAGTATCTGAGACACGATTTAAAATAAAAAAAATATTAATTTATTATTAAAAATATCTGCTTCCAATTCATGCAGATTGTATGTTGTTCAAATGTGTTAATAGAGCTCTTATTACCTTCTTCATCCAACACCTGTCCGTTCGAACGACGTTAGGCGTTCCCATACAACCGTGTGTTTGACCGGCTCTAGGTGGGTAAAGAAAGACCCAATGCGGCAAAACTGCACATGCAGGAGTATTTTGTTTGTAAGACCAAACTTTATTAACACTTAAAGACGTCATATTGATTTGATGTAATCTATATAATCTATATACTAATATTATAAAGCTGAAGAGTTTGTTTGTTGAACCTAAATAACGCGAGTTTAACCGTGGGCTCAGCTAGCATCATATCTAATCTAATCTTATACTAATATATAAAGCTGAAGAGTTTGTTTGTTTGGTTGAACGCGTTCAGGAACTAATGGCCCGATTTGAGAAAGTATTTCAGTGTTAGATAGCCCATTTATCGCGGAAGGCTATAGGCTATATAATATCACGCTACGAGCGACGGGAGCAGAGCAGTAGCCTTAAATAACGCGGATGTAACCGCAGGCATCCTCTAGTTATCTATAAGCTTCTTACTTGATACGAAAGTTAGTGAATATTCAAGTTTATGCTATGATCCGGGATTTGTGTCTCTAATAGGGTCATAATAAATAATAGGGTGGCACAACAGACCCCAATAGATTTTCGTGACCACGCCATTACAGGAAGTTAAGGACGCGCTGCGGGTTAAGCGATTCGAACCCCATTACGGAGAAATTCACGCGACAACTAATGATATACTGATAGTGAAAGATTGAATGATAGAGCGTTTTGAAGACGGCTCTCATACAAGTTTCAAGAAAGTATTTTAAAACTATTTCAGGCACTAGTCTCTCACAAATGCAGCAAGGTAATAATGTTAAACTAGTGTTGAAGACCATCATTTGTAAAGTATAAGTCATCATCATCAGCCCTTTATACTGTCCCACTGCTGGGCACGGGCCTCTTCTCATTATGAGAAGGGCAAGGCCATAGTCCACCACGCTGGCCAGGTGCGGGTTGGCAGACTTCACATGTCTTTCGAGAACCTAAAGTATAAGTAACTTAAAGTATAAGTAATATAGCCAAAATAATCATTTTATACATAAAACTAGCTGGGCCTGCAATTATACTCGCGTTATTTAGGGCTTCTGCTCCGCATCCGTGGCTCGTAGCGTGATGTTATAAGCCTTTCTCGACAAATGGGCTACCCAACGCAAAAAATAAATTCAAATCGAATTATATAGTAGTTCCTGAGATTAGCGCGTTCAACCAAACAAATACAAACAAACTCCTAATTATAAAGAATTTAACACAGCAATACTAACAATATACCTACCTAAGTACATAACACAGTGCAGTTCAGCAAAACAGTGCAAAATTTTATCAGAATAACTGAATAAATCCATACAAAAGTGGTAAACATTGTTTAATCCATTAACGCTATTGACACTAGTCGACTAAAGTACCGCTTATCTGCTATAGCTTGCGAATAAAATAGTTAGCGATCTACTAGGATACGCCGTAAGCGATAAGCGACAAGGGCTGTAACCGCTTAACTCAATATCCGATCTATTCATGGATTTGGGGCTTTTATAAATAAATCTGCATACATAGCCTCACGCCTGTTTCCCGGAGGGGTAGGCAGAGACTAAGGACCGCCATTTGCAACGATCCTGACATATCTCTCAGGCTGCATTCACTCTCATCAAATTTCTCATAAATAAAAATAAAATAAATTTATTTTGGGCAAGATATTAAAAAATAAGATACATGTTTCACATATTTTCTATGGCTTACCGTTCGTAACAGATCGGCAAAGTTAAGCAACGCTTGCACAGGTCGCCACTTGGATGGGTGACCACGTATGGCATTTACATCAGAGCGCTACCGTGCTTCGGAGGGCACGTAAAGCTCCCGGTTTTTGTCTCAGGACAAGGATCGTTAGGCCATGTCGGAGGCCTTCAGGTGGTCTTAAAATCTTGACACTAAAGTTGGCCACACACTCACACGAAAAACAAAAACATGGAGCTTATGACAAATATGTATCTCAAATCTCCAAATCCATGGATACATCGAATATTGCAACCGGCCGTAAATGGTAACAAGATATTTTGTATAGTCCATAGATATAGTAATTAAAGGAGATATGCTCTGTAGCCGAAAATATTTCGGAAACCTGTGTCGCCAGTTTGCCCCACCACGAGGCTACTACTACACATGCAGATCAGTAAAAGCAATATGAAAACGCGTTCGCGCACACACTCGCATTTTTAAATCAAAACTTACAAAAAAATCAATTATAAACCTTATCCTATCGAACATAGCGTGTATTTACCAAGCAACGTTCAACTTACTCACACAAAAACATCGGCCACTATCGCTGTGCTATGCAAAAGAACTGTACACTAATTGGTTATAAGATGCAGCGGCCGTACTACGCGATGCATTCCCTTAATAAAGTATCGTTCGGCCATGATTACATTGCTTGTCTAGTCACTTCGTGAGAAATTTAGGTAGTAGTTAAAGAGCAATGTATTTTGCTTGCGATATGCACTCATGGTGCATTTCGCGCGGACACCGACACGCCCCCTTGGCACTTCTTCTCTTATTTATATTTCTTTGGTATAGTCGATATGAAGACTAGCCGGCCGCCGCGCCGCAGGTTTTATGCGCCACGCTTCATCCATTGGCCCGTTGTATAACATCTCTCATCTGTGCTATTACATCCTTCTCACTCTTCATCTTAAGAGCCGGAGCGCGATTTTACCTGGCCTATAGCTTTCCCCCATGAGATATCTGACTGCCTGTGCCATGACAAGAACGTACCTACCAAGACACTGGCAGTCGCATTGACTGAAAGTTACTGAAATTTGTACGTTCAAACGAACAAAGAATTTTTCGGAATTACTATATTAATACAATACTATATTAATATAACGGAATGGTCATCAGTACAGGACGTCGATTGACAACGAAACGGAAGTGCGAAGGTGGCGCGCTTCGACAGAGTCTAGTTACGTTCGCTAGAGTTGAAGAGGGGGGATGACGGTTGACGTTCAACGGAGCAACGACAACTATCACTTCTCTTGGAGACTCCGGGCGAGCAACAAGTACCTAGAAACTGTCACTCGTTTCGTGTTCAGTAATACAAAATAGTTATAGTCAGTTTTGTTAGATTGGATTTGGTGTGAACTTATAACGAACTGTGTTGTGAAGTGTTGATACCGGCCAAGAATCAAGCACCCGCCGTCAAGGTTACTGGGCTATGCATAGCCATGATCGCATGTAGAGCTTAAATATTATGGTTTACTTGGTTTGAAATAATATCTTGAGAGATAGTGATAGTGAAATGTCAGTTTTACTTTGAGTTTCCTGATTATTGATTTTGATACTGAAACTTTGTGCCAGAGGATCAGAGCATAACTGACGATCTTAAAGAGAAAAACATTATGAACCTTAATACTGACGAGACAGTAGAAAACTGGGCTTTCATGTTGATTGGTTGTGTGATTTAATGTCCGAGGTCGGTTTGTAGCCGTAATAAGCGTAAATCAGTACAAATCGGATTCAATACAACTGTGAAGGCAGTTGTCCGTGAGTACACGGTAGGTACGCAGACGACTCCGATGTAAGTCGTAAGCTTGATGATTGGCGCAGATAAATGGGTGGCAACCGAGTGACTGGTGTAAGGCCTGGTATAGTAACTGGAGGTTACAGAATGGCGGCAACCGAGTGGCTGGTTGAGTGCCTGGTTTATTAACTGGAGGTTTGTTCTAACAGCATATTGAAGACATGTACCGTAAACTAGCAGTTGTCGCGGCTTCGCCCCCACTAAGGTATCGCCTCCTATTTACCTCCTTAGATTAAAAAAATCTTCCTTAGGATACCTACGTCACGTGTGAAACTCACTGTCCTTTCATGTTTCTAGCCTAAGAAGTTTGAACACTTTGATGACATGTCAGCCAGGACAAGTAATTTTTCATATATGTTTGATTATGGATTTGAATCGCCTGACTCCTTTATTCAGCTCCAGCTTGCGACGTACTTTTAACCTCTCGTATGCTGGATTACCAGACATAATTATAAATCTATTGTGTCTCGTACAGATCTGCTCTTAAGCATACGAAAGGTTAAGAAGCACGCCTTCACATACGGATTCCACGTGGGGGTTCAGCAAGACAAATTGAAAACACTTAAACCTTTGCCTGTGCACACTCAGTATTTTAAAAATATTATATTTGCCGGACCATAAAATATGTACGTAGCGAAAATTAATCCAAATAATCTTATAATCTTTAAAAGCTTTTCGTTATTATCGTCTGTAATCATCACTATTAAAAGACTTACTTGTAATATCCTGTTTATACAAAATTCTTGCGTTACTGACTGACTGACAGACACTGCACAGCTGAAACTTGCCATATGGGTATGTTTCATGAGGACTGTACCAAGGGAGTAAAAAAGGAGCTTTTTCTTTGTATAAAACTTTTTACCTAAGTGATATGCACGTGGGCGAAGCAGCAGGAAAAAGCTAGTAAAGTTATAATATGAGAAAAATAATTTACATCAGTAGAGAGTGCATCTTAATAATTTTAAACTTTCACGGTCGCAACGTTGACCAAAACACCTGAAATATCTTTATTATCTTTTTTAGACCGTAAAAATTAAATTGTACAAAGATGAGCTTGCTACGTACAACCATTTTCTTTTCACTTCACAGTCAACAGACTAAGCTTGTAACAGTATGCTTTCTCTCGCAAGCAGCAAGAGACTTGCTAAAGCAATTATACTTGCGACTGAATCCATACTGTCTCTAGAACTACGTGTTCCAAGGCTTAAGTGTTCAGACTCCAATGAGAGAACTAATACCGACTGAAGTCGGACGGTATTGGTACAAATACCGTCATCAGTACGACTTAAGATATTAGTACGTTCTTACGATTTGATATCCTGTTGAGGTGAGGAGACCTGTTTCATATTGATACTGCGATAGAACTAATTTTAAAAGTATTATTATCAATGCCGGTTAAAATATCTGATCTATCCATAGATTTCGAGAATAGAGAGAATACATACATACATACATAGACTCACACCTGTTTCCCCGAAGGGGTAGGCAGAGGTATATTAAACGCCCACTTTTCGCCAGTATTTTGATCCCACGTAATAGGCGGCGAGCCTATTGCCGCTTATTGGGACATTTTGTTTGCCAGAGCCTCGTCCGTTGATCGGCAGGTGCACCACTTGCAGGTGAGGTTGGCTTGGGACCCTAAGTTCTTGGTGGGACCCCTATGCACCGAGAATACAGATTTGACATATTCACAAAATATACGATAAACTAGAGGATGCCCGCGGTTACACCCGCGATATTTAAGGCTAATGGTCTGCTCACGTCCCTCATAGAGTGATATTATATAGCCTATAGCCTTTCTCGATAAATGGGCTATCTAGCACTGAAATAATTGTCAAATCGGACCAGTCGTTCCTGAGATTAGCGCTTTTAACCAAACAAACAAACAAACTAACTCTTCAGCTTTATATATTAGTACTAGAGGACGCCAGCAGCTACGCCTGCATTTTTTTTTAATTTACCCGTTTTGGCCGATCCCGTGGGAATTTCGGGAAATCCCTTCTTAGTGCACCCCTACGGTCCCCAAAGAACATACATGCCAAATTTCAGCTTCCTGCGCCCAATAGTTTCGCCTGTAGCGTGTCTGTCAGTCAGCCAGTAACGCAAGGATTTTATATATTAAGAAGATAAGATGTGTATCTTTAAGCTCCAAAACCATGCACAGATCAAAAATTGGGACTGGCTGTAAAAGCAGCAGCTTTCCTGTAGCTGTACGTAGTATAGAATGCTACGAGTTTATATCTCGAAAGGCAACATAAAATTAATACTAATACTTATTTTATACGAATAACATATAATAGACAAATTTAATGTTATCGGAAGTCATGTAGAGCCAAGCGAGTCACCTTAGTCAAACAAGCTTGGATGTTTCGCTACTGCCACTTGAGCGTTAGCTTAAAAATTACCTTCAATATAAAAAAAATCACCCATGAGTTAAGTCGTAAGTTCGTAACATGACAAATAGGAGGTAAAATTATTTATTCTCAGATGCAACAAATGTTTAAAACACCGGTTAACTTAAACATTATACTAATAGGCATATTAAAAAAATAAAATCAATGAAATTTATAACAAAAACCCACCTATTTTCTTATTACCTACAATGCACTTTACGTTAGTTAAAAACCTCGAAAATGTATATAAGGTAAAAATAATATTGAAATGTGTATAAGGTAAAAATAATATTTGGCTTCTATTAACGTTTAAAATCCATTAACTACACAGATAAAAAGCTTTTTAGTGTTAATGGCAAATAAAATGCTGTAATAAAAATGATTTATAATGGATACATTATAATAATTAACAAATTTATTTGTCTTTGCACTTTGTCGTTGAAAGTTATGACTGTTTTTCGAAAATTCAAGATACACCTTACGGTGCTGACACACCTAAGCATTCGCTTGTAACAGAACAGCGGGCATTCGCCGTCTATTGTTTTATCGATCCAAACAAAGAACAGAGCCGAACCTTACTACCAACATTTTCACATATTTCTAGCTAAAGCTCTAATCAGCAATAACGTCAAAGCAAATTTGCTGTCAATTCGCTAGAATGTTCGCCAGAACGTTCGTAAGTATGGTCACTAAAGGCGGTTTCACATTAGCGTTTTCGGAAGCGCTTGTAGGCGCGAATAGGCGCACCTTTTGGTAAACGTGCAACTCGTACGAGCGTTGACGCGCTTCTAAGCTCGTATAAGTGCCAGCCGTCAGAATCCATGTTAACACTGACAAGATGTCACTACCGTTTCGAGCGATCACGCCCAAATAAGCCGGTCCAGTTTTTTGCAGCGCGTAATGTAGCGCGCGTGTAAGCGCGTATGCTGAAACGACCGTATACGCGCAGAAAATACGCTCCGCTAAAATCTGAAACCGCTCTAAAACACACTCGTTTGTTGTTCCGTTTTGTAACACTCGCAAGTATGCTAATTACAGGTGAATGCTCAAATGTATCATCACCAGTATAGTTGATGTAGATATTATATTTTTTTAAGAATTACTATCTGCAAATAGAATAAAAATCTATTCCATTTGTGAAGATTTATTTTTCAGCAAAAATGTATGCGAAACATCATGTTTTAAGTATCGGGTGACTGTTTTGATGTCCCAAATCTACTTCTAATCAAGTGGTTATTAAACTTTTTACATCGACTAACTATATTTATGATTATGAGGTCTACGATCCTCCATAAAAGTGTCCGTATCTTTCTATTATATCTTTGACTTAATTGGATAAATATACTGGCTATTATTATAATAGTACAAACTTCTTAAAGGACTGTACTCCTTATTAATAAAAACTTTTTGTCCTGGGAGATGAATAGGCTTAATGGCTTATAAGTAGAAGAGACTTGCTGATTTCAGCATGAATGGGGCCGACTCGGCCGAGGAAGTACTACCCTCTCACAGAAAATCGACGTAATGTAACAGTACCTACACTGTTACGTTTCATTCGGTGAGTGAGAGTGCCGGAGGTCTTCTCCTCTTTTCCTTCTCTCTCATCTCGCTACTCCGTATATTCTTGTTTTTAAACTTAAGGGCGGCAACCCACTTGTGATTCCTTTAATGTTGTTTGTGCCGGTAATCGCTTACTATCAGGCGATCCGTTGGCTAGTTAGCCGCCTATTACATAAAAATAACGATTACGAAAATCGCCAGAAAAAATCATCTGTTCGATACTAAATTTAATTGGAATTTCGTCTGGATATTTTTCCAGATGAAAGTACAATGAAATTTAGTATAGTAAAAGAAAAAAAACAAATTTTACAGCCGAACACACAACAAAAATAGTTAATAATAAAGAGTACTATCACTCTCCAAAAGGTGCCCACTATACTAAAACTAACGTACTACTCGACTAAGTAAAAATTAATTCAGTTGGTTCACATCGCTCACGAACAACACAGATCTAAAACAATCTCCGAGAGTTGAACAGCTGATCCAAGATAATTACGTCCGGTAGAGAACAACAAATTCAGATTCAAACTCTTTATTCATAAAGGTTACAAAAGCAACACTTATGATCGTCAATTCTTTTTTTTACAACCAGGTTCGCGATGGTAGGGCTATGAGATGAGCCTGGAAGAAACTCATGCCACTCTTTTAAAAACAGAATCTTAATTTTACAATTTATTTGTGATACCATGATTGCTGACACAGCCAACATACTTTGCGTCACGGATGTGAAATAAATGAAAAAAAAAAACAAAACATGCGAATACTACAATAATAAAACAATAATAGCTCAGTAGTCTAGATGTATCACCAACCAATAGGATAAAGAATTTTGTGAAGGTGAAAAGTGAACAATGATATGATCAATGATAAATAATGTTAAACTACATTCAATAAATCATAAAAATGTCCAACCAATATAATAATATAATAAAAAATAACATATATT
Organism: Euclidia mi; assembly: GCA_944739405.2. Taxonomy (NCBI): domain Eukaryota; kingdom Metazoa; phylum Arthropoda; class Insecta; order Lepidoptera; family Erebidae; genus Euclidia; species Euclidia mi. The sequence goes on from OX123182.2 coordinate 117,322,304, forward strand.
AACACTCAGGTGTAGACCGATATTTACACGATATATCGTCTCTTATTATCATGGAGCCTTTAACAGTCTACTACTGGAGACAGGCCTGTCTTTAACTTCACAAAAACACTGAGAGATCATAGGAAGACTTGGCTTATTGCACGTTGCCAATGAATACAGATTATACATAGAACCGCAGTTCTTAAGGATTTCGTGTGCCTATTCTAAGTGGGATCTGGCCTGGCCCCAGTTTAGTTCGTAGTAGGCGCTGTTGGCGGCGCTGGTGTCGTTCTCCGTCTCTCTTGCTCTCGTAGTTATGATACACTGGAGGAACGTTCGTCTCTCTTGCTCTCGTAGATTCAGCTGTCACAGTGCGACTGCCGCACCGCCACGCAGCCAAGCATCAAATTGGGTCACAGAAAGTTTGTCTTCAGAGCGGCCATAGGAAATGCGCCTCTATGTATATATCTGAGCTCTTTGACGTTGCCGCGTTGGCCGGACGGATTGGTATAAGCTTTGCTGTCGAATTTTTCATCTCTTTCCAAAGATACTATTCCACAGTTATTTTTAAACCCGGAACACGCCTACACCGATATATAATGAGAACGGAGCTGTCCTCTGGGTTTTCCCCACATAGCTGATTTAGCGGATGTTCTTAATACAAGCCACGTACCCGGATGTGGTCTGCTACCGTTACCCCATCCATTCTAACCGGCTATTACTTGATATAAATAAAGACATACACATTTTTTTACTCTTAGTACATTTGCCACAGTTGTTTGTCAAAGTGAGTTGTTATTTAGTTATATTATTAGATATATTTAGAGCGATTCGTTGCAAATGTCGCAGTTGTTTGTGTGATACGGCGAAAGTACGTCGGGAATTAAGACTGAAAATGTGATGTGATGTAAAAAGTTTTGTTTTGTTTTTTCCGTGTGTTAGTGTTTGTTGTTCTTCGACACAAATTTTGCGTCGTGTGTGTTTTTAAAAGATCAAATTGCAATACAATAGCAGTATTGTAAATGGGTGCTTGCCGAACTTGCGACTTGACCAAAACCAAGTGAATTTTGAAATAGTCTTTATAAACGTTACTTCGAGCGATTCAAGTTCTGGCGCCTCCTAGTGATAACTCAGTAGTGCAATCTTCGACCCTCGTTACAATATTAGATTAGCTGTTAGAGGCTGCAAACGCGAAATCATAATAAGCTCTTCTGATGCTAATCTGATGTGTGTATACAAAATCTGTACTGTTGCATGAAGAACTGAACAGTTTTGACTAAGAATGTTTGTGTGTATATAAAGAAAGCTGCTGAGCTTCTGCCTAACAAGTTTTCTCAGTTGAATAGTCAATAATATATCGCATACTAAACAAGTGCATATCTATGTCTAAAAACTACTATAAACTGCTTTAAAACGAGCTGGAAGCTTATGGTAAAACATATTTTTTTATTTAACATATCAGGATGTTTATCCTTATGTGATGCGGAAGTTGGGTGGCAGTTGCTCAGCGGAAAAGCTTAAATACATTATGACCGTTATGTGAGCATAACTACACACTACAATATGTAGTTTATCAAGTTGATTTACAAAATTTAAGCTCCTATGGTGTGGAAAGCAATGGACAATTATTGCAGAAACTTAATAGGTACGCAAATATAGCAAAAAATATGAATAATGCATTTCCTGAATGCTTAATTTATACAAGATACCTTCTTGTAATTAGTTTCAATCACTCCTTTTTAGCTTTAGAACTGTTTCTCACATATGTTAATTCGTCGTTCCTCTACTACATAAATAGTATTTATGCTCTCCAAAGTCTCTCCACACAGAGTAATCTTCAGTTGCCCCAATCTAGCACTTTTTCGCGAGCATAAGATCGTCAGCTCACCATGTGAGTTTACGATGTATGAGTATGCGAGCTTTAAGCACTGGACGATGCAGCTCAGGAGCTGCACCGTCCAGTGCTTAAAGCTACATACCCTACCCATCACCACTTTAGCTTGCCTATTCGGAGAGCCACGTTGGGATTGTTTGGGTTCTTGGTTCTCTTACAGATTGCCTCGATTCCGATTTGATCTCGCTAGGATATACCGAGGATATTTCTCCCCATTGCCTTCTGTACGGCTTTACAATATACATACGTAAACATAAACTATTCGCAGACTGCTAAAAAGTTTTTGCTTACGCAAGTGACACAAGAATAGTTCCTAGACCGTGAGACAACGTTTCAAAAGTTTCTTTAAAACCCATGTACTGCTTTGGAATGTTTACAGAGTGCCGGATCTTACTTACTTAATTTCCAATATTTTACTTAAGTAATGAGTCCGTCTCGAGGAAATGCCAAACACCTACCTAAAGTATTTACAATAATGCATTAAGTGGAGTAAACTTTGATGCCGACATACAGATGCAGCTTCAATAAAAGTTCCTGGAATTCCGGGAATATAAGAAATAAAAAATAAAAGAAATAAAGAAAATCATAACACAAGCTTAAAACCAACCTGAGGACCCGTGACAAAGGCAGCGATGGCCAAGTGGAGATACCAATAAACTGCCATGCCGAGGGTTACGAGTTCAAATTCACGGCATGCACTGACATTTCTTTAACCGTGCCTCGGAGAGCACGTGAAGTCGTCGGTACTGGCTACCCTAAGCCATAGAACAGCGCTATCGCTTTGGGCTGCGGCGGTCAGACTTCAGTCACTCTGTAAAAAAGCTAATTATTTCATATCTAGTTAGTATAGAGGCGAACCCTGAAATCCAAAGTGGCAATCTTGGATGCAGCTGCGATAACACGATGATGATGATCTTCCCAGCTAAACCCGTGTTAACAAATCTCAACAAGGGTAAGAAAACAAAAAAAAAATACCTGACACATTGCCATGCTAGACCTCAACAAATTTCGCTGATTTAAATATGCCCTTGACTTCGGCCGCGAGTTGGTTATCATAGTAAGAAGTAATCTAAATAATTCCTTACACCCCTAACTATCTCCAGAAATAAAAATCATAATTATGACAAAGTTTAGGCTATCGTCCATCACGCTGGCGGGTCAACAGACTTCACACGTCTATCGAAACAATATGGAGAACTCTCAGACATGCAGGCTTCCCTACGATGTTTCCCTTCGCCGTTTAGCAAGTGATCATTTAGAATTTATTACGCTCTTAACTTCGAAACGTCTGTGGCGCCTTGTTAGTTTGAATTTTAAATTCTCTGTGAAGCTATCTGATAGTCCCCCTAAAAGGCTGTAGTTGCCGTCGTGAACATTCATATTTCTTTTATATAGACATAACTTCACGCCTTTTATCCCCAAAGGTGTAGGCAGATGTGTATTACACACCCACACTTCACCAGTTATGTTTCGGTCCCAATGTAATAGTGGGCGAGCCTATTGCCATCTACCGGGCACATTATTATTATTGTTTTATATAGATTTTCGAAATATGTATCCTCTTACGTTTGTTGCACCATTCTGTACAACCAGATCTAATCAATAAGCTTGGTGCTTGCAACGGTACTGAAATATCGGTTACTCGAAACAAAGATAGGTCGACAAATAAAAATTGTTAAAAGTTTTCAAAAATCAGTCATTCCAAGTAAGCGAATTCTCTCTGAACTTGGTAGAAAATGAAAAACATACAAATACAGGTAGTGTAGCTAGTTATAATACATGCACTTGTGTGCATGTTAAATAACTAGCGCTTTGCATAGGCAACTGAATTCTTCATTACATTCTTCATTATCGATTAACAATACCGCATTTAATCACAGTACATCGTCACAAAAGTGCAACAACCTCGGTATGTCCACAACATAACATAGTGTTGTACAAAAATCCCGGTACCAAATACCAGATACCGGTTCGAAGTATTCGGAGCAATAGGTCAGTATCCGGACCCGTTAGTCTGCACTATGTGTAATTATTGTTTAGGGCTTCGAAGATCGCGGAGCTGGTTTACAAATTGCTTGAAATTTATGTTCAAATTTACGAATAGACTCACTAGAATTGATTTATTAAGATAGCTAATTATTTAATGATAGATTAACTGTATAAACCGCTGTGGATTAATTAAAATTGTATATGCAGGCAAACGTTAACGATGCTCGCGATTCAAAAAATCATATTATACTTTTTATAATAAGGCCATCTGATCCCTAGCTAAACGTAATTTGCAATATGACAATCATAAAATTGATACATATTCTTATTTAAATACTCTTAAATACATACGTGTAACGGATAAATTAATCCACTCCCAAACGCATAGGTAATAATGAATGGTCTTCATCTCACAAAGATTTACCCTGGATGGAAATCGAACCCACAACTACAGGTTCAGCAGGATTACTAACCACTAGACCAAAAGGTCACTCAAATTTAATCCAGATCAATCAATTGATATCTTATCTTAATTAATTGTAATTCCGACCATGCACTGGATATTTTAGGGTCATTCCTGACTTATAAATTCAAGCGAACAGTGCCGCATTTTACGTCAACGCCGTCAAACATACGTCACAACTTTTTGTTTTTGTATATTGAAATTTGTGAATAAGCATTGCTTCAATGGTCAAAACAAAATTAAATACTGTACGGAAAATTTTACAGATAGTTTTTATAATCTTCTCCACTGAAAGCTCTCCCAAAATCACATCTCAAAATCATATTTTACAATTTTGCGAACTGGTCACTATCTATTGTGACATTGGAGTATAAAAAACAGTAACATATCTTAATATATAAAATCCTTGTGTTACTGACTGACTGACAGACACGCTACAGTCGAAACTATTGGGCGCAGGAAGCTGAAATTTGGCATGTATGTTCCTTGGGAACCGTACGGGTGCACTAAGAAGGGATTTCCCGAAATTACCACGGGATCGGCCAAAACGGGTGAATTAAAAAAAAATCAGGCGTAGCTGCTGGCGTCCTCTAGTATTATACAATAATCTAATATATTATTACATGTTGAACGAAGATAATAAAAATAACTCTTATACTAATATATGAAGCTGAAGAGTTTGTTTGTTTGTTTGGTTGAACGCGCTAATCTCAGGAACCACCGGTAAGATTTGAAAAATTATTTCAGTGTTAGATAGGTCATTTATCGAAAAAGGCTATAGGCTACATAACATCACGCTATAAGCCACGAGAGCGGAGCAGCAGCCTTAAATAACCGCGGGCTCATCTAGTTATCTTAATATATAAAATCCTTGCGTTACTGACTGACTGACAGACACGCTACAGCCGAAACTATTGGGCGCAGGAAGCTGAAATTTGGCATGTATGTTCCTTGGGGACCGTAGGGGTGCACTAAGAAGGGATTTCCCGAAATTCCCACGGGATCGGCAAAAACGGGTAAATTTAAAAAAAAAATGCAGGTGTAGCTGCTGGCGTCCTCTAGTATTATATAATCATCATCATCTGACAAGGATGATGATGAGAGTATCGATATAGCCCTCTCGCATGGCTCGCCGCTGATCTCAACTCTACGTATTCATACAATACCTAATAAAAAAAATCATAACTCTGGTTGTGTCCCGTATTATTAAAAAAGGCATTCGACGAAGTCTCCCAAAAAACATATTTACGAAACAGGCAATGACAATTTCTTAAGCGAATAAAGCAATACATGTACACAGAAACTAAGCATTTGAATGCCGGGAAAAATGAATTTTTCATAATCCGGAAGAAGGCGATTACTTAATGAAATCCCGGGACATTTTAAGTCACTTGTTTATTCTCCGGGACTTGGACCAGCAGTATCGCTTGAAACGATCTTAGTTGCAGTCACGAGTTCGTACGCTGCGCTTGACCATTAATATGAGAGCTCGGCTCGGCGGCAATGCACGTGCTCAAGAATTCTCCGATGTCCTTCTAAGTCTTGGCGAAGGCACTCTACCAGAGGAGAGAGGTGGTCAGGTGGTGCTTCCAGAGTCCCTCTGTAGAGTTGTATCCAGCTTAGAAGAACTCATTCGCTGTGTGTACTGTGACATCAGTTGTATACTGCACCAGTAGAATTCTTGGGTGTATGAGCGGACCATTTTGACGCTCAAAAATGATCAGGCTGCAGCAATTAACGAATGCATTCTCTCGGAAATTTAGGGGAATGAAGTGGTTTACACTTCTATAAACACTGTCGTCGAGCAAGATGACACCATACATTATCCCGTGGAATTACTGAACTCCCTGTCAGCAAGTGGACTTCCAGCGCATGCCATCAAGCTGAAGGTTAGTGTCCCGATTTTGCTTCTTCGGAACCTATCTCCTCCGAAGTTGGACCCGCCTTAAAGTCATCTCGCTCTTCAGACACACCATTGAGGCGGAAATTCTTACGGGTTGTGGCGTCGGCGAGGCAGTATTTATACCACGCATTCCCTTCATACCTACCTCATAACTTCCCGTTCCAGTTCAAGCGCGTACAGTTTCCCGTGAGTTTTTGCTTCGCGATGACCATCAATAAGTCGCAGGGGCAGACACTGAGGGCAGCGTGTGTTAACCTCAGGACGAGCTGCTTCACACACGGGCAGCAGATCGTCACACGCTCCTGCGTCACCAGTCCTGAATCTCTTTACATTTTGGCTGCGGAGAGGCAAGCCACTAATATTGTAAAGTGAAAAGTCCTATAAGTATGTATTTTTACCCTTTTCTGTATTCCTTATTCATTATTTTCTCCCTCTGCTTCAGTCACAACTTATGACTTAATTGAGCAAAATCACCATAAAGTCATTTATTCATATCAGCACTATTTAAAGGTCAATTTTACAAAAGGCAGTCTCCCTCTGTTGCTGCATTTTCTGTAAATATGAAATGTAAAGAAGAAACCGATAAATGAATGTTATTTTAAAAGGTATAATCGTAGGTGTTTTTGGTGCTGTATAGCGTTCACGCAGACGACGTCGCGGGCAGCAGCTAGTACTGGAATGAATGGATAACTGATGCTAAAATGGAGGGTCAGTAGCTACTGTTATGATTTCATCCATTACTGTCGACATCTTTTGTGTTTACAAGATTTCGTTTCAGTAACATTTCGGTTGTAACTAACCATTGTCCATACTTTGGTCTGCTTGTTTCATTTCGGTCCCTTAAGAGGATTGAGAACTTGCCAGTATTCTAAAATAGAAACGGAGTTTTGTGAAAATATATTTTAATCAGCAGCATAGTGCACCGGTATGCAATTGGATTACTCCTAATCCGCCAATATACCTCTACCTGTGGAGAAATAAGCAAGGGAATCTATTTAGATGTAATTGAATAAATGAATTGCAGCTGATGCATACTTTTTTTTTAACCGAAGGAGATAAAAAGCTATCAATTCGATTTACCAATTCCACAGCTTTTATATACACCATGTATTTTTAGTCAGTGTTGTCCTGAAGAGTATGAGCACAGCCCATGATATAGAAGATATCTATAAAATTAATTTACATGGTGTATAAGAACATTATCATATGCTGCCTAATGAATATATTAAGGTTATCGTTAAATAAGTTCATCATCATCAACCCTGTATATAAACTGTCCCACTGCCTTCTCACTATGAGAAGGGTATGGCCATAGTCCACCACGCTGGCCTAGTGCTGGTTGGCAGATTTCACATGTCTTTCACACACAACACATTATAGAGAACTCTCAGACATGCAGGTTTCCTCACGATGTTTTCCTTCACCGTTTAGCAAGCGATAATTAACAATTTAAGACGCACATCATTCCGAAAACTCATTGGTGCGCGCCGTGGATTCGCACCCGGACCCTCTGCGTAGCAGTCTATCAGTCTCTCCACTAGGCTATCGCTTCCACTTTACGATTTTAGTTCTCAATAACCAAAATTAGTTATAGCAATTATCAAAACAATTTATCCATATCTGTATCAATTTTTTTTTCACTTAATTTCAAGTGATTATCCAAGCATCAAAAGACCGTCATTTATATCTGAAAACAGTTAAGTCCTCGAGTAAAACCGTGGATAAAAGGCAGTGTGCCGTAAGGGTTCGTAGTTAAACGGCTTCTGCAGGTCGACCGATCGATCCTAGCCTTTGCAAGTACGTCGGGTTTCCAGTCTGACATGTCACGGTTGTACGCTTCTAGCTATATTTACAAAGTTTTATGTGTATGTATAGGTCTGTTGCTAAGTTTTATGTGTATGTATAAGTCTTGTTTCATGTATTCTAATAATATGTAACAGGCATATTTGTTTTAGTTTAATAATTTTGCAATATAAAAACAAAATTTAAAAACAACTTTATAAATCGATTGTACTCGCCCCAATGGTAAGATTTTTTAAAACTATCAAATATGTAATGAAATGACTTATGCTAACAATTTCTTCTGTTTATAGAAGAAAAAGTATAAAGTCAATTTACACATACGTACTATGATGATAACTTCATTAACCTTAAGTACACACACACACAACATTAAATAGTTGTTTGATTTATTATACCTGCGATAACTTTATACTTATAAAACACAGCCACACGCTGACTACATCATTGACACCAAAAACAATTCGATTCATCAGATCCTAGATTTATTCTATTGTATTTTATTTCACAAAATGTAGTTTCTAAAGTATATTTAATTCCGTTGTCTCTCAAGCTACAACGGAATCTACAAACAGCATTTACAGTTCCAACTTCTGCTCTCATAGCCACTACGAACGTAATCGAAGAGCCTACCTATTCTCCATTGAAAACTTCACAGGCATTTCGTTTAATTAAAGTTTTAGTATTAATTGATTCCATTGGAGTCGGTGCCATTATGAAACTAAAATGGAACTTGAGTGGTTCATAAATTTGCTTTGCTGTGGTTATTATTAGCAGTTGTTTGTTTTTATCAGACTTATAGGCACAGTCAGTATGCCTATTTTTGGAATCTTTTTTTGGAGTTTGAAAGGTTAATATACATACATACAGGATGTAACCTTAGCGAAAACTGAAACCCCATATTGTACCAATGATTACGATTTTTTTAACTTCGGCACCATACCTGGGAAATTACTAGTTCAGGAGATAGGCGATAGGCTCAAAGTTACTATTAAATTTTAGTAATTAGGTACAAAGTCGATGCAATTACCCCGCCAAACTATTCTATGGATGTCTATTGTATGCACCCATGGATAAGTAGATATTTCGAAAATTGCACGTGCACACTATTAAATGCGGCTTAAAAATGTGTCTATTTGAAAAAAAAATCATTTCCCAAGTTTTCTTTTTGCTTAGTATGACTTGGCATGATGTCCAAAACTTGTAGAGTTCGGCTTGGTGATGGGTCTTGTGACACCCTGTATATTATTCAATTTGCACGACAGATTTAAATATTATATATGCTTAGATTAAAATGTACATAATATTTGTAATTTAAGTCTCAGATATCTAAATCAGTTTAAAATAGTTTTGCAAGTGAGATTTCAATTACAATAGCTTATTGATTATTTATTTTTAATAGTGGCGACTCTCGAGCTTGTATTATATCTTGTGTATTATTATATGGATATTGAACTGTTTTTATTTACCCTAGAAAAACTGATCCAGAATACTCAGAATACTGTCCAAGTTCATTACTATGTAGTACGTCCACTTTCTTGCGGAATCCCAATGTGTTTCTTTGAATAAAAATGAGTTAATACTTTTTATCTTGAATATAGGTACCTAAAAATAAAATTTATGTTATACTAATAGATACTGTTTCATTGTGCTCGTACAGTAAAATACTTTATTCATGTAACTCTTTGATAAATAATGGATCCTTCTTCAAACAGTATATTTTCATAAAGGCTTATATATAAAGTAGACACATGAAAAGTACAGAGATGTCCGAATGATTTGCAAAAAAAGCGTCGACAAAGAACACATTATTGATAATCCAATCTTTTGTTACAGGATGAGGGAGTATGTGGAAGAAAATGAAAAGAACGATCCACTCATACATGCCCCAATAAGAAAAACAACCCTTGGGCTGAAAAAGGGAAATGCATCATTATGTAATCATATTATACATAAGTAAAAATATATCACCAAAATTCTAACATATTCAGTTTAAGAGTATGGTATCGAGTCTGGTACATTCTGAAGAGATGGGAGGAGTTCAACATATAATTGAAGAAACAGGAGAAGGTTTAGTGAAAATTGCCAGACAATATAAAGATGTAGAATAACCACCAAACTTAGAGCCAAAAGTCAAAGTTACTTTATTTTCATTAATTGTTTTTGTAGTTTTTGTTCCCAAAACGAATCTAGTCCCTTATAATTCTAATGTAAAGAATGTACATTTAGACTGTGCGCGAAGCAAGAATGTACTTATGAATGTTTTTGTTAATAAAATGAAGTTTAAAAAAATGGTTGTAAATACGTTAAATTTTGTATTTCTAGTAATAGAATGTTTGGACATGATACTATCGGTAGAAGTTAATGGGAAAGTTAAAATGAATGAGATAAAAAAATGTAATGTGGAAGGTGTAAATAATCTTAATTGAACGTTGACAACCGAATAATATTATTTATTTATGAAATAAAACTAGAAAGGAACATTACCTTGAAAATTGTTATAAATATATTTTCTAAAGAACCCATGCAGTTCCATACAAATATAAACAACTTCCTTTTTCATCTGTTTGTATGGATTTGGTATGGATTCTTATAAAGCCATCCGCAGTGTATCATCCCTGCAGTTGGTTTTTCAACAGACCTTGCCACAAATTAAGAAGATAAAATAAAAAATTAAATGTGAAGATTCTCTGAGCTCACGAATCTTCGTATTTAAATATATAATGTTAAACTATAGGGATAATCGCAAATCACAACTTAATACATATTCGCTGAATCACGGATTAGAAATGATAAAAAATTGGCAATAAAGGGAATGTAGTATGAATAAAGTTAAAAGATTTAAAAAAGGTAGTGACGATGAAAAAAAATGTAAATTTAAGAGTAATGCAACATAATCTTGTTTGAAACTTAATTGTTAAGCTGATTAGGATACTTTTTTATAAACACGGGTACATTCCACAGTGCCATTGGTCTAGTTGCTTCTAGCTCTTAGCTATCTTCTATTCTCCAGTTCTTAAATATAATCGCTAGTAAGCAAATCTATCATTTATTTCCAGCTGTCTAACATCTATTATTTTGATATCCCTAACACCTTATAAAATATTTAAAACTAAGTATTTAAAACTCAAACTATCAAAATGCATTTTAAAATGATCTAGCACTCGTATAGCTTAGTATAATTCAAAATTAAACCGACGAAATTCTACCTAAGTCATTGAAAGTTACTTAATAAAGCGATACGTAGTTTCCATATAAAATTCTTCTAAATTTGTAATCTAAGATTTCTATAACTGTACTCCAGAATTGTTTTGTGAAAGAATCTCACTCGAAACAAAACAATACTGACAGTATACAGTTGAAGTAGCGCTACTAATCTAACATTCCAATTAAATGGATTGAATTTAATCCTAATTTTTGATTAAAATAGGAAATTTAAACTTACGCACTGTAGATAATTATAGATTTAAAAAAAAACTAACTTTAAACTATAAAAACTCTTTTTAAAAATTTTAAAAAGTACCTTCCTCTACCATATCTAGGCAAGGTGTGTGGAAATCATTCTGGCTGTGAATCGAATTTGGTTTATTTAGATGATTTAATCGTCGTCGCTAGTACTCATCATGAGCATCTTACACCAACATGTCAACACCGACAATAACACACGATTTAGTTTCACAAAGCCAACACAGCTTTTCTACAGTGTCATCGTCTAAGCAACCAATGTCAATTCTTTATACGAACTTTTCTATTTTATCACCTACACTGGCCATCTCTGCTCCACATCATATAGTTTGATCATCTTTCTCACAAATAAACTAAACTATCATTTAGGCATTAACATAGATAATAAAAATTAGAAATTTTAGTAAGTAAAGTAGTATTAGTTAAGTAACATGAAAAATCAACAGTTGTTTGTTAATCAGTATAATAAAAAATGCAATTCAGAGATTTTAACCTTAGATATAATAAACTGTTTAATTAAAATTAGTAAAAAATAAGGGAAACTTGTTTAAACGTAGTGGCAAGGTCTGGCAACAATTTCTATTTTAGTGTTTCGGCAAATTTTCAAGGGAGTATTCTATTTACATTGTATTTTTTATTTTATTTTAGTATTTTATTCCCTTATTATGCTGTGTTGGACCAAAGATTTTCAAGGGCTATTAAATTCCAAAAACCAATAATTTACTCGCTATCAAATGACATAATAAAATTTTAACACCGACGTCTTAGTCGTAAAAACGTCTAAATGTTTTACTTAAATTATCTTTCGTTTAATTTTACTTAAGATAAGTAATAAACAGTAATTTTTAATGGATTTATCCGTTTATAAACAGTAATTTTTAATGGATTTATCCGTTTAATAAATAGGTCAGGGTGATATTGGAAATGATTTTTTTAGAATCAATAGCTATAAGGTATCGTATGTTATTATTAATTATGTAATCAGTAATCACTGAAATAAATGAAAATCTGTAATACTTGTAGTTTTTATTGACCTATAAAATGTATTTCACAAGCACACTACACCCTAGCGATAACAGAGAACACTTTACAACTTTATTGCATTGATGAGATTAACTATTAACACGATCGAATCCATCTATTTAAACTATACAAATATGTAATTTTATCAGTTATTGTGATCATGAATATACATTACATTACAATATTATGACTAGCGTAAATTTTTTCCCATAGATAGATAGATAGAGGCAAAGCAGCAATATAGGATTACAATACCTCAAATGATTTTTCAAACACGTGTGATCTCAAGTAAAGTTAAGTTCTGAGTCAAGTCAAGTCAAAATCATTTATTCATCTAGGCCACAACGTGACGATTATGAACGTCAAAATTTAAGTTAATTACTTAATTATTCTCAATTTACATTTACTGCCACGTTCGCAATGCAATAGGTAGAACCCCGAGAAAGAACGGGCAATAAAACTCATGGCCACTCTTTTCAATCAAATATAATGGTTGTACATTTTATTTTTGTAAGGAGCTGCAACTGTTTTACATTGTAAGACAACTACTAGTATTTTTTTTATTAACTATTGATATCATACTCAAGCACTCAGGCAGTAAATGATGCTCATTTGGTTAGCCTCCTAAAGTAAATATGGTGAAACAGGAGCATCCACTTATGTCTTTTAATGTAGGCAACTCGCGAACATGGTCAGAACTATGGTGGACGTGAATGTAGCAGGAAGTAACGGTATATGAACCATGAGTGACCCACGTTTTACAAATCCGCAAAGTTATTATGAAAATGTGGAACATGAAACTTAGTATCCATCACTAGAATATTTTTAAGTAGCTTCATAACTACCACAAATGAATAGCCTGTGTATTACTACCTCAATATAATCCTAAACTCAGTCCCGTAATATAATTCTGATCACATTTAAAATGGCGAATTTTGATAACTTTTGAGATTTATATTTTACCAAGTTTGTCACTGTCGTAGAATATCAATGATGTTTTGTTTCAAACTTCATTTGAATTATCTATCTTAGTATCAAAATAATAGAGTAACTGATATGCTTGCTTATAAAAATGTTTATTTATTTATTTAATAATCATCTTTATTGCACCAAATAAATTTACAATAACGAACCTTAACAAAATGACAGATAGTACAATTGGCGGCCTTATCACTATTAAGTAATCTCTTACAGGCAACCTAACCTGGATGGATAAGAAAAACCCGGATTCAGAAAAAAGGTAGTTTGGTGATCATTAACTATTGATAAAGATAAATAATACAAATATTTACATAGATAAATAAGCATATACATACATAGATAAAGATATACTTACATAAATAACTATGTACATACATAAAAAATAAGAAATAAATAATTATTAAATACCTTATATATATATAATAATATTAATATTAATGATACATAACTGGTTAAAGAGTCAAGTAGTAGTCTTTGAGTAATTTCTTGAATGAAGTCAGCGTTTGCGCTTGTTTAATAGACATCGGCAATGCATTCCACAAGCGTGCAGCTTGGACAGTAAATGATTTATCGTAGAAACTACTGGAATGCATTGGTATTGCCATGGCTCAAGAGGGAATGACGCAGCCGACGTACTCGCCAGAAGAGGGGCCACTTTAGAGGTGGTGGGACCCGAGCCCATAATTCCCCTCCCTTCTGGTTTTTATCGCAACCTGGTAAGAAATAGGACCAGGACCAAACACAACCAGTCCTGGATTGGTATTGAAACATGTAGGCAGGCCAAGGAGGCTCTTCCCGCAGTAGACGGTAAGATAGCCAAACAAATCCTCCGGCTGTCCAAACAACAACTACGAACAGTCACGGCCGCCTACACAGGACACGGATTCTTTAATAAACACCTATTTACTATAGGTATCACCGACAGCCCGCTGTGCAGGGCCTGTATGGCAGCAGACGAGACGGCAGCCCACCTGCTCCTCGACTGCCCTGTGGTCGCACAGTACAGGCAGCAGTACCTGACCAGATACAGCACCCTGAGGGAGGCCGTGGGCCACATCAAGAGTCTGCTGGCCTTCCTCGAAGAGCTGGGGTGGCTCGAATGAAGACACCATTCCCACCCGCACGCAAAATACACGCCAAGACGTGGAGTTGCGGAAACAGCCCGTGCCATCAAGTATCAAGTATTGGTATTGCCAGTCTTAGATTCACCGACGACCTTAGAGATCTAGAATGCGTATCAGAGAGGAACTCGAAGCGATCTTTTAAGTAATGGGGAGTAGAAGGGTTAAAGAGAATATTATAAAGTAAAGAAAGTATGTGAGTATTCCGTCGAAGGCGAATTGGGAGCCACTTGAGCAAGTTGCGGAATTTAGAAACGTGATCATATTTGCGCAATCCAAATATGAATCTAATACATAAATTTTGAAGTCGCTCAAGCTTATCAAGTTGCTCCTCCGTGAGATCTAGATAGCTGACATCCGCATAGTCAAGGATAGGTAGAAGAAGAGAATTTGCAAGCGCAATCTTAGTGGCAGTCGGCAGAAAGTTTCGCATTCTTCGCAACATCCCAGCCGCAGAAAACAATTTTCTACTAACTTCCCTAATTTGGGGTACCCAGGATAAAGTATTATCAATATACACTCCTAAATCCTTCACGCAATCGCTTATGGTTAAAGGAGTACCATTAAAGTTTACTTGGGGTAAACAAGTCCGGTCAACACGCGCAATTAACCTGGGACTACAAACAACAATAATTTGCGTTTTTGTAGGGTTGATTTGGAGACCAAATCTGGGGCTCCATGCAGCTATACGTTCTAAATCCGAATTTGTGATACGAATTGCTTCAGACAACTCATGGACAGGAGCTTGAGTGTAAATTTGGAGATCATCTGCATAAAGGTGGTAGGCTGACTGAAGTTGATAAGAGATAGAATTTATAAAAATTGAGAAAAGTAAGGGAGATAGAACGCCACCCTGTGGAACGCCGACTGTAGACGTACACCAAGAAGACAAAGAGTCTTCAATACGTATACGCTGTCGGCGACCAAACAGGTAATTGTGAAACCAATCAATCACTGGTGGAGATATGTTAATAGAGCGCAAAATGCCAAGCAGAATATGGAAATCAATAGTATTGAAGGCATTACTAAAATCAAGTAGGCAAAGGACAGTCACGTTGCCATTTTCCATACCGAGCCTGATGTCGTCGGTAATGTTGATCAGTGCCGTAACCGTGCTGTGACTTGGACGGAAACCGGATTGGAGGGGATTGAAAAGAAGGTTTTTATTGAGGAATGTGCTGAGTTGGGCATGGACAAGGCGCTCAAGCACTTTAGAAAGGAATGGTAGGACGGAGATTGGCCGGAACTCAGAAAAGGAAGACGGATTAGGTTTTTTAGGTAAAGGAATAATTTGGGCGTCTTTCCATATGGTGAAAAATGCCCCTAGACAAGGAAAAATTTAAAATATGGCAAAGGATAGGAAGGATTTCATCTAGTATAGGAAGGATCATTTTCCGACTGACACAATCATTACCGACTGCGTTAGAGGCAATTGATAATACGCTCTTTTTAATATCACACTCAGTTAGTTGATTAAAAACGAAAGATGGATGATTTGGGGTTGGTAGCAATGAAAGATCATGCAAAAGGTAAGCTTTGGTAGTCTGATCAAATTTAGACGAAGTAGTGAAATGACGATTTAGTGAATTAATATCTATTTTATCAGAAACAAGATCATTTGAAGATTTGCCAACTCCCAACGTTTTTAGAAATTTCCAGATCTTAGCTGGATCTTCATTCTCAACAGAACTATTTTACAGTGATTTCTGATAGCAATTTAGTTGTCCCAATTGCGAGAGTTAGGTTGACATTTATATTTAGTTTTAGCTTTAGCTTTCTTAGACAACAAAACTTTTATTTCAGTGGTTAGCCGAGGCGATGGTAACTGTCTGACTCTAATCGCATGGACTGCTGCATGGACATCGTATAGACGAATAATAGAATCAGTGAAAAGTTCGACTTTCTCGTCGATGGTCTCTGCGCTCTGTAAAGGACTCCAGTCGATCATACTTGCATCTGTACGAAGATTTTCTACATTCATGCCACCAAAATTACGTTGCAGCAGAATTTTTGTCTTTGTCTTAGGAAGACGAAGTTTATAGGAGAGATAGATAAGGTCATGGTAGGAAAAAGCATCAGCTGAAAGCTGCCCATGTTTAGCGACAAGGGAAGGTGAAGAGACAAACATGAGATCAAGAAGAGAAGGAGTTGAGTTAGGAAAATTATGTGTAGCATTTAAAGGGAGGATGGATAGATTACAAGATTCGACAATACTACACAAGGAAGATGAGCGCGAATCCTTTTTCAGCAAACAAGTGTTGAAATCACCCATGACAATGGTATGACTGTAAGCAGGAGCTAGATTTTCTAAGATACGTTCGAAAGAAGAGAAGTTATTTATACGACAGTTAGGGGAATAAAAAACACCAAGTAGAACCTTGGTATAAGCTAGATCTAGTTCTACAAAGAGATGCTCGCCGGCATTAAGCGGTGGAGGTTGTGGTGACACATTTACAACATTGAAAGGAATGTGTGAACGGAGATAAATGGCAACACCACCACTCCCGGTTCGATCATTTCTTATAAGTCGGAAGTTTGGAAGAGAGTAGGAAACAGACGATAGGCATGGTTTTAACCAAGATTCTGAAACAAGAATGGCATGGATATTCTTACAGTCAAAAGTTGTCAGCATATCTTGGAAATGGGCTGGAATACTCTGAGCATTTATATGAACGACATTAAAGTTCCCAGGTACATCGGCAAACTCGCACTGTAAAGTTTCAGCAAGAGAAGGAATACTTTCAAAGCTACTGTTATGACTACTCATAGAAAAAAAACTATCATTATCACTATTTAACTGGTCTGACATAGTATATAAAAATAAATACAATAAAAATAAATAAAATAAAAATATAATATAATAAAATTAGAGTAATAACTTCTTAATTAACTAAGTCTGTCTTATCCACCTGCCAGTTCAGTGCTAACAAATTACAGAACAAAAACATAATTATACAAATTGCAATGATTGAAAACAAAAAAAAAAAAATAAAGAACAAAAGTAAAAGTTTCAACATCTAAAACAGGCAAAAAAAAAACTAAAACAGTAGGTAATTTTGTAAAATGCGACATCCGGGCTTTGTTTTTGGTACGGTACGGCATACATAATAAATATTATATTGTAAAGTATGAATAATTAAGGAAGCAATAAATACATTTATATTAATAGGGAGAAAATAATAAATAAGTATACAAATAAGTAAAATAGTGCAAGTATATACTTTTAGGAAGTAAATATTTATAAGCATTAAAATGGATATAAAAAGAAGAGTAGTCTTACTTATAATTTTATTCACGGCTCAGTTTCTAAACGTTTCCAAATAAAGAAAACGGAACGCAGTTTTGACGTTGACAGATGTTAAGTGTCATGAACTCGTGAAGTTGGAAACTGGAAACAGTGTTATAAATTATAGATAGAAGGTGGAATAATATTTATTAAAGAAGTAGATTAGTTAGGAAGTCAAAGTCAAAAGTAACGAATTAGGAGGTATTACGGATTAGTGTTATTGAAGATAGATATAGGGTAAAAGTGTAAAATACATAGTACATAATTATAAAGTAAACAAACCACGGATGCCGCAAGTACTGCCTACTAGAATTCTGTGATGCACGCTACCTACTTCTTCGTGGCCGCAGCTCGTTTCGTCTTCCCAGCCGCAGGTTTCTCAACAGTCGGCGTTTTTTGAGTACCCGCCTTAATCTTGTTGAGTTCGCCAAGAAATGTAATACGATGCTGCAACCCGTCGGAGTCTAACACAAAAATATGTCCCTCTTTTGTCCAACTCTTTGTGAATCCAAATCGGTGCCTTGCTGCCATGAAAGTATCGTGCCGTGCCTTTGTGAGAAATTCAGACAGGGTTTTGCCGCTACCTTTCAGTTTGGTCTTGGAGAACCAAACCTTGTCACGAATTGCTGCCTGTTGAAATTTGACTAAAATGGGTCGCGGCTTGGTTGAACCTGACGGACGACCCATCCGGTGACTCCGCTTGATGTGATCCTTACTAACCTCAGTGAGGTGGAGATCTTTCATGACATCAATGACCAGCTGAACAGGATCTTCATTTTTATGTTCAGTGATACCATGGATCAGAAGCATTTTTCGGCGACTGCGCGTCTCGATGCTGTCCACTTCGCGCGTCAGCAACTCAAATGTTAATGTTTATAGTATAAATATAGACTTTAAAGAATATAGTGAATGTGTAGGTTTTCAAGTGATTTTAAATTAAAATTACTTACATCAGTCTTTACATATAACGTAGGTATATATCAAACATTTAAATAGGAGATGTCAATGATAATAAAAGTCATTCAAATCACGAGGCGTAACATTTCAATGAAAGATTTAAGTGTCCATAAAACAGCCACATTTTACTGTTGCAATCCTAAACGAAAGACTAATGCTAATGATTCTGATAAAGACACATAAAGTCCAAATATAGGTTATTTGAAAATAAATAATAAAACAATAAATATTGTATAGGATATAAATTGACGTAGTACCTAATTTTCCACATGCGATGTTTCATTTTATAATCATTGATGCGTTTTTCTCGCATGAAGTGATTTTTTTGTCTACATCTTCTAAGCATAAATAGGCAGATACATTTAATCCACAGAAAATGCTATTTTTTTTTTTTGTATAAAAGATGCAACGGTTCTGCCACAGAAAGAATCACTCGTCCTCAAAGTAAGACCGAGATGCCGATCGTATTCTGGCCGCATCAAGATGATGTTTACAGTTAAGTAGGTAAGTACATAGAAACATGTCTCAGCAATTGAAAGCAAAGTAAACCATTATAGGTAATTTCAAATTTTCTATTGATTGCCTAATTATAACAAGCCCAATTTGTAACGCATTGAGAGGAATGGGCTGGCATCTGAATAAATTTGATACTGGACCACAAGACCTCAACTTATACCTGGCCGAAATGTAATGTGAGCTTTTTCACTCTTAAACTACGCAGTGTAACCACCGCTGCAATACACCTGAGCATTCACTTGTAACAGAACAGCGAGCATTCGCCGTTTTCTCTTTTGTAGAGCCGAACATTTTCACGATCATCCTAGCGAACACCCGAAATTCAAATAGTCTGTAGAATATAGAAAAATATAGAAATCGCACTACAACAGCAGTTTTACCCAATATGTTTACTTCAGTTTCACTTACGAATTATTTCTAGAGTAAGAGAAAGATACATAAACAAATGACGTTTCTAAATAATAAAATGCAGATTTTGATTTGAACAGGTTTAATAAATCACACTACAAATGTGTATATGTGTCCTACGTTCAAATTTATTTATCGTTATTGAGAGTTTATCAACATTCTATTGAAATTATATTTATAGACTCACGTCTGTATCCCCGAAGGGTTAGGCAGAGGTGTAATATTACACCCACGTTTCGCCATGAAATTTTAGGTCCCACGTAATAGGGGGCGAGCCTATTGCCGTTACCGGACACATCACCAGACTCCGTGCTGCTACTGAGAATTCGGAAAAACCCTGTAACACTTTGCCCGAATTTTTTTTATTGAAATTAATTCTGAGTAAACCAAATCTAAGGATCTATTGTAAACATTATGGATATTTTATCGATATTTATTCTGAGTAAGCCCATCACTAGTCAAGTTAAAATTTCTAGATTCTTCCCTAGATTAAAATCATAAGTCAAAGTCATTTGTTTGTAACATTCGCGAGAATGCTCATTACAGGTGAATGCTCAAGTGTACCAGCGCCATAACCGCTCAAGGTACCGCTTTAATTTGACATTTATCGCTAAAGCATCACGCGGTCGTTATCTGACCACCCGCGAAGCAAGGCCACTTGCCGTGCTACCTTAAACCTAAACTTACGACTCGTCACTCGGGTATTGATATTTGAAATGATGTTTTTATGAAAGTAAATTAAATAAGCTTTGCCGTTATGTTTGAATGGTGACTGAATGGCGGAATGTTTAGTTTATGCGACCCGCCGAACTTGATCCTATTGTAAACAATGTCGTCTATCGATGACCTACTCGTTATTTTTGTTTGTCATGATAACAATATGAGTTATAAATTGCTTACTTTTATTATTTTGTATACCTGGTGGTATAAGCTTTACAAAAATATAAAATTAAAGCAATGCTTGCTTAGAAAATTATTTAAATGTCAGCATTTGAAATTTTTGTATATTTCACTGTCTTTGCATGTTGCGCGCGGGGCGTAATTATGGATTCAAAACATCATTGTAAGCAAATAATATAATTATATTTGATATTTTTATGTTTTAATTGTGAATGGACTAATTAGTTATAAAATAACAGCAAAAAATAAACAAATATTGTGTAATAATTTAATTTAAGAGGCTACCTACATTCATTCAATTACCGAAACAACGGCATTTATTTTTTATTGAATGAAAATATATAGATAACGTTACATTTATGCTATGAATTATTGTTTTATTATGAGTATATAAATAAACTTATCATGTGATATATAATACTCCTATAATTCATGAGATATAGGCTTTTGAAAATTTTGGCGGGTATGGCGGTTATTTTTGCGGGCAAAAGTAAACAATTGTGCAAAGTCCAATAAGAATAATTCTTATCGGAATCTTATCAGATATTATAGTTTTTTAAATTGGTAATCTAGTTGAAAAGAAACTTATCTAGGTTTGAATCTGATATATAACAAAAAAATATGTTAAAAAAATAAAATACGAAAATTGGCGGCAATTAACAATCATTTAAATTTTATATTTTTTATGTTTAAAATTAAAATGTTTCTTTCCATTATATTTATTATCCCTGAAAGTAAATTAAATAACCTTTCTAACCGTGTACAATACTTATATACCTCCCATAATAAAAAACGACGAGAAATATGAATATGTTAGAAATATAATAGCGCGCTCGAAATTGGCGGGAAAATATTATACCGGGCGCGCTTTATACCGCTCTTGCGTTGGCTTCAAGTATATTATTTGGTGTTAATTAATATCATTCGAAAGCTTATTTAATTACGCGTCTTTTGATATACAATATTAACTTAATAAATAGAAATATCACCATTCTTTCAACGAAAATATTACGCGCAATACTTAGCGTGAAAGCCTAGCCTCGAAAGTGGCCAAAATACTTCTACGGGTGTCCTGAGATGCCTCGATGGTGGCCAAAATGCTTTGAGGGGATAAGAGTGATTGAAGTGAGATTGAAAACGCATGCTAATTTATTAAAAATCCACAGTCTTAACAGTTTCAATTCCTTAGTCTTCCTACGCACTATACTTCATAAAATATAGCTTGATCTCTGCGACAGCTATCAATAAAATCACGCCTATGAAGTCCTGAATTTCTTAATAGTACAGACTATGGTACAGACATACCTGTCAGTGTCATACTTTATGGGCATGTCGACCTAATTGGTGATGGGCAATAATTCATCGACCACTAACTATAAACTATCGATATTTTAAATAAAACTTAATTAAAAATTAATTTATCTTTTAATTTTATTGTTTATTTTAAATATCATATATTATTAACATTTCTACACACTTGATCTAAATTAATAGTGATTAAATAAAATCTAATTTCTCACCTATTCATGTAACATTCCATCCGTCAACGAAACCCAAGGAAAACCAAGAGGGTTTCGGGAGAAGACACGCCGCGTTTGGATCAAAGGCTGTGTTACCAGGCCATAAACTCAAAAAAACGACACGCCGCCATCTTGTTTTATTTGAACCTCCATTCTCAATCTTCATCAGCAGTACGAGTGCCGACGCGACGCCTTGTATACGCTACGTGTTTTCACTGAAAACACGAACTGAAAACTTTTCAGTTCTCATTACTTTGTTTTTGTTACTATTTCTGTTAATTTGTTGAGTGTTTATGACCAAAGTACAACAAAATAAACCAGTACAACAGTAGATGTGGTTTAATTTATAGTTATCCCATCTAGCTGTCCTTCTAGGACAACACAGATCAAATGGTCTAACGCTCCCAGCGTTAACATTGGTCCTACAGAGCCTGATAATAATACCATCGGCCAGTTTTTGAGTTCAACGATCTAGCAATAGATCGTTCTCACACCTGCAGTGGATCGCTGTGCAAGGGTGTGAGGCATCATCAGCACACGCTGATGATAATCGTCGAGACGAAAGTCTACGAACGCGCTTGTAGTTAGAAAAAACTACTCCGCGCGAAGAGCAAGCAGCAGAGGGCACAATCGTCGCGTCTACCACAGCGCCAACAGCAGCTGCGGCAAGAGAATTGCAGCCTGACAGAGGCAAGGAGCGCCGCTACCCACCACTAGAGGTCACCATCAGTATAATAAAGTGAAGTGTAAAACCGTGAGTACAATCATATAATATAAACAGTGCATAAATTATGGACATCGCCGCTAATAGCAAGTACAAACTTCTCAAACACTTGTAAAAATTTCAAAATTATTTCTCAACTTTTAACTGTCTTCATTTGAGTTCTACTTTAAATAAATATTAATTGGCTACAGAACAACTAGTAATAATTTCTGTTTTAACATTGTATTCAACGTGGAAGGGCTATTTAATGTTTTAAAAGACCTTCAAAAGGTAATTGATTGAGGTTTAATCAATTTTAAATAGAGTCCAAAAGATAGACTGACCATTGAATACATTGAGACGAAACAAGAATTATTAGAAAAGAACTGGGATCTATTTAAAGATAATTAAGTAAACAAAATTGAGAGAAAAGTATTCAGTTCAAGATTATGTAATTGTCAACATGTATGACCTCACAGAGGAAACTTACGTTACTCATAAATGTATAACGAAGTCAATGATGAATAAATTTTGGAGTACAAAATGTTCTATAAAAGTTGATGATAATGATGCATCAAAGGTCAATTCTAACCTTGTAAAATTACCTAAAAAATTAGAAATTATTGCATGGCTTCAAGAAAAAGGAATAGAGGCCAATGAAACTATGTTCAAAAATTAATTATTAAGACTGGTTGATCGCAACAAACCTAATACTCCAACGTATGTCTTAGATGATATAGCCCGCAAAAAGGGTCATACCGTCACAAGACTACCCCACCATTCGTTCAGTATCACAATAATGTTATGAGTCGTACAATCAATACTTAATAAATGATATAACTTTACTTATGAAGAGAAATAGTCATACTATGATTGAAAGAATCTTCATGTAAAATGTAATGATAATATTTAAGAACATTCTGAATGGAGTTACCAATCAAGTGGTGCAAATTGTTGAAGCAGCTTTGAGGCCGATGTGACAGTTATTGCTGATCAGGAGCTGAAAATTTATTCAACTGAAATGAGTAATTTCAGTACCAAATTATTTCGTGTAACCGTACCAGCATTTATGTATATCAAAACTGAATGATTGTGTTAAGAGTATAATCAAGTCTGTGCCAAATCATGCGGTGGGTGAAAATGAAAATAAAGAACCTCATGATAGTGATGATAATCATCTCTAAAGATTTTTTACCTATTTGAACACCAACTATTTGCCTCCAAAACCTGCACATAAATCACCTATAGAATAATATAACTAAAAAACATAGATTTTGTGCTAGGCCAATTCGGGCAAATCATCAAATAACTCAATATAGGGAAGAGGAAAACGAACTATGGATTTTCGAGACTATCTAGTTAAGTAGTATCGTTTCAGAATTATCTGATAAGATTGACTTAACATCACTTTGCACCGTCCTTCCTTCGTCGAGTATTGTATAAACATCAATATCCTTCCATTCCTAGGTTCCTACCGGTGAACGCTTATTATCTAGGCAAAGGTAGGATTATCTGAACCAAACAATGTTAGTATTCAAGACTCTTAAGTTTAGTAATCTTCCTAATTAGCGAAAGGACAAATATTTACATCAGTTAATCTCAGATACCTATTGATTTTTATTGCTTCTTTGCAAGGTTGCTGGCTTCGATTTTGTAGCAATAGAAATAATTTGAGATTATCTAGTTCTCTATCATAGTTACACTTACCTGGTTTGTTTAATTCTCTTTCCAAGACATCACTTGTTTTGATGTTACGTAGTAGAGCCTTGCTGATTTCAGCATGAATGGGCCAGCTCGACCGGGGAAGTACTACCCTCTCACGATGATGAGAGTGCCCGAGGCCCTATCCCCTATTCCTTCTCCCTCATCCCACTCCTCATCCTTTCCTTTTTCCCAACCCAAGGGGCGGCAACGCACTTGTGACTCCTGTGTTGTTGCTTGTGTCCATGGGCGGCGGTAATTGCTTACCATCAGGAGATCCATCTGCTCGTTTGCCGCCTATGACCATAAAAAAAGAAAAAAGTCGATGTTAATTAGATATCACTAGTTTTAGTGTCGTCACCCTGATTATACAGTCGACATCTTTCTTACTCGTATGTAGCATGTAGCTACCGTTACTTAGCCTTGGCAAAGATATCATTTTCCCGCTTAAAACAATTAAAGATATAATTGTCACTCAGATTTTAAGTGAGCTAGATGGAAGGTTGGCATATAAAGTGCAGCTTTCGCCATATTGAGCCGATTTTAATTGAATGCTGAAGAAGTGTGATCGTAGTTGGAAATAAAATTAGAGAGCTCATGAATACACACATTAGTTAAGCTCACCAACACATTCAGACAGTGTAATTCCTGGAAAAAGCTCGTGCATTCGCATTTCATTCACTTATTTGCATATTATGCAAAGTGAGGTTCGAGATCCGCGGGAAATGTGCGAGAATAGCTGAGTGGTGTCCAAATCTGAGCAAAACTTTGCAAATAAACTGATCCTATTAGATAATGTTTTAGCTGAAGTCAGCTCATCTCTCCTAGCACATCTCTGGCGAGTATGTAGTTCAACATACATGGTGCTTGTACGAGACTTACAAGGGTCAATAATTGTGTAGATGTTCCTAGTGAACTGTAGGCTAGTTCTTCGAGTAACAATAAAACACCACTTTTGCACTGTCACAATAATTGCATATTTTACTAGACGACGCCAGCAGCTACGCCTGCACATTTTTTTTAATTTATCTGTCTTGACCGATCCCGTGGGTATTTTGGGAAATCCCTTCTTAGTGCACCCCAATGGTCTCCAAGGAACATACATGCCAAATTTCAGCTTCCTGCGCCCAGTAGTTTTGGCTGTAGCTTGTCTGTCAGTCAGTCAGTAACGCAAGGATTTTATATATTAAGATAAGAGCACACACAACCCATGCTACATCGCAAGACTCGAGAAAGCGGAAGGGGCGACAAATCCAACAGAGTTGACACACATAAAAAATACAAAATTTTATGTTGGTGTTGCCAACAGTGCTCATCTTAGCTTTCCTAGTACATCACTGGTGAATATGTAGCCTAACACTGCGCTCATTTCATCTCTCTCACGTACATCTCAAGCAAATATGCAGCCACAGGAAAGGGATCGGAAAATGTTTGAGTGGTTTACGGTGGTAAAGTAAACGAAGCAAATGCAATAAATTATGTTCATAAATAACTGTTTGTAAATACAAACAAATGTTTGGTATCATCGTTCTCCTGCATTTCGTTGCGCAGAACTCCTAGTACATAATCTTGTTGGTTTTCGCCTGTTCCTTAATTTATGTAAGCCTGTTTCGCACACAATAGATTATTCGCTAATTGTTTATACACTCTTATTTGTGTTGGGTCGAAGTCGGCCTTGTTTTATGGGTTAGGTTGGCGTATAACCTTTTTTAGAAGACAGACTGACATACGTTCTTGAGATTTGCTTTAGTGTTGTTTATGTATATTGCTCTCTGGTCCGTGTGGTGACGGATTAAGAATACGGAATGTCACCACCCCATATTAAGGCCCATTTAGACGGAGAGAGTTTCTCGACTCGAAGATGCGATTATCGAAAGAATATAAAAAAAGTTTCTTCGTCTAAACATACACACTTCTCGCACCTTCACTTTGGCGACAATTGTCTCGCAAGGAATATTGATTGTATCCGTGTAAACAGAATTTCAAAGCAATAATCGTATTCGAGATTTTGTGCCAATTGCTACTATGAGTGCAGTGATTTTTGTGTCATTTTTGAGAACAAATACTCTCTAGTAAGCACTAAACTCGAATGACGAATCTCGCACTGAAAACGGTTCAAACCGATTTGTACGATACTCGTATGAACTTGCAAAAATGTCATACGAGATCTTGTTTATACAAGTCGAGCTTCTCGTAAGCCAGAATCTTCTTACTATAATTTCGCTGTGTAAACAGACTCAGGTAATTATCGCCTAGCGATAAGTCATATGCGAATCTCGTATGATATAATCGTAGACGAGAATTTAGTTCTTGCCTGAATGTAAACATTTAGATACGATAATGTCTTGGCGATTATTGCTTGCGATTGTAGTATACGATTTTTCGTACGAAACGTGCGAGAAACTCTCTCCGTCTAAATGGCGCTTCATCCCGTGGGTGTCGTAAGAGCTGACAGAGGGAGCATATTATGCAGAGAACACCACTGTAAGAGAAGGAAAACTTGTTACAAACCCTGTATCAAGCCGTTTGGCCAGCGTGGTATAGTAGGCGAATTCCTCCTTTCAAAGGAGAGGCCTAGTCCAGCAGTGGACTGTTAAAGGCTGATGATGAATGTCTATTGCTTAAATGTTTATATAAATTCCACCGTGATATAAGTATAGGTTCAATTCGAGCAAAGGCATTGTATTTTTGTGTAAATATGATTCTTTATTCGCAACAAACAGATTTTTTATTTATTTATTTTTAATATAAAAATCAATTTTTGCAAATACCTTTACCTACGACCTTTACCTATTACGACATTAGAGATATGTGTATTATGTATCTCTAATCTCCAAATCCATGATTCGATCAAATATTGAAATCGGCCGTCAATGAATTCTGGTGCGTTTGATTGATCCATCAGCAATACACATTAATGTAAAAGCTTCATTGCTAACTACTATAGTACAAAAAGAAGCTCGTCACCAAAACAAAACGTTCTAAAGCAGGTTCTATCCTCTAAAGCAAAATTACCTCAAGATAAGTAAACAAAATGTCGTGCCTCAAGAGAATGATAAATTATTCAACGTCGACTCCCGTCCCATCCCGCTTTGGATCCCTCCCAAACATTGATATTACTAAATCTGGCCAACAGTAGCGAAATTATTGTTTTTCACAAATATCATTATGCTTATCTTATGTTGAATTATTCAAATTATAGATATTTGACGCTTACGGTATTCGGAAAATATGGAACTCTGTATACGGTCAGGACTTACGATATGAAAAATAAAAGTTGTTCTACTTCTTCTTCTGTGTTTACTTTTTTAAACTTTGCTCGACTCAATTTTATCAGTTTGGTCCAGATAATTTGAGAGTTTGGGTAGGAACATTGAATGCGAGTGGTCTAATTTTTACTTTTGAAAATAATATGTTAAATTTTGATAAAGTCAGTTAGACTTTTACTGTAGTATTTACAAGTGAATAACTATAGAATAGGACCTGATTACTCATTTTTTTATTTTTTATTCCATTATTGTGTGGACTACCTATCTGATAATAGATTTATGTCAAAAGTTTAAGGCGAATTGAGGAAAATGTGCTCTGCAGAAGCCTAGGATATAGAACCAACAATATAGTCATAATGGTATTTAAAATTCGTGTACTATTGTTATCGAGAAACATCTGTTATGTATTTTCGTTAACTATACGTGAAGACCTGTAATTGACTTTATGTTAACTTGTATTAGTTACATATTCATTTATTGTTAGCTGTTGGTTTTCCATAATAAAATAAATAAATAAATAAATAATATTAAAGATAGAAGAGTTTTTTTTTAAATACCCGTATTTATAATGGACATTATAGCTTAATATTATTAAACTAAATCTAAAACAAAGCAAACGCTAAAGCTATTTATTTTAGGCATTACATCATTTTGACATTTAAACGCAATTTACTTATCCATATATGGCTGTTGCTTACCGCAGGTATTATTTACCTATGACAACCCCTTCGGGGATACACAAACACCGATATACCTATATTATTTGCCTTTTATACGTATTATTTTTCTCTCTTTGGAATTTGTTTTAACTCTCTCCTGGGAGTAGCTTTTGTCTATCAGCTAAGTTTGATGGATTTCGTTTAAATGTTAATTCATAACTTTGATGGAGTATGTATGTATAATAATATGTATATTTAGTAACCGGCTTTAATTTTGGTTTTAATTTGCATCCAATAGAAAGCAGCATTAAGTCAGTGGGTGAGCGCCCAAACGCCCCTTAAAATTCGCCCCTTTATACAAATTTGGCCAAATTTGTATGACGGGGCGAATTTTAAGGGACGTATGGGCGCTCACCCAAGTCTGCGATAGTCCCCTGGCGTGCAGAAGGCGTATCACATACTTTTCGAATTTGAGTTTAATTATTAATTAGAGCCTCCGTGCCTCGGAGAGTGTGCTCGATCCCGGATGTCATAAAGATCTTTGACAGGCCGGTTGGCGTAGCGGGAATGTAAGCGACTGCTACGTTGCAGGTCGCGGGTTCGATTCCCGCTCAAGTCAAACATTTTGTGTGCATGAACATGGATGTTTGTCTTGGTCTGGGTGTTTCTATGTATAATATGTATGTATTTACAAAAAAAAAGTATATTATGTATGTTTATCCATTATCTAGTACCCATAGTACAAGCTCTCTGCTTAGTTTGGGACTAGATGGTGTTGTGTGAATGTGGTAGAATATTATTATTATTATTCACTTTATTTATTATATTTCTCATAATACATTTTATATTAATAAACTACATTAAAAAACGTTTAAAAATATAAAAGGGACCACGGAAACCCACCGGTGTCGGGTACAGGGACCAAGCCACCGGTGGTTAGGGCTCAGAGACGAGGAAAGGAGGAAGTTCCTTCCTCACGATGCGCGCCGTGTCGAGAAGAACTGCCTTCTGAATCAAGGACTTGATCCAGCTGCCCAGTGCGAGTCTCTTTAGCTGTTGATCGAGGCTCTTGGCGATTAGCCCATTTACCGACACGACTATCGGCACAATGATCGCCGAATCCACATCCCACATGTCAACAATCTCGTGAGCTAGGTCCAAATATTTAATCTCCTTCTCTTTTTCTGCCTTCACGAGATTGCCGTCATGCGGTATGGTGATATCGATTATCATTGCGAGTCGCTCTGCTCGGTCTATCACAACAATATCAGGCTTATTGGCTACAATAGTCCTGTCTGTAATGATAGACCGATCCCAGTACAATAATGCACGACCATTCTCGAGAACTGGGTCGGGCACATATCTGTAGTACGGTACCTCTGAACCAACGAGATTATATTTAAGGGCTAGTTGCTGATGGATTATCCTGGCCACTTGGTTGTGTCTGTGCAAATACTGACCGTTGGCAAGACTCGTACAACCGGACACTATATGCCTGAGCGATTCCCCGGGTTGGTGACACGCCCGACATATGTCAACCGTCCCATCCCTCAGAATATACTTCCGGTAGTTGTTTGTCATGACAACTTCGTCTATAATTGCAAAGACAAAACCTTCGGTTTCTCCAAAGAGATTACCGAATCGCAGCCAGGAGATTGAAGCTTTAAAATTTACATCGGGCCTCGAATCATCGAAACATGATATAAAGTAAGAAGCACAAATTAAAGACGTCAAATCTTCGACTTCTAAGATTCACAAAGTTTTATGAAAATGTTACACACAGTGATTATCAGACACAACGTACACCCAGACTGGACACGACAAATTGTGCATCAGCTCACAAAGTATTGCGCTATACAAAGAAGTGTCGGTGAAACACTACCATTTGTGCAGAGGACTATAGTCTTACTCTTCTCATAGTATGGAAAGACCCGACTGTCCAGCAGTTCGTAAATGCCCCCACGACATGGGATTCATTATTAGTGTTGGAGTTGTCTTTTTACAAAAAAAAATCATGAGAAAATCTAAGTTTCTCTGCTTGTCCAACTATTTATCCCTATGTTTCCAGTTTTAACAAGATAACGATAGTTTACGACGAAGTTCGGTTCTTAGTGCCACGTCTACTACCTAATAGTTTTCTTTAGGACCATTCCGCGTAATTTTACTTACTACCAAAGTCACAAGTGGAAAATAAAGAGACAGTTGGATTTAACTAGTAACTAACCGAAAGACTTCGTCTGTCGACTTAAACGGATAAAGTTGGTAAAACGAAAGGGAAAGGTATATTTTGTCGAAGTATTTTTGGGAATGGTTTAGGTATGTTTGTGTTTACAGAGTACAGAGCATTTACATGTTGATACAAACATATTATATTTTATAGTGTAGCCAGTTATATAAAAATACTTTATATGAAATTAGATTTTTCATATATTTATGAAGATGACTGCCTCCGTGGTCCAGTGGATAGCGTATGCGACTGCTGATCGGAGGTCCCGGGTTCGATTCCCGGATCGGGCAAAAGTGTTACTGGGTTTTTCCGAATACTCAGTAAGCATCCCGGAGTCTGGTGATGTGCCCGGTAACGGCAATAGGCTCGCTCTTTATTACGTGGGACCTAAAAATTCTTGGCGAAATGTGGGTGTAATATTTACACCTCTGCCTACCCCTTCGGGGATACAGGCGTGAGATAATAAAAAGTAAAAAAAAAATATGAATAATCAAATTTCTGATGATGATGATGGTATTAATAAACTAGGAGTAAGGACGGATTTAACTATTCATAATTTACTCTCGGACTAAAAGTTACTCCGCGGAGGCCCATGGTTTAACGTTGGAGTAAGCAAGGAGTAAGCATAGATTTATATGTACTAATATATCTCTATGGGAGTAAGCATCTATATTAATCATTTTGTCACGGGGTACGGTAGACTAGATCGAAACTTTACCTGAATACTAAAACATAAAAAATAAATATTTCGAGTAGACAACATATATCCGCAAAATTCGGATTGTCGAGTATTTTGTTAATTTGTAATGCTTCTGACAGTGTTAGAAATTATAATAATAAAAAAAGTCAGAAAAGTCACTGTCACCGACTAACAGTCATGTTGAGTACCTACTATGTATGTAGTTTGTATGCCATATGTAAATACTTCTTGCAGTTATATTTCTTATCCGTATAAACTTGGTATAAACAGTTTGTTCAAACGACAATACTTATTAAAGTATCCGTATATTATGAGAGAATTGTATTACTTCGAATTTACGCGAGCGAAGCCGCGGGCAAAAGCTCGTAGATTCATATTGTATTTCCAACTTTCATTGAGATTTATATATACACTAGAGGACGCCAGCAGCTACGCCTGCATTTTTTTTAAATTTACCCGTTTTGGCCGATCCCGTGGGAATTTCGTGATATCCCTTCTTAGTGCACCCCTACGTTCCCCAAGGAACATACATGCCAAAGGAGAATGACCAAAACTGGGCTATTTTGTGACACGTTTGCTTCTAAACCATTCATATATAGAAAATCTTCTTTTATTTTATAATTTTATATATATATATATTAATTTTATGTTAAAGGATATTGGGAATTTTTAGTTCTAAAATAAAAGTATCTGCGTTGTTCCGGTCGTGACATCGCCATTTCATATTCAAAACTCATTAAGCATATTTCGGCAAATGTTTACAGTTTCTTCCAACTCCTTTTAATAGGGAAAAATGACATTCACAGTGCAAACAGTGTGAAATAGCAAAAGTTCAATTAGCAAAATAACAACAAAATTTTATGATATTTTGAAACATGTATTATGGTGAACAATTTTCTATAAATAATATGTTTATCCTTTTTGTACGAAATAATGTTTTGTACATGTTTTGTATTTATCGAAAATATTTTTATTAAACTGGCATCCATAATGTCTTACGTCAGTTATTTTGACATGAAAACAATCAAATTGCTTTTTCACCTAAACAAATTCTCTATATCTCCATAGTATTGTGAAAAATAAGTAATTTACTGTCCTTTATATTGACTTGATCAATCCTTTGTGGGCCAAACAATTTCGTGTTGTCAAAACTCGTGGGTTGACTAAAGTATGAGACATGCTTTATGGGTCATTATTCTGTCGTCTGGACGTAGAACGACTAGCCGTGGTGAGGATTGCGGTTATGTTAACTCCTCGGCAACAGCACGTCCGTTCTTTGGACAAGTTATCTCATTCGGCGCTCAATATTTTGACATCATGGATAGCACCAGTCTGTGTAAGTGTTGTTTACTTCTCTTCTAAATTCTTACAATTCTCTCGTGTTCTCCTGACCGAATATTCAGACGGACTTTAATTCTTTGTTTCAAGAATAGAATGGAGTCTTATGTTTAGAATGCTACAGCCTACACATTAATTGAAACTGTTGTAATTTCTGAGGTCATACCTGCACCACATTATGGTACGATATACAAGCTCCCGCTTCGTTTTTAGATGATTCATTTGAAGAAGATTTATTGTAACAAATAAAATAAAAAGTAACATAATAACTGTGTTTTATTTACTTATTAAGCATAAAAGATTGTAGTTTTAATGCCAACTTTGTAATGTCCAAAGGAATGAGCTTATCTATTGCGAACTAGCCTCACAGAATATCTCACACATTGACTGCTAGAAACGTATATGGTGTGTCCCAAGTGTCGGATCCTGCGATGCGGCTAGCCCACAATAGTCGTGTTTAGGGAAAAAATATACAAGCGTGCTGCCGAAACACGCGACGCGTGAATCATACCCATACCACACATGTGCTGACGACCACTCATGTGTGTTTTTTTTGTATAGCAACTCGTACGTCGCGTGTCGCGTCAGCACAGACACACGCTCGACCTGCACGCGCGTTGCGTGTCGTTAAGCACGAGAGGCTGGGCACGCTCTGCGGGTGCGGATACACGCAGGATATGCGTACTGTCCGCATAGCAAAAGGCCGTCTACGAATCTTAGGCCAGCAGTCAATGTGTTTGTACCACATGGTATTGAGAATTCTCAGTAAGAAATATATCAGACTGAAAAAACCCCAAGGTAGTATAATGTACAAGCATTTGCTTTGTAGCTCCACTCGTTGTTACAACTTTTTTCTATATTATAATATACATAGAGGCTTATAATAAATGTCGGTAATATGATTAAATCATATCATCATCGTCCTAGCGTTATGTCGGTTGCATCTAAAACCTCAACGCCTAGGACCCTTGGGTCTGCTTACTAGACTAACCAGAATGGACAGAATATTAGCTTTTCCATAGAGCTACTACCGTCTGACTGCTACAACCTAAAGGGATATCGATATTGTATGGTATAGACCAGTATTCGTTTATTTGAGGACACTGACGCCCCGTAACGATGTGCGACGGTGAAAGATCTTCATGAGAACTAGGACTGACGGCTTAGCGTACCTACTCTCCTAAGCACGGGCGTTAATTAATTAATTTACTACTACTAATATGATTTAATTGTATGACTATTACAAAACTTAACCTCAAAATATTTGGAATCTTAAATGTCCGATATCTAAGAACTGCCGCCGAATTTCGTATTTATTTTTTCCTGATTTAATTACGATTATATTTTCTACATATTACTGGTCAAACCATCAAGAAGCAAACTTAGCCCAACTTCCATACAAAAATGGTCATTCTTTTTTCATCTTCCTGCGCCCAGTAGTTTCGGCTGTAGCGTGTCTGTCAGTCAGTCAGTAACGCAAGGATTTTATTATATATACATAACCCAAATATATTTTCACACTTGTTTGGTGTTCGTTAGAGTACTTAGGTACTACTTAGTATCTGATTTTGTAATTTTATTATTCTTCTTCTTCCTCTTAGCGTTATCCCAGTTTTAATCTGGGGTCCGCTTTCTAGTCTAACCGGATTTGGCTGAATATTAGCTTTTCCACAGAGCGACTGCCTGTCTGACCTCCGCAACCCGAAGGGATAGCGATATTCCATGGTTTAGACTAGTGTCAGTTAATTTAGAAGGTACTGACGCCCTGTAACGACTGTCAAAGATCTTCATGACAACCGGGACCGACGGCTTAACGTGCTCTCCGAGGCACGGGACAAGCGATAATTAACAATTCAATACGCACATAACTCCGAAAAGTCATTGGTGCGCGCCGTGGATTCGAACCCGATACCCTCTGCATTGCAGTCTGTTGGTATATCCACTCGGCTATCGCTGCCTTGCCACTACCCCATATTTTGTAATTTTATTATTGTGGAGTAAAATTAATAGAGATTATTTCATTGAAGATTTAAGAACGATAGAAGTAATTGAAAAAATATTACCATTAATAAGGCATGTGAAATTATATAAACCCCGCAATAACCCTTTTGAAGACCTTGAAAAAGATGAGTTTAAATTGTGATTTGTGCCAAAAAACCGACACCGATCGGGTTTGCCACAACAAGCGCTTGTGCAAACCTATACAAACCTAGCCATTTATAGGGTATTTACCCTATCCGAATGTTTGCGTTACGCACCATTACATATTATGTGTGTTGTGTCTTATGTTCCCTTGGGATAGTTGTGATTATCAAATAAAAGTATTTAATAAAAAAAAATTATTCGACCAGGTCATTTTGTTCATTCTTTTACTTTTAATATCAGTGGGTTGCCATAACATATATCTTAATCTCAGTGTAAGAATGGTATTGTTACTCCGAACTTACTCCGTGTTTATTAATACCGTTATTAACACGTTGCTATTCTATGTCTAATCTAGAATTAACTACTCCCGATGTTACTTTGGAGTAAGAGAAGAATAAGCAATTTTTATTAATAAGACTGACCGAATTTCATCGTACTAGGGTTATCCACTCAGAGTTTTATATTTGTTTATTTCACCGTAAACCCCGCTTAAATTCGCTCTCTTGTTTAACCAGAACAGACAATATTATCTTTTCTACAGAGCAACTATCGTCTAAACTCCAATAAACGGATAGCGATATTTCATGGAATTGACCAGAGTCAATACATTCAAGGGTGTTGAATGCTCTAACAACTGTCAGAGATCTTCATAATAGCCAGGATTGATATTTAAACGTGTACTCTTAGGCCCTTCTCTCACGAAGCTATTCAAATGCTACGGGACTGAGATGCAAACCATGATCGAATGTATGCTACTCTTTACCACTCACGGTGCTACGCTAATGAGACAATATTTTATCATTTGAAGAACAACATTCGTACGACGATTCGTTCTCCGTGTGGTGACGGATTAAGAATACGGTTTGTCACCACCCCATATCATCCCATGGGTGTCGTAAGAGCCGACAGAGGGAGCATATTATGCAGAGAACATCACTGTAAGAGAAGGAAAACTTGATACAAACCCTATACCAACCCGTTTGGCCAGCGTGGTATAGTAGGCCAATTCCTCCTTTCAAAGGAGAGGCCTAGTCCAGCAGTGGACTGTTAAAGGCTGATGATGATGATGATGATGATGATTCGTACGACGATGTCTAGTGACTCTAGCGATGAAGACAATTATCTTCTGTATTTATATTACAAGAATAAACGAAAATATAAAAGAAGATTCTGGGTGCACCCGTATATCGAAAAAAATATAAATTGTAGGGCATTTGTCGAGGGACGAGTCGTCGTTTTTATAGAATGTCAATAGAATCATATTATTACTAGCTGACCCGGCAAACGTTGTTTTGCAATTTTTTTTTTTTTTGAAATATAGATGTTGGCCGATTCTCATAGATACCGGATAAGCACAAAAAAATTCATCAAAATCGGTCAAGCCGTTTCGGAGGAGTATGGGAACGAAAACTGTGACACGAGAATTTTATATATTAGATTTGAATCTTTATCTGAGAAATTATCTTGCCAACTATCTAAATTATAACCCCACTGCTTCGCTTCCTTGGCAATAAAATGATTGTGTATAAATTTAATGTATACCTATAAATGACCTGTTATATTGTTTTTTTCTAAATTTCAATCCACGCCTTTTATGTAACATCTTTTCTTACGTACTCTGGCAACTCATAATTATACAAACATGGAAAATTTTCTGCCTCCTGCACAAAAATAACATTAAGTTTGTTCCGCCGCCATTTTGTAATGCGACGCATATACTACTCGGGTAGCGTGCGACTAGCAAGACGTTAGCGTGCGACTGACATCAAACGCGTCGTCATAGCGTCTCGTCGCGTGCGAAATTAAGGCCCTTCTCTCACGAAGCTATTCAAATGCTACGGGACTGAGAT
Organism: Euclidia mi; assembly: GCA_944739405.2. NCBI lineage: Eukaryota > Metazoa > Arthropoda > Insecta > Lepidoptera > Erebidae > Euclidia > Euclidia mi. The sequence goes on from OX123182.2 coordinate 117,359,101, forward strand.
GCAAACCATAATCGAATACTGGTATGCTACTCTTTACCGCACACGATGCTACGCAAATGAGACTATATTTTATCATTTGAAGAACAACATTCGTACGACGATGTCTAGTGACTCTAGCGGTAAAGACCATTTTCTTCTGTAGGTATTTATATTACAAGAATAAACGAAAATATAAAAGAAGATTCTGGGTGCACCCGTATATCGAAAAAAATATCAATTGTAGGGCATTTGTCGAGGGACGATTCGTCATTTTTATAGAATGTCAATAGAATCATATTATTATTTGAATCTTTATCTGAGAAATTATCTTGCCAACTATCTAAATAATACCCCACTGCTTCGCTTCCTTGGCAATAAAATTATTGTGTAAAAATTTAATGTATACCTATCATCATAAATATCAGCCAAACGACGTCCACTGCTGGACACAGGCCTCCCCCAAGGTTCTCCACACATACCGGTCTGTTTATACCTATAAATGACCTGTTATATTGTTTTTTTCTAAATTTCAATCCATCCATTTATGTAACATCTTTTCTTACGTACTCTGGCAGCTTATAATTATACAAACATGGAAAATTTTCTACCTCCTGCTGCCTGCACAAAAATAATGTTAAAAGTTTGTTCCGCCGCCATTTTGTAATGCGACGCATACACTACTCGGGTAGCGTGCGACCAGCAAGACGGTAGCGTGCGACTGACATCAAACGCGTCGTCGAAGCGTCTCATCGTGTGCGAAATTAGCTGAATATGTATGGCAGCTACTCACAAGCGACGCGTAGGATACGGGTACAAAATACAAATCGTTTGAGAGTCGCTTCGTGAGAGAAGGGCCTAGCTGAATATGACATGTATGGCAGCTACTCACAAGCGACGCGTAGGATACGGGTACAAAACACAAATCGTTTGAGAGTCGCTTCGTGAGAGAAGGGCCTTAGGCATAGAGCAAGCAATAATTAGCATTCAATGAAGCTAATTATTTCGAAAAATTAGTGTTGTCAGTGAATTTGAACAGTCTCTTGAAATCTTCATTAGACTATGGCTGCTTTTTCTTTACGAGATAAACTGCGTTCGGACAAATAAATATGGCGAGAGTATAAGGATTTCTTGAGTTTCTTGAACTCCTAGAAGTAATATATCACTATATATATCTTCTTATTAATAAGCAAGCAGTTAATCTCACGTCATAGTTCTCCTAGTACGTCATGCAACCCGAATTGCGTTTCACCCCATTGATTTTATGTAGGTATGAGGTAAAGCAATCACTGGGAATCGATTCTTCGTATCAATTCATCTGTATTCAATGGTTAATATAGTACTATAGAGTGCCGATGTAATAGGATGATTCCTTATTCTCATCATCAGCCTTTAACAGTCCATTGCTGGACTAGGCCTCTCCTTTGAAAAGAGGAATTGGCCTACTATACCACGCTGGCCAAACGGGTTGGTATACGGTTTGTATCAAATTTTCCTTCTCTTACAGTGCTGTTCTGTGCATAATATGCTACCTCTGACGGCTCTTACGACACCCTTGGGATGATATGGGGTGGTGACATTCCGTATTCTTAAACCGTCACCACACGGACTCCTTATTATCCGGATTCCATATTACAAACCAAAGAAGCAAACTTGTGATCATACCTATATTTATATGTAAAAGCCTCTTTACAAAATAAGGGTATCATACGAGGTTTAGATCTAAATAATTTGAGACAATTAATATTTCCTAACGAATTTGTAAGGCGAATACCTTTGAACGCACAGTCACCCTTGCGTTAACCCGGTTGCAACCAAGAGATTAGCGTTATGACGTGTGGTCCTTTTTTAAATTTGACCGAATATTTGCTTTACCATAGAGTGACTGCCGCCAGAACCCCGCAAGCCAAAGGGAGGACGATATGCCACAGTTTAGGCCAGTGACATAATACTCAAGAGTACTGTCTAGTGACTCGCCATAACAACAGACAGAGATCTTCATGAGGGCCGAGACCAATGGCTTAAGCATGACCTTCGAAACACGGGGCAATAAAAATCAGTGGACCGCGCCGTGGGTTCTGATTGTTGGCTATAGATGTCTAAAAAATAATAATTAGAATAATTTTATATACTATAAAACATTGAATATTCTCTCACAGTCTTATTAATAAACTAGGATTAGCGTCAGAACAACTTTACTCGAAGACTTAAGCCAAGATTAGGCAATTATGGTATTAATAAACTAGGAGTAAGGACGGAGTTAACTATTCATAATTTACTCCGGGAATAAAAGTTACTCCGCGGAGACCCATGGTTTAACGCTGGAGTAAGCAAGGAGTGAGCATCTATTTGTCACAGGGTACGGTAGACTAGACCGAAACTTTACCTGAATACTAAAACATAAAAAATAAAGATTTCGAGTCGACAACATATATCCGCAAAATTCGGATTGTCGAGTATTTTGTTAATTTCTAATGCTTCTGACAGTATTAGAAATTATAATAATAAAAAAAGACAGAAAAGTCACTGTCACCGAATAACAGTCATGTTGAGTATCTACTATGTAGTTTGTATACCATGTGTAAATACTTCTTGCAGTTAGATATATTTCTTATCGGTATAAACAGTTTGTTTAAACGACAATGATTATTAAAGCATCCGTCTATTATGTATATCTGTCAGTACTGACACATCATACAATATAATGTCATATTGTGCACGGTGATTACATTATTCGCATATATAAACTAATAATTATATAAGTACTACGCTTAAACGGCTGAAACAGTTTTCTCTACTAATATTATAAACGCGAAAGTGTTTATAGATATTATTTATTAGATATTATATTGGACATGTATTGGAACATGGCTTTGACATTTGACTGTATGAAAGGCGATATTATTATGTAGATATAATACTAGGTATATAGTGTCATGAATACCTACTGACCGAGCTACTTTGTACCCAATAGTTTCTGAAGTCTTTAGAATAATACGCGCACGAAGCCGCGAGCAAAAGCTAGTTGTCAAATAAAAGTGTTTAATAAAAAGTTTTTATTCGACCAGGTCATTTTGTTCATTCTTTTTACTTTTAATATCAGTGGGTTGCCATAACATCTCAGGGTAAGAATAGTATTGTTACTCCGAAGTTACTTCGTATTTATTAATACCGTTATTAACACGTAGCTATTCCATAACTAATCTAGAATTAACTACCCCCGGTGTTACTTTGGAGTAAGAGAAGAATAAGCATTTTTTATTAATAAGACCGTCAATGTTTTTAAAACTTGTCAACGAGCTATCTATCAGAAGCAATTCGAAAAATCAAGTTCTTTATATACATGACTCGGTTAATCCGAATATATCAGAATTACGGAAATTTTCAGTAGATACGCTTCCACGAGACTCGGTCACGTAGGACGAATGTTAATACCTTTATAGACTCTCTTTGCCGTGAGAATAATATATTTTTGTTTTATCTTTTATTACTCCGGCACTGATTCCGTTTTTACACCTTTATTGGCGTTTTTAATTTCTTTGTATGGCAGCAACCTTGAAAGTTAATTTCACAGACCGCTTATGTTAATCCAATATTCAAGACATATGTACTGGGTGTGAATCGAACTCACTATCTCCAGCTTAACAATCAGGGTCACTTATCAAGAAATCACTGGACCAACTAGGCAGTCAAAATACTTTGCCACGCAGGATAACAGTTTGGGTGATCAACGAATAGTTGTTTCGAGTATGGTTGTCTTTTTTTATGAATATGAGAAAAATATTTGTAAAGTCTACATCGATACAGGATTTGTTACTAGAGCGGGCGTTGATATATTAAAAAAAATATATATATTTATAAAAAAATACAATAAAAGGCTTTCTTTATTACCCTCATATCATGCCTTGTGTGAGTACTACACTAATAACGTAATAATAAAATATCAATACAAAACACCGAGGCAATTTCACGTCTAGCGGATCGTTCTAAGCTAGGCAGTAATTCATGTATAATATAATAACAGGCCAATTTCCATCGGCCACGTATCTTCTAACGTATAAATCGTGGTAGGACAGGAGGTACAAAAATTTATGGGCCAGCCCGTGCCAGGGACCGCCTTACCATTATTTGATGGACACGCCACGGGAGACAGCGGCGATGGCTGTTAAACAATCAGTACTTCGAATCTATTGGCTGAATTGTATGCTTCTGCGTTTTGGCATTCGATTGTTAAGCAGTCAAACCAATTTAAAATATAGTTTATATTTTACTTTTTCTAAAAATCTATTATGCCATTTTGATCATCATAATAATATGATGCACGTCCACTGCCGGACATAGGCCTCCCACATAGAGCTCCCCCCACCCCGTGGGATCTCCACCTTGTCGTGGTAGGGGGGGGCTCAGTAGCCGTGGTTAGGTCACCCACGGTGAAGCTAAGGTCCGCGTGGGCTTGATGGAGGCCTGCGCAGGATGCGTCCAATGGTGCGGGTGCGAGGGACTGATCTTCTGCCCTCGCAGTCGAGCGCGGTCGCGAGAGGAGAGACGGGGGCGCACCATTGTTGCGTCGCGGTGGGGCCGCAGAGGAAGAGGAGAAGCGGTGTTGCGTTGCTGTCCTCCCTATCCTCTGCGGCCGCTGGATGTTTTGGCGGCGGAGCTCAACACCTTCATCCGCCGCCAAGGTTTTGTTCGAGGCCCGCCTGACTATCTGGCGGGCCAATACCCGTCGGGGGGTAGCAAGGCATGCTTCGGCGATTCCCAACTCACACAGGGAAACATGAGGGAAAAAAAGGCCTCCACGTAGACCGATCCTGAGTCACCTGCATCCATTCACCTGAAATTATTATACTGCCTTAATAATAAATAACGATCATTCTTCCACACCATTCAAGCAATATGCTAACTAAACCAGCGTCCTCTTTGTATAAAGCGGTTCTTTCATTCTTTCAAAATTTCTCAAAAGCAATTTGCTACAGTGTAGCAACATAAAAGTTTAAAATTAAATCGTTTACACCCCGTACTTCCGAAGTTGTTTACAATGTATAACCGTTGACACGAACTTTATTTTGACCTTGAACCACCGCTCAACTCTCACAACTCGCACTCGAAGCGAAACCCCGAAAAGTTATCTACAACTTTGTTATTGACATAATAATATGAAGTTGGAAGATCGGCCAGTATGGAGGGTCAATTGTCTTTTACAAACGTTTAACGCCAAGCGTGTTCTCCCATATATTATCGCGGTTTGTTTGTGAAGCATATGAGGACGGAGACAGGAGCTTAGTCAGGTAGAAAAATGCTGAGCGACGAATGGATGAAAGAGGTAGCGACGTAGGATTTTCTTCGAATGTTGTTATCCTTTACACCTGTGTACGGTTGTATTAAATTATAATGCTGCAAAATCTTGGGCCTAAGGTCACTAGGCTATCATAAACTAGGAAGAGTTCGCGAGTAAAATATGGATTTCATAGGCAAAATATAAATCATTGGTAAGCGTTACCATTCCACACAATGCTACCAAAGGTTGATGAAATAATATTCACGGCAGTTTCTGAGGGTGAGTATTGGTAACTCTTTCACGTAAAAACTACTGAACTAATTTACATAAGACATTGCAGTAATATGGCCTGTGGGCTACAACAAAAAAGCAAACAAGCTAGCAAATTTGGCCGCAAAAACCAATAACCATTGAGGAAAATAGGCGAAAACTTGTCGCTGAGCTTGACCAGGTTTTGAACAGCATCTCGAATTGGGGTGCTGAAAACATGGTCGAGTTCAACGCCAAGAAGACACAGGTGTGCGCATTTTCAGCTAAGTTATCTCCATTCCTTCCCCAACCTTCTCTTCTGAACACTCCACTACCGATACAGGACAGCCTAAATATACTTGGTATGGACATACGCCGCAATCTCAACCAGAAAAACTACATTGAGGGTGTCATTAAATCGGCATCTCGAAAACTCGGAGTCCTGAACCTGAGGTTTTTCACGCCGGAGCAGCTGTGTCTATTATACAAGACTCAGGTTCGCCCCTGCGTGGAATACTGCTCTCATCTCTGGAACGGCTCCGCTCAGTACCTGCTAGATGCCCTTGATAGGATGCAGCGGCGTGCTGTCCGTATCATAGGTGACCTTGAGGCTACTAAGTCCCTTGAATCTCTGCAATTACGCAGGGACGTAGCCTCAATGGCTGTCTTTTACCGATTGTATCACGGTGAGTGTTCAGAAGATCTCTTTCAACTCATCCCACCCTCTCCTTTCCTATCCAGAACAACACGTGCCGGGTTAAGGTGCCACCCTTATACGGTAGATCAGATACCGTCACGTACGAAAAGGTTCGGTACGTCTTATCTTTGCCGTACCATAAAAATGTGGAACTCACTGCCAGCTCACGTGTTTCCTTCCTCCCTTGATCCTGGGTCCTGTAAGCGGGGCGTGAAAAAGCATCTCACAAGGCCGTCAAAGTGAGGGCCATCATGTCACATTGCTTAACCAGCAATTGGGGATGATGGCCTTCCCAATAGGACTTCACTGTCAGCTTACCATCAGGCAGCGTGAAGTCAATTTGACAGGTTCTTTCTAATAAAAAAATAAATAAATAAATAACCACGCAGGTGGAGCTGCGGTCGGCAACTACTTCATAAAGAAATCGATGGCCTTCCAAAAATGGCCTTGACCATGTCATTTACTTGGCACAGCTATACAAGTCATGTAACCATCAGAAGTCCATCAATAATTGCCGAAAAATCTCGTATAAAGTAAACATAACATTCATTTTACTTTTACGTCGTGTATGGTTTACGCGACACGAATATGCTTTCAAACATTATGAACAATTTGATTAATTATATAATCCATTAATACCAAAAAGTATTAACATTAAATACTAACGAAAACTCCACGCATTTATTCCCGCCTCGTCGAGTCGTTTAAAAAGCCTATTTCATTACCGCTCCGTCTACTTAACCAATGTAAATTACTACCACAAAAAAAATTTGCCTAGTGCCTCCGCGTCAAATGTATGGAAAGGTACAGTCAATGAAACAAGTCATTCCAATGATAGTATTTATATTATTTTATCAATCATTGCAGTAACTTATAAAATAAAAAAAAAAAACATAACATGCATTATTTAAATTTGAGCACAGTAAATCACAGGTGAGTTATAATTATAAGTATACGACAAAGTTCCCCTTACAGAATTATTATAATTAGTTATATGAAGGTACTTCAGTACCTATTGTTATTAATAAAAATCGCGGAGAAAATCCACTATTGATTCAGTGTACACATTATACAATCAGAACATTGAAAAGGTTGACAGTGTTAAAGATTTGGGCATAGCTTTGGACAGTAAACTTCTGTTGAACCAGCACATTGAAGCAATTGTAAATAAAGCATCAAAGGCGTTAGGGTTTATAATAAGGTCGTCATCTGATTTCAGATCCTTGAAACCTATCAAAATATTATACTGTTCATTTGTTCGAAGCCATTTAGAGTATGCCTCGCAGGTGTGGAACCCTCAATATTATGTATATAAATCGCGTATTGAAAGCATTCAAAAAAAGTTCTTGCGGTATCTTGACTTTAGAGCACAGCAATTCTCGGTTGACTACATTCATCGCTGTAAAAGATATCACTTTTTACCGCTTGACCACAGACGCCAAATTAATGATATCTCCTTCTTGTTAAACATAGCAAATGGATCAGTGGACAGTCCAGAGCTTCTAGCAAAAATAGGCTTGCGTACCAATCCAACAAGATTTAGACAGAGACCGTTACTTAGTATACCATTTACAACTGTTAATTACAGGCGTAACGCACTTTTCAGTCGTAGTGCGGCTATTTATAATAATCTGCCCGCAAACCTAGACATTGATCTGTTCTGTACCAAACCATCTACAGCAAGGCGGCGATTAGCTAATCTCTTTTTTGCAGCATAACTATTGAATATTCTCTCTCTTTTTTTTTTTTTTTGTTGTGATTATTTCATACTTACCGTGGCAGTTACAGCATGTTTACTATACTGTGTGTAGTATAGAACAATCGTGTACATTTAGTGTACCTACTTACTTAACATAGCAAAAAGTGTAGATTTAGTAGATTTCAAATCATTCTGTATAGGTGTGTAAATCTTATTGTGTAGATTTTATTCTTTGCTGTGTTGTTAATTTTAATGTTTCTTTATTTTCGTTTCCTAAATTTGGTTAATTATGTCTAATTTTATTTGTGGAGGCTTGTAATAAGCAACCTTTTCTATCTTATGTATTTACCTTATTGTGCTATTAGTCTGTAAGCCTTCTTTAATATTAAATAAATAAATAAATAAATAATCACAGTTTCGTATGTGCTAAATAAAATAGGTTAATACTAATAAAAATGCGTTCAGATTATATCTATTCATTCCTAACTTAAAATTTGGCAAATTTGACGTGAAGGCACGTCGAATGTCTGGAAAGGTACAGTCAATGAAATAAGTGATTGTAATCATAATATTTATATTTATTTTGGCAATCATTGCAGTAACTTATATGCTACTGCTACACCTGTTTTAGCGTTAACGTTAATGCTCCTGCTACACCTACGTTAGCTTTAACGTTAATGGCAATGGCCAATAACGCGTTAGTTAACGCGTTAATAAATTCGCATAGGAAATTAGTATTTTAACGCATTAAAACGTTGGCCACATCTACGTAGCGCCTAAATTAACGCGCTAAGACGCAGGTGTAGCAGGAGCATAATGGCAATGGCCAATGACGCGTTAGTTAACGCGTTAATAAATTCGCATAGGAAATTAGTATTTTAAAGCGCTAAAACGTTGGCCACATCTACGTAGCGCCTAAACGCCCACGGCGCGCACCACTAACTGTTTGAAGTTATGCGCAGAAGCTGCCCGTGCCCTGAAGTGGAACAGTTTATATGCCAGGCTGATTATGATAGTGTTAGTCTAAATAAGACTACTAGAATGGACTTGTTATTATTTCGCAGGCTTCTTTAAATTCATGTAAAAATGGAAACATAGAAACCAGGTTCTTTTTCAGATAAGATTCAAACCCTTACGACGCCGCAAAGCAGGAAGGTAATCATCTCAGCTATAGCACTATCCGACATCCGTTCAAGCAGCATGTATGCGTAAACCAGCATCTCTTTTATCTAGCAGACTACAGCACTACATCCAGTAAACATTTCCATGCAGCGTAGCAGCCAGAATCATCCAAATACTAGCAATTTGTTTAATGTAGTATTAATAGCAACGAGCTTAACAGGCAACCTAATTATCGTCATCAGGTTAGGCTTCAAACAATTACGTTCGGATCACGGATTTTATAGGTGTGGTAGATGAACGTGCTTGTTGGCTGTTTGGAAACGTCATTATCGGTCGGTTAACATTTTGATAATTTAGAAGCAATAGTTATATCCAGTTATAATATTCTGAGAGATGAATGGTTGTAGCAGGCATGCTAGTTCGTGCGTCATCCTGTACTTGCTGAAACCATCATCGTCCTAGTGCTTATCCCAGTGGCATCTAAGACTCGCGCCTTGTAGCCCAGGGTCCACGGACTAATATTACCAGATCATCATCCACCTTGAAATAAAATGAAAAATTAAATGAAGTGAAAAATTAAATGAAGGAAAGATGAAATGAAATGAAAAATGAAATGAAAGTTGAAGTGAAATGGAAAATGAAAAGAAATGAAAAATTAAATGAAAAATGAAATGAAAAATGAAATGAAAAATGAAATGAAAAATGAAATGAAATATGAAATGAAATATGAAATGAAAAATGAAAAATGAAATGAAAAATGAAATGAAAAATGAAATGAAAAAATGAAATGAAAAATGAAATGTAAAATGTAATGAAAAATGAAATTAAAAATGAAATGATAAATTAAAAGAAAAATTAAATGAAAAATAAATTAAAATGAAATGAAAAAGAAAGTAAAATGAAATGAAAAATTAAATCAAATGAAAAATAAAAACTTAAATGAAAAATTAAATAAAGTAAAAAATTAAATTAATTAAAAAACAAAATTCAATGAAAAATGAAAAATGAAATGAAATGAAAACATATTTATTGCTTTCACAACCAAACAAACATAAGTGATTAAAGCATTAAAAAAAAAATTAAAGCGTATGCAGAACACACAAAAATACAAAAAAGGAAGAAGATCATCGATATCAGTTAGGTCGTGATGGCAATATCCTATTTACAGCCCGGGCTCCGCTAGCTAGAATAACCAGATTTAACTGAATATTAGCTTTCCACACAACTACTGCCGTCTGAACGCCGCAACATTGGAGGGTAGCAATATTCCATGGTTTAGTCAGTACATGGAAAGGTTGCTGCTCATAACAACTGTCAAAGATCTTCATGACAGCCGGGACCGAGGGCTTAACATGCTTTTCGAATTTCGAGCAATTGAATACACACATCACTTCAAAAGTCAATAATGTGCGCCGAAGATTTGAGTCCTGCATGGTAGTCTTTCGATAATGGTCGATATCTCTAGTAGGCTATTGCTGCCACCACAAAGCCCTTCCTCGATTAAGTATTATTTAAAACTTACTTACAGAGGCAGATATTGTTTTATTATGTATATATCGCTTGTTCAAAACGCCACATCATCAAACATTTTAACCGTATTGATATCATCGCCGGTTCATGTAACGATAGGTGTCACGATATCCACGCAGTTTGTTTTTTCTTTTATTTTTGTTTTATAGACTCACGCCTGCATCCCCACAGGGGTAGGCAGAGGTGTAATAGTATACCTACATTTCACCAATATTACACAACTTTTTTAGGTCCCACGTAATAGAGGGCGAGCCTATTGCCATTACCGGGCACATTACCAGACGCCGTGCTGCTACTGAGAATTCGGAAAAACCCAGTAACACTTTTGACCGACCCGGGAATTGAACCCGGGACCTCCGATCAGCAGTCGCATACGCTATCGACTGGACCACGCAGTTTGTAACAATATACATTGAGTAAGAAACTAGTCTAGGAATACTTGAGCAACTTAATTATAAAAGTTTTAAACGTCTTAATTCCGTGCCTAAATTTCTAACTTCATACATTAGTTCTTTTATTAATTTATGTGATAAGTTCCTTGTATTTCTAGTCAACCTCGATGAAGAAAAAGTAGAGACGATCGAACTTTCGACCTCTCAATGCTTCTTTTAATTTCTTCAAAAACATTGCCGTTGGGTCCGTTGTGAAAATTTTTGTTTATTTGAAACACGACTACATGCCAGCAATTTGACGTTTTCATCCACTAGAGTTGCGACAGATGAACTATTTAACGAAACCGAAACAACAGGCATAGACAATAAAGCTGTCTATTCATGACTTTCAAAATTTAGTCGACTTTTGCATCGAATAAATCTGAATTTTTCTAAAGTACCACGAAAACTCAAAATGAAGTGCGCCGGTTGCATGAAAACTATTAAAGACCCGCATACCATGAAATGCATATCTACTGCCTGCGATAAAAGTTTCTGCACGCAGTGCATCAATGTTACATCCCTGTCCGCTGATCGAAAGAGGCAATGGAAGTGCCCTGACTGTTGTGCGTCCCAAAAGAAAGGGGGTGATAATAGCCTTACCCCAGTCAGGCCTAGTTGCGATAATATCACCCTTCGAAAAAAGACGGAGGTGGCATCGGAGCCCATGGAACCTGATCTGAATATAATATCTGAACAACTTCGTGAACTAATTGATGCTTTTGCCGTTACCAAAACCAATTTAGAGGACGTAACTGTGTCTCTTTCTCACTCCCATGAAAGAATGGATGAATTGGTACAAAAGCTAGGAGCCACCGACAAACGCTTGAAATACTTGGAAAAACGAGATGAGGAGCTTATCACCTTACAGGCTACGATACTCCATATACAAAACGAACTAAAAGATCAAGCACAAGCCAATTTACGTAACGAAATTGAAATTGTCGGAATACCTGAGATCACCAACGAAGATGTACATCAATGTACAGGTGTTGAATTGGAAGACAAGGACATTGATTGGGTTTCACGTTTTGGACCACGCGGCCCGCCCGTGGTCACGGCTCTGCCAGAAGACTGAGGTAAAATGCCACGACCAATAGTAGTTCGGCTCCTACGCCGCTCAAAGCGCGAACAGTTTCTTAAAGCTGCTAAAGCACGGAGGAATCTAAATAGTTCTGACCTGGTGCTTGGTTCTTCAGCTCAGAGTTTTCTTCAATGAAAGATTAACAAAGAAAAACAGAATCTTATTTCGCGCCGCTAGGATTCGTGCCAAGCAACTCGGCTGTTCCTCCTGCTGGTGCAAACAAGGTTCTATCTACGTCAGACAAAAAGAGGGTCGTCCAGCTGTTCACATACGATCACAAACTGACTTGGAACGCTTTCTTCAGCTTCCCTCAACAAAGGAAGACGCCAAGAGAGGAGAGACGGCATCTGCAGCTCATGCAAACATTCCTCGGTCACCTGCCCCCAGGCTTGGTACACTTACCTAACTTAATAAAATTCACCTGTCTCAATCATTATCAAGTTAGCACTGTTCGGGTATGTCATAGCTTCTTTTATCTGATTAATATAGCCTTATGTATTTTTCCTACTATTTTGCCCTTCTCTGATGGTAGTTTAGCCGTGGTGGAGCACTTCTGTTGGTTTGTTGCTTTGGTAGCAGCCTACATGATCTCAACCGTTCCACTATTTGAATTTACCAATCCTATACTATATTGTGTTGCAAATACAGGTCAATGCCTTAACTATTACCGTGTCTGTACCAGCGAATTTTTTCCAATGCCTAATGATAAATTTGTTGCACATAAGATAAGTGCTGCTCATTGCCTACAAAAATACTACTCTTTTAACAATTTTAAATTTTAATCAAACAATCGTTGCTATGTTCTATATATTATTTATTTTGCACTATCAACATATAATTGTGCTGAACTATAAAAATTACGTGTATTACGTGAAGTTGATAATCTCTTGCTGGTTTTCGATATATTTTGTAATGTATAAATGATGTTCACTGACTATTTGGCGTCTGAAATAGATTCTGTTAGGATAAAATGTGAAAGTGAAAAAGATGCATGTTTGTGTAGGCAAATCATCACACCAGAATACAATTTTAAGTTACTCATTTTAAATATTAGAAGTATACAGAGAAATTTTGACACATTGTTAGTGGCCCTGAAACGATTAAATTTAGACATCGATGTTATAATTTTGACAGAATGTTGGATCAATGAGCTATGTATTATCCCATCACTATCCGGATACAATTCATTTTATACACACACACAAACGAATCAGAATGGTGGGGTGGTTGCATATGTGAAAGACATCTGGAATGCCACAGTCTCGGAACCCCTCCTTAGTGAAGCCGATTGTTTGGTAGTCCAAATTCCACAAATGATTACTGTTATTGGTATATATCGCTCACCATCTTTTAGGAACATACAACCTTTTTTATCCTTGCTGGAACACTGCTTCAATGTAGTGGTAGGTGTTCGGAAAGCGATTGCCAGTGATATTAACATAAATATAATCCTCAGAGCTTAGAATACCAATGCTTTATGGCTGAAAGTGGTTTTCATCCTGCGATAACTCAACCTACCAGGTTAGCAGCATGCCTTGATCATATATTTGTTAAGAACGGAGAAAACTGTGGAACGGCTGTCGGTATTGTGCCAAATAGATATTACGGATCATTACCCAGTATTGTTAGGATTACGCATTGATAGACAGAAACACATCCGACCAAGTCGTTTTGTCCAAAAAAGAGATTATAATGCCATTAAACATGACCTTTCGCTTATTGACTGGTCTATAGTTGGTAATTCCACCGAAGTCAACGAAGCCAATTACATTTTTGCAAAGCTCCTTGTAGACATCGTTAGCAAAAATACGAAAGAAATGAAAGTAAGCAGATCAAAATATACTCTGAAACCCTGGATAACCCCCGGTTTGATGAAGTGCATGCGACACGGGATAAGCTGCATCAACATGCTAGAAAAGAACCATCTAATTTGGTTCTACAAAAAATCTACACACTGTATCAAAATTTCTTTGTCACTCTACTTCGAAAGCTTAAAACTGAATATGAAAATAAATAACTAAGGGATAACAGAAACAACCCAAAAAAGCTCTGGCAGTCGATTTGAGATATTTGCAATCTGAACAAAATTAATAAAAACCCAATCGAACTACTTACCTTGCAAGGACACCAAAATGAGCAACATTCAATTGACACGGTAAATAGCTATTTTACTACGGTGGGACAAATATTGGCCGATAACATATTGCCTTCTATTAATATACAGGAAGAAGAACTTGCACGAACAGTTCGAGTCACTTATTCTCCGGCCGATTCATTAATCATGAATCCTACGGACGAAATCGAAGTCGAAATGATAATTAATGGGCTGCAAAACGATAAGGCTTCAGGCATTGACGGTCTCAGAAATTCTCTGATTAAACATATTAAGAGTAAAATAATATTTCCGCTAACTCATATTTTTAACCTTAGCTTTTCTAGCGGCACCTTCCCAAGGATGTGGAAGACAGCATTAGTTTGTCCTATACATAAAAGTGGTTCAAAAGACATTCTTAACAATTACAGACCAATCTTTCTGCTAGGAACGTTTTCTAAGATATTGGAAAGGCTGGTTAATAAGCGCCTCGTGAATTTCCTGGAATCTCGTAGATTGATTTCAGCCAAACAATTCGGGTTTCGCAAAAACAGAAGCACTGAAGACGCTGTCAAACAACTAACAACGTTGGTGTCTTCGCACCTAGATAGGAGGCAGTGTTGTGTCGGTATATTCCTTGATTTGGCGAAGGCCTTTGACACTGTCTCCGTGCCCATACATCTAAAGAAATTAATAAAACTGGGAATTAGAGGCATCTCACTGGAATGGTTCAAAAGTTACTTATCGGAACGAAGACAGTGTGTAAGGATTAACCATGTTACTAGTGAACCTCAATTCATTCGTTTCGGTGTTCCCCAAGGAAGTATACTCGGCCCAACACTATTTCTCCTGAATATTAATGATATTCACGATCTCTTGGTTGACAATGCTGATATGTTGTGCTACGCGGATGGTACCGCTCTAATTTTTCACGGACCTACATGGCCTGCAGTTTGCTCAATAGCAGAAAAGGGAATGGCTAGGGTTTCACAGCGGCTGGAACAAAATCTTCTAACTTTAAACACCAATAAAACGGTGTACTTATGTTTCCACAAGAACACTGCCTCTGCTCCAAGCATGGAAACATACATCAAAATTCATAATGGATCCTGTAGCGGCTCATCCTGCATCTGTGAAACCCTTAAGCGCATACGAGAAGTAAAATATCTTGGGGTCCAAATTGATGACAATCTATCGTTCAAGACACCCACATTGAAAACCTCTCAGCTCGAATTCGTAAAATCATAAGAGTTATACATAACTTACGAGACGTAGCATGCTCTGACACCCTTAAAATTGTATATTACGCACTATGTCAATCCTTGATAATCTACTGTATAACATGTTGGGGTAGTGCTGGTAAAACCATTATGATTCAGGCGAGAGAGCACAGAGATCTGTTTTAAAGGTCATGCTGAAAAAACCTTTCAGATACCCTACCACACAAGTTTATAGGGAGGCTGGGGTGCTCAGTTTGCGTCAACTATTTATACTTCGGACATCTCTATCAAAGCATAAGTCAATTGTCTCATCAAGTGATTGTGAGTCACTCATTAATAAAAGAGTTTACCGACTCCCCAGTCCACTTGTCAACACTAGATTTGCTCAGCGTTTTGGCCAGTTTGTTTGTGTGCATGTATACAATGTAGTCGCCAGGCACTGTGACATTAGGACTAAAACACTAGTAGAATAAGATCCCAGAGCCGCCAGACCTACGTCATTTTATCAAAACTGAAATTTTGAGGATTATTAGTATACAATCTTGTTAAGAGGTATGCCGACCCACTAACTTGAATGCTGGGCCATTTCACAGGTAGCGCGAAGTAAAGGTACCAAAAAAACATACTTACTTACGTTAAAGTATCAAAGCTGGTATTCAAATATGTGTTTAAAAATACTGTCTAAAATTGCAATTCATTATTGCCAGACACTTTCCGTGGGCCATTACTTCTGCCAGACGCCTTGAAAGTTCCTAAAAAATTATGTAAACTACGTCATTTTAGCAAAGCATTTATCTATGGCAAAGCTAAATTTGATATATGTTACTTTAGATACTATTTTAAGACCCTTCCTAAGCAGCCAGACCAATCCGAAGGGCCATTCGTCTAGCCAGACACCATGGCACTTTCCCTGTGAGTGCAAGCGTGCGGCCATTATTCATACGCATTCATTCGCATGAATGCGTGTGAGTACACTACATTGTCCCAAAAGACTGTAGGAATATTATTTTGGGTATTATTACAAGAATAAAAGTGTAAAATATATTTTTCACAAAAAATTTATTTGTAGGGGCAAGCTACATAACGCATAGTAGTCTGTCTTAGTAGTTCAGGTAGGTCGTCATTTGGTAGATGGCGCTGTGATATGTGTTATGTAGCTTATGTAGGCAGCGATAGCCGAGTGGATATACCAACAGACTGCCATGCAGAGGGTATCAGGTTCGAATCCACGGCGCGCACCAATGACTTTTCGGAGTTATGTGCGTATTGAATTATTAATTATCGCTTGTCCCGTGCCTCGGAGAGCACGTTAAGCCGTCGGTCCCGGTTGTCATGAAGATCTTTGACAGTCGTTACAGGGCGTCAGTACCTTCTAAACAAACTGACACTAGTCTAAACCATGGAATATCGCTATCCCTTCGGGTTGCGGAGGTCAGACAGGCAGTCGCTCCGTGGAAAAGCTAATATTCAGCCAAATCCGGTTAGACTAGAAAGCGGACCCCAGACTGAAACTGGGATAACGCTAAGAGAAAGAAGAACCAAAATGTATCTACGGTTCCTCTTGATAATTATTTCCTGGGTTTCCTCGATACAGGCTTGCCTAGTGAGGAAACCAAAGAAAACTGGAAAAGAATTAAAGCTTTCTGCAAAATATATGCAATGTCACAGAGTTGCTACATGTTCATGCATGGAATTCTAAGACTGATTTAGCTTAGCATAATGTAACGCTCAAAAATATAGTTAACTTACTCATGCTTTAATTTTTCATTGATTCATAAGTGCGTGTGCATGTAGTTATTCAGTGCCACATAACTAGTTTAGTATGAAAGTATGTCTTGCCTTTGTATATTTTGTAGCAATAAACCATTTTTCATTTTTTCATTTTCATTACAAAATTAGCAAAACGTAGCATTTACGCCAATCAAGCTTATCCAATTTTACATTGCTTTACTCTACCCTACAAATGATAAAATATGAAAATTGTATTATTCTACATAATACTATTTTCCAGAAGAGTAACTACGTCAAGCCCGCGTAATAAAAAATACAGTAAAATATGGGTTCTCTGTAGCACATATTTCATATTTTTATACAGGTCCTTTTCTTTTTGTCCCACTGTCCATTTCGATAGACGTTTCTTATATACCTATGAATCCGAAGGTTTTTTGATCGTACGATGTGAAAATACTGTTTGTTATGCCAGTGAATTGATGGCTTATAGAGTACATGTTCTTTTCAATACGGATATAACCTTTGTACCATTCTTAGTTATTCGTACTCAAAGGGTTTTTTATTCAGTAACGTGGGCTTTGAATGTGAGACAGTATTTATTGCGGTATTATGATAGGATATTGTGGGTAGGTGTGGAAATTGAAAATGTTGTATAAGATATCGAATACCTTTGTTTGCTACTATTTATAATCAACATTTTAAAGATATCTCGATTGAAATCCAAGATTTGCTAAATCAAATCTAAAGTTAGCAATCTGTTTGTCTATCATGGTTTTGAGTCGATGGTCGACTCCAAACCCACCAGATTTCGAACAAACTTGGTTGCTTCGATATTGCTGGTTTTTTTTTGGTCAGTTAAGGTGTGAAGATCTGATTAGACTAGATTTGAAATCTGTTTAGACTAGAAAATGAATGATGGCACCTCAAGGATGAAGATGATGTAGATCACGCTCTCACAGTAGTCTGCGGATAATCATTGTCAACAGTATACGTTAAATGGGCACGCATGCTGGCACTAAACCGGGAAGAGCATTTTACTCGATACGTGAGTGCGCACCCGCATGGTCATACAGGCACCATTCTGACGTTCAGAAGCAAATCTGCAAGTAGGAGCAATTATGGGTACAGCAGATACGCCTTAGCCTTGCAGACTTCTATCTGAAGATACAGTTGATGGCTTAGTATATAACCATGTCACAATATTATATTTAATCAGAAATCTTATACCTCTTTATTCCGTTCCCTCTAGATAAATCTCAAAAAATACTTCCCTCAGTTGAAATAAATCAGAACAAAAATGAATTTTCCATTTCGTTCCTGTAGAGAGCAGACAGAAAAAAGTAAGAGGACTCAATTCTTACAACCGGAGGCTACATTCGTGTGCGCCATTTGAACATTTAAACGAGCGATAAAATAACCCCTATTTATTCTATCATTAATATTGTTAATTAATAGCTGAGACTGGAGACCTATAAGAACTTTTGGTTTCAACGTTAACCTGAATACATATTCATAAATGTTACATAATTATGTGTTGTGAGTTGATAGGACATTTACAGAATCTAACCGTTTCAAATGTCTTTCTATGTCTAATAGACATAGAAAGACATTTGAAACCTGCAAGTGGTGCACCTGCCGATCAACGGACGAGGCTCTGGCAAACAAAATGTCCCAATAAGCGGCAATAGGCTCGCCACCTATTTCGTGGGATCAAAACACTGGCGAAAAGTGGGCGTTTAATATGCCTCTGCCTACCCCTTCGGGGAAACAGGAATAGAATAGAATATCATTTATTTTCTAGAATATGGTATCATACATGTGTTATAGATTTCCTTGCTTAATAAGCTTTTCATACCGGTCAATTGTGAAAGGCAACGAGATTGGATCTACTAAGGTACCTAATGCTTACTTTAAGGCACTAATGTACCACGCTATTTAATACTATTTATTGTTACAAACTCGTAATCTTTTGTTATTGCACTACGATCTCGTGACTGTACAGCGCAGTGCGTGTGCGCGCCGCGCGTGCGGTGACTCGGTGAGCAGTCTGTCGGTTGTCAGTTGTCGCCGGTTGACGCGACGTAGACTCCGCCCCATGCTGCACGCGCGGCCCGCGCCCGCGCTGCTAATAATGCGTGATGTTGTTATTGTTTACTTTGTACACATTTTAAGTAGGTAAATATTGCTATGTATAATTGTATTTGTGTATCCACTGTTTTGCGCCTTCGTGACTCACTAGCAGGGCCCCGTAGAATATCAGTGCCAGCTAGTCTGGTGTTATGCTGAACGGGGTCCCATTGCTGCCACGACCTGGCCTTAGCGTGTTTTAATGTTACTATAGCTGTTAACGATGTTTTTTTGTTTCTTTTTATATATATATTTTTATTCTGTGTGTACCTTTCTTTTACCACGTAATTTGTCTGGTTGTGGCAGAAATAAATCATTTTTCATTTCATTTTCATTTCATTTTTCATTATAAATTTAACATCCAGCATATTCTGCCACATAAGGCGTGCAAATATTAAAAAGACATTAAAACATTTTTATAATATTTTGAATTATTAACATTACATTTGGAATAGTAATTATCATTTCATAAATTAATTAATAATCATTTATACTTAAAACTAAAAAAATAAAAATGTCAGTAGGTATCATTAAATGTCAGTGTTCTATCGCAATAATAAGGAATGTCATAGTGTAATTAATTTATCATTCAGGTATTCATTGATGTCATAATAAACTTTTTCTAACAATAATTTACAAAGCATAGTACGGAAATGTCTTAGTGGTAATTTGCTGATATTATCTGGAAGATTGTTATATATTTTTATGGACATGCAATATGAGTTTCTCCTATACAGTTCTAACCTAATCTGGGGAATTTTAAGCCTTGTTTTATGTCGCGTATGACTATTTTCTGCATCTCCTAGTCTTGTAAATACTGTAGGATTCTTTTTGACGAATAGACAGGTTTCTAATATATACAAACACGGCAATGTCAAAATTATGTGTTTTTTAAATAGTGGTTTACAGCTATCTCGGTAGTCACAATCGAACATTTGCATTGCTCTTATACATTTCTTTTGTGCTATAAATAATTTGTCTATATCTACTGAGTTGCCCCAAACAATTATTCCATAACGGAGAACAGAGGCTACATATGCATGGTATGTCATAATTGCTGTTCTTACATTGACTATTTCCCGTATTCGCTTTATTACAAATATAAAGCGATCAACCTTAATTAGAACATTTTGGATGTGTGGCTTCCAGTTACAGTACTTATCAACCGTGATACCCAAAAATACACATTCATTTGTAACATTCAGTAGCTGCTTATTAAAGCTGACTTCTATGTCAGGAATGTTTACCTTATATGTTTGGAATTGAATTATGTTTGTTTTTACTATGTTAATTTTAAGATTATTTTGCTTTAGCCAAGTCACTGTTTTGTTAATGCAATCATTTACTTCCGTTTCTAGCTCTTTTATACTATTGCTTTTTACTATAAGAGCTGTGTCATCAGCAAAAAGAATACATTTTTGAGTAATCGCATCTGGAAGGTCATTAATATAGAGTAGAAACAGAAGCGGAGAGAGCAGACTGCCCTGTGGCACTCCGTATTGGTTTAGTAAATATGAGGATCGGTAAGTTTGTTGTATATTGTTGCTATGAAAAAAGTAAGTAAACCAGTACATGAACTAAATTCTATATTACAGAACAATAACTTAACAAACCATATTATTTTACCCACTAGGAAGAATGCCTGCTTGGACCTAATTGTTAGCAATATACTAGAACAAAAGACTAATCTTCATTACTTGGCCCTGTCGGATCACGAAACGGCACAGTCTATTACAGTTAATTTAGAGATACATAACAAAATCAAGAAAATACCAAGCATGTGGTTCAAATTTGTCAGGGATCAAAATGAGGAAAACATACAGAAATTTAACAGACACTTGTCCTGTCTATCTTTCTCAGAAATATTTGAACATCAAACTACTGAAGAAGCATTAGCAGATTTCATGACGCAATTTCTCTATTCTATAACTTATGATTCCCATTCAAGAAAGTTAAGTGCATAAATAAACCATTAACTGGGGTTAGGTAGATGGCGCTACCATATCCCCCCGGCCCTAAAGGGTTGCCTTAAAAAAAAATAGAATTGAACTTAGCTATGTTGGGTGTACTACCGCATAACCCATCAATAGGCTAATACAGCGATATGACAATAAAATTAATCTAAATTAACTTTAGCGAAAACTACAAGCGCAATAATAGCGAAAACTACTAACTAAATACTTAAACTAAGAGGTAGGTCCAACTTCAGGCTAGATCTCACTGAGTTGGAAGCGGACAGAGACGTACAACAGGGCGCACGTAACTCCCTTTAGCGGTTTTCACGGTAACAACGCGAGTTGTACCGTCCTTGGAAGTATGCAATTTCTGTACGATGGCTAACGGCCATGAAAGCGGCGGAGCATTATCATGTATTATGACGACCAACGTACCCTCCTGTATAGGGGATGCAGGACTATTCCACTTGGATCTAGCCTGAAGCTGGTGTAGATATTCCGCACGCCAGCGCCGCCAGAACGACTGCACGAGTTTATCCAGCAGAGTATGTCTCTGGAGCAAGCTTGAAGAGTCTGCTTCAGGAGCCGGAAATGACGATAATGGCACTGTGTTCAGAAAATGTGCAGGGCTTAACGCGGATAGTTCTGCAGGGTCACTACTCAATGCCGTGAGCGGACGCGAGTTGATTAGTGCCTCGACTTGTGCAAGGACAGTTAAAAGCTCTTCGTAAGCGAGGATCTGTTGACCTATGACTTTGAAGAGATGCGTTTTAATTACTTTGACCATGCTTTCCCAACATCCACCGAAATGTGGTGATGCTGGTGGAATAAACTTCCAGTCAATATGATTTATGGAAAGTTCTTCCTGAAGACGAGTACGATATTCTTCCCTGAGAAACTTATAAAGGTCGCGTAAATAAGAGCTTGCGCCCACAAAACAAGTGCCGTTATCCGTATACAAACACTGTATAGGGCCGCGCCGTGAGAGAAATCGTTTAAGGGCTGCCAGGAATGACACCGTGCTTAAATCTGTCGCAACTTCAATATGCGTAGCGCGATAAAGAAAAATACATAGCCAGGTTTTACGGCTTTTAACACCTCGACCACGCACTGGCGTATACTGCAGTGGTCCTGCGTAATCACAACCGGTGTGTGTAAACGCTTTAGCAACCTGGTTGACGCGCTGGCTAGGGAGATCGGCCATGGGAGGGAAAGTCGGACGCGGACGAAATTTGAAACAGACGTTACATTTATGTATTCTGTGACGAATTATTCGTCGAGCGCCTAAAATCCAATACTTATGCCTAAGTAAGGACATAAGCAACTCCGGACCGGCATGGAGGTGCTTCTTGTGATAAAAATCAACAAGAAGGTCGACAACATGATCATGTCGCGGCAGAATACAAGGATGTTTGTAGTTATAAGGTTCATCCGAATTTGACAGACGACCCCCAACGCGTATGACGCCGTGTTCATCGAGAAACGGCTTGGGTCTAAGGATAGCGGGAGAACAAGATACACTGTCTTTTAAATTTTGAATGTCGTTACTAAAATGAACAGCTTGTACAGCTCGCTTGTACGCTTCGTCTTCTGCACTGTGGTCAAAGGGTTGCATGGGCCATTCTGACGGATCATGGGAGATCCAAGAAGGTCCACGACGCCACAATGGATGATGCAGAAGATTAAGTGGAGTGACACCACGAGACAAGCAATCTGCGGGGTTCTCAATAACCGCGACGTGATTGAAACAAGTAGCAGGAACCAGTTCCATCAATTTGCTAACGCGGTTGGCGACAAAAGTCTGCCAGCGATAAGGAGAAGAATGAATCCAAGCGAGCACTACTTTGGAGTCGGAAAATGCGTATAATTTATTAATGGGGTAGTGGGGCAGAACTGTGTCTTGAACCTTGCGAAGCAACTGAGACAGCAGAAGGGCCGCGCACAACTCCAGTCTCGCAACTGAAATGGTTTTAACAGGCGAGACCTTAGACTTGGCACAAACTAACTGCACCGAGTAGCTAGAACCAATGCGGACTTGCAGATATACGACTCCACCGTAAGCACGCTCGCTGGCGTCAGCGAAACCTATCAAGTTGATGGTACATCCATCTACCAACCCAAGATGACGCGGAATAGTAACTTGATTGAGCGCGGTAAGCTCAATACAAAACTGGCCCCAAGCGGCGACAATATGGTCAGGGGGTGTTTCATCCCACTCACACTTTGATAGCCAAAGCTCTTTGATCAAGAGCTTGGCGTACAAAATTGTGGGAGCCACAAAACCCATAAAGTGAAAACTGCCAGACAATATAAAGATGTAGAATAACCACCAAACTTAGAGCCAAAAGTCAGTTACTTTATTTTCATTATAATTTATAAGTCTAATGTAAAGAATGAATGAAATGATAAAAAAATTCTTTACATTAGAATTTTATAATTCTAATGTAAAGAATGTACATTTAGACTGTGCGCGAAGCAAGAATGTACTTATGAATGTTTTTGTTAAAAAATGAAGTTTAAAAAAAATGGTTGTAAATACGTTAAATTTTGTATTTCTAGTAATAGAAAGTTTGGACATGATACTATCGGTAGAAGTTAATGGGAAAGTTAAAATGAATGAGATAAAAAAATGTAATGTGGAAAGTGTAAAATAATCTTAATTGAACGTTGACAACCGATTATTATTATATAATTATGAAATAAAACTAGAAAGGAGTATTACCTTGAAAATTGTTATGAATATATTTTCTAAAGAACCCATGCAGTTCCATACAAATATAAGCAACTTCCTTTTTATCTGTTTGTATGGATTTGGTATGCATTCTAATAAAGCCATCCGCAGTGTATCATTCCTGCGGTTGGTTTTTCAACAGACCTTGCAACAAATTTAGAAGATAAAATAATAAATTAAATATGAAGATTCTCTGAGCTCACGAATCTTCGTATTTAAATATATAATGTTAAACTATAGGGATAATTGCAAATTACAACTTAATACATATTCGCTGAATCACGGATTAGAAATGATAAAAAATTGGCAATAAAGGGAATGTAGTATGAATAAAGTTAAAAGATTTAGAAAAGGTAGTGACGATGGAAAAAAAATTAAATTTAAGAGTAATGCAACATAATCTTGTTAGAAACTTAATTGTTAAGCTGATTAGGATACTTTTTTATAAACACGGGTACATTCCACAGTGCCATTGGTCTAGTTGCTTCTAGCTATTAGCTATCTTCTATTCTCCAGTTCTTAAATATAATCGCTAGTAAGCAAGTCTATCATTTATTTCCAGCTGTCTAACATCTATTATTTTGATATCCCAAACACCTTATAAAATATTTAAAACTAAGTATTTAAAACTCAAACTATCAAAATACATTTTAAAATGATCTAGCACTCGTTTAGATTAGAATAATTCAAAATTAAACCGACGAAATTCTACCTAAGTCATTGAAAGTAACTTAATAAGGCGAATATAAAATTCTTCTAAATTTGTAATCTAAGATTTCTATGACTGTACTCCAGAATTGTTTTGTGAAAGAATCTCACTCGAAACAAAACAATACTGACAGTAAACAGTTGAAGTAGCGCTACTAATCTAACATTCTAATTAAATGGATTGAATTTAATACTAATTTTTGATTAAAATAGAAAATTTAAACTTACGCACTGTAGATAATTATAGATTTAAAAAAAAATCTAACTTTAAACTATAAAAACTCTTTTTAAAAAATTTAAAAAGTATCTTCCTCTACCATATCTAGACACGGTGTATGGAAAATCATTCTGGCTGTGAATCGAATTTGGTTTATTTAGATGATTTAATCGTCGTCGCTAGTACTCAACATGAGCATCTTACACCAATATGTCAACACCGACAATAACACACGATTTAGTTTCACAAAGCCAACACAGCTTTTCTACAGTGTCATCGTCTAAGCAACCTATGTCAATTCTTGATACGTACTTTTCTATTTTATCATCTACACTGGCCATCTCTGCTCCACATCATATAGTTTGATCATCTTTCTCACACATAAACTAAACTATCCTTTAGGCATTAAAATAGATAATAAAAATTAGAAATTTTAGTAAGTAAAGTAGTATTAGTTAAGTAACGTGAATAATCAACAGTTGTTTGTTAATCAGTATAATAAAAAATGCAATTCAGAGATTTTAACCTTAGATATAATAAACTGTTTAATTAAAATTAGTAAAAATAAGGGAAACTTGTTTAAACGTAGTGGCAAGGTCTGGCAACAATTTCTATTTTAGTGTTTCGGCAAATTTTCAAGGGAGTATTCTATTTATATTGTGTTTTTTATTTTATTTTAGTATTTTATTCCCTTGTTATGCTGTGTTGAACCAAAGATTTTCAAGGGCTATTAAAGTCCGAAAACCAATAATTTACTAGCTATCAAATAACATAATAAAATTTTAACACCGACGTCTTAGTCGTAAAAACGTCTAAATGTTTTACTTAAATTATCTTTCGTTTAATTTTACTTAAGATAAATAATAAACAGTAATTTTTAATGGATTTATCCGTTTAATAAATAGGTAAGGGTGATATTGGAAATGATTTTTTTAGAATCAAAAGCTTATAAGGTATCGTATGTTATTATTAATTATGTAATCAGTAATCACTGAAATAAATGAAAATCTGTAATACTTGTAGTTTTTATTGACCTATAAAATGTACTTACTTCACAAGCAAACTACACTCTAGCGATAACAGAGAACACTTTACAACTTTATTGCATTGAAGAGATAAACTATTAACACGATAGAATCCATTTAAACTATACAAATATGTAATTTTATCAGTTATTGTGATCATGAATATACATGTCGAAGTATGGGTGTGTAATACACCTCTGTCTACCCCTTCGGGGATAAAAGGCGTGAAATTATGTTATGTTATGAATATACGTTACATTACAATATATGACTAACGTAAATTATTTGTCCCATAGATAGATAGCTAGAGGCAAATCAGCAATACAGGATTACAATACCTCAAATGATTTTTCAAACAATATGATACACGGGTGATCCTATTGCAAATTGCAAGTAAAATTAAATTCTTAATATCTGTCACTATTTAATACGCACTTAACTTCGAAAAGTCATTGGTGCGTGCAGTGGATTCGAACCCGGACCTTCTGCGTATTAGTCTGTCGGTCTCGCCACTCGGCTATCGCCGAAGCAAAAGATAATTATTGTTAATTATCGCTTGCTAAACGGCGAAGGAAAACATCGTGAGGAAACCTGCATGTCTGAGAGTTCTCCATAATGTTCTCGAAAGACATGTGAAGTCTGCCAACCCGCACTAGGCCAGCGTGGTGGACTATGGCCTTACCCTTCTCATAGTTAGAAGAGGCCCGTGCCCAGCAGTTTATATACAGGGCTGATGAAGTACGTACAAATAAGACATCAGTCTTTTCACATAACGTAGGTATATATCAAACATTTAAATAGGAGACGTCAATGATAATAAAAATCATTCAAATCATGAGGCGTAACATTTCAATGAAAGATTTAAGTGTCCATAAAACGGCCACATTTTATTGTTGCAATCCTAAACGAAAGACTAATGCTAATGATTCTGATAAACATATATATAGTCCAAATATAGTTTATTTGAAAATAAATAATAAAACAATGAATATTGTATAGGATATAAATTCACATAGTAATTTTCCACATGCGATGTTTCATTTTATAATCAGTGATGCGTTTTTCTCGCATGAAGTGATTTTCTTTGTCTACTTCTTCTAAAATAAATAGGTAGGTACATTTTGTCTACAGAAAATGAAATATTTTTTTATATAAATGATGCAGCAGTTCTGCCACAGAAAGAATCACTCGTCCTCAAAGTAGGACCGAGATTCCAATCGTGTTCTGGCAGTATCAAGATGATGTTTACAGGTAAGTAGGTAAGTACATAGAAACTTAACTCAGCAATTGAAAGTAAGGTAAACTGCTGTAGGTAATTTAAAATTTTCTATTGATTGCCTAATAAAAACAAGCCCAATTTTTAACGTATTGAGAGGAATGGGAAGGAATCTGAATAAAATTGACAGTGGACCATAAGACCTCAACTTATACCGTGCCGAAATGTAATGTGAGCTTTTTCACTCTTAAACTACGCAGTGCCACCGCCGCGTAGCTTAAGAGTGATTGAAGTGAGATTGAAAACGCTTGCTAATTTATTAAAATTCCACAGTCCTAACAGTTTCAATTCCTTAGCCTTCATGCACTAGTGCTTAACCGCCTGTCGCATTTGGTATAGCATTTCATCACCATGGGGGCCAACCGTGTAAGGCAGTTCACTCGCTAGGCGTCGTAAGGCTAACCGCTAGGGTTTAGCACAAGGGTGTAGCAACACCTTCGGGGTGGCCATCGCAGGACATTTATTTTTCATATAAAAGCATTTTTTACACCTGCATGGATTGCCATAGTATCTTCCGACATCCGCAGCCCTAATAATACTTTCAACTTACTAAATAAAATGCAAGAAGAGAATTACTTTGTTACAATAGAAAATGGTTGAAGACATTGGACGATGTCGATGCAAAGATGAATGCATTGAATACCAAGTGATCTGGATAATTAAAATTACTAACTTTTGTAGAAAGTAAGTTAGGTGAAAGTAAGTTACATTAACTAACCTTTTAATTTTAACCAGTACCTTACCACGGATTACTCCACCTTACATTGGGATACATGGAACCCCTAAGAATCCCCTAAGAAGGTAATCAATCAGGCTGTAGTACAATTTCACCTCTAAAGAAGCATTACATTTCAGATCTGCCAAGTAACTTTACTGAAACTTATCAGACTAAACCATTGTGTTGAGAGGATTTGTCAGCCTAGATACTGCGTTACCGTATCTAGCTGCTTCCAGGTGCGCCGCGGGGAGGCTCCTTTCATGCACCCAAAGGTTCAGGGACCCCGACCTTGCCCAATATGAACGTGGTGAGCTGGAGCAGTCAATGGATCACTTGCTGATATGCACTTCTTGCCCGAGCACCTGCAACTGTGTCTGAGCTCTGGGAGGTCACTCCTAACGCAATAAGACTGGCCAAATATTATGCAGGTCTCATATAGCTGAAACCATTGACAAGAAGAAGAAGATCAGACTAAACGCATGGTGTAGTGGTTTAAAAAATCATCTTGCCGTTTAGCACTGCGTTGCATGTTATGGGTTCGATCCCCGCACGAGAGCTGACTTTGTGTGATCCACAATTTTTTGTTTCGAATCTGGGTCTGGGAGCGATAGCCCAGTGGTGTACGTAACGGACTGCCGAGACGATGGTCTCGGGTTCGATCCCCAGGTAGGTACCCCGGGCACACACCTCTGTTGTTTATAAAAATATGTTGTTTACTAAAAATGTTAATTATCGCTTGCTTAACAATGTGCCCGGTAGATGGCGATAGGTTCGCCCCCTATTACATTGGGACCGAAACATAACTGGCGAAGTGTGGGTGTGTAATACACCTCTGCCTACACCTTCGGGCATAAAAGGCGTGAAGTTATGATATGATATGTATGATTCTGGGTGTACTTTGTGTCCGCTGATCGAATGTTTGTGTTGTTTACCGGTAGACACTTTTATTGTTAAGTACTATAGAAGTTGTCTTTTTAACTCGAAACGAGTGGTGGAAGAGTATTCATATACCTATTTAAAAGAAATCTTAAAATTAAAAGGTCTTAATAGCGTAAATGAAACCATTTTTTTTATAGACACACGCCTGTATACCCGAAAGGGTAGGCAGAGGTGTAACATTAGTAACATCACACCCACATTTCAATATGAATTTTTATGGTCTCACGTAATAGGAGGCGAGCCTATTACCGTTACTGGCCGCATCACTAGACTCCGTGCTGCTCCTGAGAATTCGGAAAAACCCAGTAACACTTTTGTCCCGGGAATCGAACCCGGGACCTCCGATCAGCAGTCGCACACGCTATCCACATGACTACGGAGGTACCTACATATAATATGTAAATACCTATGTTATTCATACCTTATTAAACTAGTTTCATTTGTCCAATTAAGACCCTTTGAATAATATTAAATAACGTTTAAAAAGCGACAGTTGAAAGGGTTCTCTATCTCATGAAATTCTGTATCCTCTACTATGTCGGAATGGACAAATATTCAATCTCAACGCCCTTCTATTTATTCACTTTGAGTCGGTTTCACGTAGTTTGTGGGACAGCTAAGACGTATTGCCCGAGGCCGATAATATAGAGACCGTTACTCCTGTCTTGTCTCCTGTTTCTGATGTTAGTTGGAATAAGGGGTATTTTAATATTGACATTTTTTAAAAAGTGTACCTATATCGTCATACAAATTTATCCAACACCTTCACCTTTGAATCCAGGGTTCGCTTCCGCGAGAATAATGGCGATGAAAGTTTTACAATGAAAAATGCTCTCCACTGCACTTCACTACATGTCCGCCGGTCCTTGGTGATCAAATTGGCGTCTATCACGCAATAGTTGCCAGAATAAATGCAACGTTCCCCTGCTTTTCAGTCTTAATTGGAATAAAACATTACGACATACATACATACATAGACTCACGCCTGTTTCCCGGAGGGGTAGGCAGAGACTACGGAACGCCATTTGCAACGATCCTGACATATCTCTCTTGCTTCATTCACCCCCATCAGATTCCTCATGCATACTCTTCTGTTCAGGGTACTTCTAACCTGTCCTGTTTTTAGGATGTCTCCGATGAATATCTGCTTGGTCAATCTTTCGTCATCCATCCTCTCCAGAAGCCCAAACCACCTTAGCATACCTTTTTCGATGCTTGTCACATTATGAAAGTAAGAAATAAGTCAATATATCGCAGTTTTGGGTTTGAAGAAAGACTCAATGGTCCATCGTCGTTGAAAAGGTGTGAGTATAAGGGAAATTCCTAGACGAATAGTTTAACGTAAGTTATAATATGGGTTTACTATTGTTTAACAAAAAACGTATGACAAAAGATAATTTTACAAGCAACGTTTGAAAAACTAATCATTTGACAAACTTTCATTCCGCAAACATATTACTTCAAAAGCAATCATTTGACATAATACAGGTTTCGCTAATGTTTTACTTAGAAAATAATTAAAATGTTAAATAATTTCTTTATAAAAATAATCATTTGACTAAATAATTCGTTTGCCAAATTGGTGATTGTACAAAAAGTTAGAAGATAAATTATTAGTTTTTAAATATTAAGTATATTTAACCTACTAATTTCTAACCAATACTTACGCGAAATTTTGAAAGTATTTAATTGCATGGTTGCAATTTTCATCTTGGATAGATTATTTAAAGGCAAGTAAACATTTTGTATTAATACTAATTTCATAGAAACTTGAGACTTTAAAAAAATACACACTGCCTGAATTAAGCGAAATAAGTAGAATTCTGTTTTAGTTCTAACGGTCGCAGTTCTAACCTAACCTAACCAGCCATTGTTTCGGTTGACCCTACACAAAGATTGTTGTATTAACGTAGATTTTGGTTAATAAAATATTTACCAAGCAATGCATTTTGTCAAATGTTATTTATGCTTTACGTTGTTTTGCCAAATAACATGTTTAAAAAAATAATCAATTTGTAAATTAATGTTTTAGCATAATAACTTTTTTATAGTAAATAGATTGTCTAATGAGTAGTTTATTAAACAATAGTTTGTAAAATAATAAATTTATCAAGTATAATTTTGTCAAATGTTATTTGTCAAATGAAAATTTTTCATTTGTTTTTTGTCAAATGATCGGACACCTATAATATGTGATACATTTGTGCAGAAAAGCTTATCAGTTGTAAACAAGTTGTCTCGTTAGTGGCTCCACGCCTCTTTAACTGTAAGTTACTCAGCTGATGGATAAAACCGTGTAGTTCTTTGAGTTATAGCAATTTTCTCGCCGGGATTGGAAGGAATTTATACATTTAAAATAAAATAGACAATGACATAATCTGACGACATAAAATTGTGGTGTTAATGGATCGGCTTGCTTGATCGACCAATTTTAAAAATATATATACCTGCAGCAGATGAAAATTCTTTCCAATTAATTATGAGCTCAAATGTATAATATAATAAAGAAACGATGGTTAACCCAAAAAATATTTTCTCTGGCTTTTAATTCCCATGGGTTGGTAGTAGATAATGGTTCACTCTCAGCGAAACGAATCAGCATCGCCTTTCGCTACACTGTGACCGATACTTGCGCTGTACAAGAATGTATTTCATTAAAAATTTCCTGAACGAGACTTGAGGCTAATTCGATCCGTAATCGAGGCGTCACATGTGCTCCATGTTTGTGTGTGGAGCGGAAGATTAACACTGTCGCGCCGCATGTTGCTAATCCCCTCCTGGAGGCGCTATGCAATAAATACCAGGTATTACCACGTCTAGACGGTAATAGTAAGTTATGAGAAATCGTGGCATATTTATAGGGGTTTATAATATAAGTTTTTACAGTTATGATTTTAAAATGTATGGTGTTAATGTGGGTGTGAGAAGGTTCAGTGTAGAGAACCAACATCATTGTCATCGCGACTTTAAATTTATCAGATAAAGGTTTGGATGCATCCGAGATACTACTTGGATGCATAGGAGTTACTCAATCATCATCGCTAGTATCCAAGCGTTATATCTTTCATACAAGTTTATATAACGGATAGCCAAATTCGCAGGATACATAGTATTTATCCCATTACCTTACATTCATTTCTTATAATAAGATAAATAATTATGATGGTCCTTATTTTACATTAAAGGTAAAACAAAGAGATGGACTGAAACTGAAATCTCGCGTTAATCAGCCACTAAAGTTATAAAGTCGAAGGCGACGCTTTATTACTACCTACAATTCTCTAACTACGTTTTAAGTCTAACATAAAGAAAGACTAACATAATTTCATGGAAAGCATTTTTTTTTATTGTTGAGCCTGTATGGTCGCAGAGGTAGGCAGAGGTATAATATTATTACACCCACATTTCGCATTTTATACATTTTTGATTCCACCTAAAAGGGGGCGATCGTATTTCCATAACCGGGCACATTGCCAGAGTCCGTGCTTCTACTGAGAACGAATTAGAAAACTTAGTAACAGTTGCTCAGTAGTTGCCCATCGCTCCTGAGGATGCCTCGTGCAGAGGCGAAACACGTGTCGAAGAATAGTCGGCGCATACAGCGGGATACTGCAAGTCTGGCATCTTCCTGGAACCCGCACCGTTCCTATATTTCCCTTATCCTTTTAGAGGAGTACGGAATTGTCAAACTTTTTCTACTGCAATAGTTGGGGTGGACAATCCGAGGGTGCGTGGTGGGTTCCTCTTTCCTTCCATTAGATTAACTCAGTAACACTTTTGCCCGACCTAGGAATCGAACCCAGGACCTCCTGAGCAGCAGATGCATAGGCAATCCACTGGACTGCCTATGCATCTTACTGGACATACTTACTCAATTTATTGTTGGCAGTTAATCTATTTAACTTACAACCTTAAAAATAAACTTTGCTAATACTAGGAATCGAAACGAAATCTCTCATTCAAATAACCCAACTAATACACTTACCCAGTAACGGCAAAATTCTTCGAAACGTAAACAGAAAAGAAAGTACCAACTACCCACTTTACTCAAGATCCTTGTCTTCACTAAAAGGAAAACAATAGAAGAAAATAAATGTGTTATTGCAACATTTATGAATCGGGAAGAAAACATTGGGTATTCGGCAAAGGGAAAAGCCAACTAATTTCATATTCGCACCAACAAGTACAGCCTTATTTTATTTCTCTGTTGAGAAAAGAGGTTTTTATCAAATATTTTCCAGCCTAAATTGATTGATATGCAAAGTTTTAGATTGATATTCTGTTATGAGTTTTTTTGAGTTTTTGGTAAAAAGAAAATTTCTTTTCCTTCTTTCAATCGAACTTGTGGCCTAAGATAAAGTAAGAAAGTAATATACATCGCGGTTTTCATTGCGAGCGAAGCTGAAAAACGAAAACCTCAGATAATTTACCGCCCAAGTTGTGGAATTTTACCGAAGAAGCCGCGGCGTGTCCAAGTGCGCGTCACAGTTAATGGGACAATCCCACATGATGGAGCCCGCTAGTTTCGGCGTGCCGAGCATGGCCGAATCCCAGGCGAGATTGCCGTAAAGTATGCTATAAGATTTCACCACTCTCGACTTTTTTTTTAGTTTACGGCTTTAAGATGGTAGACGAGCTGACGGTAATTAAGTTACAACCGCACCCATGGACTTTAGCCATGTTGGCGACAGCCAAGTCGCTGCCTACCTTGAAACGTTATTTAAGTCTTTTAATGTCCAGTAAAATTACTAGCCAAAGTACGATTCAAACGGGAACATAATACAAAACATTTGTTGGTACGTTCCTTCTTGGCGGCAGAATAAGTGATACTGCGGTGGTACCCACCTAGGCCTGTATATAAAATGTTCCACTGCTGGGCACGGATCTCTTTTAATTATTGATAGAGAAAGACCGTAGTAGCAGATGTATGCGGGCGGCTCCAGATCGGTCGACGTGGAAAGCTTTGGAGGAAGAATATTTCCAGCAGTAGACGTCTACCGGCTGAAAGGATGAAGGCCATAGTCCACACGCTGGCCAAGGGCGGGTGCCCTTGGCTGGCGTTTTTTGACTGTGGCAGATTTCACATGTCTTTCGAGAACATAATGGAGAACTCTCATGAATGATGTTTTCCTTTAAAGTATGATGTACCATTATGCTAATTTCAAAACTCATGTAACAGCATTAACTATAAGTTGGGAAATAAGTACCGAAACATGCATTACTCATAATTTGCTGAAACATCCAAATTACATTAGTCTTGTTTAGCAAGTAAGTTTCGTGAGTTGAAGTTTTCATTGTGCACAGTTTAAATTGCCTCGTATTTCATATGATAGGACTTAAGCACATTAAATTTGTGATGTAAAATACTTTATTATACTTAAGCTGTTTTGTTGTAAGCGTATAAGTAGACCATTGTCTAAGGGCGGTTTCAGATTAGCGTATTTTTCTGCGCGTATACGGTCGTTTCAGCATACGCGCTTACACGCCCGCTATATTACGCGCTTCAAAAAACCAAACTCACGTATACGGGCGTGTTCGCTCAAAACGGTAGTGACGTCTTGTCAGTGTCTACATGGATTCTGACGGCTCGTAGTTATACGAGCTTAGAAGCGCGTCAACGCTCGTACGAGTCGCACGTGTGCCAAAAGGCGCGCCTATACGCGCCTACATGCGCTTCTAAAAACGAGCTTATACGCGCGTATAAAACGCTATTCTGAAACCGCTCTAATGTCTACTGAATTATCAGCTATATTTTGAATTACCTACAATGAAGTACTTAATGAAGGCTTTATTCACACGGACCACACCTATACCACAAATATATGCGGTTAGGCTGCGGTAACGTGTGTAGTGTCTTTGCGGCTTATTGAGGTTGTGTTGTGGTACCTACAAAAGGTTGTTGAGGTTGCCTTGTTGCTAGTGGTTCCGATGTGGTTGCGTAGCGTACAGACGGCAATCGTCAGCGACATGGAGAAGAAAGAGGCGAGCAAAGTGTCGTCGCTTCAACGCAAATTTTCAAATTTGTGTTTATGACGTAGGTGAAATGTGGTCAGTATTACCAGAGACGAGTAAGAATATAGACTGCCAAAGTCGAACAAAAAAATGTGCCTCGGAAAAAGCTCAAATCGCGAGCTATATCCAGAGGGCGCTGATCAAATAGCACGCGACGTTAATTACAGCCAGACAAGTCATAAAAATATCATTATTTTTTCATTAACGGCCATTGAAATTGTTTAAGTATTTTTTAGAATTGGTAATATTGCTCATAATAAGCTAATTTATCTATTTCATTTTACGTGCATATTTTATCACTTTTGAACGTGTACTAATAGATGGCGTAGTAAAAACACGAAAGGTAATGTACAACGATTTACATAGAATTTTCACTAGATGACGCTTAAACCAAAATAAAATTACCTATTTAGATGGGATGGGTACGTTACGGGTTTTATAGGTAGATACACTTATTTAGTAACAATTCGTAAACAACCATCTACGAACTAGTTCTATGTATGCCTCAAGGACGCACGCACGAACTCATACCATGAGTGAGACCATATTATTTATTAACTAAGTAGGTAAGTACTTTGTATGAGAAAATGCAAAAAGCAACTAGGTATACCTAGAATCGAACCCGGTACCCCTATAGGTAGTATCGTAGTATCAGAATTATTATCACCTAGGTGTAAAGTGTTCCTCAAGAAAATTCAATCGAGCCCAAACTATAATTATATAATATAATATTCTACCACATTCACACAACACCATCTAGTCCCAAATTAATTTATTTATTTATTAGCACAACCACATCATATATATTTATACAGTTAAGGTAAACACTTAAAAGGCATTGTATCTGATATAATAAGACAATTACGGTATGCATAGCACTGACAATAATAATGTAGGTATGTAGTAAAACTATTTTAAATGTACCTAGTTATTTTACAGTTAACAAAATAGCAGAAAACAAAAAATAAAACAATTCAATAAAAGTATGCTTAATAGTCTTTGAGTAACTAAGCAGAGCTTTGAGCTTGTAGGGTCATTTCGCCTGTTCGCGTCCATCACCCAATTCGCGTCCATTTACGGACTTCCCTTTAAAAATGCTCGAAAATAAGTATACTAACACACTAATAAAATGAAAAGTCAGTACCGCCAATACCTCAACGTATAAGAGAGACACGCACAAATAGACAAAACGTTCCGTGCGCCCAACTAATCCTGTTTAAAAAAAATAGTTAATCTCGGTTGAACAAACAAAAGAGTGCAGATGCGCGGGATATAAATAAAAATTAACCGGCCAAGTGCGTGTAGGGCCACGCGCAATGTTGGGTTCCGTAGTTGCCCATAATGGCCATTATTGATAATAACTTCTGTTTCACATGGGCCTAAAATGGGTATCTTTAAGATTAAGCCAGCGCTCCCAATGTAAACTGACAGAAATTGGTATTTATGAGTTAACCGACATACATACATATCGCCACGCCTTTTATCCCCGAAGGGGTAGGCAGAGGTGTATTTCTAAACCCACTTTTCATCAGATATACTTTAGTCCCACGTAATAAGGGGCGAGCCTATTGCCGTACCGGGCACATTTCCAGACTCCGTGCAGCTACTGAGAATTTCGTGACAGAAACTTCCACTTTGCGTCCGCAATGGACGCGAACTCGTCTATTTATGTTTTCTTTAGTTGTTTATTTTTATATGATTAAAATATGAGAGAGAAATTAGGATATTGTTTATTTTAACATTAATAGTATGCAAATGTAATGTCCAATTTGCGTCCACATTATAATGGTTCTAATAAAAGATACAATCCTTAAAATAATCGATCACACGAGGACGCAAACTATACCTACTAATATTATAGCAAATTGCGTCCATTTTTTCATGAAATAGAAATGATAACATAAATATATATATTAATAATTTAAAATGCATTTTTGATTAAGACTGAGTTTAAAATCTGATTTTTACGAATTTAGTGCAATGAAATGCGTAATTTCTTTTATTCCATATTTTTTTCTATTCAAAATGAGTTTTTAGGAGACAAGAAAGAAGAAGGATAAGAAAAAAAATCAGACGATTGATTAAATAAAGCAAGCGTTTAGTGATATTCGTGAAAAGAAAAGAAATCGATAAGACAAATACATAATTATGTAAAAATTATGCTATTCCGAAGACCACAATATTGGACAACATGTACCTATCGTTATGTTTTTTTGTCTTTGATGTTAAGTTCCATTGATGTTAAAAACAATAAATAGTTTATAGTTTCTTTAGAGTGATTTAATAATGATAATAATGTTGACTTTTTTATAACTTTAATCTTAAATGTAGAAATTGTAAAAAGCCAATCTTTCTTTAGATTGGCTTAACAATATCACCCTTATATTCCTTCTCTAAGATGGTGGACGCGAAATGGTCCACAGGTGGACGCAATTTGGATTTTTTGGACGCAAACTGGGTAAAATGCCAAATTTTGAAGCTTGTTTATTTAAAAAAACGCAACAAGTTTCGAAAGCTAATATTAAATAAAATAAAAATTAAGAAAAACAAAAAACCCGACTGCATAAAAACTAATTTAAAAAAATACGTGAAAATATTAACTTAAATAAAAACTAAAAAGAAAGAAACAAGCCCAGTAGTTTAGAATTCTGTTAAGTAATATGCAGAACAGAACGACTCACAGTCGAGGCCCCTTGGGAAGATTTGATTGGTAAAATTTGAATGGGCCCCGACTGTGAGTTGTTCTGTTCTGCATAATTATTACTTAACAGAATTCTAAACTACTGGGCTTGTTTCTTTCTTTTTAGTTTTTATTTAAGTTAATATTTTCACGTATTTTTTAAAATTAGTTTTTATGCAGTCGGGTTTTTTGTTTTTCTTAATTTTTATTTTATTTTATACTTTTTAGTTACGATTCATTGACTTCGTTATAAGATGGTAAATTTCGCAATCAAGTTGTATATCGTTTATACTTGAAATAAAAACTTAAATCAATAAGTAAGAAAATTAGCGAGAATTTATTTTTTTGTTAAACAACTTTAAATCGTTATATATCCTAAACTATTATTTAAAATGAAAAATGATAAAAGGAACCTAAAGATGATTTTAAAGTACCTATTCAACGACACCCCACTTGACATAGTTCATCGACTTTTATTTTTTTCATTTTGACAATATGGCGTCTGGCTGTCGCTGTGGTGAATTTTTATTACTGTCATGTCTTTAGTGACACTCGCAAGGTTAAGACGAATCGATTGACGTAAGAATCATCAAAATCGGCCTACGCATTTGGTCTCTAGAACGCCACATAGAAACAAACATACATACATACATACATACATAGACTGATAAACACATTACCCTCCTTTGCGTCGCGCAGTCGGGTAAATAGACTATATAATGAACGCATTACATAAATTTTTCTTTGAATCAACTTGCTGGAACAAATTTTTTACATTTTTATTTTCTCCTTCAAAGGACAATGGGCATTTTTGTATGGAGCCTAGGCGGTCCGCGACCACGAATGATTTTGTTATTAATTAGTGTGTTTTAGTCCTTCGATTACTGTGGACAAGTGTTATCACTGTGGTGTACTTCTAAAACAGATAAAAGACGTTTTTATTTTTGAAACTTTAATCGTTTTACTTACTACTCTGGCTAATGAAAGTGTTAAAGAAAGTGAAACAACTTATTTAGATTGTCATTTTAACTGTGCTTACTAATGTAAGCACAGTTTATTTATTTATTTTATTTAATCATTTATGCTCAAACATAGTGTACATCGGTGGACATAATGCCTTATGGCATTCTCTACCTGTCAAGGTGGTGCAGAGATGAAAGTGGTAGGTGCATTTTACTATTTAGATGTAACTAATGTTAAATAATATACCTACATATATAATACAGTTACCATACAATTTGCTATAAACATAAAATCTTTATTTGGTTATAAGGGTACAGAGTGTCACAAGACCCATCACCAAGCCGAAGTCTACTCGTTGTGGACATCATGCCAAGTGATACTAACCAAAAATAATAGCTGGGAAACGATTTTTTTTTTGAGTTTTCACATTTTTTTAACTGCAATTAAAAGCGCGCGCGTGCAATTCTCGAAGTACCTACATATTAATGGGGTTATAGGGCATCTAAAGAAAATATGAGGGGGTTAATGCATCGATTTTGTACCTAATTAGAAAAATTCCATACTAACTTTGAGCCTCAATATCTCCTGAACCAGTAATTTCCCAGATATAGTGCCCAAGTAAAAAATGTTCGTACTGATTGGTACAACATAGGATTTCAGTTTTCGTTAAGGGTCTTGTTACACCCTGTATATAACTAACATAATATCATCAATAAATAATAAGCCATTATAATGCATAATTAATTATTGTATGTAGATAAAGTTATGAAAGAACATAATGGTTTAAAAAAAGAATTAAGTATGATTTTAAGCCTTGTGTAGCCTAGTTCCTCTCATTCATCCTCTATAATCCCAGTTAATTCTGCTGCTGCTAATCGCAACTCTTCGGGTTGATTTCTTACCCAGCCATATAAGTATATAATGTACCATACTACGCACATAATAATTATGTGCGCAGCATTTGACCGTGCGCCTATAACTCGGAATAATCTATGAATAATAAGTCCCAGATCTTACTTACGTATTAAATAGTTAATTATCGCTTGCCACATGCCTCGGAGAGCAGAATATACCGTCGGTCTTGGCTTTAATGAAGATCTTTGAAAGTCAATACGGTTGCCTCAAATAAACTGATACTGGTCTAAGCTATGGAAATATCGCTATAACTTTGGGTTACGGAGGTCAGACGGCAGTGATCCTTCTGTGGAAAATCCGATATTCTGTCATGTCTGTTTGGACTAGTAAGCGGACATCGAGCTTCAAGGCGTAAGTCTCGAATGCAACCGGGATAACGCTAGGACGATGATAAATAAGTCCTAGGTCTTACGTGCCTTGACTGTATTCGAACGGGTAACAACCACACGTCTTCCTCTTCAATATATTCGCTAAGACGTCTTATTTGTTGCTCTCGGTACACTTAAATATTTTACACGTGTACTAGGTGCTCAGCCTTATAACGCCGAGCTATCTTCACACGAAAGATCACGTGCGATACTTTATTATATAATTAGGTATATTGATGATGTGTTACCGTGTCACAAAACTTTTATCTATACAATTAGGTTATATTGACATTCAAATATTTCTTTTCCTAAATGGAATACAGCGTAACGCCTATAGTAAAAGATGTTCCTAATTAGTAGTACTTTCATTTGATATTAAATTCATTGATGGCCGCCGACCGCCCAAAACCGCCCATTGTCCTTTGTCAACTGCACTAAATGTATGCGAACAGGCGAAATGACCCTACTATGGGTACTAGATAATGGATAAACATACATACCTATAGTCACAGATGAGAGAAATTCTCATCTGTGCCTATAGTTATATTTTTTTTTGTAAATACTTACTTATATGTTATACATAGAAACACCTAGATCAAGACAAATATCCATATTCATGCACACAAATGTTTGACTTGAGCGGGATTCGAACCCGCGACCTTTGACGTAGCCGTCGCTTTCACTCCCGCTACGCCAACCGGCCGTCTAGGGTAAACTCGGTAGGGTTACATCGTTTTATTACAAAGATGCCGTAGCCACCTCCAGCTTCATCATCAGACCCCGAATATCATCTAGGTGTACCTAAAGAGCTCCCCAAGACAAAGTAATCCACCCCAAACTTGGTGGGCTTAAGTATGTCGTTTTATAACAGAGATGCTGTGGCCACCTCCAGCTTCATCATCAGACCCTGGATATCATCTAGGTGTAAAGTGCTCCTCAAGACAAATCAATCAAGCCCAAACTCGATCGGGTTTTGTCGTTTTATTACAGAGATGCCGTGGCCACCTCCCAGCTTCATCATCAGACCCTGGATATCATCTAGGTGTAAAGTGCTCCTCAAGACAAATCAATCAAGCCCAAACTCGGTCGGGTTATGTCGTTTTATTACAGAGATGCCGTGGCCACCTCCCAGCTTCATCATCAGACCCTGGATATCATCTAGGTGTAAAGTGCTCCTCAAGACAAATCAATCAAGCCCAAACTCGGTCGGGTTATGTCGTTTTATTACAGAGATGCCGTGGCCACCTCCCAGCTCCATCATCAGACCTTGGATATCATCTAGGTGTAAAGTGCTCCTCAAGACAAATCAATCAAGCCCAAACTCGGTCGGGTTATGTCGTTTTATTACAGAGATGCCGTGGCCACCTCCCAGCTTCATCATCAGACCCTGGATATCATCTAGGTGTAAAGTGCTCCTCAAGACAAATTAATCGAGGCTAAATTCGGTCGGTTTATGTCGTTTTATCACAGAGATACCGTGGCCACCTTCCAGCTTCATCATTAGACCCTGGATATCATCTAAGTGTGAAGTGCTCCTCAAAACAAATCAATCGACCCCAAGCTCGGTGGGCTTACGAGGCCATCTGCCAGCTTTGTTATCAGACCAGCAAAATATAGTGCAACATTTCATTGCAAATTTAGACCTTAAAGTACTTAAACCACGCACATAATTCGAAAATTAAAATTGATTAAAGAGTTGAACGGTAGCATTATTGATAGTACCGTAGTAGGTAGGTTGAGCACCCTTGAGGCACGGTAGTAATATCTAACAGTATTGTAACTCCATACAAACGCACGAAACTCGAGTTATACCTACGCGCCGCGAGCAGAGTACCCATTAGGCTCAGTTCACACCGAAATGGCAGCGGCCGGAAGGGCAGCGGAGAGCAGTTTCAGTGTCATATAATTTTAGTCTTTATCACCATGACTATAATACATAGAGTCACTTGACAAACTTGAAAACGTCGTGCGCACGACCGCTCTGGCGGGCGCGAGCGGCCGCGAGCATGCGCTGGAAGGCGCGGGCAGCCGCGAGCATGCGCGGGCAGCCGCGAGCATGCGCGGGCAGCCGCGAGCATGCGCGGGAAGGCGCGGGCAGCCGCGAGCATGCGCGGGAAGGCGCGGGCAGCCGCGAGCATGCGCGGGAAGGCGCGGGCAGCCGCGAGCATGCGCGGGAAGGCGCGGGCGGGTGCGAGCGGCCGCTGGAAGTATCCGCCCCGCCCGCTCACGCCGCGCCGCGCACTCACTACTTTATTTTTATTAGCTAATTACACACGTGTTTCCTCGTTATATGTAGAATATAAACTGCGCATAGAAATAGCGTGAGCCTGAGCCGTGACGTGAGTTGCGCGCGGCCGCGAGCAGTCGCGGGCAGGCGCGAGCAGTCGCGCGCGGCCGCGAGGAGTCGCGGGCAGGCTCGAGCAGTCGCGGGCAGCCGCAAGCCTTCTCTTCGATGCCGGCCGCTGCGCGTCGCTTCCAGCCGCTGCCATTTCGGTGTGAACTGAGCCTTAGACTGGGCGGACTGTACCTACAGTACCCGCAGCCGCTATCGTGCCGCAGCTCGCATGCGGCGCGTCTGGTAGGTATATAACTCACGAAGACGGCCGAGTTACAATACTGTTAGATTATATTACCGTGCTTGAGGGCCTCAACTCTCGAATGACCTTGCACATTGCACAAGGGCTACCTACGTTGTCGTTTTTCGTCCACGTTAATAAATTTAAGACAAGTAAATTGAATATAACGCCATCTAGTGATGTTATGTACCATTAAGCGGGGGTACAAGTGACGTCACGCGTCATCTGGCCCTAATTATTTTTCGATTTGATACGCGTAGCGACATCTTTCGTCATTTATGTAAACGAATTATCGAGTCACATTTTTTTGTTAGACTTTGTAAGTCTATATTCTTACTCGTCTCTGGTATTACTAACGCGGTTGATAATGACTGTAAAATGTGGCACGTGCTTTGAACCTACGTATGAATGGCTTGTAATGGTTCAAACTGTCTTATTGGGCTGAATCACGCTAGACAATAAAAGCAACGATTATTTAATTAGGTCTGTTAACGCCAAGGTGCATATAATTACCATAAAAACATAACTCTTCAATCAAGCCAGTCAGAGTGACGTCGCCTTTTTCGGCTAACATTCCCTTTACCTCCAAAATACCGCCGAAGCTTTTCTCAAACAAGTCAACATGAAAAAATTAATACGCGTGGACCTCGTTAAAGCGGGAATGACACAGTGAAACAACTTTTTAACTGAGCCTTAACCCTTTTTATCGGAAGTATGTCAAAGGTCTCGCGAAAAACTGGCATTATTCTCACACACCCTGTATCCGCCTAAATCTCGTTATGGGCGTACACTGGCATTGTATAAAACTGACCCTTTTATATTATGTCGCTCCGAGCATATTATGGCAGTATACAGGCTTTGGGGAATACAAATTGGAAGTATATTTTATGCTCGCTATCTTAATTTTCGGACATTGTTTTTGTATTGTTTTTTATTTGGCGTTTTCGGTTAGTTGTTTTTGTGTTTTGGAAATAAAGGTCTGGAAACCTTAATGTATGTACGCCACCATATACAAGGTCCTTTTGTAGTGGGAGTCTCTCAAGCCAAGCAAGAGAGTATAAGTAGCAATGGATTGGACATATCGCCTGAAAGATTGGTAGCAGGTGAAATAAAACTCTTCGTAGACA
Organism: Euclidia mi; assembly: GCA_944739405.2. Lineage (NCBI taxonomy): Eukaryota > Metazoa > Arthropoda > Insecta > Lepidoptera > Erebidae > Euclidia > Euclidia mi. Next base: position 117,402,547 of record OX123182.2, read on the forward strand.
ATCCACTCTAGGATCTTAGCTTAATGTAGGTCGCCTTCTGGCAAGGTTTATATCCATAAACCTTGCCAGAAGGCGACCGTATTATTGTTTCATCACTACCAATATCACCTACTAAAACCACAAATAAATAGGTTTCGACATAGATTGTGATATACTTTAGGGTTTAGTATTAAGAACTTTTCTTTCTTTTCATCAGAGGAACTCAGTGGAGACATAAGCTTGGAGCTTGTGGGACTACGACCATTTATAGATGGAAGCAACAAAATTCACTATTTAAGTTACCCTTGTAATCGAAATGTATTGTATTTCAATAATATTTAACTACGTCTAATAGTGCTTAAACAATTACACGAATTCTTTAGATTAAAATATTTTCTAGTGCACAGACATTTTAAATTTGACTGAGATGTAAGTATCAAACTTAATGTCTCCCAATACGACGCTGATGAATCTGGCTCCACGTGTGTCTAAAATGATAAAACACTGTTGGCGTTAGTTCCATCAAACATCGCCTTACAAACTTAATATAACTATAGCCCAATGAGGAAAAAGGCCACAAATACAATGTCAGAAAAGAAAGGTTGCCACGTGTCGTTGTGACAACCGTGATAATAAAATTACTCCGATTTCCTCCCAAAATTGTTAACTGTTGCGGTTGATATGAAAGTACCGCTTAGCTAATTACCTTTTATAAAAGTATAGAGGGTCATAAATGTGAAAGAGGCGTCGCAAAGTCTAAGGAATTTATCGATTAATGAGGTTAAGCAACTTAGACACCGTCCTGCTTTTAGACAAGAGCGGCCGGAGTCTAGATACTGAAAGTCATATCCTGGGCTTCGAGATTTATCAGAGCCGTCGATTGATCTTTTGTAGCTGCTGCTGTGAGGATAATAAGTACACTCAAAAATTCTGTAAACCTTTCTGTTAAATTGTTGCTTTTATAAAGGAGCTTAAGAACTCTTGAATTTTCATCCATTTACATAAATAATTATGTAAATATTTGTGACCCATTTTATTTACACAAATATGTATTATTTGTATTAATTTATCGCTTGTTGTATTAACTGAATTCCAAGCGCTTCTCATTATGTTTAAAATCAGGGGCGTACCTTGCAAACTCTGACGGTTTATAATCTATGAAACAAACAAGATATAATTCAAGCTGGTTTATAATATCTGCGACGGAATCCCACATAGCTCCATGAATCCCACTCTCAAATGTGACAAAAGGTAAGGTGCCATCATAATCCGTCTAAGCCAAATCGAGGGTTTATTGTCTGTATAAATTAAACTAAATTGGAGTACCTATAGAATAATTATTTGGGCTACAATAACTGTGGGTAGCTAGTAATATGCAGGTTCACGTTCCGGTGTATTTATCATGTGTAGATTCTACTATATTTTTGCAATTTTACTAATTTATATTATATACATGTAACATGTGCATTACAAAACATTTATGTTGAGTGTAGGTAGGTACATCCCTACTGTCGCACTCTGGAAAAGTGAATGTTTAGTCGAATTCGGTTAGACTATTAAGCGGACCCCGGGTTGTGACTTGTAACTGGGATAATGCTAGGAGAATGACATAGACGACTCAAGCTAGCTTAAAATAAAGCCTACATTAAGGCGTAACATACTCTAACTTCTCTAATAGTGTTTACAGTGTTGTACATAATTTTTTAAATTAGTTTGATAGAGCGGAAGTGAAAACTTAATAATCAGATAGAATAATTTTAAAATTAACAATAATAGGTAATCAAGGTTTATCGGAATTTTGTTCATTATTTTATTATTCCAAAATAACAACATCGTCCATCACAAACAAACATCTGTTATTGAACTCCCAGACAGGGAGTAAACAACAACACTTAAAACGAGTGTTATTGACAAATTAACGTCAAAACAATTCTCTAATAACTTTATTGTTTTCTAACCAAATGTAATATACAAAAGATTGTTTAAGTTTTGGTGAAAAGTCAATATTTTTTCAAACATGACCCTATAATGGATGTCCTGCTTAAATTATGGTATCCAAGTATGTATCCTTCCGCAGTAGTTTAGTAGGTACATCTGTGACCATGACGCTTGCAATAGGCACAAAATATCGAATATTTAAAGGAATGTTATGTGGTACATATGCCGCAAGACCTGAACATTAGTTTTAAAAAGATGATCAGCTAATACTTTCAATACGTCTCGATTTAACTCATACTAAGAAATTTTATAGGCAATTTAAAGGTGAGAGGTAGTCTGAAAGTGGCGCCTATGGACGAGAAAGTGAAAGGAAGTCGTTTGGCTTGGTATGGACATATTATGCGAAGAGATGATATGTATGTAGGTAAGCAAGTGATGAATATGAAGGTAGAGGGATGGAGAGGGAGAGCGAGGCCAAGGAAAATATGGATGGACTATGTGAGGATGGATATGAAAGAGAAAGGGGTAAATGATCAGACGACGACGGGCGACAGAAAATAATGGAAGCGAATGACGTACAGCGCCGACCCCAAATAAATTGGGAGCAGGGCAAAAGATAATGACTAAGATTTATAGGCAACGTCAACGTCGAAGTCCAAAACGACTATGGCGGTACAACTTGGATGCTCTCTCTCCTTGAAGATACTAAAATATTTATATCCAGGCAAAATTTCACAAGAAATGTGTTATTAAAGAGACTCTTCCAATAAGCCGCAAGTCTTTCTTATCATCGAACAAAAACCATCTTTCTCAGGTAACACTGCGAAACAACCTCATAACTAAAACTTCTGAAAGTATTAACGATTTGAAACCAAAAGCGGTCCCTTAACCGCAGCGGTCGAAAGTCCAATGGTGTGACAAACACAAATTAGTGGCATATCCATGGGCAAGGTTGAACTGTGCAATAAACTCGGCAAAGGTTTGCGGTGAAGCTGGAAATACCCTCGCAAACTCATCTGTGAAGTGTGCCATTTGAGTTACCGGGAGCAACGGCGGTGCAAGTGAAAGGATTAATGACGACCTCTCTTAGGGCACGCACGATCCTCGGGCGTGCGCTAAGCGTGCGGCCGGCGGACGTTCGGCGTGCGCCAGGCGTTCACTTGTACTACCGAGTGAACGCTTAGCGCTCGCTGGGAACGCGCACGTCCAATATGAGGTCCGCCTAAAAACGTGGTAAAAAGGACTCTATAAATAGGGTGTGAAGGTGTACTAAGAAAAGATTTTCCATGGGATCATGCAGAAACGGTTAAATAATAAAATACTTTCTGTGATACAGAACATCTTATCATCTGTCTTCTTCTTCTGTCTGTATATGCACTAAGAAGGGATTTCCTGAAATTCTCACGAGATTGGGCAGAAACAGTTAAATTAAAACAAATGCGTGGGCGTAGCTGTGGGCTATAAAGAACATGAATCAATTTATACATTGTTGACCAAAGTTGTTTCGACCAACAAACAAATCTTCACACCAAATGCTTTTGATTTATGCAAATCAAATACAAATTACTTGGCAATAGCAGCTTCCTACTTTATCGTGTGCGAGAGAAAAGGACATCGATATTTCGCGATCATTTCGTCACATAACAATTGCTAATAGAGTTGATGTAATAATAATCTTGTCGCTATACAATTTTGGCCAAAGTTAAGAACATTATGGAGAACTCTCAGACATGCAGGTTACCTCCCGATGTTTTCCTTCACCATTTAGCAGCGATAATTAACAATTTCAAATTCGCTTCACTTGCACCAAACCCGTAGATCGACAACTCAGAGGTCCCGAGTACTCTTCGTTAATTACAGTCCTGTGTAAATTTACTCAGCCGATTCAACTTAATAATTACTGTTAGTTTTTTAAAGTATTTTATAAAAAATACTGTTTAATTAATTACCTGCTTAGACTGTTGACTTTTGGCCCGCAGCGGTATTTTACTTTATTTATTATTATTACGTTGGTGAAATATTGCGAAGTTTAATTTGTTATTTAGAAGACGCGTTTTATACTTTTTAGCTAATAGATGGTTTATAGAAGTAATTTTAATATTTTAGGTCTTCAGTTTAATACATCCTTTGTCGATTTCTATAATTATTTGAAAAATATCACAAAAGCGAACTAAAAAAGGAAAAGGTCAAAATAAATTCGTTGGGGAATCCTAGGAGAGAAAGTTTACAGCACTCGAAATATTTATTGATCCTGTATCCATAGACATTTAAGTCATTTACACCGAATTCGTGAATATACATTTGCACAATAAAGAAATTATCTATCTATCTACCATAGACATTCGTACAGATTTATTTATTTATGTTAACAAGGTTTCGTAAACCAATTACATTAACCACTCCTTGACATTAACACTACACAAACATTATGCACAGTAACACTATATATAGGATATAAAAAAGCACTGCTTCATATTATTTGATGCAATTGATAGATAACACCTGACTCGCTTATGTTTAACTTATCACCAGATATAGTAACATATAACAGACAAAAATAGTAAATGATCACCAAAATGAAACCCGCATTTTAATGTAAAATTATAACCAAAGTTTTAACATTTCGCTATCCTATTTAAGCAAAATGACTAATAAATCATTGTTAACCCAAAAGTAGTAAATGATCACCTAATTTAAACCAGCATTTTAATGTAAAATTATAACCACTGTACACTGACTCCGTGGTCTAATAGATAGCGTATGCGACTGCTGATCGGAGGTCCGGTGTTCGATTCCCGAGTCGGGTAAAAGTGTAACTGGGTTTTTCCGAATTCTCAGTATCAGCTCGGAGTCTGGTGATGTGCCCGGTAAGGGCAATAGGCTCGCCTCCTATTACGTGGGAAAAAATTCAAGGCGAAATGTGGGTTTAATATTACACCTCTGCTTACCCCTTCGGGGATACAGGCGTGAGTCTATAAATAAAAAAATACAAAACAGTTTTTTGTTAGTTGTATGAAATACCAACACATAAATTGGATTTGGTTACACCACCTACTTTAATAAACTAAGTTGACAGAGCCCTGCTTCGCAGGGCTCCTATTTTTGAATTAAGGATCACAAAAGAACCTAACATAACCTATTTATTTGGTGATCATTTACTCAATACTCAATACTCAATACTTTATTTGCATTTCACAATGTTTACTTAGGTGGTAAAAAAGTACAATTCTGATCATTGTGAACCCTGTCGGGCACAGCAAGTGTAGAAGAGAGGAAGAAATGAAGAAAAGTAATGTCTATTATTAAGAATGTAAATTATAGTTATATTCCATTTGTTTTATAATTATATAATGGTAAGCGTCTTATCAGTTAAATAATCATTAATTGAATAATAGCATTTATCAAATAAAATGTTTTTAACTATCTTTGTAAATATATGTATTTTGTTTTCTGATTTTATTGTATCTGGTAATTTATTATATATCTTAATAGACATTACATATGGGCTAGACGAGTGCATGGTTAAGTTAGACGTCGGTAGATTTAATCTATTTTTATGGCGGAATGTATATTTTACTTGTATGTCTTCTCGTTTTGTATAAAATTCTTGGTGTTTTTGTACAAATTTACATGTTTCTAAAATGTATATGCTTGGCAGGGTTAGGATTTTATAGTGCTTAAAATAGTGTCGACAACTTTCTGTATCTTCAATATTTGCTATTATTCTTATAAGTTTCTTTTGGCTTTTACTACATTTGGTGTTCGAATATAGTTTGAAGTGCAGCCGTGACTAAAATAGCTAGTACTATTTAATTTCAGACTTTATTTTTCTGGTGTTAAGTATGTATTTTTGGTTAAAGAACTGAGGGTATCAAAGCATTTTATGGTGGTCATTATATTTAACCCCAAAAAAAATAAAGGCTCTGATCTAACTGAAGATATATAAAATGTATTTTTAAAAACTTACAGCTTCAAATATAATTTTAACTCGGCGCCGTGTGTTCAAAATTGGTTTGCAGTACTTATGACGCCACGTTTCTATAAATAGAATTCAGCTGATGCAACTATTGATTCAAATATTGAATACTATGATAAAAATATAATATACTAGAGGACGCCAGCAGCTACGCCTGCATTTTTTTTTAATTTACCCGTTTTGGCCGATCCCGTGGGAATTTCGGGAAATCCCTTCTTAGTGCACCCCTACGGTCTCCAAGGAACATACAACAAATTTCAGCTTCCTGCGCCCAATAGTTTCGGCTGTAGCGTGTCTGTCAGTCAGTCAGTAACGCAAGGATTTTAGATAACGGTTATTACGCGAAAAGAAAATCGGGCTCACTGGCGTGCCATTGGAGAGGCCTAATAATTATCCTGCCAGAGTCCAGCAGTGGACTATGACAGGCTGATGATGCTCATTAGAAAGAGTTCTATTGGGATTACTAGCCAATTGAGAGATTAGTTGACATTATTTAAAAAGCATTGTCTTTTATAAATATTCGTTTCATATAAGGAATAAGCCGCATATAATATTATTTAGGTATGTAATTAGATTACTAAAAACAAGGCTAATCACAATTAACCTACTTCTAATAAATTTAAATTAAAGAAGTTGTGTTATCTGTGAAACCAGATTCAGTAATAGTTACAGAGAACTGTGAGTGTGAAGTGAGAACATTCGTGAAGTCCCGGAGAAAGTTAAACTGTCTTGAAACCCGTAACGAATTTAATCAAAAGCATATTAGACGAAAGCAGCGATAGCCTAATGGAAAGACCGACAGACTGCTACGCAGAGGGTCCAGGTTCGAATCCACGGCGGCACCGATGACTTTTCGGAGTCATGTGCGAATCAAATTGTTAATTATTTTTTTATATTTTTTTTAAACTTCTTGCACAATATAATAAAATAATGTACAAAGGCGGACTTAGTGCCTGTGGCATTCTCTGCCAGTCAACCTTTGGGTGGTGCAGAGACAATTCAAGGTACTCGTAGGTGCGTAAGCCTTAATGTGAAAGCAACTGAAAATATAATATATACCTGAATATCGCAATATATATTACCTAAAATACATAACATAATCCATATTAATATATATAAAATCTATATATATAAAATCTAATAATCACAATAAAATATATAAAGATGTATATACATATAGATATACATAAATATATATATTAATTACGATTATACAAATACACTATGAAGATTCTGCCAACTGTTCATTATACTGCCGACGGACTCTGGCCTTGAAAAGTTCACGAGAAGAAGACATCCTGATTGCAAGAGGGAGTGCATTCCACAGAAGGATTGACTGTATATTGAAGGAGGAATGAACAAGGGTAGAGCTATGGGACGGACAAAGAAGAAGAAGATTATAGGTAGAGCGAAGGTCCCTATCATGACTGCTGCATAGATATTGGAATTGAGGTGTAAGATAAGAGGGAGCGTTTGAAGAATTTAAATAATGAATAGAAGTAGTCAGCGTCCGCAGATTACGTCGTTGACGGATAGGTAACCATCGCAATTGTGAACGGTAAGCGGATATGTGGTCATACTTACGGAGATTGAAAATGAATCGAATGCAATTGTTGAGAAGTCGGTCGTGTTTATTGAGCAGATCTGCACTCAAGTCGAGATAACATACATCACCATAGTCGATAACTGGGAAAATTAGGGTTTGCACAAGCATCGTTTTCGTCTTAATCGGGAGGAAGTTCTTAAGGCGATAGAGAGATTGCAGTGAACTCGTGACTTTCTAACTAACACTCGCTACCTGAGTGCGCCAGTCAAGGGTAGTGTCAAGGTGTAGGCCGAGATTTTTTACACTCGGACTCAAGGGAAATGAGCCATTAAAAATTATAGGAGGGAGAGAATTTAAATCAACCTTGCACATATACGTGGGCTACCTATCAGAATTGCTTGACACTTAGTGGGATTTACAGGTAGGCCGAATCTGTTCGACCAGGCTCTAATCATATCTAAGTCCCGGTTAATCCCATCGATAGCTAGGTTGAGGCTTTCAACCCTTTCCTGAGTGTATATCTGTAGGTCATCGGCGTACAGATGATACGCACAGCGAAGTTCATAGGTTAAAAGATTAATAAACAATGAAAAAAGAAGAGGAGAAATTATACCGCCTTGAGGAACGCCAGAGTCAAGATGTCGCCACGATGATGAGGTCTCATCTACGCGTACCGACTGCTGACGTCCTCGAAGATAAGAAGAGAACCATTCCAAAGCGTCGGAAGAGATCATAAGGTAGGAGAGGACGGACAAGAGGATATCGTGATTGACGGCGCCGAAAGCGTTTGAAAAGTCCACCAAGACCATAACAGTGATCCTGGTATCTTCCACTCCCGCCCTGACGTCGCCAGTCACTTTCAGTAGTGCTGAGACAGTGCTATGTCCGGGTCTGAATCCCGACTGTAGTGGGGAAAGTGTGTTGTTTTTGGAGACAAACCCGGACAACTGCTTATGGACGCATGCCTCCAGCACTTTCGACAGGAATGGGAGAATGGAAATTGGCCGAAAATGTGAAGGGAGGGAAGGATTGGATATTTTTGGTAATGGGCGATCTAAGGTTTTACGCCATAAGGAAGGAAATTGACCGGACTCAAGGGAAAAGTTTAGGATATTGGTAAGTGGGGAAAGTAGAGAATCCAGGATGGCAGTGACCATATAACGACTCACGTCGTCACAGCCCACCGCTTTGGATTTAATAGACAGGATAACCTTTTTGATCTCTTCCGACGCGATTGGAGAAAAATTAAAAGAACTGATATTTTGACGCAACAATCCGGACACATTGTGTAAAGTTTGACACTTTATACTGGCATCCAGATTGTTGGCAGCAGTAAAATGATGATTAATGTCGTCTAATCCAATAGTCTTGGGGAAGTCTATATTCCGGTGCTTCCCAATACCGAGAGAGCCCAAAAATTTCCAAATACTGGCAGGTGAAGAAGACTCTATGTTGGCAAGAATATGTCGGCGTTTAGCGTTACGTATTATCTGGTTACACTAATTCCTAGCAGTCTTAAAGGAGCTCCAGTTTTCGTCACCCCAATCTCTTCGGTATTTCCGAAAAGCTCGGTCTCTGCGCCTCATCGCCATCCGAACGCCCTCCGTCATTCAAGGCGCCGGAGGACGCTTTAGTTTGATCTTCTTAACAGGAGCGTAGGCGTCGTACAACCTGATTCGTAAAAAATTTGGACCTTGTTATCAACTGAGGTCGCCGCAACCAAGTTATTCGAATCTATTTCTGAAGCATCTAGACGCAATTTATCCACATCCATCCGAGAAAGACAACGCTTGTGCAAGACTTTAAGCACGGGTTTAGGAGGTTTAAGGATATAAGAAAGGAAAATGAGGTAAACAAGGGAGGGATCAGATATAAGAATTATATTTAGCCAGGTACTATCCCCATTGGGATTGTGGTGCGTAGCTTGAAGGGGTAAGACGTGAAGGCTGGCAGATTCGAGGATGCGGAGAAGACGAAGTGAACGGGAATACCGATAGGATAGAAGGTCGGTATTGAAATCTCCCATGATGTTGTAATGTGTATACTCGTCTGAGTATACACATTACAACAAGGATTCTAGTACCAATTCGAAGTCGGTGAAGTAATCGATAGAAGGTGGACAGTAAACTACTCCATGAGCCAATTTAGTTCCCCTGACCCAAACCTCTAGAAAGAGAAATTCTGCAGAACCAGAATACTGTGAAGGAGAAGAAGCAATAATTTTGTAAGGAAGGTTACTACGCAGATATATACATGTATATATAGCTACTCCGTGTAGCAAAACATCGTGAGGAAACCTGCATGTCTGAGAGTTCTCCATAATGTTCTCGAAAGACATGTGAAGTCTGCCAACCCGCACTTGGCCAGCGTGGTGGACTATGGCCTTACCTACCCTTCTCATAATGGGAAGAGGCCCATGCCCAGCAGTGGGACAGTATAAATGGCTAATGATGATGTTACTAGACGAGTTGGGCCACCACAAACATATTTAAAAGTTTTTAATTCCAGAAATTGTATTGTATGAATTGAATAATTAATTATGTATTCATCATGCCCTTTAATCGTATCACACCCATATATTTAAACTATTTTTCTTTCAATACGTTATGTCTTTAAGCATGCCTCACTTCGCGACAGTCATGCTAATTTAATTTAATTTTAAAATTGACGTTCATAAGCGTCACATTGTGACCTAGATGAATAAATGATTTTGATTTGATTTGATTTGATTTGAATGTAGATCCCGTGACCCCGCCATTCAATGGGATCGGATAGAGGAACACCATGGTGGTTTTAGTGGGTAGTCCCGGCGCTTCTCGTCGGGGAGTCACCACACTCTCCCTAGATTGAGCCCCTTTAGGGGCCCAGCCTGGGGGAGTCAGCCCGTAAATTGTTTGGTTTCCACCATGAGTCAAAAAAAAACATGCCTCACTGGAAATAGTTTCGCATATCTTACAATCAAGACTCTTTAAACCAATTTTAATTAAATGGCTATATATCTTTAATAATATATTTAAAACCAGCATATCGCGTAATAGAATCCGTTGACCATAGTTTGACTTAATTTTTTTTCTATAAATGCAGACGTGTCAAATATATACGAATTCTGTCACATTTTTCTCGGCTTTTCTTCCATCGCGACTAAAAATAGCGTGGGTAACTAACTCCTAAGGAAAGCAAGGGCTTTATATACAGCACTCATATATCCTTCGACAGATTAGATCGATCTTCCTTGTACTCATTTATTCTTGAGCCCTTGTGTGTTTTGTTACGCCCAGCGTGAGTGGGTCATATCACAACAGATTGCGTCGTGAGTTCGTGTATTTTTGGTAAAATAATACAGGTTTTTAAGGATTTTCTTGAAAATTCAATTTTATTATTTAAAAGACGAGTTCTAATTGCGCTGGCAAACCTAAGTCAGGTACAAAAACCATTTTGTTTTCTGAAGACATAAGCGGGTTAATAACAACATATTAATATTATAATAATATGGAATTATAATACTTACTGTAAGACTAAATATTTTTATGGTTACTAAGCTAGTAGTACAGATCTGCAATATCAGAATTATTAAACCTATTAGTAAGATAGGTTTTCTGTGAGAAAATTATAAGAAAAGAACTATGGAATGAAACTTACAGTCTTGGCTATGTTTTAAATTTTTGTCATATTTTTGTGTAACGTTTCACTCTAGAATCCTAAACCAGCTTTAAAATTTCTAACGATTTTCGACCTCAGCACTCAGTTTTTCAATGTAGACGAATTCACTGCCTAATTATCCCATAGTCTGACGATGATTCTAAGACTCGCCTGGAGCGTGATTAGAGAAAAACACGTTAATATCCCCTATATCTCTTTGCTTAATTCAATATCGTCATAAATATTCAGTACCACTTTTTACTCAGGAATCGAACTCAAGACCACATCCAGTCATTAACACTGCTGCTGACCACAAAAGCAATCATAACATTAATATTAACTAACAGAGTTCAACGTGCTACAAATCATATTCAATAAACAAATAAAACGAGCACACCGAAATAATTATCTCTAAATGACCAGCTAAATTAATGCATAATTATTATTTGAATAAATATAATAACTAGAATTACTCCAAATAAACAAAATGGCAGACGCGTTCTCTAATTAAATTGATTAACAGTTAAACTATAGTAAAACCTCGTCTAAAAACATTTTAGACGAGGTTATAGTTTTATTACCGTCGTTTGACGAGGTATAGTTTTATTACCGTCGCCATATTGCTTACTTAAGATAAAATGCATCAACGTAATTGGTACTGGCACTTACATTTGCTACTAAAATGAATGCAACGTTTCAGAAAACCTTAGCACGAAATGATCCGTGAATAACCGAATGAAAGAACTTTTAAGCGAAAATGTAATTTACTTTATTTTGTGCTAGGTTTTGCCTTCGGTTTTGCCCGCGTTGTATATCAATAAAAAGTGAACTATTTGTAAAACTCGAAAATTTATTAGAAATCGTATTATCTAGTTTTACATGATTGTAGTTTACTTTTTAAGTGCGTGCCACACAACTAATACTTTCATCCCCTTTCAGACATCAGTTTTACATTTTTGAAAAAGTAGTCAATGTTTGCGCCATGGAAAATTACATCAACATTGGTTCAGTGATTTAAGCCTTTAAAGCGTAGTACAAACACATTTTCATAATTTCATATCAGTATGGATCGGGTTCTTATATTTTATCTCAACAGCAAGATGTTTGAACTTAAATTGCTATGTGTTTTAATAAAAGCGAAGATCAACACTCTTGTTGCGAATGAGTGGGACGGACATTCGTCTTAATAATTCTCAATTAGTTTTATTACAAAATAAGAACTTAATAAAACGCTTTTCTAAGACTAGCGTTGTATTATATTTACAATTTCAGTACTTGATATCAAAGAAGAGTAATTAAATTCATTCTTATGATTATTTAAAGGCTTTTTAAAGTTTAATTTCAATAAATTACACGATACGAGCATGTTAATTTAAACATTAGCATGTGTACAAATCGTGAAAGTTTGGAAATATATTATATTACTAGCTTTTGCCCGCGGCTTTGCGCTCGTTAAATTCGGGGTAACACAAATCTACTATCAGTCTCAAGTTGTGTGAAGACACTCCTGATTATTCTAAAGACTTCAGAAACTCTATAAGATACAAAGTAACTCAGTCAGTATCCATGACATTATCTACCGAAATATATCTATGAACACTTTCGCATTTATAATATTAGTAGAGAAAATGGTTTCAGTCGTTTAAGCGTAGTATATAATTATCAGTTTATATCTTAGACTATATAGGTTTATATATGCGAACAACGTAATAACCGTGCACAATATGACATTATGTATGTGACATGTGACAGTACTGAGAGATAGCACATGTGCACAGCACTCAATTATTACAGCGCATGCGTTTTTACTTTCAAGAGGTTTTGTGCCGTACAAACTTCTGCCCTCCCTACAGTCCCTCCCAGGTAATTTTTGCAAATTACGGTAGCCTATGTCCATCTCCATAGTCTTATATATCTCTTTATTAAATTTCAACAAAATCGGTTCAGCCGTTTTAGCGTGAAAACGGAACATACATACACTCTTTCGAATTTATAATATTAAGTAGGGATGTCAGTTCGGGATTGTGCGAATTATCATACAGCCTTTCGCAGTCTACTGCAGTATAGGTTTCTCCTTATTTGCGCTACAGTAACATTGTAAGTCAGTAGGAGTATTAAGCCTACTATACACGCTGACCAAATCGGTTGGTATAGGATTTGATGTCGAGTTTTCAGTCTCTTTGCAAAGATACAATCTCCATCGTGTCTAATTGTCCTTAGTTGCCACTTATGACACCCAAGGAATGAAAAATTGTAGTTATACTTCGGATCTTTAATACATTTAACCCACGTAATCTAAATATCAAATAAAAAAATATCAAAAATAGTATGATGCTTCACAAAATCTTAAAATATCAACATTGTCGATGTATTTCAGCGTAAAAGTTAACATGCGTTTCTTAAATATATGGTCGTATATTTTAACAACAGTGTTTCTAATTCTCCCAAACACGCCATAGGTAATATATTTTAAGTACATGTGGTAAGTGATTAAATTAATTGAATTTATTTTTTCGGCTGGTTTATTGATCATTGGGAATAAATCCTTCACAAAGTCGCTATGGTACCCGATAAGTTCATAGCCGGACACGCACTTCTTGACAACATTTTTCAAAAATAATTATTTTTTAAATTTGCCAGACGTGTTTAGAGAATGCTTCGAACCGCTATAGAGGAGAAAATACACTAGAGTATACGCCTACTCATAAAATGATTGTGAATAAAACCTCTTCAATATAGTGGAATGAAAGTATTATACAGTAAGGCGGCTTTCAATTTATTTGAATATTCAGTATTTCATTAAGATCCAAATTAATATTTTGATTGTGTCTGCTGGTATTTAAATATTGTGTGTATAAAGAGACTCTCATGAACTAGCTAAATCGTTATCATATATAAAACGTTATCCCGGTTGCATTCAAGGCCTCTTGGTGTTATGAATATTGGTTTTATGGATAAAAGTAGTGAAGTGGTCGTCTTGACACTACTATTGTGTGCTTTATTGAATTCTCCTCGAAACGGTCGCATGCTATGCGCATACCACTGAGGTTGTATACAATATGCATGGACTCGACGCCATTGGATATCGTGGATGCCTTTACCTTTAAGTGAGTAAGCCGTAAATTTCCTTTCACTCGATTTTAAGTCGACCTCAACTTTGAGTGCTCTTTTCTTTAATCGCATTTGTGTAACAATAGGTAAAACCGTCTTCTTTTTCTTTCTTTCTTTCTATGAGCTTAAGTATCGGACTGGGGAACAGTCACACCTGGTTTCACTAATATGTACTCCTGACTTCATTTTTCTCTCCCTGATTTCATTTCATTCGTGTCAATATTACTTTGGAAACTTTGCGATAAGAGTACGGCAGCGATAGCCTAGTGGAGACACCAACGGACTACCATGCAGAGAGTATCGGGTTCGAATCCACGGCGCGCACCGCTGACTTTTCAAAATTATGTGCGTATTAAATTGTTCCTTACCACTTGCCCCGTGCTTGGTATATAATAGCACGTAAAACCATCGGTCTCAGATGTCATGAAGATCTTTGACAGTCGTTACGTGAATTCAGTACCCTCAAATAAAATAATACTGGGCTAAACCATGGAATATCTCTAAACATATAGATAGACTAGCTTTTGCCCGCGGCTTCGCTCACGTAAATTTTGGGTTCTCTAGTTATAGTATATCATCGATGTTCGGGGTGACACAAATCTTCTTTATTGGGTGGATACTATATAACTGTAAAAAGTATTTACACATACAAACTACTTAGTACTAAGACTTAGTAGTACTCAAAATGTTTTCCGGTATCTGTGAAGTTTCGCGAGAGTGGCCAATATGGCGACTGTGATTTGTCTGTCAGAACCATTAGAATTTAACAAAATACTCGACAATCCGAATTTTGTTGTCGACTCGAAATTTTTATTTTTTATTGTTTTATTATTCAGGTAAGGTTTCGATGTACTCCTTGAGGAAGTTATTAATATAAGATTTGATACTGCGACAGCAGCGCAGTCCGTCGGTTCCAATGTGAAATATTCCGAAATCCACTACTACACAAATTAAAAATTAGGAAAAAAAAAAACATTTTTCTGTGGACTATCAGTTACATACACACGCACACAAGAAATATATATATTAAGATATAGCTATTCCTTTGGGTTGCGGATGTCAGACGGCAGTCGCTATGTGGAAAAGTTGATATTCTGTCATATCTGGTTGGACCGGTAAGCGGACCCTGGGCTTCAAGGCGTGTAAGTCTTGGATGCAACCGGGATAAAGCTAGGACGACGATGAATTTTCGTGATGAGAGCAATAAATAAATATATTTATATCGTCATTTGGATCGAAATATGACGCCAGATTTTTTTAAAACTGATATCAGTTTAACTCCTAATACAAAACTTCTTTGACAGCCTGTGCATAAAGAAATATTTCGTCGCTTTGCAGTAACGATTAAATATCAAGAAAATGTCGTAGCAATTGAGAATATCGTGTCTTTGGCGACCTGGCGAGATACCAAGCCTGTGTTCTCTGCAGTTATATATCAAGGTACACAAACTATAAGTCATACGTAAACCAAGATAAGCATGACATTTTTAAACCAACGAATTTTATGTTTTTTTTTTGCTAGAAATAAAGAAAGTTTAGGATCAAAGATGAGTGCTATACACTTATATATTAGTAGACTTCACCCAGAGTCCTACCCATGTGCGATTACTTTACCCCCTTAGGGTGAGAATTGCCAAAAAAATGTCTTAGTGCTCGGCCCTGCCCAGCCTACCCCTAATCATCATCATCTTCTTAGCGCTATCCCAGTTTCAATCTGGGCTCCGCTTACTAGTCTCACCGGATTTGGCTGAATATTAGCTTTTCCACGGAGTGACTGCCTGTCTGACCTCCGCAACCCGAAGGGATAGCGATATTCCATAGTTTAGACTAGTGTCAGTTTATTAGAAAGTACTGACGCCCTGTAACGATTCTCTTGTCAAAGATCTTCATAACAACCGGGACCGATGGCTTAACGTGCTCTCCGAGGCACAGGACAAGCTATAATTAACAATTCAAACCCAGCCTACCCCTACACTACTCAAACAATATACATGACAAGTTTTAACTTCTTGCTCTCATTAGTTTCTGCTGTGTGTTGCCTGTCATTCAGTCAGTAATGGCAGATTTTTATTTTATGTGTAAAGGTTGTCTTTACATTTGTCATCAAGCAGCCTTTATATATTATTTTCGAATACTCAATACATCTCGCTACAATAATATAAAGTTATTGTTGATGGATAACTTGTCCTTCAGCTTTTAAAATCGTCAGTATCTACTACATTTCTATTCTTATTATTATAATTAATTTTACATTACAGTACATACAGTCTACCCATCATCTTAAAAACACAAAATTGAATCTTATCAAAGCCACGCCTGACGGAGCACAACCAAACACGTTTACATCTATGTAAACTAATAAAACACTACAAAATAGTTCAATCTAGGAACGCAACAGAGACACGATATCCTTATTTTGGGGGATAAAATGCACCGCCGTGCAAGGTGCGATAGCTATCGTAAAAGTGAATGAACCCGGCTTTAGAAGGTTGTACCCGGAGCTCCGAAGGCTCAGAAGGCTTAAGAAAACTGTGTTGGAGCAGGATCAGGCGTTTCGGTTAGTTAACACTAGTTTCTACTAGAAGTTTTCTTGGTTATTGAAATATGGCGAAGGTAATTATGCGGCGCTGTTTTGCAGTGTGTAGTACGTTGCATTGAATTTCTTTTAGCACTTACCTTTTTTTTACATGTAATTATTTTGAAATCTTGCTTTCTTGGCGTCTGAAGCTTTCTAGGATATAAGTTACTTATTTAAAATAAATAGTGGCACCAAAAGAACTTTTAATTGTTAACAACTAAACGATGAAATTAAGATTTATAATATTAGAGGTTTGCAAAATAGTTTGTATTAAACATCAAGCATAACGGGTTTCTGTTCCCTGCTATGAATCACAAAAAACGTTGTCTCGTGTGGGTATCGAACTCACAACACTCGGCGCAGTTCTAACCGGCAAGACTTTTAGACGTTTAGCCTAAACCACTACGCCCGTCATACGTATAGTTGAGATTATAACGTCACCACGCAAATTGATCAAACTATAATTCCCTTCATATCTGATACCTGTTTACTAACCCGAACATTATCCCATATAACACCCGGCACCAATAAAGCTAACCCCGGATTACATATTAAGCACAGCACACACTGCGCTAACAAATTACCTGCACTTGGGCTAAACAAGCTGTGTGCACTTAGCCTAATATGAGCGCGGTCAGCGTTGGAATAGCGCCAGTTGCCTAATTTTTAAGTAGTTCTTTGGCGTAAATGGTTTTGTTACTAACAGTAATGGTAACTTCTTCAGTAGTGAGTTATACTAAAGAAAAGGTATTTCTGTATAGGTGGAGCTGAAGTACGTACAAACGACACTTTAATAGTCTAGCGGAGAAACTGTCAGGCTGCCTTGCAAAGGACCTTGAGTTCAAACTTACGGCATGCTTCTATGACTTTTCAATATACATAGTAAATTTGTTTATTATTGCGTGCCCCGTGCCTGGTGAGCACGTTAAGCCATCTATTCCGGTTGTCATGAAGATCTTCGGCAGTCGTAATAGTCATTGCAACTGACTCTGCGACTGACTGTCTGAATGACTAGCCCTCTGGGGGGCAATTCTTATATTTATTCAAAATGCAGTTTGGTTACTTGATGCACCTAAAGCTAGCTAAATTTGTGCAAATGTACTTATGTCATAAATGGTAGTCTTCTAAAATAGTTGATATTTGAATGACATCGCGACTAGATCATAAATTGAACAAAGAGGCAAACTATGAGTCAACGTCGAACTATATATTAATTTAGACGATGATGACATCTTTATATCTATATATTAAAAGAATTTGTGTTTTATAATACGAGTCGGCCAGCCCGTTCTACGCAACCGATTCGCATGAATTTTTAAATGAAAGCTCTCGCTGCATAGATTTGTCATCAAGCATTAGAAATTACCTAACTAGCACATTCATCAAGTTATATGCAAAAACAGTTTTCTCCCATACATTTTTTACGTTTTCGTAGCCGTAGTCAATGACTTTCTGCTTCTATATATCTGGTTCTCATTGAGGTAGGCGTTTCGTTATAGGCCTAAAACACGCGCTGAAAAGAGCTCTTTCATTTGATGGTATGCTCATTTAAATTGGGTAAGTTTGAAGGAAGATAGGTGTGGACATTGAACTTATTTTTCAATATTTTCCTATAAATTTCTTAAGATTCCATTGCTTTCTCTCTACATGGACGGTTCTTAATTCAAAAATATTTTTATGGCATCTAATAAGTTCCTTGCGGTAACTGCCAGGAAAAAACGTTATGCCTCCTTAAGGTGACCTTGCCTTACTTTAATACGGGTGTGAGTGTGTGTGGTGGTGTGTAAAATTATACCCGATGTTGGTAAAACTATCACTATAATGAATTATCGCTGATGGCAGGTAATATTCCCCGAATGTTACCAGTTAACTTTTAATGTTGGGTGAACTGATCTCTGATGTTGAGGAATTTTCCTTACGTTTTATGTTAGGAAAATTTTTGAATTTTTAAATGACGGACTTTCTTCGGGCATCTTATTTTTTTTTATGTGGAACATATTACCCGCTGTAATATAGGTATGTATGTCATAGTAGGTACTATTGTCATATAATTATATTATTACAAGTGGTAGTTATGGTAGAAATTGTAGTTTTGGTAAGAATAGTAGTTTTGAGAGAAAAGGTAAAAAAAGGTACTTTTGACAGCACCGGCGATTTTGGTAGAAATGGTATTTTGGCATATATTGTAGTTTTGGTAGGAATGTTACTTACGATTGCTACCAAAGCTACTATTCCTACCAAAAGTACAATTTTGACCAAAACTATAAACGTCATTATTACATTTCTAAATTATGATGGATTAATCACACCCATACACAAAACAAAATAAATCATGCTACTCACAGAAATATTTAGCTGGATAACAGAAATAAAACCTATTTTCTTACTTATAAAAAAAGTTATTTATCTATATTTTTATTTTTGATAATAAAATATTGACAGATAAAGAAAAAAGTGAAGTTAGCGTAAGTTAGTTCCTTAAGTTTCTGATTTAATAACGTATTTTTTGTGAGTAGTTGTGTTTTCAATTATAATGATGGTTCTTGGAAGCAATCAAATTAAATCTAATATAGCTATATGACTATTTACACATAAAATAAAACAATAATTTCTATACTTAAATAACTAAAAAATACATTAAAAAAAAAGAAGAAAGGAAAAGAAAATTTAGAGGGAATTTCTTGGAAGGAAATTGAAAAATGCTCAGAGAAAGTTTGAACAAAGAATCTTGGTCAATGACGGCCCTGTTTGAGATTTGGTACCGGATGGTCCTCCTACTGCTAAAAAATACGGGTGGAAACGGGTTCAGATTTGATTAATTCTACCATCAACAATTTTCAAGTGATTTCCATTCTTGGTGACGGTAATTGCTTATTCCGCGCAATTTCTTATTGTTTATATGTAAGTGAGAATAAATATTATGAAATTCGTTTGGCCACTGCTGATAACATTGTCAATAAGTGGGATGTATATAGTAACTTCACTGTTGGGGACGAAGCATATGGCCAGACCATTACAAATGCAACACATTACAAACGTGTGATGGGTGCCAATGGACAGTACGCAGGGCATGCTGAACTTCAGAGTGTAAGTGAGCTATATCCCGAGTGTCAATTCAGAGTTCACCTGGAAAACAGTAATACGATTACTGACTATGGTACTGGCGAAATTGTTCATAACTTGCTATTTTCTGGGCACCTGGACGAAGGACATTACAGTGTCCTAATGGAAAGAATGGTAGGGCAGCACAGTCATATTGAAGAACTTTCTTTCATCAATGTTCAGTTAGGTATTCATATTATATATATCCCTATTGCGCGGCAAACCATTCAGTAATCCCAAGGTGGAAATTTCACGATACTTAAGGTGAAACGCAAAGCCAATGTTGTGAGAAAAGATGTTTTGTGATAGGTATATTATATTTTTGGTAAGAATATCATCTTTTTACTTATTAGATAAGGCTACAATGTACTCATCATACCTATATATAAGAGCTTTTTTATAATATTAAAATATGCTGTGGAGCAGCACGGGTCCTCTAGTTAAGTATTTTATTCTTAATTAATTATTCTTTATTCTTAATTATGATGAACGATCTTCCTAGTGTTCTTAATAATACTGAATGTCTGATGTTTGCTGACGATTTAAAGCTTTCTTGCTCTGTCACAAACGTTACAGATTGCGTGGCTCTCCAGCAAGATATTGATGCAGTTGAGAACTGGAGCTTAAGAAATAAACTGTCGTTCAATGTAGCTAAATGTAAAATAAAACTTTTTCTAAATCTCGTTCTGCAAACACAGCGATTTGTAAATTAGCAGATACACAACTAGAACGTGTAACAAATATACGCGACTTGGGGATAATTATGGACAGCAAGTTGAGTTTTCGAGAACATATTCAGCAGATTTGTAAGGAAGCGAATAAATCTCTTGGCTTTATAATGAGAACAGCATATCAGTTTAATAGCACACATGTTGCAAAGCTACCTTATAATGCCTACGTTAGGAGTAGGATATATGGAATCCCAAGAAACAGCAATATACCCTGTTGATTGAGAAAGTACAGCGCAAATTTGCCCGTTACTTGTATAAACGTGAATATGGATACTATCCGTATCCGTATGGATATAAATCCATCTGCATTTGTATCAGGAATGGTTGGTCTCAACACTTTACTTCTCAGAAGGAAATTAATACACTTAGTGCATTATTACCTATTGCAAAGAAATAAAGTTGATAATCCATCGGTGCGGGAGTGCATTCATTTGTATGTACCCGACAACTATTTACGAGGTGCTGGACGTAGGCAACGACAACTTCTCGCCTGCCCACCCACCTGGCGTTCGCCTCATGCTCGTAATAGCCATACTGCTAGAGGGATTACATTCCTGAACAATTACCTGCGACACAGTCCGGATACAGACATATTTTGTGGCAAGCCCAATAGTATTAGAGCAGACACGCTACAATTTTTTAATTTTCTGTCATTTCTGTTATTTTATAAAGCTTTATTTATTTAACAATGTAATAATAGTATTGTATAACTTCTAAGCATACAAGAGCTTTGGTTTCGACTGTAAGTTTGTATTGCATATTAAATAAATGAATAAATAAGTTAACAAAATACGAATGTGAGTCAATTCAAAATCCAATCGCATTGCCTTCAAAATACAGTTTTAACTTCTTTCTGTCCTCTAGATATTGGCTACCGGTTCTAACCGAACTCGTTCGACCTCTATATGCCAAGCTTCCCAAATATAAATTTTCCCAGTAAGTAGGTGCTGAACTAAACTTAGTCCCAATTCAGAGCGCTCCTATTATTTCACGACTTGGCTACACTTGTTAGTTTGTAAGACGTATGTATGCCATATATCAATGTGGTGAATGTAATATTTTAGGGTTATCTATACATGACAGTCGGGTAAGTGAAGGGAATGTCTCAATTAAAGAGAGTGTAGTGGTTAAGGCGGCTGTCTTATCGTTTAGTAGTATTGTGATTTAATATTTAGGTAAGATAAATATCTATGTGATGCTAAGGTTGAATGTCCTCTGTTTGGATCATAAAATTCCAGATCACACAGAGTTTGTTACTAGTTGCAGATTTTATCAATATTTTATTAAAAGTCTCTAGTATTTGCAAATAAAAATAAAGTCTGCGCTGTTTTCTTTTTACATCTACGTTAAATTTTTTGTACGTCTGTTTTCGTCTTATTATTTTTGTCAATACCTACTGATTTTCGTATGGTATGCATTGTGTAGGTATGGAATAATAAATTTTACTTTTTGTTCTTGTAACTATCCCAAGTGAATGTTGAACCAAGATTTTCGATTAATGGAAGAAAATGACGGGGTTACTAATAAAACCAAAATGTGGCTATTTACAGAGGTCAAACAGTGGTCGCTCATAATCAACAGCCCGCAGTGCTGTTGTCCACTGCTGGATTTAGACTCTTCAATGGCACGCCACTAAACTCGATTAAGAATCAAATATTCCGGCAAGACTGCATGTTGAACGGCTTAGATGGATGCGGAACAACTTTTGTACCACGGTTTATAACAATGATGATACGGCAAACGGCCTAAAGTAGTAGAAGAATGCAATCTTACACGTGTACAATCAATACATACATACATAGACTCACGCCTGTTTCCCGGACTGATAGGCAGAGACTACGGAACGCCCGTCATTTGCAACGATCCTGACATATCTCTCTTGCTTCATTCACTCCCATCAAATTCCTCATCACCTTTTCCTGTTTTAAGGATGTCTCCAATCAGGTCAGAGAACGTCCGCCTAAGTCTTCCCCCTCGTCCTGTCCCATTCACACTTTCCTTATATATCTGCTTGATCAGTCTTTCCTCATCCATCCTCTCCATGTGCCAAAACCACCTTAGCATACCAATCAATAAAGCAATGTAAATAGAGACGGTATAAAATTGACAAACAATTGCCTAATTTCAGCCGAGGTTTTTTTTATAGTAAGCAATTACAGCCGCCCATGAACACAAGTAACATCATAGGAGTCACAAGTACGTTGCCGCCCTTTAGGGTTGGGAAAAGGGATAAGATGAGGAGTGGGATGAGGGACAAGGAATAGGGGATAGGGCCTTAGTTATTACATTGTACACGACTTTTCTTTGTATTTTAAGCCAGACTTGAAAAATTAAATCCTATGTCATGGGGTATTTTAGTACACTCATTATGGATCACACAAAATGTTGTTTTATGTGTTACTCTATTCTGTTGTAATCTATATAAAAGTTAATTTAAATTGAATTTAAAATTGTAATACATTTCATCACATCGCTAAACTAAAACAAATCTACAATAAAAGCGCTCCTGTTCAGAATATTTCTTAAAAGCTGACAACCAAACTTTCTTCTCTGTAACAAACAAGAAATATTTTGAAAACAAAACAAAGTAAACATTGTCAACACAATGGTGTTACGCGGCAACACATTGACCGACTTACGAACTCCACAGTTGTTGTAAATCTCACCTTTGTGTGAGACAAAAGATCCAGAGCTAATCCTTTACTTAGAGACATTGCTTGCATTGTTCGTGAGACAAAGAACATACGTCACTTGTCCCGATTTCGTATGGCGTGGCGTAGCGTTGATTGTTTTTAATTGGCACGCTTCCTAGAAATATTACAAAGTTGTGAAAAGATTTTGATAATAAAGGAATAAATAACGAAATAATAACCCGGAAAGGACTGGGCGAGTCTTTTATGGATTACTGGCCCTTTTCCATGGCTGCAAAGTTTCATAGTAATCCGTTCATTAGTTTTATTTATATAGTGATCATGAATGCTTGATATAAAGCGTGAATTTGAGTACTGGTGGTAGGGCTCTTATTGCAGGGGCCTTCTAGCTATGTACAAAGTCAAAGTCAAAATCCTTTATTCATTTGGGTCACAATGATGAAGTCACTCATGAACGTCAAAATAACAAATTTATAAAATAATTACTTAAAGACTCTACATTTACATTTACTGCCACGTTCGCAAAGCACGGGCAAACCATGAGAAAGAACGAGCAATAAAACTCAGGGTCCCTCTTTTTCATCGCCAGGTTTTGCATAATACACATAATTTACATCTGCAACTAAATAAAAGTAAACTAAATAAAAGTAAATATTAACAAGTAAAAAACAAAACTAAATAAAAGTAAATATTAACAACTGATATAGAAGGTGTAACAACACCTTCTATATCACTTGTTAATATTTACTGTACATAAACTCAAGCATAATACTTAATTTTAATTTTGTTGTTCATTTAGTTAGCCTCCTCAAAATAGACCTGGTGAAACAGGAGAATCCACTTACATTATATATACCTAATAATGCAGGCAATCTGCGAAAGTGATCAGAACCATGATGGAGATGATGCAGTTAAAAATTAAAATTTAATACCAGCCCGCAAGACCGTCATCGACCAGTCATCGCAAGTAGCACCCGTTCACGAGTATGACGCACGGGCCAGCCATTATCCCTCTCGTCATATTAGAGGGACAGGGATGACCCGACACACGACGCCACCACAAGAAATGACATTTTAGTAAGCATGACGACAACGGTATACGAACCGGCAGTAGGAAACAATCTATCGGTATACTGACCATGACCGCCAATTACTTACCTGCACTTTCCAGATCGTTATTATTAACATAAATTAGTGGAACGCGTGAAGGAATGCAAATGTAGAAAGAATTTTGTGAAGGTGACAAGTGAACAATGATATGATCAGGGATAAATAATGTTAAACTACATTCAACAAATCATAAAAATATCCAAATCCTGCAAAAATCATGTGTTCACGAGGCACCTCCACTTAACATGAAGCGACATGTTAAGTGGAGGATCAAAACGAGAATTTAACAAACTTAAATAACAATTATACAAAACGGTCAGAAAAGAAAATATAGCCTAAGCCTATCCCCATGGTGTCTTATCATTTAAAAATTCCTTAATAGTGTAATAACCCCTTTGTAAAAGAAAGTTTCTTATTGTCCGTTTGTACCACTGCAGTATCAGTTATTCTGCTATCAATTAGTGGAACTGTACAAAATGTGTAGTACTATGTTACAGTTTGAATGGTACAGTGTGTGAAATGCGAGAATAAGAAGAAAGTGAAATTATGTCTCAAAATAGGCGACAACTCAGCGGTGTCTCTGATAAGGCCATATTCTTGCCGCTTACCATCATATGGGCCGTAAGTTCGTTTCCCACTTTATGGTAGGAAAAATACTTGGCTTGACTTGACACCGTATTGGGCTAAGTAAATAGGACTTGATGTATTGACCGTGTGACTTCCGCCATTTTGAATTAAACGTGACACCACATAATCAAAACGCTTTATAAAATTCCGACGAATAATTTCCTCCTATTATTCTGTAAGTTATAACTAGAGATAGCGTGCTAGATACGCACGAACAAATAAACATACAGACAAATATAACACCAAAACCTATACCTCCGTAGCCAGGAATAAAATCAGTTTACCTACAGCATAAAAGTCTTGGTGGTTTCTTTAATGCGTGTCACAATTAGTAGCCCGATCAATACAAAATTACAACATTTTAGAGCCCAAAATCGTATCAAAAGCCACATTAAAGAATGTCTGCCGTCTACCATACTGATTGATAGATACACTTCGTTACTACGATTGTATCGTGTAGACAATGAAATATGAGTACAACTGATGGCGTAGAGGGTCTACGAGCTACGAAGACGTAGCTAGGAGCGTAACATTCATTTCATTGTATGTAGTATATTGTGAAAGATTTATAGCATGGTGCGTATTATAAACTGTACTTTTAATTGTACAACCATTTTCGTTCAACTTTTAGAATAAAAAACATATTTGATGCATCTTAGCGGTACTAAAAATATGGTGTCGTGTTGAACTCGTATATTTAAAACACTTTATTACAAAATCTTTCGCAATCCACTGCTGGACGTACACTTCTGCCAATTTAAGTCACAATGAAATAATGTGTCAATATGATGATTAATTGAGCCTACTATACCACGCTGGCTAAAGGTTTTTTTTTCATAGTAATAGGCGGCAAACGAGCAGACGGATCGCCTGATGGTAAGCAATTACCGCCGCCCACGGACACAAACAACACCACAGGAGTCTCAAGTGCGTTGCCGCTCCTTCCGAGATCCATCCCGAGGTTAGGATGAGGAGAGGGATGAGGGAGAAGGAATAGGAGATAGAGCCTCCGACACTCTCACTCACCGAACGAAACGCAGCAGTTTAGGTACTGTTACTTTACGTCGATTTTCTGTGAGAGGGTAGTACTACCCCAGTCGAACCGGCCCATTTATGCTGAAATCAGCAGGTCAGGGTTTTGATGTCAAGCTTTCCGTCTCTTCGCTAAGATATAATTTGTTTCGTGTATTTTTCTTATGCACCTTGGGTACGACACCCTACAAATGAAATAGGTTCGTCGCTCTTTGTATCCTTGATCCGTCTCTACTCAAACACATGCAATATTAAAATGACTGCCTTCGTGGTCCAGTGGATAGCGTATGCGTCTGCTGATCGCAGGTCCCGAGTTCGATTCCCGGGTCGGGCAAAACTGTAACTGAATTTTTCTGAATTCTCAGTCACAGCACGGATTCTGCTGATGTGTCCGGTAACGGCAATAGGCTCGCCCCCTATTACGTGGGACCTAAAAATTCATGGCAAAATGTGGGTGTAATATTACACCTCTGCCTACCCCTTCGGAGATACAGGAGTAAGATTATAAAAAAAAGAAAAACTTTATTAAAATAATAAACTTTCCAGTCCTTGAAACCTCTCACCATACTATTTTATAGGAAATTAGTAATCTAAATGGTAACGGTCGTGTGACCACAATTTATTTTATCCGCTCGAAACTTCGGGCAAAGCGACCTATACAACCATTATAATGCGCAATTAGAATTCTTCAATAATAATTTAATAAACTATGCAACAATTGTTATAACACTACTAGATGAGCCCGTGGTTACACCCACCTTATTTAAGGCTACTGCTCTGCTCCCGTGGCTCATAGCGTGATGTTATAGGTGTAGCTTAAAGCCTTCGTAGATAAATGGGCTATCTAAAACTGAAAGGATTTTCAAATTGGTCCAATTGTTCCTGAGATTAGTGCGTTCAATCAAACAAACAAACAAACTCTTCAGCTTTATATATTTGTATTACGAGTAGATTCTTTATTCTCTATGGAAATCAAATTTAAGACTTTAGGCATAAGAATAAGGTTCAATTTAAAAACTGTACTGTCTTGTTTATTATTGCTTCGTACCTCTATGTACAATGATTAATTAATAGGAGATATTAACGTTGTATTATCGTTGAGCTATGACTAATTTGTGTGTTCACATATCTTCATGATATGACGTCATGAAGTAGACGAGATAGGCGATATAATAATATTCTACCACATTCACACAACACCGTCTAGTCCCAAACTAAGCAGAGCTTGTACTATGGGTACTAGACAATGGATAGACATACATAAATATATTTTTTTTGTAAATACATACATATTATAAATAGAAACACCCAGACCACGACAAACATCCATGTTCACGCACACAAATGTTTGACTTGAGCGGGAATCGAAACCACGACCTTCGGCGTATCAGTGGCTTACACTGCCGCTGCGCCAACCGGTCGTCAATTCACGATATGATGACGTTATTACATAATGATTTGTATAAATAAATTTACTACACAAGCTTTTATATCAAACTACTACTACGTGAATCATACACCTACATTTTCCCCACGCGTTACACCATCTATTGGTGAAAATCACCAATAGATGGTGAATGAATTTGAATAGAACAGCCATTGGGTTTTTATTGATCAAACTTTTTATTTGATTTCCATGTTACGGGAGTGCATAAAAAAGTAGTGTGCAATATTGGAATTAAAATAAAGTCACTTAATAAGTGTTTTTTTTTTAAAGTCTCCGTTAGCATGGGAATGGGAATGCATAATTAGCAGTCTGCTATAAGGAATTAATAAACGCCCACGACGTTATAGGGCCGAATCTTCGGATAATACCAAAGTATTTATGCCTTACATATCCTAATAAGCTTGTAGCAGATATATAATTAAGTTTTCATATCTAACCAAACATTGTCATCCAAAAAGAAAGAACGCGTAAAAATGTTGGTACGAGTGAGGAAAACTGCTATAAAATTAAGTTTGTCAGACCCAAACAACACGAACCTACAAGATAATTTATTTATATGATTATATTTATAAAAATATATTTATTTATATAAATATATAGTATATTATATACCTTTATATATAAGTTTATGTGTGTATTATTGGTATTAATTTGTTTATTAAAATATTAGTAAGTATTTAAATATCATCAAAAATATTTCATCAATCTAATATTTGTTACTAATAAAGTTCGGAACGCACCTACAACTATCATCTCTGCATCACCTTAGGTTGACTGTTAGAGAATGCATTTGGCATTAAGTCTAACTACCTATGTACCTATATATTTTATTTGTGCAAAAAGTAAAAAAAAAAAAACTCACATTAAAGGCTTCTAAAAAGAAACATACATCTCAAGATTACGAAGCAAATCCCCAATACAAAGAACTTATACAAAATTTAAAGACTGAAATCTGCCAACTCTAGCTACAAAGATGTACTTGAACAGAGTTTAAGATGTGGTTGTGCCACTTAAAATTCCTAAGGCGCCTATTTTCTTTGTCTTTCAGTGCCTCGGTAGTCTTAATGAAAAAACTTCTGCTGGCGTTAGAAACTATTGGCCAGGCATACTAATTAAAGTTGCATCATTTAAGTACTTTTTGAGCACTTTACTTAATAAATTCTAGACTTCTAAACCTAAGCTAAGTTAAACGGATTAAATTAACTTAAGTTTTTTTTGCTTGTTTAGTGTATTATATTTTAGTTTTCTAACTAAAAAGACGTGACCTCAACTCAGCAAACTAACGATTTGTGATTAAATATTTACTTCAAGTCTAACTTCATCTTGGACATGTGGAATTAAATACTGACATGATAATTGTAAATATAGTGCGAACAAATTCTTAAAATTATAATAAGATTGACTATAATAAAGCAGCGAGAGCCTAGTAGATTTTTTCCTGCCATGATATGTTGCATGATATTCCAATTACGCTGGTTACCCAAACATGCACCCTCAACTGCAAATGTATGTCCAAAAGTAACCGGTAACTTAAACTTCATTGTGAAAGCAAGTATGAAGAATAAATAAAGTGAAAACTTTGTCAAAAATACACTTTATTAGACGACCCATCAAATGAAAATATTAATACTGAAAATATCAAAGGATACAAAGCTATACTTGATTTCCGCACAACTTAACACTTAAAAACCCATATAAAATACCCCCTTATAACTATGTACGCCAATGACGATACACCACTGGGAGTGACGTCCCGGGGTTAATGAACTTGACATCGATACCGTCAGCAATAACTGAAGATGTTTGCTCCGTCAATATTTTGATTAACTTGAAGATAGTTATTAGCTTGGGTTGAAGTTTCAGATCACTTTGTTGACTTTGGCAACCTGTGAGTGGCGTGTTGAAATCTGGTTATAATACCGATATTATTATTTGAAAATGCTATGAATAACTATGGTTATTAAAATAGTTCTACTACGTACTATGCATAGCAAAATGTGAGTGTACCATCTTATGGGTCTTATGTCATCGTGAAAACCTCTCATGATACCGATTATTTTTCGTATCCAATTGAAATTTAGGAAGACTATAAAAATACATGACACAGCTTTTCATTATCTAGGTGTGTGAATAGGTAAGTATTTGATGTCGTATGATATCGAACAAAGTATGTTTTTTATTGTATTACAACGTAAAAGTATAAACAGAAAGCAAGGAAAAATATATGTGAAGTGATCACAATGATTCTACTTTGCGTGGGTTTAGTTTATCTATAACATGCAGGTATTTAAGAACAAATTTAGTGACTGACTGACACTGACACAGTGGATGCTGTCATAAAGCCAGAGGTAAAAGTTTTTAGCAGAAATGATAAAAATGGAAGTTCCAACATTTTTTCGTCCTTTTTTGCCGACGGTACGCTGTCTGGTGCATCAATAGCGTATAGGGCTGCTTTGTATGCTCATTTCGAGGCTCCCTGTGGATTTTGTCGCACCGCACTTTTACATTGCATGCACTAACCTACCAGTTGCTGGGTACTTACTGACTGCCCAGGTTATTCGATACAGAGCTTAAGCTGTCTACCGAGGTCAAGTACCTGGGTGTCACTTTCGACAGCAAATTGATATGGAACAGCCACATGGAAAATAAGCTCAATAAAGCCAGCATCGTCTTCTGGCAGTGCAAGAAGATGATAGGTAAACGCTGGGGCCTATCCCCCAAAATTGTCTTATGGCTCTATAAGACAATAATACGTCCGATGATAAGCTACGGCGCAGTAGTGTGGTGGCCTCGGGCCAACCTAACAACGGCCGCCAACAAGCTTCAAAAGCTTCTAAGACTTGCATGCCTAGCGGCCACGGGCTGCATGAAAACTACACCTACAGCGGCACTCGAAGTGTTGCTGGACCTGCCTCCTCTGCACCTGTTCATACAATAGGAAGCAACGATGTCGGCGGTCTGGCTAAGAGCTCTGAAGCTCTGGAAAGACACTAACACCCCGCATACTAACAACTTAAATACACTTTTTAAAGAAGTTCCTCTCACACAAGCCATTGGCGACCGAATACCGAAACAATTTGTGTTCGACAAGAAATACAAAATCCAACTGTACGAGGATCTGCACGAAGGAGCGGTTAATCACAACGAGCTCACGATCTTCACAGATGGGTCTAAGACTGATACAGGTACGGGTTCAGGAGTATTCTCCGAGGACCTAAACATCAACATCGCAGCACCGCTGGGAGCCTACAACACGGTCTACCAGGCCGAATGTTTTGGCATAATCCTAGCTGCCACAGCACTCATGGCACGTGAGGTAAGGGAACGATCCATTAGGATCCTCTCAGATAGTAAGGCTGTCGTCTCAGCCCTCAAAAGCCCTACTATCACCTCGGCACTCACGCTTGAATGCCACCAGAAACTAACAGAGGTAGGTCATCATCATCAACCTTTAACAGTCCACAGCTGGACTAGGCCTCTCCTTTGAAAGGAGGAATTGGCCTACTATACCACGCTGGCCAAACGGATTGGTATAGGGTTTGTGTCAAGTTTTCCTTCTCTTACAGTGCTGTTCTCTGCATAATATGCTCCCTCTGTCGGCTCTTACGACACCCATGGGATGATATGGGGTGGTGACAATCCGTATTCTTAATCCGTCACCACACGGATAAGAGGTAGGTAAAGGTAGGTAAACATAACAAATAAACACTGCAATGGATCAAGGGCCACAATAGCTCAAGAGGGAATGACGCAGCCGACGTACTTGCCAGAAGAGGCGCCACTTTAAAGGTGGTGGGACCCGACCCCATTATTCCCCTCCCTTCTGGTTTTTATCGCAACCTGGTAAGAAATAGGACCAGGACCCAACACAACCAGTCCTGGATTGGTATTGAAACATGTAGGCAGGCCAAGGAGGCTCTTCCCGCAGTAGACGGTAAGATAGCCAAACAAATCCTCCGGCTGTCCAAACAACAACTGCGGATAGTCACGGCCGCCTACACAGGACACGGATTCTTTAATAAACACCTATTTACTATAGGTATCACCGACAGCCCGCTGTGCAGGGCCTGTATGGCAGCAGACGAGACGGCAGCCCACCTGCTCCTCGACTGCCCTGAGGTCGCACAGTACAGGCAGCAGTACCTGACGAGATACAGCACCCTGAGGGAAGCCGTGGGCCACATCAAGAGTCTGCTGGCCTTCCTCGAAGAGCTGGGGTGGCTCGAATGACGACACCATTCCCACCCGCACGCAAAATACACGCCAAGACGTGGAGTTGCGGCAACAGCCCGTGCCATCAAGTATCAAGTAACCTCCCAGTTGTCAGCGACAAGAGACACGCGATTTTTTTTTGACAAAGAAAATGTTAACAAGTTTTTCTAATTTAGCCTATACGTAAGCATAGAGTAGAATAAAATATTATTGTACACCATACGAAGCTCATAATAGACCATACTAAAGCAGATGAAAATCTAAATGTACAATGGGTGGCCTTATTCCTAAGAGCGATCTCTTCCAAGCAATCTAAGGATAGACGTAAAATTAATACTGAAGTCCACTGAGATGATGTCATTATAACCTCTAGATGGACTAGGCGTTTTAGTGTAATTTCTATCCAAAGAGTTGAGGTAGTGAGATTCTTTTCTTATTTAAAAAGACCTGCCAAACAGAATTGGTGTCTATGCCTAATAGACCGAGCCCTAACGACTGGAAATAATATTATATAAGCTCAAACTTGAGTTCAAACTTACGCGACTTTATCTTTTTGATTTCCGAGGGTCACTGTCGTCTATACGAGGTAACGGGATGAATCGCGCGGCTAAAAATGATCTATAGATTTGGGACGTTGTTAGCTGCGCTAGGTATAGTTAGGTATATAACTATAGTAGCTATCGACGTTTCTCATGTAACAAAATGTAAAATCTAAACTGTCCCAAATAAATGTAACTTTATTTTATTTTATAATCTTCGTTAAGTAGGTGGCAATATAGCCCGATTCTATATTGCCACCTAACCTATAACGAACAAAACGGATTTCTTGCACTCAGTAAAAAAAAATTACAGCTAATTTTCTGGCTAATTAATTGTGTTTTGGCTACTATTTATTCGCAATCATAGATTGATAGATAGAGTTGCTTCATCCGTGTATGTGGTATCAGTATGTGTGGTGACGGATTAAGAATACAAAGTGTCACTAACGCATTTCATTGCGTGGGTGTTGTAATAGTCCCGAGCCCAGAGCCGCCAGACCTTACTTATTTTCTCAGAAACGAAATGTATAGAATAATGTAAGACGACCGGTTGGCGCAGCGGGAGTGTAAGCGACTGCTACGCCGAAGGTCGCGGGTTCGATTACCGCTCAAGTCAAACATTTGTGTGCATGTGCATGAACATGGATGTTTGTCTTGGTCTGGGTGTTTCTATGTATAATATGTATGTATTTACAAAAAAAAGTATATATGTATGTTTATCCATTATCTAGTACCCATAGTACAAGCTCTGCTTAGTTTGGGACTAGATGGTGATGTGTGTATGTGGTAAAATATTATTATTATTAAACGTAGTGTTAGTATATGCTATGAGTGTACTCATACTTGCTAGCTTGGATCGTGGGCCAATTTTTAGGTACGAGGTGCTAAAGTTAGGTAAAAATAGTACTAAATTTTCTTAAATTTCAGTGCTGATTTTTATGTATGTTTTAGAAAATATTATAAAAAAATTATAAATAATACTGTCCCACTCATTGCCGCGGCGGTACTTTTTACCAGACGCTTTAAAGTTACCAAATTATCTAGCTGTCGGTAGAGACCACTAGGGGACGCATTTAGAAAATGTATGGAAATTGTTCCCGTGGATCTTTAGCAACTCATAACTAAAAATTGGCCCACGATCCAAGCTAGCAAGTATGTGTACACTCATAGCTCATACTAACACTACATTATTCTATACATTTCGTTTCTCTAAAAGGAGCGACTAGAGAAAATAACAGGTGTCAAACGAGCAGACGGATCGCCTGATAACAAGGGACTATCACCACCCATGGACACAAGCAACACCAGAGAAGGCACAAGTGCGTTGCCGCCTTGGGCATGAAAAGTAATAGGAGGAGGGAGTCCCTTTTCTTCTCTCCCACCTCACTAGATAAGGGAGAAGGAAAAGGAGATAATAACAAACAATATTACAACCATCGCTATTCTCTCATGACTGACACCGTGTACAAGGCATAGCACACGTCTGAGCATTACCGCGACACAACAGGCCAGTGTCTCACGCGTATATTACGACTAGCAACACCTGCATGCCGAACTGCAAGCGAACATTATCTGCCGGGTTAATTATGCCACCATGTTGGTAAGTACTTCATCAATCCCTGTTTATGAAATAAAGTAAAAAAAAAAGTCAAAAGTCAAAATCATTTATTCATCTAGGTCACAAGGTGACGCTTATGAACGTCAAATTTTAAAATTAATTACTTAATGCTTCTACATTTACATTTACTGCCCATTCGCAAAGCAATAGGTAGAACCACGAGAAAGAACGGGCAATAAAACTCGTGGCCACTCTGTTTAATCGCCAGTGTTATGTTACATATTTTGTTTTTGTAAGGAGCTGCAACTGTTTCACATTGTAATTAATTACTTGTAAATAGTAATTAGGAACATACATAATACTTAAATAATTAATGCAGATTAAGTGCTGTAGTAGCCTTCCAGTGTGAATCTTGTGTAACAGGAGCATCCACTTACATCTTATAATGTAGGCAAATCGCGATCATGTTCAGAACTATGATGGAAATGTATGTTACAGAAAGTGACGGTAGGTATATGAATACACAAAATTTACAAAGATGTTAGTGTACAGCCCATGATCACGAGTTATCTTCATCTAACACAGTAGCATTTTTTTAAAATTAAAAGGAACAACAATGCAAATGTAAATGTAGTAAGTTGAATGACCTAATAATACATGGATAGTTATTTAAAAGAACTAGATATATTATATAAAAAAAAAACTAAAAGGCAAGGTATCTATATAAATTCTGAATAAGTACAAAGATCAAGAGTTGGCGCTAGTGTAAGTGACCATCTATCCTTATCACTGAAATAATCATGAATGGTATAATAACCTTTCCTAATAAGGCAGTCTTTTATTTTACTTTTAAAGGTACTAAATGGTAATTCTAAAAGACTAGTTGGTATTTTATTGTATATACGAATACCTAGCCCTACAAAAGAATTATTAACTTTATGTAAACGATGATAAGGGGCATATAACTTATGCCTGTTTCGAGTATTTATGTTATGTATGTCACTTTTTGTAGTAAATAAACCTATATTTTGCCTAATATACAATATATTAGCAAATAAAAATTGCGAGGCTACTGTAAGAATCCCTATAGTCTTAAAGCGTTCCCTAAGAGGAATATGGGAACGTGTTTATTTAAGCATACAAAATAGTATAACAAATAATATATATACAACAGAATAAAACTACTTATGTAACGAAACTATCCTAAACTAAACCAATAAAACTAAATAAATTATAATAAAAAAATAGAAGAGGAAAATCAAAAAACCCAAACTACGGCGCGTCAAAAAATACCTCCGCAACGCTGTCGGCTGGTAGCGTGCCCAGAAGGCTGGCAGCATTGCCACGTTGTATGGCAATGCTTATTCTCTCTGCAAAATATAAACCAGCCCTCTGGTCACGGGAAGCGTCGATCAACGTGTTGATAAATAGGTACATCCTCATATATGAAAAAGTAACTGAGGCCGCGGCTACATCCGCATTATTTACGGCTATTGCTTCACAATGAATAAATCCTGTAACTTTGCTACCAGAAGACACGAAGAACACCCAAACTCGTAAAAGCAATTAGTGGATCTATGGATCTAGGATTGAAATAAGTATTTTCCTGTGTAGGGATCGAACAAGCAATACTCAGCGCAGTGTAAATTGGCGAAATGGCCGCTCAAGCCACTATGGAATACGCCATACATTACTGATGAATCTATTGCTGCTATCTACGGTAGCATAACTCTATTAATACAAACCTAACAGAATCCTATTCCTTCAAACACCAAATCTTCAAACCCGTTACCGTCCATCACATCATAAAACAAAGTTCACGCACAATAAACTTTACGTGTCAATAAACATAACTAGCTGCGTCGGCTAGTTATGGCGGTGTTAAAGTTTTATAGAGAAAAATATCTATAGTATCTGTACTAATATTGTAAATGCGAAAGTGTTGGTTTGTTCTTATTTCACGCCAAATTTGCAGAACGGATTTTGATGAAACTTTGCAGTAATTTAGCATATACATCGGCATGACAGGCTGCCCTTATCTGAGCAAAGCCGCGGGAAGTAGTGAATCGACTCGAATGATGCCCGCGGTTACACCCGCGTTATTTAAGGCTACTGCTCCGCTCCCGTGGCATATAGCGTGATGTTATATAGCCTATAGCCTTCCTCGATAAATTACCTACCTAACACTGTTTTTTTTCAAATCGGACCGGTAGTTACTGAGATTAGCGCGTTCAACCAAACAAACAAACTCTTCAGCTTTATATATTAGTATAAGATATAAGTTAGATTAACGGCCATTTTCAATATTCGAACTATAGATAGATCTGTAGATTTTAGGTTCGTGTTTGACACATTTTGTATGGAGCTTATGTCAAAAACTGTCAAAAACGAATCTAAAATCTACAGATCTATCTAAATTTCAAATATTGAATTCCGTAGTAAGTCCCATCTGGGACGTATCTGTCTGTATGAACTCGATTAACAAAAAAACTTCTGAACGGATTTTCATAGGGTTTTCACTAATAAATAGTGTGATTCCAGAGAAACGATTTGATGTATAATTTACACGAGCGGGGCAGTGAGCGAAGTCTCGTAATATAATTAAACAAAAAACTACGCTAATCTTCGAAACTATCAGTCACATTTGGAAATTATTTTTGAATAATAATTTATGATACCCAAATTCATGAAGAAAGTTATATATGGGGATAAGTATAAGAAAAATAATGCAAAAAGGGTGTAAAAGAACCACCGAGCGATAAGATACGAAAATTCAATGGACAAGATGTACCGGGTGAAATCACAGGCACAGCTTGTTCACCTTTAAACCTCTGCCTATAGAGGTCATGTTAATTGCACATAAAGATTGCTCAAGTGTGTCATTGAGGCTCCCTGACTTGGAAGGGTATCTTCGGCTTTGTTACCGCACGTAGGATACGAGAATAAATAATATAAAATGCCTGTTTTACGTGACGGTAGGGTTGGAAGCTGACAGTTCGACCACAATTTGTCACACATTAGGAATCCCCTGAATATGAGGGTAAATGTGAATAAGATTTTGATGGGAATTAATGTGGCGTGATAAGTTATAAAGAGTGTGGTGTAGCAGTAATCAGGCTTAAACCTGGGACATTGTTCATAATTATGGTAAATTGCCCAATAGAAATCGCAGCTTAGTGATTTAGTATTATACTTTTTATTTATTATACCTGCAGTGCTAAGACTTTCTGGTTTCTTGAAAAGAAACAGTAGGCAAGAACCAGGTTTCGCTACTAGATATAAGTACAAATTAATAAATATTACCTACTGCAACTGCAACTCACATAATCACAGAAATTGCGAGTCATCACTCGCCCAATTTGTGAGTTTCAAAATGCACTGTAAATTATTAAAGTAATCCCAAAAAGATGATCGGATAATGGTAACATCCCTTGACAATGTGATTTTAACCTAAATGCGCCAGAAGGAGGGTTTTATTTTTACTAAGCTATGTTACAGAAATTATCGCTTAACTATGCTACTTTTTGTCTCATATCGAAAAGCCAAAAAGTTTATTATTCAAATATAATTATTATAATCTGCATTAATCAAATATTTTGGCGCAAAAATAGTTTTAACACAACGCTAAGTGCAAAGGTCACCATTGAGTGATTGAATAGTAGTTCACTATAACATTTCTCGTCACAGACATCTTATTAATATTCAATTTTTATCTCGTATATGCTAGTGTAATATCACTCGCAAGCCATTATCACGGGTCTCGCAAGATAGATATCATCGTAAACTTATCTTGTCACCAAGTTTTTGTCACACTAAAATATTAACTACTGATGGCGCGCCATAATCAACGTTACACGTAGTGACCCGGGGTATTTGGGGAAGCTTCCGTGAGTTAATATGGCGATAATTACTCACGGTTTTCGATTAGGGGCAGAATATATGAAGAGCTTAGGCAAACAATGTTTTGGAGTCATTTTAAGTTTTTGTTTGTCATTCGAGTTTGCCGTATTTTCATAGTGCTAGCTTGAAAATTAGCGGTTTTCAAATAAACTTTCAGCCATCATTTTACCTTCCTAAGGGTGGCTAGTAAAAATGTCCTTCCTATGTGGGAGCCTTCGTCATAAAGAGAAGCCGCTGTCCAAATTGTATGTAGTTCAGGACTGCAACGATATGTTAGTCAGGACAATAGCTTTTTATAATAGAAGGATATGGAAGAGTGTTCATTGTGTCCGTTGATTATAATTATGTTTATAAATGCCCCACGACACAGGATTTATGCTTAGCGGGGGAGTTATCTTTTTTAAACAATTAAAAGAAGTATTCCTCTAAGCAGTAAAAAAAATATGATGATAATTTATTATATAGCATCATTGAGAAGACTCCGTAATTTCCTTCCGACTGCCACTAAAATTGCACTTGTGCAATCTATTCTTCTTCCCATTCTTGACTATGCCGATGCCAGCTATCTCGATCTCAATAATGATCAGCTTGATAAACTTGAGCGGCTCCAAAAATTCTGTATAAGATTCATATTTGGTTTACGCAAATATGATCATATCTCTGAATTTCGCACGAAGCTCAAGTGGCTGCCAATCCGCCTTCGCCGGAATACTCGCATTCTCTGCCTTCTCTATAATATTCTATACAACCCTTCTTTTCCCATGTATCTGAAAACTCGCTTTGAATACCTCCATGACACACATACAAAGTGCTTAAGATCATCGGAGAATCTTAGGTTGAAAGTTCCTGCACATTCTACGGTTTTCTACGACAAATCTTTTACTGTCCAGGCTGTCCGATTGTGGCTTTTGTTGCCTGAGACAATAAGACAGACTCAATCTTTGACATTATTTAAGAAACTTGTCACCAAACACTACTTAGCAGATTTTCCGTGACTATTCTTTCAAACTTGCACTGATATTGTATTTTTTTATGGTATCTATTTATATAGGTATTTATATCTATTGTATTTATTTATAGTATTTATTTATATATTTTATAAAGTATATATTCATGTATGTTGTAATATTAGTATGTAAGTAGGTATATAGTATTCTTATTAGTTTAGTTTTGTTGAGCTCTTTAGGATACACTATTCCTCTAAGTACACCATTACCTACCCATTCTATCAGTCACTCAATTATGTAAGAAATCGCATTTTGCGATAAGACCGCCCTTGTACCTAGTTTTAAGTTGTTTATAATTTGATCACTGTATTCTTGTATATTTATGTTTTTCTGGTGTACAATAAAGAGTTTCAATCAATCAATCAATCAATTTATTACGCAGTCAATGCATATCCCCATATATGCATATCCGATTTACTTAGACAGCAGTCGAAGGCTTATTTAATATTTTAGATAAATAAAGTCCCGAAACGTCTACATTCAAAGTTTTCAGTAAACAGCAATGAACAAATAATGTTCCGTAAACTTCTGATACAAATCCTCCAGCGCCCGAACAACAAAATATTATAAGTAGAATATTAAGTTTTACAATATCTTAAGTTTCTGATCTGCAACTTAACAAAACTAGCTAATTAACAGTGTTAACATAAAGAAAGTTTACACTTCATAATGAGAAGGGCTTGGTCCGAGTTATAAGACGAGTAATATATTTTTATAGACCCTCGCCTGTATCTTCGAAGGGGTAGGCAGTCGCGTAATATTACACCTACATTTCGATACGCTATAAACTTTTATGTAATAGGGGGCGAGCCTATTGCCATTACCGGACACATTACCATACTCCGTGCTGCTACAGAAAATTCCGACTCAGTAACACTTTTATTCGACCTGGGAATCGAACCCGCAACCTTCGATCAGCAGACGCATACACTATTCACTGGACCACAGGGGCAACCATAAAGTATGTTAATAAGACGAGTTATAAAGTATAATAATAGACTCAAAAACTGTGTTTTGCTTCCTACAGGCTGTAATAACCCATGGCATGCATGGCAGAGTCAAATAGATTACCATGCAGACGTTGGCAACCTCATATAAAATGATATTTTATTGTCTTTCGGAAAATATACCACGTCCAATCAAACAAGTCGGTGGTGGAACAGCTTGAAAAAAATCCCTTGGCTCGCTCATAGAGTCGAGGCACACTAGAAACTGGTTTGTATGTGACTGTCAATGTTGGTGTAAAGTAGCACTGGAAGCGACGATGTCTTGCTGAGCGATTCTCACCCTTATGGTGGTCTAGCGGGAAGTTGTTCGACTGTACCTTTGTTCCGAGTAACCGATATTTGCAAGCGCCATGTTCACGGATATACTGGCAGTAGATCCGTGAACATGGCACATGACCACGAAAGTTAAATTGTTATAGTTCAAATCTATATAAATAATTTCGTCTAGTGGTATGGTAGATAGGAACCTTTCCTGAATAATAAAACATTTAAAAATGAAATTAAAGATGTCGAGTCGACAACATATATCCGCAGAATTCGGATTGTCGAGTATTTTAAATTCTATTGATTCTGACAGACAAATATATAGGCGGCGATAGCCGAGCGGATATACCAACAGACTGCCATGCAGAGGGTATCGGGTTCGAACCCACGGCGCGCACCAATGACTTTTCGGAGTTATGTGCGTATTGAATGGTTAATTATCGCTTGTCCCGTGCCTCGGAGAGCACGTTAAACCGTCGGTCCCGGTTGTCGTGAAGATCTTTGACAGTCGTTACAGGGCGTCAGTACCTTCTAAACAAACTGACACTAGTCTAAACCATGGAATATCGCTATCCCTTCGGGTTGCGGAGGTCAGACAGGCAGTCGCTCTGTGGAAAAGCTAATATTCAGCCAAATCCGGTTAGACTAGAAAGCGGACCCCAGATTGAAACTGGGATAACGCTAAGAGGATGATGATGATGATTCTGACAGACAAATCGCAGTCGCCATAACACCACTCTAGCGTAACCTCACTTACACCGGATAACATGTTGAGTGCTATTTTATTGTCGATGCAAAGATTATCCGCGCGCCTCTAGCGACGAAAGCCCGTGCAGTTCAACTCATCTTTAGCTCACTGAGCTGCACTGACTTCTACTCCCTGCACCTGAGTCCGGTGCAGGGAGTGGCGAATGGTCTCAGGGGTAGCGCAGGTCATGAAGATCCCTAAGGCAAAGCTGGTGGACTATCGTTCTCGAGGTTGCCGCCCGTTTTTGGTCCAGTTCCTTCAGAAATGTATGCAACCAAAACCTCCAGCCGAAACACAATAACAGGCACTTCACACACGTACATACATGCACGCACACATCCACACTCAGAGACACATCTCTTCACCGCGCCCCCTCGTGTGGGGTACTCGGTACTCGGGTGGGCGCGGGCTCGTAGTAAAAAGTCACGGGTAAGAGAAGCTGACCACCTGCGCTAGGACCTGCGCAGTTGAGCACCGTACGCGGGGATGACGGAGTCCTGAGGGGTTGAGCCGAGCGGCGCTGGCGGTAATGTGACCGTGAGGCAACACGCCCTCTTTGGTCCCGATTTCACGCTAAACGGTAGCCCCCGCTGTGAGCCGCGGGGGACGGTGAGAGCGGGGGAAATGGCCATCGTGTCCCGTCAGAGGGCCACAGGCTAGGGACGTGGGGTCCGCATCAGCAGTTGGAATTTATTTCAGCCGTTTAATGTGGTGGGTGAAGGCTATACTGAAGGCGCAAGCGAGGGAAGACGGATGGAGTTGGTTCCGACTGTTGACCCAAGCGGGCGCCCGATGTCGTGCTGTAAACCAGCCTTGCGTTCCTATATCCCTCTGGTAATCCTAATGTACGGTATGACGTTCCCTGTTGCGGGCTCCATGGAGGGTGGGAAGCCAGAGGGATGAAGTCTTTAAATAAACTTATGGATACCGAAATCCCATTTATTACCCCAACCGCGACGGGGACGGCGAAAGCTGTTCCCGCCGCCACAACCAAAACCATACAGATGGTCGACGCCGTGGCCCCGGGCCCATTTGAGATCAAGCGGGAAGACGACTCCTCCTTCGCGGCCTGGCAAGTGGTGAGTCACCACAAGGGCAAGGGCAAGGGCAAGACCACCCGTCCTGTCCAACGCCCGCCCACCACACAACCGAGTGGCCCCGCTGCTACCAGTTCCACGAAGAAAAAGAGGAACAACAAAAGCAACAGACAGCGCATGGCAATTAGGCGGAAGGCTGCCGTCACAGGTCCCAGCAATGTGACCAGCGCGCAGCCCATGCTCAGAAGTGAGGGGTGCACGAAGGCCGGAGGCAGTACAGGGAAGCCGCCTGCCGCCAAGCAGCGGGTTGGTCACCCTGGACGAAATCCAGCCCCAGCACCACCGTGAAACACGGCAGGTAATACTGCCGAAAACAAGGTAAGAGGCGAGACCAAACGTGCTCTCAACGAGACTAGCTCGCCTCGAGGGGAGCACTAGAAGCCCCGCCTCGACTCCTCCAAGACAACTACTGGTAAGTCCTACGCACAGGCCTCCAAGGCGTCCCTGGGCGTTGCAATAACATGCAAACGCACAGGGAACTTGCCGAAGGAGTTGGTGGACCGGGTACTGACGGAGATCCAGAAGAAGATCCTGAGCGATGCCTGGTCTACCAAATCCCCCAAACGCCCCGCTCCAGCGTTCACAGGGTAACCCGTGTACGCGGACGGGGTTCTTAAACTCTGGTGCGCCGACGAGGCAACTCGCACCTGGCTGACAGAGGCGGTCTCTCTCCTGGTCCCACCACTGGGCTTCGAACTGGGTGTCAGGGGCCAGGAAGAGGCCCCGAAGAGAATGCGGTGTGGCATAGTCGTCCCCAACGAACAGGGAGTTCTGAATGACGTACGTGACGTGGGTCGCGCACTAGAATTCCAGAACCCCTGGTTGGCGGTCGATAAATGGTCATTGCTGCACTCCGAGATGCAGACAGGTGGGTGGTTCCTCGTAGTGGGCGTCCCGGAAGAACAAGTCCAGATCCTGGTGTAAAACGAGCGCCGCCTCGTGCTTGGGCGCGTGCGGCGCAGTCTACGTCAGGTTCCGGGACTCAACAGGCAGGTATGTCGACCACCCTCCGGGTTGTGACAACTCCGAAGAGGTGAAACAGGACCTCAACACGCAGCCAGAGCGCGCCGCAGAATCCAGCCTGTCAGAGCCGGCCGCGTCTAGCTCGGGGGCTGACCCATCAGCCGAGGGCAACTCGGTAGATGAGAGCCTACTCCTGAGTCCGGTGCGGCGGGACGACGGGGTGGAGGCTGGCGACATCTTAACTGGCCTAACGCAGCTGACGGTCGGGGAGGAGGGGACATCATCCACGGATTAATCCTCCGCCTAATGAAGTCAGCTGCCTTCAAATCAACCTCCACCACAGCCAAACGGCCACTGCGCAACTGCGCAAATGGGTGGAGGTCCAACAAACAGCCATCGTGCTCATCCAGGAACCTTGGATAAGAGGTGGCCTCATCAGAGGCTTCTCCAGTCTGGGAGGTAAGATTTACTCTGCTACTGACCACACACATCCAAGAACCTGCGTACTGACAACAAAAAACATCAGAGCCCAATTTTTAACGGAGTTCTGTTCCAGAGACATCACAGCGATACAAATTGAAATAACACAGCAGCCAAGGAGTATAGCGGTTGTTTTCGCATCGGTCTACATGCCCGAGGCCGAAGACCCGCCTCCGTTCGACCTCATGCGTTTGGTTAACCAGTGCGAGAGAACAAATACGGAGGTCGTAATAGGAACGGACTCCAATGCCCACCACCAAATGTGGGGCATGGACTGCAACAACAACAGAGGCAAGTCACTGGTCGAATACTTATTCACCACTAATCTTACCCTACTAAATACAGGTACGGAGCCCACCTTCGTCACAAAACGTAGTCAGACAATTATTGACTTAACTTTCGTAACAGAAGGAGCGGCTGAACGCATCAAGGGATGGCACGTCTCAAAAGAGGCATCGTGCTCAGACCATAGATGGATCAGCTTCTCCATGAAAGTCGATATACAACCCATACAGCCCCGTAGGAAACCACACAACACTGACAAATCAAAGTACGTCAAGTTACTTAAGGATAAACTCACCCTTACTGCTACGCCGACGGTACTGGGTGACACTGAACAGATCGACGAGCAAGTATGTACACTGACACAGCCGATGCTAGACAGCTACCACGCAGCTTGCCCGGAAACCATCCCGCCTTCAACCCCGGGTAAACAACCCTGGTGGGGCGCTGAGCTTGATCGCAAGCGCAAAAAGGTAAGGAAGGCCTTAAACAGGGCAATGAACACAAGCGCGGACGAAGATTAAGACGCTTATAAAGCGGCCAAATCAAGCTATAGGAAATGCTTCAAATTTAGACGCACCATGGGATGGAGAAAATTCTGTGGGAGCATTGAATCTTGCCAACAAGCAAACCGGGTAAGGAAAGTACTAGCTCAGCAACCGGCAGTTGCATCAGGTACTCTCCGTAAACCGGACAACACCTACACCACATCGGAGGAGGAGACAAGACGCGTCCTACTTGAAACACACTTCCCATGCTGCGTCCTCACCCCGTTAATAACGTGTTATGATACACCAACAGTAGCGACCGAACACGAATGGAGACACGCAAACACTGTGGTCACAGAAAAAAAACTCCGATGGGCCATTGATAGCTTCCACCCCTTCAAAGCAGCCGGACTGGACGGCATCTTCCCAGGTTATTACAATGGGGAGGTGAACTTGTCCTCAAAAGACTCTTGGCAATCATAAGGGCTAGCCTGGCCCTCAGATATGTATCGAAGAGATGGAGGGAAATCAAACTAATCTTTATACCAAAACCAGGCAAAACAGATTATACAAATTTCAAGTCCTTCAGACCAATAAGCCTGACCTCCTTCATGCTCAAAGCCTTGGAAAGACTTTGCGAGAGGGAACTAAGAAGTGGGGCTCTGAAACACCTGCCCTTACATGCCAACCAACATGCATACAGCTCAGGGAAATCGACGG
Source organism: Euclidia mi (assembly GCA_944739405.2). Taxonomy (NCBI): domain Eukaryota; kingdom Metazoa; phylum Arthropoda; class Insecta; order Lepidoptera; family Erebidae; genus Euclidia; species Euclidia mi. The sequence continues at coordinate 117,447,279 of OX123182.2, forward strand.
AATCGGCCTTACATCAGGTCGTGAACCAGATAGAAGCTGCTATACAACAAAAAGCTATCTCTTCCATCGATTTTATTTGATGGAACTGTAGTAAAGGTAACTTCGAGTATCAAAAACCTAGGATTGCATATCGACGAATCTCTTAGTTGGCAAGCTCAAGTCACGAACGTGAGTAAGCGAATTACTGGGTCCCTGCTGAACTCTCTATCGCTTAAGACATTTTTTTCCCGTCAAGACAAGGTAACGCTGGTGCAAACTTTACTCTTCCCGGTCATCGATTATGGTGATATTTGTTATCTCGACCTGAATGCAGACCTTCTCGATAAACTTGACCGTCTTCTCAATAACTGCATTCGATTTATTTGTAATCTTCGCAAGTATGACCATGTGTCTGCTTTTCGTTCCGAACTTCGCTAGTTGCCCATTCGTCAGCGCCGAAGGTTGCGCGCTCTCACAACTATTTTTTCTCTTCTTCATTCCCCAAGTCCTCCCGTATACTTAATGCCTAATATTAAATACTTAAGCTCGATTCATTCAAAAGATCTTCGCTCTTCTAACAATCACTTACTTTCATGCCCCTCTCACACTTCTTGCCTTGTCCACTCTTCATTCACTATCCAATCAGTTCATTTTTGGAATTCCCTGCCTCTGGAGATTAGGATGGCTGCTAATCGTTGGACGTTCAAGGTTAAGGCACGCGAGCATATTCGCAAAGAGTTATTGAGTTGGCACAATAATCATAATTTTTCACATCAACAGAACTGTATATATATATTTATATATTATATTACTGTATATATGTATGTTTATATATATATATATATATATATATATAGGTAATTATATATATGATTTAAATATATATTTATCTTGAATGTATATATGTAGTCATATTGTATAAAATATGTATGTATTGTATATTATCATATTTATGTTACTTGTCATATACATAATTATATTAAGCTCCTTAAACTAATTTGTACACCTACCACAATTATCTCTGTATCACCCTATGGTTGACTGGGAGAAAATGCCTCGATGGCATTAAGTCCGCCATTGTACTTACATTGTGTATTTTAAATAAAGTTTAAATAAATAAATAAATAAAAAAGCATCTGTCTGGGCACCTTCATTGACATAGAAGGGGCCTTCGACAAGACAAACTTCTCCAACATAAGCAATGCCCTAGCCAGACATGGAGTGGATCAGATGCTCATACAGTGGATCCAAAACATGCTCAGCAAAAGGGTAGTACGCCTTCACGAAGACACCCAGATAGCCTTGATAACTAAAGGTTGCCCGCAGGAAGTTGTTCTCTCCCCGCTATTGTGGAACTTAGTCATCAATGAACTCATAGACAAACTCAACGCGAGATACTTCTACGCAATAGGATACGCAGATGATCTGACCATTCTCACTTCAGGTAAGGTAGTAAGTACAGTGTACGACCTCACCCAACAAGCCCTACGAATAGTGGAGCGGTGGTGTAATGAGTACGAATTATCTGTAAACCCGACCAAGACTGAACAAGTCATGTTCACACGCAAACGCGCTCTGGGTCCCTACCAATTACCCAGGCTATTCAATACAGAGCTGAAGCTGTCAACCGAGGTCAACTACCTGGGCGTCATTATCGACAGCAAATTGTCTTGGAACAACCACATAGAAAATAAGCTCAACAAAGCCAGCATCGTCTTCTGGCAGTGCAAGAAGATGATAGGCAAACGCTGGGGCTTATCCCCCAAAATTGTCTTATGGCTCTATAAGACAATAATACGTCCGATGGTAAGCTACGGCGCAGTAGTGTGGTGGCCTCGGACCAATCTAACAACGGCCGCCAACAAGCTTCAAAGGCTTCAAAGACTTGCATGCCTATCGGCCATGGGCTGCATGAAAACCACACCTACAGCGGCACTTGAAGTGTTGCTGGACCTGCCTCCGTCGCACCTGTTCATACAACAGGAAGCAACGATGTCGGCGGTTCGGTTAAAAGCTCTAAAGCTCTGGGAAGACACCAATACACCGCATACTAGCAACTAACTAAACACACTCTTCAAAGAAGTTCCCCTAACACAAGCCATCGGCGACCAGATACCGAAACAATTTGTGTTTGACAAGAAATACAAAATCCAACTGTGCGAGGATCTACACGTAGGAGCAGTTAACCACAACGAGCTCACGTTCTTCACAGATGGGTCTAAAAGGGATACAGGTACGGGTTCAAGAGTGTTCTCCGAGGACCTGAACATCAACATCGCTGCACCACTGGGAGCCTACAACACGGTCTACCAGGCCGAATGTTTTGGTATAATCCTAGCCAATCATGGCACGTGAGGTAAGGGAACGATCCATTACGATCCTCTCAGATAGTATGGGTGTCCTTTCACCCCTCAAAAGCCATACTATCACCTCGGCACTCACGCTTGAATGCCACCACATACTAACAGAGGTAGGTAAACTAAACAAATTAACACTGCAGTGGATCAAGGGCCATAGTGGCTCAAGAGAGAATGACGCAGCCGACGTACTTGCCAGAAGAGGGGCCACCTTAAAGGTGGCGGGACCCGAGCCAATTATTCCCCTCCCTTCTGGTTTTTATCGCAACCTGGTAAGAAATAGAACCAGGACCCAGCACAACCGGTCCTGGATTGGTATTGAAACATGTAGGCAGGCCAAGGAGGCTCTTCCCGCAGCAGACGGTAAGATAGCCAAACAAATCCTCCGGCTGTCCAAACAACAATTGCGGACAGTCACGGCCGCCTACACAGGACACGGATTCTTTAATAAACACCTATTTACAATAGGTATCACCGAAAACCCGCTGTGAAGGGCCTGTATGGCAGCAGACGAGACGGTAGCCCACCTGCTCCTCGACTGCCCTGAGGTCGCACAGTACAGGCAGCAGTACCTGATCAGAAACAGCACCCTGAGGGAAGCAGTGGGCCACATCAAGAGTCTGCTGGCCTCCCTCGAAGAGCTGGGGTGGCTCGAGTGACAAGACCATTCCCACCCGCACGTAAAATACACGCCAAAACGTGGAGTTGCGGAAACAGCCCGTGCTACCAAGTAGCGGTGAATTTGGTAGTTGTCCTTGTACGACACTTTTGACAGTTTTCAATTCAACTTAGCTTCGAGGTTATAGTGATAATTGTATTGAGCTGTCAAAAGTGTCGTACCCGGACCACTTCCAAATTCGCCGCTAGAGTCGCTAGTTAGAATCTTAGCATCGCCAATAATATAGTTTGTATGTGTAAATACTTCTTGCAGTTACGTTTCTTATTGGTATAAACAGCTAAAACGACATTTATAGAAATATCCGTCCAATAAAGGAGATTTGTGTTACCCCGCACTGCGGGAAAAAGCTAGTTCTTATTTAAACTTGAGAACTGAGATGGTGTGGTCACGTACAGCGCATGGGATCCGATAGATTGCCTAAAACCGTTTTCTACGCGGAGCTAGCCCAAGGCAAGCGAACACAGGGCGGGCAATACCTGCGGTACAAGGATGTCTTTAAGCGACACCTTGTTGCCTGTGGACTTCCCGTTGATCGATGGCAAGTGCTGGCTCAGAATCGCGAAAACTGGCGAACTTCAACCTATAAGGCAACCGAACGTTTTGAGGAAAGTCGTCTAGCAGATCTGGAAAGGAAGCGTCACCTAGTCAAAAGCCGTCCGAAACCTACTTATGACTACACTCTCAATGATGCCGGTCAACTCTTCTGTCCACAGTGTGACCGGGTTTTCAAAACCAAGTTTGGATTTGCTAGTCATCTAAGAGCTCACAACAGAAGGGAGAATTAGTCTGGGTCTCTGTCACCGGACACGGTGAAGAGGACTATATATACCTTTACAGTTTAAACTTTAGCTCAAAGAAACTATTAGAATTGTAACAGACAGGAAACCACTAAACAATCCCCCGAAGGCTCTATCTTAATAGACAGATAGATAGCGAGTATTAAAACTATAATGATAAATGTTTAATAAATAAATGTATCTTTTCATTATCATCAGCCTTTAACAGTCCACTGCTGGACTAGGCCTCTCCTTTAAAAGAAAGAATTGGCCTACTATACCACGCTGGCCAAACGGGTTGGTATAGGGTTTGTATCAAGTTTTCCTTCTCTTACAGTGATGTTCTCTGCATAATATGCTCCCTCTGTCGGCTCTTACGACACCCATGGGATGATCAATCCGTATTCTTATATGTAATCTGTGATATAATATAATGGGGGTTGTAAGGGGTATGGAACTAACATCTTTGCAATCCCAAATGTCAACCTCACTGCTGACCAACGGACGAGGCTCTGGCGACCGGAGTTCTGGCGGCATAACCAGACAACCGCTATGTACAGGAGAAAATTTGTACCCGGAACCATCAGCTATCCTGGGGGTTTCCCTACCTCAAACGGTAGGTTTTTGTACGTCAGATGGCAATCGGTACTAAATTAATAAACCCAAACAATTCGCCAAATTTATAAGAACGAAAATGGACAGGTTACATAACACTTTAAGGATAACGGATAGGGCGTTGCCGCGAAACCACGCGCAGACATATCGCCCTACATCTGCGAACAGTGTGCAAGGGCTACCGAGTCACGGACGGGCTCGGCTAACAACGTTAGTCCCAAATTGTAACTAAAAAGTCCGCTTCGCTACCTTGAATGTTGGAACATTAACTGGGAAGACTAAAGAACTTGCTTCACTCTTCAAGCGTAGAAAGGTAGATTTCGCATGACTTCAAGAAACAAGATGGACTGGTGCAAAAGCCCGTAACATCGGAGAGGGTTATAAACTTATGTATGTAGGAGCTAAGCATGGGAGAAACGGTGTAGCAATCGCTGTCAGTGCCGAACATCTCGATAACATCTTAGAGGTAAATCAAATTGACGATAGGCTAATGTCTCTAAAAACTCTTGTTGAAGTAGAAGTTTTAAATATAATTTCAGCTTATGCTCCTCAGGCGGGATGTAGCAGAGCCGAAAAAGACGCATTTTGGACAACTCTGGAAGACCATCTACAACAAATACCCTCAAAAGAAATGATACTGCTGGGAGGGGACTTAAGTGGTCACATAGGGTATGAAAACAATGCTTTTAAAAGAGTGCACGGAGGTCACGGATATGGCACTATAAACGAAGGAGGGAAAGCTATTCTTTCTACAGCTGCAGCATTCGATCTTGCTATAACTAATTCTTTCTTTGCCAAAAAGCCAGAACACATAATTACATACAAAAGCGGACGAACATAATCGCAGATCGACTATTTATTAGTAAATCGAGCTTACATTGGCCGGGTAACAAATTGCAAGGTCATCCTGGGTGAATGCGCTGTTACTCAACATCGTATCGTTGTAAAGGATATGCTTTTTAAGAAAACATCTAAAACGAAAACATCTCAGACGCCAGAAATAACCAAATGGTGGAACCTAAAAGGAGACAACATTCCCAAATTCTGCAACCACTTACACAACTTAAAAGTTGATACTGATTCGGACGTTGACACTGTATGGAATTATCTCGGCAAATCCATTCTAAAAGCCGCTTATATTACTCTTGGTCGTACAAAGGGTGGTACAATAAATTACAGAGAGTCTTGGTGGTGGACAGAAGCAGTGAAAAATGCAATTCAAAGAAAGAAAAATGCTTTTAAGACCTGGCAGTCTACCCAAACTTCTGAAGACCAGGCAGAATATAAAAGAGTTAAGAAAAATAATTATAACAGTGGAACGCGCAAATTCCCAAAAAACTATGTATGAACAATTAGAGACCAAAGAAGGTCAAAAATGTATTTACAAGCTCACAAAGCAACGTTGTCAGAGCACAAAGGATCCCGCTAGATGTAAAACCGTTAAAGGCCCAAATGGTGAGCTGCTGTACAAAGATAAAGATGTCCTATCAGCCTGGCATCAGAATTATCGACAGCTACTCAACCCTACTCAAGCTGCTCCACAGCTCGAAAACACCGGTACGAACATGGGACTTATACCTCCAATACATCCCAGTGAGGTCAAAATGGCGCTAAAAAAGATGGCCAACAACAAAGCTACGGGGCCTGACGTTATTCCAGTCGAAGCTTGGAAGTGCCTTCGCGAACAAGGAGTCGTACTGCTTACCGACCTCTTCTACTGTGTGTTGGTCTCCTCCAAAATGCCAGAGGCATGGAGATTGAGCACCATAGTTCCGATTCATAAGGGGAAGGGCAGCAAATACGAATGTAATAACTATCGCGGAATCAAGCTGTTAAGCCATACTATGAAGCTATTTGAAAGAGTGATTGACAGTCGCTTAAGATCAGAATGTTCGCTGTCCAAAAATCACTATGGCTTTATGGCAGGCTTATCTATTACCGATCCTATGTTTGCTCTAAACACGATCGCTGAAGAGTACCGAGCGAAACTTCGACCATTGTATGTTGCATTCTTGGACATGGAAAAGGCATTTGATCGTGTACCAAGGGATACGATTTGGTGGAGTCTTCGCATGAAGAACGTCCCCGAACATTATATTAATATCATAGCCGACATGTACAGGGGTGCAAAATCAATTGTACGAACAGTAGTGGGTCAGACAAAACCAATAGCGGTTGCAGAAGGTGTGCATCAAGGCTCAGAACTGAGGCCCTTCCTGTTTTGCTTGGTATTAGACGCACTCACTGAAGCAGCACAGTCTTCAGCCTCGTGGACTTTCATCTACGCAGATGACGTTGCTATCTGCACCGAGAGCCGCGCAGAGTTGCAAGAGGCGCTTCTGTCGTGGAAACATCAGTTACAGGCCGGTGGCCTAGTGTTGAGTGTTGCAACGAGCCAGTACATATATTTTAATGACCCAGATTCAGATAACAATAGTCCGATTCCTATCGACGGCCAACTTGTAACCATGTGCGATGAATACAAGTATCTTGGTTATATGATGCACAGATCTGGGCATTTAGAATGCAACATCCAGCACAGAATAGTCGCAGTGTGGCTTAAGTGGGGAGAAGTGACTGGTGTTACCTGCGATAAGAGGATGCCTGTCAAACTCAAGGGTTTGATCTATAAGCCCATAATAAGGCCAGTTCTTTTGTATGGCAGCTAAACATGGGCTGTAACCCAAAAGAGCGTGCATACCATCCAAGTTGCTGAAATGAAGATGTTAAGATGGATATGCGGCGTAACCAGGCACGATAAAATCCGCAACGAGTACGTGCGAGGAAGCCTTGGTGTACGCGACATCGCCAAAAAAATGCAGGAAAGTAGGCTGAGATGCTATGGTCATGCGAAAAGGAGGCCACCAGACTACGTCGGCAATTTGGCACTACAGCTCGACCTCCCTGGACGGAGACCTACAGGGCGACCCAAATCAAGGTGGCGAAATGTAGTGCTAAAGGACAAGAGGGAATGCAAGATCACTGACGATGATGTCATGGATAGAGCGAAGTGGAAGCGTAACGTGAAGAAAGCTGACCCCACCACCATGTGGGATTTATAGCTAGGAAGAGAGAGAGAGATAACACAGGGAGCACAAATAGCGATTGTAAGAATATATCGATAAGTGAGTTCGTCGCCGTGTGTATAATGGATAGGTCAGCATTATCGTCCTAGCATTATCACGGTTGCATCAAAGCCTTCTAGTTTTTTATTTTCTAGTTTTACTAAACTTACTGAGTGACTGTCGAAAGGCAGCGATAACCTAGTGGAGATACCAACAGACTGCCATCCAGAGGGTTCCTATTCCACGGCGCGCACCAATGACTTTTCGGAGTTATGTGCGTATTGAATGATCAATCATGAAGATTTTTGACAGTCGTTATAGGGCGTCAATACCTTCTAAATAAACTGACATTAGTCTCAACCATGGTATATTGCTATCCCTTCGGATTGCGGAGGTCAGACAGGCAGTCACTCTGTGGAAAAGCTAATGTTCAGCAAAATCCGGTTGGACTAGTTAGCGGACCTCAGATTGAAACTGGGATTACGCTAGAAGGATGATGACCGAGTGACTGTTGTCTGAACTACGTTACCCAAAGGGTGACGATAATCAATGACTTAGACCAATGTCAGTATATTCAAGGGACTGACGTCTCATAATGATTGCCAAATATTTCCATGGAACCCGGGTCCAAAGCTTAACGCGATCACCCAGGCACGCGGCAACTAATAATAATAACTAAAAACATAAAACATAACATAAAAAATTGGGAAAGTGCGAGTCGGACTCGCGCACGCAGGGTTCCGTACCACATCACATATACAATACTTTTTCAGTTTCTACCTGTTTATTAACCCTTGATTTACCCGGTGACTTCATACATACACAATTTACCCGGTGGAGTCCCCAGGACTCTTGGATATGTAATTGTAAATTTAATATGAAATAAAAACTTTTTAAAAAGAAAGCTCTAGTTAGATTTGTATATCATTTATTAAGCTTTCAAATGAGATAGGTATTCACTTAAAATTATGGAATCACAGTCTTTCATTGAGGAACTTCTAAGATATGGCAATTTTTATCACAAAATTACGAGACCTAACTTTTAGTCTATACATTTCAAAAACAAAACAGGTTTATAATTTTTTTTAAGGAATGTAATACTAAATATTCAATTTATGAAAAAAACAAAAAACAGAACATGGTGAGACCAAAAAATAAAAACGTGCAAGACCTTCTAGTCACGGTTGGTGACATAGTCATTTCATGCTTCTTTTTGTACAGCTAAGGCACACAGGCTAAACACAAATAAGGAAAATATACGCAGTCTTTCCCTGAACAGCCTGAAACTGAGTTGTGGTCAGAAAACCGTCATATATTCTTGGATTCGAACACTAACTCATCAGGTTCTAGTCTTCTTGGCTGATTCAACACACATTTTGTTGATCCTCATCATCCGCGTCGGCGTCTCTCAACTGTTCGAGCCATTTGTTCCACCACAGACGCAGTATCTTCATCAAGGACATTTATGGTACTACTAGATGCCATTATATCAACTGAAAACAGAAAAACTTGCACCATAGCAGTACCGTAAATACATCAAAACTATAACATTAATACTCCGGTGGAGTCCCACGGACTCCACTAGCCTGTTAACTTACCGATCGGAGCCGCGCACATCGACTGCCGCTCTACCCCGCGTCTGGCCCGTCACTGTGTGAAGGTACTGGAACGCACAACTTGTTATTCCAAAAACTAACGGTTTTATTAGCGCTGAAAGTTTTCAATGGAGTCCCCTGGGACTCCTACCTACCGGGTAAATTAAGGGTAATGATCGAGTAACAAATTGCTTAAAAATTACGTTTGTTGTATGGGAGCCCCCCTTTATTATTTACTTTTTTATTTAATTATTTATTTTGAAAGGTAATATACTAATAATATACAACTACATATTCTGTGAAAATTTAAAGCGTCTACCTGTTACAGTTAGTGCTTTTGAGCAAAAAATACGAAAAAAAGCATGTTTTTTGTATTGGACCCCACCTTAATATTTTAATTCTTTTTATTTTTAGTATTTGTTGTTATAGCGGCAACCGAAATACATAATTTGTGAAAATTGCAGCTTCCTAGCTATCACGGTTTATGAGATACAGCCTGGTGATAGATAGACAGACGGACAGACAGACAGACAGCGGGGGCTTAGTAATAGGGTCCCGTTTTTTACCTTTTAGGTACGGAATCCTGAAAAGTCAGTGAAATGCTGTTGGTTTGAACCTGATACCCACTGAGTGACTGGACTGCTAACCTCATCTCCGTCCACTACAATTACATCTGCATGAGGTACCAGAATTAACCGACAAAACAGTCAAAACGTCAAATGGCTTATCTTAATAAAACGTATATGTTTACTATGTAGATTATATAGTTTTCACTATGTTTTTCTTCACCACTTGGCCAGCGATAATTAAGAATTAAACACGGATATGTTAATTTTTCTTACGAAGAGCCGAAAATTGGGTTCAGCGGCGTGCCATTAGAGAGGCCTATATCAAGCACTGCTTGTCACTATCGCAGGCTGATGACGATGATAAGAGTTCTCCATAATGTTCTGGAAAGACATGTGAAGTCTGCCAACCCGCACTTGGCTAGCGTGGTAAACTATGGCCTTACCCTTCTCATAGAGAGAAGAGGCCCAGGCCCAGCAGTGGGACAGTTTAAATACAGGGCTGATAATGATTGGTGCACGCCGTGGGTTTGAACCCAAAGATTGCTATCGTACATTTTGCCAATTACTTGTCCTCCGGACGAGGCAATATATGTATAAACAATATTGCTCTTCGTAAATACTTTTGAAAACATATTTTCTTAAATAAGTTTGGCTTTTAAACATACCGATATTAGCATAAGTAACGACTCTGACAAAAGTTTCCATAGCAACCTCAAAGACTAAACCTACTCTCCATTGAATATGGAAACAGTTTTCGTATAATTTTCTTTATTTCGTATCTTACGGGAAATAAGATAATTTTGGGAAATATAGCGTATCTCAGGTTCCAAGGCATCTTGGTTGGCTGTATTGGATTGCAAGCGGGAGAACGCTATGATGATAATGATGATAATTGAGAAAAATATTTCTGATGTCCAATGTCTCCACCAGCCGCAATAATGTCATAGCATTTTCGGAAATATTAGAACGTAGTTAGCGAATTTATATATTTCGTAACTCTTCCAATGTACTTTTGATTAAGTTTGTTGCGTGTTCCAAGACAGTTTAACTGGCCCCGGGACTTCATGGTTGTCTAAACTCCTTAACTTTAATGGTCTGCTGCTAAACTATGCTCCACAACGAGTGGGGTTGAATTAGAACTAGTCAAAAACAGAAGAGAAGCATATCGCGAACGTAAAAGTAGCTAAAATTCGATGGAATACATACCTTCACAATTATAACATTGCCTGCTTTCTATATAATGTTTATCCGTTTCCTTTCGTCATAATTCAAGCAAGCTCACGTATGAACTGTTAGTTCTACTGCTTAGAACATTTTTAAGTCATGAATATTTATCAAAATGTTCTTGACTTATTATAATAATATGTTAAGTGCGTTTAATTTTGTTGAGTAACAGCCATTTGTATGTAAAACTTTTCCTTATTCTTAATGTACTTACGGTTTAATGCTATAATATTATTAAAAGTTAATTGTGAGAATAGTTACTATAATATTATTAAAAGTTAGATATGAATATCTATACAGTGTGACAACAAAGGCTTATTATCAGTACTACCGTATAACTAGTAAAAGTTTATGCTTACATATCAGTATTCCAATTTTTATTTCACTTCATTTCATTTCAATCAATTAATTTCTGAATTTCGTAGCAGAATCAGCCCTATATATAGTTAAAATGACCCACTGCTGCTCGAATTATAATTATCATCAGCAATATCCAATTTGACCTCAGTTGCAATTTCAATGGTTTTCAGTTGGGTATCCTTGGAGCTAGCGTACTTAAGCTAGCTACATAACAGCTCAAAAAAAAGCAGGATATTATATTTTATTACCGCCGAACATAATGAATCAAAGTAGGTAGTATTCGTTCGTAATCTGTTGGGTACAAACGATGGCTGTTCGCCTAGTTGCCTCGTGTGTTGGTACTTGCTGTTTCTTGTTACGAGCTAAGGTAAGTTGTCCTAAGAAAGCGAAGCTAAAGCTACATTCTTTATAAAGAAGATAAGGAATTTCACTGTCGGGAGGTAAAATTTGATTCCAGGCAATTGTTTTGTTCTTCTAGAATACGCTGCTGAACTGCACATACATGAATACACCTACAAGAGTATTCGCCCTCGCTCGTGAATGATTGAAGGAGCAATCTATTTAAACTGGAGATACGATTACAATAGTCTTCTCGGACCAGACTGACACCAGCTAAACCTTCTGCTCCTTGCTACAAGACGGTGGACATCGCTTGCTTCGTCTTCTGGACCACACCCTGTATTCTGATATCTGCTAGTATACCTACTTAATGAAAATGCGTATGCAATTATGAGTGGATCGTTTGTTTTTTTACCTTTCTCGTAAGCAGGTAACTAGTTCGTTCTATAATTATGTATTTATCTGCACGTGATTCTGCGGTTGAGATCCTCGAGTCTTCTAAACGAAGGTGGTCATATATCACCTTCATCATCATCCTAGCGTTATCTCGTTTGCATCCGAGACTTGCATGCCTTGGAGCCCGAGTTCCATTTACTGGTCTAACCAGATATGACAGAAAATCAACTTTACCAAAGAGTGACTGCCGTCTGACGTCCGAAACCCAAAGAGATACCGATATTCTATGGTTAAGACCAGTATTAGTTTATTTGAGGGTACCGACTCCCCGTAACGACTGTCAAAGATCTTGATGAAAAGAAAAAAAAAAGAAAAGAAAAGAAAATATTTATTTTGCCACCAATGGCACACACTAAGTAAAAACATTTTGGCAAAAAATAGGTACACACTAAAAACATTTTGGCAAAAAATAGGTACAAAATACAAACATAGTTGAATAAGAAAAAAAATAATAACATTAAAAAAGAAATGAAAAAATAAAAACAAAAAGAATTATACAAACAAAATAACAATACAATGGCAGATTGTTATGTCTGCTCACTGGCAACACAACGCTTCCCGGCTGACCAATTGGGAGGCGTCTGCCACCATTGGCCAGATAAAATAACAACAAAGCTAAGCTGTATATGATTCTAAGTGTCAGTGAGCAGCGATAACAATTTGAAAGTTTATAAATTATTTTTTAAATGAACTTAACAAACATACGTGGAAGTGTGTGGCTCATTAGTGCCAAAAATTGGACTACGCTCAGTATACGTTGCGGCTTTTAGGCCGCAACACTGTTATTCTGCGCAATCCATTTTATGATTTTAGTGGCGTCGGCGCCAGTGTCTGTTTCTAAAATATACAACTAGAATATACTTTGCTGTGTCGTATGTGAGAGAAGATACGATGTGTTAAACGTATGTAAACAAAAAGTATCGAATGTGGTGTCAAAATGCAGAATCTTAAGTAATTTTAAAGCAAGCGTCAGTGTGCTATATGTACCTACCAACGTATACCGCCTTGCTATAAACTAGGTAGTACTAGGTACTGCGCAAGCGCCCGTATTGTTGCAATTATAACCAAAATACATAAGCAAATGGTAAGTAGTAGTAAGAAATAGTGTAAATTAAAAGTAAAGTTAATCATGAGTTTAAATAGTGATTATGGGTGTGCTGATATACACAATCAACCTATTCTGCCGTAGGACTGGAGGACAATCCATGAAATGTTGATGTGATTTCGTCAGCAAAAGAGCCCAACCTTCAGTGCGACATTTAAGATGACCATACACGCCACTACAACACTGTGTGGAACTTGGAAACTGACCATTATCCGACGGCCATATCCAAGAAGGTGAGTAGGAGTTTGAGTACTAGAAGTAGGTGTAAAAGTGATTTAAAATGAATAGAGAATGATACAACGTAAAATTTTCGGTATATATTATAGATATGTAAGTATAATATATGATAATAGTAAGAAATTGTATTATAAATATATATATTATATCAAATTGTTCTAATTATGTATAGACATTGTAAAGTTAGGTATGTGAAGCTTTTTGTGTTTCTAGTAAATATCTCTTTAGATACATAACAAAGCTCTTTTTGGATTTTAGGCTGCGGATTGGCGGTGGAAGATTATTCCAGCAGTGTGTTGCGGCATATTTGAAGCTACCTCTGAAGGCAGTGGTTCTGTGCTTAGGCATGGAAAGTGGATTACTGACTAATCTCACCATATACTTTGACTGCGTATCTCTCCAGCATAACTTGTCATACAAGTATCTCGGTGTTTTGGCTTGTATAACTCCAAACAGTAAAGATGCCAAGTGTAAGTTTCTTCTGGTGGTCATGTTCAGAATATTGTGTTCATTAAGGAAAGGCGAGACATGGCTGCGTTTGGGTATATTTAGACAAAATCTTGCACAAGCATTTTGTATGCGTTGTGTTAGCCGAGCAGTACGAGATAGCAGACATGGCCCATAGACAGCATCGCAGTAGTTCAGCCTGGACAATACCAAACTATCTACCAGTTGCTTCCTGACAGGTATGCTAAGAAATTTTCTGATGTTGTACAGTAGTCTTAGCCGGTAAAAACAGTTACTTGCAATCTTGGCGATGTGGGCCTCAAAGCGCAGTTCCGGGTCCATGGTTAATCCAAGATTGCAAACAGTATCTGCCTTCTGTATTGCATTGTTCAGGATCAGTATTTCTGGATTAGCAGAGACTATATCCCTTACTTGATGTTTGCTACCCAGCACCAAATATTTTGATTTTTGGGGGTTTAGGGTGAGAGAGTTTTGCTCAGACCATGTAGTGACCCTTTGCAGGTCCTCATTAATCTTCTGGACAGCTGACAATATAGTGTTCGGTTTAAAGGACAGATACACCTGCAGGTCATCCGCATATATGTGGTATTTACAGTGTGTGAGGGACTGCACCACATCAGCACTGTAAATTAAATATAAAAGAGGCCCTAGTATTGATCCCTGCGGCACTCCTCTATCAACAAGACGCGGTTCCGAAGCCCCCATACTGCCATGAATCTCCACAATTTGGGTTCTGTTTGACAGGTAGCTGTCAAACCACTTCACTGTCTCCACTGAAAATCCATAGAAAGAGAGCTTCGAAAGCAGCAAGGTCCGGTCAATCGAGTCGAAAGCCCTGGAGTAGTCTAACATGACCAATATTGTACCCTCCCCCCTATCCCGAGCCTCCAGTACATTGCCCACAACATCGCACAATGCGGTAGTAGTACTCCTTCTCTTACGGAAACCCGACTGTAAGTCGGGGAGGATGTTGTTGTCCTCTAGATATGACATTACTTGAATGTATACTACTCTCTCCAGTACCTTGGATAGACATGGCAGTATACTGATAGGGCGCAGATCTCTCACAGACTGTGGACTGCTGGTCTTTGGGATGGGCCGCACCACTGCACAGCGCCACAATGCAGGGAAGGTGTTAGTGAGAATGGACCTGTTAACTATGTCTGTTATGGTCTGCGCAGTGGCTGGCTGTGTTAGGGAGATCATGTCCATACTAATACGATCAATCCCTTGAGCGTTTGTGCCTATAGTTTTCATAATTTGCACAATAGTTTCTCTTGACACTGGCTGTAATTTAAAGGTGGCTAGTCCATGCCTGTGATGTTCCAGATATGACAGCTGTGAGATGTCTACCTTGCACTCTCCAGGTACATCCAAAAAAGCTATATTTATTGCATCAGGGTCGTCAAAAGTTTTGGGTAGGGATCTTTCTGAGTGGTCCGGTAGTATGTCGGCTTTTAAATTCTTCCATAGCTGTTTTGGATTATGAAAGTTATTGTTGATGTATTTTGTGAAAAATGCTTGTTTTTCTGAGTTAAGGGCAAAAGTGGCCTGATGTTTTAAGTCTAAGTAGTACTGTTTTTTGTTCTGATCATTACTTAACCTATGAAATTTTTCTCTGGCTTCATCTCTCAGCTTAAATAAAAGTCGAACATTGGGTGTAATCCAGGGTGTAGGTCTTGTCTTAACAACCAATGTTTTGATTGGAGCATGTAAATCGTACAAAACCTGGATCCAGTGATTAAAAGTAGAGACCATACAGTTGACATCACCCATGGTACTGATACTGGACCATGGGATTGAGGCTAAATCAGGCAGGAAGTACTCTTCCAATATATCTTTAATAGGGCGGTACACAATCGTTTTTGGGCAAGGTTTTGACTTTTTAAACAGTGACTCACAAGTGATAAATGCGTGATGACCAAGATCACTATTGGTGTCTACTACAATGTTTTGTACACTTATGTCAGTACATATAACATCTATAAGTGTACTGCTGTCTCCCACATAGTGTGTTGCTGTTGGCACAACCTGTCTCAGATTAAGAGTACATAAAAACTCGTTAATAGCTCTTGTTTTCGAATTATTAACATCTAACATATTTATGTTGAAGTCTCCTAAAAGTATCACACTATCATAAGGGGCCAATGAGCTAATACTTTCTGTTAGTCCCTCAAAGAACCTGTCAATGTTGAACCAGGGTGGACGGTTTGTTTGTTTTTTTTGTTTTTCGTGTGAGCGTGTGGCCAACTCTGGTGTCGGAGTTTTCAGGCCGCCCGAAGGCCTCCGACATGGCCTAACGATCCTTATCCTTGGACAAGAACCGGGACCGACAGCTTTACGTGCCCTCCGAAGCACGGTAGCGCTCAGATGTAAATGCCACACACGGTCACCCATCCAAGTGGTAACCTGTGCAAGCGTTGCACAGGGTACTATGGTACAGCATAGGGTGGACGGTATGCTGTACCAATAAGTAGTCTCTGGCCATTGACTGTTGTAGACAGCCACAATTGCTCGATGTCCGGCTGTTCGGGATGGGGTTTCACTCGCGCATTGATACCTGTCCTGATGTAAAAAGCTACACCTCCGCCTCGTCCGGACTTTATGCTATTTGGTCTCGGAATATGCTTGAGCTTGTAGCCTGGCACACAGGGAGCGCGTCCATCTTCACCCGGTCGCAGCCATGTCTCATTAACCGCTAGTATGTCAACAGCATGCCGGTCCATAGAGACTAAAAATTCGTCTTGATTGGTTGCAAGGGAGCCGGCATTGAATAAACCAAACTTTAAGCACTTGCTATTTTTCATTTTGTGTCTGGAAGGTCAATTTTTGTATGTATAGTGTATAAAGAAGATATAGTTTAGCTGTGCTTGTTTATAGTTATAATTGATAGTAGTAGGCATATGTAAATAAACTGTTAAATAGATTCTGTAAATATTATATATATGTTTTAGATTTATGTTAATAGAATACGTTTTGTGTGTTGACTTGTGTGTATAATGATATGGCATTAATATTAAAGTTATAGCTGAGTATAATATAATGTGAGTAACATAACTGAGTGTAATTATATGGTAGCATGTATATAAATAGAAAGCATTTTGTTGAAAATAATAGCTACTAATGAGACACACAAATTCCATTAGCAAGACGACATTTGGTAAAATATTTACACAAAGCATAGGACTGATGACAGCCGGGACCGATGATTTAACTGCTCTCCGAGGTACGGTGCAAGCAATAATTAACTATTTAATAAAAAATATACTAAACGAAGATGACGTGTGATAATATAGTCAAACATAGCTAACGTATAGCAAGGCTCACTGGACACAAGCCTTCCCATACCACGCCAGTCGTACAAGTAAGTAGTTCTAGAGTAATAAATCTATTGTTTTGTCAAAGTACACTTCGTTTTCGTTTATCTGTACACTATTCGGGTGCAGAGCTTAACCTAAGATTTGTATGATTCATAACCGCAAATTCAGTTTGGTGATAACATATTTTACGTTTGTACTGACCTCGTATTTCTTTAGCGAATGCTTTCACTGTTTTTGAGAGTGAATTGATGTATAAGGCCGACCTCACATTGGGCATCCACGTTTCTTGAGCTGGCCGGCGTTCACTTTGCAGTACAATGTGATCGCCAGGGGCACATCGAACGCATGCCAGGCGCACGCCGAGCACACGCTCAAGGAACGCGCACGCCCAATGTGAGGTCGGTGTAAGGGTTTTAGCACACACCCTTCATCTTGTAAGATATTACTAGCGAGAGTTGACAAAATGTTGTTTCGAGCATTGAACATGGATGCACTGGCAGCGACCACTTCCACACAATGACTTACCATCTATCATCATCCTCCTAGCGTTATCCCAGTTTCAATCTGGGGTCCGCTTACTAGTCTAACCGGATTTGGCAGAATATTAGCTTTTCCACGGAGCGACTGCCGATCCGACCTCCGCAACCCGAAGGGATAGCAATATTCCATGGTTTAGACTAGTGTCAGTTTATTTAGAAGGTACTGACGACCTATAACGAATGTCAAAGATCTTCATGACAGCCGGGACCGACGCCTTAACGTGCTCTCCGAGGCAAGGGGCTAGCGATAATTAACAATTCAATACGCACTATACCACTATACTTACCATCTACACCTACTATAAATAGGCCTTAGTGTGCACTATGATAATGTATTTTGAGAACGTCATAGATAACTCTTAAACACACAGGTTTCCCTTCATGTTTATCAAGAAATTATAAACAATTAAAATACGCACGTAACTTGGCAAAGTTTGTGGTGCTCGCCTTAGATTTGAACTCCAGACCCTCTGCGTAGCAGTCCGTTGGACAGACTATACCTGTAGCAAATAAGTTTTAAATTCCAATTAATTTCTCGTAACTTTCCAGAGTAACATACCATGATTACATATTCCCAATTCCGTCATTCGACCGATCTGCAATATATAAATATACTTTTATTCATAAGAATACCAATAACGATTCTAATCCGTCCGTTCGAGTTGAATAGTCCGGAGCGCAAGTTTAAATCACTAAAACTTTGTTAATCCCGTTCAGTGTTTGCGGAACTTAGACCCGGGGCTGTACAGAGACTCTCGAATAAAACTTCCAAGCTACCGTGAAATCAAATAATAGTTTAATAGAATGATGTCAGTCTTGATGATTAATTCTGCCTTTGTTGGGCAAGGGCCTCTTCTCACTATGAGCTGTAGTACACCACGCTGGCCAAGAGCGAGTTGGCACTTCGCATATCGTTCGAATGCAAAAATGAGAACTCTCAGATATGAATATGCATATGCATCACAGATATGTAAAAAATTCTAAACAATTCGAAAATCGCCCAAGCTGTCGCATGTCGAGCCACGCACAATAGATCCCATTGTAGCTCTTATCTTATCTTGTTATATGATAGATCCACCATTCAGAGTTGAGTTTTCTGGTGTAGAAAGTATGTGCGATTCCCAAAAGATGTCCCACCTTCCCACTAAAATCCATCGCGGTGTATTCGATATCCCACAATGTTGGGGCCACGCAAATCAACCATCGTGACATACAATGCTTCTGCCATAATTTATCGAAACAGTAAAGGATAGCAATAAAAAAATCCTTTGACTATGGCACACATGCACGGTGAACGTTACGGTTAATGAGACAGATACAAATAAATTATAGTTCCTCTATTCTTCCTTCCTGTAAGTACTGTAGGGTCTTCATTACCGTCGAATTAAAATTAAATGACACGTTTGAAGCACAAAAGTTGCTGGAAAATAGAACAATGTCCTTGCACGCATCCTTGCACGATGCATCCTTGGGGTAAAAGAGACAAAAGGTAGTTTCTCTATTCCCTCTTTGTAGGTATTGCAATGCACTTCATTACCTTAAAATTAAAATTGAACGATGCGTCTACGTTGCACAATTGTCGTCGGAATATAGAACAATGTCCTTTACAATGCCGTCACTTATATAGGTGACTTAATTCTGCGCAAACTCGTGCCGACGAGCTGGCGAAAATCCAAACCTCCTTTATATATTTTGTCACAAATGTTGGTGGAGCCTTAGTAACAGAGGGAATTGTATTCAGTATTATTAAATATGTATGTAATTTTTAAATGGGAGTTTCATTAAATAACTGGTCTGACGTAGTTTAGCATTTAATAGGACATATTGTGCAATACGTACTTACTTAAATTTAATATTTAAGTCCTCGTCTACATCCATTAGGATCCATTTAGGATGCATCGCATCAAACGAATTTATTTTCTACAATTCAGATAAGCTTCCACGTGCCATGTGCATGTCGCATTTGCAATGATGCTCCCCACAGTCGTCAAAATTCAATGCACTATCGCATCTGACGCTATCCAACGTGAGTTCGTTGTAACGCGACGCAACGAAATGTTACATCATAGATTATTGATTATATGATGAGATTATATCTGTAGTGGTAATTACATAAATTATAAATTGTCAAGTCAAATATTTTTGCCGAAGCATCATAATCGTCTCAGCTCTATCGCTCTATGAAAAAAACTAGATGGAACCGGTACATCTAGCTTTTTTACAGACCCACTGTTGTCTAGCCTCCGCAACAAATAAGGATAACAACACTCCATGACTATGTAATGGCGGTCCTCGGGCTCCAAAGCGAATGTCGTGGATGGCAATCGCACAGAACTAGGATGATGATCGTGACTCTATGACGATTACAAGTGTGAGTGTATTCAAAGATCTTTAAGACAACCGCGACAAATGGTTAACGATAATTAACAATTGTAATTTGCAAAATTTTGAAAAAAAATCTTTCCATGTAGAGCCTCACCCATTTCCGCTCTGCAGATTATATTAATCTTTGTAGAGACAATTTAAAATCACCTGAGAATAGTCGTTGTTTCAGCGCGCATTGCCTAAAGTCGAATGTGATATAAATCATAAACTTTACACCGACCTACTCTTTACTTATATATAAATGGAACTTTTTGTTTGTACAACCTGACGGATGAAAAATGGTTATGGTTTTTCGATATATTTTCAGGAAAAGTTGAAAATTCACTGGGGGTATGCGTGTCTTTGCCTGTGTAGAATATGATGGATTTTTCCTTACACTTTTAAAAATATCCTGCACTAAAAATAAAACCTATGTCGCGGGCACTTTACAAAAAGTTAATTTGTTCTTATAAGGAACGGACACAAGAATCACCCAGACTTGAAACAACAATTTAAAGATTCGACACAAAGTATTTTCAGTGTAGTTACAGTGTTAATCGGCGAAGTGGCCGCTTGAACCACTACGCCATACGTGCAGTCAAAGTCTGTAGGGATACCAAATTTAAGTGAGTACATAAAATTAAAAAGCTTGTGTAAATTTTGCACAGTGGGATTTAAATATATTTTCTCCATTGAGCATTATTTAACATTGCAAATAATACTAATGAATAGGTATAAAATATCGATTAATACCAAGCAAAGTCGAAAGAAACAACTAGTACAGAGAAACTTAAATTAAACATTTTACTGTTAAGCAGTACGTAACGGACTGCCGAGACGATGGTCTCAGGTTCGATCCCCAGGTACCTCGGGCACACACCTCTGACTTTTCGAAGTTATGTGTGTATTAAAAAATGTTAATTATCGCTCGCTAAATAATGTGCCCGGTAGATGGCAATAGGCTCGCCTCCTATTACATTGGGACCGAAACATATCTGGCGAAGTTTGGGTGTGTAATACACCTCTGCCTACCCCTTCGGGGATAAAAAGGCGTGAAGATATGTTATGTATGTTAAGCAGTTTTCTGTCTTAAGACATTTCATTGCGTATAACGAGGCCTTAGAGACAATATTTTTATTTATTTATTTAAACTTCATATACACAAAGTACATAGGCGGACTTAATGCCATGGGCATTATCTACCAGTCAACCTTACGAGTGTTGCAGAGAGGAGAAGTAGGTGTATTTTAATGTGTAATGGGAATGTACTAGTAATTATGTAGGACACGATATACTTGCATAACTAACAAAGTCAGAAATTAAGGTACAGAATTTAGACGTTTAAAACTTATATCATTCAGTTTCTCAAGTATTCCTAGACTAGTTTCTATAACTCAATAAATACTGCCTCAAACTCTGTGGATCGTTACAAAATATTTATCATTAGAGGATATCAATACGGTAACAATGTTTATAATTGTGGCATATGTTTTTCTACACTAATATTATAAAGAGGAAAAATTTGTATTTTGTTTGTTTGTTTGTAATGGATAAACTCAAAAACAGCTGAACCGATTTTAAAAATTATTTCACATTTAGAAAGCTACATTATCTGCGAGTAACATAGGCTATATTTTATTTTAGAAAAGACAGGGTTCGGGTACGCAAAGTAGTTCCCTCAGGACGCGGGTGAAACCGTGGGAAACGGCTAGTATATACTATGTATCATAAGTAGGTGTTATTTTTATCCCCGAAGAGGTAGGCTGAGGTGTAATACTACAACGGCGAGCTTATTGCTGTTACCAGGCACATTGCCAGACCCCGTGCTGCTACTGAGAATTCGAGAACGTTAAGTAACACTTTTGCCTGACCCAGGAATCAAATCCAAAATCTCCGAACAGCAGACTATCCACTGGACCCAGGAGGCAGTCTCAAAAGAAACATAACATAACTTCACGCCTTTATCCCGCATAATTTAATCAGTGGGACCTAAAAAATTCATGGCGCAATGTGGGTGTAATATTACACCTCTGTCTACCCCTTCGGGGATACAGGCGTGAGTCTATAAAAAAAAATTTAATCAGTTGTGCTACGGAAATGCTAATATTCAGTAATATCTAGTAAGACAAGTGCGCGACCGACCCCAGGGCCACAAGGTGAAAGTTTTAGATGCAACCATTATTAGCGCTAGGACGATGCTGGTTTTGGTAAGTATGGTATTGTACGGTTTAGAATAAACGAGAAACAACAAGCTTAGCTTAGCGATCACTTGTAACAGAACAACGAGCATTCGCCTTTTTTTATAATATAATATTCTACCACATTCACACAACGCCATCAAGTCCCAAACAAAGCAGAGCTTGTACTATGGTTACTAGATAATGGATAAACATACATAATATATACCTTTTTTTGTAAATATGTTAAGGTGCGGCCAGCTTTTGTGTCACGAATATTTACGAGAAATAATAATAATATTCTACCACATACACACATCAGTCCCAAACTAGGCAGAGCTTGATTATTATATACTTTTTTGTAAATACATACATATTATACATAGAAACACCCAGACCAAGACAAACATCCATGTTCATGCACACAAATGTTTGACTTCAGGGACAATCGAACCCGCGACCTTCGACGTTGTAGTCGCTTACACTCTCGCTACGCCAACCGGACGTCGCTTTTTTGTCGAACTGAACAACGAACGGAGCTAAACATTGCTACGAGCATGTTCCTGATCTTTCTAGCGAACGGTTTCATCGGCATAAAGCTCAATAGTTATTTGTGCAACAAGAGAGCAAAGTTGTTTTTTGTTTCGAGTGCTGATTTTGAGTCCTGAGCGTGGTGAGGGACTCAACAGCACGAGATACAAAAAACTTTGCTCTCGTGTAGCACACACAACTTTTCACCACAGCAGTGAGAACACATTTTACTTAGGAGACATAGAAATGAACAGAAATAGATTGAATTCTGCATAATCACTTGTTGATTTAAATCTTCTGGTGATCATCGCTAGTTTCACTCATCTTTTTAGATTATTTTATATATTATTATAATTTAACACGTTACGCTATACCTACTACTACTGTATCAGCATCAGCGAAATTTTTATTCCCGCTACTTTTTTAAATCGCGTTTTAATACCGCGTCCCTGATGTTTATTTTTCGAATGTATCATTGTTGTAATTCTAAATAAAAATGTATTGGTTAAATACTAATTTAATACTATTAATTAGACTTATTTTTATTAAAATCCAATAATAAATTAAACATGTAAACAATAACATATAAAAAAAAGTAATTTCTTTATTACAAATATCTTTTTTTTTGCGTTGCCGTAGGTGTTTTCTTTGAGGTCGAATTCCAAAATCGAATTTCGAATTCGAAGGGGTTTGTTTTTTCACTCACTTTTTATATGCATGTGAAAGGGTCAGTAGAGCCAAATTAATTGAATTATATGGTATGAAACAACATAGATTTGACACACCTTTTCTAAATTATGTAAAAAACTACTCAAAAAATTTTAAACAAGTTTGTGTTATGGCAAAATCTAAATTTATTAGTAGCAAAATTAAGCATTCAACAAATGTAATTAAAGAAACCTGGAGAATTATAAATAATGAAACAGGAAGAGCACGACCACGAGAAAACCAATTTGAACTAAAAGAAAACAATTTATTAGTCACCAATCAAACTCAAGTAGCGCGTATGTTCAATAGTTACTTTGCGAGCATACCTTTGACAACTACTAGCTCTTTACAATCATCATCTTTAGACGCTGGACATTTTTTGCTTAGCAGTGTACCTGAATGCAAGAGCGTGTTTAGATTCAAGCACGTTACCCCGCGAGATATATTGATCGCATATAATTCAATTAATATTAAAAATACCGGCGACTTTTGGGGCATTTCAATTAAAATTTTAGGTACTATAGTTGAGACTGTTGCGCCTTACCTCTCTATAATTTTTAACCAATGTTTTGACTTAGGCGTATTTCCGGATTTGATGAAATTAAGTAAAATCATACCTTTATTCAAATCTGGCAGTAAAAATGACGTAAATAACTTCAGGCCCATCTCTATCTTGCCGGCATTTAGTAAAATATTTGAAAAGATTTTATTAAAGCAGTTACTAAGACACTTTAATTTAAATAGTCTGCTTCATAAAGATCAATACGGATTTACTAAAGGTAGATCCACTACTGATGCGGGTGTTGCTCTCATAAAACACGTTTATAATGCTTGGGAGTCATCTAAAAATGCTATCGGAGTATTCTGTGACCTCTCAAAAGCATTTGATTGCGTTCATCACGACACACTATTGCGTAAGCTCCGCCACTACGGCGTAGAGGAAACCGCACTTTGTGTTGTCGAGTCGTACCTGCGGCAAAGATTTCAGTGCGTCGATGTAAATGGGACTACATCCTCTAAATTACCTATACAGTTAGGCGTTCCACAAGGCTCTATTTTAGGTCCTTTTCTATTCCTTGTAAATATTAATGACTTACCTTTTTATTTAAAAAATATCTGTGATGTCGTACTTTTTGCAGATGATACGTCACTTATTTTTAAAGTAGATAGGAATAGGAATCAATTTGATGATGTAAATAAGGCACTTATACAAGTTACACAATGGTTTGCAGCAAACAAACTAGTGCTTAATTCTAAAAAGACTAAATACGTTAAATTTGCTTTACCTAACGTTAGACAACTGGGACCTAATATAAGGCTAGATAGGGAGGAACTTGACACAGTTGACTCGACAGTGTTTCTAGGCATTACACTAGATAATAAGTTACAATGGGGTGCACATATAGCATGTCTTGCAGGTAAGCTCAGCTCTGCTGCGTATGCTGTCAAAAAAGTTAGACAACTTACTGATGTTGACACAGCTCGTCTAGTTTATTTTAGCTATTTTCATATCCTACGGTATTTTGTTATGGGGCAAAGCTGCAGATATTCAGAATATCTTCGTTCTACAGAAACGAGCGGTACGAGCAATATACATGTTAGGTGCAAAAGATACTCTTAGGGAACGCTTTAAGTCTATAGGGATTCTTACAGTAGCCTCGCAATTTTTATTTGCTAATATATTGTATATTAGGCAAAATATAGGTTTATTTACTACAAAAAGTGATGTACATAACATAAATACTCGAAACAGGCATAAGTTATATACCCCTTATCATCGTTTACATAAAGTTAATAATTATTTTGTAGGGCTAGGTATTCGTATATACAATAAAATACCAATTAGTGTTTTAGAATTGCCATTTAGTACGTTCAAAAGTAAAATAAAAGACTGCCTTATTAGGAAAGGTTATTATACCATTAATGATTATTTCAGTGATAAGGATAGATGGTCACTTACACTAGCCAACTCTTGATGTTTTTAATTTATATAGATACCTTACTTTTCAGTTTTTTTTTATATAATATCTCTAGTTCTATTAATTTAATATTCATGCATTATTAGGTCATTCAACTTACTACATTTACATTTTCATTGTTGTTCCACAAATTTTATTAAAATTTGCTACAGTGTAAGATGAAGGTAACTCGTTATCATGGGCTGGATACTAACGTTTTTGTAATTTTCGTGTATTCATATACCGTCACTTTCTGTAACATACTTTTCCACCATAGTTCTGAACATGATCGCGAGTTGCCTACATTATAAAGCGTAAGTGGATGCTCCTGTTACACAAGATTCACATTTGAAGACTACTACAGCACTTAATTTAGTAACTACATATTTGTTTAAGTATTATGTATGTTCTTATTTACTATTTACAAGTAATTAATTACAATGTGAAACAGTTGCAGCTCCTTACAAAAACAAAATATGTACCATAACACTGGCGATTAAAAAGAGTGGCCACGAGTTTTATTGCCCGTTCTTTCTCGTGGTTCTACCTATTGCTTTGCGAATGGGCAGTAAATGTAAATGTAGAAGCATTATTAATTTACTTAAAAAATTTGACGTTCATAAGCGTCACGTTGTGACCTAGATGAATAAATGATTTTTGACTTTGACTTAGAGTCAGAGCACAGTAAAATTCGAATGTTTCAAATTTATGGCTGAACAATGTCAATTCGTGGCACTGAAGATTGAAAAATTAAAAAGCTACTTTGCCTCACGCTCGAATCAAAATCGCGTTTTGTTCACTGTTGTCTCGCAGCAAAAGCGGCATGTTTGAGCTGCTGTGGTGAAAAGCAAATTTACTATCATTACGCTAGAATTCTCGCCAGACATCTCGCCAAAACGCTATATGGAATGCTGGATAAAACGCACTCGTTTGTTTTTATGCAATGTAATAATCGCAAGAGTACTCAATTCGTAACTGAATATAGGCAACGATAGCCTTGTGGAGAGACTGACGGACTGCTATGCAGAGGGTCTCGGGTTCGATTCCACGCCGCGCACCAATGATTTTCGAAGTTATGTTCGTATTAAATATTTTACTATCGCTTGCTTAACGGTGGAGGAAAACATCGTGAACCTGCATGTCTGAGGGTTCTACACAATGTTTTCGTAAGACATGTGAAGTCGGCTAATCCGCACGTGGCCAGTGTGGTGGACTTTGTCCTCACCCTTCTCATAGTGAGAACTGGCCTATGCCTAGCAGTGGGACAGTAAAAATATAGGGCTGATGGTGGTTATAATAGCGAAACATTAAAAAGATACCTAGCTATCGCTCCAAAATTGTGTAAACGTTAACCACGTGGTAATGAGGTTTTCAAACAGCTAACAGCACGTTCATCTACCACAACTATTTAATCCTTGATCGGTAGGTAATTGTTTGCAGCCTTAACTGATGACGATAATTAGGTTTGTACTGTTAAGCTCGTTGCTATTAATACTACATTAAACGAATGGCTAGTATTTGGATGATTCTGCTGCTACGCTGCCTAAATGTTTACTGGGTGTAATGCTATAATCAGCTAGATTAAAGTGATGCTATTTACATATACTTGCTGCTGGCATCACAGTAAAGTTATCCGATAGATCTGAAATAAATTATTTGATAAATTAATTGAAATAAAACGCTTGTAGAAATATACCACGGCATGCACCCAATGCATCATCATCATCATCAGCCTTTAACACTGCTGGACTAAGCCTCTCCTTTGAAAGGAGGAATTGGCCTACTATACCACGCTGGCCAAACGGTTTTCCTTCTCTTACAGTGCGGTTCTCTGCATAAAATGCTCCCTCTGTCGGCTCTTGCGACACCCATGGGATGATACGGGGTGGTGACATTCCGTTTTTTTAATCCGTCACCAAACGGACCCAATGCATACTGTATTCAATTCATTAAAATTCTCCAATCATCATCATCATCCGAACTTCATCCACAACTTCCAAATTGCGCATTCTAGTCTTACTAGATATGACAGAATATTAGCTTTTCCACAGCTACACTGCCGTCTGATCTCCGCAACACAAAGATAACTTTGGATTTGGTTACGATGGGATATCACGATAAGTTGATATCCCATGGTAAGGCCAGGGTAGTCTTAAAGACTCCCCAAAACACTTGAATGGCCTTAGCCTAAGGACTAAGGTGACTCTCCATAACAAATGTCAAAGGTCTTCATTACTACCGAGACCAATGGCTTAACTTCGAATTCGATAAGTCAGTGGCGGCCTCCCACACGATAGGTACACTCTGCATGACAGTCTCTTGGTACCTCCGCAAAGCTATCACTGCCTTATAAATGCTGGCATCACAGGTATCCAAATGATTCACTTAACAATTATGCTTATGCAGCGACTTAAAGGCTTGTATAAACAGCCTAAGCTACGTGCCCAATTTCTAGGTATATCTACCGATAGGTATTACGTAATTATGCACATTAAACCTGAAGACTTTTATATTTTAATTGTTCTGCTCTCGGACAGCCACATGAAGAGTAGTAGTGCCTTGAACGGATGACGCTGTAGCTGAGATGATTACCTCCTTCCTGCTTTGTGGCGCTGTAAGGGTAAACCCTTACATCTAAGACCACCAGGAAAGGCATAAATGTCTTACCTGGTGGTTTTCTGCATGACTTTAAAGAAGCCTGTGAAATAAGAACGAGTAAATTTTAGTGGGTCTTCGTTTTGACTTACTATATCATCATCAGACTAATCCCCCTTCTGAGCACGTACCTTTTCTAGAGCCACTCTTCAAAACGGGTAGGCAGGCCTCACATATCTTTTAAGAATTCTTGGACATGCAGGTTTCTGCACGATGTTTTCTCTCACCGCTTTGCTAGAATGATCATCAGCCTTGTATATAAACTGTCCCACTGCTGGGCACGGGTCTCTTCTCACTATGAGAAGGGTAAGGCCATAGTCCACCACGCTGACCTAGTGCGGGTTGGCAGACTTCACATGTCTTTCAATAACATTATGGAGAACTCTCAGACATGTAGGTTTCCTCGTGATGTTTTCCTTCACAGTTTAGGAAGCGATAATCAACAATCTAATACGCACATAACTCCGAAAAGTCTTTGGTGCGCACCGTGGATTCGAACTTCGAACCCGGATCCTCTGCGTAGCAGTCTGTCAATCTCTCCACTAGGGTATCGCTGCCTTTGCTAGAATATTAACAATTTAATACACAACTTCAAAAAGTTTGTGGTACGCCCCGTGGGCGTGAGTTTGAATACTACACCCTCTGTGTCGCAGTCTGTTGGTCTCTCCACTAAGCTATTGCGTTTTGTTTTAGCCAAATACTATCAGGCTTTGTACAATATTGCTACGTAAGTAATGTGTATAGTTTTTTTGTTTTAATGGATTATATATTTAATCAAAAGTGTTCATAATGTTTGAAAGCAAATTTATGTCGCGCAAAAGCATACATTACGTAAAAGTAAAATGAATGTTATGTTTCTTTATACGAGATTTGCCTGTTATTAATGGATTTCTGATGCTTACAAGATTTGTATCGCTGTGCCAAGTTAAGTAATATTATCAAGGACAGTTTTTTGGGGACCATCGAATTCTTTATAAAGTAGTTTCTGTTCGTCTGCGA
Organism: Euclidia mi; assembly: GCA_944739405.2. Classification (NCBI taxonomy): domain Eukaryota; kingdom Metazoa; phylum Arthropoda; class Insecta; order Lepidoptera; family Erebidae; genus Euclidia; species Euclidia mi. The sequence continues at coordinate 117,476,354 of OX123182.2, forward strand.
GGTTGTTGGTTGTCTTGCCGAAACCGTTCCGTATGCTTGTGATGGAGTAACAAACAACCATCCGTCGATCAATAAACTTTCGCCTGTACAAAATGATGGTAGCGATCAGCGGACAAAACCTTATCATAGTGAGAAGAAAAGTCTATGCTCAGCACTGGCATAGTTTAAATACAGATGTTCAAGAGGTATTATTATTGGTTGCGGTGAAGATCGCGGCATGTTCCAACCGATACCTACTTGGAATTGCTGGCGGTTAAGCGCAACGGTTTCGATTACCAGTCAGACCGCCTATAGCTCATTTGCATGCCATATTTTACCCATTTTTTTACGTAGGCTCTGCCTAGATTGCGATAGACCGTAATTTTTAGAATATTAGAACACTACACAGGTGTAAAGAATAACATTTGAAGGAAATCCTACGTCGCTACCTCTTTTATCCATTCTACAGCTCAACACTTTTCTCCCTGACTTAGCGCCTGTCTCCGTCCTCAAATATGGGAGAACACGTCTGGCGTTAAACGTTTGTAAAAGACAATTGACCCCCCATACTGGCCGATCGTCCGACTTATATTATTATGTCAATAATAAAGTTGTAGATAACTTTTCGGGGTTTCGCTTCGAGTGCGAGTTGTGAGAGTTAAGCGGTGGTTCAAGGAGAAAATAAACTTAATGTCAACGGTTATACGTTGTAAACAACTTCGAAAGTACGCAGAGTGTAAACGATTTAAATAAAATCTTTTATATGGCTGTACACTATAGAAAATTGCTTTTGAAAAATGTTGAAAGAACTGCTTTGTATAAAGAGTTTGCTGGTTGCAGCATGGTAGCTAGCATGTTGCTTTCATGGTATGGAAGAATGATCGTTATTTATTATTAGTGTAGTAGAATTTCAGGTGAATGGATGCATGTGGCGCAGGATCAGTCTATGTGGAGGCCTATGTCCGGCAATGGACGTCTATTGGCTGTAATAATGATGCTGATTATTTCAGTGGTCATATATCAATGATTTCTTTTTTTTTGTTGCTGCTAGTGGCTGACGAGCGAACGGCCCATCTGATGGTAAACGGTAACCGTTGCTCGTGGACTTCGCTAATGTCAGGGTATACACAGCAAAGCCGCTGCCTACCGTGAAAGTAATGCTCTCTTTAAACCTCGTTTGGAGAAGGACAAGTCATAGTGCTCGGGAAACACCGCAGCAGGTAGTTCATTCCAGAGCCTACACGTACGTGGTAGAAAAGATCACTGGAAGCGCACCGTACTAGATGAGAACGCTTCCAGGTAGTACGGGTGAACTCTACTGCGTCGGCGAGTGGTACGTTGGTAGAAGATTGACCCTGGTACCAAATTAAACAATTCTTCGGAGCACTCCCCGTGAAAGAGTCGGTAAAATACGCAGAGGGAACCAAAGTCTCTCCGCTGCTCCAGCGACTCTAGTCTAGCCGTGAGATCGGGATCATCGACGATTCGAACAGCTCGATTCGAATTTGAGTGCATGTAAACATTTGTTGAACAAAAATTAATCCATTGCAGTTCTTTCTCTCTGATCTGCCTATTCGTGTGGTGCAGCGGCTTGAATGAAATATACATCAATATTAATATATTAAAAGTGGTTGGTTCTGGCGACTAAGACAGTGTTTGGGTCACTACTGCCGGTGAGTTTGGTTTCTATGCAGAAGAACACATTATGTACTCCGATACTTATGACGCAGGAATTTCTTCTCGTACGCAAGATTTTATAAAAGCAAGTCAACTTCCATAAATAAACTATGTTTTAAATTGGATTGACCAGTTGAATGAAACACCAATCAAATTTCAAAGCAAAGAAGATTGGTACAGTTCAGGCAATAGATTCGTCGTACTGAATGTTTAATAGCCATCGCCGCTGTCTCCCGTGGCGTGTCCATCAAATAATGCTAAGGCGGTCCCTGGCACGGGCTGGCCCATAAATTTTTGTACCTCCTCTCCTACCACGATTTATGCGTTAGAAGATACGTGGCCGATGGAAATTGGCCTGTTATTATATTATACATGAATAACAGCCTAGCTTAGAACGATATTCGCTAGACGTGAAATTGCCTCGCAGCTAAATGGTTCTTTGTATTAAAAAAAACGTAAACTCGGTAACTGTGGACGTCTAGTCTTCATTATGTGTCTGTTGATATTTTATTATTACGTTATTGGTGTAGTATTCACACAAGACAAGTTATGTGGGTAATAAAGAAAGCCTTTTATTGCATTTTTTTAAAAAAGATTTACAATTTTTTTTTCTCATGTTCATAAAAAAGACAACTATACTCGTAACAACTATTCGTGGATCACAAACTGTTATCCTGCGTGGCAACGTATTTTGACTGGCAAGTTGGTCCAGTGATTTCTTCATTAGTGACCCTGATTGTTAAGCTGCAGATAGTGAGTTCGATTCACACCCAGTACATATGCCTTGAAAATTGGTTTAACGTAAGTGTTCTGTGAAAATAACTTCCAAAGTTGCTGCCGTATAAAGAAAAAAAAAGCCAATAAAGGTGTAAAACGGAATCAGTACCTGTGTAATAAGAAGATAAAACAAAAATATATTATTCTCACGGGAAATACTAAATGTTTGTATTAAAATCATCAGCCCTGTATATAAACTGCTGGGCACGTACCTCTTCTCACTATGGGAAGGGTAGAGCCATAGTCAACCACGCTGGCCTAGTGCGGGTTAGAAGACTTCACATGTCTTTCAAGAACATTATGGAGATCTCTCAGACATCTAGGTTTCCGTTTAGCAAGCGATAATTATTAATTTAATACGCACATAACTCTGAAAAGTCATTGGTGCATCTATAGCGACGACCGATTGGCGCCGCGGGAGCGAAAGCGACTGCTACGCCGAAGGTCGCGGGTTCGATTCCCGCTCAAGGCAAACATTTGTGTGCATGAACATGGATGTTTGTCTTGGTCTGGTTGTTTCTATGTATAATATGTATGTATTTACAAAAAAAAAGTATATAAGTATGTTTATCCATTGTCTAGTACCCATAGTACAAGCTCTGCTTAGTTTGGGACTAGATGGTGTTGTGTGAATGTGGTGGAATATTATTATTATTTATTATTATTATAGCGAACAAACCAAGAGAGACAGACAAAGCAGAGTATGTCTGGTTCAAACTCACAATGTGGCAATATTAAAATGTTAACCATCGTTTGCCCCGTGCCTCGCAGAGCATATTTAAGCCATTGGCTCCGACTGTCATGAAGATCATACTCACCCGTTATGAAGAGGCACTTGTCTCTAGGTTCGTAGTCTTGAGTATAATGAAGCTGGCCTAGACCGTGGTACATCGCTGTCCCTTAGGGTTGTTGAGGCCTGGTGGCAGTCACTGTGTAATATTTGGTCAAATCTAAAAAGTGGGCCACAGGCTTCAACGAGAATCTATAGGGTGCAACCGGCTTAACACTGCTACAATGATGGTTGTACTTATAAACGTACTAGTCTTTCAAATTGGCTGGCAAACAAAGTTTCAATCTAAAACTAAACCTGGTATTATACCATTTACTAAACGAGGCTTTTAAAGATAGGTGTGATCACAAGTTTGTTTTTTGGCTTGTAATAAGAAATCATTCCATTACATCGGCACCCTATGGATATTATATGGGCATAACCATTGAATACAGATGAATTGATACGAAGAATTGTTTCCCAGTGATTGCTTTTACCTTATACATAAAATCAATGGAGTGAAACGCAATTCGGCAGCATGACGTACTAGGACAATTATGACGTGAGATTGACTGCCTGCATACTTATTAATAAGAAAAGATGATTAGAGTAAATGCTTGTATCATGAAGTTATCTCAGAAATCCTAAGCAATACTTTCGCCATGCCCTTATGTCAAACTGGAGTTTAAGAGGACTACAAGAGCTAAACGCGAGTTTTATAATGCTTTTAAAGTATATGATTCAATGCAGTTAACACAATCAGAAAAATATATGATATTCTTCAAGGTATAATCTAGTTAAGTAGTGTGTTAACATAATACAAATGATTTTAATCGATAGATAAAAATCACAAAGATACCTCTAAAAAAATATTTTAACGAATAAAAACCATATTAAAATACATACAATCATTCTGATTTTTTGACAAATTATTCAACAAGCAACATACTAACGAAATACTGTTTTATTTTTTTATTCCAATCAATACATTTTCTGTAATTAATTTATTTTATGGTTTGTAAAAAGTTCTGAACGTCCCGTCGTCGTCGCGCTTCTCTTTCTTGTGTATTCAATCCGACAGTGACAACAACAGCTCAACTCAATAGCTCTTGTAGTCCCCTTAACTCGTAAGGCAGAAGCAGCGATAGCCTACTGAAGATAGGGGTGCAAGAGAAAGGGTGCTGAGGAGATTTACGCCTGGGCGGAAATAAAAAAAATGTAAATAATAACGTCTATTTATTCATCAATTGTGTTGAAAAATAGGAGTTTAAATATATGAATATTGTGAATATGAATCCCGCGATCCGATGTGGTGTTGTCGAGAACTAATATAGGTATAGACAATCGCGCGTATTTAGCGGACCCCGGGCTCTAAGGCTGGTTTCAGAGTCACGCGTTTGACCGGCGCCGGCCACACGCGCGCGTTTTCAATTACACTAGATTAATAGTAGCGTTTCATAGTCACGCAGTTCAAACGCGCCGCGTGTGAGACGCGCGCGCCGGCCGCGCTGCCGAAGCTTCATACATTGCAATGAGAAACGCGAACTCGTTTCACAGTGGTCCGCGCGCCAAACGCGCTGTTGAGACGCGCTGGCCGACGGCGCGTGCCGCGCGCGTCACTCTGAAACCAGCCTAAGGCGTGGACCTTGGATCGCAATCTGGACAGTGCCAAGATCATGATGAGGCAATCGCGCGTATAAGTTAGTATAGTTTTGTAAAGACATCAAAAGCAATGTATTCTTTTGTAGAAGCTACCTTTAAAAAGTAATAGAGTAAATACATTACTTTTGTTTTAAGATGTCAGGTTTATGTAAGGCCTCGTTACCACTATATCGGACGATTAAATTATATGTTGTTGGACGACTGTCGTCACTGGCGTAACAAGTTGCGATGGCAAGAAAAACCGAGTCCGACAGTTAACCGTAACGGGTCATGGTATAGGTGTAAATACATACATACATAACGTCACGCCTTTTATCCCCGAAGGGGTAGGCAGAGGTGTATTTCTACACCCACTTTTCGCCAGATATACTTTAGTCCCACGTAATAAGGGGCGAGCCTATTGCCGTACCGGGCACATTTCCAGACTCCGTGCTGCTACTGAGAATTTCGTGACAGAAAAACCCAATAACACTGCCCGACCCAGGAATCGAACCCGGGACCTCCCGATCCCACGCGCACATTTATGCCGCGAGACCAACGAGGCAGTCGTATAGGGTTTGATGTCGAGTTTTCCGTCTCTACGCAAAGATGGTATTTGCATCGTGTTATCCCTTAGTCGCCTTTTACGACACCCACGGGAATATGGGGGGTGGTGACACTTGTATTCTATGCCGTCAAACACACGGCAAAAATGCCACAGTGTAAATACATCAATTTAATTAAATAAACACTACGCTTTAAATCACATGACATTCTGTAGTCATGACATAATGGAACGTAGAAATACATACCACTATACAGACCCTCTTACAGGAAATCGACGTAAAGTAACCTAAACTGTTGCGTTTTGTTCGGTGAGTGAGAGTGCCGGCGGCCCTATCCCCTATTCCTTCTCCCTCATCCCACTCCTCATCCTACCCCTTTTCCCAACCCCAAAGGGCAGCAACGAATTTGTGACTCCTGTGGTGTTGCTTGTGTCCATGGGCGGCGGTTATTGCTTACCATCAGGCGATCCGTCTGCTCGTTTGCCGCCTATTACCATAAAAAAAATTACATTATCATTCAGATATTGCATCGCTGTATATCTCGATACATGAATATAACAATAATAAATAATCAACGGATGACGAAAGTTTTACGGTCAAACATTTATTTCTTAGCATGAAATGTATCTAATTGTCTGATTATTCCGTATTTGATTAGCTTAGCTTATTATATTGCAACGTGAGAAGACGATCACTAGTATTCTTTTTACCAGGATATTGATAGCTCGTTCAAAATGTTCAGATTTTGCAAAATAATTCATGCAACATATTACAAATGGGAACTAATTGATATTGACGTAAAATTACGGTACAATGTAAAATAAGATCTGTTTACCGTCACGCGGCAGGTTCAATTTACAACCTCAATTTATCATACGCAGGTAACGACCCTTTCATATGATTATACCTAGTTATACACTGTTTATTATATGCGTTAGCAGATAAATTTGCAGCTCTTCTATCATTAAAAGCAATAAATAAAAACCATGGAAAAATGTTCAAATTCACTGAACGAAATGATTTCTTAGTTGCTCAAGTGCTTGGGATACATTTTGTGTCACGTAGGCCTTTACAAATAAGTTCTTATTTATTTTTTATGTATTTATAGACTCACGCCTTTATCTCCAAAGGGGTAGGCAGAGGTGTAATATTAAACCCACATTTCGCCATGGATTTTTATTTTGCTATTGCCGTTACCGGGCACATCACCAGACTCCGTGGTGTTACTGAAAATTCGGAAAAACCCAGTAACACTTTTGCCCAACCCGGGACCTCCGATCAGCAGTCGCATACGCTATCCACTGTACCACGTTTCTATTCAATCATCGTCATTCCAGCGTTATCCTAGTTGCATCCAAGAATGCTTTTTTGCTTTCACCTTGAAGCTCGTGTTCTGTTTTCTAATCTATCCGATATTCAGACCGGTAGAATGTTAAATATGCCACAAAAAAGCTATACTCCAATATGTTTTTATAAACTCCCGCCTGTATATCCGAAGGTGTAGGCAGAGATGTTATATTACACCCATTTAATTGGAAACAAAAATTTTTGGAGCACATAAAATGTTACCACGTGTAAGATTCGAAATCGCAATATCCTTCCTAGATTACACCCCAAAATACTTGCAAACGAGTTGACTTACTTTCAGCAACAATATAGCTTTTATTATTCTAAGCATCTTGTATGTGGACCCACCCTTAGGTGAAGATTTAAAGAGTGCAAAAGGGCTCAGTAAAGGTCAAAAATTTTGCCTCAGGAATTACACGGGTCAGGTACATACGCATAATGTAATGCTTTTATATGTATTGCTAATGTTATAGGGTCTTAGTGATAGCTCACGTTTTTATTAGTTAGTTTATTAATTGTACTAACATTTTAAATAATAAATACATTTTAAATTATTAAAGTAAATAGGAATAATATTAGAAATAATTAACTAATACTAATATTTTTGTAGCGTCACAGTTATATCCCCAATTAGGTAGGCAGAGGTGTTCATATTCCACCCACATTTCGGCCATGTACGGCAACATGCTAAAACCTAGGAAGGTTTCAGCATGTTGCCGTTACCAGGCACATTGCCAGATTTCGTACTGCTACTAATAATTCAGGAAAACTTTTGCCCGACCCGAGAATCGAATCTCCCGATTAGCAGACGCATACGCTATCCACTGGACCACGGAGGCAGCCTAATCTAATATTGACGTTTGTGATAAGGGTGCTCTATCCTTATACTATTTCCTTTACCACTAGCCTTCTGATGTGTGATCACAACTGGCGGAAACTAAAATGCCAAAATATTGATTCTAATCAGACCCGCTTTCACTGTTATCACCCTTATAATGAAATGTCGATACAAACGGTTCTTTCCTAGAGATTTGTAAGCGCGAGGGTCAAACAGTTTTGGTTTCTTGTTTTATATTGATAATGTATCGTGATCATCGATATATATGTACTAAAGTACTAGATGTAGCATTCAGAACATTTACTTTGTTCAAATGCTTTGCATGAACATACCGGCAAAGCAATCTAGTGTCACTTTGACTTTCCTGCGGTGTGGGTCCGCTTCGTTTATTGACTGTTTGGCGACGATATATCAATTAATTTGAATCAGAACTTGTATCTGTGGTAGCGTTAGTCAATATTTTTAATTATTTATGTAAATACAAGAGTTAAATGTATCATAATACCACATTAAAATGTATTTCTTTATTTTTACGTGACGTCATTTACGGTCATAGACTAACTACTATGCAGAAATATATTGCAAGTGACATACATACATACATATCGTCACGCCTTTTATCCCCGAAGGGGTAGGCAGAGGTGTATTTCTACACCCACTTTTCGCCAGATATACTTTAGTCCCACGTAATAAGGGGCGAGCCTATTGCCGTACCGGGCACATTTCCAGACTCCGTGCTGCTACTGAGAATTTCGTGACAGAAAAACCCAATAACACTGCCCGACCCAGGAATCGAACCCGGGACCTCCCGATCCCACGCGCACATTTATGCCGCGAGACCAACGAGGCAGTCGTATAGGGTTTGATGTCGAGTTTTCCGTCTCTACGCAAAGATGGTATTTGCATCGTGTTATCCCTTAGTCGCCTCTTACGACACCCACGGGAAGATAGGGGGTGGTGACACTTGTATTCTATGCCGTCAACCACACGACAAGTGCAAGTGATTGTAGGTAAAATATATGACTAAGACCAGACTTCGTGAAGGTATTGGTTTTAAGAGTTTTTCAGTTTAATTAATGTTATAAAACCAATTTGACGTTGTATAACACTAATTCTGTGTTCTTTTTATTTTTTGGAATATTGATCGTAATAACCGTATTAACGAATATTTCAACACTTCAACATAGTAGGTACCATGAGGCCAAAACAGATCCTGATTTCCATTATCCGACCAGTAGACAAAAAACCTCAAAATTAATTGTATTTGGTGGCAATTGAATAGTTATTAAAATATATTTTTGAGCATTTCTTGCTAGAGTAAATTTAACTGCAATTTAGAATAAATTTTTTAGGCAGGACTTCAACCCGCGACCACGACGAACCGTGTCGATACGGATACCATACCGACTAAGCTACTCAGGCCACTTCGTCATAGATTTTTTTTAATAGTTTGTTTCCTTATGGTAGCACATAGTGCCATCTGCCACATGTGTAGTTTTAGAACTCTGTGGTCAGCAAGGGCATCTTTACAGAATGACAAACAATCCTGCCTTATATATTAGGATATGTTTAAGCAATTCTCATAGTAAGATAAATATAAAGTTTAAAAATTAGAATTATTCGTGAGGCAACTAAGGTAAGTCTTGAGCTTACGCCCACGAATACATTTTTCTATTTTGTAATAAAAACATCTGAATATGTTTATAGATTCTATTTTTTACTTAAATAAACCTCCAGCAATTAATTCCCTTTATTTTCATAAATAAACTGTTCTTATTATGTTGATGAAATATTGTAGGCAGAAAACATCTCTTCTGTGATGTTAATAGTCTTTGCAAATGGCAATAAGCAGCCAGTAGCGTTAGAGAACTATTGGATACTCATTGGTAAGATGCCAGGACTGGTTGTTGTTGATTGGCTATAATAATAACTAGACACTGTAAGTTATTGGCGCTGCTTGCGCGTGCGTGTTGCGCTCATAGAGATATTAAGAATAGAGTGGCAGAGTGGGGCCTATTCGTGTCCGCCGGTGGGAGAGAGAACGCAACATTAAAGGCCCCCTGCATCTCTCTCTAACAATACATGCACAACATCAACATTACGCAGTGGCGTGCTACCTGTAACTATTATTTAAATCAGTTTATTAGTAATCAATAGTTTAAAAGTTGTTTTTATTGATACTCGAAGATAGTTTGAAGTGACAAAAAAGTTTATATATTTTTAAACTATTGGTTACTGATAAACTGATATAAATAATAGTTACAGGTGCTTCTGTACTAACGTACAGAAGCATGACTTCGCAAACCAATTTAAAGAAATTGCGACTCTTGCTACTAAGCAACAAAGTGCAATTAAGCTCGCATAAGCACTCAGTGCCTACTGCGATATTCACCTAACCGTTCCCGCTCTTTTCTAACACATAACGCTGTCGCTGTCTAGCGCGACGTGACGCGCTAGCTGTCGCGTTAGGGTTGTCATCTGTCGACTTGCCGCTGCTACTATAATATTTATTCATCATCTATCTACCTACTTGACCACGTAATAATAAATAATTATCCTATGTTTAATGCGTATGGTTACACGGTAAATTTTATTAAATTAAAACAATCCTAGATATATCCTTGTTTAATGGTTAGTGATATTTTTTATGACTTATTTTTAGTTGGCTTGACGAATTCTTAGGAAGTATTTTTCGTCTTTTTGCTAGGTATAAATAAGTAACTGCACCTTATTACTCAGGCTATAAGTAAATTCTGAGTCTAGGTATGTAACTACTTACTTACTTAAGCAATTATAATTTACTTTAAACTAAAAAATTCAAGGAATCAAATTTTATGAGTAAACAATACGTTAGCCGTGTGGTTGACGGCATAGAATACAAGTGTTACCACCCCCTATCTTCCCGTGGGTGTCGTAAGAGGCGACTAAGGGATAACACGATGCAAATACCATGTTTACGTAGAGACGGAAAACTCGACATCAAACCCTATACGACTGCCCCGTTGGTCTCGTGGCATAAATGTGCGCGTGGGATCGGGAGGTCCCGGGTTCGATTCCTGGGTCGGGCAGTGTTATTGGGTTTTTCTGTCATGAAATTCTCAGTAGCAGCACGGAGTCTGGAAATGTGCCCGGTACGGCAATAGGCTCGCCCCTTATTACGTGGGACTAAAATATATCTGGCGAAAAGTGGGTGTAGAAATACACCTCTGCCTACCCCTTCGGGGATAAAAGGCGTGACGATATGTATGTATGTATGTGTACAACACGATTATCTAAAATATGCAGATAAGTAAGTGGTAGGTGGGTAGGTCTAACATACAACGCATAATGTGTGTGAAATGACCTATTGAGTACCTATTAAGCCTAACACCTATTAAGTACGTACTTTGGTATTAATTAGTTTAGCTTACCTTTCCGCATCTGTAGGTAATGTAAAAAATGACAAACTTTTATCTCCCCTTTTCGGCACACATCCGTGAAATGAGCAATACTTTGCACCAGACTTGTGATAAGACATTTTTGTTGTTCACTATTAAAATTCACGTTATTAGCAAATTTAATAACAAAAATCGCGTGCGAGCGGTGACAACCATGACAACCGACTAACGACGCGGGCTTGGAAGCTGCGCAAAAGCGTAGGCACTTATCACTGTAGGTACGGCCGAGTGAAGGAGGCCTGGTATTAGTCTTCTAACTATGAATACTATAATTATATTCAATGTATCACATTGTAGGCTTGTGCCCTTATGTTGATCAAGATAATTACAAGCAGTACTTTTTTGGTGTAAAGGGATAATAATTAATGTGGAACAGACGTTACATTTTTCAAAAATATACTGCTCGTAAATTAAATAAAAATAATTTGGGATTGTCTTTGCAATAGCCTGGTGGAGAGATTGACAGATTTCTTAGCAGAGGCAAAGAGCTCAGATATTTACATAGAGGCCCATTTCTTATGGGCGCTCTGTAGACAAACTTTCTGTGACCCAGATTGCCGCTTGGCGGTGTGGCAGTCTTGCTGTGACAGCTGTCTCTAGGAGTGCAAGAGAGACGAACGTTCCTCCTGTGTATCTTAACTACAAGAGCAAGAGAGACGGAGAACGACGCCAGCGCCGCCAACGGCGTCAACTACGAACTACACTGGCGACTGTCGCCACTTGGAATCGGCACACATTTTGTGTGCCGATTCCAAGTGAAGTCCCTTAAGAAATGCGCTTCTATGTAAATCTGTATTCATTGGCAGAGGTTTTGGATACAAACCCACAGCATGGAACGTTCTACTGACTTATAAAGACACTATAAAAATTTTTTGTTGCCCCACGTTGGGCGCCACTGTAACGTTGTTAGCTACTTTGGTGTGGTTAAATAAAAATCGTTATTACTGTTACAATTAAAAATTTGTTTAATTCAGTGAAGAATTTAAGACATCCTTTGGCAAAGCACTTAATCGAAAATTATTAAGGAAATTTTAGAACAGTTACAGAGATAGGACCAGGGTCGCGTGATTCGGCGTAGTCTTGTTCGGGATCCGTTTCCGGCATTGATCGGGATAGCAGTGATGCACTTAGCTTTGTTCGCCTCTGTCCAGCCGATGAAAAAAAAAGATCCTCGCTGCACGGCCGTATTTAAAGGCCGGTGCAGGGCGCGGGCGGCGGGGACGGCCGACCAAGTGATGCGACGAGGATTGACGTCACAATTTTAAGTATTGTTTATGGTGAAGAAAAATGTTATGAGGAAATCTGTTTACCTGAGAGTAATCCATCGTGTGATACTGACAACATTTTCAATTATCGCGCTGTTTCCTCAAATTTTCTCGGATATTAACATAGCCTCTATTTGATAGCTCTTGAAAAAACACCTTTTTCTTTCAGTATGGAAACATACAGGAATTTGTGTAGGATGACTTAAGTAGTTCCAAAAAGTACAAACGGATTACCAACGGATACATAGACATAAATAAAAAGTAAAGGTTGCATTGTCGTGTTGGTACGTAAATAACTAGAAGCACATATTTATTTAGAAATCACAGACGGACACTTCAATGTTATTTATGAATAGAAAGCCGCACGAAGGCCTCCGACATGGCCTAACGATCCTTATCCTTAGCGAGAACCGGGACCGACAGCTTTACGTGCCCTCCGAAGTACGGTAGCGCTCAGATGAAAATGTCACACACGGTCACCCATCCAAGTGGTGACCTGTGCAAGAGTTGCTTAACTTTGCCGATCTGTTACCAACGGCAAGCTAAGTCTCGCTATGAGCGCTACGTTATAATACTAGAGATTAAACAATTATAAAATACTGTTACCAAAATGGCGACATTTTCGACCCTCGTCACAGCTGTCAGCTGCAAGCTCTGGCAGAATGATAGTTTCCTCCAGATTTGTCAATGTATGTCCTCTTTTGCAGTAATAATTAAAGTCAAAACCGTGGCTTTGCCTGCGGGAATTTAAGAGTTCGAAGAACAAGTTTAATAAATTTAAAACAACAAGTTGGACTTTTAAATGTTTTCATCATAACGAAGTTTTGGTGATAAAATTAAAAAAAAAGAGTTAGATACCGTGACGTCATCATCGTCCTAGCGTTACTGTGGTTACATCCTAGACCAGTCGAACCAGATTTGACAGCAAATTAGCTTCTTCACTCACTTTACTGTCGTCTGACCGCCGCAACCTAAAGGGATAGCGATATTCAGTGTTATGGTCTCCATGATCTCTCAGGAACGTAATGAAATATTTCACACGCCGATAAGGCCAAAAGATTAGTGGATTGGTCCTGATACCCTCTGCACGCCAGTTAGTGGTACCTCTACAGTACGAGGCTATTACTGCCTTAAAAAATCCTTCCACCACAAACAATATGCAAGCGGATCGTCAAAACGCGAACACAGTTTTATTAGACCAAGACAAACAAACAAACACAGAACATCTAAAGAGATTTTCTCTCGAAAATAGATAATTCCTCTTTGATACAACTTGAGATTATTATTTTATTTTTTAATTAAAATGTTTCCCTTTTAATTCAAGTTGTTTTTCTACGACCACTTAAGCGTAATAACTTTTGTATACAGTTAGAAAATTGTCGTAAAAAGAAGTACATAATGTTTGTTTTATGAGAACATAATAATAATAAGAGTATTGTGTATTGTAAGCTTTTAAAAGGACTTACTTTTGGAAAGTAGAATGCGTCGTTGGTTCCATTGTATTGTAGTCTTGCTGATTTTTGCCCGTTCGATGCTTGGGTCACAAAATTTTACTGGCACATTAGAAGTGGCCCCATGTGCACCACAGAAATATTGCCGGTAGCAAATCTACCTATTTGTAAATCAGGGAAATACTTTCACGGAAATACTTTCACGTAGTTATTTTTATTAACAAATATTTTAAATACTTATGATTCACCCATTTCCAAAAACCTAAAAGTATGAGTAATAGATGCAACTTTGCATGAAACAATTATTATTGGTCTTAAATTAGCGGGGTCGCGGTAGTAATGCTAACGTACATCCCGTGACCCCGTCATTCAATTAGATCGGACAGAGGAACACCATGTTGGGGTGGTTTTAGTGGGTAGTCCCGGCTCTTCGTTTCGGAGTCACCACACTCTTCCTAGGCTGAGCCCCTTTAGGGGCCCAGCCTGAGGCAGCCTGGAGCCTAAGCCGGTAAATTGTTTGATTTCCATCATGAGTCAAACAAAAATGGTCTAAAATTACATTTACACATCCCAACTAACAAATTGGTTATATAAAAATTGTCTATGCGACGTTCGGTTATATAACTGTTGAATAGGTGTTATTAGACACCTATAACGTTGTCTAACTGTTATTCCTATAACGATTTAGTCCTGTAACTAAAAGATCCTATTAAATTGGTTAAGTAAACGTTTTTACGACTACTTTATATAACATCGTATAATGGTACGAAAAAATAAGTTAAATAAACGTTTTTTCGACTTTATTATGCAACGTCGTATATTGGTGCCAGTGAATAGGTAATATAAACGTTTTTACGACTGATTTATACAACGTCGTATATTTGTGCCAGTGAATAGGTAATATAAACGTTTTAACGACTGTTTTATACAACGTCGTATAGTGGTATTAGTGTATAGGTTAGGTAAACGTTTTAATGACTTCTTTATATAACGTCGTATAATGTTACCAGTGTAACGTTACATAAACGTTTTTACGACTACTTTATACAACGTAGGTTGGGTAAACGTTTACCCAACTGAATAATACGACGTTATACAACAGTTAAATAAAAGGGTTCTATTAACCAGCGCTAGTGGTATATGCAACCTTAACACGACTTTTAGTTACTAAAACCGTTTCAAAAACGTTAGTTTTAGACCTGTACATAACAAGAGTATTTTAGTGATGAACTACGAATCATTATACGACGTAAAATATATTTTGCAACCATTATAGAACTTTAAGCAGACCTAAAAATTATATAAAGGTCCAACAGGCACATTTATTAAAAACTCTTTCATTTTGTCAAGTAAACAATTGTTCAATTAATTTCAATAATATGGATCCAGCTCGATGGAAAAAGCTTAAACAAAGTGGAGCTTTCAAGTGGAAAGTAAGAAAAACTTTTCAGTCACTGAAAACTGGTCCGTCAACATCTTAAAATTTTGTACCTCGACAAAACCGGGGGCAAGTGCAAATTATGGTTATAGAAAATGGTTCCGTATAATTTTATTTATTTATTTTAGTTTTTCGATTGCTTGTTTGGTATTATGAATTATGTTTTGTTTTATACTTAGTTTTTTCGTCGTGTGAAATTCTATGTTAAAATTATGATTTGTCATTGTTTAGCTTTACAGTTACATTTCTATCTTATTTTTTTTATAACATTCGAACTCAATACTGTATTTAAAAATATTCCAGGAGTTTGCAACTTCAACGGTAAACATGGATGCCTAAAATCCACAGTTATTGGAGAGTACTCTGAATTATCACATACATGTTTCCGCTCTAAAAATATGGTCACCATCATAAATTTGACTCTCCTCTTCTTGAATTGCCGATATTCATTATTCCTAAGTCTATGATTCGTTACATCTCATAGATTTAGGAATAATGAAAAGACTTCTGACTGGATGGCGAGATGGATATTTTGGGAAATATCTTACAAAGTGGTGTTTTCGGGATATTACAAAAGTTTCCAATTTTTTTATTCTTTGCAAAATGCCTACTGAAATTCACAGATCAGTTCGATTTTTAGATGTGTTGGCAAATTGGAAGGGTTCAGAAGCATTCTACTACTTCATGTGTTTCTTTTGCGCATCTGTTCAAATAATAAACATTTTGCTTATTTACAGCTTGCTGAAAAAATGCTCAAATATTTTGTAACTTTTCACGGAAATATTTATGGTAAAGGTTATGTCACCAGCAATATAAATAATTTGTCCCACTTAGTTGATGAAGTAAGGAAGTTCGGCGTACTACAAGATTTTAATACATATCCATTTGAAAATGAATTGTTTACTATTAAAAAAATTGTAAGACAGGGTAATAAACCGTTGAGTCAAATAGCTAGAAGAATTGTAGAAAGAAGTTATGTAGAAGTAAAGCATTCCGATGAAAAGCTCATAAATAAATTTCCGTTTATTAAAGCTAAAAGAACCAAAAATGGTGTAATTACGGTTCTTCATTTAATTTTTTTTATCATATCGTCTAAAAATCATGACAAGTGGTTTTTAAGCAATAGCCATCATGTGATTGAAACAATATCTGTGAATGGTGGTGATGGAAACATATTAATTCTTGGAAAGCATTTAGATAATTGCATCGATGTATTTGAAAAGCCCATGAAATATTCACTACTCAACATATACATGACATGTGTGATATTAATAATGTAACCAAAAGAGAGATAACATGTACAATCGCAGATATAAAATGCAAATTGGTATGCACAGTACATAAGTAGCACATGTATTTTGTACCTTTAGTGCATATATTATTGTAAGTGGTAACTAAAAAATAAAAATACTGAAAACACTGTTTCATTTATTTTTTATTTGCTAAGTTTTGGCATGCAAAATCACAGTACATTTGCTTATCTTAAATGACTCTTAGAAAAATAAATGCTAATATTAAGAAACAAGAAGCAACACCACAGATATTTTTAATGCTTACACCAGTCTTATTTAAGAATATAAGTATATTATAATACTTAAATTGTTATTTAATGTGTAGAAGTTCTGTTTTTATGATAACAATAACACGTAACAATAATAATATTATTTTTATCAAAAGAAATCAGTTCAAGTAAGAGTCTTACCCCTATAATCAAAGCAACTTACAATTTTACCATATTCTTAATTTTTTATCAATTTTGTACTCTCACCGTGAGGCATGGGATGCCCGCCATACTTTAAGGCACAATTTAATATACCTAGGCACCTACCTAATTTTATAGTGATAAAGATGGTTGTTGCTATAGGTACTTAATAATCAGCAACTATAAAAAACTATAATTAATCAGTTTTAGCTGTTTAAAATCGAGTCATAAGCCTTATTTTAATAATTTGATTATTGTAACCATTTCAGTTAGAACTACATGAGCTGTTTCAATATTAACCTACTACTAACCCAAAAACAAACATATCATTATTTCGTACTATTTATTGTAAAAAATGCATAAAGCTTAGGGCTTAAATAGGGCTTATGACTCCACTTTTGCAGTTGATGGTACATTTGAACTAAAAATATATAAGAAAACAAACAAACATTCAAGAAACGTCATTAATATGAGATCACGATTAAGAGCAGAATAAAAAAAGATCTACACTAAGTTAAAGTATAGATTACTTAGTAAAATATAAAATACTTAATAAAATGGCACATTATTGTTACCTATAAGTACCTAATGAACGCTGCGTTCTCAAACCACTCTCTGGTTTTTGAAACAAGGTTTCAAGAGCAGAGTTGTTTTATTTTGCGATATAAACATCATTAGATGCTTTTGTAACGACAATCGAATTAACTGGAGCCACACAAGCGCCTGACAAGTTACCACTTGCAACTGGAGCCACACTGGCTTCGGACACATTACCGCTAGCAACTGTAGCGATACTAGCGCCTGACATGTTACCGATAGCAACTGGAGCCACACTGATGCTCGACATGTTACCAATAACAACTGGAGCCACATTGACGACTGACACGTCTTGGTTAGTCACGCTGCGCTGGCGACAGATATATTATAAGATAATAATAAATAATAATAAATTTATTTATTGTTTCACAATGACTCATTATTAGTCGTTGAACGGACAGTTGACTGATTATTGACATTTTCATTGGACTCATCGTCGTTATCCGATTCTTTGTCATTCGCTGATTGTGAGACATTTATTTGTTTCAGACGTCTGCGTTTGCATGATGGAGCTAGTTTGATTTCTGGTTTGTTTCGTCTTACAGCGTGGCGCATTATATTTTTGAAAAAATCTTCACATTCTTTTCTAGAAAAGTCCTTGTCATATCCATGAATTACTTCGAAAAAAAGATCGATGGTTTTACAATATATTTTAAAACAAATTTTGTTGATATTGCTTTTTGAACCCCCAGCCCATGAGCACTGAGTCATGAACTGTCTAGTAAACATTTGTTTTCAATATCAGTCGCTTAGCCATGTCCTTTCTAATGCTATCTGAAATGGAATACAATAAGAATAATAATAAGCACTCGAAGGTACATACCTACTTAATTATGTAATTTTCTTGACATTTAAATAGGTAGTATGTTCGAACAGAAAAAATACATTGCGCTCAACACTACGTAATTAACTAAGTAGTTAACGCGTTAAAACAATATAAAAAATATGACACCGTGCATAACAAAAAATATGACACCGTGTTTAATAAAAAACTTGGCACCGTATTTATCCTTTCGTATGCCTAAGAGCAGATCTGCACGAGACACAATAGATTTTTAATTATGTCTACCAGACATAGACCCAGCATACGTGGGGTTAATTACCTACTACATATTAATTGATTTATTTTGTCTTTATGAATCTAAATTACAACAATATACCGTGTTTTAATTCATTTATTTTATCATTACAAATTAGTCAATAAAATCAATTTGGTATATTCAATAAAATTAATTTCAATTGTAATGGAACCGTGGTGTTCTGTTCATAACGTTTATTATCTCACGGAACTCTAAAATCATTTATAATGGCGGACCATCTTAGTCGCAAGAATCTGCTTATGCGACCTTTTCATCCTATAGTTGATGTATAGAAGTCGATTGTTAACATAGACAAGATGGCTGATGTTTAGTATAAAAACACTATTTAAATAATAATTTACAATAATTGAATATCAAGGAATTCGA
This sequence comes from Euclidia mi, assembly GCA_944739405.2. Taxonomy (NCBI): domain Eukaryota; kingdom Metazoa; phylum Arthropoda; class Insecta; order Lepidoptera; family Erebidae; genus Euclidia; species Euclidia mi. The sequence goes on from OX123182.2 coordinate 117,495,304, forward strand.
AAGGGGTGCAAAAAATTTAACAACAACACACCTATATTTCATCATAAAAGTAAAGTGCCCATAAAAACTAGGTGTATTGCACACATTTTACTTACACTCTGATCACACATAAACATTGCAAAGAAAATTAGTTAGGAAAATTACAACATATCTATTAAGTTACCTTTTAAATTTTATTTTTGTTAAGATTCACTTCTCCAGCAAAATGTCACTAGAAACGAATGAGAATGAATGAAATTGACTGAATGTGTACTACAAAAGTCGATGTTAATCATTTGTGCGACATTTCAGTCATCTTCTCATGTATATATAACTGTTATAGGACTTCAGTGGTTCTATAACGGTCAGGATATAACCATTATGTAACCAAAAAGTCGGCCTAAAACTTTTATTTAACATTTAGGCAACGTTGAAGTAGTTCTTGACTGACTTTTATGTAACTTCTAAATAACAATAATGTCGTGTAATTTGGGCCTATTTCGCGTTGTATAAACGTCAACAACTACGTTTATACGACCCACCTTAAAGAACTAACAGTAAATAAAAACGTTTACTTAACTATTAAACAACGTTAATTTGTTACTTGGGATGTCTCTGCATTTCAAAAACATAATTTGCTTAGAAATGTTGACACCAACACGTCGAGTAATTCTTGAATATAATAATATATCCACTGCAATCTCCAGAGAGGGTGCAATATTTTATATTTTATGATAGAGGTCGACCACATATATACGGCATCATGCAATTTCATCCACAGTAACATACAGCTGTAGCACTGATGATGTCTATTGAAGTAAAAGTTTTACAGATAAAGCAAACGGAAAGTGATGAGTAAAATACAAAAATTACAGACATATTATATTACAGAGTACTATAAATCTAGATATATCAAATTCTTGTGTTACTGACTGACTGACAGACAAAGCACAGCCGAATCTACTGGGTGCAACTTGGCTTGTACGTTCCTTGGGGACCGTAGGTGTGCACTAAGAAGGAATTGCCCGAAATACCCACGGAAGAAGTGTGCGAGCGTAGCTCTTTACTAATGTCTTTAATAGTGTTCCATCCGATGGCTTCCGGTCACAATAGGGTTGTTTCCAACTAGTCAAATCAAGCACTTTTAATGAAATGTCAACGACCTTTGCTAAGGGTTTTGTATGAAATATGACGTAGTGACGTCATAGAGTTTTGCTGTCAAGTAGAATACTTATTATCAATAAATGGACGATAAAAATGTTAAATTAAGTTTTGACATTCATTGATGAATGAAACTACTATTATTTTGACATATTTCACTAGATAAAAATACTTGTATAATTTATTTCACTTGCAGGAAACATCCCTATTGACGTAGCTATGTTGTTTCACTGTTACAAAACAACAAAGAACACATACATAGAAAGTACATAAGAAGAAAATAAGGGAGATAAACTAATGGTGACGGCAGAGGAGAGTTTTTGGGTAACCGGCGATATCATCCACCGAAATGGACGCAATAGTCATACATAGAAGTTCATTCTATGAGTGGATAGCACTAAGCTGCTACATTTAAGCATGACATTATTTAACAGTTGGCCGATCTATTTTTTACAGTTATTGTTTTATTCGAAATAAATTATTTTAAATTTTTATTTTAAAATTTATATTAAAGTATCGCAAAATCGAGTAGCCGAAATATTATAATTATGAGTTTGTATTGTCTCTTGGATTGCTTTCAATAGATAGCCTTCGAGGCATTTTAAGTCTGGCCCTACAAATTCTACAGTCGTTACTGCTGGTATAGTTAGTCACCCAGTAATGAGTATTAGGGACCTACTGACCACTCAATAAAAATTCATACGCAGGTGGTAACTGCGTAAACAATATAAACATGGTTGCACTTGCAATATTCTAAGCAAGTTATTTACTCAGATATATTTCATTGAATATGGATGAAGTCGTTTCGTATGATTTGCACTCGCGAAGTGGATAGTAAAATTATATTATATTTATGATAACGCTGTGTCTTTTGAAGTTGTGAAAATATTGTTAAATTAGTTTACTAAATTAAAGTTTTTGCCAGAATCATAGACTAGTAATAATGATGAGCAATATGATAATATCTGTCTAGCATGGTATGCTACATAAATAGAACCATCTCAGGTTTAATATGTGTTGCTATTGTATGTTCGTTTTAAGGCTTTTATTTGTGTTGGATAATCTTATTGCTGGATTGTATAATATAAATATAATATTATCCAAGGCCAAATCGGTCTGATTCCAAACTATTCAGAGCTTTTACAATGGCAACCAATTATCTGAAAAGCATAATTATGTATTTTAGATCTATAGCAATAAAATAAAGCTAAAGAGTTTGTTTGTTTGGTTGAACGCGCTAATCTCAGGAACTACTGGGCCGATTTGAATAATTATTTTTCTGTTGGATAGCCCATTTATCGAGCTAACGGCTGGTAGCCTTATGTTTAATCTATCCATGGATTACAAGGAATGAAGGCGTATTTACAAAAAATAGTTGCTCCAAATTGCTTTATTTTCACCAAGATCTTTCTATTTTTTACGTTCACAGTGAGATCGTCACAAACTTGAATTACTCTTAAACTTCTTTTGCAAAGTGTTTCATGAAAAATTCAAATAAGCATTAATTTGTGTAATGCGAAACTGGCGAAGTAATCTTTAAGTAAAATTACAAGCATTGGCGTTGTGTAAGGGGCTTTACGTAAAATACGGTAAGATGTACATACACACACCGTAAATAACAATTACTTTGATGTATTGGGAGTGCAAAGTTTAGTAAGTAAATGTTGTGAAATATAATAAGATAAGTTATGTTACATGAAAATAGCTAAAATAAGTTTTAAGGGTCCAGTTTTACTAAAGATTTTCCAGGTTGTATGTGCTTGTGTTTTATTTTAAAGACATGTTTTTTTTCTTATCTTCTGCTTTAACATGACCTAGTCCTATGAACAATAACCCTACCTAATCGTTGGGTTATCAGCTGTTAATGTATTACTTTATCTGGCCAGATGGTCTTGTGATCCTTTACTGATTGCCATACCGAAGGTAATGAGTTCGCCTTCCACTTAGAAATAATGTTCTTGTGATGACTTGACCATTGTTTTAATTTATTATACACACATTTTGCCGAGGCTAAGTTCAATTTAGTATGGAACAGCAGATTTTGTCAGGATTTTAGCTAGGTCCCAGAAGAAAAGTTTGTTCACAATAACGGCTACAATCAGCCCGTCAGGTTTGTACAATATTAAGAATAACATTGTTTATTGTTACCAAAACAGTACAATTACACGAAAATTATTTCCACCCGTCTAGGCACAGGTATAGGTCAAAGTTTCAATACATTACAGTAATTCTATAACTGTACAATTTGCGACCTTTTGGATCTCGAGGGAAATCTCCAGGCAGTAGTAATCATTTGTATGACGTTCAGGTCTCAGCCTTATACAGGTGACTTGGAAGGAGTATTTTATTCGCATGACGGTTTTACTCGTCTCAAGGCACAGGAAGGTCCAAGATGGTTGTAAAAACATATTTTGAGGAGGCTTAAGATTTCTTGTTGAAGAAAATGTAGAGCAAGAACCCGTTAGAGTCAAATTTACATAATGTAAGTTGAAAGTTTCCTTGTATCTATTATGCAGATAGTCCGTAACTGATAATAATATAATGTTCCAATCATCGGCTGCACGGATGGAGTAGTTGTTAAAGCGGTCACCTTGCCGCTTGGCACTGTGTCGCGTGTTGTTGGTTCGAATCCCACACGACAGCACTTTATCTGATTCAACAATTGTTGTTTCGTGTATTGGTGTATGTTGTCAATGAAACAAATCGGCAGTGGACCAGTTTGAAAAAAAATCTCTTGTCTCGCTCATAGAGGCGAGGCGCACTAGAAACTGGATTTGTATACGAGTGTAATGTGTAAGTAGCACTGGAAGCGACGATGTTTTGCTAAGCGATTCTCGACCTTATAGTGGTCTAGCGGGAAGTTGTTCGACTGTACTTTGTGTCTGTAGATAGAATGTTATAAAGTTCTCCGCCACACAGGATAAATTCCTACTGCGGGAATTGTCTTCTATTGTAAAAATTCTAATATGATACCAGGGTTCAACAACTACGGACGCGTTTAACCTTGTGAATCGATAAATTCCTGTACTTGCTACTATACATCCATTGTTTACGAGTCCTTTGCTAATTTCAGCATGACTGGGCTAGTTCGACCGGGAAATTAGACCATACTGCGTTTACGTTCGGTGAATGAGTGTGTGGTCCCCATTACCATCTTCCTTATCTAACTCTTCCTATTCCTTATCCCATTCCAGGTGCCGGCAACGTACTTGTGACTGCCCTAGGTGTCTTGAGCAGCGGTAATCACTTATATAATTATAATAGGCGTTCCGTCTGCTCGTTTGTCAATATTTAACAAAAAAAAATAATAGTAAAATCATGTTATTTTCGCAACAACTTACATATCAGCTACCCTAATTCTGTAAATCCACACCCAATAACTGGTAACTCCACCACAGGCTTAGATTAGCTCACAACGGATAAACTTGTGTTAATGGTTCATCAAAACAGGCTATAACTGCTACCGGAGGCTTCACAAACTTAGTAACAGTGAATTCTGACTTAATTACACGAGAATTATCTAGATAACATAATGAGAGCTCGCGTTACTGTCTAGATTATACGATATCGGGTAATGAGTTATTTAGGATTTTAAACGAGGAATTTTGTTTTAGGAGCTCGTGTTTGGAACGTTTTGTGTTGCTAGCTATCTACGTTTTGAAATTGGATATTGTATTAAGTATTTGTTAATGTATAAGGATTGCTGAGGCATAAAACTAAGAGCACATTCAGCTGCCGCTCGGTCCTAGTTGTTATAAAGATCTTTTGAATTTGGTGAGTTAGTGCCATTAAATATTGTGATGCTGGTCTTATCATAGATTGTCATGCTTGCTCTTCCTTCGTAAAACACGGTTGGCGTAGTGGTTTAAGCGGCCGCCTCGCCGCTTGACACTACGCCAATTGTTGTTTCAAGTCTGGGTGTTCATTGTGTCAGTTGCTTGCTTGTTTGTAAAGTCCCCCGCGACACAGGATTCACTCCTAGTACGGAATTGTCTTCTTTAACAAAAAAAATAAAACAAAACGATATGTCAATGATGACTCAGTAAAACCGTAGTCATTTGTAGGCTATGTCCTAGTCTTATTTATTTGACTGCAAATATAGCTTACTTAATGGTATTATGAATCTCTGCCACGTATGGCACTGCGCGGGTTGTTATTGGTAAGAAAACTAAATAGGACATCTATATGTTTGTGGGTCATTCTGGGTGTCCTTTGTATCCGTAGTTTGAATATTTGTTATCTTTCCCAAGATGGAGGCTTTATTCGTTGTTGCGACGTTGTTTTTTAATATAATTAAAATAGGGTGTTACAATTTCAAAATTCAATTTTTGAAAATGCTCAAATGAATAAGCCTGTATCGAATAGGTACGCTACGTGTATATAAACTTAAGAAATAAAAAAATAGTTAGGATTGTTTGGAATTTGGTCGACTAACATGGACTTTATTAAATGGAACACACAATAGACTGAAACCCACATTCTGCTTCCGTCGAATTTGTCACGATGTAAATTTTCGCCGGAACATATTCGTTTCAATGCAAACAATTTTCATCAGAGGCCCTTTTCGTCAGTCCATTGATACTGTGTATTTTGTTAAAACCAGATTTATAATAATTTCCATAGTAAGCCGTGGCGCGATGCCAGACTGTTGATTGAAATACGAAAGGCTGTTCAAAAATTGTTATATTATGTATGTAAAAATATATATTGTGTGTGCCAAATTCCTGAATTGGTATTGCAGGGCTTAAAAATAGTGGTGTATAGTTATTGTTTTTCCTGAAACAAATTTGTTGGTCGAAGTTTTGGCCGTGGTTCAAACTGATATGGTGCAATAAATATGAGCTTTTAATACAATAGCTTTTGTCATAAATTCATGCATGCTACATACTTTTAATCTATCAAAAAGATTTGATTGCATATCATCCAGCTTGGTATACCTTAATACAAAGAAATGCCATTGTCAAAATATTTTGTAGGAAAGCGGGTGTTAGTATTTCTCCAACTTAAGGGAGGATCCTTTGACCATGCTAGATGATCGTACCTAGTAGACTATCCCAACGCACGCAGTTATGTACTTGTGTATACATACATATACTCTACAGTAAACGCGTGTGAGAACTTTAATAGCGTAATTTAGGATAGTTCCATCGATGTGCGCTAGATGTCACCGGTGTTTGTTGTCTTCGCCATTGTACGATAGATGGCCTCAGTTATATGTAACTGTCTCTACGATAGTGAAAAATAAATTTTCGCAGGGAAGGAAGAAAAATAAAACGCCATTTTTATTTCAGTCTACACACAATTTTTGTTGCGTTGAGCAATGCAATAGTTGGGTGATTAGTGGATTTAGTAATCAATTATACAGATTAATTATTTTTTAGACAAAAACCAAAAAGAGATCTTCAAAATATCTTAACCATCATCTCAAACATGCAAAGCGATCGATTTTGCTATACATATTAATTATTGAAAACAGGTATAGTTCCCAAACAAGATTGTTTAATATTCAAGTCGATAGTGCTTGACTCATCTTAGCTTTTAAATCTATTTAGGTGTCTCACCTGAATTGCGTAGGAAGGCAGTACATCTGATCAACTATTCCCAAAACCTATAAAAACTGATGATTAAATTCGATGCAGCGCCCAAGACAATATACGAGTAGCTTATCTTGGGATTTCACGAGTGTCAAAATTCGGTGTTTCCTATTCGAGGAGGTTCTAATACAAACTAAGACTACGAGTTAGGTGAACAGTCTAGAGACTACTGACAATCGTGCTAAGCGGATTAATATACTACATTATTATTTTGCATTTTGTACACGAATCTGAAACAAAGAAATACGATTAGAGAGTTTAAAAATGCAGCACGCAGATGAAACTTAACAGTTTGTATTATTTCATTTTTATATACAATATAATACGCAGTAAGACCAAAGCTAATATAAAATTGAGAAACTATTATATCACTAGCATTTTAACACAGCAGTGGGTTGGCATAATATGCATACGTAAGGTCAATTATTACAAATCTCGACTGCTCCAATGAGATATATTTTTTTTATAACATGACGCCTTTGTCTCCGAAGGGGTAGGGAGAGATGTAATATTACACCTACATTACGCCTTATAAATTTTAGGTCCCACGAAATTGGGGGCGAGCCTATTATCTATACCGGCACATTGCCAGACTTCTCAGAATTAGTACAAACTCAGTAGCAGTTTGGCTCGACCCGGGAATTGAACCCGGGGCCCGATCTGCTTCCACTGGACTATGGAGGCAGGTTTTTGTTTTTGTTATTGCACATTACCTTTCAACCAACATAATCAGAGTTGCCAGCAGGTAACCACCAGCTAGAAGGATGAAGGCTGGCGCGGCCCCACCAAGCGCCAGAGCTCTTGGAGAACTACCCTCACACTTGGCTTCTGGAGAGGCGGTGCGAGCTTGGATACAAGACACGAAGCCGCGTTCTAGCAGGCGCATTAAGCTGTGAAATAAGGACTTGTTTAAGATCGGGCTTCGAAAATTTGGCTGCATTATGTTTGATGGTATTGTAGAAGTATAAGGTGTGTTACTCCTCCAGCTAGTGGTAGGATCCTATGATCAGGCTAGATGAAAACTTCGTTTGAGCGAGGTAGGATTTTAGTTTCGTCGTGTCCTTTAGATGTCGGCAAAGTTAATTGTCTTCGCCGTCGTACGATAGATGGCTTCAGTTGTGTGTTGCTATCGCACATACACTACAATATTTTTTTTGTTGAATTTGATTCGGCAGGAATGAGCCAGTAGACCAACTTTCTAATTAGAGAACTAATATCTCATGAAGTATCAACACACAATTAGTTATGGTACGGTTGCATTTCGTTTAGTTAATAAGTGCGCTGGAAATTTTAGCAGCCTCATCTCGCTAGATATTGTTTACTTCATTTTCGTCCTATTTAATAGCTTAAATTCTCATGCCAAAATTTCAAGTTATTTGGCTACTAAATAAACTGTCTAATAACATGTCAAATGTTAATATTAATCTGTGACCACATTTTACATAGATGTGATCTGGTCCAACCGGTGTCGGTCACGGCGACCGCTTTACAATCTCTGTTGTCTTTGGTGAGCCCTCACGTGGCTGATGTAGCCAATTTTATTGGCAAATGTCCTTGAGCATTGCGGGCACGTGAGCTCACCCTTGACAAAATTATAACAAATTGTCGCAGGTGGTTGGGCTTTTTCATCACGCTTGGCATCAAGCTCAGAGCGCTGTTGAATCTCAAAATCGCGGACTTTGGTTTGCACCAGTGTCCGCCACTCGGGTCGTTTAGCAGCCAGCTGCTCCCAGCGAGACGTGTCGATATCGCATCTCTTCATATGACGTTTAAGTACATCTTTGAACCTGATAAGGTGTCCGCCATGCTTTCGCTTGCCCTCCTCAAGTTCAGAATAGAAGATGCGCTTCGCCACTCTCTGCTCTGACATCCTGGACACATGGCCACACCACCGGAGCTGACGACGCATTATTTAGGACTCAATGCCACCTACATTGGCTCTGCGCAGCACCTCAGTTTTCCGCACACGATCAGACCATCGGATTCTTAATATTTTCCGTAGACATCTGAGGTGGAATCGGTCTAGCATGCGGATGTGGCGGCGTTACAAGGTCCAGGTTTCGGCTGAGTACAAGATGTTGGGCAGCACGACTGCCATGTATACTGCGATCTTAGTAGCCAGTTTCAACTCGTGTGAACAGAAGACCTTGCTATCCAGCTTACCGAACACTGCAGCAGCCGCGCCAAACCTGCTGTTGATTTCTGAATCAAGGTCGCACTTCAATGTTAGCGTGCTCCCCAGATATCGGAATTTGTCGACCTGCTTCAGCTCGCTCTCGCGGAGTCTAATGGCCAGTGCCTGGTGACCGTCAATGTCCAAAGACATCACCTCCGTCTTTTTGACACTGATCTTAAGGCCAAATCTGCGGCAAGACTCGTCGAAATCGGTCACTAGCTGTTGCAGGCCGTCTGGGGACTCTGTCACGAAACATAGGTCATCTGCATACAAGATCTCAGTAATCATGTCACTAGAAGCTTTTTTGTGGCCTCGCCAAATTGAAGATGCTTCACATGTCTTTCGAAAACATTATGGAGAACTCTCAGACATGTAGGTTTCCTCACGATGTTTTCCTTCACCGTTAAGCAAGCGATAATTAACAATTTAATACGCACATAACTTCGAAAGGTCATTAGTGCGTGCCGTGGATTCAAACCCGAGGCCCTCTGCATAGCAGTCCGTCGGCCTCTCCACTCGGCAATCGCTGCTTCTATTCTCAAATAATTAAGTTGATTAAACTTATTTAGGAAAACCACATTAACCAAAATAACAAAGTTTTATTGAAGCTTCATCAACTAACCAATATTATAATATTCCAACAAAATTATAGTTGCTCAACAAATCCGTTTAAAGGCTACCATTGATTATTTGCATTCAGATGTAGAACGGCTGAAAATATTCTAATTGAAGCAACAACTCACACATTGAGGTGAAAGCCGATTCGTAAATCGAGAGTAACCCAAAACCCTGCAGGCTATCATTAATTTGGGGACACAAAACACGAGAAACTTTAACGAATATTGAACTCCCTTCGCTCCCAAGCTCGTATTCTAAAAGTAGATACTTAATTACAAATGATTTGCTGGTACAAAATGACCTGCGGCAAGAGTAACTTAGGAGAGTACGTGCAAATACAAAAACTTTTTTGGTCCATATTCTGCAGGCTGATACCCGCCATGAAAGTAAAATAGTTCAAAATTTAATCTGGCACAGAGAGATTAAATAATGAGTATGTTGACTTTTATGTACTTATGCTTTTTATTAATAGTATATTTTCACTTTATTTGTTACTCAACATAATTAGCTATTTTGTTAAATAGAGCTTAAATATTGGTGGAAATTTGGGACACTTTTGTTCAACGCACTTTTTTGTTATTAGTCTTTTATGGCATTTTGTTTTTATTTATAATAAATCTCCAAAAAAAAGTTCAAACGAGTGCTATACTATCAACAAGTGCTATCCACACCTCCATGTTAAAAATTCCTTGTAAGGGCTATTCTTCGGGACAGCTGGATATAAAGGTGTTTGCTCCATGGACTGCAAGGACCCTAGTTCGCACAGCTCCTCCTGATCGAAGGTCCTTGATATCAAAGCATTCGCACTATTCACTTCTGTGTGATAAGCGTAACCTGAAAATACGATATCAGGTAATAAAATCAAATCATTCGAAAATTATAATCATTCTTCCTTTTTCCAAACATTGGATTTTACACAGATTCAAACGGTTTAGCGGACGGATTTAGCGGCACCTGGGCGACTACGCGGCGTCGACGCTGCCGGCCGAGGTGCCGGTGCATTGACGCTGACGCCAATGTGATGGTGGCCTTTAGCGACGGACACAAAGTACATCCAGACTTGAAGCGACATTTTGTGGATCACACAGTGTATTTTCGTGTCTATATTACCTACACATCACACTACTTTGCCCCAGTTGTATACGGCGATCATTTAAACTTTTTTACCATAAGTCATCATCCTCTTAACGTTATCCCAGTATTGATCTGGGGTCCGCTTTCTAGTCTAACCGGATTTGTCTGAATATTAGCTTTTCCACAGAGCGACTGCCTGTCTGACCTCCGCAACCCAAAGGGATAACGATATTCCATGGTTTAGACTAGTGTCAGTTTATTTAGTAGGTACTGACGCCGTGTAACGACTGTCAAAGATCTTCATCATGAAGATCTTTTCATCAACCGGGACCCACGCCTTAACGTGCTCTCCGAGGCACGGGACAAGCGATAATTAACAATTCAATACGCACATAACTCCGAAAAGTCATTGGTGCACGCCGTGGATTCGAACCCGATACCCTCTGCATGGCAGTCTGTTGGTATATCCACTCGGCTATCACTGCCTAAACTTCTTTACCATAAGTACGGGTTGTCAAAATAACATAATACACTTTTTTTTCACATTCACACAACCCCATCTAGACCCAAACTAAGCAGAGCTTGTACTATGGGTACTAGATAATGGATAAACATACATATATACTTTTTTTTGTAAATACATACATATTATACATAAAAACACCCAGACCAAGCCAAACATCCATGTTCATGCACACAAATGTTTGACTTGAGCGGGAATCGAATCCGCGACCTTCGACGTAGCAGTCGCTTACACTCCCATTACGCCAACTGGCCGTCGTCGACTTTGATTTATATGTCGTAAAAATTCTGCTTATCACATGATTTTCTACTGATACTGAATGTTTGATGATTTTTATTTCGACTAAAGGTATCACTTTTAATTCGGGTAAATCTAAATTTTCCATATTAATTTAAGACAACGAATATCAGGAATGTTATGAATCCGATAAAAGAGCAACATTACGACGAGTTGAAACACAATGAGAACTCTTGCAAATTCAGAAAAATACTAGTATAGCGCGTAGGTAAATAATATTTCGTTTCAGAAGCTATGGTGCCTAAAAGCCCTTCAATAAAAATGAATTGCCAAATCAATTCTAACATTTTACAAAATTACCTCCTTTTTGCACCATCCTTATGCCCTGAACTAAAGGTTCCAGTAACGGTGCGTCCTTCTTTTTATTGAATACTTTCTTTTGACGTAAAGCGTCCTCTATCGGGGCGTTTCTTTTGTTGTAGTAGTACGATGGAGTCTGCAATTTATACATACGTTTGATGCTTTCGAAGTTATGTGAGGCTTTATGTGAATGGATAGTTCGTACGAATGGGGAAATTGAGAATATTGACAGTGCTTTAAGGTGGTTAACCTATAACTTATAAGGTACAATGCGTCATGTATCTGGTTGCGTAGTTACAGTAAATTATTTAGGGATGCAATATCACACTGTAGTAGATTCGCGTCACTCCTTTTTAGAGCTTAGGCTGAATTGTTTCTGGAGTAGCACATACCATTGCTATTTCAATCAGTTGAGCTTGAATGGGAGTGATGAAGGGAGCCCCGCGATAAAGGATTTCCTTCACGTAACAAAAAGAAAACGTGCAAGAAGGAAAACATCGTGAGTAAACATGTCTGAGAGATCTCCCTGAAGGTTTCAAAAATACAAATAAAGTGTCAATAGGTATATAATTTTTTTCATAATTTTGCTGTTGAGGCTGATGACGATGACCAATAAATTGTTTGTTATGTAACTAGTATTATTGAAGGTAAGATAATTGCACAGTGTAAAAATATTTGCACAGTGTGTTGTCGTAGGGTATTCCATTGCGGAGAAATGCGGCCACTGACATGCCGATGCCGACACTCAAACAATGTTTATTCTACAGACTAAAGATCTATCCGAGTAATTTAGATCGTATTGAATAAAAAAAAAACCATTAATATTAGAATTTTGCCGGGAAACTCGACCGCCATGGGCCTCAGTATCATGTACTGAATCACGGGTATCAGTTTTCGGTACGCTATACCTTACACCCATTATACTATACTTATTATGGTAATGATGAGAAGTAATTTCTGACGACACATAAGGCCCTACTATAAAATAAAAGAACACCCATTTTGTAAATGATCATAAAGAGTAAGTAAAAGTTTTCTTCTCAATATGCTTGAGCATTGGAGGATAAATGTTCACTCTATTTATATCGGGCTGTAGCTGTATCTCTATGGATACACGCATTTATACTTCATTTATGTAACAACTTTGCCAGGTAGAAGTACCTATATAACTAATACACCGTTTTTCTAAACTATGTTCTTCTTAGCTTTATTATTCTTGAGTATAATATTGTGACTCTGCAAGCAGAAAAATATACAATTTTAAACCGAGCGACACGGTTAAAGGCCAAGACATATGACTCTCATGAAGAGCCAGGTAAACTAAAACTCTATCTTGACCTCAAACTTTTTTATCTATTAGTTTGTTTGTCCTTCTTTCACGACCCCAAGTAGACATATTATGGTACAAATTTGTACATATAGAGATAGTTAGGAAACTTGAGAGTATCATACACTGATTATTTGATTTATATTATTTGACGACCGGTTGGCGCAGCGGTAGTGTAAGCGACTGCCACGCCGAAGGTCGCGGGTTCGATTCCCGCTCAAGTCAAACATTTGTGTGCGTGAACATGGATGTTTGTCTTGGTCTGGGTGTTTCTATGTATAATATGTATGTATTTACAAAAAAAAAGTATATATGCATGTTTATCCATTGTCTAGTACCCATAGTACAAGCTCTGCTTAGTTTGGGACTAGATGATGTTGTGTGAATGTGGTAGAATATTATTATTATTATTACCTTGATAAACTACTCCTAGGCGAGCAAAATCGTGAGCGAAGTCTGATATAGTCATAAAACAGAAACCCAAAAACTACCCAAAATATTTAAAAAGTCAGTATACCTGCAGCCAAGATCTTGTATATCCAATATCTTCATAAATCAGTTCCAATGGACTATCCAGGAGTTCCTTCAAGGAGTTGATAGAAGGCGGAGGACCATTCAGCAGCCAGCTCACCACTGAGCTGGTGTAGTAATTGTATATGAGGACGCATGATAGACCAGTTACTAGGATCGTGACTTTTCGAGCTGAAAGGAAAAAGTGTAACGTTACTTGGTCATTAGCACATATTCCATTGGCTAAGGAATTCGGACAAACGACCAAATATAAATAAACGGAGTCGAGTACGCCCTAATTCAAACGTTTGCCTTTCAATTGTCCAGCAATACTTTGCCACTCGTCACAGAGAGTGGAGGATTTTTCTTTGAAGAAACGAAGAGTGGTTTGCCCACTTTCCAGTAAGCGAACGTAAATAAAAAGTAATTAATGCATCGGGTGCCTAAATTCGAGTAACGTCTTTCGTGCACCCAAATACGGGCTAATGACCAAGAATGATTGCGTCATAAATTTCAAAAGGTTTTTAATGATTTTATTATACTACTGTGTACGTATTTTGATGGCCCCAGGTGAAAAGTATGCCTGTTAGTCTAGTGGTTATTGATCCTGTCTGCTAATTCAAAGGTTGAGATTGGTCATTGATGAGCACGATCATAATTTCTTTCTGTCTGGGTGCAATTTCTCATGTATTTTGTATAATATATTTAAGACTATTTAATAATCTTTGTTAGAAACCTGATGACTAAAATACAGGCTCTGAGTAGTTTGGAATCACATGAACCCGTGCGACCTAGAATCTTCATCATCTTTCTAGCGTTGTCCCAGCCGAAGTCTCGGATGTATCCAAGACTTCGTCTTGGGGCCTGAGGTCCGCTTACTAGTCCAGCCATTTGACAAAATATTAGCTTTTCTAGGTGTGACCTTGAAAGTTTTTATTATTAAATATGTCTTAAACATACCTACATAATATACCTATTAAACTAATGACCACTCGTTGATCTCGCGGCATAAATGTGCGCGTGGGATTGGGAGGCCTTGGGTTCGATTACCGGGTCGGGCAAAGTATTATTGGGTTTTTCCGTCAGGAAATTCTCAGTAGCAGCACGGAGTCTGGTAATGTGCCCGGTACGGCAATAGGCTCGCCCCCTATTACGTGGGACCTAAAAAAATCATGGTGAAATTTGGGTGTAATATTAGGTACACCTCTGCCTACCCCAGCGGATATACAGGCGTGAGTCTATAAATATAAATAAATACTAATGACCAATAAAATTTATTGATCGTGCCGAAGTAATCAATATGCTGAAGGCATCCATTTTGGATATCAACTTTCAAAGTGAAACTGTGTCAAATTGTTAATGTAATTGTTTTGTTGAGGAATTTAATTCCCCAAAGTGGATACCTGGAAGATCATTGCACTGTATTATGTTTGTCAATATTTGTACTACCTCATAGGTTTTGTGACGTAAATTTTAATGTAAGGGTATGAGTATGTGATGCAGTATAGCGTATGAGATATAAAATAAAAGTCATTGCCAGTAGAGGAAACTTATAGCATAGAATATTATGAAAAAGTTCACTCACGCCTATCTATTCCTAAATTATGCAAATTCATGGTTATGGCCACTAATTGATACGTCTCACGTACTCCTAAATATATACATTGTTAACCGCGCAAAAAATAACCTGGTTGAAAGTTTTACCGTACCTTCAAAGTGTTTTATGGCTTCTTACCTACCGATCGATAGATGTCACTATTTTCAAATAATTTTCTAGCAAAATAAATGTTTCTTGCAAAAAAAACAATAATTATGTGTCGGGTATATTTTTGTTAATAATAGAGTATAATATTCGGCACTTTCATAAACAAAAAGTTTCTGTTTCAAAATTTATTACAATGTCCACTTAATTTAAACGGTCAATCTCATGTATTTCAAATTATTATGTTTATGTAATAGTTATATAATCATTTCATTATGATTTTTTTTAAATGATAAATACAATGACTATAGATCCTTTTTTCAATAAATTGTCGATTAGTCCATAATTATTATTTTTTATCTTGGTCGGGTTGTATATGTAAACATAGATGGCGTTGACAAATGACGTCATTTTCTGAATGGTGGTGTTAAGATTCTCCGAGGATTGATCAGGTTCTCGGATAATTTGCTTACATCGTCGTTGGAATACTTGGATTGGATATTTGGCGTTACTTATTAGTTTATGATTGTTGAATGTTATCGAGTTTCTTTGATTTCTTTCGTTCGATCGTGTTCTGTTCTTATACAGGTGTCTCATTATTCCCGATTTCTCACTCCTCACGTCACGTACGTGGGAATCTCTGAGCGGGAGACTGCGCCCTGAATTCAGATACCTCTTGAATTACTCAACGGGGCTATCTTACTTTCGGCAGGGCTGGATAGTCGTACTCCTGTGTGTATTTTCTAAACAAATCGCAGGGACAGACACTTGAAACAGCTGGAATCGACATCCGAACATGTTGCTTTTCACATGATCGGTAAAAATAATTTACATGTTCTATGTATGGTAATGAAAGTTGGGTATGGCAAAAGAGTGAAACATGAAAATAGAATAAAGAAATGAGAGCACTGAGAAGTATGTGTGGTGTGTCTATGACCGACAGAGTAAGGAATTGTGTGATACGAGAGTGGTGTGCGGTAAAAGAAGATGTAGTGACAAGCATCGGGAAAGGCATTGTCGGTAGTATATACGCATACTGCTGACATGTATGATAATGATATGATAATGATATAAAAATGATATAAATGATATAGGGTCGATCAGGAATGATAAAAGAAGCCGCCCGAGCTGAATGCTGTAAGTGCACTGATTTATTCGTAATAAAATGATAGGTACTACACCGATGCAACGGTGTCGCGCATATGATGTAAATGCCGAGTAAGCATTTTGTACAGGTAGGTAAACTGTACATCCTGCCCACTCAAAAGATGATATCAGTATAATGATAAAGAATCTATAAAAACAATGAAAAATAAAATGAATTCTTACACTAAATGATATAATATTGAAATTAGATGATACATAGAATGATAATGAACAATTTATATTGTTAGTACTTATAGCTACGAGTATGTTTAAAGTTCATTAAATCGCGACCTAAGTGCAGTAGGGGAGGTCCCCACGCCGACACTTAACACTAATCTTTTGATTTCACTTGGTACGCACTCTATTGGCCTGATCACTTCATTCAGTTTCACAAATTGCACTATCACTTTTCTTGTACTGCTGTAGAGGGAGCACGCCTGCCTCGCAGCATGCCTCCCGCGGCACGGCTGCGTCTGGGCAAGGTGTGCGGCCGCAAGGTCCTCTCCTCAACTTGACTTTTATTATTCCTAATAAAATGATAGGTACTACACCGATGCAACGGTGTCGCGCATATAATGTAAATGCCGAGTAAGCATTTTGTACAGGTAAACTGTACAGGCATGTTGAGATGGTTTGGACACATGGAGAGGGTGGATGACGAAAGACTGACAAAGAAGATATATAAGGCAAGTGTTAATGGGACAGGACGAAGGGGAAGACCTAGGCGGACGTTCTCTGATCAGATTGGAGACATCCTAAAAAAAGACAGGTCAGAAGTACCCTTAACAGAAGAGCAGGCATGAGAAACTTGATGGGAGTAAATGAAGCAAGAGAGGTAGGTCAGGATCGTTGCAAATGGCGTTCCATGGTCTCTGCCTACTCCTCCGAGAAACAAGCGTGAGTCTATGTATGTATGTGCTATGTGAAGGTGGTAAAACAGTTAATGTTGTGTAAGTATAAAGAAATTCTCTAAAGATATATATTAGGTATATAATATACATATAAAAGTTATAAATAATATATACTCTTAGCATAAATGTCATGCTAATTAAATTCCAACATTTACGCGAACGAAGTCGCGGGCACAGCTAGTCATGTAATAAAATCAAATCATTCGGAAATTATAATCATTCTTCCTTTTTGCAAACATTGGATTTTACACACATTTAGACGGTTTAGCGGATGGATTTAGCGGCACCTCGGCGACTACGCGGCGTCGACGCTGCCGGCCGAGGTGCCGGTGCATTGACGCTGACGCCAATGTGAGGGTGGCCTTTCCTTTAGCAACGGACACAAAGTAAATCCAGACTTGAAGCGAAATTTTGTGGATCTCACAGTGTATTCTCGTGTCTATATTACCTACACATCACACTACTTTGCCCCAGTTGTATACGGCGATAATTTATTTTTTTTTACCATAAGTCATCATCCTCTTAGCGTTATCCCAGTATTGATCTGGGGTCCGCTTTCTAGTCTAACCGGATTTGGCTGAATATTAGCTTTTCCACAGAGCGACTGCCTGTCTGACCTCCGCAACCCAAAGGGATAGCGATATTCCATGGTTTAGACTAGTGTCAGTTTATTTAGTAGGTACTGACGCCCTGTAACGACTGTCAAAGATCTTCATCATGAAGATCTTTTCATCAACCGGGACCGACACCTTAACGTGCTCTCCGAGGCACGGGACAAGCGATAATTAACAATTCAATACGCACATAACTCCGAAAAGTCATTGGTGCGCGCCGTGGATTCGAACCCAATACCCTCTGCATGGCAGTCTGTTGGTATATCCACTCGGCTATCGCTGCCTAAACTTCTTTACCATAAGTACGGGTTGTCAAAATAACATAATACACTTTTTTTTCACATTCACACAACCCCATCTAGACCCAAACTAAGCAGAGCTTGTACTATGGGTACTAGATAATGGATAAACATACATATATACATTTTTTTTGTAAATACATACATACCATACATAAAAATACCCAGACCAAGACAAACATCCATGTTCATGCACACAAATGTTTGACTTGAGCGGGAATCGAACCCGCGACCTTCGACGTAGCAGTCGCTTACACTCCCATTACGCCAACTGGCCGTCGTCGACTTTGATTTATATGTCGTGAAAATTCTGCTTATCACATGATTTTCTACTGATACTGAATGTTTGATGATTTTTATTTCGACTAAAGGTATCACTTTTAATTCGGGTAAATCTAAATTTGCTATATTAATTTAAGACAACGAATATCAGGAATGTTATGAATCCGATAAAAGAGCAACATTACGACGATTTGAAACACAATGAGAACTCTTGCAAATTCAGAAAAATACTAGTATAGCGCGTAGGTAAGTAATATTTCGTTTCAGAAGCTATGGTGCCTAAAAGCCCTTCAATAAAAATGAATTACCAAGTCAATTCTAACATTTTACAAAATTACCTCCTTTTTGCACCATCCTTATGCCCTGAACTAAAGGTTCCAGTAATGGTGCGTCCTTCTTTTTATTGAATACTTTCTTTTGACGTAAAGCGTCCTCTATCGGGGCGTTTCTTTTGTTGTAGTAGTAGGACGGAGTCTGCAATTTATACATACGTTTGATGCTTTCGAAGTTATGTGAGGCTTTATGTGAATGGATAGACCCACGGGTTTGTACGAATGGGGAAATTGAGAATATTGACAGTGCTTTAAGGTGGTTAACCTATAAGTTATAAGGTACAATGCGTCATGTATCTGGTTGCGTAGTTACAGTAAATTATTTAGGGTTGCAATATCACACTGTAGTAGATTCGCGTCACTCCTTTTTAGAGCTTAGGCTGAATTGTTTCTGGATTAGCACATACCATTGCTATTTCAATCAGTTGAGCTTGAATGGGAGTGATGAAGGGAGCCCCGCGATAAAGGATTTCCTTCACGTAACAAAAATAAAACGTGCAAGAAGGAAAACATCGTGAGTAAACATGTCTGAGAGATCTCTCTGAAGTTTTCAAAAATACATATAAAGTGTCAATATATAATTTTTTTCATAATTTTGCTGTTGAGGCTGAAGACGATGACCAATAAATAGTTTGTTATGTAACTAGTATTATTGAAGGTAAGATAATTGCACAGTGTAAAAATATTTGCACAGTGTGTTGTCGTAGGGTATTCCATTGCGGAGAAATGCGGCCACTGACATGCCGATGCCGACACTCAAACAATGTTTATTCTACAGACTAAAGATCTATCCGAGTAATTTAGATCGTATTGAATAAAAAAAAAACCATTAATATTAGAATTTTTCCGGAAACTCGACCGCAATGGGCCTCAGTATCATGTACTGAATCACGGGTATCAGTTTTCGGTACGCTATACCTTACACCCATTATACTGTACTTATTATGGTAATGATGAGAAGTCATTTCTGACGACACATAAGCCCCTACTATAAAATAAAAGAACACCCATTTTGTAAATGACCATCAAGAATAAGTAAAAGTTTTCTTCTCAATAAACTGCTTGAGCATTGGGGGATAAATGTTCACTCTATTTATTCGGGCTGTAGCTGTATCTCTATGGATACACTCATTTATACTTGATTTATGTAACAACTTTGCCAGGTAGAAGTACCTATATAACTAATACACCGTGTTTCTAATTTATGTTCTTCTTAGCTTTATTATTCTTTAGTATAATATTGTGACTCTGCAAGCAGAAAAATATACAATTTTAAACCGAGCGACACGGTTAAAGGCCAAGACATATGACTCTCATGAAGAGCGAGAGGTAAACTAAAACTCTATCTTGACCTCAAACTTTTTTATCTATTAGTTTGTTTGACCTTCTTTCACGACCCCAAGTAGCCATATTATGGTACAAATTTGTACATATAGAGATAGGAAACTTGAGAGTATCATACACTGATTATTACCTTGATAAACTACTCCTAGGCGAGCAAAATCGTGAGCGAAGTCTGATATAGTCATAAAACAGAAACCCAAAAACTACCCAAAATATTTAAAAAGTCAGTATACCTGCAGCGAAGATCTTGTAAATCCAATATCTTCATAAATCAGTTCCAATGGACTATCCAGGAGTTCCTTCAAGGAGTTGATAGAAGGCGGAGGACCATTCAGCAGCCAGCTCACCACTGAGCTGGTGTAGTAATTGTATATGAGGACGCATGATAGACCAGTTACTAGGATCGTGACTTTTCGAGCTGAAAGGAAAAAGTGTAACGTTACTTGGTCATTACCACATATTCCATTACCTAAGGAATTCGGACAAACGACCAAATATAAATAAACGGATTCGAGTACGCCCTAATTCAAACGTTTGCCTTTCAAATGTCCAGCAGTACTTGTCACTCGTCACAGAGAGTGAAGGATTTTTCTTTGAAGAAACGAAGAGTGGTTTGCCCACTTTCCAGTAAGCGAACGTAAATAAAAAGTAATTAATGCATCGGGTGCCTAAATTCGAGGAACGTCTTTCGTGCACCCAAATACGGGCTAATGACCAAGAATGATTGCGTCATAAATTTTAAAAGGTTTTTAATGATTTTATTATACTACTGCGTACGTATTTTGATGGCCCCAGGTGAAAAGTATGCCTGTTAGTCTAGTGGTTATTGATCCTGTCTGCTAATTCAAAGGTTGAGATTGGTCATTGATGAGCACGATCATAATTTCTTTCTGTCTGGGTGCAATTTCTCATGTATTTTGTATAATATATTGAAGACTATTTAATAATGTTTGTTTAAAACCTGATGACTAAAGTACAGGCTCTGAGTAGTTTGGAATCACATGACCCTGAGCGACCTAGAATCTTCATCATCGTTCTAGCATTGTCCCAGCCGAAGTCACGGATGTATCCAAGACTTCGTCTTGGGGCCTGAGGTCTGCTTACTATTCCAACCATTTGACAAAATATTAGCTTTTAGTAGGTGTGACCTTGAAAGTTTTTATTATTAAATATGTCTTAAACATACCTACATAATATATTACACTAATGACCACACGTTGATCTCGCGGCATAAATGTGCGCGTGGGATTGGGAGGTCTCGGGTTCGATTCCCGGATCGGGCAAAGTGTTATTGGGTGTTTCCGTTAGGAAATTCTCAGTAGCAGCACGGAGTCTGGTAATGTGCCCGGTACGGCAATAGGCTCGCCCCCTATTACGTGGGACCTAAAAAAATCATGGTGAAATTTGGGTGTAATATTAGGTACACCTCTGCCTACCCCAGCGGATATACAGGCGTGAGTCTATAAATATAAATAAATAAATCAATACTAATGACCTATAAAATTTATTGATCGTGCCGAAGTAATCAATATGCTGAAGGCATCCATTTCGAATATCAACTTTCAAATTGAAACTGTGTCAAATTGTTATTGTAATTGTTTTGTTGGGGAATTTAATTCCCCAAAGTGGATCCCTGGAAGATAATTGCGCTGTATTATGTTTGTCAATATTTGTACTACCTCATAGGTTTTGTGACGTAAATTTTAATGTAAGGGTATGAGTATGTGATGCAGTATAGCGTATGAGATATTAAATAAAAGTCATTGCCAGTAGAGGAAACTTATATCATAGAATATTATGAAAAAGTTCAGTCACGCCTATCTGTTCCTAAATTATGCAAATTCATGGTTATGGCCACTAACTGATACGTCTCACGTACTCCTAAATATATACTATATGTTAAGCGCGCAAAAAATAACCTGGTTGAAATTTTTACCCACATCCTACGGATAAGCATTCAGGGCTATAACAGACCACTAAATAGCAAGGAAGGCAAGTCAAAAATGTTATATGGTACTAAAATGTTTAACTTCATCTCCATGTAATTTTGAGCCAACTCGAGGATTTATTAAGATGCCCTGAAGAGCCTATAATTTAGATTAGATTAGATAATGCTTTATTGTACACCATACACAGTAATTTTACAGAGACAAGAGAGATAGATAGAGTTCACAATTTAAATGCACAATGGGCGGCCTTATCGCAAAAAGCAATTTCTTACAGGCAACCTTTGGACGGATAGAAAATAGACTATAGAAATACATATAATAATCCAATGGTGTAGAAACAAAGTTTACTTATGCTATACTTTACCATTTAAGAAGAACAAATAGTTACCTGTTGACACCCTTTTAGCTCCATTTTCATCACAATCCTCGTAAACTGAAAACAAAATCACCAATGTAATACATTATGCAGCGTCAAAAACTACGAAAATGCAAAATGCACTTACATTGCTGGCAAATAGAGGCTATAACTGAAAAGACCGCGTACTGAACCGTCGATGGTCTTTGCTCAAGGCGAGCTGAAAGCAGCAGTAGGAAGGCACATAGTACTGAGACTCCTATGACACCCCACCATGCGACAGGGCTAAGAGGCTTCAGGAACTGGTTTTCGAACTTTCCAGGGCCTTTGGTTGGTATGCGGTAGTAATATCTAGTTCTGGAAAATTGCAATATGGTGGTTATGTTTGACCCATGGATGGATAGGGTTTTCAAAATTTCAATCATAAATAAATGAAAATTAAGTTGTTTTGTCGTATAAAATGTCACAAAATATCTTGTGCAATGTGATGTTTCTTGTGTAATCCTTTTTTTTACAACTCCCGCACAAGGCATTTCCGCGTGGAATTTGCAAACATACAATCAAGGGACACAATGAACACTCAAACTCGAAACAACGATTTATGGATCATGCAAAGTTTTGTCTCGTGTGGGAATAGAACCCACAAACTTTTACCCACAACACAAACAAGAAGCTAACATCGTTGTCTTTGTAACATATATTTTCACTTGCGAGTAACCCCGGATCATCGGGTTTAATTTAAATTTTCGGAGGTTCTTTAGTAGGTATTTTAATAAATCTTTTGTTATTGACATAAAATCCGTTGGGATACAAACTTTTCGTTTTTTTTTTCGTTATTCATAATTCATTTAATCATTTGCGAATATGGGTATACATACATTTGTAGATCTTATATACTAATAATTTAGGTTCTTTTACCATATTCAACCATTAGGCATGCAATTTTTTTTGTAGGTATATTCTGGTAAAATTATAATATGATTGATTTGCCAGCTTTAGAATAATATAAAAAACACAATGTCAGAATATAATTGTTTACAATGGATTAAAAAAAAATATGTAGCAATAATAATATATGTCAAGTTATAATGACACATATAATTGTAATGGAATGTCAAAGAATATTAGAAATAATTTAATAAGGATAGAAATAATGAAATGTCAAATTATAAAGAAATGTCAAATTATAAAGAAATGTCAAATTATAAAGAAATGTCAAATAAGAATAATAATAATGTAATTTCAAATAGGGTAATTAAAATATAATAATTAAAAGCAAATTTATCACTGATTAAAAATACTCAATATTCTTATCTTCTAGAAATTCTTGAACAGAGTAATAGCATTTAGCTGTAAGCAGTTTTTGAAGACGCCTTTTAAATACATGGATATGTTCAATATCGATGATCTGCTTTGGTAGCTTATTATATATGTGGACTGCATTACAAAAAAAGCTTTTGTGCATTAGCGCTGTACTGCTGGCCACCACACATAACTTATCCGCATGGCGAACCCTAGACCTCTTTTCAAATAAGTCTATATTTTGTTTTATGAACATGGCACACTCAATAATGTATGTAGATGCAAGGTAATGTCATAAGATTATACTTTACAAAGTAGGGTTTGCAACTGTCGGGTATTTTAATATTAAATATGGTTCTGATACAGCGTTTCTGAGCTTTAAATGCTAGTAGCCAGTCAGTAGAGTTTCCCCAAAATATGATGCCGTATCTTAAAGTCGATGAAACAATACATATGATATGTTTCTTAATTTATAAAGCCCATAGGCAAATTGACTTACTTTAGAACAAACGTGTTCTATATGCGCTTTCCAATTTAATTTCTGATCTATTATTAATCCTACATATTTGGTAAATTCGTTCTCTTCAAATTTATGACCATTGTAATTTATATCTAATTTAAAATCCATATATTTGCTTCTTTGTTTAAAATCTATAAAGTTTGTTTTGTTAAGATTAATTTTTAAATTATTCATCTGTAAACATTATATAATAAGACTAATAGTGTTATTAATATCTGTTTCAAGATAAGTTATGGATTTATTGGTAAAAAGTATAGTGCTATCATCTGCAAACAAAGTCTTGTCGTAGATGGTGCTCGATGTGAAATCATTTATATAAATAATGAAAAGTAAAGGCCCCATCACGCTGCCTTGTGGAACTCCGAATTTGACAGTTCTAACATCGGACCTATTAATCAACTCTGATTTTGACTCCATGCATATGGTCGAAATCTCTGTAAATTGCTGTCGGTTTGAAAGGTATGATTTTATAAGATCATGGGCATTACCTCTGATACCATTATGATCTAATTTATCTAGCAGAATGTCATGTCTTACACGATCAAAGGCCTTTGACATGTACATAAATATTCCAATCGCAGGTTGACCTTTGTCCACATTTGTAATTACACGTTTTATTTATATTTATATTTTTATTTTTTCTAAATCCATACTGCTCTGGCACCAGTACGTTTATTTTCTCCAAATAAAAATAAATGCATATATATATTACCTTTTCAAATATTTTTGCAAATTTAGGTATAAGTGCGATTGGTCTATAATTGCTAATGTCCAACCTTTCTCCTGTCTTAAAAAGGGGCTTTATAATAGTTATTTTTAATACATCTGGAATGAATCATGTAATACCATGTGTATTACAATGGTTTACTCACTCGATTGACGTCAACGTAGGTATGAGTATGTCAATTTTATCGTGTACAGTGGATATAAACCGAATCACAGGTGAAATGTCCTGCTCTCTAAAATACAGGCTGTTTGCCACCACCTAGGAAAAGGACAAAATTACAATCAAAAGTCTAGATATTATATTATAATCTTTATATACATAGAACTCTTTCGTTACTGACAGGCTGACAGACAACGCGCAGCCAGAACTATTGGGCGCAAGAAACTGAGATTTAGCATGTGTATTTGTTGGGTACTGTAGGGTGCACTAAGAAGGAATTTCTTGAAACTAATTACCAGAGGCTCGAAAAGAAAAATTAATAAAAAGCAGTGCAGAGGTAGCTGTGGGGATCCTGTCCATTATAATTGAACTTGCTACAATTTTAAACCAAACGGTTATATGATCTGCATTGTGCAAGATTATTGCAATACCTACCCTTGTGCTATTCCTCTCGAATGTGCCAATCCATCTGTCCGTGAAAGTATGGATGAACCTGAAATAAAAGTGATATTTTACAGTAGTGAAAACTTGTCAATGTCAGCATGAGTGGGCCGAATTGACCGGGGAAGTACGATTCTCTCACAGAATATCGTCATAGTATCTATACTGCTAAGTTTTATGAGGTGAGTGAGAGTGCCGAAGGCCCCGTCCGTTCCCTCTTATCCCTTATCCTTCTCTTCCTATTATTTTTCCCATTCCAAAGGGCAGCAATACACCTGAGACTTATGGCCGCCAATCGCTTACCTCTCTGTCTGCTCGTTTGTCGCCGGCCAAGTGCATGTAGATCCACGCACAATGTAGGGTTACTTAGTACCCCTTGCCTAGTGATCTAAACATAGTAGGACTAAGTTACAATCTATAAATACCTATGACAAATATAGCAGTCTAGTGCTTATAGGCTTTGACAAAACCGCGTACAGACAGACGGACGAACGGACATGGCAAAACTAGGTTCCTTGTAATTTACTACTGAACCCTAAAATTGAAGTCCTCTTTTCTTCCAGTCGGTGTGTATGAATGCGACAACCTCATAAACTTGCGGTCGGATTTTTGTACGGTTTCCACTAATAAATTGGGTATATAATTCACCCGTGGGTGAAGTCTAGTTAGCAGTATTTTCATCATCTTCAGCCTTCCGTAATCCACGGCTGGCACGGCATAATATAGGCCTTTCCAAAGGCAAGCTATTAGTAGCTTTGTAATACCTAGGTATTTGACGATATACACAAAGTGGCTGGTAGCGGCTAGACACGAAGATAAGTATTTTAATTACCTGAAGTTATGCATCTCAGCAATGAGACAAAGTATAGCACCGGCTGTATGTGTTACCACTGCTACGCCAGGAATCTGTTGTGGGCTCGATAACATCTTCAGATCAAACTTCTTAGGTGCTGGAGTTACCTGAAAAATATCCAATATTTGTTATTACGCCAGCCGGTAGGAGTGTGATAGTAGAGATCTTAACAAATACTTATTTGTCAAAGTCATTGGTTGGGAATTGCTAATACAACGAGGTCCGGTTTTCCATATTACGTAAAGAGCCTTTTGTCATGAACACGATTGTGATGTCTAGATGACGTTATTCATCTTGAGTAAATTTAAATTTGTTTGTGTGTTAATCAGTTATGGCGTGTAGTAAAGAACCGATGTTATTTTGTTTAAAATAAGATAATTGTCTGTGAGTTGCCATGAATTCGTAGTATTGGATGTTCCTAAGGTTAAGCAGATATCGGTTTTCAAGTTAAATAAATGTTTATTTTCAATTGCTGTCATGTTTCCTGTTGGGCATTGGAATTAATTGTGCAAATATATTACGTGTAGATATCAGGCCTCTTTTATAGTGTCTCACAGAAGATGACTATTCAAATAGGGTGGTAAAGTCAGATCAGGTGGTTTAGAGAGCAATGACAAAGTGACTCTTGTAAAGGTGCTCCCTTTCTTTACTACTCCAAAATACCATGTTACTTACACCCAAAATCATCCTCATCGTCCACTTCTGGAAATCCCATCGTCGATAATATTTATATTCGTTTAAGTCGAAGTCAAGTCTCAAACCGTTTGCCATGTCCCACAACCCAATTTCGTTGACAATCAAATTGCCTCCTTGAATTTTGCCGAAATTGAATACATCATACAATGTGTAATATCCGGAGTTATCTAGAACAAATAACGTGTTGACGCCAATATAATATTAATGATGTGGATCAAGGATCTTTTTTATATATTTCAAAGGCGCCGAACGTGATACAGCCTGCCTGATAGGGGTTCGTGTCCACATGCATTGAATGTTACGGAGGAAATGCTGTGAAAATCTTTGATCGACCGAGGGACACTAAAGTATTTGATGGCTTTTGAAAGCGGATTTTGTCTTAACATGGCTTCAAATTATGATTATTAAAAACTCAAAAAAGAAATACAAGAAGACCCATTACGCACTTCGGAAGTATCTCAGATGAGTAGCTCCTAATCATTGTTTTGTCAGTTTTCCGTGACTAGAATGTGTCGCAGAGGACAAACAATACTATTACTATGACGACGCGGCAAGCTCACCTCACTGAAGTTTAATGGTAAAGTGGCGAGAACCCTAAGTATCTACTTCTATCTATAATAATCTATCCATATAGTGGTAACCATGCCAGACATGCACGAACTTCATTATTTTGAAAAATAAAGCATTGCTTCCCGGCAGCATTCAAACAAATCGCAAGCATTATTACTGTGACAAGTAGAAATTAATACTGAAGTATTAATGACTGAATCTTCGTAAATATAAAAATCTAAAGTACCGTTCACACGTCGTTTGATCAAAGTTTCTTAGATAACGAATAAGGAGTTAGAACCTTTTTTCTTTACATTTCTTTAACTACGTCTTTAGTTTGATCTAAAAGGCTTCAGGCAGGTCTTATAAATTTTATCAATATATCCTTTTCAGATCAGAGAGGGTATGATAAGGTGGTGGTTTCAGGCGATACATACCTTGATCTTTATTACTACCATATTATCTAATGGTTCTTATAAGAAAAAAAAATGCAGCAACTTGCAATATGTAAAATAAAAGTATTTCTAAACTAAAACTACTTTAATCTATATACTATAATATATAATAAAAAGCTGTGTAGTTTCAGTTTCTACTTACCTCGCAACGCCACAATAATATCGGCGTCGACGCTTATATTTAAGTTACCAAGCACACCAATCGTACTATTCTGCTCATATATTATATTATTGATTTCGGTGCTATTATAATACTCAGAAATAGCCTCGTCATCTGCTATAATAAGCCATTTGTGTTGGGCGGAGAACGATAGATTTTCTGATGCCTGAAAATCATTAAGTGTATGAGATGATGAATCAGAGAATGTAAAGTGTTATCTTTGGTCTGCTGGTAGTTAGATCTTCAAACGAACAAAATGTTGTAATAATATTTTACTGGTTCTATGACATAGTGGTTAGAGTAGTCACGTTGTAAAATTTTGTGGGTTCGACTCTCCCACTAGAGAACACCATGAAATAAAAAAAAATGTATCGTGTACGGCGTGGTGTACGGGTATTCATGGAGTCTGTTGATGAAGTGCTTGTGAAAATAACCCTAAAGCGCTTGCTGCGCTATGCCAGCGAAATAGTCAATTTAATCAACGGGTCATCACTATACTCTAAGCTTTATCTATGTACAGTCGAACAAATACGCGCTGGACCACCATAAGGGCGAGGATCGCTCAGCAAAACATCGTTGCTTCCAGTGCTACTTGACACGCACATTGACAATCGTAAACAAAACCAGTTTCTAGTGTGCCTCGACTCTATGAGCGAGCCAAGGGTCTTAATTTCAAACTGGTCCAGCGCCGACTTGTTTGATTGTAACAATGCATATTTTAAAATAAAGTACCCACGGCGTTCTGTCTTGCAGTAGGAACGTGATAAATTTATGAACTACCAATCAGCTTGTTGTTCAGTTTTCACCAATATATAAAGTATAAAGACGATGTCTAGTGTTATAATATTAAAAATACTTACGAAATATAAGACGTCATTAGCTCCCTCACAATTTGCATCTAAGAATACTCCAATAGAATGCATTCCATAATCTAAGCACTGCTGAACTTTGTCAAAATCTGTCCCAGGCTGGTCTAAGTATACTTCAGATATTGCAATAGAATTGCTTGATGCCGATTTTGAAAACTTAAGAGACCCTGCAGCAATGAGTAAGTTCTGAAATGTATTTTTAAGATAGCTAGAGCTTGGCAATTGTTCCTTTATTGTACACATTATATGATAAATTGAAATTGCCCGAAAAGCCCGGCGAAACAAAGTTCTGAAATGTATTTTTAAGAAAGCTAGAGCTTGGCAATGGTTCTTTTATTGTGGGAATTATATGATAAATTGGAATTGAAGGCCGCTGCACCGTTAAGCTCTTCATCGAGAATAGTATTTTTCGATCCTTGCTCGAATCAATACTTTGGTGATTCGCAATTTATTATAAATAAAATGATTATTTTGAATCTAAGCAATTTCTTAAAATTTTATTAATTACCATGATTATATGATTGCTATCTCTTGTTTTGAAGCACTTTAAAGAGGCGCTCAAACAGAAAGTGGCGTTTGGTCGTTGCCATTACATTGTAAGGCGATCAAATCCTAATTAGTTTCAAAAGTCCTTAATGCTTAGTTGGTAGCTATACCAAAGCATTGTCTTTGCGTGAAGCCGCATTAAACTTAAAATCGGTTATTGTGATATAGGTAAGCAAAAATAAGAGGTAAGACTTTGACTTTACGTTAAACTTACAATAAGCATCTCTGTGGCAGCTCAACAAACAAATAAACTTCACTTCTTTATATATAAAGTAACTAATACTTAAATTTACTCCATCTGTGGACAGTCCCATAATGGTGCTGGGTAGTATAGAAGCCAATATTACTAGCAACCACATTTTGTAAGCAGTTCCCGCAACTTTGCCGGGCGTTTGGTGAAATTCAATGCATATTTTGCGGTTTTATATTTTCCTTCAGAAACTAGATACGGTCAGAATATAAATATTTATTGTTCAGTATATACTTCCTCATAAAATTGTTGATAACATTTTTGCCTCAATATTTTATGTATTTACGCATTTAGCCATTATATTTCATAACACGTTTTCGACAGAGAAAGTAGAACCATGCCTAGCAGTATATTTTATTTATATCTATTCACTTGTCTCTTAGTCATAAGTGCAATAGGACCACTAAAAACGATAAATATATATAAAACATATTATCGCCAGCATATGGCAATGTCTCATTCTTTTCCGCTTAGCATCTAGACAACATAAATTAATAATTGCATAATGGATGTACTGCGAGTAGAGTTCGTAGTTTATTTAAGTTATGCTTGGCTTCAATAGACAAAACGCTGGCATAGCATTGCCCACGAACGGCCACAAACGAACAAAAATCTGTTTTTGACACCTGTTGAAAACAGCTCAAAACACAAGAATGTCTGTTTTGACAGGTATGCTTTCTACAACGGAGTTCAGTAAAATTTTAAACCTACCCCTATTAGTAAATCATACTAAAAGTCAAAACCCACGTGAGAAATTCCTCAAGAATATAACAAAACTTTTCTGCGGACGGTAGCAATTCGATATAACATCTTGACATAACAATGGGCGCTTCCAATTGAATTGTCACAAGTCCGTAGCCTGTGTCTTTGATATCAAAAGTAATAATATCAATTTACGTAATTGAAACCTTTTGATTATAAATTCTACTGAACGTATTGTCCGATTTAAACCTATTTATATTTCATGGCCGTTACTGAAATGGAATATGAAATCGTTTTTCAATATCTGAGTATTTATTTTAACGGACACAGGACACATGCCTGTTTAAAATAATATTAAAATCGAATTAACTTTTCCCTGTGGCGACGCTCGTTTTAATTGAAATTCCGCACAGGCGCTGCATACATTACGAAGTTTCGTTGAAAATATGCTTTACAATTTTTATATTGTAACAAAAATGTTACTTTACAGCGTGGACTGAAATATATTATATTTAGATTTAACAATGCACTGGCTTAATGGTGTTACTTATTTACTTATTCATACCCTATTAGACCAAGTTATTACAGATAAAAACAATTTAAATAATGTTAAATCATTTTCGCTTAAAATACGCCAAGCAATCTATTATTATTTTTGCAACTCTTCCAATAGACTTCTGATTAAATTCTTGGCGAGTTCCAAGACAGTTAAACTTCCCCGGCACTTCACTAGTGATAAAACTCGGTGTCTTCTGTGGTCACTGTTGCTGAACTTGGCTACACAAGAGATACTGCAGTAGGAATGAGGGTGGGATTATTGCCATACTAGGCAAGCTTAGCATGGAGATATTATCGTTAGAAATCGATAGCACTTGTAGGTGCTTGCGGTAATATTATGTATGTTTATCCATTGCCTATTGCCCATAATACAAGCTCTTGTTGGGACTAGATGGTGTTGTGTGTATGTGGTAGAATAGAATAGTATTCAATTTAAACACCGAGCAAACAATGTATCCACAATTTGCATTTGCTGTTTTAGGTAAACAGCAAATGCAAATTGTGTTAAAGCTTTAAGTACAAAAAAAATTAAAAGAATATTTCGTTTTCAAAGCTCCGTTCAAGCACTATGTTTGCCTTTTTCAAACAATGTCTAGGCGATTCAATTACTTGGCATTTTTAGGCTTTGAGCGAAATATTGAGCATATAATAAGGCTGCTAGGGACGCTAAAGGATGAAATAAAACATGAGCGCGCATACGAAGGCTTTCCGTATTAAACTTTGGTGCTGTGTGCTCTGGTTTTGCTTGTATGTGCGATAATTTGTCTTTGTAGAGGACTTGGCGGTCGAACAAATCAATTGTTCGTAAGGTTACGCTACTGTGGCGTCGTCTGTTATAAAGATGGGTGTTCGGCACAGATGCTGTACTTGTCTTACTTGTCCGTGCCTTAAGTTCGTAAATATAGCATTTTACATTATTTATATTCAACCCATTTCTTGCATCTGAAGGGCATACCTATTATACTTAAAGTACTGTGAAAAATGTTTTGCCGCCAGATTCCTTACTTTCTTTAAAACTTTATAACGACCCGGTGGCGTAGTAGGAGATTGCCAAGCTGAAGGTCGAGTGTTCGATTTCCGCTCAAGTCAAACATTTGTTTGGGTGTTTTATGTATAATATGTATGTATTTCCAAAAAAAAGAAGTATATATGTATGTTTACCAGTTGTCTAGTACCCATAGTACGAGCTCTGCTTAGTTTCGGTCTATATGGTGTTGTTTGATTGTAGTAGATTATTATATTATCTACTATATTATATTATAACTTAACAATGTTGATTTTCCATAGCATTTATTTCAAATTTTATAGAAAAATTCGCTGCATTTTCTTAAAACTTTCCTTTCCCTGGTCTGCAAACGTTCAAAGCGGAGAAGGCTAGGAATGTCAAACTCGTACACAAACAGAAGCAGGTTCGGATCGGCCGTGAATAGTTTTCAAAATAACAATTCATTGGCGAATGCATTGTTATGCCTGCTCAGTAGGGTGACCATTTTATTTATACATATTTATTATTATTGATTTATTTTGTGGTGGTATATAATACTAGAGGACGCCAGCAGCTACGCCTGCATTTTTTTAAATTTACCCGTTTTTACCGATCCCGTGGGCATTTCGGGAAATCCCTCCTTAGTGCACCCCTACGGTCCCCAAGGAACATACATGCCAAATTTCAGCTTCCTTTGCCCAATAGTTTCGGCTGTAGCGTGTCTGTCAGTCAGTCAGTAACGCAAGGATTTTATATATTAAGATTATCCTTATCGTCGGCAAGGAGTTGGAACAATGTATCAATGAATTCACAAATTAACTGTCAGCTGAAGCTTGAAAATTATTCCACTTAGGTAGGTATCTAATGTAAATCTAAAAGGTATCAATTTTAGGAATAAAATCTAATAATATTTATGATATGTCTGTGACTTGTCCTTTTCTTTTTGATTGTATTGAGGTATTCTAGGACTGTTCCCCCCAGTGAGATCTCCACCTTGTCGTGGTGGTGGGGGGGCTCAGTAGCCGTGGTTGGGTCACCCACGGTGAAGCTAAGCGAGATCCCGGGAGTGGACGCTCCGCGTGGGCTTGACAGAGGCCAGCGCAGGATGCGTCGAATGGTGCGGGTGCGAGGGATAGTTCTTCTGTCCCTCGCAGTCGGGCGGGGTCGCAGGAGGAGAGGCGTGTCGGTGTTGCGTTGCCGCGCGCCCTCTCTCCCGCGACCTAATGGAGGCGCACCATTTGTTGCGTTGCGGTGGGGCCGCAGAGGAAGAGGAGATGCGGTGTTGTCAGGTTGCCGTCCTCCCTATCCTCTGCGGCCGCTGGGTGTTTTGGCGGCGGAGCCCAACACTTTCATCCGCCGCCAAGGGGGTTTTGTTCGAGGCCCGCTTGAGCATCTGGCGGGCCAATACCCGTCGGGGGGTAGCGAGGAATGCTTCGGTGATACCCGACCCTCCGACACACGGGTACATGAGGAACACGGGTTGGTTTTTAGTCAGTAAGAGTCCGACAGTCCCCTTCGCCCTTCCCCTAGGGCGGAGGAACTCCATGAGGATTTTCCAACCCGACACCAAAAAAAAAGCACTGACACTGTTTTTGAAGCCTATTATTACGAATGTAACACATAACATAACATAACTTCACGCCTTTTATCCCCGAAGTTGTAGGCAGAGGTGTATTACACACCCACACTTCGGCAGTTATGTTTCGGTCTCAATGTAATAGGGGGCGGGCCTATTGCCATCTACCGGGCACATTGTTAAGTGAGCGATAATTAACATTTTAATACACACATAACTTTGAAAAGTCAGAGGTGTGTGCCCGGGGTAACTGGGGATCGAACCCGAGACCATCATCTCGGCAGTCCGTTACGTACACCACTGGGCTATCGCCGCCGCATATTACGAATGTATCATAATTAATAATGATGTTTGCACATCGCCAGTTAAATGGTAACGAAATCTACATATCTGCGAGTTCTTCATAATGTCCTCGAAAGTCACATCGGTCAATTCGCACTTGGCCAGCATGTTGCACTGAGTCCTGACCCTTCTCATGCCGAGAACAAGCCCGTGAGAGTGACACAATATATAATAATTAATAAACATGGTCACCCTTCCACAACACGGTCGTAGCTTGCCGAAAACATTCCTGCTGTAATTGGATGACTTTCAGCAGAATCCCCGCGTTGGATGCCAAAAGTCATTACACTATTTTCTTTAACCGACTTTTGCGAGTGGAGAAAGGTAAAGTGCGTGAAAATTGAGCATATGTCTACTTTTATTTCAGTGTTATATTTTAAATGTGCAGATAACATTCATAAGTGAATTTGCATTTGACTTTTGTAACGTGACGGCGGCGCCCGTGGCCGATAGCGAGCGTATTGAATACAAATTCAATACTTTACTCTTTACACAAGTAAAGAGTTCTTCATGACAAACGTGGCTGACAACAGCTTTGGTTTGCATTACGACAACCCGGCTTTAAAGGCTAAGAAAAAACTGGACTAGTCAAGTTGACTTCACGTCGCCGGTTGCTGGCCCGAGGTCAGCTTAGGGATAAATAGATTTGACAGCATATTTGTTTTTCCATAGAGCGACCGACGATCGTCGACGATCCGACGATCTAACATCTACAACCCAAATAAACAGCAACTTTCGAGGTTTTAGACCTGTGTCAGTTTCAACGGAATAGGGAATATCAACAGGGGTGTCAGCGATAGCCTAGTGGAGAGACCGACAGTCTGCTACGCAGAGGGTCCGGGTTCGGATCTATGGCGCGCACCGATGACTTTTAATAATAATAATAATAATAATATTCTACCACATTCACACAACACCATCTAGTCCCAAACTAAGCAGAGCTTGTACTATGGGTACTAAACAATGGATAAACATACATATATACTTTTTTTTTTTTGTAAATACATACATATTATACATAGAAACACCCAGACCAAGACAAACATCCATGTTCACGCACACAAATGTTTGACTTGAGCGGGAATCGAACCCGCGACCTTCGGCGTGGCAGTCGCTTACACTCCCGCTGCGCCAACCGGTCGTCTAAAACTAAACCGGTCGTCTAAACTTTTCGGAGTTATGTGCGTATTAAATTGTTACATACATACATAACGTCACGCCTTTTATCCCCGAAGGGGTAGGCAGAGGTGTATTTCTACACCCACTTTTCGCCAGATATAAAGTCAAAGTCAAAGTCAAAATCCTTTATTCATTTAAATCACAAAGTGACACTTATGAACGTCAATTTAAAAAAATAATTACTTAAAGCTTCTACATTTACATTTACTGCCACGTTCGCAAAGCAAGGACGTAGAACCATGAGAAAGAACGGGCAATAAAACTCAAGGTCACTCTTTTTCATCGCCAGGTTTTGCATAATACATAAAAATTTAAATTTTGTAAGGTGCTGCAACTGTTACACCTTCTATGTCATTTGTATATATTTACTCTACTTAATACTCAAGCATAATGTAGTAAAATTTTGATGTTCATTTAATTAGCCTCCTGAAAATTGACATGGTGAAACAGGAGCATCCACTTACATTAAGTACCTAATAATGCAGGCAATCCGCGCAAATGTTCAGAACCATGATAGAAATGATACAGTTTAATATTAAAAATGTAATACCAGCCCGTAAGACCGACATCGACCAGTCATCGCAAGTAGCACCCGTTCACGAGTATGACGCATGGGCCAGCCATCATCCCTCTCGCCATATCAGAGGGACAGGGATGACCCGACACACGACGCCACCACAAGAAATTACATTTTAGTGAGCATGACGACAACGGTACACGAACCGGCAGTAATTAACAATCTGTTGGTATAATGACCATGAACACGAATTACCTGCATTTTCCAGATCGTTAATATTATCATAAATATGTGGAACGCGTGCAAAATGCAAATGTAGTACCTATATTTGATTGATTGACATGATACTTTTTGAAATATAACCACCGATCGAACTGATTGGCTACACGATTATAATACATTATAAAAAAAAATAACAAATAAAAGTATCTAACGAGATGAGTGATATTTAGTAATGTGGTGGCGATTCCAAAAACTATCATTTACATGATTTTAATTGGAATGGAATAATATTTAATTACATGTCAAGAAACTTATCATCTACCTATTTACTATATAATATATGAATTATGAAACATTATTTCCAAGCGCATTTGTCATTCAGATATTCATTTAAATTATAATATGCCTTTTGCATTAGGTCATTTTTAATCTTTATCAGAAATGCGTTAAAAGGCAAGTCCAAAATACTTATCGGTATCTTGTTGTAGATACGTATACTAAGTCCTATAAAAGAACTATGAGTTTTGCACAAACGAAAATACGGAACACATAATTTATGTCTATTTCTTGTATTTATAGAGTGTATATCACTATTCTTTGAATATGAATTTATTTTTTTACGTACATGCATAACACTAGCATAAATATACTGAGACGCTACTGTTAGAATACCGATTTCCTTGAATCTTTCTTTGAGCGAAACTCTTGTCCGTAATTGGTAAATGGCCCGAACTGCCCTTTTTTGCAATATAAAAATACTTTCGATATCAGCAGCTCTACCCCAAAGTAATATGCTATAAGACATAACACTATGAAAATAGCCAAAATATACCAATCTAGCCGTATCGACATCTGTTAAATTGCGCACCTTCTTAATGGCATAAGCAGCCGAACTAAGTTTCGCTGACAGATATGTAATGTGTGCGCCCCATTGTAACTTCGAATCAAGTGTTATTCCTAGAAACAATGTAGATTCAGTTGTTTCCAGTACATCACCATTCAAAACTATGTTAGGACCAAGGTTTCTGACGTTGGGCAAAGCAAACTTAACACATTTGGTTTTTCTGGCGTTCAGTACTAAGTTATTTACAGTAAACCATTTAGTCATCTGAATAAGAGCACTGTTTATTTCGGTAAAGTTTTCCTTATTTCTATCTACTTTAAATATCAATGAAGTATCGTCAGCAAACAATACCACGTCACAAATATTTCTCAGGTAAAATGGTAAATCATTTATGTAAACTAGAAACAGGAAAGGCCCTAGGATACTACCCTGCGGCACTCCCAATTGTACTGGTACGCCACTGGATTTTGAGCCATTTATTTCTACACATTGGATTCTGTTATTTAAATATGCCTTAATAACATCCAATGCTTTAGTCTGGACACCGTAATGTTTAAGTTTGCATAAGAGCGTATCATGGCAGACACAATCGAATGCTTTCGAAAGGTCGCAAAACACACCAATAGCATTCTGAGAGTTCTCCCATGCATTGTAGATGTATTTGAGTAAAGCTACTCCTGCATCCGTCGTCGAGTGATCCTTAGTAAAACCATATTGCTCAGTATGAAGGAGGCTGTTTAAATTAAAGTGCTTCAGAAGTTGCTTGAGTATTATCTTTTCAAAGATTTACTAAAAGTAGGTAGTATTGAAATTGGCCTATAATTACTAGGATCAGTCTTACTGCCGGATTTAAACAGAGGTATTATCCTACTATGTTTCATTAAATCTGGAAAATCGCCTGATTCTATACACTTATTGAACAAGTTACTTAGATAAGGTGCTACTATATCTATTATACTTTTCAGAATCTTCACAGATATTCCCCAGAGATCACCCGTATTCTTAGATTCTAGAGATTGGAAAGTGTTTATAATGTCAGTAGAACTAATAGGACTGAATTTAAATAATACATTACATTTTTCTACACTAGATTCTACTAAATTTACTGCGACTGAAGCTGATGAGTTTAGACCTATAGTAGTAGCAATAGGTATGCTAGCAAAAAAATTATTGAATGCGAGTGCGACTTCCTCGTCATTATTAATCATTTTATTATTATCTAGCAAGTTAAAATTGGTATTCCTAAAGGTTGCCTTGCCCGTTGCTTCGTTAATAGCTTGCCATGTGGCCTTAACTTTATTAGAAGAGTTTCTAATTTTATCACTTACAAAACGTGCCTTAGCTATATTGCATACCTTTTTAAATATTTTTGAATAATTTCTGACATACTCAGTGAAGCTCGCATCAAAATTGTATTTCTTCATACCATACAACTCATACATCCTTGCTCTGCTTTTATAAATACTTACTGTAGCCCACTCACTAAATGCTCTAGATTCCTTGATTACTTTTTCCTTAGTTTTAAAAGTACTTCTAAATTCGTTGTGAACTAAATTAAACATAGTTTCATAAATCTTATTTGGTGACTTAAGCTCCATCATATCAGGATTCATACCTATTAAAATTTTGTTCCTAAACTCATTAAATTTATACCTAGGTAATGGCCTAACTGTCACCTTACGTACTGCATTATCATTTATATATGAAAATCCTGCCAATTGATCGGATTCGGATCACTGTGGATCCGAAGTTAAGTCAGTAGTAACTAATTTATGTGATACTGTATGATTACTAAATATATTGTCAAGACAAGTGGAAGATGATGCAGTTATTCTAGTAGGTTCAAGAAATAAATTTGTCAAATTAAATGATTTAAAAAGATTTAAAAGCCTACTAGTCATTGGTGAACTATCCAGTATATTAATATTGAAATCTCCACAAACTATGATCCCTTTTTTATTGGTCCTAATTTTACCAATTGCATCTTCCATAATAGATTCGAACATATTAAAGTTACTTAAAGGAGGGCGATACACACATATAACAACATACTGTTCCAGTTCAATACAGGAAATTTCTACAGTGCGTTCTAGAGACAAGGTGCTTATGTCCTTTCGTTCCTTACACAGTATGGTATTTGAAACTAGTATCAAGGATCCACCATGGATGGCTTGACTCCTAGCGAAAGCACTTTGCACAGTGTAATGCATGTTATTTAAAAAAGATATTTGATAATCCTTCAACCAGTGCTCCATTATGCACATAACTTTTATATTATGACTTTCTAAATATAAACTTAATTCTAAATGTTTGCCTGATAGACCCTGTATATTTTGATGTCCTATATTTAATTGACAATGTCTATCCTTTGTCCAATTCTTAAGTTTAAAGAACTCGCGTCAGTATTTAAAATAGAAGACATGGTAAAGACAGAATTATTTACAGAAATCATTTCCTTGGATACCCTACATGTACCTGTGTCACTTTGTATATTATATGCTAATAATTTAGCAATTTGTCGTTTATAAGATAGCGAAAGATACATAGTATCTTTGGTCAATGTGAAGTTATATTTATTAATAAATTTATTTATGTCAAAATATAAAATAATATCTTTATATTGCCATGTCATATTGTAAAAACACAAATTGAGGTCATAGATATGTTGATTCACATTTCCATCTAGTGTACCTGAATAAGGTAATGCACAAGTAATAAATTGACATCCAAATTTTTTATGAAGTGATAAAATTACTTCTGTTAAGTTATAAATATCTTTTTTGGTCACCATTTGACTGTCACCATACACAATTACTATTGTTGACTGTCTATCAAATGTGGTTATTTTTAAAATATCTATTAAGTTTGTAAAAGATGACCCTGGATAACAATAATTAATGATATTGTGTTGTTTTAAATGACTATTCATTAAGCTACCTAAACCTACACCTAACCTATCTGAAAACATGAAAACTTTTTTTGTGCCAGAGTTGTCAACTAAGGGTGTCCTATCCTTTGTACTACTGGTTGTACTGGAACTAGAACTTGAACAGAGACCTGAATCACTATCACCAGACTCGTTAGCTAACAAGGTAGATTTTAAACAATTTGAGTAACTATTTGTGTTTGTCAACGCCTTTACATATTCCAAATTACTCTTTCCAATTCGTGCAATCTCATCATATTTATTTATATATACCTGAACCTCTTTCTCATACTGGGTATTCATCCTATTAAGTTGAGATTCTAAAGCACTGATTTGTGATTTAAGGTCCCTTGTATGCTGATCATACAACATCCTACCATTAATTAATTCAATATTATAATTTTCTAGGTCCTGTAACAATTCTGTATGTTCAGAAACTAATGTTTTGTATTGATTGGTTGTCATTTTCATTTTATTATATTGTTTTAAGTTCAGTACCAGTTTACTAATATTTTTATTTATTTTATAGAACTTCCTTTGTTGTTTAAGCTTTTTGATACTACTTTTTAGTTGTATCCTATGTCTATTTGGCCCTAAGCATAATTTATCACCTATAACCTCTGAATAAAGGTTCTGTGTTGCATCACTGTTAAGTACCTGCACAGTTTGCTCTAAAGATTTTATCTTTAATAATGCCTGTTCTAGATCGCTTTCGAGTTCAGTAATACGACTTACAGACCAGGAATATGTGTCATTGCAAGTTGTTAATGTATTGATTTCTTCCTGCAACCTGTCTCGCTGGGCAAGAGTGTCCATATACTCAATGTGAAGTTCAGCGAGTTGTGCTTTCAAGTTTGAAACCCTGTCATTAACAAGCTTGATATCTTCCTCACAATCAGAACGCTCTTTCAGTAGGTTGGTATTTTCTTCCTGGCACTTTCTTAATTCCATTAAGGCTATTTTGAGCTTATTTTCCACATCCTTGGCTGTGGCCTTACGGGTCATCATATAAGTGCTCATTGTTGCAGCAAATTGTAAACCAAACACCTAAGGACAGAAAGAAACAAGATGACAGGAGAAAGACTGTTCAGTAATGTATAAAAGTACCTATACAATAGGAGCAAGAATGAAGAGAAACAATTGAGGAAAACTGAAAATAAGTAATTTAAAGGTGTTATTACAGTTAATATTCTAGAATTATGTACAATTATATTTTAAAATGAACTATTCAGTAATGTAGGTAGGTAAACAATATAAAAATAAATTAAGTATTTTAAAACCACTTTAAAACAATTAGTTATTTGTTTCTAAATTATTGTTAAGTATCACAAAAAATTAATCTTATTTCGTGTATTGTGCTAAGTGATAGTTTGTTTTTCTTTATAAAATCACTTCAAGAATAAAATTTAATATTAAGGACTAAGTAGGTAGGTAAGTGCACATGAATGTTATGAGAATTGTGTTTATGCTA
The DNA here is from genome assembly GCA_944739405.2 of Euclidia mi. Taxonomy (NCBI): domain Eukaryota; kingdom Metazoa; phylum Arthropoda; class Insecta; order Lepidoptera; family Erebidae; genus Euclidia; species Euclidia mi. The sequence continues at coordinate 117,536,646 of OX123182.2, forward strand.
TGTGGATTAGTAAAATAAAGATAATTCTATGTTGTGCTTTATGAAAAGTGTGAAATGTTAGTATGTCTTATATAAATTAATATACTCCCTGGATTTTATCTAGGTTTGTAAAGTTCTTCAAACGGCCCTTGTAACTGTCAAACAGCTGTTTTGGTTGTAAAACGTCGTTTTTAACGCTGTTTGTAATTTTTATATGCTGCGATCATTTGTTATCACTATTCTTGTTATTTAACTATAACTTTGTACATTTATCACTGATTATTTTCAATAAAATTAATTAAAATTACGGACAGTAACAAATTTGAAAGTTGCTTGGCCGATGTTGCCAGGGCAAAAAAAAAAAAAAAAATACTTTAGTCCCGCGTAATCATGGGCGCGCCTATTGCCGTACCGGGCACATTTCCAGACTCCGTACTGCTACTGAGAATTTCGTGACAGAAAAACCCAATAACACTGCCCGACCCAGGAATCGAACCCGGGACCTCCCGATCCAACGCGCACATTTATGCTGCGAGACCAACGAGGCAGTCGTATAGAGTTCGATGTCGAGTTTTCCGTCTCTACGCAAAGATGGTATTTGCATCGTGTTATCCCTTAGTCGCCTCTTACGACACCCACGGGAAGATAGGGGGTGGTGACACTTGTATTCTATGCCGTCAACCACACGGCATGTGGCAAAGTAATTTGTAAGCAAAACTCTCTGATTACGTAGCTATGGTATTATAGCACTTTATTGTGTTACGGCTGGTTCCAATATGTGGTATATGTATGTATCCATGGCTTTGGAGATTAGAGACAGGTAGGTACATATTCTGTAGTATGCAGCTTATTAAAATGGATCTCTAATCTCCACAGATAGATCGGATATTGAATACGGCGGTTAGCACGCATTCCGTTGATCTGCTACTGTTCGTTTTTTGTACCATTCTCATCACTGGATTAAAATTGGTTTCGCTTAGAACAAATTTTGACCAGTACCCATGATAGTATATTTGTATTTTGGTGACGAAAATTTGTACCTACTTATTTACTAGAAACAATATTACACGGAGAAATTTTATTGCATACTTTGCTCTGTTCTAAAGTAAGCTAGTACTAGTTAATACACATGTGATCAAAGAGAGGATGCCCTTACCTAAGCCCCACATTCTTTTAATTTATCCGTTTCTACCCGATCCCATGGGTTTACACGATATTGCCTCTCCCCTACGGCCTTATAGTTTTGTCGTTGCGTTGTCTCTCAGTCGGTCAGTAACGCATGAATTTTATATACATATATTATACACTAACAGATATGAATCGATGGCCACCGCCATCACTGTGTGCTAGCCGTTACACCGCTTTCCTGTTTTCCTTTTTTCACAAAATTATGTTTCGGATTTCGATCTTGATGGTCCTCTGGTCTGACGGCCACAATTAGTATTAAAGTTGCTTTTCGCACTCGTCTTCCCGTGCTCCCACAAAGCGGCCATGACTGCGTTGGTAAGGCGGATATACCGGGTCTTGTCCCGTAGGTGCCGAGGTCTCATCCAGATCTTCTTGGCGTAGTGCTTTTTCTCGAGCAGCTTCCATATCGCGGCGGGAATAGTTCACTTCTTTTAAAGCTGTCCACTCTTGTTGCGTAAATAAGTAAATTTTTTGACCTCCAACCTTTCTAACTTGTTTTACAACTCTGTACATTTTCCACTTTAGAAAGCTGTACGTTCGTATCCAGTATAACATACATTATCAACTTTAAATTACACAATGTGGATTTCGTTACCACTTGTGTTGAGAGTATTTACTATGTATGCTAGAGTGGTATTATTTGTTTTGAACTGCCGAATTCTTTAGCAAATTCATATTTATTTTTTAAATACTGTGCTGCAGTGATTCGTATCAATAGATGCTCTGGTAATTTGATTTCGTAGTTAATTTTGCTGCATAGATAATATTTGCCTACGGTTAGACTACGGTAGAGCTGCACCTTCACAACCAAAGAGCCGCATGTGGCTCGCGAGCCGCAGGTTGCCGACCCCTGGAATAGTAGTCTTAGTCTTGATTAGAAATACGAATATAATAAGCAACATTTTCAGCTTAAACCGTGTAGGATTTCAGCGTAGTACTCGAGTCAGAGAGTAACTAGATGGCAAAATCGTAGGCAATCGGGTCATGTGCCGTATCCTGAGGCAGCCCTATGTCCAGCAGTGGACATGCAATAAGCTAATGAGATGAGATGAACAAAAGCTGCTTTTAAAAAAATGTTAAATAGTAGAACACTTCAGTTTGTGTGGTTTATTACAAGAATTCAAACCATGTAATTTATTTATTTATTTATTTTAAACTTCTTGCACAATTACAAAAAATGTAATGCACAAAGGCGGGCTTAATGCCAGAGGCATTCTCTACCAGCCAACCGTTGGGTGATGCAGAGATGATTGAAGTAGGTGCTTAAACAGAAAGTAATTTAACAAATAATATTGATTTAAAACAACATAATTAATAGATATCACACTAAATAAATATGTAGCGCTCATAGCGAGACTTGGCTTGCCGTTCGTAACAGATCGGCAAAGTTAAGCAACGCTTGCACAGGTTGCCACTTGGATGGGTGACCGTGTGTGGCATTTTCATCTGAGCGTTACCGTGCTTCGGAGGGCACGTAAAGCTGTCGGTCCCGGCTCTTGTCTAAAGATAAGGGTCGTTAGGCCATGTCGGAGGCCTTCGGGCGGTCTGAAAACTCCGACACCAGAGTTAGCCACACACTCACACGAAAAACAACAATATGTAATAATAGGCATACTAACAGTAACATATTATTATAAATATATACATACAAAATATAATACATATATACACATACAAGTATAATAGATAATTATATTATATATATATACATATACAAGTGTTATAGATAATTATAATATATATAAATATATAGATATACAAGTATCCTTTACAGAGTCCATTATGATTCTACCAATTCAGCCATATAATGCTGGCGTACTCTAATTTTAAACAGTTCACGAGATGTAGACTTCCTGATTTCGAGAGGGAGTGCATTCCAAAGATGAACAGCCTGAATATAGAAAGAAGAATGAACAAGGCTGGAACTATGAGAAGGGCAGAGAAGAAGAAGATTGTTAGTTGAGCGGAGATTTCTGTCATGATTGTTACATAAATGTTGAAATTGAGTAGACAGATAAGCAGGAGTATGAGAAGAGTTCAAGAAAGAAAAAAGAGTCGTCTGTGTACGCAATTTGCGACGTTGACGAATAGGCAGCCATCGTAATTGGGAACGGTGAGCAGATATATGATCATACTTACGGAGATTGAAAATGAATCGAATGCAATTGTTGAGAAGGCGGTCAAGTTTATTGAGCAGATCTGCATTCAGGTCGAGATAACATACATCACCATAGTCGATTATAGGAAAAACTAACGTCTGCACAAGCATGGTTTTAATTTTGGTTGGGAGAAAGTTCTTCAAGCGATATAGAGTCCGCAGGGTTCCTGTGACTTTGCGACTGGTATTTGCAATCTGTGTTCTCCAGTCAAAGGCAGCGTCGATGTGTAGGCCAAGATCATTGACACTGGGGCTGACGGGGATGACAGACCCATTAAAATTAATAGGTGGAAGCGATTTGACATCCACTCGGCACAGAATACGTGGGCTACCAATTAAGATTGCCTGGCATTTACCAGGGTTAACTGACAGACCAAATCTATCTGACCAGTTTTTGATCGCATTTAGATCCCAGTTGATGTTATCGATGGCTGCAGTAAGACTTTCTGCCCTTGCCTGGGTGTAAATCTGCAGGTCATCGGCGTAAAGATGATACGTACAGCGAAGATCATGTGTGAGAAGATTTATAAACAATGAAAACAGAAGAGGAGATATTATACCGCCTTGAGGAACGCCAGAGTCCAAATTTAAAACCCAGGTAAGGTCCGAATCCTGGCTGACGTCAGCGATTTCATCGTTTCCCTCCCTTGAGTTATAGCGGTGGCATAATTTTAATGTCCTCCAACTTTCCTCTTAGGTTTGAATGTCACGTACCCTTAGACGGGCAATCGGAAAATTTGAATATTTATGTTGCAATCTTTATTACAACATGCTTTTGTTGCATATTACGATTAGTTACCCTTTTTCAAACGTTATTTTATTTCAAAAATGACAGTTATTTACTTGATGAAAGATCACGTAAGTAACTGTAATTTTTTTATTATTACACATTCTGCTTTATTTCTAAAGGCACACATTTTAATATAACCGTTACGGGAAACGGTCTTCTTAGTGCACTTCTACGGTCCCCAAGGTACAAACAATACATACATGCCCAATTTACCTTTTTGCGCCCAATAGTTTTGGCTGTTCGTTGTCTATCAGTCGGTTAGAAACGCATCAATTTTATATATATAGATATATAAATAAATGTCTTTTTTATTTGCGCTATCACCGGCTCCGCAGATGATAGACTTTTGGCATACCATCTTGTCCTTCGTCCTACACCACAGCTTTCTCAATGCAGGTATGCCATACCACTGTCAATACAGCTCTTAGAAGTCCTGTCGTCGTATGGTTGCGCTAGTACAAGTTCTGCTTAGTTTGAGATCAGATAACCGATTGTGAGTGGTCCCAGGGTATTATCATTTTACGATGTTTAAAAAAGTAAGATACTTAAGTCTAAGATTTTCTTTTATAGGCGAATACGGAGCAACCGTCAGCGTGATCCATAATCACTTAACAAAAGGTGCTTCAACAGTTTTCTCTCTTTAATAATATTCATATTCACATTAATCGTAATAAGACTATTCAGCAAAAGCACATTATATTCACTGAATCAGAATTATCTGAAGACAATTATATTAAAACGTGCACCAAAAGGTCTAATCATAATTCTGGGTCATTAACCGGGCACCTTGAAGCTTTTCGAGATTTTTTATATAAATTATCAACGTTATTTTAGTGTGAATGTATAACATCTTCATCAGCCTTGTTTATAACCCCACTGCTGGTCCCAGGCCTCTTCTTCATTATGAGAAGGGGGTTAGGCCATAGTCCACAAATCTGGACTCGCATAACCACCGCCGGTGGACACCTGCAACACCAGAGGAATCATAAGTGAGTTGCCAGTCTTTTGGGCAATGGAATAGGACAACAGTAAAGATACTGCTACTTTATTTCAATATTCTCTGAGGGGGTAGTACTTCACTGGTCGAGACAGGTCTTCTTCTTCTTCCATTTAAGAGCTAGATAGCTCTTGTCGGTGGAGCAATTGCCATTGGCTTCGGTTTTCTGCCTTTTCTTTGACCTCTTGATACAACCCGACTCCAACTTTTTCCTTCAGCTGTGTTATTTAGGTACGTCGAGGTCATTTATGCTGAAATCAGCAAGACTCTTCTACTTACGTTTATTAGGACAACGATAAACGTATCTTTTTCTTTCATAGTTATTGTATCCAGTCTTTAATTTAAACGTAATTATGCAAAAATATACTACGAAAATGCTTTCATTACAGTATATTGCAGAGCAAATTCAATTAGATACGCCTAATTAATAACGGTTGAGTAGTGGTATGTAATCTTCTATAATATGTTATTGAGCCCAAGTATATCAAATTATCATATTAAAATACCAAGATACCCCAAATTTGAATTCCATTGAAATTACTCGGTTAACCCTGTTATTACAGTAATTTAATAAGTATACTATTGTATTTCAAGGGATGAGGTTAAGCTTATAGTAGTAGCAGTCCGTTGCGTTCACCACGGGCTAACGCCGCTTTTTTCAGTTTTGACAATTTTCGAGAAATAAAAATTACCTTTTGCAGTCCACTGCTGGCCTTAAACTTCTCCCAATTTGCTGCACAGTAACACTGTAAGTCAATAGGAGTATTTCGCCCACTAGGCATACCACGCTGGCCCGACGGGTTGGATCAAGGTTTGACGTCGAGTATTCTGTCTCTTCTTAAAAATGGGGAGGGGGGTAGCGACATTTTGTATTCTATATCCGTCATCACACGGAATCAATAACGTCCATAAACGTAGGTACCTAGCACTACCTACATATATGTTTATTAATTTATAGGTTCATATGCTTAAAAAAACAATTTAACTTTACAGAATCGTATGTGTATAATGACTTCGTAAATTCGGTTTATTAATTAATTTCATAACTTCGTAATTATAAAATATTTGAAAATGAAATGAAATAAAATGAACATGAAATGAAATGAAAATTTGTTTTATTTGCAACTCCAATGCAACAGTAACAATAAAGTTAGAAAAAGAAAAACAGTTTTCGGATCGCAAATAAAGCACCCGCGTCAGTGTAAGTTGCAGAATCAGGTGAGACACAACACTGATATTCCCGCAGGACCTACTTACATACATACAATTTGCATATCATACCTACTTTCATAATAATTTTAAATAATACATACGTTTGAATGAATATATAGATATATTTAACGATGGTTTTAATATGACTGACGTCCAAAATAAATGTTTTAGTGTACTTTAGCGTAATTTTTCTATTCCGTATCGGTACCCACTAAATCTTTAATGTAATAAAATGTGTCATATATTGAACCGTCCATTCTCTTACCTTTATAATTAAATAGTTTTTGCCCGCCGCTTCGCGCGCGTTAAATTCGGGGTAACACAAATCTACTTTCAGTCTCAAGTTGTGTGAAGGCACTCCTGATTATTCTAAAGACTTCAGAAACTCTATAGGGTACAAAGTAACTCGGTCAGTATCCATGAAATTGTCTACTAATATCTACCGAAAGGTACATAATAACATCACCTTGCATACAGTCAAATGACAAAGCCATGTACCAATACATGTTCAATATATATCTATAAACACTTTCGCATTTACAATGTTAGTAGGGAAAATCGTTTCAGCCGTTTAAGCGTAGTACAGTACGGGCATTTTATGATGGCGGGTCTAAAGTTTGCATAAAAGGCTGCGCAATAATCCTTTTTAGGTACTACGCGGGGTCATGAAGCGGCGTGCGCGGGGCGGTTGTCTAGGCCAGTGATGCACTTTATGTAAATACAAATTAATACTTTATTCAAACATAAATTATTATAATATTATAGTAGAGATGCATTTACGTCAAAATTTCCTTTGAGTAAGCTCCAAGCGATAACTAAGTACAGTTATACAGCAGTTAGTTATTAAAGCACTTCCCAGTACAAGATGGGGGAATATCATTACAATGGGAATATGTGAAGAGGACTTGAATAGCGATGATCTATATTTTAGGGTGGTGCATAAAGTCACAGTAGATTCAGTAAATTGTGCAATATGCTATGACGCTGTTCACGCTGTCATACTGCCAATTTAATGGTACTATAAAGGATACTCAGAAATACTTTCATTTAACAGCATTATATTGCGAAACTAAAAAAAGGCAGCGATAGCCGAGTGGATATACCAACAGACTGCCATGCAGAGGGTATCAGGTTCCAATCCACGGCGCGCACCAATGACTTTTCGGAGTTATGTGTGTATTGAGTTGTTAATTATCGCTTGTCCCGTGCCTCGGAGAGCACGTTAAGCCGTCGGTCCCGGTTGTCATGAAGATCTTTGACAGTCGTTACAGGGCGTCAGTACCTTCCAAATAAACTGACACTAGTCTAAACCATGGAATATCGCTATCCCTTCGGGTTGCGGAGGTCAGACAGGCAGTCGCTCCGTGGAAAAGCTAATATTCAGCCAAATCCGGTTAGACTAGAAAGCGGACCCCAGACTGAAACTGGGATAACGCTAAGAGAAAAAAGATATTGCGAAACTAAAAACTTATGAGTGCGCTTGTTTAGCTTACCAAGGCCTAATTTTTAATTAATTAATATTTTTCATTTATTTAATCTTTCTGCACTACGAAAATGTGGTACATTGACGTACTTAATGTCTCAGGGATTCATTTAGAATATAATAAGCGCCCGTTGTTTTCAAAAGAGATTGTAGGGACACACAGGTATCCTATTTTGTACACGTTAGCATAAGATATGCGGCACGCCAGTCGGCACCTAACCTTTGTAGTATATGGTTGTATGCCAATAAATGCAAGTGAAATATTTATCTCAATTTCATTTACTATCCTCAAATATACACCCACACATAACATTGGTGACCCCGAACGGTGAATAAAGTGAACATTTTTACAATTAGTGATGTATGTGGATAGAATTGGACAGTTGAAAAGTGGTGATATACGAACCTTGTGAATTTATCGTATCGTGCCGACTCCCTCCGCGACGTGCACGGCTGAGGTAAAATACAGCGTTTTGTAAGCATGACGACATCTGCTAGCGAAGGAAAACCCGGAGAAAGTTCTACTCTGATGTATGGCGATATGGCACAAATTACAGTGGCGTCAAGGATCCCCGAATTTTGGACTGACCAGCCTCGATTGTGGTTCGTCCAGATGCCAGATGGATGCGATATTGGCACCTCAGAAATTATCAGACGAAGCTACGAGTAGATATAACTTAGCCATAACGAAATTGGGTAAAGACGTTATAGCCCAACTTACCGATTACTTTTTGAAGCCGCCGGAGACGAAAAAGTACGAAGGTCTGAAGGAACGCCTACTTACAATTTTTGAGGAAACTGAGACACGGAGATTACAGAAATTAATCGGAGAAATGGAGTTAGGTGATCAAAGGCCTTCACAATTACTCACAAAAATGACCGACTTAGCTCGTGGAAAAATCAGTAGTGAAACGTTGAGAATACTCTGGCAAGGGCATTTACCAGAATCCGTGCGTGCTGTATTGACGGTGGCAGATACCACGGAACTCGAGAAATTAGCGAAGATGGCAGACAAGGTCGTCGAGAATATTCAGCCATTGCAAATTACCGAAGTAACTCAGAGTACCGGTACCGATACAGTTGCATCTTTAATCGCTGAAATCGCGCGTATTAACACGAGACTAGATGAATTGCAAGCAAACACGTTACGTTCAAGACCACGATACAACAACTATAATAAAAATTCGCAACGGAACAGATCCAGCTCCAGAGGAAGGCGCACTCCCAATAGCCCCAATTGGCTATGCTGTTACCACCATCGTTACCGCACAAAGGCTCATAAGTGCGTGGCTCCTTGCAACTGGAAAAGTTCGACCGTGACAGCTGTCGGAACGCAGCCGGAAAACAAGTAGAGGTACAGTCGGCGACGGGCGATTGTACACAATTTATTAATAACCGTCTTATTGTTACAGATCAGGCGATTGGTTTACGATTTTTAATAGATACAGGCGCTAATGTGTCAGTTTTGCCGTATAAAAACAGGTTAGATAAAACATGTAATTTACCATTGTCTAAATATAAACTTTTTGCAGCCAATGGCTCTCAAATTAATACTTATGGTGTTAAAACGCTTATGTTAAATTTAAAATTAAGAAGACCATACAAATGGACTTTCGTGATAGCAGATGTAAAACAACCTATTATCGGTGCGGATTTCATTAAGTATCACAAGTTATTAGTAGACTTATCAGGTCGTAAACTAATTGATCAAGTTACAAACATGTGTGTTATAGGATCTATAGTGAATTGGAATGAACCATCGTTAAGGACTATTGAGTCAAATCACCCTTATAGTGACTTATTGCTGAAATATCCTGACATAACTAAAAGCGTTAATTTTAAAAACAATCCTCCTCATTCCGTTATGCATTTTATTGAAACTACTGGCTGACCGGTGTCTACGCGCGCTCGACCGTTACCACCGGACCGGTATAGAAAAGTTAAAGAGGAGTTTAGAATAATGCAAGAGATGGGTATCTGTCGTCCATCTAAGGGAGCATGGTCTAGTGCTTTACACGTAGTGCCTAAGGCTGGAGGGCAATTAAGACCTTGCGGAGATTATAGGGCGCTTAACGCCATAAGAAAACCGGATCGTTATCCGATTCCGAGAGTCCATGATGTAACGTATATGTTAGCCAATAAAGAAATATTTAGTAGATTAGACCTGTGCAGAGCTTACCATAATATTCCTATGAATCCCGAAGACATAGAAAAGACTGCTGTAATTTTACCATGGTCTTTAATGGAATTTACACGCATGCCATTTGGTCTTCGTAATAGTGCACAAACATTTCAACGATTCATGGTCAACTCTGTATTGCATGACATAAAAGTAATCGATTCTAATGGACAGGTTACATACGGTACTGATTTTATTTTTTGTTTTATTGACGACATTTGTATAGCTAGTAAAACGGAATTAGAACATAAAATGCACTTAGAAATAGTTTTAAAAAGGCTAGACGAATTTGGTGTCACTATTAATTTATCAAAATGTGTGTTTGGGCAACCTAAAATAGAATTTTTAGGATTCGAAATTTCTAAGGACGGAATTTTACCTTTACAGAATAAAGTTAGAGCGATTGTAGACTATCCGAAACCAGAAACAGTCGATAAATTACGTAAATTTCTTGGTATGCTTAATTTTTATAGGGCACATTTGCCGAGAGCCGCTCAACATCAAGCAGAATTAAATAAGTTTTTGCACGGTTCTAAGAAAAAAGATCGATCACCAATAATTTGGGACGATCGTTCAGAGAATGCATTTCTCCAATGTAAAAAAAGTTTACAAGAAGCAGCGTTGTTAACGTATCCAAGTGAGAACGCTCCTTTATGTTTAATGAGTGACGAGTCAAATGATTGCGTAGGTTCAGTGCTACAGACTAAAGTCCAAGGTTCGTGGAAACCTTTAGCTTATTTTTCGAAGCGAATGTCTGAAACGGAACGTAAATATAGCACTTATGATCGCGAGCTGCTTGCCATCTATCAGGCTATCCAGCATTTTAGGTACCTGTTAGAAGGACGTAGTTTTATAATATTAACAGATCATAAACCATTAGTTTATGCATTTAATAAAAAGCCGAGCGAAAAAGATACGCCGCGACGAATAAGACATTTAATGTTTATAAGTGAATTTTCAACGGACATACGGTGCGTAGAAGGTAGCAAGAATAGCGTTGCAGACAGCTTATCTCGAATAGAGACGATCACATTCCCAACCGTTATAGATTACTCGGAAATCGCTTCAGAACAACAACATGATAAAGAGTTATTAGAATTATTAAAGTCAACTTCGGATAATGTGAAACTTAAAAAAGTTTGTTTGCCAGGTTGCGAAGATATGATTTATTGTGAAACGTCTTTGGACCGATTGAGACCATATGTACCAGAAAAATTTAGAAGAACTGTTTTTGATATTTTGCATAATTTAAACCATCCAGGTATAAAAGCTTCACGACGTTTAGTAAGCGAACGATATTTTTGGACGAATATGAATAGAGATGTAGGTCTATGGGCCAAAACCTGTATTCATTGTCAGAAAACTAAAATTATTAAATTAACTATAATTTCTAAGTTTGGCGAATTTCAACATGCAAACCGCTTTGATCATGTACACTTGGACATAGTGGGCCCCCTACCTACGTCATCGGAAGGCTATAGGTATTTACTAACATTAATTGACCGAGCTTCTAAATGGCCCGAGGCATATCCGCTAAAAGACATATCAGCTAGTACGGTAGCAAAATATTTTTACGAAGGTTGGATCGTACGTTTTGGGACTCCAATCAGGGTCAGTACAGATCAAGGTGCCCAATTTGAGAGTAGATTATTTAGTTCGCTATTAAGATATTTAGGTGTTACGAAACTTAGAACAACCCCGTACCACCCTCAGAGTAATGGAATTATTGAGCAGTGGCACAGGTCATTAAAAACCGCATTAAGAGCGAAATTAGATCAAATAGGTAGTACCTGGGTAGATCATTTGCCTACTGTTTTATATGGTTTACGTACAGTTCCTAGAAGTGATAACGGTGTAAGTGCATCTGAAATGGTTTATGGTACTAAAATAAGGTTACCAGGAGAGTTTTGTGGAGCTAACATAACTCATAGTTATACAGACGCGGAATATGTTACAAAAATTAGAGATAGTTTTAAAAAGATTAAACCGACAGCTATGAAAGCTAGAGCACAAAAGAATATATTCGTACATCCCGATTTAGAAACTACTAAATATGTTTTTTTAAGAAACGAAGTCGAACGCTCTTCGTTAGACCTTTCATATTCTGGTCCATACGAAGTATTAGAGAGAACACCGAAATTTTATAAAATTTCTTTACCTAATATACAAGCGAATATATTTATAGACAGATTGAAACCTGCGTACGTACTTAACGATGATGACATCTCATTTCACACTTTATCCGTACCCGATAAAGATTGTTCTCAAGAAAAAATAGTTTTAAATGATAGTAATAAGAATATACCTAGCGTAAATATGCCGATAAATGAACCGGTTATTAAACATACAACCCGTAGTGGACGAAATATAAAACGTCCGGTACGATTTATGTGACGAAATAAGGTATAAGTAATTTTAACGCTGTATAGCAAAAATTTTGTGTATGTTATTAGTACATTATAGTTATGTAAAATGATGTGTCACGAATTCAGTATTGCCTAATTGCCAACTTTTTTGTAATGTTTAATGTATAAAATAATTATTTGGTTGCAAACAGCCTAAGAGTAAACAACTATTTTACTTATTTTCTATTGTATTTTGTCTTGTCTTAGTGTTCTAGTCAGGGGCAATAATTCTATTAAAGAAGAACGAAAGGAAGTTAATGTCATTAACCAAACAGCCATGAATCACTTAGAAAACCTACAGTATTATACGGCAGGACTGTTTGTTGTTATTGCAGTTATTATAGTAATTGCATTCACCTATTTCTTGTTTGTTCGTTGTCGCAAGAATATACGCAAGTGGTTACAGAAGGAAATGCGAGCTGAGAGGTCCGCTCAAACCCCTATCACTGTAAGACAAGTTACCCAAACAACTCCTTCACCTAAGGTGCAAACTGTACAAGAGGCATGTAATGAATTCGTGTAATCTGCTGTATGTATATTTTATATTATATTTAACTGTGTGTAACTATGTGTATTTAACTGTACCTATAAGATAGGTAACTTAAAAGTATAAATGTAATTAATGTATTTCAGCGTAACATTAAATACTTAAATATTATTATATAAAACTCTTAACGTACTTAGGTACAATAACAATATATAACATTATTGTTCGTATTTCTTTTTATTACTTAGCAGGTGTGTCAGAGTTATAAGCAAGCATCATGTTTAGTATGAGACAGTTTCAAGTTACGAATAACATCGCTCGACAGAACTGCTTACTATTGTAAACATATAGATAAACCTCGTAGCTTTGGTCACTTTTATGAACGTTTATAATTTCTGTTTTAAAACTTTAGCTAAATGATGTGTAACATTGGATTTTTTCAAAAAGAGGGAGGTTACTGTAGGGACACACAGGTATCCTATTTTGTACACGTTAGCATAAGATATGCGGCACGCCAGTCGGCACCTAACCTTTGTAGTATATGGTTGTATGCCAATAAATGCAAGTGAAATATTTATCTCAATTTCATTTACTATCCTCAAATATACACCCACACATAACAGAGATTTCATTCGTTTTGAATAACTACTTAGTTACACATAACATAACATAACTTCACGCCTTTTATCCCCGAAGGGGTAGGCAGAGGTGTATTACACACCCACTTTTCGCTAGTTATGTTTCGGCACAGAATAAAGAGAGTACGTTTCGGTCCCAATGTAATAGGGGGCGAACCTATTGCCATTATTAGGCGAGCGATAATTAACGTTTTTAATACACACATCACTTCGAAAAGTCAGAGGTGTGTGCCCTCGGTACCTGGGGATCGAACCGAGACCATCGTCTCGGGCAGTCCGTTACATACACCACTAGGCTATCGCCGCTGTTGTTTGAATTTGTTGATTAACTACTTAGTTAATCAACAAAAATGCACTCTGGCTCAAATCTATACGATTATTTTATTTCTAGACATATGCCATGTACTCCAAATTTTCCCCAAAGCATATTTTTAATGTGCAAAACAAAGCGAAAATAATCACTACAGGGTTGCGTTCCTCCTTCCTTACAGTGGTAGATTGTCATGTCTCTTCTACAACTCTCTAAGCTTTTTGGTCGAAAACCGGCAAACAGAGTTTCCCATGCTCACACCTTAAAAATGTAAAATGGTCTTCAAAGTTCCAGACACAGGCAATTTTTCATACTGTCGATAGTAAAACATTTTACCGTGATCTCGCCTTCTGCAAACCGCTGATACTTCCGAAAATGGAGCACGCTTGCTTGCGCTTGCATGTGAAGGTTGCTCGAGCAAATTCGTCTGAAATAAACGAACTAAGAATACCAATAGCCTTTCAGTTGCAGATCACTGGCTAGCGGCCAAAGTCTCAAGCGCAATTCCTAGATTCTTGCCCTTTTTGGCCGAATAAATATTTGTTATTGCTCTTAGAAAAATTACTGTGTTCCTAACTTATGTTTTTGTTTTTCTTTTGTTCGGTAAGTCGGATAATTCGTGTTATTTTTCTTGGGTAATTCGTCTTATCTAAGCTTATGTTAATGCGGTTGGATGCAGGCGGTTCAGGGTCGATCTATGTGGAGAGACTTGGGGGAGGCCTCTGTCTAGCAATTAGTGGGCGTCTCCACGCTGATTTGATAAACCAAATGCTAAGATTGAAAAGTTTGTCAAGTTATTATGATAATCGGCTTCGTCGGGATGGCTTTACTAAAATTGTTAACAGATCTTTACATACCAACAATTGCTAATGCAGACATATTCGTTACTGGAGCCACGCCCGAGACGTGGACAGACCGTGCCTCACCTGGGGCTCAAAAAATATCGCTGTGTACTTTGTGTATAAACTCGTTTACACAACGTGTCTCGTCATGACCGTGATCGAGACAGAGATGGAATACGGCGGCTATTTATTAGCCGTTACAGTTATCTGTTCATAGACCATTAATCGACAAAAATACATAATATTTACTAAAGATTATGTAACCCACTGACCACGGCTGGTGTAACCCATGCCGAAACGTCGGAAAAATAGAAAGGTATTTCATCTTTCTTTTCATTCATTAACACGATTCAGACCCGTTACATAATCTTTAGTATGTGTGCAAATCGTGGTAGTTTAAAAGTAGTTAATACATTATATTGTATTATGCCAATGTTAAAGCATAATTAAATAATTCCATGATCTATTTCTATGGCAAATTTCATCAAAATTTATCAACAATTTTGCCGTAAAAACCGAACACACACTTATGCATCCATCCGTTTGGTATTAAACAATGATCTCCAACCAAAATAGGTCAGCATACCTAAAGGCCTCAGAAAGTAAATTTAAAATAGAAAATAAAAATATTAATTATCGCTCGCTTAAAAATGTGCCCGGTAGATGGCAATAGGCTCGCCCCCTATTACATTGGGACCGAAACATATCTGGCGAAGTGTGGGTGTGTAATGCACCTCTGCCTACCCCTTCGGGGATAAAAGGCGTGAAGATATGTTATGTTATATGTTCTAAAACAACTGTTACGATCTCACAAAGCTAGTTGAAGGCGTAATTTAAAGCAACACCTCTCCATACTTCGCCAACTTTATTCAAATGAAAAGGACTAACGGCTCGGCCACAGCCTACAGCGGCGGCGGCAGCGGTGAGCGTTTTTGATCAGTGGCGGATCTACGGCGGGGGTTAACCGGGGCACTTGCCCCGGGCGGCAGCGTCATGGGCGCCAAAATCACGTCACGACAGAGCAAAAAATTCTGAAAACTGTTGAGAGCGGGCGCCATTGGTAAGATTTTGCCCCGGTTCGAAAAAAACGTAGATCCGTTACTGTTTTCAATGTACATGGCGCGCTTTGCTACGCCGCGGCGACCGATGTCGGCTTTGCTACGCCGCGGCGACCGATGTCGTCTCAGAGTAAACGCGCCATGTAGGCTGTAAGGCATTTAGAGATACCTACTGCCTGTTCCCCCGTCTAACATGCTCAGAGTTAACATGTAAATTCTGCTCAAATAGTAATCGCAATTGCTTCAGAGTGAACTTGTGGCAAACTTTTCTTTGCATGGCTAATGTGCTCGACTTGGTTTTGAGTTTCCAGGTCAGTAGGAGAGATTTAAATTTATTACATTTCAACTCGTACCTTAGTACATTATACTATAAATTACTATAAATCTAGACTTTGGTGCGAATTCTAACATAATGTTTAAGGACGCGTTTACAAAATTAGTAGGTACAAAATCGCGTCACTACAGCGACACGGCGGCAACGGTACGCACTACGTACGGTAACTTGCGGAAATGTAGTTCAACTAAATATCTTTGAGACTTTAGATTTTTTTGTGATATGTATCTATGTTATGGACCTGGAATATTATTGTTATATTGTAGGTGTCGTATGAATGTAATGACGGTAAGACGCGATAGACTTCGAAAAAAGCAATATACGCACACAAAATATTCGCTAAAATCAATTTGATACTTCTCGTATTCTGTGCGAATTACGTCCAAATAAGTTTATTATTTTTTTATATAAATGGACATTATTACTTTATTTTTTCCATTATGTTGATTCAGGATATATTTGGGTATGAAGAAATTATTTTGTTTCTTGCGTTGAAATCCGGTAAGATTTTGTGGACTGATGGTATACCATCCCATTCAAGTGTTACGACAGGAACTTATAAAAGAGTTGACCTAGTTATGCCAGGTTGGGGCTCATTTTATTTGTTTTGGTGAGACCCTACCACTGGTACTAGTGAAGTAACCTTCCAAGGTTATTCGATGAGTCTTACTGGTACTCTTCTGTGAGTAGAGCTAGGCATGCCGAGTTTGGGCTCATTTTGTTTGTACAAAAGAGACCCTACCACTGCATTTTATGAAGTAACCTTCCAGGGTTATTCAATGACTCTTACTGGTACTCATATGTGAGTAGAGCTAGGTATGCCGAGTTTGGGCTCATTTTGTTTGTACATAAGTGACCCTACCACTGGAACTTATGAAGTAACCTTCCAGGGTTATTCGATGACTCTTGTTGGTACTCATATGTGAGTAGAGCTAGGTATGCCGAGTTTGGGCTCATTTTGTTTGTACATAAGTACGTAATTCGCACAGAATACGAGAAGTATCAAATTGATTTTAGTGAATATTTTGTATTCGTATATTGCTTTTTTCGACTTCGGGCTGCAGCGACAAGCGACATAGAGTCCACTCCCGACGGCGCTCAAGCGCAGACTGAGATCTCATTGCAGAATTTGTATATATAAATCAAGAAAGTGGCTAAATAAAACGACCCTTATTGCCACACATTAAGACACACGTATGCGGGCAAAATAGAAGAAAAATGTAAGATGATTTTTTGCATTTTTTGAGTCAATTTACAATATTTTCAAAAATATTTTGAGATTGTTTTTGATTTGACTATATTTACTACCCTATTCTAACTTTGAAAATCTAAATAAATGTAAAAATATAGGTATTGAATGAAATTAATTGAAAATTGTATCCAAAGAAAAATAGCAGTATTTGCCTATTTTTGATTTAGAGGCAGTTTCGAATCGATTTCACATTCATAATAATTAAATATTTTTTATTTATTTTCAGATTGATTTATAGATAAAAAAGTAATCAATTAATCTTTATCATTAGTTTTATTAGTTATTATCTAACATATTATCTAACATTATTAATTTAATACACACATAACTTCGAAAAGTCAGAGGTGTGTGCCCGGGGTACTTGGGAATCGAACCCGAGACCATCGTCTCGGCAGTCCGTTACGTACACCACTGGCCTATCGCCGCCTCGTATTTCTAGTATTTATTATATTAAAGACACGAGCAAAAACAAGTACGATTGTAACTAGAATACAAAACATCTAATTCAAGTAATAATCCAGTTTTTGCTCTTTAATTAAGCATGGGAATAATTTTAATAAGTCTGTTGAGAGTAGTTGAGATAAGAACCAACAACGTCACATGTTTTTGAAAACAACATGATTGCAGTACTTTGTTTAAAGAACACAAGCAGTTATGATTTGGTAGCGAAATATGAATTTACAATCACCACTAAGAGCAAGTCCGATGGGCTTCATATATACAGGGTGTAAAAAGACCCTTAACGAAAACTGAAATCCCATGTTGTACCAATCACTACAAACATTTTTTACTTCGGCACCATACGTGGGAAATTACTGGTTCAGGTGACATTGAGGTTCAAAGTTAGTATGGATTTTTTCTAATTAGGTACAAAATCGATGCATTTACCCCACCAATATGGCATCTTTAGATGCCCTTTGACCCCATGGATAAGCAGGTATTTCGAACATTGCACGCGCGCTTTTAATTGCGGTTTAAAAATGTGAAAACTTTGGAAAAAGTAGTTTCCCAGGTATTATTTTTGGTTAGTATGACTTGGCATGATGTCCACAACGAGTAGACTTCGGCTTGGTGATGGGTCTTGTGACACCCTGTATATTTTCATTGCTTTTTTGATGCATCATCGGGCCTTATTCGGAACGTTTTCAGATTTGTAGTGACTGACTCTCGACATCATTATGTTAGCTTTATCGACCTGGTGGTATCAGACTTTCGCCTTTGATCCCATGATCAGCCTTCTAGTCTAAAGAGCAGTAGTTTTAACATATGCGATCAGGAATTTCTGTGACAGCATATAGCGAATCTGAAGTTTGCTGTCTGAGCCGTGGCCAGGTGTTAGCATTGTAACCCTCCACCGATTGATAAATTAGACGATGACAAACATCGTTTAGTTGGTCCATCACCCATCACTTCTCATACAGTTATCACTTTGTTACTCCGTAGTGCCTCCAAATCCTCTTAAAGAATCTTAGTGCTACTGTGAGGCAAAATAAAAATGTCTATGTCCAGCAGTGGCCTACATAAGGCTGTAGAGAGAAGAGAACGAGAGCGTTGGGTTATATGTTGTAACGCAATCATAAGTATTATCATTATCTGCATGGGAAAGATGGTACCTGTTAATTGATCCTATGCAATTCTGCGTCGTTACACGTGGTATGTATGGTACTTCGTAGTATTGATTATGTTAGTTAAGTAGATTAGAGTTATTTTAAAGTATTAATTTATTGGAATGTATTTTCCATTTGATGGTGAAAGTGTTGAAAGTATTTGATATGTTAAAAGCCAGTGCCTCAAATATTCAGATGCAAAAAATCCAATTTCTTTTGGTAAGAAGTTTTCAGACTCTTTTTCGGAGAGGATTAATAACTTTAATCTGGGTATTGAACCCAAATTTCAGGATTAGTGTTTAAAGTAGTCACTTCAATCACATAAAATAACTTCTGATTTATTTTAAATACTAATAGGTGCCAATATACCATAAATCTCATAATAGAAAAACCGTAACAGGTGTCAAGAATAAAAAAACTTACACATTTCGTGAATGCAAAAATTGACAAAAATACAATTTGATTCCACAATATTGACACAAATACACGAACAGGTTCAAACACGGTGTTTTTAGAACTAAAACAGTTTCGTACGATATAAAAATGTGTAAAAAAATAAATGAATTCACAAGGTTAGTGCACTTTGACACTATTATCTTTATTTCAAGATAAATAGGTACTGTTCAAATTACAATACTACGTTTTGATGGACATTTGTTTATTGTATGAACAATTGCTGAATTTTTTGCCCAAAACTGGAATTCATTGTAATCGTTTTTGTAATAAGAGGAATTTAATATCAGTTTACAAGCTGTCTTACTGTTGGACATGGGTCATCTTTGAGAATAGAGGATACGGCTTTCCTGAATTTAAATGAAACATTAATTTATTATTCTTCAAAGGTAGTTACATACCTTGGCGTTTCAAGGTAAAAAGCTTGTGTATTTTATTTTTCTTCTCGAAATGGAGTAAGACCACTCAGAAATAAATAATCACAATTATTAAATTACAATTATTCGGATGATGCGTTAGCATAAGGTAAGGTAGCAAAAATAAGCCTTTTGTATATGCCATATTATTTAGAAACAAAATTATGTATTCCATTTGATTATAATATAAATCATAGATTAAAGATATAGTTCGTACTTTATTCATAGGTTAACTAATGATAAAAGTTAGAATATTATTTGATGGTCTGAGATACAATATAGGTACAAGTCTTTGCAATTTTGGTCTCTTTTGTTTCTATAATAAGATCATGTCGACATTTTATTAATATTTCGGCAACAGACAATTCTATTTCCACGACTCAATTCCAATTCATTACAAACGTAAGTAATGCAAAATATATTTTCTTTCAGTAATCAGTCCCACAGTAGGTTACATTTCAACGGATTCATTAACTTTTATTTCCTTTTTAAACTTTATGAAAATTGTCACAGCGGGACTTGTTAATTCATTTGATGTGAGCAACCAACCGGTGGTGATATATGGTACGTTAACGAGAAAAATTACATTTGATCTCAATTGTTATGTGTAAGTGTATCTTTAAATTTCGTAAGTTACTTAGCACAGGGTTATTGAAAGACAATCTTAATCCACTATCTTGCAAATAGGTCCCTCTTACAGCTGCCTCGTTGATCTCACGGCATAAATGTGCGCGTGGATCTCGGGTTCGATTCCCGGGTCGGGCAAAGTGTTATTGGGTTTTTCCTTTAGGAAATTCTCAGTAGCAGTACGGAGGCTGGTAATGTGCCCGGTACGGCAATAGGCTCGCACCCTATTACGTGGGACCAAAAATTTCCTGGCGAAATGTGGGTGTAATATTACACCTCTTGCCTACCTCTTGGGGGATACAGGCGTGAGTCTATAAAAAAAATATATAAAATAGGTCCCTCTTAGATGAAAACTTGGAAGATCTTTTATAGGCTATTGAGGAGATGCTATGCTGTCATCTAGGTTTCTATTCTTTTGGACTATCCACCGTATTGATAATCTCCTCCTTATTGGAAGTCAGTAGAAAATAGAAATTATTAAAGTCTGCAATTGAAAACAGACAGTAATGCATTATAATGGAAAATGTCCGCATTTAGCTATCCACGAATCAATATAGGAATTTAAAACAGTGGCAGTGGTGTTGTACGCAAAAAACGAGTAAGAAAGCGGGTAGACCGTTATACTTGCTCGTAACATTCATCCACCCGCAATACCCTCAGTACATCCGTGAACATGGCGCTTGCAACAGTGCCGAAATATCGGTTACTCCAAACAAAGGTACGTGGTATATATCCCGAAAGACAATTTAAAGCAAGTTTAAATGACCACGAAAGTTTAAATTCCTATATTGTGCACCGGTACGGGCCGGAAAGTGCTAAATTAATTAAACAACTAGAACGCGCGCGGAAGAAATGTGAATGTTTACGGCAATCGGTCGTGACGCGGACATTATTCCGGTTTGTGTCAAAATAAAACCCCGAAACGATATTCACGGTTCCGCGGGCATTCTACGTAATGCGAGTGTTAAACTATTGCGTAAGTTGATCGCCAACACCCGTTATAAACTTGACAAAATACAAGCGGAGTTGTATAAAATACATCTGAAGTGCAGTGAAGTGTTGACAATAGATGATTTTGATAACTGTGATCGCATCACCTATCTACAGGCACAGCGTTCGCGAGAACTTAGTGCCTTGAAACAAGACCGTAAGTTTGAATTCTTAATGATGAAACAAAATCCATCTACCTCCCACCAAGAAAAGTCAAATATTGAACGCACAGTTATAAATCTATCCGATAAAACGTTGACGGAAGCTGCACTCAATATATTAGAGAAAGGGTTAAATTTCGCCCCAACACCTAGTCATGTTCCTTACGAAAAAGTGATCGGCACAGTTGAGGAGGTTATCCGACGGAATAAAATACCGTCCGAGGAGGCCGAAGTTTTACGACAAGACGTTGCTGTCTGTTTACGTCAAGCAAAGCTTCCTCAGCCTAACACGACCGTGGCTGAACGTGTCGCATTACGTGAACTCCGTGAAGATGAGAGCGTACTTGTCCTAAAAGCTGACAAAGGGAACGCGACGGTAGTCATTAACGTTAGTGAATATGACGAAAAAATGCGTCATTTACTAAGTGACGTCAACACGTATAAAAAGGTAAATTATAACCCGACCGCTAGATTGAACCGTAGTACCCAAAGGCTGATCAAGGAGTGCCAGCACGCGATCGATGAAGATACGGTGACCCATTTATTGCGACCACGTAATGTTCTACCCCCTAAACTGTATGGTTTGCCAAAGGTGCACAAAAACAACGTTCCCTTACGGCCTATAGTCAGTCAAGTAGATTCACCTACTTATGAACTAGCTAAACATGTAGCTAAGGTCCTGCGACCATTGGTGGGTAGAACAACATCGTATGTCAAAGACTCCCGACATTTCATTGAGATTCTACGGCAGGGTAACGTTAGTGATAAAGAAGTGATGGTCAGTTTCGACGTAGAATCGCTTTTCACAAACGTACCTATAACGGACTGCATGGAGGTAATTAGACGTAGGATCAGTGAGGACCATATTGCTGAGGTATATGCCGACCTGGTACATCATTGCCTGACCACGAATCACTTCTTATACAGAGGTGAGTACTACCTACAAATTGATGGCGTAGCGATGGGCAGCCCGGTAGCTCCAGTGGTAGCCAACCTATGGATGGAACATTTTGAAAACCAAGCCATTGCTACTGCCCCATTAAGTGTAAAAATTTGGAAACGGTACGTAGACGACATTTTCTGTGTTATGGAAGGCGATGAAGAGATGGTTCAAGAGTACGTGGCACATTTAAACAGCATCCACAGTAAAATGAGTTTTACCTATGAAATCGAAAGGGACAGAAGAATGGCGTTCCTCGATGTTATGATTGGCGTACGGGATGACGGTTCATTAAGCCACTCTGTATACAGAAAGCCAACACACACAGATCGCTATCTACACGCCGACTCACATCATCACCCACGTCAACTGAATTCCGTTATAACGTCGCTTACCGACCGGGCATACAGCTTGTGTGACGATGAACATTTGGGTAAGGAACTTTCGCATTTAAGCGACGTTCTACACAAAAACGGATACAGTAGGCGAATCAGACCACCCAGACATACTAAAAAACACCCGGACTTCAAGGTTGAACGACACCCAGCGTACTTACCGTACGTCAAAGGAGTGACAGATAAGATCGCCAATATTCTTAACAAAGTTTCAGTAAAGACTATTTTCACTCCTTTTAAGAATCTGTCTCAATATATAAGAACGCCGAAAGACAGTCTTCCATTAGAAAAGCCAGGTGTATACAAAGTTGACTGCAGCTGTGGCAGTTCCTATATAGGACAAACGAAACGCACCATCTCTTGCCGGATAAAGGAACACATCAGGGCAGTCAAAAATAACGAGCCACATAAGTCAGCCATAGCTCAACACCTTTTAGACTCGGGTACCGACCACTGGATTGAGTTACACAACCCTCAGGTGCTTTCGACAGAACGCCACTACATACCTCGAATGGTTAGGGAGGCTATTGAAATCAAAAAGTTTAATAATTTCAATAGAGAGGATGGGTTTCAACTGTCGAGTATCTGGCATCCAGTGGTGCGTCTATGTAAAACCCGTGAAACGGAAAAACTCAAACCGCGAGCTGACGTAGTGAGTGTAGTATGTCGTGATCGGGTACAGTGCGATAGTGAAAACAGTGGCAGTGGTGTTGTACGCAAAAAACGAGTAAGAAAGCGGGTAGACCGTTATACTTGCTCGTAACATTCATGCACCCGCAATACCCTCAGTACATCCGTGAACATGGCGCTTGCAACAGTGCCGAAATATCGGTTACTCCAAACAAAGGTACGTGGTATATATCCCGAAAGACAATTTAAAGCAAATCCACGAATCAATCAATCAGCAACCCACTCCCGAAAATTGGACTCTCGAAATTTGCGTATCTGTGTTCGCCCGTATGTTATGCATATTCAAATATGTTCTGACGCACACTATTGCGAAATCAATTCCTATTGAGAATATCTGAAGATATTAGGCACTTAGACCTCCGTTATCATTTTAAAAGGTAGAGTATAATTATTGATAATAATAAGCGCAGAACTTGAAAATTCGGTCCGATTACAAAAAAGAGAAAATACATTTAACTGCAGCGTATACTTTCCATATTTAGTATCAAATGGCAAAATTATTACTGAAAATTGATGGATTTTCATAAGTAACAATAAAAAAATACTTTTAAATAAACGTTTAGTTTTCATCATTACTGCCACATCAGTCAGCTTAATAGTCTGGGAATGGAAATCAACCAAATATGTAGAGCGTACTTGTACAGCGCAGGTACTGTGAAATTGTGAACAGTATTTATTTGCCATCTCTAAATAGAGTCACATCAAAATCGACTTAACAGTATAGGAGTGCAAACGAACAAATATGCAGAGTAACTTTCGCGTCTATATTGTACAGTATTAGCATTGCGTAAAGTTTGACAGCGCGTCGCTGATGACCGGTCGTTGGCTTCTGCCCTTTAAGCACAATTCACTGTAGATAAATCGTCGTTAGTTTATTTACTGGCGTCTGATGAACAAACATAAGTATCTATACTTAAGTGAACTATAACTGTACAGTGTACATACTTGACACACAGTGCGATTGATGGCGTTTCCTAAATATTTCACAAACGCAGAAAAAAGACAGCTTAGAAGTACCCTTAACCGAAGAGCCTGCATGAGAAATTCGATGGGAATGAATGAAGCAAGAGAGATATCTCAGGATCGTCGCAAATGGCGTTCCGTAGTCTCTGCCTACCCCTCCGGGAAACAGGCGTGGGTCTATGTATGCATGCATTCCTAAAAAAAAGGGTTTAAATAAACCCCTATCTAACGGTACAAAGTTGTAGGAACAAAAAAGAATGGCTTTTACATTTAGGTGAATGAGAGTTACCAGTAACGAAACGTATATCAATACTTACTACGGAACCCTGAAAAAGGTAGAAAACCGATAATTTAAGAAGAAACAGCGAAGAAGCGTACGAAAGAATAGTATTTTATTTATTTTATTTTATTACTTTCGAAACACCAACAGCTTGAAATACAAATGGTGAAAACGAATTATGACAAAAACATAACTATTAATAGGTATTCGCAAAGATAAATGTCTCTACTCGCTACTTAAGTTATCTAACGATTTTCCGTCGCAATTAATATCATCGCGAAATTGTGTAGCTTCAGCATTACTCGCCATTCCATTAAACATCTAATGGAATGGCTATGGTCAATATTACGTCTGTGATTTATTTTAATTACGTACCACGTATAATTAACAATAAATATAGTCACGACGATAAGCTACAATGTATTATCGTGGTAATAGTGTTCACATTTATAGAACTTATACTTTCATTGTCCTTTCAGCACAATAATCATGAATCAGTATTCCACTGCTGGTTATAGGCCTCTCTAATGACACGCCACTTGACGATTTTGAATTTCGACTCTTCGTGTCCAGCCGCTGCCAGCCAATTTCACTGCGTCCATGGTCCAGTGGATAGCGTATGCGACTGCTGATCGGAGGTCCCGGGTTCGAGTCCCGGGTCGGGCAAAAGTGTTACTGGGTTTTCCAAAATTCTCAGTAGCAGCACGGAGTCTGGTGATGTGCCCAGTGACGGCAATAGGCACGCCCCCTATTACGTGGGACCTAAAAAATCATGGCAAAATATGTGTGTAATATTACGCCTACCCCTTCGGGGATACAGGCGTCATTGTACAAAAATAAAAATTAAATAAATCAATTCACTATAACATATATATACTACAATAACTGTGATCATGCCGATATATTCGCACCCAATACTTTACATAGGGTATACGGTGTATGGTTCCCACCAAGAACTTAGGGTCCTAAGCCAACCTCACCTGCAAATGGTGCACCTGCCGATCAACGGACGAGGCTCTGGCAAACAAAATATCCCGATAAGCGGCAATAGGCTCGCTACCTATTACGTGGGATAAAAACACTGGCGAAAAGTGGGCGTTTAACATGCCTCTGCCTACCCCTTCGGGGAAGCAGGCGTGAGTCTATGTATGTATGTAATACTTAACGCATTCAGTGTGAATAGATTAAAGCCAGATAAACAAATTCAATAAATCGATCTCATTGGACGTGAAACAAGTGAAAAGTTCACTACTATTAAACGGCAAATTTCACAGCTACAAGTCAAATTGAAAAGTTTTATAGGCCTCTAAGGCCTAAATAATTACTACTGATTCTTCTTAACGACGTCTCCCAACTTTTTTTTAGCCTATAATCCTTGCACGGATCGTCTTAACGCCTTTTAAAAGTATTATTGCATGATTTTTGTTACGTATACTTACTTATAGCTAACAGAATTAATCAGGCGCCTGTTGTCAATATAAATAATGAGCCATGCTGATGGTGTGATTGGCGAATGTTATACATATTTCAAATTAAGTGTTTCTGTTTGTGACCGGCAGGGGTGTGGGGATTGGTTGAGTTTTTGTTTGTATGAAATCATTACTAAGTCTAAGTTTAGAATTCAATTCATTTAATCGTTTATGCCCGATCCTGTAGGAATTTTGGGTAACCCCTTCTTAGTCCACCCCTACGGTCCCCAAGAAACATACATGCCAAATTTCAACTTCTTGCGTCCAATAGTTTTAGCTGTAGCTTCTCTGACAGTCAGTCAGTAGGTAACGCAAAAAATGTATATATTACAGATATTAGTATAAGATTGTATTTATACTAATATATAAAGATGAAGAGTTTGTTTGTTTGATTGAACGCGCTAATCTCAGGAACTACTGGACCGATTTCAAAAAGATTTTCAGTGTTAGATAGCCCATTTATCGAGGAAAGCTATAGGCTATATAACATCACGCTATGTGCCACGGGAGCGGAGTAGCCTTATAGCCTTAAATAATGCGGGCGTAACCGCGGGCTCATCTAGTTAAAAATAATAAGACTGCCTTCGATATGGACAGCGTATGCGTATGCTGGTCTGGCGGGCTCGGGTTCAATTTCCATGTCGGGCAAAAGTGTTACTGAGTTGTGCTGACTTCACAGTTAGTAGTAGTAGTAGCACACTAGAAAAATCAATATCTTGAGATTTGACTGAAAGACCGAGGCGTTGATAGACTATACGGTCGTCTATAGTCGCTTATTCTAAAAATGACCCTAAAGTCTATTTTTTATCACCTGTAGTAAGTAATTTTATAGAAAAACAACTTAATGTGTAGCATTTATGGACTACAAGAATACAACTGATACCTACTGCGAACATTCAACAGCGCACTGTGCACCTGGCATCTCGTTATGCCACTACCAATAATCTCGAAGTATATTAATATAATATATTACTAATTTACTTTGTATAAACTTGAAACTACATAAAGGTTTCAATTGTGATGAGCCTAATAAAAAAAATACACCACAATTTAGGTACTGTTACTTTACGTCGATTTTCCGTGAGAGTTCCGGCCCATTCATGCTGAAATCAGCAAGGCTCCACTACCTGTAAAACTACTACGCACAATGTAGGGTGCCGTAGTTAGTGTCTATGCCTTAACTAACGTCCTTAGGATAAAAGGACTCAATCACAATATTCATTGCATAGCTTGCAAATGTAACATTATTTCATCGGTTATTAGAAGTTGTTAGAAGCAGCATTAAAGAAACGAACCCCAGCAGCCTGATATATTTCTATTAGCAAATATCTTATACGCATTGTTGACGATCAGAGTGCCAACATAATTATGTACATAAAGTTGTTCCTATTAACCTTAATTTTCTCTCAAATCAACATTTTTACAAGCTTTTTAAATTATTTTATATAAATATTGATTATTAAATTGTTAATTATCCCTTGCTAATCGGTGAAGGACAACATCGCGAGGAAACCTGCTTGTCTGAGAGCTCTCCATAATGTTGTCAAAAGATATGTGAATTTTGCCAACCCGCACTTGGCCAGCGTGGTGGACTATGGCCTTACCCTTCTCACAGTGAGAAGAGGCCCGTGCCCAGTAGTGAGACAGTATAAAGGGCTGATGATGATGATGAAATATTGATTGATTTTTTTATAATATGATTGATATATTTATAATATTATATTACAAGATATTAAATCAATGTACATTGTATTGATTTGATATCTTGTAGTCAATAATAACTTATTTATTTATTTATTTATAACTTCATACACAAAACATGTATAGGCGGACTTAATGCCTGAGGCATTCTCTGCCAGTCTACCTTGGGGTGATGCAGAGATAGAACAAGGTAGGTGCAAATTGAAGTAAAAAGAAACATGACAATCCTAATAAATACTTAAAAATGAAAACATAAATGTCCATACATAAATACTACTTAATATAAAAACAAATAGTTGTACTAAATACATGTAATATACATATTATAAGTACATAAATACATAATATAATAAATACGTATACATAATATATATATAAATACATATATGATATATTAAATATATTTAAATAAATTACCTCTGAGATGATCCTGCCAGTTGGTTCAGTAAGAACTGCCGTACTTTTATTTTAAAAGTGAAGCGACTGGTGGCTATCCTGATTTCCAGAGGAAGAGCATTCCACAGAAGGATAGATTGAGTAGGAAAAGATGCATGAAGGAAATCGGAGCTGTGTGAAGGGCAGAGAAGGAGTCGATTATTAGAGGAGCGTAGGGTTTTATCGTGAATAGAATATAGGTATTGGAAGTAAGGGATTAGACAGGTTGGAGGGTTGGGAGACATGAGGATGGAAGAAAGGGTAGTGAGAGCACGCAAACCTCGGCGTTGACGAATAGGTAACCAGTTCAAATGGGAGCGATTTGCCCAGGTTTCACTGTGACCGACGACTGTGATTGGGCAGAATCAGAACACAGACCACCGACCCAGACAGACTGGACGATAGCCAACAACATGGTTACCGGGGACCGGCTGAAATGGGCAATTGATAGCTTCCAGCCGTACAAATCTGCAGGCCTGGACGAAATAACACCAGCACTTCTACAATGGGGCTGCACAACGATTGTGCCACAGCTACTCAGCATATATAGAGCATCTATAGCGCACAATTACATACCACGAAGGTGGAGGGAAGTAAAAGTCATATTTCTCCCAAAACCGGGCAAAACGGATTATACACAAGCAAAATCGTTCAGACCTATCAGTTTAACCTCCTTCTTGCTGAAAACGCTGGAAAGGCTCGCTGACAGATACCTGCGGGAAGGCGCACTGCTACGCAGACCACTACACCTGCAACAACACGCCTACAGAAGTGGTAGATCAATGGAATCAGCGCTTCACTCCGTAGTGGGGACCATAGAGACAGCGCTATCTGACAAACTAATGACCTTAGGCGCCTTCATTGACATAGAAGGCGCCTTCGACAAAACTAAATTCACCAGCATCAGCTGGGCTCTTGACAAGTTCGGAGTTGAACAAACCGTCAGTGGCTGGCCAATGACGGTTTGTTCAACTCCGAACTTGTCAATCCAGATTGATCAACTCCTGGAACAAAGGGCTATTCAGTTCACGGTTAATACCACCACAAGGGGGATAGTAGCAAAAGGCTGCCCACAGGGAGATGTCCTATCACCCCTGCTTTGGAACATAGTGGTAGACGATCTGTTGAGAAGCCTGAATGACAAATGCTTCTTCACGGTCGGCTACGCAGATGATATAACCATCCTAATCAAAGGAAACTTGGAAGACATGTTCCATTATCGGATGCAAGCGGCCATCAGGATCATGGAACAATGGTGCAACCACCATGAACTGACGGTCAACCCAAATAAAACGGAGCTAGTACTTTTCACCAACAAAAGGAACACCCGTATGACCAGAAAACCAAAACTTTTTGGCACGGAGCTTAACCTATCGAGTGAAGTCAAGTACCTGGGCGTAACACTCGACCACAAGCTCAACTGGAATAAACACATCACCACTAAAACCACAAAAGCATGTACAATCTTCTGGCAGTGCAGGAGAATAATAGGCAAGAAATGGGGTCTCAAACCATTCATCACACTATGGATCTACACTGCCATAATACGCCCCATGCTCACATACGGTGCAGTAGTGTGGTGGCTACGCACTCAACTAAGCACAGTTAAGAGCAAACCGCAGAGCATACAACGCCTCGCCTGTCTGGCCACAACAGGCTGCACGAAAACAACTCCAACGGCGGCATTGGAGGTGCTTCTCGACTTGCGACCACTGCACCTCATCATCCAGCAGGAAGCAGGTGCCGCTTTGATCCGGCTCGATAAGTTCGGGCTCTGGAGAAGAGATGACTTAACTAACGAGATCCCGATGCTAGATGCAACGTGCGACCTCATACCTAAAACCTTTGTCTTTGACAAAAAATACCGCATACAACTGTAAGAAGAGCACAAGGATAGTTCTGGCTTACACGAAGTTAGAGTATACACAGACGGCTCAAAAACAAAGTATGGGACAGGTGCCGGAGTATTCTCCCATGACTTGAATATCAATCTCTCAACATCGCTTGGTAAACTCAACACCATCTTCCAAGCTGAATGCGTTGGGATTACAAGGGCGGCGACGGCGATCGCGGCCAGAAACGTGAACAACCTGTCAATACGCATCATCACAGACAGTGCCTCAGTACTATAAGCTCTCGATGGCAACTGCTTTAACAGCGGCCTAATTATGTAGTGCCACCAAGAGCTGCAGAAAACTGCAGCGAGGAATCGAGTCACGCTCCAGTGGATACGAGGACACAGTGACTCCACGGGCAATGACGCAGCAGACCAACTGGCAAGGAAAGGATCGGACCAACTAAAAACATGGTTACGCGAGAGAACCCTACAACAACATGAAAAAGAGTGGGCAGAGTTAAAAGAGTGTAGGCAATCTAAAGATGCCTTTCCCCAATTAGATAAACAACTCTCGCAAAAACTGTTGCACTCCAACAGGAAAACACTCAAGCATCTGACTGGCATAATAACCGGCCGCTGTCCACTAAACAAGCATCTCTACAACATCGGCGTCACAGACAGCCCACTATGTAGGGGCTGCATGGAGACTGAAGAAACACCCGCTCATGTGATCCTACATTGTACCAGCGTGAGCGACCAACGGACGAGGT
This sequence comes from Euclidia mi, assembly GCA_944739405.2. Taxonomy (NCBI): domain Eukaryota; kingdom Metazoa; phylum Arthropoda; class Insecta; order Lepidoptera; family Erebidae; genus Euclidia; species Euclidia mi. Next base: position 117,567,692 of record OX123182.2, read on the forward strand.
TCCTGAACAACCCCAGAACCATGAGCGAAGCCATACGCAATACTGGTCAACTCATGGCCTTCTGGAAGGAGCTTGCATGGTATGAGTAGCAGGTGATAACCGTGTCACTGCTAACGCACAATGGCCCAATTAAGTGGCTAAGTGCGGAAAACTAACTATGGGAGCGATAAGTAGACACGTGATCATACTTACGAAGATTAAAAATAAATCGAATGCAGTTATTGAGAAGACGGTTAAGTTTATTGAGGAGGTCTGCATTCAGGTCGAAATAACACACATCACCATAGTCGATAACAGGGAAAATTAAAGTATGCACCAGCATTGTCTTAGTCTTGGAAGGTAGAAAGTTTTTTAGGCGATAGAAAGCACGTAGGGTACCGGTAACTTTTTGGCTAATGTTCGACACCTGTGCACGCCAGTTGAAAGTGGAGTCGATATGTAAGCCTAGGTCTTTGACAGTTACAGAGTATTCAATAATTGAACCATTATACGTTACTGGCGGCAGTGTAGTTGTATCAAATTTGTTCAGGATTTTTTGACTACCTACAATAATTGCCTGACATTTAGATGGGTTAATAGTAAAACCAAAAGAATTAGACCAGTTATATAAATAATCTAAGTCTCTGTTAATGCTGTCAATAGCAGAAGGTAAATCTTCTACACTGGCTTGAGCATAAAGCTGCAAGTCATCGGCATACAAATGATAAGCGCATTGAAGATTCTGTGTTAGGAGATTGATAAATATTGAAAATAACAAAGGAGAGAAAATACCGCCTTGTGGCACACCAGAGTCGATTTGACACCAACTTGATGAAGATTCGTCAACGTGTACAAACTGCTGGTGTCCACGAAGATAAGACGAGAACCATTCCAGTGCCTCAGACGAGACCATAAGGTGGGAAAGGATAGCTAGAAGGATGTCGTGACAGACGGTATTAAAGGCATTAGAGAAGTCCACCAAAGCCAACACAGTGACTTTGGTTTGCTCCATGCCCGTCCTAATATCGCCAGTCACTTTTAGGAGCGCTGTGGCCAGGCTTGAAACCAGATTGAAACACACTAAGAAGGTTATTTGTAAAGATATGGCGAGATAGCTGTTTCTGGACACTGGCCTCCAGCACTTTAGACAGGAAAGGTAGGATGGAAATGGGGCGGAAGTCACTGGGCCGGGAAGGATTTTAGATCTTAGACAAAGGTGTGATGAAGGCTTTGAGCCATAAGTCAGGGAAGGTACCGGCTTCCATGGAAAAATTAACAATGTTGGTAATCGCTGGGAGAAGGTGTTCTAGGATGTTGATAATCATGCGGCGACTGATATGATCACAGCCCACTGCATTGGATTTGATGGAGAGGATAATCCTTTTAATCTCGTCCGGTGCCACGGGAGAAAACCTAAAAGACTCAATATCGGGACAGGGTAAATTAGCCAGGTAGTCGAGCTTGACACATTTGGTTTGATGATCTAGCGTTGTAGTGGTGGAGAAATGTCGATTAATATAATCCAAACCAATAACATTGGCGGGGAAAGAGCAGGTAATGTTATCAAGAATATGTCGGCGTTTAGCATTGCGTATCATTTGGTTGCAGCGATTCCTTGCAGCCTTATAGAATGCCCAGTTGCCATCACATCTGTCCTTGCGAAATTTACGAAAAGCCCGGTCCCTACGTCTCATCGCCATTCGAACCCCTCTCGTGAGCCACGGTGCTGGAGGACGCTTCAATTTAACACGTCTAACAGGGGCATGAACGTCGTATAGACCGATAATATTGTTATTAAAAGCATTGACTTTGGTGTCCAGCGTGGCGGCCTGAAATACGTTATCCCACTTAATTAATGAGGCATCCCGGCATAACTTTTCTGCATCCATACGACGAAAACAACGCCTATGCACAACTTTAGGAGCAGGTTTGGGAGGTTTTAGGATATAGGAAAGGAAGATGAGGTCATGATTGGAAAATGCAGGCGCAGAGTGTTGACCGTGAGAGGAGACAAGGGTGGGATCAGAGGTTAGGATCAAGTCAAGCCAAGTATCGTCCCCCAGTACATTGTGATGTGTGACTTGCAGGGGTAGAATATGAAGACTGGCTGACTTGACTATGTCGAGGAGTTTGGAGGATCTATGGGCATAGGGAGAAAGGAGAAATGAACTTATGTATCATGTCAATCAACATTTTCAGGTCTCACAGGATAGGTCAATGGTATTGCTGGCTTTTTATTAAAATCTCTTGAGCAAGCTTTTCTCATATCATAAGCATCTTCGTCAGGATCTCCAGAATAATATTCTAGAACAGTGCTGTACACTATATTTATTGGCAATGGGCAGGGCACATAGCTCGAAGAACCGAATGGCCGTTGGGGCAGGCGGGTTCTAGAGTGGCGATCACGTACTGGACGACGCAGCAGGGGTAGGCCTCCCGCAAGGTGAACCGACGATCTGGCTCGCGGGAAGCGGATGGATGCGGGCGGCTCAATATCAGTGTGTGTGGAGAACCTTGGGTGAGGCCTATGTCCAGCAGTGGACGTCTCTAGGCTAACATGATGATGATATCTTGGTGTATACTAAACAAAATTCAGAAAATTAAATTTTAAAATAACACCGAAAACGTGTAAATATTGTGGTATGGTATGGTACTATGTGCGTGGTTAATTAATGCAATATAAGTTGGTACTTTCATATATTGTTATGTGTTTGTATTTTTTATATTTTCAATAACTCGTTAGTAATATTTAATTGATTGGTTAATGTATCGTTATTAATCAATGAATTATGAAATACGTGAAGTGTGTAAATACATTAACGCCAATTCTTACAATTTGTTAATTAGCTTAACCATAATCAAATTAATGAGATGAATAGTGTGAAAGCATTTAATCATTAGCTTTGTAATATTTTAATGAAAATATACCTGCGTTACATGACTGTCTCCGCGGTCCAGTGGATAGCGTATGCGTTTGCTGATCGGAGGTCCTGGGGTTCGATTCCCTGGTCGGGCAAAATTGTTACTGAGATTTCCGAATTCTCAGTAGCAGCACGGAGTCTGGTGATATGCCTGGTAGCGGCAATAGGCTCGCCCCCTGTTAGGTGGGACCTAAAACTCCATGGCGAAATGTGGGTGTAAGATTACATGCAACTGTAGTAAATGTCAGATGTGTACCGTACGTATCTTACGATACCCATAGAATGATGAACTAATGAAAATAAGAGTATACAAAGCAAATAATATACTTTCGAAGAATCTTCAATCATCATCAAGACATGCTTGACCTTGTGTGGAGTTCATAAGTATTTTTTTATAGACTCCCGCCTGTATCCCCGAAGAGGTAGGCAGAGGTGTAATATTACACCCACATTTCACCATGAATTTTTGGGCCCACGTAAGGGCGAGCCTATTGCCGTTACCGGGCACATCACCAGACTCCGTGCTGCTACTGAGAATTCAGAAAAACTCAGTAACACTTTTGCCCGAGCCGGGGATCGAACACGAGACCTCCCAATTCTACGCGTACATTTATTCCGCGAGGCCAACGAGGTCCTAGCAAATAATATATTTTAGAAGAGTCAGAAAACTCGACACCAAACCCTTTACCAACCCTTTTGACGAGCTTGGTATAGTAACCTTAATCTTCCTATTGATTCACAGTGATACTGTGAAGCGTGGCAGCGATAGCCTAGTGGAGATACCAACAGACTCCCATGCAGAGGGTATCGGGTTCGAATCCTAGGCGCGCACCAGTGACTTTTCGGAGTTATGTGCGTAATGAATTATTAACTATCGCTTACTCCGTGCCTCGCAGAGCACGTTAAGCCGTCGTTCCCGGTTGTCATGAAGATCTTTGACAGTCGTCATAGGGCGTCAGTACCTTCTAAATAAACTGACACTAGTTTAAACCATGGAATACTGCTATCCCTTCGGGTTGCGGAGATCAGACAGGTAGTCGCTCAGTGAAAAAGCTAATATTCAGTCAAATCTGTTTAAACTAATAAGGGGATCCCAGATTGAAACTGGGATAACGCTAGGAGGATGATGATGATGAGTGATACTGTAAAGCAAATTAGGAGAGGATTCAATCGAGCAACGTGAAGGATTTATACCTCATACAAAATAATAAGTCTCTCCACGACCACGCTAGGTGCAAGACGAGCGAAACGTCGGAAACAAATAGGTATTTATACCTTAAATAAGTTAAGTTAACGCGATCAAGACCCGCTAAATTATTTTGTATGATGTATACAAATCGCGAAAGTTTAAAATCGATTATTACAAACCGCTACGGGCCGGAATATGTGAAAGAGTCTCTCCGCGACCACGCTCGATGCAAGACGAGCGAAACATCGGAAACAAATAGGTATTTATACCTTAAATAAGTTAAGTTAACGCGATTAAGATCCGCTAAATTATTTTGTATGATGTATACAAATCGCGAAAGTTTAAAATCGATTAGGACTGTTTAAAGGTAGCAAAGAAACAGAATGTTCCAATTCAGTCGAGTTCCAATGGCGTGACACTTTTTTTAGATATATATATAGATATAAGATGTTATGTAATATTTTTCTTTGTACCTAGAGGACCTCGGCAGGCGGCGTAGTTAACGAACCATAGCCGATTCCATTAAAGATATCGTTCATCACGTTACGCAGAGGAAATGTAATTCAGGATCAAACTACACAGTATTTATAAGTTAGTTTTATTTGATGTCTGTATACTTTTTTTTTATGTCATAAGCGGCAAACGAGCAGACGGATCGCCTGATGGTAAACAATTACCGTCGCCCATGGACACAAGCAACATCAGAGGAGTCACAAGTGCGTTGCCGCCCTTTGGGTTAGGAAAAGGGATGGGAGTAGGAGTGGGATGAGGGAGAAGGAATAGGGGATAGGGCCTCTGGCACTCTCACTCACCGAACGAAACGCAACAATATAGGTACTGTTACTTTACGTCGATTTTCTGTGAGAGGTTAGTACTTCCCTGGTTGAGCCGGCCCATTCACGCTGAAATCAGCAAGGCTCTACTACCTATTACGTCATAAATTTAAATAAAACTTTTTTAGGACTAGCTTTTATCTGCGTTTAATATAGGATAACAGTACTCGTCAATACGACCCCAAACTGATTGGGTTTGTGTCGTTATAATAATAATAATATAATATAATAATATTCTACTACATACACACATCACCATCTAGTCCCAAGCTAAGCAGAGCTTGTGTTATGGGTACTAGATAATGGATAAACATACATATTATACATAGAAACACCCAGACTAAGACAAACATCCATGTTTATGCACACAAATGTTTGACTTGAGCGGGAATCGAACCCGCGACCTTCGGCGTAGCAGTCACTTGCACTCCCGCCGCGCCAACCGGTCGTCAATAATGCTAATACTTCCAATAATACTTCCTATAGCCACGCAACTCGTCTACGATAGGCTGTAATGATGATTTGGGGGAAACATCAAGGGCGTCGCCAATGGGGCCGGCGAGACTCAGCTACCCTAGAAGTTCAAAATCGTTGACAAATGTAAAGCAACCGGGAATCTACTTCTTTACATAAAAAATAAGGCATAATATTGTATGGCATAACGTTTTCTCATAACTATTAAAGGCATGATTATACTGTAGCTAAATAATACTTAAGCATAATGCAAAGTATAGCATAACCTATCATTCGGTCTAAATTGGTTCGGGAAATCATATTTATTCGTCCAATAATCATGAGCCAGAATTTTATTTGGCATAATGGTAGGCATAAGTAATAGTGTGAATGAAATAACGATAGGTTAAGGTGCGGCCGGCTTTAGTGTCACAAATATCTACGAGAAATGACTTCACTGCATACAGAGCTACTAATTTATTTGTGAAGTGGAAAGAAATAAAACTACGTTCGCTACACCATTCAGTTTCTAAACGATTTAACAGTACAGTTGAACTATTCAGATAAATCGTACGTCTCTATAGCCTACACATTTTCAGACAAAAATGTGCGTTCCACGTTCATGTATATTCTAGTTTTGTTACTGTGTATTAAAAATTGGGCAAGTGCGAGCCGGACTCGCGTACGAAGGGTTCCGTACCATCATCTATAAAAGAAAATCACGTTCGTTGTATGTATACTTAAATTATTTTTAAGTTTCTACCTGTTTATTAAGATCGAGTAACAAATTGCTTAAAAAATTATTATTTTTTTTTTTTAATTTAATTATTTATTTTGAAAGGTAATATACAACTACATATTATTCTGTGAAAATTTAAAGCATCTACCTGTTGCAGTTAGTAATTTTGAGCACAAAATACCAAAACAAAACACGTTTTTTGTATGAGACCCCCCGTATGTTGTTATAGCGGTAACCAAAATACATAATTTGTGAAAATTTCAGCTTTCTAGCTAGCACGGTTTATGAGATACAGCATGAGTCAGTCACCCAGACAGTGACAGACAGACGGACAGACAGACAGCGGAGGCTTAATAGGGTCCGTTTTTTACCTTTTAGGTACAGAACCCTAAAAACTGACAAAACTGATATAACACGAGCCCACTTGTGTAATTTCAATTTTGCGAGCGACTAAAACCAAAGAGCAGAGAGAAAAAGCTATGCTTGACCTAAACGCCTTTTCAATTCTCATTAATGAATGAAGGGACTTGATGATAAGAGTATTAAAGTCTTTTTCTTTATAATAAACTAGCTTTTGCCCGCGGCTTCGCGTGCGTTAAATTCGGGGTAAGACATATATCTACTTTCAGTCTCAAGTTGTGTGAAGACACTCCTGATTATTCTAAAGAGTAAGAAGCTCTATAATCCTATAGGTACAACCTTAACAAAGTAACTCGGTCAGTATCCACGACAAATGTCAAAGCCATGTTTCAATACATGTCCAATATATATCTATAAACACTTTCGCATTTATAATTTTAGTAGGTAGCGAAAATCGTTTCAGCCGTTTGAGCGTAGTATATAATTATTAGTTTAGATATGCGAACAACGTCATACAATCAACATGCATACAGCTCAGGGAAATCGACGGAATCGGCCTTCGTGAACCAGATAGAAGCTGCTATACTACAAAAAAGCATCTGTCCTTCACCTTCATTGACATAGAAGGAGCCTTTGACAAGACAAACTTCTCCAGCATAAGCAACGCCCTAGCCAGACATGGTGTGGATCCGATGCTCATACAGTGGATCCAAAACATGCTCAGCAAAAGGGTAGTGCGCCTGCACGGCGACTCCCAGACAGCCTTGATAACTAAAGGTTGCCCGCAGGGCGGTGTTCTCTCCCCGCTATTGTGGAACTTAGTCATCAATGAACTCATAGACAAACTCAACGCGAGATATTTTTACACAATAGGATATGCAGATGATCTGACCATTCTCACCTCAGGTAAGGTAACTAGTACAGTGTACGACCTTACTCAACAGGCTCTACGCATAGTAGAGTGGTGGTGTAATGAGTACGAATTATCAGTAAACCCGACCAAGACCGAACTAGTTATGTTCACACACAAACGCGCACTGGGTACTTACCGACTGCCCAGGCTATTCAACACAGAGCTCAAGCTGTCTACCGAGGTAAAGTACCTGGGCGTCACTCTTGACAGCAAGTTGATATGGAACAGCCACATGGAAAATAAGCTCAATAAAGCCAGCATCGTCTTCTGGCAGTGCAAGAAGATGATAGGTAAACGATGGAGCCTATCCCCCAAAATTGTCTTATGGCTCTATAAGACAATAATACGTCCTATGATAAGCTACGGCGCAGTAGTGTGGTGGCCTCGGACCAACCTAACAACGGCCGTCAACAAGCTTCAAAAGCTTCAAAGACTTGCATGCCTAGCAGCCACGGGCTGCATGAAAACTACACCTACAGCGGCACTCGATGTGTTGCTGGACTTGCCTCCATTGCACCTGTTCATACAACAGGAGGCAACGATGTCGGCGATCCACCTAAGAGCTCTGAAGCTCTGGAAAGACACTAACACACCGCACACTAGCAACTTAAACACACTCTTTAAAGAAGTTCCTCTCACACAAGCCATTGGCGACCGAATACCGAAACAATTTGTTTTCGACAAGAAATACAAAATCCAACTGTACGAGGATCTACACGAGGGAGCGGTTGGCCACACTCGTTGTGGCCATGATCTTCACTGATGAGTCTAAGACGGATACAGGTACGGGTTCAGGAGTATTCTCCGAGGACCTAAACATCAACATCGCAGCACCGCTGGGAGCCTACAACACGGTCTACCAGGCCGAATGTTTTGGCATAATCCTAGCTGCCACAGCAATCATGGCACGCGAGGTTAGGGAACGATCCATTAGGATCCTCTCAGATAGTAAGGCTGTCCTCTCAGCCCTCAAAAGCCATACTATCACCTCGGCACTCACGCTTGAATGCCACCAGAAACTAACAGAGGTAGGTAAACAAAACAAATTAACACTGCAATGGATCAAGGGCCACAGTGGCTCAAGAGGGAATGACGCAGCCGACGTACTTGCCAGAAGAGGGGCCACTTTAGAGGTGGTGGGACCCGAGCCCATTATTCCCCTCCCTTCTGGTTTTCATCGCAACTTGGTAAGGAATAGGACCAGGACCCAACACAACCAGTCCTGGATTGGTATTGAAACATGTAGGCAGGCCAAGGAGGCTCTTCCCGCAGTAGACGGTGAGATAGCCAAACAAATCCTCCGGCTGTCCAAACAACAACTGCGGACAGTCACGGCCGCCTACACAGGACACGGATTCTTTAATAAACACCTATTTACTATAGGTATCACCGACAGCCCGCTGTGCAGGGCCTGTATGGCAGCAGACGAGACGGTAGCCCACCTGCTCCTCGACTGCCCTGAGGTCGCACAGTACAGGCAGCAGTACCTGGCAGGATACAGCACCCCGAGGGAAGCAGTGGGCTACATCAAGAGTCTGCTGGCCTTCCTCGAAGAGCTGGGGTGGCTCGATTGAAGACACCATTCCCACCCGCACGCAAAATACACGCCAAGACGTGGAGTTGCGGAAACAGCCCGTGCCATCAAGTATCAAGTATGCGAACAACGTTATCACCGTGCACAATATGAAAATATGCATGATGTGACAGTACTGACAGATAGCTCATGCGCAGCACTCAATTATTCGCGCATGCGTTCTTACTTCCAGGAGGAAAATTTCTGCCGTACAAACTTCTATCCTCCCTACAATCCCTCCCAATTTAATTTTTGCAACTCATAGTAGCCTATGTCCGTCTCCATGGTCCAATATATCTCTATATTAAATTTCAACAAAATCGGTTGAGCAGTTTTCGCGTGAAAACGGAACATACATACATACACACTTTCAAATTTATAATATTCGTAGAGATAGAGATAGAGATAAAGAGAAGATGGGAAAAGTTTGCTTGGACTTCAGGTACAAATACTTAACATGGCATTTTTCTTTCGTGTGAATGTGTGGCCAACTCTGGTGTCGCAGTTTTCAGACCGCCCGAAAGTCCCCGACATGGCCTAACGATCCTTATCCTTAGACAGGAACAGGGACCGACAGCTTTACGTGCCGTCCGAAGCACGGTAGCGCTCAGATGTAAATGCCACACATGGTCACCCATCCAAGTGGCGGCCTGTGCAAGCGTTGCTTAACTTTGCCGATCTGTTAGGAGCGGCAAGCCAAGTCTCGCTATGGGCGCTACATGGCATTGATCTGTAAAGTATGTAGCATGCTTTTACTCGCGCTGTATACTTTCTTATGAAATAAACTTTAGTGAAATGTGTTATTTTTATTATTGTCTAACATCCAGTTCCAATATTTGATATTTTTTTATAGACTCACGCCTGTATCCCCGAAGGAGTAGACAGAGGTGTAATATTATACCCACATTTCGCCATGAATTTTTAGATCCCACGTAATAGGCGGGCAAAGTGTTATTGGGTTTTTCCGTTAGTAAATTCTCAGTAGCGGTACGGCAATAGGCTCGCCTATTGCCGTACCGCCGTACCGGGCACATAACCAGACTCCGTGCTGCTACTGAGAATTTCCTAACGGAAAACCCAATAACACTTTGCCCGACCCGGGAATCGAACCCGAGACCTCTCAATCCCACGCGCACATTTATGCGCGAGACCAACAAAGTAATGTCCGTGGATTTGGTTATGACAGATACATAGTTGACATAAACATCATACAAAATATGCCTCATACGTATTGCTAGTAGCTAAATCTATGGATAGATCAAAAATTGCGATCGGCCGTAAGCCATTCACCGCGACGGATAATTAACTTTCTATTTACTAACATTGATGTGGGAAGCTTTATCTTTACATATTTAGCTTATTCAAGATTATCGTCAATTTATATGCTTGCGTGGTCCAGTGGATAGTATGCGGCTGCTGATCGGGAGGTTCCGGGTTCGATTCCCGGAACGGGCAAGATTTACTAAGTTTTTTTCCGAATTATCAGCATCACGGAGTCTGACAATCTCGACCCCTATTATGTGGGACCTAAAAATTAGGGTGTCATATTACATCCCTGCCTACCCCCATCGGGGATACAGGCATGATGCTATAAAAAATATAACAACTTATATAGAGGTTGAAACAGATGAATGGCATTTATACACTGTATCATTTAACTTTGAGTTTTCTTTCGATTGTCTCATTTACACGTATAAGAAACGAGTGAAACAGAGAATAGCCATTTTTCTTGGTGTTGTGTGTGGAGAATGCGTGTGCGTGCGTGTGTGGATGTGTGGTGAGTCATATTTCTGAGAAGTTATTTCTCGTGGCCCTCTCTGACAAACGGATGAAACTCGCAGTGAATGAAATAAGAAGTTCTTTGAGCGATGATCGCTGTGACTGCGGGTCAAGTTATAAGAATCCTACTAATACTCGGAATAAAAAACATAGGTTGCATGTTTCAATATTAGGATGTTTGTAACGCAACCTCTTAAACACGGGACAATTGATTTGTATGAAGACAGAATAATAAGACTGTTTATTACCTCGTATAAATTAACACCTAATTTTGTTTATAAATTAACACCTAATTTAATTTGACATTGGGCTGGAGTGGAGCTTTGTCCAGGGTTTCAGATGTTGGATGTGGGCATTTACGCTGTATTGGTTGAATGACCAGACTCCTCATATCTATAAATTATATCGACAGAAATACCTGCGCGATATGTTGGCGATTAAGAGCATTCATATTTTAATAATCCTCTACTAACAGTCGTTGCGTTTGTACTCTATCAACCTGCTTTATGTTGCAATCAACTTAGAGGGCTTGTCTTAAACGCATTACTTCCAAAATACTAAGAGGACTAATACTACGAAACAGAATTTCCAGCAGATAGAACTCTACGTAACATTACAACAACAACTTTTCAGACCATGATTTATCCCTGAATACTTATTAAGTCCACATTATGAAACTCAGGACCTTAACTTTCTTGTAAAATGAACCCCATTTTAGACGTAAGTTCCAAAATGTTCTAGTTAACCTAATAAAATCAGGATTGCTCAAGATTATATAAATCATGAAGTAATAAAAGATTATCCATTTATGGTAATATACTGTAACGATCGACTCGCTTCTCGTTTTACCCTTGCACCCGAGTACTGAACGGAATCGTTCACTCACTCGGCCCTTTTAACTTCTTCACGCCTTTTTTGCTTTGAAATATGGCCTTTGGAACTTACGTATTTTGAGTTCTCGTTATGGACTTATACCACTAGGCTATTCTTTTGTTAATCATACTGGAAGTCTGAGAGCTTTTCCTCTGGGAGGCACATTCTCGTTTAAGTTTCTGTTTGGAGAAAATGTTGTTTCTTGTTTTAGATGTTACATTTTTGGTAAGACATTGGTATTTATATTATGGGCGATTTGAAGTTTTCGTGACATAAGTTTGCAAATGGTTTTCGTTTTAAACTTTAGATGGGCTTGAGTTTTTGTCGATTATTTAGTAGTAGCTGCATAGAGATGGAAATGTGGTTGACAATAACGGTACGATGGCACCATAAATTTGTACAGATATCTGTTTGTAGCTCTGCCCGCGAGGATTTCGGCGATCGCCATGAAAAAGCCTATGTGCTTATTATACGTCATGTTATTCTCATGTATTAGCTGCACTGTTTTTTCTGCGGCGAGGGCTGCGAGTTCGACCCCTACACAGGTTAATACTTTGTGGATCACAGTTATTTGTCTGGAGATTCTTTGTGCGCGTTGATTGAAAGCTAATATTTCGATAAGCGATAACTATAATTTCTTGTATAAAACTAAAGAGTCATCAACATCGTCCCAACGTTATTTATTTATTTATTAGGTATACCAACAATTGTAACAATAATACATACATTAATATGAGAAAAGTGACAAGAGCTAATTGTACAATTACTTATATGTAGGTATACACCGCTTGCTAACACATACATTTATTATAATTTTTTAACGGAAGATAAACTATTACAGACAAATACAACAACAAGTTATGCATAAAAAAACAACATTTTCTTAAAGTGTACAGCAAAGTATACAAAATAATTACAAAATATTAACTACACAGTGTCACTTAAACTTGGTAACAATTGATGACTTAAACTTAGCTAAAGACATAAAGTGTACATCTATTGATTCACTGCAATCATTGTACAGCTCACATATTCTGGACACCGGTGAGTTAGCTCCTTGAACGGTTCTACGGAATGGGCGGGAGAGAGGTTTTATAGGCTTACGAGGTATTCGGTATGGAACTCTGATCTGATCTGGTATAGCTGCATCTAGGACTTAGGTATGGTCCTAGAGCCTGGCGTCTGCTTACAAGTCTAACAGATTTGATAGCATATCAGCTTTATAAAACTAAACAGTAATACTTATTATGCACTAGGTGGGTTACTTATTTTTGTGGTGGCACTGTGGAAAGACTTTAAAGGCAGCAATAGCCTAGTGGATATACCAACAGACTGCCATGCAATGCTGACTCCACGGCGCGCACCAATGACTTTCGGCGTTATGTATTGCTTGATTGTTAATTATAGCTTGTCCCGTGCCTCGGAGAGCATGTTAAGCCGTCGGTCCCGGTTGTCATGAAGATCATTGACAGTCATTACAGGGCGTCAGTACCTTCTAAATAAACTGACACTAGTCTAAACCATGGAATATACCTTCGGGTTGCGGAGGTCAGACAGGCAGTAGCTCTGTGGAAAAGCTAACATTCAGGCAAATCCGGTTAGACTAGAAAGCGGACCCCAGATTGAATTTGGGATAACGCTAAGAGAATGATGACAAGACTTTTCAAGCCGTTTCGACCCCGAAGTTTGGTTGAAAATTATGTTCAGCTCTCCCTTATGGCATTCCGGGTCAACTCACTAAAACCACCGCGGTGTACGTAAAGGAAATCGCGGTGCGCATACTCTATCGCAACCCCGGCCAGGATTCGGTCCACCGTTTAGAGTTACCGGGCCCCATCAAGTAGGCTCCTGCCACCAATCACAAGGAATGATATCGAATGTCGTACCAACAAAGAAGATAAACAAGGCACTTGTTTTTCTACTATAAAATCATTTATTGACCCGGTAATCTTATTTTTGTTTTCAACTCCGTCAATATAATAAGCCACTTACTCCATTCAAAACAGGTCAAATTAGATGTTAATTTGTTTTGAAGTGTCGCTCTTTATTGGATCTCTTAAAGCTTTGATATTGTAAAGGCGAGTGTCTGTTGATTTAGCTTTATTTATCTTCGTGAGGACTGCATCGTTGGTCTCGCGGCATAAATGTGCGCGTCTGATTGGGAGGTCTCAGGTTCGATTCCCGGGTCGAGCAAAGTGTTATTGGGCTTTTCCGTTAGGAAATTCTCAGTAGCAGCACGGAATCTGGTAATGTGCCCGGTACGGCAATAGGCTCACCCCCTATTACGTGGGACCTAAAACTCATGACGAAATGTGGGAGTAATATTACAACTCTGCCTACCCCTTCAGGGATACAGGCGTGAGACTATATTATCTTCATGAGGAAAGCAATGGATTGGTGACAATTTTGTGATTTATTAAGATATATTATTAGAATTGTGGGTCTAATAATGTGAACCGCTAGTATTGATGGTGGACACCCATTGAAACAATGGGAACAAAGAACTCCCAGTCTAGCAACAATAATTTGGGGATCGTGGATCACACAAAAAGTTGTATCTTGAGGACTCAAACCCACAAAACTCCTTGCAGTGCTAATCGGCGAGGCGAGGGCTTCAATCTCTATGCCATACGTGCACTTGAAAGAAGCTTGCTTATTTATTTCTCGCACGCGTTGCACTCATTGCACATCATCATCAGCCTTTAACAGTCCACTGCTGGACTAGGCCACTCCTTTGAAAGGAGGAATTGGCCTACTATACCACGCTGGTCAAACCGGTTGGTATAGGGTTTGTATCAAGTTTTCCTTCTCTTACAAAGCTGTTCTCTGCATAATATACTCCCTCTGTCGGCTCTTACGACACCTATGGGATGATATGGGGTGGTAACATTCCGTATTCTTAATCCATCACCACACGGACGCTCATTGCACACCCTGACAAAAAAGAGTATGTAGATAAGAAACACAAGCTTGCCTCAGACACATTAAAGCATTTTCTGAAGCATTCGCCTTCACATTTATGTAAATATATACAAACTGACTAGTTTAACCTAGAAAATCCATCGAAACCTAAACTGTTGCGTTTCGTTCGGTGACTGAGAGTGCCGGAGGCCCTATCCCCTATTCCTTCTAAAGGTAGTAGAGCATTGCTGATTTCAGCATGAATGGGCCGGCTCGACCGGGGAAGGATTATTCCTTTTCCCTCATCCCACTCCTTATTCTATCCCTTTTCCCAACCCCAAGGGGTGGCAACGCACTTATGACTCCTGTGGTGTCGCTTGTGTCCATGGGCGGCGGTAATTGTTTACCATCAGGCGATCCGTCTGCTCGTTTGCCGCCTACTGCTATACAAAAAAAAGAATAGAAATCTAAGATCACAAACAGTTCACGTCCACATTATCATGCTAAATAAAATACTGCCAAGGAAATTGGATTAGATCGCACTTGAAAACAACTCAATAAAATGATATTTACGAAGTCGTATGTCCTACTTACGTCGGTTCATTTACCGTGCGATGCTCGACTGGTGTAAGCCAACCCTACGATGTTTCCGGAACGTACATTTGATTTGACGTTTCGAGGGAAAAATGTTCAAGAAAATCGTTTAAAGGGATGATGGAACGGAAAATCGATTTGCGTTGTGCGGGTGAAACAATGATTGGTGGAAAAGTATCTACCAACGTAGTAGATATAATTTATAGAAATTACACACATAGCTTCACACAGGAGTATTACACATCCACACTGGGACAGTTATGTTTCAGTCTCAATGTAATAGGAGGTGAGCCTATGGCCATCTACCGAGCACATTATTAAGCGAGCGAGCGATAATTAACGTCTTTAAATACACACATAACTTCGAAATGTCAGAGGTGTTTGCCCGGGGTACGTGGGATTCAAACCCGAGACCGTCGTCTCGGCAGTCCGTTACGTACACCACTAGGCTATCGCCGCTATTAGAAATTACAATCAATATGAGATGCAGAGTGCAAGTGCAAGTGTGCCGCAGTGGCTTAAACCGTCGCTTCGTCGTTTAGAACTACACCGTGATTGTGAGTTTGATCCCCGCAACCGATTTTTATCTCGTGTGGACAACAAATTGTTGTTTTACTTCATTGTTCGTTGATGATTTAATGGACTGGATTGACTGCCTCGTTGGTCTCGCGGCATAAATGGTAGGTTTGGGAGGTCTCGGGTTCGATGCCCGGGTCGGGCAAAGTGTTATTGGGTTTTTCCGTTAGGAAATTCTCAGTAGCAGCACGGAGTCTGGTAATGTGCCCGGTACGGCAATAGGCTCACCTCCTATTACGTGGGACTAAAATAATGCTGGCGAAAAGTGGTTGTAGCACCTCTGCCTATCTCTTCGGGGATACAGGCGGTGAGACTATAAATAAATAAAAATAAATGATTTAATGGTAAATCTCTCACGGTAAGGGATTAATTCCTAGCGCAGAAGTTGTTTTAATTTTATTGCTGCTTGACTGATTTGGTGATAATTTTTTCTTACAGAACTTGTGGGTGTAATAATACACCTCTGCCTACCCCTTCGAGGATACAGGTGTGAGCCTATATACTAAAAAAATAACTTTATTGAACAGCTCATGATGGCATCAAGTAACATATTTTAGGTATAATATATATATACACACATCAACAAAGTCTAGGGATATTTTATATTTCATCAAATATCTAAAAATCTATGAAGAATTTTCTGATACAGTAAATAGAAGAATCATAGATTATTTTAAGGTCTTTAATAAAAATAAAAAACATTTCGTGTTTTTTTTTTGTTTTAAATAAAAAAAATAATTTTTTTAATCATCATGGAAAATTAGTATGATAACAACAAACATTTCTTCTTAAAAAACTATTAATTTTAATAAAAATGGAAAAAATCTTGTAAAATCTAATCATTAATAATCAGTGTTGCCACCTCTTACATTGATTACACATCGACATCGATTGTTAATACTTAAAATTAAATTGTCAATGTCTTGCTGCGGTATGAGGTCCCATGTCCTTTGCAAGTGTTCGTAAAGTTGTTGTTCAGTCGTCAAATTTGGTGGAAAATCTCTCAAAGCTTTTCGTTGTAACATGTCCTAGGCATGTTCGATAGGATTTAAGTCGGGCGACTGTGCAGGCCAATCCAAAACTTGAATATCATGCTCTCGGAGTCGATACCAGCCGCGCCGTATGGCAAGGAGCATTATCGTGCATGAGTAGAAATTCATGGCCTATTTGAGTTCTGTGTGGGACAATAACGGGCTCTACTACCTCCTCGTGGTATTTTTGTGCAGTCATGCTGCCTTGGATCCAAACGAGTTGGGTTCGTCCGCCAAGACGAATTCCTGCCCACACCATGATTGTCCCGCCTTGGTATGGGTGGACCTCCTGAGGGTGCCGTAGACGGCTAACTCTCCCTGGAGCTCTCCAAACGCGTGTTCTTCGTGAATCCGGGTGAAACCCAAACCGGGACTCATCGGTGAACAGCACCAAAGACCATTGTTCGTCACTCCATGGTAAATGCTCCCGAGCCCACGAAAGCCGCCGACCGCGATTGCCACGTCGCAATGCTGGAACACGCAATGGTCTTCGAGCATGAAGATCAACTTCATGTAACCTTCTTCGCACGGTTTGGTCGCTTACCAGCAGCTGGTGGTCCTCCTGGAGCCTTTGCACTAGTTGCAGCGCTGTGATATTGGGTTGTCTTCTGGCGGTCATTTGGAGAAATCGATCCTGTCTCTGCGTAGTAACACGATATCTACCTGTGTGCTGTTCGGCCACATCTCCAGTACTGCAATAACGTGACCACAACCTTGATATCACATTTTGACTGGTATGTAGGACCTCAGCAACGACGCGTTGAATTGCACCATTTTCTAACATGCCCACGGCTCGTAACATTTCATCTCGACTCAAATGACGATGTGATATGACTTTTAAAGTTCGTACGTCACGTTAAATTAAAAAAGAAAAACAATTAAAAAGCCTTTTCATTAATAATTATAATAAAACAGTTTTAACTTTCTTTAATGTAACGAATTACTAGCAAATTTGCCGCCATATTTTGTTTATTATTTTGTTTTTTTTCTTTCCATGTTCAAATTTTGAAAATAGAATAAAAGAGGTTTTAATCTGTATATAAACTTTTTGTGGAAACTAACAAGGTTCTAAACTATAAACTCGTAAATAATTTAGGATTAAGATATCCCTAGACTTTGTTGATGTGTGTATATACACGCTGATTTTTTATTGGTTTAAAAGTTATAAAAGTCTATAACTCTAGAAACTACGTAGTAACACACGACTCGATCGAGCGCGTCGGCGCACTGTACCTAAAACAGCTGTTGAACTTACGCGGCGAGGTCAACAGCTGTTTTATACAGCGCACTAGCGCGTGTAACAGTAGGCAACTACCTACACATAAAGCACGTATCAGTCAGCACAGCACTAAGAAGTACGGATGGATAGTGATATCTAATTTACATACTTACAAAACACAAATTAATTAGATGACAACTTCAATTTAAAGCACATAATAATGATTAAAATAATAAACACATGTAACTAAATAGCTGTACCTATTCCTTCGTAAGTCAACAGAAATAAGCTGTGGGTTCACGCAATCATAATAAACTAGTAGGAGAAAGAACGAAGAACTTATTATTAGTTACGTAGTAGTCGTAGGTACATAATCATTTTCAATAACTAGTAAAAGCCGAATTTAGATAGATAGATAGATAGATAGATAATACACTTTATTGTACACCAACATAAAATCGTACAGTAGGTACATTGGTAAATTAACTAATATCTATGTACAATCGGCGGCCTTATCGCTAGATGCGATCTCTGCCAGGCAACCTTAGGATGGACAGAAATAGTGTAAACAGTCATGTGTGGCGGTGGTGTAGTTTAATAATTAAATAAAGAAAAACATACTATTAAATAAAAATAAAATATATAAATATATACATTTAATAACCATATATATTATATACCTACTTATATACAATACATACATACACAAATTATTATTACTATATATATTATACATACATATATATATATATATACAAATACTTATAATATGCAGGACATACTAAATATATTTGTACCAATAAAAATAAAAGAATACCAGAACCATTCAGATACAATGACTAGATGTTATACATAAACGAGTAGCAAGACATTCAATATACTTAGTCATTATTTTGTTTGCATTTCTGATGTTAGATGGAGAGGTAATGCTTTTTTATCATTCCCTTAAATATGTTTAGAGATTTTGCGCTTCTAATCTCTACTGGCAATGCATTCCACAGGCGCACAGCCTGAACAGAAAAGGATTTGTCAAAGTAATTTGTGGAATGCATTGGCATTTCCAACGTCAAATACCTGGACGACCTCAAGGACTTTACATGTGTGTCATTAAGGAACTTAAAACGTTCTTTGAGGTAAGAGGGGGTACTAGGATTAAACAGGACATTGTATAATAATGTAAGAATGTGAGTATTCCTGCGAAGACGAATTGGCAGCCACTTGAGCCTGAGGCGAAATTCTGAAACGTGATCATATTTGCGAAGTCCAAATATAAATCGTATGCAAAAATTTTGGAGACGCTCAAGTTTGTCTAGCTGCTCTTCGTTGGGGTCAAGATAGCTGACATCAGCGTAGTCAAGTATAGGCAGAAGCAGAGATTCTGCAAGCGCAATTTTAGTGGCAGTTGGAAGGAAGTTGCGTAATCTACGCAATGAACTTGCAGATGCAAATAGTTTGCGACTAGTTTCTTGCAACTGTGGTCCCCAAGACAAGGTTTCGTCAAAATAGATCCCGAGATTTTTAACTGATTTGCTGAAAGGTAGAACTTTTCCATCAAAATTTATTCGCGGAAGATCGGACCAACTAATTTTTGAGATCATTCTGGGGCTACCTATAATGATCAGTTGGGATTTATCGGGATTTACTAAGAGTCCGTATTTCTTGGTCCATTCACAGATCCGCGCCAAGTCGGTGTTAATAGTTGAACAAGCTTGTGCTAACTTATTTAAGGGAGCTTGCGTATAGATCTGTAAATCATCTGCGTAAAGGTGGTAGGAAGAAAGTAATTGGTTTGAGATAGAATTAATGAATATTGCGAAGAGTAACGGAGATAGCACGCCACCCTGTGGTACACCAGCATTCGTGTTAGACCATGATGAATACGAGTCTTCGATGCGTATACGCTGCCGGCGACCAAACAGGTAACTATGAAACCAGTCAATTGCCGCTGGAGATATGTTAAGAGAGCGCAAGATGCCAAGTAGGATATGGAAATCTACAGTGTTAAAAGCATTGCTAAAATCGAGTAAGGACAAGACCGTAAGATTCCCATAATCCATACCTCGCCTAATGTCATCAGTAACATGAACCAATGCAGTAACGGTACTGTGGCCGGGGCGGAAACCAGATTGATAGGGATTCAGGAGCGAATTTTTACGAAGGAAAGAACTGAGTTGGGTGTGGATCAGACGTTCAAGGACCTTTGACAGGAAGGGAAGTATGGATATGGGACGGTAATCTGCAAAGGAACAAGGCTTAGATTTCTTAGGCAAAGGGATAATGAGTGCCTCTTTCCACGCAGATGGAAATATACCACGGACAACGGAATGGTTAAGGATATGACATAGGACTGGAAGAATTTCATCTAGGATAGGAAGGATCATTTTGCGGCTAATACAGTCATTACCGACTGCATTGGATGTAGCTGCCAGTATACTCTTCTTAACATCACAGGCGGCAAATTGCGAGAAGACAAAAGGAGAGTAATTTGGGGTTGGTAAGGAAGAAAGATGTTGTAAGGTATATCTTTTCATATTACCATCAAAATTGGACGAAGTAGTGAAATGTATGTTGAGAGAATCGAGGTTGACGTTATTCGGAATGGGTTGATGTCGTGTCTTACCAACTCCCAGAGTTCTTAGAAATTGCCAGACTTTTGCTGGATCACCATTTTCAACGGATTTATGAATATGTTGGCGTTGCGCTTTCCTACACACCTTGTTGCAGTGATTTCTGATCTCAACGTATTTTTCTTGGTTTAGCGGGGTAGGCCTAAGCTTAAATTTTGCCTTGGCTGCAGATTTTTTTGCCATGATTTTTTTTATGTCCTCTGTTAGCCAAGGTGCTGGTAAATGCTTTAGTTTAATAGCACGGATTGGCGCGTGCACATCATATAATTTAACGAGGTTACTTGTTAAAATATGGACTTTCATGTCGACACAGTCTGCAGAATAAAGTGGATCCCAGTCAATGTTGGCGGCATCTTCCCGCAGTTTATCATGATCCATGCCACTGAAATTGCGCTGCAGGACTATCGTCGGCTTTGCTTTGGGAGGACGAATCTTGTATGATACAAAAATGAGGTCATGGTAAGAAAATGCATCCGCTGTGCATTGACCATGCCTATGAACGAAATTAAGGGAAGAAACCAGAATAAGGTCAAGAAGAGAAGGAGTAGTATTAGGGAAGTGATGTGTTGCGTTTAAGTTTAAAATTGACAGATTGCAGGACTCTGCAGTACGCCGGAAAGCAGCAGCACGAGAATCCCCTTTAAGGAGGCAGGTGTTGAAGTCTCCCATTATGAGTGTGTGATCATATAAAGGAATTAGGTTTTCCAATATTTGCTCAAAAGAATTAAAAAAATTAACACGACTAGAGGGAGAATAATATACACCTAAAAGTACTTTTATGCGGTGAAGTTCTACTTCCAAAAAGAGATGCTCGCCTGAGTTCGACGGTGGCGGCTGTGGTGACATAGTGACTATGCGATTATTATTTATTATGTGATTTAGGTACTTATTTACTTATTTCTGGCGTGTTTTAAACATGTTATCACAACAATTAGTAAATCAAATCATTTACCTTTACAGTCTTCTGCTTACATCACAATCAATTTACACATTCCGCACTCGGAATACCTACAGCGCATGTTTCTCGCGTTCTCGCGACTCCGTTTCTTCTTTGTACACAAATCTTATAACCTCGATCCACTAATAAAACACTATGGCGTCAGGTCAGGTTGCGGCCTATCAATCCACTAGCGAACACATCAGTAAGGATCCACGATTGTAGTTTTATTACGTAAGACGGACACAGAGTGACAGGAGCGTGATATACGACTGTCCCATTGACCTAATTTCTTAAGACTGAAGGTCAACTTGCGCCCGCGCCACACGGCCGTACCCCGCCGCGCCCCCGCGCCCTGCTGGCGCCCTGCAGCGGAGGGTGGAGCGCGTTCAATGACTAATGCCAGTGTGTTTGTGACACGATCGCACGTACTTCGCCAGTGTGTGGCAAACTGATACTTTGTGTTCTCGTACTATTAAATTAATGAATTTCTCAAGATTTTTTTAGCTTATATTTCAAATATTATTAGCTGGTTAGGTTCTATTAACGATAAGTAATAAGATGGCTTTCGCTCCAAAACCAATTCAAAATCAGCGTATATATATATATATTATTATTTATTATATATATATATATATATATATATATATATATATATATATATATATATATATATATATATATATATATATACAGTGTGTTTCATAAACCCCCGTCTGATCTTGAAAGGTCATATTACTGACTTATCAGGCATACCAGGAAAAATAATAAAAAAAATCTAGGTCATCATAAAACATCAGAATAAATTTCCTTAGCTCAGTGCTAACGAGAAACATTACCCCGAAATTGGCGAAAATTCTGTAAACTAACAACACTCCCCTCAATAGCGGAATCCTTTATGATTCTTAAGGCCCATCCACACGGCACAATTTTACCACTGATCAAATTTTCAATGGAATTGGCTTTGCCCGTCTACACGACACAATCAAATGACTGAATTTCATTCCGTCCACCCAATTGGTTAAAATCTGGTGGTCCGCACACCCGATGAACTTGAGTTGGACGACTGGCGTCTACACGTCACGATTTAATCAAGTGATTTAGTCAAGTTGGACGTAAAATTGTGTCGTGCGGATAGGCCTTTAAATTTATTAAAAATTGTCGACTTTCGCCGCTTACCGTGTCAAAGGGCATGCCGCCTTTTAAAAATAGTGCAATTTTACCGTCAAGCGAGCCGCCGTACACAAAGGGACCGCTCTAGTGATGTTTACGATCAAGAGATAATATCGATTTATTTAATTTTAACATGACATGTTAAAACTAGAATGATAGCCTGCTAGGCTACTAGGCCAATGATAGCCTAGTGATGATACCAACGGATTGCCGTGCAGAGGGTATCGGGTTCGAATCCACGGCGCGCATCAATAATAATACATACATAATAAGATAGTAAGACTTTTCCAAGTTACGTGCGTAATAAATAGTTAATATCCCTGTGTCTCGGAGAGCACGTTAAACCGTCGGAGCAACAGTCATGAAGATCTTTGACAGTCGTCACGCGGAGTCAGTACCCTTAAATAAACTGATTCTAGTCTAAACCATGGAATGTTTTTATTTATTAACAGCAAATAAAAACATAAATTTACACAAAGCTGACGTTTTAGGGGTTTAGCTCCCGATATTCTATCAGGTAAACAATAACATAAAATATCGATAGAAACAGTACTCCAGTGAATACCATTTGTTACATCTCTAATTATTTACCTATTTGATTTACGAATTAACTATTTGCCTTCTTGAACACTCAGTCTTTCGCTAGCTTTCCTTTTGTTTAGACTTCCGCGTGAAATAGTAGATTCGTTAGGTATGTCATATTCAAACCCTGAATACTTTAACATGTTGATGTGCTTAGGTAGGAGTGAATGCAATTATGCAGGTGCTCGTAGGGAGTACGAGGAGCGGTATGCCAGACCACGGGGTCTACCCGTGCCGTCGGAGCGCGCGTTTCAACGGCTTCACCACCGGGTGTACAACACGGGCAGTGCTCGCGATGATTCGAATCGCAATCATGGTGGCAGACCACAAAGTAGCGACGGTGTAGTGGAACAGGTCTTACAATTATTCGCTGAGGATCCCACGCAGAGTACCAGGAGTGCGGCACGTGAACTGGGCACCAGTAACGCGCGAGTGTGGAGGATATTAAAAGAAGACGGACAGCATCCTTTTCACTACCAACGTGTTCACTCACTTATGCCGTCGGACTATGCCCACAGAAGACAATACTGCAACTGGCTACTTGGCAAAGTAGAAGAGGATGCTACGTTCTTGGAGCGCGTGTTATTTACCGACGAATGTTCATTTGTGCGGACGGGTGTTTTCAACTGTCACAATGAACACGTCTGGGCTGTTGAAAATCCACACGCGATGAAAGAAAGCCATTTTCAACATCGTTGGCGCATCAATGTGTGGGCGGGAATCCTCGGCGACCGTATTATTGGTCCGCATTTTTTAAATGAAACCATGAACGGTACCAATTATTTAAGATTTTTGAGGGAAGTTCTAAGTGACGAGTTAGATTCGTTGCCGTTAAGCTTCCACCGCAGCTTGTGGTTCCAGCACGACGGTGCCCCACCTCATTTTTTACGAGCTGTGCGTGAGTATCTTGACGCACAGTTCCCTGGCAAGTGGATTGGACGAAGCGGGCCTATCTCGTGGCCACCAAGATCACCGGACCTAACGCCTTTAGACTTTTACTTGTGGGGACACGTTAAACAAATAGTGTACCAAAAACCGTGTGACACTGAAGAAGAAATGCGTGCGCGTATCGTTTCTGCTTTCCGAAGTTTAAACCCAGGAGTGTTAAGAAGTGTGCGTTCGGATATGGTGCAAAGGTGCCGTAAGTGTCTGGACGTGGGCGGCGGACATGTGGAGAATGACCGTCGCAACTTACAGCAAGTTGATATTTTTATCAATTAAGGTAGGTACCTAGTTACGTAAGATTAAACCAATTAAAAAGTAGGTAGTTATTAATGTAAGTACCGTAGTCATAGCGCGACGATTTTCTCTTAGATGGGTGACCGCGTGTGATATTACATGAAAGCGCTTCCGGGCTTCCGACGGCCTCCAAGAATCGTTAGGCCATGTCGTAGGTATTCGAGCAGTTTGAAAACAGTGACACCAGAGTTGGCCACGCACTCGCACGAAACAAACAGAAAACCTTAATACTGTACTTTGTTTTACGGAGTTTTACCTAAACCGTCGAAGCAAAAGATCAGCTGTTGCATCAAGTGCATAAAATCTGTTTATACCTAAAATAATACTTGGCACGTGTAAAGGACGATGACGCGCGGCGGCGGCTTTTGTCAAAGGAGGCGGTCGGTTGGCCTATGCACTCAAAGGCGCCGCTTTTGCCGTCAAATTTTTATGAACTTTAGGTAGATACCTAGCTAATACGATTTATGAGTCTTTAGTGTTGCCATGGGTAATCTGATATGATATTATTTAAAATTAATTAAATTTACATGGGAAAATTTTATGTTGAATTTCCGTGAAATAATGACAAATATCTCATCATTTTACGCTACTCTACAACCCCTTCATTGATCGGACGGATGGATATGTAACACCCTGTATATATATATATATATATATATATATATAATAATAATATTCTACCACATTCACACAACACCATCTAGTCCCAAACTAAGCAGAAGCTTGTACTATGGGTACTAGATAATGGATAAACATACATATATACTTTTTTTTGTAAATACATACATATTATACATAGAAACACCCAGACCAAGACAAACACCCATGTTCATGCACACAAATGTTTGACTTGAGCGGGAATCGAACCCGCGACCTTCGGCGTAGCAGTCGCTTACACTCCCGCTGTGCCAACCGGTCGTCAATACTTATATAATAAGCTCCATAACCTTCAACTTATCGACCGATGTGAGCTTGTCTGTCTCGTCTACTTCTAAATCATATTCCTGTTACCAAGAGACTGAGTCATTTAGATATTTATACCATCAATTTGTTTTAGTGATTAAGAAAGAAGAAATGTTAAATGATGTAATTATACTTATTATGTTGTTTTTTTTATAATAATGGGCGGCAAACGAGCAAACGGATCGCCTGATGGTAAGCAATTACCGCCGCCCATGGACACAAGTGCATTGCCGCCCCTTGGAGTTGGGAAAAGGGATAGGTGAGGAGTGGGATGATGGAGAAGGAATAGGGGATAGGGTCTCCGGCACTCTCACTACCGAACGAAACGCAGCAGTCTAGGTACTGTTACTTTACGTCGATTTTCTGTGAGAAGGTAGTACTTCCCCGGTCGAGCCGGCCTATTCATGCTGAAATCAGAAAGGCTCCACTACCTGTTGTATTTTAGTTATGTTCTTGACAATCATGATCATCATCATCATCTTAGCGCTATCTTACTATAAAAAAATGTTCTAATTTCAAGAAGAGGAAGACTCTACATGCCTTTATTAACTTTAACTTCTGTTGATTATATTTGAAGGTACAAGGAGGACTAGGATTACTATAGAGTATCTAGGCGCTATATTGACACAACTTATAGAACTAGGTGAGTAGGTATATTAAGTACGTGCTATTTGAAAAAGGCTGTTGCATTTACTGCATAAATACCTACAACCAATACGGCACTTTTAAATTAAACGGTTGGACGGTCCCAACCGTCATCATTCTATTTCAAAATGCCGTATTGTGTTTGCAAAATACATGAATCATCATAATCAGGGCTGAATGTATCTGTCATAGGAGGAGGTATTATCAACAACTCTTCCGCTGGAGGTATTATCAGATTGGGGATATCTTAAAAAATGGCAAGGTCCGAAGTGCCCGGAACCGGCGAGCATGTATGAACAGAGTATTGAATGTAGAGGAAGCGCGTGAGGTTTGTAAGGATAGATGCAAGTGGCGTGTATAGGGTGCATAGGGTTCCCACTAAGAACTTAGGGTCCCAAGCCAACCTCACCTGCAAGTGGTGCACCTGCCGATCAACGGACGAGGCTCTGGCAAACAAAATATCCCGATAAGCGGCAATAGGCTCGACACCTATTACGTGGGATCAAAACACTAGCGAAAAGTGGGCGTTTAATATGCCTCTGCCTACCCCTTCGGGGAAGCAGGCGTGAGTCTATGTATGTATGTATGCAAGTGGCGTTCAGTTGTCTCTGCCTACCCCGACGGCAAAAACGCGTGAGTATATGTATGTATGTTATCAATTCATAACAACTGCGGTTATATTAAAGCTACTACCAGGTTTAATTTTGTCCCAGTCTACGGCCGATTCGCTGCTTATTGCCTTACAGTCAATTGCATGTCGGCACAACGCGTGCTCCAGAGTTCGTCAAACACTACACTGCATTTGTGACACTCCTGTTTTGAACAGCAGAATGACTCTATTGTCGGCCGCTAGAGGAGCCTCTTACGCAATCAAGAAACGTCAACAATGTCAGATGGCTTTTTTTTCTGGTGTTTACCTACGTTTGCTTGGTAGGGTTGAATCGTTCGTTCCCGTGTTTTGAGTGAATTGACGTTATATTACGTCTGGCCCTGGTTTTGTTGAGCAACATGTGTATGGCATTTTTTAATAATATGAGGCCTAGGACTGTTATGTACTTATATGTTAAGGCACGAAAACTGATTATTGCATAATATATTTTGCATGCCTAAAAGGTAAAATGTGACGAAACTAAATTACTGTACCACCTGAATCTGTACCACATTTTCTGCAAATAAAAATATATTTCATTTTATTTCATATGAGATGTTGTCGTTACTCAGGTGTACCTTAATTGAAATATGTCTTAGATAGGAGTGCTATTAATTTCCAATTTTTGAGATAGAGCTTCATAATAATCAGCTCTGTATACAAACTATCCCACTACTGAGCATGGGTCTCTTAGGCCATAGTTCACCATGCTGTCAAGTGCTTGTTAGCAGAGTAAGATGTAGAGAAACATTAGACATTTTCAGGATGACTATTGCAATATGATCAACAAATGACATACAAATTAATACAACAGTGGTTAGAAAAGAAACAATGGCTTTGTACTCACATATTATATTTTACAACCTTAAAGCGATTTCACACAAAGTATCATAATTATACGGTATTAGGTTTGGTGATTGTATTCTTATTCTAAGCTCGTCGTCAATACCTTTTTATTACGACTCCGCACCAATACGACTGAAAAAACAATCGACAATCGCCTTTCTATATTTTACATTACCGCGCATCAATATAATGGACTGTGATTGGCCAGTGGTGTTGGTGCTGCAATACAGATAATCAAAATATTAGTTGTCAACCAGAACCTTTACCACAGAGGTTATATAGGTCAATTAAATAATGCCTTGTAATTAATTATCGCTAACAATAGTGACCATACTTACTTCACATTTAATTATATTACTTCATTCACCGCATTGCCTCGCAAATCGCAATGCTATTACGACGGAAATTAGGCACTGTTGCAAGCGCCATGTTCACGGATGTTCAGTACATCCGTGAACATGGCGCTTGCAACAGTGCCGAAATATCGGTTACTCCAAACAAAGGTACGTGGTATATATCCCGAAAAACAATTTAAAATAAGTTTAAATGACCACGAAAGTTTAAATTCCTAACTTAAATATGTTGTTGCAGTAATAAGTCAGTTTGTTTGGATACATAACAGCTGTATGTATCAATAAATTTAGTAAATTTAGTTTATTGCATATATTCATAAACATTGTAATAATCAAATTTGACCTTGCATAGATGGGCGGGTCACATTGATAAAACAACTTGATAAACCCTTGTTTTGTTGTAATATACGGATAATATTGTTAGGTAACACATATTCTGTGTCTACTTACAGTTGTATATATGATAAATAACACAGTTAGTCTGTCTGTTGCAAATAATTGATTAATTAAGTTGAAGTTTCAACTTTATTAATTTGTTATAAGTTATAACTTTTGATAACTTTTGTGTTTGTTGCAATATATTGAAACTATTAATTTTGTTGGACAGTAGATACCTGTCACTTGCCTGCACTTGCAGTAAACAGGCTAATACTTTGTTGTTTTCAAAGAATTAAGAAAAATTAAGTTTTGATTGTTAATTTTATTTAACGCTTGTCTGGGCTCTTTTGAATTTTGATTATGTCAGCTATCAAGGACTTGCGTGCGGCTGCTGGTGCTATTGCATCAGATTTGCGCTGGTTTGCCTCGGCCAGTGCCTTAGTGAACCGGCCTGATCGCCAGCAGGCCTTACTACAAAGGTACGAGCGGATTGACGATCGCCTGGCAAGTGTGGAACAGCAATTCCGCCCTTTCAGCACTTGCTGTCTTGAAGTGTCAATCAATGATTTCACTGCTGACCAGCGAAGTAAGGTCAGTGAAGACTATGCCCAGGTCTTAGACCTGTATGATGCTGTCTCCAATAGTGCGAGACAACTAGTTGCCGATAAGGAAGGGCAACCCGGCCTGAAGCAGGAGCTTCCTAGGTCAGCACCGGGGCTGGTGAGTAGGCTCCCTACTTTGGACCTCCCCCATTTTGATGGCTGCCTAGGAAGCTACCTGGGCTTCGTTAATTTGTTCGACAGCCTGGTCAATGACAGGGCTGACCTTCGGCCAGCACAAAAATTGGCATATTTAATGTCGGTTCTGGATGGGGAGGCTAAGGGCCTCATCCAGCATCTGCCCGTGTCTGACGAGGCGTACCAGACGGCTCGGGACCTAATCACCCGTAGGTACCATAATAAGCGTGGCCTCGCCGACACGCACATCGAGCAGATTTTGGGTTTGCCGACGCTCACCCGGGTCTCTGGGTTGCGCACCCAACTTTTGAACCCGCTTGTGGTGGCCATCAACGCACTTAAGTGCCTTGACCTGCCCGTGGACCAATGGTCCTCTATTGGTGCACATTGTGCTGAAGAAGCTGCCTGCCGACCTGAGGTCGCGTTTTGAACAGCGCTTTGGTGGGGATAGCGCGACCCATCTGCCCCCCTTTGCTGACCTGGAGAGGTTCCTGGAGGATGAGTGCCGGGTCTTGGACAACTCCGATGGTGACACGCCGGCTAAGACGCAGCCGCCCAAGGTCAAGGAGCAGGCTCGCGTTCACACCCGAGCCAATGTTGACCTGCGCCCTCCTCGCTTTGCAGTCACGCAGAGCCCAGCGGAGTGCTCCTACTGCAAGGTCACGGGGCACAGAACGGCCACTTGTAGGGCATTCTTGGACCTGCATGTCGCCTCTCGTAGGCGCATCGCGAATGCCCGGCGCCTTTGCTTCTCTTGTTTGGGGTCCCACTACCAGCGAGACTGCCCAAATTCTCGCCCCTGTCCTCACTGTGGAGGACAGCATTTGGACATTCTCTGCATGAATGCCAGAGAGGTAGGCCGCTTGTCCAACCAGCCGACGCCGCGCACGGGCGGGTGTTTTGAAGGTGGCAGCCGAGGCTCACCGGCGCGTAGCCCAGAGTCCCCTCGCTCAATTGATCGGCGCTCACCCCGCTTGGAGAACCGTAGCGTGCGCACGCCTCCTCTCACTCGCGCACCGGTATGTGCGACCGTTCAACGTCACCAGCACCATGACTGCTGCCCCAGGTATTCCCCTCCTTTGGCGGAGCGAACCCGCCTTGACTCGCGTCCACCTCGTTTTGGGCGGGTGCGTCATTATGACCCCCCACAGATGGCGCGCGGATCGAGTCATCGCGCCTTTGAGGACTTCAAGCCGCACCCTCGTTTTGACTTGCCTGGTCCTGGCCAACGGTCGCCACCCAGGCAACAATAGGTCATTGACCCCTGCCCTATAACGCCAACCTCCCCCATTGAGACCGTTATCCTACCAACGGTTGCTGTTAGGGTCTGGGGACCCACGGGGACCTCTGTTGTCGTCCGTGCTATATTGGACTCAGGTTCACAAGGTTGCATTGTTTCCACTTGTTTAGTAGGGCAGGTTAAATTAAATATGGGTTTATTTCCAAATTGTATACGGGGCATAGGTGACGTAGCCTCTAATGTTGAAGGGCAAGTTAAGGTTTTGTTTGGCCCTGTTGAATCTTCACACCCGAGGATTAAAACCTCGGCTATTGTGTTGAAGAATATTTTGGGTATGCACCCACAGAAACAGCTACCCGCTGCTGTGGTGAATTTGACATCGGGATTGGAACTGGCAGACCCCAAATTTGACACACCGGGACAAATCGACTTGTTGATTGGCTCTGATGTCCTCGGTGGAATTTTGATTGGTGGGAAACGGGTCTTGGTGCCAAATGGTTTGACTGCCATCCCGACCATATTTGGATTTGCTTTGATGGGACCTGTACCTAGGGACCCCCCTCCACCCGAACTTGATAATTTGTTGGCTGTAGGCTCTGCTCTCTCTGATGCAGTTCAGAGGTTTTGGGAGGTAGAGGAGCCCCCTCAAGTTGCCCGTTTGAATCCAGAACATTAGGAGTGCGAGCTGTTCTTCCAGAACAACACTGGTCGACTCCGTTCTGGTCGGATCATTACGAGGCTACCCTTCCTATCTGTTCGGCCTCCGCTTGGTGAGTCACGACCTTTAGCCGAAAAGAGGTTGTTGGCCATGGAGCGCCGCATGGGTCGTGATCCGGAGCTCAGACAGAAGTACATTGAGTTCATGAGGGAATATGAACAGTTGGGACACATGTCTGTGTCAAATTTGGATTGGCGTTCGGTGGAGCACTACTTTCTCCCGCATCATGCGGTTTTGAAGCCATTGACTGGGAAGCTGCGCACAGTATTTGATGGTTCTGCGCAGACTTCAACAGGCGTATCCTTGAGCCAGTGCTTGCATTCTGGTCCCAAGTTGGTCAAGGACCTTTGTGACGTCATCACCAGCTTCCGACGACATCAGGTTGTCTTTGTGGCCGACATAAAAATGATGTTCAGGCAGACTATTATCCACCCTGATGACCGTCGCTTCCAGCTGATCCTTTGGAGAGAGTCTCCTCGTGATCCCATTGTCGTCTACGAGCTCAATACTAATACGTACGGGTTAAGGTCGAGCCCCTATTTGGCAATACGTTCTCTTTGGGAGCTCGCAGACCGAGAAGGCTTGCGTTTCCCACGAGCCTCCGCCATCTTGAAAGACGATATTTACGTCGATGACATTTGCTCGGGCGCCTCCACAGCCGACGAGGCGATCCTCCTGCGGGACGAATTGATAGGTATTTTGGCCTCCGCTGGTTATGAGTTGCGTAAATGGATTTCCAACTCACCAGCGCTTTTGGAAGGCTTGCCAGAGGATCATCAGCAAGATCCACATTTGTTTGAGATTGTTGACAACCCCGCCATGATGGTTCTCGGCGTTCAGTACAGACCAGTCCAAGACATCTTTACATATAACGTAGACTTGAAATTGCCTTGTTCTTGGACTAAACGTCTCGTGTTGTCTACTGTCGCCAGAACCTTTGATCTGAACGGTTGGATTTGTCCTATCATATTTTGGGCAAAATGCTTCTTGCAGAAGCTTTGGACAGCAGGATTGACTTGGGATGAACCTCTACACGGCACTCTTGTTGAGGAATGGACCTCTTTTGTATCCTCACTTCCTGACCTCAACGAGATCTCCTTGCCTCGTCCCATCCTTCCTCCCGGGAAGTACAAGGCCACCCTTCACGGGTTTTGTGATGCCTCGGAACGTGGTCACGCGGCTGTCGTGTACTTGCGCACAGTCAGTGCCTCAGGTCAGGTGAGAGTTTCCCTGATCATGGCGAAGAGTAAGGTTGCATCCCTTCGTACATCTTTGACCATCCCAAAATTGGAGCTCTCGGGAGCAGCCCTACTTGTACGCTTGTTGAATCACGTGTCCAGTACCTTGGGTAAAAACATTTGCATTAATGGGACCTACGCCTGGACAGACAGCCAAATTGTTCTTTGTTGGTTGAAGGCTTCTGTCCACACCTTGGAGGTATTTGTCGCTAATCGCGTTTCCCAAATCCAGAAATCCGAAGTCAAACTTGTTTGGAGACACGTGCCAGGTGAGCTCAACCCCGCTGATTGTGCCTCGCGCGGATGCTTGACGCCTAGTTTGATAGGTCATTCGCTGTGGTGGGGTCCGGAATGGTTGAGTCGACCAGAAACTGATTGGCCTCGAACGCCAGTTTTGAATACTTCTGATTTGCCGGGTCTACGAACACTCGCTCTTGAGAAGGTAGAATGCGCCTTCGACCCCGATTTTTTGTTGAATCGTTACAGCACCCTCGACAAGTTGTTAGGTGTCACTGATTGGATAAAGCGTTTTGTGTTTAATTTTAGGCACCCAGAACAGAAACGAGTGACACAGTTTATCTCACCACAGGAACGACAGGAGTCCCTCACCTTTTGGGTTCGTTATGTGCAATTGGCGCATTTTGAAAAGGAGATTGCTATCCTTAAATCAGGAAGATCGAAATTGTCGGGAGCTGTATCTAAATTGAACCCCTTTTTGGACGATACGGGTCTTTTGCGTGTTGGAGGGCGTCTCAAGAACGCCAACCTCCCTTACGGGGCACGTCACCCCCTTTTGTTACCCAAGGACGGTCATTTGGTACGCTTGTTGGTAACTGACCGTCACCTTAAAAATTCGCATGCTGGTTGTAATGCCTTGTTGGCCATTTTGCAACGCGAATTTTGGATCTTGTCTGCCCGAAGAATTATTCGGAGTGTAGTCTTTCGCTGCATCCCTTGCTATAGGCTCAAGGCTTCCACCATGCAGCCGTTGATGGGGGGCTTACCGGCAGATCGCGTAACTGAAAGCAGGACGTTTGACGGTGTTGGCACGGACTTCGCAGGTCCCTTTTTGGTGAAAACGTCGACACTTCGAAACAGCAAGACTGTTAAGGCCTACTTGTGTGTTTTTGTTTGTCTCTCCACAAAGGCCGTACACTTAGAACTGGTCTCCTCGCTTACGACCGAGGCGTTTGTAGCCACATTTGACAGATTTGTATCCCGCAGAGGGCTGCCTTCCTTGATCCGTTCTGACTGCGGCACTAACTTCAAGGGCACCTATAATTATTTGAATGATGTTGTTAATTTCCTTGAAACCAACAAAGCTGATATAGGTGATAGGCTTGCCCGACGTGGGATAAATTGGTTGTTTTCCCCACCAAATTGTCCACACTGGGGTGGTATATTTGAGGCCGCCGTAAAATCGGCCAAAACACACTTGCGCAGGACAATCGGTGAATCTGTCCTTACCTTTGAGGAACTCGCAACTGTGTTTTGTAAGATCGAGGCCGTTTTGAACTCTCGGCCATTGTGCCCGATCTCCTCAGATCCGAATGATTTGGAGGCCCTTACGCCGGGCCATGTTTTGATTGGTCGCCCACTTGTTGCCTTGCCTGAGTACCCCTATATTGATACGAGACCTGGTCGTCTCTCGCGTTTTGAATTGGTACGCCAGATTACTCAGAGCTTTTGGAAACGCTGGAATTTGGAATATTTGCACATACTCCAGCAACGCGTTAAGTGGACCAACAAGACCGATCCACCCAAGATTGGAGACCTCGTTTTGATCAAGGAGGCTAACCTTCCGCCACTCAGATGGCGCAGGGGGCGCATCATTCATTTGGTAACTGGGGCTGATGGAGTTCCCCGATTTGCTGAGGTCTTGGTGGACGGTTCGATTCTGAGGAGAGCGGTTGCAACATTGTCACGTCTACCAACCGATTAGCGGACCGGTAGGCCGGTCCGGGGCGGGTGGATGTTTGAAATAGAATTAGTTTTTATTATAAGTCAAATCGATTAGATCGATTGAGTAACATTTTGTTTAGTCTATTGAAAATTTCTGACAATGGTCACATTGAACTGTCACTTTCGTTCTTCCCTTGAAAAATTAACACGCCGTTTGCACTCTCGCGTGCCTTGTACCTAATTAATAAAAATATCGCCTTTTGAATTAACGCGAATTGAATTAAATTGAGTAAACCGTCTTGAATGCCGCCTGATCTAGTGCTGGCAACGGTAAATTGATTGTGAACTATTAATTGACATTTGTGAAAATTGTGAATCCGGTATCGAGTCCACGTGCCAACGTGTCCTGAAAACGTCGCGTTTGCAGCTTAATACCTAAGTATAAGATACTTCATTCATTTATTTTGGCCAATATACTTGTATGAATTTGTCTAATTTAGCTCAAGCCTGACATCAGCAAAGATAGCGGGTAAGTGAAATATAATATTGATATTGATTGATTTCAATTCATCACTGTGCAACGCAGTGCATTGTGTCTGGATCATTGTCTATCGTGGTCAGGTAGATGTATTACATCTTCCACTGCGCACTTCTGATACACCTTCCTGCCTGGCTACGGTAATTCTAGACAGATATAATTATAATGACACAGAACATAACTTTTCGGTCCCAATGTAATAGGGGGCGAGCCTATTGCCATCTACCGGGCACATTATTAAGCGAGCGATAATTAACATTATTTAAATACACACATAACTCTGAATAGTCAGAGCCGTGTGCCCGGGGTACCTGGGGATCAAACGCGAGACCATCGTCTCGGCAGTCCGTTAGAAGTACTAAATCTGCATTAAAGACATAAAGGCATATTTATTTCTGCATTTTGCTTGTTTACAACACTTATACAAGTCAAAACCCTATTCTAGATGCTGCCGGCTTTTCCTAGCTAAATGACTTCTTGAGAATTTTATTTTTTCATTAAGGCTAGATTAGGATCTAAGCTTTACCAAATAACGAGTAGTAATCGACTAACAAACTAATTATTTATTTTTAATACGACTAACAAATATAATTATTTTTGCGCACCAAAACATAATACAAGGTGCAACACGCTTTTGGCTCGTTTTTTATTGCTAGTTCTGATAGCTCATCTTAGCTATGAGCTTAATTCAGAAGAACATAGAATAAATTTGTTTTTCTTTTTCATTTCTTTCTTTTTTAAAAGCTTCTCAATGGCTAGTAAACAGAAACAATATAAAGAAAATCGTTGCACAAACTGAACAGTGTTCTTAACTAATTTGACTGTCCTGTTAGTGGTTCGTGATCCTGAGTGCTAAGGTGGACATTGTAGATTTGGTTACCACTGAGAATAGTTTGATGAACAAGATTATTTGGTCTATGTCTGTTTGTGATTCCATAATTTCTATGCTTGTATAAGAGTCAATAAGCATTGGTACCACGAATTGGTCTCCAATACTGCTTTTAAAAAAGACCACTATACACAGTTATCCATGTAGTTAATAAATCATCATCAGCCTTTAACAGTCCACTGCTGGACTAGGCCTTTCCTTTGAAAGGAGGAATTGGCCAACTATACCACACTGGCCAAACGGGTTGGTATAGGGTTTGTATCAAGTTTTCCTTCTCTTACAGTGCTGTTCTCTGCGTAATATGCTCCCTCTGTCGGCTCTTACTTACGACACCAATGGGATGATATGGGGTGGTAACATTCCGTATTCTTAATCCGTCACCACACGGACGTAGTTAATAAATAATAGACATAAAACGTGAAGCTAGTAGCAACTAAAATTCTCTAAATTCGTTAAGAGCAAAACTATTTACCACATTTCTAACAATAACACCGCAAGAAAATCTCAATAAATCTACAGCCATTTGTTATTACAGTCAAAATGTAGCGCCATTAAACCCGTAAACAGTAGTGTAATTTCAATTTGTATACAAATAGTAAAATATTGAATATATTCAATAACCAACCATCTCAGTACTAACTCAAGTATAAACTTATATAACTTGAACAGTCTATAAACTATCCAGCTACAATTAAAGCGTAATATATCACAGGCATTCTCTCCTAGTACCCGCTAGTATGCTAAGTTTTCTGTTCAAGCATAACAACGAATTCCTTACAGTCAGTCCGAATATTTGATCTATCCATGGTTTTGGCTACTAGAGATACACATTTGACATAAGCTTCTTACTAAATATGTCAAACTAGAGGATGCAACTACAAATAAAATCTCTTTATAGTGTAAGATAGGTACAGTCAAACAAGTCGGCGATGGTACAGTTTGAAAAAAAAATCCCCTGTCTCGCTTATAGATTCGAGACGCACTAGAAACTGGTTTGTATACGAGTGTCAAAGTTTGTAAGTAGTACTGGAAGCGACGATATCTTGCTGAGCGATTCTCGCCCTTATGGTGGTCTAGCGGGAAGTTGTTCGATTGTAGATCATGGAATGTTTTGGGTTTGTTGATTGATCATGCGATGTCCCGCAGTTAAGCCATACAATAATAACGACATTTATTAAATTAAGTACATAAGTTATTTAACTAAGGAAAGATATTCATGATTCAATTATTGACTACAAGGTGCACTAAGATTTTTAAAGATCCCAAAGAAACATAGGTACATGCCAAAAAAAGAATCACGTAAATCGGTTCAGAAATCTCGGCGCAATCGGTATACATACATACAAAAAAATATATACCGGCCGAATTGAAATCCTCCTCCTTTTCTGAAGTCGGTTAAAAAGTTAATTTCCTGCGCCCAATAGTTTCAGCTGAGCGTTATCTGTCAGTAAATCAGTGACACAAGAATTTTACACAATACTAGACGATGCCCGCGGTTACACCCGCGATATTTAAGGCTACTGCTCCGCTCCCATCGCTTATAGCGCGATGTTATATAGCCTATAGCCTTTCTTGATAAATGGGATCTAACACTGAAAGAATTTTTCAAATCCGACCAGTAGTTCCTGAGATTAGCGCGTTCAACCAAACAAACAATCTCTTCAGCTTTATATATTAGTATAAGAAGTATAAGACAAATATTTGTATCTCCAGTAGTGTAATCAATGGATAGATCAAATATTGTGAGCTCAGTAATATATCAAGTATGTTTCGCATAGTTGGCAGCGATGCGGTCGGCACCGCGTCGTCATGTGCTGCAGTGTCCCACCCGCTGCGGAATTTACACCACACACACGGAAATACGAATGAATTACTTTGGAATACGTTTGCTTATGATAATTAATTTTAGTGTAAGGTATTCTCATTTTCTTTATACCGATCTTCATAGAAGCAGCGATAGGCAAGTGGTGAGACCGACACACTGCTACGCAGAGGGTCTCAGGTTCGAATCCACGGCACGCACCAATAACTTTTCGAAGATAAGTGCGTATTAAATTGTTAATTATCGCTTGCTTATCGGTGAAAGAAAACATCGTGAGGAAACCTGCATGTCTGAGAGTTCTCCATAATGTTCTCGAAAGGCATGTGAAGTCTGCCAACCCGCACTTGGCCAGCGCGGTGGACTATGGCCTTACCCTTCTCACAGTGTGAAGAGGCCCGTGCCCAGCAGTGGGACAGTATAAAGGGCTGATGATGATCTTCATAGAGCTAGTTGCAGAATCGGCAAATTTTATTATCGGTGGATTATTTCATTCAATTAAATTCAAATTCATTTATTCACATAGATTACAAGCAACTCTTATGAACGGTAATTCCTTTTTACAACTAGATTCGGGATGGTAGGGCTATGAAAAGAGCCCGCATAACACCCATGCCATTCTTTTAATATTAAAAATCAGTATATTCAAGTGTATTCACCCTACAAGGACTGTCAAAGATCTGCTTCACAAGCGGCACCGATGGTTTAAGGTGCTCGCCGAGGCACGCGGCAAGCGATAATTAACAATTTGATAGGAACATAACTTTAAAAAGTCAGACTCTCTTTGAATGGCTGTCTGTCGGTATCTCCACAAGGCTATCGCTGCACTCTAGATGTGACTTTCTAACATATTTTTTTCACTAAACTTCGCACCGGCATATATTTTTAATATTTTTTCACACAAGTCTTCTCCTTCTTCATTCACTGGTTCAGATTTTTTGTTCCCAAAACTAGGCTACGGTAACGGCATTGGCTCTTTGCAGAGTCGTTGTTTAGACCTGGAATATAGAGCCTTCGGCAACCTCGTGGGATATTCCTTCGAGAGGAGTTCCAAACATTTTCTACAAACTTTTCGTGGTTAATTTTTATTTATTCAGTCTTCTCCTGACAATTATAAAGACATAAAAGAATTTGGTGCAGTCGTTTGGAAGTTATGCGAGTACAAACATTTAGGTTAAACATTTATATTTACATACATACAAACAAACACCCACGCCTGTTTCCCGAAGGGGTAGACAGAGACCAAGGAACACCATTTGCAACGATATTTAAATTTCTAATTAAACATTTATTCCACACATTAGTTTGTACATTACATATGAACACCTGCAATGCTACCAACAGTTCCCTGTAACAGTTAATTTTAAGACTAAATCAGTTTTGGCAACAAACGACACAGGGTGCGCCAGGTTGCGGTAGCTGTGTTTTCAACTACGTCGAATTGGCCGTGGCATTGCTACGCCCTGGATTTCTGGTGGACAGGCTTTTGGTTTACTAGAGGAACTACTATTGGTTATTAAAAAAAAATTGTTGGAAGAATAATTCGTAACATTCTGAAACATTTCAGTACTAATATGTTGATATAGAAGATATTTAAAATAGTATTTTTAATTTGAAAGGACTTGGACAAAATGTGCCCCACGTTGACCAGAAACAAGCGGTTGTTGATAAGTTATATAAAACATACAAGGATTTTTAAAGTACTTTTTACATTCCATTGCAGTCGCTGAAAAGAAAATAATTTAAAAGAATTTGAAGCGATTTCCTTTTATTTGACTTTGTTTGAATCTACCGATAATGTTGCCACGTAACAATGATAAAAGATCAGTGTAGGGAAAAATATAGCAACATAATAAGCTTGTGTCCACTAAAAAAAAATCTGTTTGATTGTAGTATCTATAGATTCATTATGATTTTAAGATGTAAATAAAGTTTATTATTTATTATAAAAAGGTAAGATAAATGTTATTTTAGGATTCTAAAATTAATGTATTTATTCGTGTGACAGTGAACACCAATCAGAGAGCATTACGTCAAACAGTAGGTCCGCCATTCATGTTGTTGACGTTTGATAGTAAATACAACTAAAACGTCAAACTTCCTACCTTTCAAATCGAAAATAACAAAATAAAAGTGGGTACATCAGACCAGACTTCTTTCACGGTTTGTTTTGTATTGTACTTTGTGATATCACTCAACCGTCATGATGGTTTACAGCTTTTTCGTGTCAAATTCAAAAAGGTTTTTAAAAGCCGTAATTAGTAAAATTGCTGATCGATTATTGAAGAAAATATCAGGTATTTCAGTTAAACATCTAATAAAGGAAATAATCAATCGCCAATTACATTGTAGGACACAAGCCTATTGTAAGAATTAAAATACGCGTAATCTTAAGAATGATTAAATCATTATAATATTATTATTTTCTATAGAAACAAACCTCTTAATAATAAATTAAAAATAAGTTCAAAATATAGTTCAAAATCCACTGACTAACAGGATTATTTTATTTCAGCTCTTGTATCACCAAGCTAATGTCAAAATAGTTGACATGTTGACTTATCGTCTTATCCATAGAGTAAAATAATACTACGGAGGTCTTATCTTTCGACGTACGCGCCTTTTCGGTTATAGTTTACTTCTAGACGAGAGTATTATACTTATAGTAGAGGAGACGTAGAACATCGACCTTCACCGATCTGATAACCAGATGAGACGTATTTTTTATGTTATATAATTTATAAACAAGTATGCCTATAATAACTTGCCTATCAAAAAGTGGTCATAGCTATTTTAAAATTTAAGTTAATTGTAATCAACCGCAAATATAACTTTGTCGTTTATACAAACACTATGGAAAACAAAGTTATTTTTGGTGATGAAAAAGTGATCGTGATATTTGGTTAAGTGAAGATAAAGGGTATGTTATGTGGATACCTGAACTACGGGACCCTTACGGGACTCGTACTTAATCTATTTGTTTGATCTTTATTGCTATATTGCTTCCGTGTTCGTTTATTAATTACTAGCATCAGCCTTAACACTTAACATACCCTTTATCTTCACCTATCCAAATACCACGATCACTTTTTCATTTACCAAAAATAACTTTGTTTTCCATAGTGTTTGTATAAACGACAAAGTTATATTTGCGGTTGATTACAATTAACTTAAATTTTAAAATAGCTATGAGCACTTTTTGATAGGCAAGTTATTATAGGCATAGTTGTTTATAAATTATATAACATAAAAAATACGTCTCATCTGGTTATCAGATCGGTGAAGGTCGATGTTCCACGTCTCCTCTACTATTATATTTTATATGATGAAAGTCCCTCAAGCGAAGACCAAAAATAAATAATAGAAACTTAGGACACTAAAATGCATGAAAACTAAAATAGATTATATAACTAATTACATTATATCAATACATTGTGAAATATTGTCAAAAAATATGTCATTAATCATTTATTTCCAACCTTAATAACTTTTGACCACTGCTGCTTAGCTTAATGCGTATTTCTTATTGCGTATCTAGAAGACTTGTTCTTTAAAATGATATATGTTTCATCTCTGTACTTGCTGGGGCACAGGCCCATACGATTTTTGTTCATCTCCTTTACCAAAACAGGTCGTCAAATCATTAAGTAAATTATACTTTGTCTTCTTCCAATGGTAATTAAACATCAAATTATGTCGCGTATTTGCGAGTTTACCCGGCGAAACATGACGCTATTCAATGTCAATGATTTATCGCTTTGTTCGTTGCTAATATAGCAACATAAATGTTTCAAATTTTAGAAATGTGTTTTGATACTACAGAGTATAGATTATGATTGATTTTTTATCGGTTTTAATCCTGTGTTGCAGGGAGCCTCACAAAATTAAATATTCAAACAACTGGTGTAGTTGTTCACACTCGAACTCGAAATACACACCTGTGGAGATTGAACGCTGTCTGACACTTGCTGCAGTGTCAAGCATTGAGACAACCGCTTAATCCGCTGTGCCACCCATGAAGCGTTTGAAAGAAGATGTGAATGCCTTCGATATTGTTTCGAAATACATTCGAGAACCCGTA
Source organism: Euclidia mi (assembly GCA_944739405.2). Lineage (NCBI taxonomy): Eukaryota > Metazoa > Arthropoda > Insecta > Lepidoptera > Erebidae > Euclidia > Euclidia mi. The sequence continues at coordinate 117,609,179 of OX123182.2, forward strand.
GTAGCACATCAGCAATGCGACGTCGCCGGACTATTCGCTATTTTGACATTTCCACGCATGCATACCATTCCGCCAACGGATTCTTCAGTTGCCATTACGGATATTGTCGTCAATGGATTCCGAAATGCAAAACATTTAGAAGTAATTGCTCTTTCTGTTTCAATTTTAGCAGTATTTGAGTTTGGCAGTTTGGTGATTGGAAATGTTGTTTTTGTTGCACAGGTAGTAATATTGATCAATGACTATAGGTACGTACTACTAGATTTTGAATCCTTATAAACTAGAGTGAACACATTCACTGTATTTTATTCATATTAATTTCGAATAAGCTAGCCAACGAGCTATCAAACCAGAGTTACACCAGGCGACTCAAACGAAAGGACATAATGAATCTCGACATTGACAATGACAACGGGCTTTAAGCTTATAAATGAATAAAGTTGCGATCCTCACTGGAAGACGCACACTACACATGATAGCATCCACCACTAACCGCTCATAGTTTGGGACTGATTGCGGATAAAACAAAAAAAAATAAAATTAAATTCAAAACCATATTGCATTTCCTTTAAGGTGGCATTTTGAGAAGCTCATCTTTAAGCGTCAGACAACTGCGCAGAGCAAGCTTTCACTTCACGCGGTTTGCGCCACTTTTATGGCCATTTTGAGCTCTCTAATGTATGGAAAATTCGTTAAACATGAGGCTCCAATATTTTATTATCTACGGTTGTATCTATGTCATTCTAACAAACCCATTTCCGCGCCTGCACAACGAACAGACTCGAAGGAAAGTGAGAATTTTTTGGAGACGCGCCTCATAAGTCGAGCCCGATACACCGTGAATATAATGTCAGTATTTTCCCGCAGAGTACGTGCTGAGACCACGATACACAGTCTATGGATATAAATTGTTTCCTTTATTGTATTTCACAGGCACACACATTCTTTATTTTTATTTACAATTTTAGACGCGTGTCGTGAGTTCAATAAGATGATGTGCAAAATATTCTCCTTGAAATGACTCTGTTTCATTATAATTACTCTAACAAAAATCACGTACACGAAAGCCCATCAAAAAGACTTCACAGCATGATGAACAATTATAAGACACTGATCCACTGTCACAACGGAGGGATTGTTCCTCAAATTACATTCAGCTTTTATGAGCGTTAGAAGAATAAAGTAGCAAAGAGCATTTTATTGTGATATTTTTAACTGACAAACTTGACTGACAAACTGAGAAACTTGATGGGAGTGAGTGAAGCAAGAGAGGTATGTCAGGATCGTTGCAAATGGCGTTCCGTAGTCTCTGCCTATCCCTCCGGGAAACAGACGTGAGTCTATGTATGTATGTATGTAAATAAACTGTGTAAAGCACCTGTGGCAAAAGTTATCTAATCTATGCTTCAGACTTTATGAAATAGGATACGAAAATAAATATTTATGTAATATATAACGATACCAGAAGTATCAATTAATGTAAGGGACAAAACTCTGTTTTTCAGGAGAGCCAAAAAACAATTATTTTTTTATTAATCTCTTTATAACTTTTTTCTGTCTGCTCCAATTTTAATTGTGTCTAGAGCAAAGTTTCTTAGAATTTTCTCTTCTTTCATACTATAAACGAAAGATTTAGGAATAACCAGCGGTTTGAAAAATAGCATGTCCCTTACATTAAAAAAATATGTTTAGTTATGCCTTACGTTACTTATATTTTATCTGCAAACTATCAAGCATAACGTAAGCAGCAAGAGAAATAGAAAATTATACGAAAAACAATGGTAAAGGACTTTTACAGTGTTGCTTTTTGATGTAACTACAGATTATCTGCTATACTTATAGTATTTTAATACTATGGAAATAGGTTATTTGCATGATTAAATGTTAGTTTCAGCCTATCTATCACAGATCTAAGTAAATGAAATTGAGGCATACAAAAATAAAACGATTTATTATTAACATTTTTTTATTTTTGACTTTTATGTCTACGTAATTATTATAAAATCAACACACTAATCAGTCTATTAAACTTCTTCGAGTTTAAATAAATGTTCTTAAAGTAACAGTGTTTAAATAAATGTTCCAAATTAACAGTCTTTTAGTTAACTACTTAAAAATAATTATGTAATTGACTTTATGATCTCTTTTAATCAAGAGTCCTACAAACTTTGTAGTTTTAGTAATAACGTTGCATTGGCTTTATAATCACAAATTAAATGTAAAAGAAAATCTCTGATTTAATCAAACAGTCTTATTTCAAGAAGTCTTATTTATTAAGTAATTAAATGAATGTACTGAAAACGAAAGACATATGAAAAAATATGAATTGTCTGAAAGATGAATGAATAAAATAATATACTTAAATGAAATTAATATAAGAAATATAATACTATTATTACAAGATGAAATAAATAGTAATCGGCAGACAGATTATGATAATAATGTAACTATTGGTAAATTAAACTGTTTTAATGATGAAATTGAAATGGTTAGAATAACTTTTTCTATTTAATATTTATTTTAGTTATCATCATCAGCCGTCATCACATCTTCATCGTCATCGGTTTTATTGAGGGTATCTTTAACTGGCATTTTATTTGTCAGGTTCAAATATTCAGCATGAAATCTTTTCGGTATAATACCGGTGTCGCACAATTTTTTCAGATCATTGTATTTAGGAATGGAAATTGGGAGCCTCTCTTTATATAGAGATGGCAAATTGAATGTGTTCCTTTGACTTATGTCATTACTGGTACTTTCAGCTGCAGATTCATTTTTGTTGTCTTTATTTTTTGTAAACTTGCCTCTAACAGCACTTCTTTTCCCAACCCCTTTACCCTTTCCTCTTGCGTTAAAATTCTTTGCAGGTAATTCTTTAGATAGTTCTATGTTGTAAGTATCACCAGTCTCTAACATTGTATATTTAACTTCAATTTTCGTCAAATCATTTTTTTAATGTGCATACTCTTAAGTTTTTCAAATGTAGATCTTTCAGAGTAGCTTGAGTGAATACAGAATCCGCCAGATTCTGGAAGTCAATGAAATCTGTATGCTCTAATACACTCATATTATATGGTTGAGGCCGTTTTCTAGCACTCTCTATAAAACTTGGCCATTGGGAAGGTGCCCAAACAATTAGTTTTCTCACTTCCCTCTCAATAACAGCATGCATGCTGTCAACTGGCATATATGTGTGTCCCGCTAGAAGGTAATTAATTTGTATAACTTTTAGATTTTTAGATTGTTCTAGGAAATGTTTGAACATTGCCAAAATTACTTTATTCTTATTTTTCCCCGTGCAGTTGTCACAGTATAATAATAATGTGTTCACGGCTCTGTTATCGAGTTCTTTTAAGTAGTTATAGAGGCATGTTGCTATTTCGCAACTTCCCCTTTTGCCATCAGCCTCACCCCATATGTAACAGTATCCGTTTTGCGTTCCACTCTCATATACTGTAAAATTGAACACAGCATACTTTCTGGAATAATATAACTGCATACTTTCACCATATGCTATCTACTTGCTAAATTAGAATATTATGGAGTTAGAGGTAATGTTTTGAGCCTAATTAAGTCGTATTTAGGCAATAGAAAGCAATTTGTAGAAATTAAGAATATTGTTGACGGGCAAGAAGTTGTGACTAAATCTAAGTTGTTCAATATAACACGTGGAGTTCCGCAGGGCTCCATATTAGGACCAATTTTTTTTATAATTTTTTTAAATGATCTCATTAATTTTATCACTAATACAATTCCAGACATTAAATTAATTATTTATGCAGACGATACAAACGCAATAATACCAGCTACTTGTTCGCAGGAACTTCAAATCAAAATTAATAATGCACTCTTGGCCTTTAATGAATGGTTCCATGCCAACAATTTAAAATTAAATATCAGCAAGACTAACGCTGTATTATTTCGAACGACTGCACGCAAAAAAGAGAGTATTGACATTCGAAGTAACGGACTGAAGGTAGAAATAGTTGATAGTGTAGTATTTCTGGGAGTACATATTGATCAGTTCCTAAACTGGAAATTTGAACTAGAATCAATTGAGAGTTCGATCAGTTCAGCCTGCTATGCCCTAAGAAGCTTAAGAGATGAGGTGAATCTTGAACAACTTAAAACTGTGTATTACGCGTTGGTTGAGTCAAAATTAAGATATAGTATCAAATTTTGGGGCAACAGTTACGATTATAATATTAATAGAGCATTTGTAATCCAAAAACGTGCCATTCGAACTATGGTACGAATACCTCCTTGGGAATCGTGTAGAGATCACTTTCAGAGCCTAAAAATTTTAACTGTTCCTAGCCTTTACATTTTAGTTGTTCTTATGGACGTTATTCGGCATCCCTTCAAGTATGAGACGCCAGAACAGAGAACGCTAAGATTGAACACAAGAAGGAAAGATATGGAGACCCAACTATGTCCAAAATTAAATATCACGATGCACGACTCTCGGTATCAAGCAGTTAAATTATATAACTCCCTACCGGCTGAACTGAAAATTATTGATAGTCCGAATGTTTTCCAAAGAAGACTAAAAAAGCTTTTGCTGGAAGGGTGCTTCTATTCTGTAGACCAATTTAAGACGAAACAATAGATTACCTGATCTTGCAATGTGTAATTATGTGTATGTTTTAAATTATAATTTTTATGACATTTCTAATGATTTTCCACAATGAATTTTATTTAATATTATTATGAAGTTTCTTTGTTTGCTTCTCATTTTGATTGATTTTTTTTATTGTTATTTTTATTATTACTAGTTAATTATGTTATATGTACGGACGCGGTCTAAAAATGTTTACCACTTTTCAAATTACATTCTTTGTCACGCTGGGTTCAGCAAGGTCTAAATGCTATATCTGAGTACTTATTACTTTTTAATCATTGGTAAGTCATCGATTCCAACAAAAAGAGTATGAATATTTTTAGGTTGATGAAATAATCTGACATAATGACAGAATTGCATTTATTTTGCTGTAAAAGTTCTGTATTTTAATATTATTATAAAAACACTTACTTATTGTAATAAAATGGTACTATCTAAACAAAAGCTCACTTATGTGATCAGCATGCGCTTTAACGTGACTAGCATACCATCCACTATCATTATTGCTCACAGTCTGACCGCGCCCTGATTTTCGCTAGACGATATCATCATCATCATCACCCTAGCATTTTCTTAGTTGCACCCCAAGCTTGCGCTTCGGAGCCCAAGGACCTGCTATTACTGGTCTACCGAGATTTGACTGAATATCAGTTTTTACACGGAGCGACTGCCATCTTACATCATTCTAAGGTTAGACCAGTAGTCAGTAGGTATATTTGAGGGCACTGACTTCCTACTAATGACTGCCATAGATCATGACAGCCGGGACTGCTTAACGTGCTTTCTGATGCACGGAGGTGAAACACCGGCAACTTCGGGCAAATTATTAAGAATTTCTTGACAGAAATTCCTAATAATTTGTCACTAAGAAATTCTTAACAGGAAACCTTAGCAACATTTTCCGAGCCCGGCCCGCGAATCGAACCCGAGACCTCATGATCAGCTGTCGTATGCACTACCGCTAGACCAACGAGGGAGTCTTACGCTAGACGATATAAATATTGTATTTTTTTCAAAAAGGTTTTATATTCAGGATGTCGTATTTTCGCCATCCCTTTCATTATAATCTGTCAATGTAAAAGTCATTTGATAAACTTATTAATTACAAATACCAAAATCGTAAACAGCAAGTTTAAAATTAAATTATTTGAAGACTAAAAATATTTTAGTTTCAGTGTAAATATCTCGCTTGTAATTAAATGAACGTATATTATAAATGTGGAATAATAAATCGTTATTGACAACAGTTGCTACGCAACGCATGTTATCATAGATAGGTTGCCTAGTACAATATCGTCGTCCTTGTGTCATTGATGTGTTCATGCAATTATAAGCCTTAAAGTGGTAAACACTTTCAGACCGCGACTGTACCTATATAATATTCAAATACGATTGTAAAATTGTTCATGAATAAATAAATATGAATAAATATGGTGTCGCTAAAACTTTTTGAAGGTCGAAACTAGATACAACAAACGTGCTTTCACGTTTTTGATTTTGATGAAAATTAAAGCGTTTATACGTGGCTTGTTTTTCCAGTAAATGAGCTTGTAACTGTTCATTAGTCATCATATCCGGATTATTTTCGTTTTTAGTACATAAGAGACATTTGTCCTTCTTAGGAAAATGAAATGCATAGTTATACTCTTTAAAGATACTTGTAAATATTTTTTCGCTCAAATAGTTTTCGGACCTTTCCTCACAATATTTTATGTACAAGCTATACAAGTTCGAAAAGTTCTTAAATTGCTCTGGCAGATACAATTTGGTAGATTTTTTTCTACTGTAGTGAGAAGGTAAAGCCGGTAATGCTTCTATGTATTTCTTTGCATTAAGTTTTGTGTTCTCATCATATTTATTTGGTGCTGTACGTGTTCGACTATCTTCACAAGACAGTCCTTCTTTTGTATGGTTTAATGTATATAAAACGTAAGTTTGGCTTATATCGAGAGTCTTCAGTATAAATTGTTGGCAAACCTGCCTTCAACCTTCGTTTTCGTTTATAAAGTACTCATATGTTAACGAACGTCTACTAACTGCGTTTTTAGTCTTCTGACGTTTTACACTGATTGGTCTAGAACATTGCACAATCCAATCCCTTTTTTTATCGTTATTAAGTGCCCAAAAATAATCAAATATAGATTTCCTTCTTTCTTCTGTAATTTCGTAACATTTCCTGCTACATTTGGCCTCTTTACAAGGATTTTCTTGTAACTTTCGGGCTTCTTTTACATTACCAGATATTGTCTCGTAGGGTAAACCTTTTTTTTTAAGCTGTTTTCGTGACTTACGTTTATTTTCAGGTATTTTTTTCTTCTTGGGTACGATGTCTATTTGGTTTGTTTCTGTATTATTTTTTTTGACTTGATTTTCTTTCGTTTTCTATTTTTCCCTTGTTTTTCTGAATCATCTGAAGATTCTTCCTTGTCTGACCAAAGATTAGAACTTCCTGAAGAAAAGTCTTTATCCTCGCTATCCGTTAGAAAATCCATGCAAGATTTCATGAATTTTGATGTTGCGCTACGTCTTTTGTTTGAATTAACTTCAGTTACGACTTCCTTAAAATGTGCGTTGGTATCGATTTCGTTTAATATCAAATCATTACAAGAAGTATTAAAATTTGTGTCCAAAACATCATCATGATGTAGGCCTTCAGCCATCGTAGTGTCTTTGTTTGTATTATCAGTTGCTATTACATTTGTGAGTATTGAAGGAGATAAGACAGTTTCATGACTTCCATTTTTCTCTTGCGATGATGTTTCGAGTAACATTGTGCAAACGGCAGCGTTCTCTATTGCTTCTGTTGGCTTATGCACGACTATGTAATTATTAGACAATGACAGTGGCTGTATATCCTCCAGTTCTTCGCCTGCATAATTTAACTCACGTGATGAATGTGCGATCATGAAGGCATCACAATTGGATGCAACAGTTTCTGTTTCAACGTTTAGAGGTGCTTCAACCTGGTCATTAATGACATCGGAAATTACGTTTAAAGTATTTACAATAACTTGACTACATGGATAATTATTATTGTTCACAGCAGTATTCGTTGAACTTTTATTAGGTTTATTAAAAAAAGGATGTGATCGAGACAAGGAAAAAGTTGATGTGTTTATGATTTCCATGTCATTTTCAACAGAATTCACGGAGTCATTACTGGTATTAATAATAATGTTAGTGGTAGCGCCATCTACCTTCCTATTTATAACTAATCGCATCAAGATGAATCGTTCCACGTCTAGTGCGAGCGATACCATATTTCCGTCCCGCTCTATCCCACTCCCTGGAAGGGCACTGCCTTCCGCCTGATTCGTCGACGCGATCGTGAACGCGAGTGACAGTCTCGAACATTCCGCTCGCTAAGAACGCCGTCTCGATACTGCTCCGCGCCGCGCCGCTGTATGTGATTTTGCCGCTTCCACCAAGGAAAACCCGCTCGTGAGTGAAGTGAAAACAAGCAGCTACATCACGAAAACACCAAGAGGAAAAGAAACGAAGAAGGCTGTATAAGGTAAGTGCCTTCCATCCTGGAAGTATCCTATACCCACTCAATCACCTCCTCCCGTATCCATCTCCTCTTCCCTTATTCCTTTCTAGGCGACCCAGAACTCGCCCTAATACAGTCCATTCCATTAGTCCTTCCCAAGTCGCCTGGAACCCCATGGTTTCGGTGTAAAGCCGAACCATTTTTTTTTTATCCATACGAGTCGGATTCATTTACGTTTTATACGTTATACCGCTATACCTAGGCAGTTATAGCACCTAGCTATACTCCTAATATATTCACATAACCGTCACATGGTTATTTCCGCCCGCATTAGTAGGTAAACTTTTATGTAGCTACCTACTTATTAAATTATTATTTCTGCAACTATCATAGTTGTCTTATAAATCTCATATTTCAATCAACTTTTATTTCCTCAGCTCTAAAGTGTTGCCTAATTAGCCTACTTAGGTAAAATAATAGATACATTAGATATTCTTATTTTGTTTCGTTCTCATTAGCTTATACTTACGTAAGCATGTCACAACAAAAGAAGTCACGCGTGTCGGAAGACAAAGAGATGACAATCTTAGAAGCAAAACGCAATATTTTATTTGAGCGCATTCAAAATATCTATGAACGATCAAAAACCGCATCTATGTCTGACAGCAATAGCGAAGCATTTCTCAGTTATTGTACAACAGTAGATAGTATTCGAACAGATTTTCATAAGTTGTTAGACGATTATAACGCAAGATTACTTTCTATCAATCCTGATGAAAAACCGAACTATCAGGCGTATACCTCATTCGAAGATCTTTATTGTATTATTAAGCGTATACAATCGCAATTGGAGGGTAAATGTTCAGCAGAGCCCGTTGCCCGCAAACCGAGATTACCGCCAATCGAGATTATGTCGTTTGACGGAGATATACGAAATTGGCCGTTATTCTATGCAAGTTTTAAGTTTACAGTGCACGATAATGGTTCTCTGACAGATGCTGACAGGTTGTACTATTTAATAGGTAAACTGTCACCGAAGGCCCAGTCCGTATTTGCAGGTGTCACACCCAGTGCTGAGAATTATCAGGTCATATTTCAGTCACTACTTGACAAATATCAAGACACGCGCGTCCTAGCGTCTACGTACTTTGACCAAGCTTTAAATCTCAAACTGTCCAGCAACGCGTCTGTCTCGAATTTCCAGCTGTTTATTGATAACTTCGTAACCGCGGTTAATTCTCTTAGGAATTTAAAATTAGAAGATCTTTCCAACTTTATGTTGCTTCAACTCGCTTTAAAAAAGTTTGACACTGATACAATTCGCGCATTCGAGATGACGGAACGCAATAATAAAATACCTACACTAGATAGTTTTATTTCGTTCATCAAAGATCAGTGTCGAATATTTCATAATACGCAGTCTGGTTCACCTGGCCCGTCTAACACTAACAACAACAAACAAAGGTTGAATAAATCGCGAAATAGTAATAATAACTCAGTCCCTAATCCACAATCTTACGTAACATGTTCGGAATCTAATAGTAATAATTCACAGAAGTGTCTGTGCAGTAATATAGTGCACGACCATTACTATAAGTGTCCCACCTTTAATGATTTAAATCCAATTGCTCGTTTTAAAAGCGTAAAAGATAACAAAGCTTGCATTAATTGCTTAAGCATAAAACATAAAACGAGTAATTGTTCCAGTAGAACGAGATGTCGCACGTGTAAACAAAAACATCACACACTGTTACATTTTGATAAAAATAACCGGTTGTCAAGTCAAGCCGATAACCTTGACACACTTACGCAGGTGCAGACCACGGTAGCTGCGCCTTCCACGCCTCGCAATAATGAGATATCGTTGTGTACGACATCCATTGCGCGGGCGTCACGCACGCGCGGACGGCCTTCGCGCGCTTGTAATGATCCGCGCAGGGCCACAACGCAGAGTACGGCGTCAAAGACGGTACTGTTAGCGACAGCGCAAGTTATCGTACACGATGTTAATGGGTCGCCGCACATGGTACGTTGTCTGCTGGATAGCGCGTCTCAGACCAATCTAATAACATCGGAATTGTTCAAACGCCTCGGATTATGGAATAACTTTAAAAATACGAACTCAATAATCCGAGGGATAGGCGGATCAGAAAAACATTGCAAAGGTTCCGTAGATATTAAAATACATTCGCGTTTTAATAGGGACATTAATTTTAACATTTCTTCGCTTATCGTGGAACGTATTACAGACACGTTGCCAAACGCTAATGTGGACGTGTCGCTCCTCACACATCTTGAGTCACTACCACTAGCGGATTCGGAGTTTGCGAATCCGGCAGACATTGATGTTTTGATCGGAGCCGCAATATTCCCGCACTTGCTACTTACTAAAGTGGTACGTAGTGAGCAAAATAACTTACCGCCCGCTATTGAGACGGTATTCGGGTATGTAATTATGGGTACCGTACCTACATTACATACTTCTCAATACGTTACGTCTTGCTGTTGTTCTGTTCTTCAAGAAAACAATATTGACTCTCTTCTCAAGCGATTTTGGGAGCTTGAAGAGGTTACCGCACCGCCCTCGATGAGCCATAAAGATCTCGAGTGTGAAGAACATTTCCGCGCTACCACTGTTCGTGAAGACAGTGGCAGATACGTTGTGGCGTTGCCATTCTGTGGTGACCCTTATTCGTTAGGCGACTCGTACGCTGCTGCGCTCAGACGTTTCCATTGTTTGGAACGTAAACTTGATGCATCACCTAAGTTACGCAGCGCCTATAATGACGTCATTCGTGACTACATAGATAAAGGTTTTTTGAGTGTAGTTGTAAACAACGAGGGCAACTCTCTGCCCTCATATTATATCCCGCATCACGGCGTAGTTCGCGAAGATAAAACCTCTACTAAACTTCGTGTGGTTTTAGACGCTAGTTGTAAGACTACATCGGGTCAGTCGATTAATGACATTTTGCATGCCGGCCCCAATCTACAGGGTGATTTATTTAACATCATAATAAAGTTTCGTCTTTTCCAAATCGCTCTGTCAGCTGATTGCCGCCAAATGTTCCTCAATATCGGCGTTCGCGAATCTGACCGTAGATTTCAACGGGTCTTTTATCGTTTTGACAAGAAAGAACCTTTATCTGTGTATCAGTTCAATCGTGTTTGCTTTGGACTCAAGTCTAGCCCATATCACGCGTTACGAGTTGTTCGCCAGTTGATCGCTAATGAAGGCGATCACTTTCCCGCCGCAGCGGCTGTTGCCACTACCGCTTTGTACATGTATGACATTGCCTGTAGTGTCATATCCGCTCCGCTAGCAATTTCGCTTTGTGAAGAGCTTATTCAGCTTTTCAAGCGAGGCCAGTTTGATCTTGTCAAATGGACAAGCAACTCTAAGGAGGTTCTCGCACGCATACCAGATTCTCATAAGGCTTCTCCAGACATTGAGTTTGAGAAGTCTGTACCGCATAAGGTTCTCGGTTTACGCTGGGACAAATCCTGCGATAGTTTTCGGTTTGACGTCTCACCACCAGATGATAAGTGCACCAAACGCACTATGCTGTCCACAGTGGCTCGACTATGGGACATAATGGGTTTTGTGGCTCCCACAATTTTGTACGCCAAGCTCTTGATCAAAGAGCTTTGGTTATCAAAGTGTGAGTGGGATGAAACACCCCCTGACCATATTGTCGCCGCTTGGGGCCAGTTTGTGTTGAGCTTAGCGCTCAATCAAATTACTATTCCGCGTCATCTTGGGTTGGTAGATGGATGTACCGTCAACTTAATAGGTTTCGCTGACGCCAGCGAGCGTGCTTACGGCGGAGTCGTATATCTGCAAGTCCGCATTGGTTCTAACTACTCGGTGCAGTTAGTTTGTGCCAAGTCTAAGGTCTCGCCTGTTAAACCATTTCGGTTGCGAGACTGGAATTGTGCGCGGCTCTTCTGCTGTCTCAGTTGCTCCGCAAGGTTCAAGACACAGTTTTGCCCCACTACCCCGTTAATAAAATACACGCATTTTCCGACTCCAAAGTAGTGCTCGCTTGGATTTATTCCTCTCCTCACCGCTGGCAGACTTTTGTCGCCAACCGCGTTAGTAAATTGATTGAACTTGTTCCCGCTACTTGTTTCAATCACGTCGCGAGCTATCGTACTCGTCTTCGGGAAGAACTCTCCATAGATCATATTGACTGGAAGTTTATTCCACCAGCATCACCACATTTCGGTGGATGTTGGGCAAGCATGGTCAAAGTAATTAAAACGCATCTCTTCAAAGTTATAGGTCAACAGATCATCTCTTACGAAGAGCCTTTAACTGTCCTTGCACAAGTCGAGGCACTGATCAACTCGCGTCCACTTCCAACTCAGTGAGATCTAGACTGAAGTTGGACTTACCTCTTAGTTTAAGTATTTAGTTAGTAGTTTTCGCTATTATTGCGTTTGTAGCTTTCGCTAAAGTTAATTTAGATTAATTTATTGTCATATCGCTGTCTTAGCCTATTGATGGGTTATGCGGTAGTACACCCAACATAGCTAAGTTCAATTCTATTTTTTTTAAAGGCAACCCTTTAGGGCCGGGGGGATATGGTAGCGCCATCTACCTTCCTATTTATAACTAATCGCATCAAGATGAATCGTTCCACGTCTAGTGCGAGCGATACCATATTTCCGTCCCGCTCTATCCCACTCCCTGGAAGGGCACTGCCTTCCGCCTGATTCGTCGACGCGATCGTGAACGCGAGTGACAGTCTCGAACATTCCGCTCGCTAAGAACGCCGTCTCGATACCGCTCCGCGCCGCGCCGCTGTATGTGATTTTGCCGCTTCCACCAAGGAAAACCCGCTCGTGAGTGAAGTGAAAACAAGCAGCTACATCACGAAAACACCAAGAGGAAAAGAAACGAAGAAGGCTGTATAAGGTAAGTGCCTTCCATCCTGGAAGTATCCTATACCCACTCAATCACCTCCTCCCGTATCCATCTCCTCTTCCCTTATTCCTTTCTAGGCGACCCAGAACTCGCCCTAATACAGTCCATTCCATTAGTCCTTCCCAAGTCGCCTGGAACCCCACGGTTTCGGTGTAAAGCCGAACCAGTTAGGTATATTTGAACTTCTTGTTATTAGCTGTGTTTCTGAGTCTACATCACTATTTTCTATAACACTTTCTGAAGAATCTCTTTGGTTTTCAGTTTCAGACCTAAAAAGAAAACATGAATACGATTACTACAATATTACATTTAAGGCAGACTTATAGTATGGGTCAACTCGAGTAGAAATCTGACAATACTTTAACGTAAGGGACATAACAACTTTTGACACGCATTGTTTATAAAGTAAAGATCAATTATTATTATTATAAATCGTAAAAATATTATATTATTATCACTAGAGTATTTAACATGAAAAATGTAATTAATTTTTATTAACGCTAATAATTAGAAAGACTAAAATAAGCTAATTTTGATGAACACTTAAATTAATGTAAGGTACAATAAAATAACGAATGTCTCTTACGTTAATTTGTTATATACTTTAAATAATACTTGGTTTAGATAAACCTAGGTATTTTTTCTATAAAACTTTCTGAAGAATCTCTTTGGTTTTCAGTTTCAGACCTAAAAAGAAAACATGAATATGATTAATACAATATTACATTTAAGGCATAAGGCAGACTTATCGTGTGGGTCAACTCGAGTAGAAATCTGACAATACTTTAACGTAAGGGACATATCAACTTTTGACACGCATTATTTATAAAGTAAAGATCAATTATTACTCTTATAAATCTTAAAAATATTATATAATTATCACTAGAGTATTATACTTGAAAAATTTAATAAATTTTTATTAACGCTATTAATTAGAAACATTAAAATAAGCTAATTTTGATGAACACTTAAATTAATGTAAAGTACAATCAAATAACGAATGTCCCTTACGTTAATTTTTTGTATACTTTAAATAGTACTTGGTATAGACTAACCTAGGTATTATACGAAATGTTTAAAACATGTAAATAATGCATAAATCACTATTGTGTAGAAAGCATTGCAAGCAAATACGAAAGCACCTACAATTCAAGCATATTTACAATAATAAAACCCGAGATTTCAGTATATAGTAAATAATTAAACTTAATTAAGATTGTTTTTATTTTATATTTTATAGGTACTAAGGTGCGAGAAGACATCCAACCGTATAGCAGGCGCTCTACTTACCTATCCCTTTTTATTTGGCCCGGTATCAGCACAGAGCGAGAACATAAAAACTAGTTGGTACACGTCTACGCAAATTATTATCTAAAACTTTAACCAATTTACCTAATCTCTAACTTATAAATAAGATTGTTACATAATGGTAAAAAAAACTATTGTCATCATAAAATTGTAAGTAATACATACCTTTGTAAGGTTCTCTTCATGTTCAATAATTTTTCTCTTCGGGCAAGTAAGGAACTTAACTTATCAGCGATATTACTATTGTTTTCAGACATTATTTATTTAAATTACTTGTAGGAAACCTTATTACATTAAAAATCACTTAATCCAAACATTAGCGTTGGTAGATGTAATAGTATGACACAATCGTAACAATAACAAACTTCACTGCGCGCGAACAAGCACGAAGTGGGCCGTCGCGTCGCTAACTTCGTTGTCTTACCCTTTCCTCACACACACCCACAACACCTTACGCTAGTCGCGCGCGCCGGGAGATAAAAAATACGAATTTGATTTCTAGTTGTTGCGTAATAGGTATATTAAAGTAAGGAACTAAAAATAAAGATAGTTTTGTGAGATAATAATGTAAGAGACTAATTCTTAAAAACCTCTAAACATGAATTAAAGTAAGGGACATGTTATTTAAACCAACTGATTTGAGGTTTAAGGTAAAGGAGTAAATTATTTAACACTACGAGTTACTTTATTTTTCATTGAAAAACGTCTGATACATCATTTTTTTTGTCATAAATCGTTTTAAGCAGGCCAAAAATTTTTACTGTGAGGGACTTTTTTTAATGATAGAATTTTTTCAATAAATCCATTTGATAGAGCGTAAAATTCTGAATCCAATGATATATATAACTCATTTTCGTCAAAATGTCCCTTACGTTAATTGATACTTCTGGTATCGATAAGTATAAAAACACTACTTTTTTAATAAAACGATTTATAAGAAGATATTGTGAATACATTGTATATTTTATAAATTAAATTGTTTTAAGAAATGACTACAGTGCAGTTAAATAGTCGTATAACGTAGTACAAACGAAGATCTTTTTGTGTAATCCACAAATTGTTGTTTCACGTCTGAGAGCACTTTGTGTTGATGATTGTAAAGTAATAGTAATTTAAAATGAGGAAGTTAACCTATAGCATGCCATGTAGATCCACGCGAGACGCAAAAGCTAAATTTCACTGCAACTGGCATTATCCTTAAACACCCTTAAATCAAAACTTTTTCAAAATTGTATGTATACCGCGTAGTTACAATGTCTAACCCTGCAAAATTTCAGCCTGATAGTGCCTACAGTTCTCGCGTAACACTGCGGACAGACAGACGGACGGACGAACATGGCGAAAGTATAAGGGTTCCTTGTAGATTACTAAGGAACCCAAAACATTACATTCTTTTCTCACTCTACCGAAAAGGTACCTAGGTCATTTTCAGTATTTATTGAACTTAATTCAATATGACCTCTTTAGTGAAAGCGGCTTGTATGATAAATGAGTTCATAAAATTCATGAGAACGAACCACACGATAAAAACTTCGGTGACGAAAAGTTAGCAAACTGCGGAACTTTTGGGGCTAAATTAAAACATTGGGGCACTTAATGATTCAAGTTATAAATGCTGGTGTACTAGGCATTTTATAAAGGCGACTGCTATATAGTTTAAAGTTCGATTTCAGGATGTGGCAGTAAGATTCAGGGTTTCTGTTAAGATTCGTAGTAAAGTTTTTCCAAAGAAATTCTTTGTGGTGACAAATATTTGTTAATTTTTGGAAGTCACAAACACTTGGAATGAATCCTCTGGCGCGAGGGACTTTCCAAACATACAACCAACGGACATGTCGATACGCCAGGGTTATGGTGTCCAGACTCCATTATAATAAAAACACTCACGTAATATTACTTGGTTTATTTTCAGACGATTACTAGCACAGAATTGAAATAAAATGTGACTTACAGTCCTTTTTATACACTAACCGTCATTACACAATGTTTAACAACTGTCACTTCCTTTTCAACATATAATTGAAATTACTGTGCAATTAATTATCAAAAACCAATATTAATATTGTAATGAATTTTGCACAACACCAAATGATTTATTTTATACGAATAACAAATTTATTTTAATAGCAAAACGCTGCTTTACAACATTCGGTCAACAGATGGCGCTATCAACAGGATGTAAATATAATAGCATGTTATTTATTACTGAAAACATAATAATAAGTGTCAGAATCATGTTATTTAATACTAATTGATTTTACTTTGAAAGTTTCTGGAGTTATCTTAATAATTAAGCGATAAATTAAATACACAATCTTTATAAACAGTTAAGCAGCCAATACAGTGTCTAATATTGTAAAGTAGTGAAGTTCTCAGTTCTGTGTTCACAAATAGTTATTTAAATATCAATCTTAAATATTATTAACATTTTCGTAATAATATAATCATATACTAATTTGCGCCCATAGACACAACATCCAGACTCAATTTAAGGATCACACATAGTGTTGTCTCGTGTGAGTTCTAAACCACAACACTCAGCACACAGCGCAGTGTCAAGCAGCGAGGCGACGGCTTTAACCAGGCTATTTCATTCCGTAAGCGATTGTAAGAGGCGAATAAGGAAAATACGAAAACCAAATATATTTTATACTTAACTTCTTAAGGAGATAATATGCGAGAGTAATCAGCTATGTATTAAAGATAAATAACTTTTAAAATAGTGTAAGTAAATTAAAAAAAAATGGTCATGCCCGTATCAGTACAAGCGCTCCGTTTGCCTTATTTATCACTCCCGTCAGGACCAACATTACCCCCCCCCCCTCCCCCCCGTGGGATCACCACCTTGTCGTGGCAGGGGGCTCAGTAACCGTGTCTTGGAACCCCGCGGTAAAGCTAAGAGGGATCCCTGGAGTGGACGCTCCACGTGGGCTTGGGTGAAGCCTGCGTAGGATGCGTCCATAGGTGCGGGTTTGGGGGACAGTTCTGTCTGTCCCTCGCAGCCGCGCGCCTTATCTCCCGCGACCAAATGGGGGCGCACCATCGTTACGTCGCGGTAGGGCCGAAGAGGAAGAGGAGATGCGGTGTTGCGTTGCCGTCCTCCCTATCCTCTGCGGCCGCTGGGTGTTTTGGCGGCGGAGCCCAACACCTTCATCCGCCGCCACGGGGGTTTCGTTCGGGGCCCGCCTGACCATCTGGCGGACCAATACCTGTCGGAGGGTAGCGAGGAATGCTTCGGTGATACCCTACCCTCCCACACATGGGTACATGAAGAACACGGATTGGTTTTTAGTCAGTAAGAGTCTGACAGTCCCCTTCGCCCTTCCCCCAGGGTGAAGGGACTCCATGAGGATTTTCCAACCCGATACCAAAATAAAAAAAGTACAAACATTACCACAATATGCCGTATTGCCCACAAACACAAAGTATTATTATCAGATCTCATAAGCAGATGTAGTCTGACAGAATCTTGTGAACATCAATCAATCCAGATATTACAATGTTATATAATAATTTAAGTAATACAATTCTTCGGGAACTTGGTATGTATTTGAAACATGGAACACATTTCAAGAATGATTGAACTCTAAGTAGTTTCTGGTAAAGTGGAAGGCAATGCGTGGAAATTCACAGCAAGAAATAGAGGGTGGAATATTTCTTAGAATTCTATATTATTAAGGAGCCGTAGTTATCAAGCTATTGAAAATAATAATACAAACTCAATTCATATAGATGGGTAGGTACAAGTATTTTACAAGTGAAATAC
Source organism: Euclidia mi (assembly GCA_944739405.2). Taxonomy (NCBI): domain Eukaryota; kingdom Metazoa; phylum Arthropoda; class Insecta; order Lepidoptera; family Erebidae; genus Euclidia; species Euclidia mi. Next base: position 117,627,294 of record OX123182.2, read on the forward strand.
AAAAACACTCAACAAATAAAGAAATAAACATTTTACGTTCGTCCGAGAGCGTTTTGCGTAGCCATCCAATAACATTACCATATCGTCACGTTAAGGGCTCCTTCTTAATAGCGTCCGTATATTTTGGCTAAGAATGTACCACTGCGTCACGTACATTATAATAAACGAGTATGGGATGATTTACGACACAACTTTGCATAAGGCTTTCTTTGCTGTAAAAATACGCACTAAGATATTATGGTAGTATCGCGTATATTTTGTACGACGTGGCTTTTTTTCTTTATATATAAAAGGACAGCTCCCGCACTAGGACTAAATCCTGTGTCGTGGGTGACTTTATAAACATATAACTGACGGACACAATGAACACCCAGACACGAAACAACAATTTATGAATCACACAAAGTATTATCTCGTGTGGGGACTGAACCCACAACACTCGGCGCAGTGTTAAGCAGCGAAGCGATCGCTTAAACCACTACGCCAACCATGTAGTCTAAATTACTGAAAATACTTTTAAAATACATTTACGATATTCGTCCTTGGTACAAAACTTGTCTTACTGAATGATTCGTAAGAGCGACCAGGTAAAGTGAGATTGCTACGGTCTGGGTTTGGATGCATGTCACATGAGCTACTATGAAAGCATGTTAATTGAAATGTTTTACTTTTTGTATTAACATTTATGTGTGTCTATCGGGCCTACGCAGAAAAACCACCGCGATGTCCGTCGATGAACGGACGTTGTTTTTGAAAGGATTTTCATACGAAAATTTAGTTTTCTTATTTTGGATTTCACGATGTTTTTTTTATATCACAGCTATTGACGCCGAAAAGTAAGTCTGCCGTTGCTGCAAGTTAACGTATTTTTTCTAGCACCTTTAATTAATATTTTTTTTAATAATGCAATAAACTGCAATACATTTATATTATTACCCACTGCCGTTTAGTAATCACATAATATATGTTCGGCCTCCATCACCCCGTTTTATTGGTCCAGTACTAGTAATAAATGTAAGCAAACCATAAAATATAAATACATCTTTGGGTAGATTTATAACTTGAGTATTTTTGTTTTGTTCAGATGCGAACTGGGGCTCCCGGATTCTTACTCTTTCATACAGCCATGACTGTGACTAACATTCTAGAAGTTTAAAAACCAAATCGGCCACAACCTACTGAGTACATACGCTTAAAACACAATAAACTTATTGTAACTTTTATCACCCAAATCGACCCAAATCATGGTGGTGTATCTATATATTTCAATGAATTGGATGGTTGGGAATATCATAAGATCCGGTACGTAGCGGAGTTGGCGAGATACTGTCCCCCTGCTCCGCTAGTTAAATAAAAAGCAAAGAACCCACAGCGTCTGTTATCTTTAAAGTAAAAAAAATCTGAACGGATTTTTATGTGGTCTTCACAGGCACAGATTAAGCTGGGCTGCCCTACGCTATTCTTTGCGTGACATGGTTGCCCACGCCTAGGCACGTGTGTATTTTATTTACGAGCACGTTGTCGTTTATATGCCCAATGCTGTTTAATTTGCCAAAATATTAAAAAAGGTTTCTTGTATGTATTAATGATCTAACGTTATTTTAAATAAAATGTCGCACCCTCACGTCTTAAACTTAATAATAATAATATTCTACCAGATTCACACACATCATCTCGTCCCAAACTAAGCAGAGCTTGTACTATGGGTACTTGACAATGGACATATATTATATAATTTTTTTGTAAATACATACATATTATACATAGAAACACCTAGGCCAAGACAAGCATCCATGTTCACGCACACAAATGTTTGACTTGAGCGGGAATCGAACACGCGACCTTCGGCGTGGCAGTCACGTACACTACCGCTGCGCCAACCGGTCGCCAAGTTATTAATACTTATTTGTATATGTCTAGATTTCATCCTCATTATCGTCCTAGTCTTATCCTAGTTGCATCCACGACCTTGGATTCCGTATACAAGTCTAGCCAGATTTGACAGAATGTTAGCTTGCCCACAGAGCGCCTACTGTCAATCCTACGCAACCCAAAGATAGCGATATTCCTTTCTCTATCTTCTTACTATTATAATACAAATTACTTATTTTTATTTACAGTGTACATGTTGCAACTTGTATGGTCTATTAGACTTAGAAATACATTTAAAACGGTTAGATTCTGTTAATGTCCTATGAACTCACAACCTACATAATTATGTAACATTTATGAATGTGTATTCAGGTTAACGTTGAAACAGAAAGTTTTTATAGGTCTCCAGTCTCGGCTATTAATTAACAATATAAATGATGGAAGAAATAGGGGATATTATATCGCTCGTTTAAATTTTTTAATGGCGCCCACGAATGTAGCCTCCGGTTGTAAGAATTGAGTCCTCTTGCTTTTTTTCTGTCTGCTCTCTACAGGAACGAAATGGAAAATGCATTATTAGTTCTGATTTATTTCAACTGGGGGAAAGATTTGTTTTAACGGAATATTGAGGTATAAGATTTTTGATTAAAGATAATATTTTGTCATGGTTATATACTAAGCCATCAACTGCATCTTCAGTTAGAAGTCTGCAATGCTAAGGCGTATCTGCTGTACCCATAATTGCTCCTACTTGCAGATTTGTTTCTGAACGTCAAAATGATGGTGCCCGCATGACCATGCGGGTGCGCAATCCCGTATCGCGTAAAATACTCTTCCCAGTTTAGTGCCAGCATGCGTGCCCATTTAACGTATACTGTTGACAATGATTACCAGCAGACTTTGAGGTGCCATCATTCATTTTCTAGTCTAAACAGATTTCCAATCTAGTCTAATCAGATCTTCACACCAAAAAATAAAAAATTGCAATATCGAAGCAACCAAGTTTGTTCGAAATCTGATGGATTTTGAGTCAACCATCGACTAAAAATCACCAGAGTACCTTTTTTGCCATAGGTGAAATATATAAAAAAAGGATCCATCCTTAGAGGAGGCACCCTCTTCGTTTTAAAAGAAACCCACTATGTTAGGCTGGTTTCAGAGTGACGCGCGCGGCACGCGCCGTCGGCCAGCGCGTCTCAACAGTGCGTTTAGGGCGCGGACCACTGTGAAACGAGTTCGCGTTTCTCATTGCAATGTATGAAGCTTCGGCAGCGCGGTCGGCGCGCGCGTCTCATACGCGGCGCGTTTGAACTGCGTGACTATGAAACGCTACTACTAATCTAGTGTAATTGAAAGCGCGCGCATGTGGCCGGCGCCGGTCAAACGCGTGACTCTGAAACCAGCCTTACTGCGCCTGGATTGCTTTATTATTTGTATGTAGCGTGAACGTTTTCAGATGGATTTTTTTAAACATTTTCTGTACCAAGTAGGTACTCAATAGGTTTGGTTTGTTCAAAGAACTTATGGGGAAAATTGAAAAATACATAATTTTAAAAGCTGCACAAATACAGATATTTACAATACAATAGTAAATATTTACATCAATATAAGTCAGCATACGGTAGGGGAAATAAAACAACCCGCAACGAAGGTTACTAGTAACGAGCGGCACGATTTATAGCAAGATCGGGCCCGACTTTAATCGAATACCAGACTTGCTTACTGCCCTTGATTTATTACCAGCAGTGTTAATAGCTATCGATTCTGCTCCGCTGGCTTCGTGTCGACTGTACGCAATGAATGCTGCTGATCTAGGAGCGTGCGACGATATTTTTGGTATTTGCCGAATTAGTTGTTACTCAACTGCCTGTTTCACGAGTTTTGGCCAAATCATATCAAATCCGTTTATTAAATGGGTCATTGCCAACAATCAAATAACGAATGCAAAGTACATGTATTTGGAATAACTATAAATATATTAATTGTTAAACACGATATGTTGTCCTGTGTGGAGATGGAAAGCAACTACACATCATTCTGTGCTGATTGATCAAGTAATCGCTCTAATCCTTAAGCCACGACCGGTCAAATTCCGAGAAGTAGGTACCTACACTATGGAAAAATCTTCATTAAGTCGTTGTCATTATCGAAATTTCAGACTAAAGACGTAGACGTCTACTGCCGGACATAGACCCTCTGCTCCTCCAAGCGCCAGCAGGCTTTACTAAGTGACAAAATATAAACCAATTATTTCAATGTTTCATTAAGTATCATTATCGTCGTCCTACCGTTACCTACTCCAATTGCATTCAAGATTTTTGCCTTGATGCCCGGGGTCCGTTTACAGTACTAGTTTAACCATATTTGACTGACGTCACGTCTGTAACCCAGAAGTATAGCGATATGCTTTGGTTTGGACGAGAGGCAGTATCTACAAGTAATACAAGGGTACTGACTTCCCATAATGACTTTAAAAGATCTTCATGACAGCCGTGACCGAGACTAAACGTAGAGCACGTTGCACGGGGCAAGCGGCAATTAATTAATAAGTAAACACGCGTAATTTTGAAATGGCACAGTGGTGTATGCCGTGGTTTTGAATCCGATACCAACTGTCTGTTGGTATCTCACATCATAGACAAAAAGAATGCTAACTTTGGACTTGATTTAGCAAATCTTGGATTTCAATCGAGTTGGATTTCAATAGAGGAATTAGCAAACAAAGGTAGTCAATATCTTATACAACATTTTCAGTTTCCACACCTACCCACAAAATCCTATCATAATGCCGAAAAAAATACGGTCACACATTCAAAGTCCACGTTACTAAATAGAGAACCCTTTAAGAACGAATAACTAAGAATGGTACAAAGGTTATATCCGTATTGAAAATAACATGTACTCTTTAAGCTATCAATTCACTGGCACACCAAACAGTATTTTCACATCGTACGATCAAAAAACCTTTGGATTCATAGGTTTATGAGAAATGTCTACCGAAATGGACAGTGGGACAAAAAGAAAAGGTACCTATATAAAAAATATGAAATATGTGCTACAGAGAACCCATATTTTACTGTATTTTTTATTACGCAGGCTTGACGTCGCTACTCTTCTGGAAAATTGTATTATGTAGAATACTTAATATAATTTTTATATTTTATCATTTGTAGGGTAGATTGTTTTAAGCAATGTGAAATTGGATTAGCTTGATTGGGGTTAATGTTAGTACGATTTGGCAATTTGTAATGTGTTTGAAGATATTGAGGAGAATTGAGATGTCGTAAGTTTGTATCGTCTCTTACTGCAATATTGAAACCACTTCTTTTACTAGCCTAGAGTGAACAAGGTTGACAAATAAGGTATTTATCACAAAAATTAATAAAATAACCAATGGCCAAAGTCAAAATTTCAGGAGCAGAATTATAGACGTTTACACTCGCATAATTGAGTTGCTCTAGTGTTCCTAGACTAGTTTCTAACTCAATAGATATTGTTACAAACTTCGTGGATCGTTACACAATAATAATATTCATATTTAATGTACTCCAAACAATTTACAATATAAGAACAAAAATAAATAAATATAGAAGAAGTAATGGCGGCCTTATCGCTATTAAGCAAATTCTTCCTTGGGATGGACAAGAAAAGTACGGAGCCAGTAAGAAAGAAAGAAAGGGTAGTTTGGCGTTTTAGATTGATAGTTTCACGCTGGGTGCCGCACAACCTCACCGATGTTCAGAAGCAGGCAAGGGTGGAATGGTGCCATGATAAGATAGACAAAGGACAATGGCAGATCTCCATACATCGAAATGTCTGAAATTAAATTGAAGCGTACAGTAATAAAAAATATATCAAAAAAACTGGCGTAAGTAACAGAGTCTATAAATGATTCTATTTTCACTCAGGAAACGCGGAAAAAAAAATCGGTGCTTGAATTTTTAGTTAAGAATGAACAATGTAGGTAAAATGTAAGTTATAGTATGAAAGTAAAAAATGTAGGTAGGTATGTTTGAATTATCAAATGACATATTTATATCAGATTGACATCAAAACGCAGAAATATTTTGTAGCATCTAACTGTCACAGCCAAAGACAAACGCAGACCTGCACATTTTAAATCGATTTTATGTGAAGTCGATATAACATTAAAACGATGCTTTGACGTTTTTAATTTATTCAAACGTTGTTTTGCTTCAAAAATATTAGCTTATTGATATAATGTTGATTAAATATTAAATAACTGCATTTTAGACCAAACCAACTCTATAAAGGTCGATCGTATCGATTACTTATTTAATCATCGATACGGATATAGCACTCACGTCTATTCCTGTCACACCATTGTCTATGGCAACAATCAAATAATAAAGTATTCGTAATCAATTGGAATGCTTTTTATCATTATAAAATACTCCAGCGTTAATGAGACAAAGTGAAAATATTAAAAATCGTAGAAAAAAAAAACAATTTGATTTGTTCATATGAAGTTTAAGGTCGCCACAACAAACCCAGACCAAATTCTGCCATTGTCCTTTGAAGCAGGCTCGTCTCAGCGTGTTTACGACATTGTTACAGGTGATGAATCCTGGATTTATCAATACGATCCAAAAACAAAGCGCCAGTCGACGGTTTGGGTGTTTCAAAACGAATCAACGCTTACCAAAGTAAAGCGACCTACAAGGTGGGAGATGATTTTGATCGCGAGCTTTTTCAATTTGACTGGCTACTTGGTGTCAATTCTCTTGCGAAACCAAAGAAGCATTAACGCTGAATGGTATACTACCAAATGCTTGGCAGAAGTTTTCTCTGTTGTGAACAACAAGCGACCAAACAAAGGGCTTCGCGGGCTACTGCTCCACCACGATAATGCGCCTGCCCACACTGCAATCAAAACGAGGGACTTCCTAGACAGCACACCGGTCAAACTCCTGGGTTGACGTACGGTAATTACGCTGGGTGTAGTTCAACCTTGAAGTCCAGGTGTCAAAGGAGTGACAGATAAGGTCGCTAACATCCTCAAGAAGGTATCAGTTAAAACTATCTTCACTCCTTTTAAGAAACTGTCGCAATATATAAGAACGCCGAAAGACAGTCATCCCTTGGAAAAGCAGGTGTATACAAAATTGACAGCAGCTGTGGGAGTTCCTATATAGGACAAACTAAACGCACCATCTCTTGCCGGATAAAGAAACACATCAGGGCAGTCAAAAATAATGAACCACACAAGTTGGCCATAGCTCAATACCTCTAAGACTCGGGTACCGACCACTGGATTGAGTTACATAACCCTCAGGTGCTTTCGACAGAACGCCACTACATACCTCGAATAGTTAGGGAGGCTATTGAAATTAAAAAGTGCAAAAATTTCAATAGAGAGGATGGGTTTCAACTGTCGAGTATCTGGCATCCAGTTGTACGTCTATGTAAACCCCGTGAAAATAACAAAGTCAAACTGCGAACTGACGTAGTTAGTATAGTATGTCGTGATCGGGTACAGTGCGATAGTGATAACAGTGCTAGTGGTGTTGAACGCAAAAAACGAGTAAAAAAGCGGGTAGACCGCTATACTTGCTCGTAACATTCATCCACCCGCAATACTCAGTACATCCGTGAACATGGCGCTTGCAACAGTGCCAAAATATCGGTTACTACAAACAAAGGTACGTGGTATATATCCCGAAAAACAATTTAAAAGAAGTTTAAATGACCACGAAAGTTTAAATTCTTATATGGTGGAGAGTACTTTAAAGAGATGTAATAAAAATATATTTACTTATAGAAATTTTTTTTAGTGTCGCAAAACTTGCCGAGTGTCCCACGTAAGTATATATAAAAATCTAATATTTGCCTCTAGTCTAGCTCTAGTAGAGCTTTACTGAAGCAGCGATAGATTAGTGCAGATACTGACAAACTGACATTCGGATGAAACCACGCGATACTGACTTATGTGTATTGGATTTTTTGTTTTGTTTATTGTCGCTGGCTCTACGCCTCGGGGAGCCCGCTAAGCCATCTGTCATACTTATAGAATTGCTAATATTTAGTTATTTCTGGGAAGACTACTGCGTGGACCTTGGGCTACAAGGCCAGGATAAGCACTAGGACTATGTGCCCATACATGCAGAACATATATCGATCGTCCTGAACGATAGAGAAACTACTAGCATACTACAACAATTCATCTCACAAAATATAATAATCAGTTGGTAAACATTAAAAAATAACAATCGCTCCAAACTTGCGATAATATAAACCGACCGATAATGACGTTTCGAAACAGACAATCACGTTCATCTACCAAACTTATATAATTATATAAACGGTGATCCGAACGTAATTGTTTGAATTCTAACCTGATGACGATAATTAGGTTTACCCTATTTAGCTCGTTGCTATTAATACTACATTAAACACATGGCTAGTATACACATACTATACGCATACGCATACACATGCGTAGCTGCTAGGCTGCATGGAAATGTTTACTGGATGTAATGCTGCTTTTGTTTCGTTTGTTTGTTTTTCGTGTGAGTGTGTGGCCAACTCTGGTGTCGGAGTTTACAGACCGCCCTAAGGCCTCCGACATGGCCTAACGATCCTTACCCTTAGACAAAAACTGGGACCGACAGCTTTACGTGCCCTCCGAAGCACGGTAGCGCTCAGATGTAAATGCCACACACGGTCACCCATCCAAGTGGTGACCTGTGCAAGTGTTGCTTAACTTTGCCGATCTGTTACGAATGGCAAGTCAAGTCTCGCTATGAGCGCTACATCCAGTAAACATTTACATGCAGCCTAGCCTGCTGCTGGCCTCATACCCGATAGATATGATTGCCAAGCAAATAAAAGGCTTGTAAAAACAGCCTAAGCTACGTAGCCAATACGGTACAATACTAGGTATATCTGCCGATATGATATGATAATGCACATTAAACCTGAAGTCTTTTGTGTTTGTTCTGCTGCAGGTCAAGAGTAGTAGTACCTTGAACGGATAACGCTATAGCTGTGACGATTACCTCCCTGCTGCTACGAAAGAACGTGGTTTCTAATTCTATGTATCCATTTTTACATGACTTTAAAGAAGACTGTGAAATAACAACAAGTCTGTTCTAGTATGTAATAGTCTGTTTTACCCGACTACGCCGAAGCCAAAAGGAAGGGTAATGTTTTTCATCATCATCACCTCATGATGTTGTTTCCACCGTTTTGCTAGATTATTAATAATTTAATACGCACACTTGAAAAGTCATTTGCGCGCGTCGTGAGCGTGGATTTGAACCCGAGACCCTCTGCGTAGCACTTAGGAGTCTGTTGGTCTCTCCACTAAGATTTCGCTTTGACAATAACCATCAGGTTACATAAAATGTTTCTACATAAATAAAGTAAATACTTTTCTATTGTATTAATGGATTATATAATTATTCAAAAGTTATATGTTACTTTATACGACATTTTTGCCATCTATTGATGGATGAATCTGATGGTTACATGACTTGTATTGCTATGCCAAGTAAGTGACATAGTCAAGGCCATTTTTCGTAGGTAATCAGTTTCCTTTTGGAGTGGTTTATGTCTGCGGCTTCGCCTGCGTTGTTGTGGGTTGCCTCGTCAAATAGTCAGTGCTAGCTTATGAACCATAATATATAAATACATACATACATACATAACATACATAACGTCACGCGTTTTATCCTCGAAGGGGTAGGCAGAGGTGTATTTCTACACCCACTTTTCGCCAGATATACTTGAGTCCCACGTAATAAGGGGCGAGCCTATTGCCGTACCGGGCACATTTCCAGACTCCGTGCTGCTACTGAGAATTTAGTGACAGATAATCCCAATAATACTGCCCGACCCAAGAATCGAACCCGGGACCTCCCAATCCCATGCGCACTTATGCCGCGAGACCAACGAGGCAGTCGTATAGGGTTTGATGTCGAGTTTTCCGTCTCTACGCAAAGATGGTATTTGCATCGTGTTATCCCTAATATATAAATGTAAACTATACAAAGTTTTATCAATTAAAAGAGTAATAAGCATCCATCCGCAAACTTTCATGTTTTTATAATAGTAGCCATGGCCAAACCTGTCTCATGGCTAAAAGTGGCTTGCCCTCAGTAGTGACACAGTTTAAATAAAAGGCGGATATTATATTAATAATGTTTAAAAGAAAATGGCTGAGATAGCAAAACGGATTGTTTCTTAATTGTGTGCCAGGCGGGTTTGATATCTACTTGGCATCGCTAGCGGTTAAGCACAACGATTCTGTTTACTAATCAGAAGGGTCATTGTTCGTATGCGACCCATATTTTACTTCTTTTTGTAGGCCTCGCCTAATTTATGATAGCCGTGTGACCGTAGTCCCTAGACTTTCTATTATTATAATATTAGAACCGTACACAGGTGTAAAGCATAACATTCGAAGAAAATCCTACGTCGCTACCCCTTTTATCCATTCGCCGCTCAGCATTTTTCTCCCTGACTTAGCACCTGTCTCCTCTCATATTCTTCACAAACAAACCACGATAATATATGGGAGAACATGTTCGGCGTTAAATGTTTGTAAAAGACAGTTGACCCTCCATACTGCCCGATCTTCCAACTTAATATTATTATGTCAATAACAAAGTTGTAGATAACTTTTCGAGATTTCGCTTCGAGTGCGAGTTGTGAGAGTTAAGCGGTGGTTCAAGGTCAAAATAAAGTTCGTGTCAACGGTTATACATTGTAAACAACTTTGAAAGTACGGAGAGTGTAAACGATTTAATTTCAAACTTTTATGTTGCTGTACACTGCAGCAAATTGCTTTTGTAAAATGTTGAATGAACCGCTTTATACAAAGAGTTCGCTGGATTTGTACCCAGCGAACTCTTTGTATAAAGCGGTAACGCTAATTATATAGTATATATATTTATATACTCCACTATTTTTTTATTAGTACAAAAACTTTAAGGACATATTAGCGAACACATTATTATCATATATGTGACGTAAGAATTTCATAATATCTATAAATAGCAAAGTTATAATCATTTGTTTTTTATAGAAAATCTCACCTAAATCATAGATATATTTTACTATTCATTCACTACTTCATTGATAGTACTTACTTTCCGTCCTACTCTTACGCATTCTTTTCGTCGCATTTATAATGTAGGTAGCCTTAGACAATAAAATGAAGCAAAATAATAAGTGTTGGTAGTTACTTTTATTTTTTTAAATTCTACCCTCTCCTTCATACTTCATCCTGGTTTAGGACCGGCAAAATTTACCGTTTTACAAGTGGTTAAATACGAAGGTATGTATTTAGAAAGGAAACACACATCAAAATAAAAGAAGGTATTCTGTAATAAAAGAAAAGAGTAATTTTGGCGTATTTATGAAGTTAGAATCATCTGCTATTTACAAATATTATTTTATCATCATCATGTCAGCCTAGAGACGACCACTGCTAGACATAGGCCTCCCTCAAGGTTTTCCACACGGACCGATTTTGAGCCGCCCGCTTGCATCAAATTATAATTAACTTAAGTACGTATTATATACTAAACTTACAAGTATTTCCATTGTCCTTCGAAATGTCCACCACCATTGTCAATACACATAATACAGACAATTTTTTAACGAGAGAAGTACGCTTCTGTCTTTTCACTTCGTCAAAAGCGTCCAATATGCGCTGTTTTAATTGTTTGACACTAACTGGCTCACTTTTGTATACTCACAATAAGATGTCCATGGGAACACAGCTGCACTCGTGATTTTTCAACTCAAAAAGTACGCACAAAGCATACCTAGCTACATACTCTCGTGATATGAACTGATATGATAGGCCATCGCGTCGGGCAAACGTAGACAAACAATGAACTTTTGCAACGAAAAAAATAATAGATACGCTCACTTTCGCTAGCAATTTAGCACTGTTTGTCGCATCGTCGGGACGCGGCTCAGGCGCAGAGGGTGGGGGGGGGGGGTTGAATTTATCAATGGATCCGTTTACTACTGCTTAGTGCGCGGGTCGGTCATAGTATTAGTTATGCATTTACCAAATTCAAATTCAAATTCATTTATTAGTGTGATTTTTGGTTACACGTTACATGTGGTCTTAATACAATTTAAAGCATCTCAAAAATCTACCATGATGGTGTACACTGTTTCACATTTATTTTATATTAATTACTAATTTAAAAATTTTTAAAAATATCAGAATTATCATAAGTCCAGAAATATAAAAATCTAATAATTGCAACATAACAACATAATTTGGAAAACTAACAATAAGAATTCACAATAATTAATTGGAATAATAAATAATGATAAAATAATACAAAATTATATAGAAACAAAATAATTAAAATTATGGACTTCAATGTCAAATATTAACATCTTTTCATTAAGAAATTCGTCAATGGTAAAGTGAAATGTCTCTAGCTAATTAAATTATAAAAAACACAAAGTCAGAAATAAATAAATAGAAATGTCAACTTAAAATTTATCATTAAAGAATTCGTCAATGGTATAATAACATTTTTATTGTAATAGATATCGTAATTTTTTCTTAAACTGAATTATAGATAAATCTTTTATTTCATTTGGTAATTTATTAAATATTTTTGGGGCCATACAAAGTATACTTTTGTGCATTAAGGCGGTCTAATTATTAGGTATTTTTGTGGACAGTTTTGAGACAGTTTTGGGACTTAGTGTTTTTATTTTTAACTACATAAATATGATCAGTTAAAGATACTTAGAGCCCTGTTAATTTTTTTGTACTAATTAAAAAATAGTGGTGTATATACAACGTGTAACGGAAATGACGCACATCCTCAGACACCCCAATTAGAATACCTCGTTACAATCATAATGCATGCATTGGAATATTTTTTTTATTTGCGTAAATATTGTTTTTTGAAGAAAGTATAAACTCGATTAAAAGTAAAAAGCGTGGTCACTACAAATTTGCGCACGCACACAAACACACGAAACGGTTGCTATGGTAAACAGACGACAGCGATCTGATAGGAACGAAATACGATACGATTTATACAATATGTTTCAACTTTAGTCTTTATACCACACTCTGATAGAGTGGGGTTTACAAAAATTATGTTTGAATAATTTGTCAGCTACTGTTGATGTTTCCAAAGATATGACTCTATTTCTTTCCATCACACTTTTCGGCTTTGGAGTCGACAGTCGACTTTGTATAAAATTATTTATTGTTTGTTAATAACATGCACGATCTATTGTTTCATAATATCGTAAATGACTATTGTCACTATCGAGCTATCTTAATCATACTTAGTTACCTACAATTATTGATAGATAAAGTAAAAGAATATCAATGAGAGAATAAAGCAAGAACGACTTGTTTAAAGTTGTAAATTAATAGTTACATTAATAGAATAATCAAATAACTTACAGGATAAAATCACATTCCTTTAGTCCATTTAACACTTCACTCAACTGTTTACTAACACATCACATGTTTTCACTGTTTCAAAAGCAGCTTATATCTTAATTAACTCCTAGGCACTTGGTGTCTCCTCACAACAAACTAGAGATTTAATATTCCCCACGGTGGAAAGGTCCGGGAGTGACAAGTTAACGCCAAGATCATGCAGAACTTTCCACACCAGCACCGTCATGTTGATAATTACACGTTTTTTCGCAATTAAAATATTTTTTCGCAACTCTCGCTGACAGATTCCCGATGGATGACTAGAATAGATACTTGTCATAACTTGTCTAAGCGCATCCCCAGCGCTTGTCATTGGCCACTTTGGCCAGCGCGGGCGACACATTACGTCTCGCTCTTGCCTGTTGATAATTACGTAAGCGAAAGATAGATGTTAGATATTTTGGTGCTAAATTGTTTGTTATTGTATTTTGCCGCTATTGTGTTGTATTAATGTGTGCGTTCGTGGGACCCAACGTCGAAACATAAAACAAATGCATTTTAAAAGAAGGCGTTCTGCTTTGACTTAAGGTTTATTTTCATATATTTCAACTTTTCAAACAAATGAGTGACTATAATTTACGTTATTTTTATTATTTTAGAACAAAAAAAAACAATATTAAAAATGACAGAAATGGATTCAGTAGCCGATTCTGAACAAACTACTTTCAGGAAGTGCATATAAATATGTTACATGTTGTATATATAACTATAGTTATGCTAACTATAGCATATTGCTTGAATGGTGTGGAAAAATATCATTATTTATTTTTGGTACACTATATTTTCGTAAAAATTTGATGACCATTAAAATTAAATATTCTTTTAGATTGCAGTTATTTTCCTCCAATTTGCCTGCATGCGTGCTGGGTAATATAATATATGCAAGAATAATACTTGCTAAACATTTACACTGAATACCCAAGCTATAAATATTTCGTAACAGTGCTTGTCACCAAACTCCGTAGAAGCGGTTTAACCGATTTTTATAATTATTTGTGAATATTTGGCAAGAAAATGTAAATTTTATGTTATTGACCACAAAATTACTAAGTGGTTAGTTATCTACTGCCAGTGTGTCATGTGTAGTAGGTTTGATTTCCACATCTATGTTTAAAAACAGTGACAGGAAATTCTTCTAGTGTGGGAGTTTTTTGTAACAACAAATCAACTTTCAAACAAACGTAAAAAAACTATGTTTTAAATTGGATTTACCACTTAGGAACCAATCGAATGCCGAAACGCAGAAGCATACAACTTAGCCAATAGATTCGTCGTACTGAATGTTTAATAGCCATCGCCGCTGTCTCCCGTGACACGTCCATCAAATAAGGCTAAGGCGGTCCCTGGCACGGGCTGGCCCATAAATATTTGTACCTCCTGTCCTACCACGATTTATGCGTTAGAAGATACGTGGGCGATTGAAATTGGCCTGTTATTATATTATACATGAATAACAGCCTAGCTTAGAACGATATTCGCTAGACGTGAAATTGTCTCGCAGATAAATGGTTCTTTGTATTGGTATTTTATTATTACGTTATTGGTGTAGTACTCACACAAGGCATGTTATGAGGGTAATAAAGAAAGCCTTTTTTGCAATTTTTTTTATAAAGATCAACGCCCGCTCTAGTAATAAATCCTGTATCGCCGTAGACTTAACAAATATTTTTCTCGTATTCATAAAAAAAACATACTCAAAACAACTATTCGTGGATCACCCAAACTGTTATACTGCGTGGCAACTTACTTTGACTGGCTAGTTGGTCCAGTGATTACTTGATTAGTGATCCTCAGCTGGAGATAGTGAGTTCGATTCACACCCAGTACTTATGTTTTGAATATTGGTTTAACATAAGCGTTCTGTGAAAATAACTTACAAGGTTGCTGCCGTATAAAGAAATAAAAAACGCCAATATAGGTGTAAAAACGGAATCAGTACCTGTGTTATAAAAAGATAAAACAAAAATATATTATTCTCACGGCAAAGCGAATTTATAAAGGTATTGACATTCGTCCTACGTGACCGAGTCTCGTGGAAGCGAACTGAAAATGTTCGTAATCTGTTTAAATAAAATCCTTGCGTTACTGACTGACTGACAGACAAGCTACAGCCGAAACTACTCGGTGCAAGAAGCTGAAATTTAGCATGTATGTTCCTTGGGGACCGTAGGGGTGCACTATGACGGGATTTCCCGAAATTCCCACGGGATCGGGCAAAACGGTAAATTCGAAAATATGTGCGTGCGACGCCGCTGGTGTCGCAAGTTCTAATATATTCGGAATAACCGATTTATGCATGTAAAAGACTTGATTTTTCAAATTGCTTTTAATAAATATCTCGTTGACAAGTTTCTAAATACATTGAGGAAATATTAAATGTTTGTTAGTACTTGTATTAAAATACTTTCATTTAAATTTTAGAGGCAACTATATCCAACAGACTGCCACTGACAGGGTGTCTGATGCAAACCCATTTATTTTTCAAAGTAAGTGAAAAATATTATAATGTTAACTATCGCTTGCCCCGTGCCCCGAAGAGCATGTTTAAGCCACTCGGTGTCAGCTGTCAAGAAGATCTTTGACAGTCGTCATGGGGAGTCAGTCGCCTTGAATACCTATACCAACCTTGTTCTAAGCCGTGGAATATCCTTATCCCTTCGGGTCGCGGAGGACCGACGGCAGTCACTCGGTAAAGCTATTCTGTGTTGAAACTTTTGGGTGGAACCGGGTTTATTCTAGTACAATGATTGGTTCGGCGTTACACCGAAACCGTGGGTTCTAGGCGATTTGGAGAAGGATAAATGGACTGTATCTAAAGGACGGCGAGTTCTGCTCGCCTAGAAGGGATAAGGGAAGAGGATTGTGAGTGGGTATAGGATATTCTAAGGATGTTGAAGGATGAGGGGCACCTACCTTGTACGTCAGTCCTCTTTCCTTGCAAATGGCAGCCTCCTGGTGTCTTCGAGAATCCTGAAGCTGTTTGAATCACTCCACTACACAAATCACTTTCACTCGCGGGCGGTTTTATTATAAAGCGGGAGCGGTAAAATTATAGCGGTGGGGTGCGGTATGGCGGACACGTTTTTTTTGAGCTTCTCGAAAGTTTTCCGCCTCCGTTCTCCGTTTTCCGAAAGTTCATCCATCTACCAACCCAAGATGACGCGGAATAGTAATTTGATTGAGCGCGGTCAGCTCAATACAAAACTGGCCCCAAGCGGCGACAATATGGTCAGAGGGTGTTTCATCCCACTAACACTTTGATAGCCAAAGCTCTTTGATCAAGAGCTTGGCGTACAAAATTGTGGGAGCCACAAAACCCATTATGTCCCATAGTCGAGCCACTGTGGACAGCATAGTGCGTTTGGTGCACTTATCATCTGGCGGTGAGACGTCAAACCGAAAATTATCACAGGATTTGTCCCAGCGTAAACCGAGAACTTTATGCGGTACAGACTTCTCAAACTCAATGTCTGGAGAATCTTTATGAGAATCTGGTATGCGTGCGAGAACCTCCTTAGAGTTGCTTGTCCATTTGACAAGATCAAACTGGCCTCGCTTGAAAAGCTGAATAAGCTCTTCACAAAGCGAAATTGCTAGCGGAGCGGATATGACACTACAGCCAATGTCATCCATGTACAAAGTGGAAGTGGCAACAGCCGCTGCGGCGGGAAAGTGATCGCCTTCATCAGCGATCAACTGGCGAACAACTCGTAACGCGTGATATGGGCTAGACTTGAGTCCAAAACAAACACGATTGAACTGATACACAGATAAAGGTTCTTTCTTGTCAAAACGATAAAAGATCCGTTGAAATCTACGGTCAGATTCGCGAACGCCGAAATTGAGAAACATTTGGCGGCAATCAGCTGACAGAGCGATTTGGAAAAGAAGAAACTTTATTATGATGTTAAATAAATCACCCTGTAGATTGGGGCCGGCATGCAAAATGTCATTAATCGACTGACCCGAGGTAGTCTTACAACTAGCATCTAAAACCACGCGAAGTTTAGTAGAGGTTTTATCTTCACGAACTACGCCGTGATGCGGGATATAATATGAGGGTAGAGAGTTGCCCTCGTTGTTTACAACTACACTCAAAAAAACCTTTATCTATGTAGTCACGAATTACGTCATTATAGGCGCTGCGTAACTTAAGTGATGCATCAAGTTTACGTTCCAAACAATGGAAACGTCTGAACGCAGCAGCGTACGAGTCGCCTAACGAATAAGGGTCACCACAGAATGGCAACGCCACAACGTATCTGCCACTGTCGTCACGAACAGTGGTAGTGCGGAAATGTTCTTCACACTCGAGATATTTACGGCTCATCGAGGGCGGTGCGGTAACCTCTTCAAGCTCCCAAAACCGCTTGAGAAGAGAATCAATATTATTTTCTTGAAGAACAGAACAACAGCAAGACGTAACGTATTGAGAAGTATGTAATGTAGGTACGGTACCCATAATCACATACCCAAATATCGTCTCAATAGCGGGCGGTAAGTTATGTTGCTCACTACGTACCACTTTAGTTAGTAGCAAGTGCGGGAATATTGCGGCTCCGATCAAAACATCAATGTCTGCCGGATTCGCAAACTCCGAGTCTGCCAGCGGCAATGACTCGAGGTGTGTGAGAAGCGATACGTCCACATTAGCGTTTGGCAATGTGTCCGTAATATGCTCCACGATAAGCGAAGAAATGTTAAAATTAATGTCTCCATCAAAACGCGAATGTATTTTAATATCTACGGAACCCTTTACGGAACCCTCGGACTATTGAGTTCGTATTTTTAAAGTTATTCCACAATCCGAGGCGTTTGAACAACTCAAACGTTATTGAATTGGTCTGAGACGCGCTATCTAGTAGACAACGTACCATGTGCGGCGACCCATTAACATCATAAACGATAACTTGCGCTGTCGCTAACAGAACAGTCTTAGACGCCATACATCGCGGCTTAGCACTGCTCTGATCACTGCAAGCGCGCGAAGGCCGTCCGCGCGTGCGTGCCGCCCGCGCAATGGATGTCGTACACAACGATATTTCATTCTGAATCGTGGCAGGCGCAGTTATCGTATCCTGCACCTGCGACGTAAGTGTGTCAAGGTTAGCGGCTTGGCTTGACAACGGGTTACCTTTATCGAAATGTAGCAATGAATGATGTTTTTGATTACATGAGCGACACTTTGTCTTACTAGAACAATTACTTGTTTTATGTTTTATGCTTAAGCAATTAATGCAAGCTTTGTTATCTTTTACGCACTTGAAACGAGCAGTCGGATTTAGACTATTGAAGGCGGGACACTTATAGAAATGGTCGTGCACTATATTACTGCACAGACACTTCTGTGAATTATTACTATTAGATTCCGAGCATGTTACGTAAGATTGTGGATTAGGGACCGAGTTATTATTACTATTTCGCGATTTATTCAACCTTTGTTTGTTGCTGTTAGTGTTAGACGGGCTAGGTGAACTAGACTGTGTATTATGAAATATTCGACACTGATCTTTGATGAACGAAATAAAACTATCTAGTGTAGGTATTTTATTATTGCGTTCTGTCATCTCGAAAGCACGAATTGTATCGGTGTCAAACTTTTTTAAAGATAGTTGAGACACATACACCACATCGGAGGAGGAGACAAGACGCGTCCTACTAGAAACACACTTCCCAGGCTGCGTCCTCACCCCGGTAATAACGTGGCACGATACACCAACAGTGGCGACCGAACACGAGTGGAGACACGCAAACACCGTGGTCACAGAAGAAAAACTCCGATGGGCCATCGATAGCTTCCATCCCTTCAAAGCAGCCGGACTGGACGGCATCTTCCCTGGGTTATTACAATGGGGGGGTGAACCGGTCCGCAAAAGACTTCTGGCAATCATGAGGGCTAGCCTGGCCCTTAGATATGTACCGAAGAATTGGAGGGAAGTCAAACTAATTTTCATACCAAAACCAGGCAAAACAGACTACACAAATGCAAAGTCCTTCAGACCAATAAGCCTGACCTCCTTCATGCTTAAAGCCTTGGAAAGGCTATGCGAGAGGGAATTAAGAAGTGGGGCACTTAAACACCTACCCCTACATGCCAATCAACATGCATACAGCTCAGGGAAATCGACGGAATCGGCCTTACATCAGGTCGTGAACCAGATAGAAGCTGCTATACAACAAAAAAGCATCTGTCTGGGCACCTTCATTGACATAGAAGGAGCCTTTGACAAGACAAACTTCTCCAGTATAAGCAACGCCCTAGCCAGACATGGTGTGGATCAGATGCTCATACAGTGGATCCAAAACATGCTCAGCAAAAGAGTAGTGCGCCTGCACGGCGACTCCCAGACAGCCTTGATAACTAAAGGTTGCCCGCAGGGCGGTGTACTCTCCCCGCTATTGTGGAACTTAGTCATCAATGAACTCATAGACAAACTCAACGCGAGATATTTTTACACAATAGGATATGCAGATGATCTGACCATTCTCACCTCAGGTAAGGTAACTAGTACAGTGTACGACCTTACTCAACAGGCTCTACGCATAGTAGAGTGGTGGTGTAATGAGTACGAATTATCAGTAAACCCGAACAAGACCGAACTAGTTATGTTCACACACAAACGCGCGCTGGGTACTTACCGACTGCCCAGGCTATTCAACACAGAGCTCAAGCTGTCCACCGAGGTAAAGTACCTGGGAGTCACTCTTGACAGCAAATTGACATGGAACAGCCACATGGAAAATAAGCTCAATAAAGCCAGCATCGTCTTCTGGCAGTGCAAGAAGATGATAGGTAAACGATGGGGCCTATCCCCCAAAATTGTCTTATGGCTCTATAAGACAATAATACGTCCGATGATAAGCTACGGCGCAGTAGTGTGGTGGCCTCGGACCAACCTAACAACGGCCGCCAACAAGCTTCAAAAGCTTCAAAGACTTGCATGCCTAGCGGCCACAGGCTGCATGAAAACTACACCTACAGCGGCACTCGAAGTGTTGCTGGACTTGCCTCCATTGCACCTGTTCATACAACAGGAAGCAACGATGTCGGCGATCCGGCTAAGAGCACTGAAGCTCTGGAAAGACACTAACACACTGCACACTAGCAACTTAAACACACTGTTTAAAGAAGTTCCTCTCACACAAGCCATTGGCGACCGAATACCGAAACAATTTGTTTTCGATAAGAAATACAAAATCCAACTGTACGAGGATCTACACGAGGGAGCGGTTGGCCACAACGAGCTCACGATCTTCACAGATGGGTCTAAGACGGATACAGGTACGGGTTCAGGAGTATTCTCCGAGGACCTTAACATCAACATCGCAGCACCGCTGGGAGCCTACAACACGGTCTACCAGGCCGAATGTTTTGGCATAATCCTAGCTGCCACAGCAATCATGGCACGTGAGGTAAGGGAACGATCCATTAGGATCCTCTCAGATAGTAAGGCTGTCCTCTCAGCCCTCAAAAGCCATACTATCACCTCGGCACTCACGCTTGAATGCCACCAGAAACTAACAGAGGTAGGTAAACAAAACAAATTAACACTGCAATGGATCAAGGGCCACAGTGGCTCAAGAGGGAATGACGCAGCCGACGTACTTGCCAGAAGAGGGGCCACTTTAGAGGTGGTGGGACCCGAGCCCATTATTCCCCTCCCTTCTGGTTTCTATCGCAACCTGGTAAAGAATAGGACCAGGACCCAACACAACCAGTCCTGGATTGGTATTGAAACATGTAGGCAGGCCAAGGAGGCTCTTCCCGCAGTAGACGGTAAGATAGCCAAACAAATCCTCCGGCTGTCCAAACAACAACTGCGGACAGTCACGGCCGCCTACACAGGACACGGATTCTTTAATAAACACCTATTTACTATAGGTATCACCGACAGCCCGCTGTGCAGGGCCTGTATGGCAGCGGACGAGACGGCAGCCCACCTGCTCCTCGACTGCCCTGAGGTCGCACAGTACAGGCAGCAGTACCTGACGAGATACAGCACCCTGAGGGAGGCAGTGGGCCACATCAAGAGTCTGCTGGCCTTCCTCGAAGAGCTGGGGTGGCTCGAATGAAGACACCATTCCCACCTGCACGCAAAATACACGCCAAGACGTGGAGTTGCGGAAACAGCCCGTGCCATCAAGTATCAAGATAGTTGAAGCAACATAAAGTCGGAAAGATCTTCTAATTTTAAGTTCCTAAGAGAATTAACCGCGGTTACGAAGTTATCTATAAACAGCTGGAAATTCGAGACAGATGCGGCACCGGACAGTTTAAGATTTAAAGCTTGGTCAAAGTAGGTAGACGCCCTAGCGTCTACCTACTTTGACCAAGCTTACTACTGACAGATATCAAGAGACGCGCGTCCTAACGCGCGTCTCTTGATATCTGTCAAGTAGTGACTGAAATATGACCTGATAATTCTCAGCACTAGGTGTGACACCTGCAAATACGGACTGGGCCATCGGTGACAGTTTACCTATTAAATAGTACAACCTGTCAGCATCTGTCAGAGAACCATTATCGTGCACTGTAGACTTAAAACTCGCATAGAATAACGGCCAATTTCGTATATCTCCGTCAAACGACATAATCTCGATTGGCGGTAATTTCGGCTTGCGGGCCGCGGCAACGGACTGCGCCGAACATTTACCTTCCTTCTTTGCAGAAAGCAATCTTGCGTTATAATCGTCTAACAACTTATGAAAATCTGTTCGAATACTATCTACTGTCATACAATAACTGAGAAATGCTTCGCTATTACTGTCAGACGCGGCTGCGGTCTTTGACCTCTCGTAAATGTTTTGAATGCGCTCAAATAAAATATTGCGTTTTGCTTCTAAGATTGTCAACTCTTTGTCTTCCGACACGCGTGACTTCTTTTGTTGTGACATGTTTACGTAAGTATAAGCTAATGAAACCGAAACAAAATGAGAATATCTAATGTACCTATTATTTTACCTAAGTAGGCTAAGTAGGCAACACTTTAGAGCTGTGGAATTAAAAGTTGCTCGAAATATGAGATTTACAAGACAACTATGATAGTTCCAGAAATAATAATTGAGTAAGTAGGTAGCTACATAAAAGTATATTACCTACTGAAGCGGGCGGAAACAACCATGTGACGGTTATGTGAATAGACTAGGAGTATAGCTAGGTGCTATAACTGCCTAGGTATAGCGATATAACGTATAAAAACGTAAATGAATCCGACTCGTATGGATCAAAAAAATGGTTTGGCGTTACACCGAAACCGTAGGTTCTAGGCGACTTGGAGAAGGAAAATGGACTGTATCTAGAGGATAGGGAGTTCTGCTCGCCTAGAAAGGATAAGGGAAGAGGATTGTGAGTGGGTATAGGATATTCTAAAGGATGCAGAAGGATGAGGGGCACCTACCTTGTACGTCAGTCCTCTTTCCTTCCAAATGGCAGCCTCCTGGTGTCTTCGAGAGTCCTGAAGCTGTTTGAATCACTCGACTACACAAATCACTTTCACTCACGGGCGGTTTTTAGTATAAAGCGGGAGCGGTAAAATTATAGCGGTGCGGTGCGGTATGGTGGACACATTTTCAGCGAGTCGAAAGTTCTAGACTGTCTCTCGCGTCGATGAACGCGGCGACCAATCCGCGAAAGGCGTGCCCCTTCCAGGGAATGGGATAGACAGGGACAGAAACAAAAGGCATCGCTCGCATTGGCCAAGCAGCGACGAACCATTGACGTTGATGTGATTAGTTTCGATAGAAAGGTAGATGGCGCTACCAATGATAACTGTACGTAAATACGTATTTTGTTTTTCAAATTAATTGAAAATGGCAATTGTTTGGAATTGCTTAAATATAAAACTAAATCTTATATTAAACCCTATTTGTAACGAATTTAAAAATAGGTGTAATCACAAGTTTGTATTTTGGCTGTTAATAAGGAATCATCCCATTACATCAGCACGCTATGGATATCATATGGACATAACCATTGAATGAACAACACAACGAAACAGATGAATTCATACGAAAAATCGTGTCCCAGTGATTACTTTTACCTTATACCTACATAAAATCAATGGGGTGAAACGCAATTTGGGTAGCATGACGTACTAGGAGAACGATGACGTGAGATTAACTGCTTGCTTATTAATAAGAAGATATATTATAGTGATTGCTTGTAAAATGCACTTACTCCTAGGGCTTCAAGATCCTCAAAAAATCCTTATACTTTACTTTGAATTGAACTTTGAACGCAGTTTATCTCGTAAAGAAAAAGCAGCCATAGTCTAATGAAGACATCAAGAGACTGTTCAAATTAATGGACACCACAAATTTTTCGAAATAATTTGCTTCTTAGAATGCTAATTATTGCTTGCTCTATGCCTAAGAGTACTCAGTTAAATATCAATCCTGGCTTTTATGAAGATCTCGGACAGTTGTTAAGGGCATTCAGTACCCTTGAATGTATTGACTTTGGTCTATTCCATGAAATTTCGCATCCCTTTATTGGAGTTTAGACGATAGTCGCTCTGTAGAAAAAACATTATTGTCTGTTCTGGTTAAACAAGAGAGCGAACCTGGGTTCCAGCTGAAATAAATAAATACACTCGGGTGCAATGAAATCGCTCAAGTGATGTTTTTTTGCAAAATATTAATTAATATATTTTTCTAAAAGTCTATTCTTTTTAATATGGAATTAAAGCTTGTTTCAATACCTATTTTATGATACCATATAAGCCATTATAAGTTTATCCTACTGCCAAAAAGTAATGACAACAAAATATCCCGATAATTACTCTCTTAGGTCACCGCAGTTTGCCAGACTAATTTCAGGCATAAAAAGGCATGTTCTAAAACAAAAGTCATCAATTTCATTTCAACGCTCGAACTGAAAAGATGTCCAGTGAATGAAGCTGCATTTATCAGAAGAAAATTGATACTACTCCAGAAAAAGCCGCTCAAGTCGTTGCTCTAATTGAAGCGCGCCAGAACCAGGGTGCTCTAGCTTGACAGCTGAATATCAGCCGATTTTCAGTTCGTCGTGTGTTCCAGCGCTATCGGGAGACTGGTGGCTATGAATGACGTCGAGGATCTGGTCGAGCCAAAACCACAGCTCAGCGCCACAACCGGTTTCTTTTTAGTCGCGCTTTACGAAATCGTAGTTCGAAGGCCGTTGATCTTGCACATCATCTCCATGAGGTGCGTGAAGTGGAAGTCAGCCGATGGACGGTCAGAAAAAGAATTGTTGATGGTGGCCTGACTGCGCCAGCAAACAGCCCTAAATTGACACCATCTCACCGGCAGGCTCGTCTTTGATTTGTACAGGAACAAGTGGACTGGACAGTCGACCAATGGAGAGCAGTACTGTTCTCAGACGAGTCCAGGATGTGTCTTCATGGCAATGATGGACGAGGACGGGTCTACAGAAGGCCTACAGAGAGATTTGCCCGGTGTTGTATCACGAAACGCGTCGCATACGGTGGTGGTTCGTGTATGCTCTGGGGAGGAATCTTCCTCGAAGCTAAAACTGAGCTTGTTTTCATCGTTAAGGTCAATATAAGGCGTCAAACATGAGGACTAGCTGCTCGGGGATACATAAAAAAAGTTCTCCAGGAACATACACGAACCACCACCGTGGTGGTTCGTGTATGTTCTGGGGAGGAATCTCTCTCGAAGCTAAAACTGAGCTTGTCTTCATCGTTAAGGCCAATATAAGGCGTCAAACAAGAGGACTAACTGCTCGGGGATACATAAAAAAAGTTCTCCAGGAACATGTCGTACTATTTAGCGGTTTCGTTGGACAGAATTTTCTTTTTTTGCATGACAATGCAAGACCCCTTACCGTTGTTGTTGAACAGTGCAGTGCAGGTAATGCTAGAATAATCATAATTATAAATAGTAGCAAAGAAAGGTATTCGACGTCTCATACACCTTTGCAGTTTCCACACCTGATGATCATGATGTCCTCCCGACGGATTTCGGCCACGGTTGCTTGTCTATTATAGTGCACAAGTGTTTGCGCAAACGCAAGTGCACTCTTTATTCCCTCACTCTCATAGTCCGATGGGACGCCACAAGTGACACGACCGGAGAGAGAGATTGGGCGCAGGACCAACGGCTTACCGAGGCAACGAGCTTCCCGAGGCACAGGGGTGTGACACCGCCAACTCCCTGACTCCAAACTTCTATGGGATAATTCCTGACAGAAAAACCCAATATCACTTTTTGTTCAACCCAGGTATCGAACCCATGACCCAGGGCCGAACCTTCCCTATGTGCAATGTGTGCGGCGCACACAGGCGCCAGGGTGACAGGGGCGCCGCGCGTCTAGATATGCGTTAATTATACCACCCTACGCCACTGCATAGGCGCTTTATAGATTTCGCACACAGGCGCTGCATTGGGTCGGAACGGCCCTGCCAAGACCTCATGATCCGCAGTCGCTAACACTACCGCAGGATCACAGAGGCAGTTCCACACCTACTTACAATAAATATCCTAACATAATATCCCAATAAATACGGTCTCACATCATTCAAAGCCCACGTTTCTAAAGTTACGTAAATAAAGAACCCTTTATGCACAAATAACTAAGAATAGTACAAAGGTTATATCCGAAGCTTGAAAAGAGTCCTCTATAAGCCTTCAATTCACTGGCATACCAAACAGAACTCTCACACATACGATCAAAAAGCCTTCGGATTCATAGGTACATGAAAAACGTCCATCGAAATAGACAGTCGGAGAAGAAAAGGTACCTACCTAAAAAGTATGAAATATGAGCTACAGAGAACCCATATTTTACTGTATTTTTATTAAGTGGGCTTGATGTAGCAACTCTACTGGAAAATTGTATTATGTAGAATAATACAATTTTTATATTTTATCATTCGTAGGGTAGATTGTGTAAAACAATGTTAAATTAAGCTTGATTTGAGTAAATATTAGTACGTTTTTTAAATTTTGTAATGTGTTTGAAGAGATTGAAAGAACGAAAGTTTAAGGCTCACAAATTGGAACCACTTCTACTACGAGAGTTAAAGAGGGTGTCAAAAAATAAGAAACTTATGAAACAAGTAAATAAAAGACAAATAAATAACGTTATTATTTTAGGAATAGGATTATAGTCGTTTAAACTCACATAATTAAGTTGCTCAAGTATTCCTAGACTAGTTTCTAACTCAATAGATACTGTTACAAACTGCGTGGATCGTTACACAATATGTATCGTTAGAGGATATCAATACGGTAACAAAGTTTATAATTGTGGCATATGTTTTTGCATACACATGTATCATAAGTAGGTTAGATTTTTATCGCCATGGGGTAGGCTGAGATGTAATATTACACCGGCGAGTCTATTGTCGTTACCAGGCACATTGCCAGACCCCGTGCTACTGAGAATTCGGGAAAGCTATGTAAAGCTTTTTTGTCCGACCCGGGGATTGAACCCGAAATCTTCGATCAGCAGACTATCCACAGGATCACCGAGGAAGACACATAAGTAAGGATATATAAAAATATAATATTTGCCTCTAGTCTTATTCGGATGAAACTGCGCGATACTGACTCATTGAAGTTTCATATTATGTGAAAATTGGATTTTATTATTCGCTTGCTCCTTGCCTCGGGGAACACTCTAAGCCATCGGTCATGGTTGTCATGAAAACCTTTGACAGGCATTATGTTGAGCTAAGCCATGGAATATTGCTATACGTCTGGGTGGCGCCGATCAGACAGCAGTTACTGTAACTGTAAACAGTTGTGCTGTGGAAATGATAATATTCAGTAATATCTGTTGAGACTATTACGCGACCTCAGGGCTACAAGGTGAAAGTATTAGATGCAACCATTATTATCGCTACGCTAGGACGATGCTGGTTTCGGCAAGTATGACATTGTATGGTTCAGGATGACCGAGAAACTACAGGCTTACTACAACTATTGATCTAATGGCGCTGATACACTTGAGCGTTCACTTATAACAAAACAACGAGCATTCGCCTTTTTTATTTATTTTGTCGAACTGAACAACGAACAGAGCTAAACATTGCTACGAGCATTTTCATGGTCTTTCTAGCGAATGGTTTGATCGATATAAAGCTCAAAGCAAATTTACTGTCATTACGCTAGAATTCTCGCCAGACATCTCGCCAGAAAGCTAAATGGCATGCTAGATGAAACGCACTCGTTTGTTTTTATGCAATGTAATACACGCAAGGATACTCAAGTCTGATAGACTTCACATAACTGAATATAGGCAACGATAGCCTTGTGGAGAGACTGACGGACTGCTATGCAGAGGGTCTCGGGTTCGATTCCATGCCGCGCACCAATGATTTTCGAAGTTATGTGCGTATTAAATGATTAACTATTGCTTGCTTTGTTTCAATTTACGATCTCGTTACAACTTCGTTCAATTATCAGATAATTTAGAAGAATACGCTTTTTGTGACGTAAGTATGACACTGACATGATATCGAAGCTATATTTATTAACCGACTTAAAAAAAGGAGGAGGTTCTCAATTCGACGGAATCTTTTTTTTATTAAAAATATAATATTATATTATAATTATATATATATATATATATATACATACATACATACATATCGTCACGCCTTTTATCCCCGAAGGGGTAGGCAGAGGTGTATTTCTACACCCACTTTTCGCCAGATAGACTTTAGTCCCACGCAATAAGAGGCGAGCCTATTGCCGTACCGGGCACATTTCCAGACTCCGTGCTGCTACTGAGAATTTCGTGACAGAAAAACCCAATAACACCGCCCGACCCAGGAATCGAACCCGGGACCTCCCGACCCCCACCCAAGATGTTGCATCGTGTTATCCCTTAGTCGCCTCTTACGACACCCACGAGAAGATAGGGGGTGGTGACACTTGTATTCTATGCCGTCAACCACACGGC
Organism: Euclidia mi; assembly: GCA_944739405.2. Lineage (NCBI taxonomy): Eukaryota > Metazoa > Arthropoda > Insecta > Lepidoptera > Erebidae > Euclidia > Euclidia mi. Next base: position 117,655,538 of record OX123182.2, read on the forward strand.
ATATATATATATATATATATATATTATAATATAATATTATATATTTAAAAATTATTCTAAAATCTAAAAATAATTGGTTTTGGAGCAAAACTTTTTGGAGTCGGTGCCAAGCCATATTTCTGATCTGACTATAAAACCTCTACACTTTTTTATATAACTTTCGTTGTTGATAGTAAAGGTAGTTTGTAATTTACTAACTTTTTGCGTAAGGGCTTGGCACCGACTCCAAAAAGTTTTGCTCCAAAACCAATTACTTTTTTGCTTTTTAGTTCCTTAGTGTTTTTTGAAGTCGGTTTTTTTTATTTAGATTTTAGAATAATTTTTATTTTTTGCTTTTTAGTGGTATACTAATAAAAAATTTAGTAATAGATGGTAAGTAGGTACATAGGAGAGCGTACGTGGTACATGATGGGGAGGCCTTCCTTACGTGCCTCAATTCTTAAATGTAGACCTGTACCTTTCCGGCTATTTCAAGTTTTTTTTGTTTTCAACTAACTAGCCTAAACACGTTCGTTTCAGTTCCATCATCAGATCTCGGAAATAATCTAGTACCAAAGTGTTAGCCAAGACAAAACATACGAGCCTAAACTCGATGAGATTGCGTTATTGTATTACAAAGATCCCACCTTCCTGCTCTATCATCAGACTTTGCAAAACATTCAGCACTAAAGTCCATGTAAAGACGAATCAAACGATTCCAAACTCAATGGGATTGCGTAATTGTATTACAAATATCCCATGGCTACCTTCCTGCTCCATCATTAGAGGTTGGTGAACATTCAGCACTAAAGTCCATGTAAAGACGAATCAAACGACCCTAAACTCGATGAGATTGGGTTTGTTGTATCACAAATATTCATAGTTACCTTCCAGCTCTATCATCAGACCATGGCAATCATCCAGCATCAAAGTCTATGTAAAGAGGACTCAAACGAGCCCAAACTCGACGACATTGGGTTGTTATCGTCAAATCGCTTCAAGTGTGCTTATAAAATTTTTCGTTCCTTCGATTTTTCAGGATTCCATGATCAGATCGTGACCTGATGATCATGGGACCAATTGGAAGGTAAACTCTTTCAATAAAAATAAGAATTTTTGAAATAGGTCCAGGCGTCTTAGAGAAATCGGGGAACATACTTTAGTAGAATTGGGCCCCAGATATAGCTATCGCTCCAAAATTATGAAAATGTAAACCAACCGATAATAACGTTTTCCAACAACCAACAAGCACGTTTATCTACCACACCTATTTAATCCGTGATCCGTACGTAATTGTTTGAAGCCTTACCTGATGACGATAATTAGGTTTGTCCTTTTAAGCTCGTTGCTATTAATACTACATTAAACAAATGCCTAGTATTTGGATGTTTCTGGCTGCTACGCTGCATGGAAATGTTTACTGGATGTAGTGCTGTAATCTGCTACATAATAGTGATGCTGGGTTGCACATAGTTGCTGCTGGTATCACAGTTATTAGACAGATATGTTTTTTTACCGAATAAAAGACTTGTAGAAATAGTCCACGCTACGCACCCAATACAGTATATCCTCCAATAACTATCATCATTATCCTTATCCCGGCTTCGTCCGGGAATAGAAACCGGAAAAAACCGGATTTCTTGCTAAGCATTTTGTGAATTTTAGTCTAATTAGAATTGACAGAATATTATCTTTGCCACAGAAGGACTTTATCCGGATATGCGCGACCCAAAGGGATAGTTATATACCATGGATTAGATTCAGGCCACCACAAGGTACTGACTCTCTTAAATGACTGTCAAAGCTCTTCATGACCACAGGTCCGAATAGCTAAACGTGCTCTCAGGTGCACCTGGCAAGCGATAATTAACAGTTTAATACGCACTTGACTTCGGTTTCGATAAGTAAATAGTGGCTTTGAACATGATAGAGACCCTCTGTAGACAGTCTGTTGATATATCTATTATTCTATCACTGTCTCATAAATGCTGGCATCACAGGTTTCCAAGTTAAAACTGTCCCACTTCTGTGTACGTAGTGGGGAGTTGGCGGAGTTCACATATATTTTAAGAACATTATGGAGAGTTCTCAGACATGTAGGTTTCTATAGGATGTTTTCCTTTACCGTTTTACTCAATTATTAGTAACTTAATACATAAATAACTTCAAAAAAAATTTTGGTGCGCGCCAAGAGCGTGTTTTTGAACCTATATGCATGGCAGTCTGTTGGTCTCTTCACTAGGCTGTCGCGTTTTGTTTTAGACAAATAATATCAGGTTACGTAAAATATTGCCACATAAATAATGTTTATATTATTTTGTATAAATGGATTATACAATTAATCAAAAGTATCCATAATGTTTGAAAGCAAATTCGTGTCGCGCAAAACCATGCACGACATAAAATAAAAAACCGGTCAAGTGCGAGTCGGACTCGCGCACCGAGGGTTCCGTACAAACCTATAGGTATATAAGTTCACCAGTCATAGTTATGGTATTTTTATTGCCAAATGAAATCCATAACATTACAGTATGGAAAGCTGGAGGAGCATAAATTAAAGAAAAAGGGGTCTTTGTCGTTTGTAACAGTCATCCTTTATTTTATATTAACATATATCGCTTATTTTATAATATAACTTAAATACCTATACCAGCCTTGCAGCGGCCTTGCAAAAGTCTGCTGATGAATGATGGTAAGATTTTTTATCAAAGTTATTGATTTACAAAGTTTTTAGTGACTATTAGAAATCTGTTACAAAAATACTTATAAAGTACAGAATAATTAGCAAAAAGGTTTGAAGACTATGTAATTATTTGAAATCTTAATCTCAATCAGCCTATCGCAGTCCACTGCTGGACATAGGCCTCTCCCAACACGCACCACAGCAGACGGTCCTCAGCCTTCCGCATCCTTTATCTGGGCTATAAGACATTGCTACGTACCAAATTTCAAGATATTGAGTTCACGGTAGGTTTTGATTCCCTTGCGAGTAGTCGCGAGTTTGAAAATATGATTATAATGCTCTTTCTTTTGATTGCGTAGACATAGAAGTTTGATTTTGTTATAGCCTAACGGTATTATATACCTGAGTATTTGATATGAATTTCAATTTAATACCTCTACGCGTTCAAGAGAAAGGGGTAGTAACTTAAAATTTATTAAAAATATTTTTTTATATGCTGTAACTAAAAAAATACGGTTTCCGCAATTTTTCCTTTATAAGTGATATAAGACGTTGCTTCGTACCAAATTTCAAGATTTTGAGTTCACGGGAAGTACCCTTTTTTTTTTTACCAGGTGGAAAATCCCTTCGGATCTTCGACTCTTGGGGGAAATGAGAGCCGGAGTATGTGGTGTTTCCACTAAAAACCACCTCGACTTTCTCATGTACCCGTGTGTCGGAGGGTAGGGTTTCACCGAAGCATTCCTCGCTACCCCCCGACGGGTATTGGCCCGCCAGATGGTCAGGCGGGCCCCGAACGAAACCCCCTTGGCGGCGGATGAAGGTTTTGGGCTCCGCCGCCAAACCACCCAGCGGCCGCAGAGGATAGGGAGGACGGCAACGCAACACTGCATCTCCTCTTCCTCTGCGGCCCCACCGCGACGCATCGAATGGTGCGCCCCCATTTGGTCGCGGGAGATAGGGCGCGCGGCAACGCAACACCGACACGCCTCTCCTCCCGCGACCGCACCCGACTGCGAGGGACAGACAGAACTATCCCCCGCACCCGCACCGTTGGACGCATCCTGCGCAGGCCCCTCCAAGCCCACGCGGAGCGTCCCCTCCTGGATCCCTCTTAGCTTCACCGCGGGTGACCAATCCACGGTTACTGAGCCCCCCACCACGACAAGGTGAAGATCCCACGGGGGGGACGGGAAGTACCCTGTAGGTTTTGATTACCTTGCGAGTAGTCGCGAGTTTGAAAATATGCTTATATTGCTCTTTCTTTTGATTGCGTCGACATAGAAGTCTGATTTTGTTGCAGCCTAACGGTGTTATATACTTGAGTATATGATATGAGTTTCAATTTAATACCTCCACGCGTTCAAGAGAAAGGGGTAGTAACTTTAAATTTATTAAAAATATTTTTCTTATATGATGTAACAAAAAATTTATGGTTTTCGCAATTTTTCCTTTATATGTGCTATAAAGCGTTGCTTTGTACCAAATTTCAAGATTCTGAGCTCACGGAAAGTACCCTGTAGGTTTTGATTCACTTGCGAGTAGGCGCGAGTTTGAAAATATGCTTATATTGCTCTGTCTTTTGATTGCGTTGACATAGAAGCTTGATTTTTTTGCAGCCTAACGGTGTTATATACCTGAGTATTTGATATGAATTTCAATTTAATACCTCCACGCGTTCAAGAGAAAGGGGTAGTAACTTTAAATTTATTAAAAATATTTTTTTATATGCTGTAACTAAATATTTACGGTTTTCGCAATTTTTCCTTCATATGTGACATAAGACGTTACTTTGTACCAAATTTCAAGATTCTGAGTTCACGGGAAGTAACCTGTAGGTTTTGATTCACTTTCGAGTAGGCGCGAGTTTGAAAATATGCTTATATTGCTCTTTCTTTTGATTGCGTTGACATAGACGCTTGATTTTGTTGCAGCCTTACGGTGTTATATACCTGATTATTTGATATGAATTTCAATTAAATACCTCCACGCGTTCAAGAGAAAGGGGTAGTAACTTTAAATTTATTAAACATATTTTTTATATGCTGTAACTAAAAATTTTCCGTTTTCGCAATTTTTCCTTTATGAGTGATATAAGACGTTACTTCGTACCAAATTTCAAGATTCTGAGTTCACGGGAAGTACCCTGTAGGTTTTGATTCCAATGCGAGTTTGAAAATATGCTGCAATTTGCAGCATATACGGTTGTATCTTTTGATTGCGTTGGATTGGATGTTTGATTTTTTTACAGCTCTATGGAACCGTAGATTGGAGTATTTAGTATAAATTTCAGTTTGATACCTCCACGCATTCCGGAGAAAAAGGGTCTTGACAGACGGACGGACAACAAAGTGATCCTATTAGGGTTCCGTTTTTTCCTTTCGAGGTACGGAACCCTAAAAACGACCAAACTCGAAACAACTATTCGGGGATCACCCAAACTGTAATGTTGTCCCGTGTGACAACTTAGTTTGACTGGCTAGTTGGTCCAATGATTTCTTGATTAGTGACCCTGATTATTAAGCTGGAGATAGTGAGTTCGATTCACACCCAGTCCGTAACATACATATGTTTTGAATATTGGTTTAACATTAGCGTTCTGTGAAAATAACTTTCAAGTTGGCTGCATGGCTGCCGCATAAAGTTGCCGTATATAGAAATAAAAAACGCCAATAAAGGTGTAAAAACGGAATCAGTATTTATCTGTGTTATAAAAATATAAAACAAAAATATATTATTCTCACGGCAAAGCGAATCTATAAAGGTCAATTAACATTCGTCCTACGTGACCGAATCTCGTGAAAGCACGTAATTCTGATATATTCGAAATAACCGAGTCATGCATATAAAGAACTTGATTTTTCAAATTGCTTCTGATAGATAGATCGTTGACAAGTTTTGAAAAACATTGAGAGAATATTTAATGTTTTATAGTATATACAATTATTTTAATTATATTTGTTTTAGACATCTATAGCCAACAATGAGAAACCATGGCGTGGACCACAGATTTTTATTGCCCCATGTTTCGAAGGTGCATGCTTAAGCCATTGGTCTCGGCTCTCATGAAGATCTCTGTCTGTTGTTATGGGGAGTCACTAGACAGTACCCTTCAGTATTATGACACTGGCCTAAACTGTGGCATATCGTCCTCCCTTTGGGTTGCGGCTATGGTAAAGCAAATATACGGTCAAATGTAGAAAAAGACCACACGTCTTAACGCTAATCTCGTGGTTGCAACCGGATTAACGCAAGGATGACTGTACGTTTAGACGTATTCGCCTTATAAATTCGTTAGAAAATATCAATAGTCTCAAATTATTTAGATCTAAACCTCGTATGATATTGTCACACGAGTGATTGATTTCCACGGGGTAGCCGGGATCGATCACTCGCCGAGCAATTAAAGAGAGATAATTAGGTTGTCTTACGGGAAATAAATAAAAAATATCACCAGGAAAGTTTAAACTCGCGTTATATTCCAGTTACACAATGGCTTTAATTACACAAAAAAACTGACACTTGAGATTAGCCGACTAGACAATTATCCAGGGCGTGGTGGTAGGTTGGCACTTCACAGGTCTTCAGATGGGGTACTCAGCTTTGGTCGTGTTGTCCCGAAGCAGAAAAGGGCCAAACCACGTGTGTCGCCGGTATATATAAGGCCGGCGAGCGGGAGAGGGCGAGCGGGGCTCCCCACTGCTGTGCGTCACTCGTAGCGAGGCTCGCGAGCGCCGGGGCACGACGTCACACACCCCCCCCCCCCCCCGTTAGGCCGGGATTTTCCCTAAGGAAAATTCCCTAGCCCAACGGGCGTAGCAGCCCTGAAGATACTCCCTGAAATTAGAGAAAACAAGGGCATGAATACCTTGAACAAGTGACAACCCTATACGCTAATTAGGATACCTAAATAATAATGACCCACGCTTGCATTCTTCACTCGTACAACGGCAGTCTGAATTTGAACATAAACATTTATCATTCATAATTCATCACACATACCTACATGTAAATGCCAAGGCCAGTGTAATAGCTTAATATTAAAGATAACAATCTATGGAGAAGCGCTTAGGGTAATTATTAGGTAATAATGATTTGTAGATATAAGAAACTTGATCTAGCCCTACGACTTAAAAATCTTGGGTTCGGCCTTTGCCACTAGATAAGTAAACTTTTTGAATATAGTTAGGTGTAACAACAGATTTTTCGTAACGATGAACAAAAATAATATAAGCCGCAGACACGACCGGACCGCTCAATGTCAAAGGAAAGAATTTAATAAATATTTTGCTCTAATTAATAACTACAACACGACCAGTAAACACCTTTTGAATGTAAACAATGGTGAATCATTAGCTAGGCATTTATTTATCGGCGCGTCGCTGAGTGAACGCGCGTGCGTCATAACGACAACTAGGTAGGTACGATCTAAATGGTAGGTACTATTCGACTGTTCCGAGCTCGCGACGCACGGTTAATTACCCCGAATGTTTATAAAGTACCTATAATATCAACTCGATTACGGAACCTATACAGAATTAAGAATAACAACAGAACTTCAGAACAAGGCACGGCGAAAAACAATACGCCAATCAAGATGCATTTCAACAGTTAGATTTGTGGAAAGAAAATACACATGCGAGAATCGAACCACAGACCGATCCGACAACAACTTTTTAACCACTGAGCCATAACTGATAGTTAGATAAACAACAGATTCTTTGTAACAATATTACATGTAATAAACTTTATTACAATTTATAACTGAAACATTTATTCATTTTATGTTAGCATGTTTACATAAATCATTAACACAACACAATGCATTATCTTGTGAGCTTCGACTCGAAAACAAAAGAACCATTGTTGGCCTTCACAAATAATTATGCGGGCAATTATAACTCCGCATAGATATGCGTCTTACATTGTTGTTTTTATACATTTATTATTCTTTGTAATTAATCAACTTTAAATCCTTGATGTGCCATTCACCTAAAGGTTTTCCGGCCATGTCGCTAAGTTTGTATACTAGAGGTGACTTTTTTGAGGCAATCTTACATTTAATAAATTTAGGCGCCAATTTCTTGCTAAAGTATTTATCCTTGTCACTAAGTAGAAACGTTCTGCGCCAAACTATATCACCGACATTGAATTCTGCCGGTTTATGGCGAAGATTATAAGATGAACAATTTCGTTGGTGGGCCGACAACAGAGCTGAATGTACCTTCTCGAAAATAGAGGATAAGTAGCCTAAAGTTTCGGCATAGCCGTCCCGTGGTTCAAGCACCATATTGGAATTAAATTCCTTGTCAATATACTGAGAACCACATGTTATGACCTCCCTACCAAAAACAAGGAAATTAGGAGAATAACCAGTAACCTCACTAACTGCGCAGTTAAGGGCGAATTGAACCTTAGTGATTAAAGTGTCCCAGATTCGATGATCAGATTCTATGAAAGTTGAAATAGCTGTCATAATGGTTTTGTTGTAACGTTCAACTGAGTTAACGTGGGGAGTATACAACGGTGTAAAATGCAAATTTGGAATTTTATATTTTGACAACATACTTTTAAAGGTTGCGCTAATAAATTGTTTACCGTTATCCAAAACAATAGTAGATGGAATTCCATGCACCAAAAATACATTTTCCTCGAGAATTTTTGTTATCACTTCTGCAGTTGCCCGTTTAATGGGGAAAAGCAAACAATATTTAGAGAAACAACAACTGAACACAAATATAAAAGTGTTTTGTTTTCTGCTGGGAGGCAATGGACCAATCAAATCAATACTAATCGTCTGAAAGGGCTTTTGACATGATTTGGGTTTTCCCATTAGACCTAAATTTGGGTAATTTTGGTGTTTATGGGTGATACAAGGTTCACATGAACTGACGAACTTGACAACATCGGAGTACATACCAGGCCAAAAGTAATTAAGTGCGAGACGTTTGTATGTCTTAAAAATACCCAGATGTCCAGCAGTGGGCGAAGAATGATTCTCCCTTAGAATGTAAATTCTTTGGTCAGACGGAATAACCTCTTTCCATTGAAATTCTCTAGTGAGAGGGTTTAATGTTTTTTTAAAACAATACAATTTATTGTTTATTACTTGATAGTTAACAAAGGAAGTCGGAGAACTTAAACAGCCTTTATAGATATTTAAATACCAAGGATCATTAGTAGAAACTGGTAAATTCTGATTAGAATTAAAATCTATATTTATATCATTAGCAATAGCCGAAACGGGTAAAGAGCGAGACAGAAAATCAGGTAAAACGTTATTGGAACCCCGACGATGACGTATTTTGAAATTATAGGAAGATAAGCGAACTCCCCATCTGGCTAACCGGCCAGTAGGGTTATTTAAGGTCAAGAACCATTTCAAAGCAGCGTGATCAGTGTAAACAATAAACTTTTTACCATTTTCAACATAACAACGCCAGTGTTCTATAGCAGATAGAACAGCCAGGGCCTCGCGCTCTGTGGCACTGTAATTTTTTTCTTGCTTAGTGAGTGATTTGCTATAGTACGCTATGACTCTTTCCTCACCATTTAACCTTTGACAGAGGATCGCGCCAAGACCAAAATCGCTAGCATCTGAGTGTATTTCAAACGGTTGCGAGTAGTCAGGACAAGCCAACACCGAGGAGGAAATCAAACAATTCTTTAGGTTATTAAACGCCTCATTAGCCTCTGTCGTCCAGCAGAATGGAGGTGCGTTTTTACTTTGAGATGTTAACTTATTTAAGGGTGCAGCATAGAGCTAAAATTCGGTATAAAACGCCTGTACCACGAGGCTGCGCCTAAAAATCGACGTACTTCTTTTCTATTAGAAGGAGTTACCCGTTTAGGTCTGCAGACGAGGTCTTTCAGTTTACTAGTTAAATCCAACTGTCTCTTTATTTTCCACTTGTGACGTTTAGTAAGGAAAATTACACGGAACGGTCCTAAAGAAAACTATTAGGTAGTAGACGTGGCACTATGAACCGAAGTTCGTCGTAAAGTATTATTAACTTGTTAAAACTGGAAACATAGGGATATTCAGTTGGACAAACAAAGTAATTTTAATAAATTTATCATTATTTTTATTTCGTTGCGTTGCGAAATTTCAACTCCCGCACCAGGAATAAAGCTCAATCAATATTTTTTTTCGCATGTTATGTTATACATTTTAAGCGGTCGTATTTGTAATCCAGAATTGGAATAACTATTGTATAACATGTTTATAACACTTGGAAGATTCTAACTTTTTCGTGCTGTTATTTTTATATACTTAATGTCTTTCAGAGATATAACTAAATTAGTGTATTTTTGCTTGTTAATTACTTCCTGCGATCTAGCAGCAAGATGTCAATGTAGTCTTACAGTGAAATCCTATTACGGCTATAAATGTTACTACGGCTCGATTAAAAGTTTATCCATTTATCCATGTCTTTGTTCTGTATGTTTTCAATCTGCAGTTTGAATGTTTTCTATAAACGCAGTACAAGTGAACCAAACTTGGTATGAAGGTTGCGCGATAAACGGCCAAGTTTCCTTATCAACTCAAACAGATTGCTCGATATCCGTGTGGTTGACGGCATAGAATACAAGTGTCACCACCCCCTATCTTCCCGTGGGTGTCGTAAGAGGCGACTAAGGGATAACACGATGCAAATACCATCTTTGTAGAGACGGAAAACTCGACATCAAACTCTATACGACTGCGTCGTTGGTCTCGCGGCATAGGTGTGCACGTGGGATCGGGAGGTCCCGGGATCGATTCCTAGGTCGGGCAGTGTTATTGGGTTTTTCTGTCACGAAATTCTCAGTAGCAGCACGAAGTCTGGAAATGTGCCCGGTACGACAATAGGCTCGACCCTTATTACGTGGGACTAAAGTATATCTGGCGAAAAGTGGGTGTAGAAATACACCTCTGCCTACCTCTTCGGGTTATAGGCGTGAGACTATGTATGTATGTATGTATTATTTGCCAAGTCGAGCCGTGAACTCTGTTCAAAGTGTACGTGACTTACGGAATTATATTCTGTGTATATTGTTGTTTAAGGTGCTTCGCACCTTAGTTAGGTGATTTGGTGTTCTGAATTAGTTGATAAGCGATAAAAAATAATAATTATAGGATTTAATGCATTTTTAAACTATTTCATGAAATAGAGTTTATGTTCGCTTGTATATTTTCTAAGTTTTTGGACATTGCCACCAGTTTCAAACCGATGCAAAGGGTGTTGTAAAAGCATGTCATTCACAGTGACCTACAGCTATAATTTATTTGTATTAAAAGAAAATGGATTGTCACCACCCCATATCAACCCATGGGTGTCGTAAGAGCCGACAGAGGGAGCATATAATGCAGAGAACAGCACTGTAAGAGAGTATACACTATACACTGTTTATAATATGTGTCAGCAGATAAATTTGCAGCTCCTCTATCATTAAAAGCCATAAAAGCCATAGAAAAATTTTCAAATGCACTAAACACAATTATTTCTTAGTCACTCATGTTGGGATACATTTTGTGTCACATAGGCCTTTACAAATAGGTCCTACTCAATCATCATCGTCCCAGCGTTATCCTAGTTGCATTCAAGACTTTCACTTTGAAGCCCGGGTTCTGCTTTCTAATATATCCGAGAGTCAGATCAGGTAGAATGTTAACCATGCTCCAAAAAAACTATATCCAAATTAGTTGTTTTTTACAATCTCTTCAAGGTAGTAGAGCCTTGCTGATTTCAGCATGAACGGGCTGTCACGACCGGGGAAGTACTATACTCTCACAGAAAATCGACGTAAAGTAACAGCACACAAACTGTTGCGTTTCGTTTGGTGAGTGAGGGTACCGGAGGCCCTATCCCCTATTCCTTCTCCCTCATCCTATCCCTTTTCCCAACCTCAAGGGGCGGCAACGCACTTGTGACTAATGTGGTGTTGCTGGTCTCCATGGGTGGCAGTAATTGCTTACCATCAGACGATCCGTCTGCTCGTTTGCCGACTATTACCATAAAAAAAAATCTCAAGCCTGTATATTCGATGGCGTGAGCAGAGATGTATTATTACACCTATTTAATTAGTAACAACAATTTGTGGATCATACAAAGTGTTTCCACGTGTAAGGTTCGAACTCATAACACTCGTGTGTGCTGAAACATGAGCCCTTTAAACAATACAATATCCTTCCTAGATTACACCCCATAACACTTGCAAACGAGTTGACATAATTTCAGCAACAAAGTAGCTTTTATTATTCCAAGAGTCTTGTGTGTGGACCCACCCTTAGGTGAAGATTTAAAGAGTGAAAAGGGTTTTGTGAAGAGCAATGTATATGTTCAGTAAAGGTCCAAAATTTTGCCTCAGGAATTACACGGGTCAGGTACATACATACGCATAATGCATTGTTTTTATATGTATTGCTAATGTTATAGGGTCTTAGAGATAGCGCGCGTTTTACTTTTATTACTTAGGGCGGTTTCAGATTAGCGTTTTATATGCGCGTGTAAGCTCGTTTTGGAAGCGCATGTACGCGCATATAGGCGCGTCTTTTGGCAAACGCGCAACTCGTACGAACTTTGAAGCGCTTCTAAGCTCGTATAAATGCCAGACGTCAGAATCCATGTTGACTCTGACAAGATGTCCCTACCGTTTCGAGCGATCACGCCGAAATATGCCTGTCCGGTTTTTTGAAGCGCGTAATGTAGCGCGCGTGTAAGCGCGTATGCTGAAACGACCGTATACGCGAAGGAAAATACTCTAATCTGAAACCGCCCTTAGATTATAATATTTTAATTAAAATTTTAACTGGTCTGACTGGCCTGTTGCTAAGCCAAAGGTCTTGGCTTTGACAAATATTTGTGTGATGGACACAGTGTCTGGGTGTAGTTTATGTATGCAAATTTTGGTGTGCAAATATATGATGAAGACCAGTATTAGTTGTCCGATGATATTATTATAAAGAACAAATATCTTTTAAAGCATAGCACAAATACTGGCAACTTCTAGCCGACACCACTACGAAGACAAGAAACTATGTGGAAGTAAAAAGGGTACAATTCTGAATCGCGCTATTCAAAGTTTTTCACACGATTTTCGCTCTACAATATCGGAAAAGACATCTCTGGCAACAACCATAAATTAGTGACCTGGTTGCAGTTGCAGACGACGGCCGAATCCACTGAGACAGCATACACGCAAACTGAAATAGTTACCCCCGTTCCCCTAAAGTCTAGGGGAATTATGAGAAGAGACATCTTAAATATCCCTCGGATGGCAGTTTGCCAGGCGTGATGACCTAGTCAGCCATCAAATGTTCCCATTCAATTACTTCAGTACGTTACAAAATACAACACCTACCTATTTTTCATCCGCTAAAACTTGCACCAAACCCTTATAGTGAAAGGTCGATGCAAACGTTTCTTTCTTGGAGATTTGTAAACGCGAGAGTCAAACAGTTTTTGTTTCTTGTTTAATATTGATAATGAATCGTGATGATTTATGTCTAGAAGTTTTCGATTGATAAAACTTCGTTCTTATAATATATTGTAGGAAAAATATATTTGCTTTGGCAATATTAGTCTTCGAGCTATGAATATATTCCATGTTTTATGTTGATAATTACAGCAATTATAATTTGGTATAAGGGGTGGACAGATATGGAACATACCTTGCATTATTCATAAATGTGTCTTAATTTTTAGAGCAGCGATTGTCTTAGCGATAGCCGCGTGGAGAGATTGACAGACTTCACCACGGAACGTTCTACGGACCTTTGAAGAAAGTTTAACATTGTAAAGTATAGTTTACGGTAAGGAGAACGTTGCGAGGACATCTTTATATCTGAGAGTTATCCATTTATAAAGAAAAAGAGATTTAGTCTAGAAGATTAAGTCGTTCAGAAAGAAAGTTTTTTTTTTTTTTAGTTTTTTAAGTCAACTCCCGCACTAGGTATAAATCCTGTGTTGCGGGGGACTTTACAAACATACAACTAACGGACACAATGAACACCCAGGCTCATCATCACTCATCACACAAAGTATTGTCTCGTGTGGGAATCGAACCCACAACACTCGGCGCAGTACCAAGCGGCAAGGCGGCCGCTTAAACCACTACGCCAACCGTGCAGTCAGATGTCGTGGGCATACGTACATAACTAAAAACACATAGTTATTAAGAAATCACAACCAGACACTTCAATATTATTTGCGTGGAGATATGATATACACGTGCATTAAAAGCTATTAATCCTGGTTATCATATTAGGGATTAATTTACAATTATAAAATACTGTTAGCAAAACGGTGACATTTTCGACCCTCGTCACAGCTGTCGGCTGCAAGCGCTGGCAGAATGATAGTAGTCTCCATCTTTGTCTATGTATGTCCTTTGATATGTAAACAAATGACACTTTTACAGTGATAATTAAAGTCAAATCCGTGGCTTTGCCCGTGGAAGTTCAGCAATTTAAATAAGAAATGAAATTAAAGTGACTAGAGTTGGACTTTCAAACATTTAAAACAGGTTTTTGGTGAAAGAACAATAATTAAAGAGTGAGATTTTGTGATATTATCATCGGGTTATTGTGGTTGTATCAAAGACATACGCCTAGGAGCTCGGGGACAGCTTACTGGTTGAACCAGATTTGACAGAATATTTCTCAAATGTCGTCTGACATCCGCATCCCGAAAGTATAGCGATATTCCACGGCTTAGATTAGTATCATACTCTCTACCTTAAGACAAATAAAATGTAAGCGAATCGACAAAACGCGAACAAAATTTTATTAGACCAAGACAAACAAACGAACACAGTACAGAACATCTAAAGAGATTTTCCCTCGAAAATACCTAATCCCTCTTTGATACAACTTTAGATTATTATTCTGTTTTTTAATTAAAATGTTTTTATTAGACCAAGACAAACAAACGAACATAGTACAGAACATCTAAAGAGATTTTCCCTCGAAAATACCTAATCCCTCTTTGATACAACTTTGGATTATTATTCTATTTTTTAATTAAAATGTTTCCCTTTTTATTCAAATTTGTTTTTCTACGATCACTGCGGCGTAATAACTTTCGTGTACAGTTAGAAAATTGTCATAAAAATATGTACAGAGTGTTTGTTTTATGAGAACATAATAATAAGAGTATTGTGTATTGTATTGTTACAAACGAATCATATATGTTCATCGTTTGATACTCATAGCAATAGCACTGTATTGATGTTTTCTGACCAATTGGGAGTGGGTTTGGGTAGCTTAATAGATAGTTACACTGACCGTCCATTACAAAACTTTTGTTATCCAGGAGAAAGAATGTCTTCATTAATTAATAAGTTAAAACATACAGAATTAAATAAACAGTCTACAGTTATTATTATGCATGTTGATAGCTTACTAGTTACAAAGAAAGATATACTAGCTTTATCGGATATAATGACTGATAGAAGTTCTAACGTGGGGTGCAATTTTATAGTCTGTGCATTTCTTTATTCAAAGACTTTATCCGATAAAGAAAACATCCAGATAAGTAAATTAAATGTATTATTATGTAATAGTCAAAATGACAAAATTTAATTCTTTGACACTAATACTTTTATTAAAAGTAATTATATTGTAACAAAAAAGATACTATGTATCTTTCTCGCTCATTTAAACGACAACTTGCTAAATTATTAGCATTTAATTTATGCAGTGACCCAAGTTCTGTTAGAGTACATTATTACATTATTAAACCTGACATAATATACAACAATTCCTCATACAAAATAAATTAGCGGGTCTTAATCGCATGCAATTAACTTATTTAAGGTATAAATACCTATTTGGTTCCGAGTCTCTCCGCGACCACGCTCGGTGCAAGACGAGCGAAACGTCGGAACCAAATAGGTATTTATACCTTAAATAAGTTAATTGCACGCGATTAAGACCCGCTAATTTATTTTGTATGATGTATACAAATCGCGAAAGTTTAAAATCGATATAACAATTCCATTACTAACGTTCATAATAATAATAATTTAGATTAAATTCTGAGACAAAAGAGAACACCTCTAGCTATTATAAGATTAATAGTAGCTTATTGACTAATACACTTAAACATAAAAACAAAAAACAAAACTTTGATTGAATTGGTACATCAGAATTCAGATTATTAGAAGTATGATTAATAAAGATTTAGAAATAGTTATAGTTACACTGACCGTCCATTACAAAACTTTTGTTATCCAGGAGAAAGAATGTCTTCATTAGTTAATAAGTTCAAACATGCAGAAATAAATAAACAATACAGTTATTATTATGTATGGTGATAGCTTACTAGTTACAAAGAAAGATATACTAGCTTTATCGGTTATAATGACTGATAGAAGTTCTAACGTGGGATGCAATTTTATAGTCTGTGCATTTCGTTATTCAAATACCTTATCTGATAAAGAAAACAACCAGATAAGTAAATTAAATCTATTATTATATAATAGGGTGCATAGGGTTCCCACCAAGAACTTAGGGTCCCAAGCCAACCTCACCTGCAAGTGGTGCACCTGCCGATCAACGGACGAGGCTCTGGCAAACAAAATATCCCGATAAGCGGCAATAGGCTCGCCACCTATTACGTGGGATCAAAATACTGGCGAAAAGTGGGCGTTTAATATGCCTCTGCCTACCCCTTCGGGGAAACAGGCGTGAGTCTATGTAATGTGTGTAATGTAATGTATGTATTATATAATGGTACTCTTTTAAACGACAACTTGCTAAATTATTAGCATTTAATTTATACAGTGACCCAAGTACTGTTAGAGTACATTTTATTGAACCTGACATAATATAGGTATAACAATTCCATTATTGACATTCATACTAATAAAAATTTAAATTAAATTCTGAGACAAAAGAGAACACCTCTAGCTATAATAAGATTACTCGTAACTTACTGACTAATACACTTAAGCATAATAACAAAAATTTTATTAAATTGGTACAATATTAGAAGTATGATTAATAAAGATTTAGAAATGGAATTGTTTATGAACTGTAATGCTGTTGATATACTTTTCATCACTGAACATTGGCTAAAAAGCAACCAGTTCATGTTCAATTTCAATAATCATATACGAGAAGCTCGTTTAGCCGGCAAGCAGTACATGGTGGCTCAATGATTTTAATTAATAAGCAACTTAAATTTAAAGAGCGTCATGATATTGTAAGTCTGTCTGTTGAGCGAACTACTGAGGTAGCCTGTGTGGATCTGAGGAGATTTATTGTAATAAGTGTACACAAGCCTCCGTCAGCATTGTATGATAGCTTCGAGCGTATTATGGATGAGATATTAAACAAAGTTGCAAAATTAAATAAAAATGTTGTTGTGTGCGGTGACTTTAATGTAAATTTATTGGAGAATAGTAGTCTTAGTACAACATTGAAAGCGCTATTTCTGTCATAAATCTGAAGAACTTATTCTTAGAGCCCACAAGAGTTACTACCTCTACTTGCCTAAATAATATCGCACAGCTAGATCTAAAGGGAGTCAACTCAAAAATCGTCAAATTTGAGTTAAGCACACCATCAAATTCCCGAGGCAAAAACCTATCGACCAATAAAACAGATTTAAAAATATGTCTGCGACTTAATACTAGATGGCGTCAAGTGTCTCTATAGTTGAATGAGCGAGCCCCGCTAACCCCCCACCAACACAGGGACATTGCTAGTTCCCATCAGAATTGCGAGTGAAGTGCACGTGCCCGTTGTTAACAAATTGGAGTTATTTTGAGTTGTACCTGTACTGTTGAAATTTTTATCAGTATTATTTTGAGTTAACGCTTTGTAGATGGTTGCTGCTGAGTGAATTAATACAAAATTTTGAATTGAACCCGTTTTTGTGGCTAGGTGAGCAGATTTTTTATTTTTATTTTGAGTTGTTGCCATATTGATGAAACATATTCGAATTTGTAATTGACTCCCTTTTGTTAAGTCATATTTTAAACTCATAAATTTCTTTAAAAACCTGCCTAAATTGAACTCTTTTGCCATTGGTAATAAAGATCATTCCAAATACGTATAATTTTATATTCGTCTTTGAAATTAATGGAGATGTTTCCCTTTTAATGCAAAATTTTGAGTTAGCTCTCTTTAGATGGTATGCCCCAAATATTAGTTTAGAATATTGCTAATGGGGTAAAAATGTCAAATTTATGGTTGTTTAAATAAATTTGGCACACATGACTCTATAAGTAAGAACAATAAATATCATCTTTTTCAGGAAAACAATGAGACATGGTCGGTTTTTATTAAATATGATAGATAATAGGGATAAATAAAATGTCACTCCTTCTATAATTTCTACACAACATGAAAACCTAGAGGGTGACTTGAGGATAGCGTTACCGAGTGAAGGAGTCTCATCTATTGAAAATCGTGCCATCTTATCGATATATATATCCCCAGCACGTCTAAATAACAAAATTCTGGTGCACCAAATTATTATACTTCACCAATCCTCCGATGAGGATCCTAATTTTCAATTGGCTCACAAAAGACGGATTCCACCTAAGATCATACCATGAACATTGTCGAGTTCGTCTTGCACCAGTAGTAATAGCAGCAGTGGCAGCTCGATTTCCTCTAAGTTCGTCGGATACAGAAGATGACGGTGAGCCAGTAGACGCTCAAAATGCTTTAGTTTCTAAAGGTATTACTCAAAATCCCGAAATCGAAAAAAAAGGTAAAAAGATGGTACGCAAACCAGCAAAATGGAATTCGAAAGTCGCAAAACAGCTAAGAAATTCAGGCGAAGCGTACCAATCTCTGTCTAAGTCTATGAAAAATGTGAAATAAAGAAGAGTTGGACCACCCAGTGGAGCAAAATTTCGATTTAAATGTAAATACAAAATTTACGAAGTGTCAAGACAACATTTTAGTCTATTTATACTTTGAAATTTAAGTCTATTTATAAGTTTAAAGTTGATCATTTATTATCAGCCATACATAGATGATATCTATATATAATTGAAATGTGATTTTCTATGCGCATTTTTACAAATATATTTTTTTCCGTACTAAAGTTCCTATATCTTCAATGTTTTTTGATTATTTAGAATGTTATAACGACACAAGAGACGGTTGTAAGTTTAATTACCAGGAATGTTAATAAACAATATTGGTTGATGTCATTACTATTAGTGTATTTTGCTAATTCATCATCAACAACCCCCTTACTGCTGGTCACAAATCATTCTATCTCTCGGACTAATTATAAATAATTCAAGATTCTATTGCACTCTATTGCATTTTAAATTTCTGGTTACTCTTCAAAAGAGAGCTAACTAAGAACTTGATTCACCAACAAAGGCTCAACTCAAAATAACCAAATAAATATAGATACATTGGTCAGCAAAAAGGAAATAACTCCAAAAATCCAATTTTTTGCCACAATACATGAGATAAACACCAGGTTTCTTTAACATACTTATTCTAGCTGCGTATTAAAAGCATATTTATATTCAGAACAGTTCTGCGATGCACAGGTAAGTAGTAATCAGTTTTTCGCCTTTTCTGAAAAAAGTGCTTTTTTGAGTTAAACCTCTTTAGACCTAGATGTGCGATATATTTACAGATATCATAGAAATAAGGATATTATTAGACAGTTAGACTCAGACTATTGCGGACAACAGATTTTATTTTAATGATAACAGTAAGAATGTTTTTAGGCAAAATATACTACTACTCTAATATAAATATACTGCAACTCGTTTTGCTAGGTTTCAAAGTAAACTAATAACTAGCTGGTCACTGTTAGATGATGAAGGTGACCGTAATTTGTTATATAATAGTTTTTTCAAAGCGTTTTGTACTGAATTTAATTCGGTTTTCACACGTAGAACGATTACATTTGGAGGTAATGCAACTTTCTGTGAATGGGCAATAACAGGGCTTCACAAAAGTAGAAAGAGATTGTAAGAGCTATATGACGAGAGTAACTTTAATTTAAGTGAACAATTTCAGGATTATCTTAGAAACTATGCTAGAATATTTTGAAAACTTTGCAAGAAAGCTAAGTCTCTTTACCTGAGTTCAAGGATTAGGAGTAGTGACGATAAAATGAAAATGACATGGAATATTATAAACAGTGAGACTGGGAAAGTAAAAAGTAAATGTTCTAAATTTAGTTTGAACATTGATAACGCCACTATTATATCAGACTCAAAAGTTGCATCGGCGTTTGAAAGTTTTTTTACTGATATCCCCATTATTACTACTAGATCTTTGGACTCATCAACCAATGTAGAGGATTCTCTTTTGAAAGAAAACACGAGTACAATTTATAGTAACTTCTCATTTCAGTATATAAATTCAAATCGCACATCTAGGTCTAAAGAGGTTTAACTCAAAAAAGCACTTTTTTCAGAAAAGGCGAAAAACTGATTACTACTTACCTGTGCATCGCAGAACTGTTCTGAATATAAATATGCTTTTAATACGCAGCTAGAATAAGTATGTTAAAGAAACCTGGTGTTTATCTCATGTATTGTGGCAAAAAATTGGATTTTTGGAGTTATTTCCTTTTTGCTGACCAATGTATCTATATTTATTTGGTTATTTTGAGTTGAGCCTTTGTTGGTGAATCAAGTTCTTAGTTAGCTCTCTTTTGAAGAGTAACCAGAAATTTAAAATGCAATAGAGTGCAATAGAATCTTGAATTATTTATAATTAGTCCGAGAGATAGAATGATTTGTGACCAGCAGTAAGGGGGTTGTTGATGATGAATTAGCAAAATACACTAATAGTAATGACATCAACCAATATTGTTTATTAACATTCCTGGTAATTAAACTTACAACCGTCTCTTGTGTCGTTATAACATTCTAAATAATCAAAAAACATTGAAGATATAGGAACTTTAGTACGGAAAAAAATATATTTGTAAAAATGCGCATAGAAAATCACATTTCAATTATATATAGATATCATCTATGTATGGCTGATAATAAATGATCAACTTTAAACTTATAAATAGACTTAAATTTCAAAGTATAAATAGACTAAAATGTTGTCTTGACACTTCGTAAATTTTGTATTTACATTTAAATCGAAATTTTGCTCCACTGGGTGGTCCAACTCTTCTTTATTTCACATTTTTCATAGACTTAGACAGAGATTGGTACGCTTCGCCTGAATTTCTTAGCTGTTTTGCGACTTTCGAATTCCATTTTGCTGGTTTGCGTACCATCTTTTTACCTTTTTTTTCGATTTCGGGATTTTGAGTAATACCTTTAGAAACTAAAGCATTTTGAGCGTCTACTGGCTCACCGTCATCTTCTGTATCCGACGAACTTAGAGGAAATCGAGCTGCCACTGCTGCTATTACTACTGGTGCAAGACGAACTCGACAATGTTCATGGTATGATCTTAGGTGGAATCCGTCTTTTGTGAGCCAATTGAAAATTAGGATCCTCATCGGAGGATTGGTGAAGTATAATAATTTGGTGCACCAGAATTTTGTTATTTAGACGTGCTGGGGATATATATATCGATAAGATGGCACGATTTTCAATAGATGAGACTCCTTCACTCGGTAACGCTATCCTCAAGTCACCCTCTAGGTTTTCATGTTGTGTAGAAATTATAGAAGGAGTGACATTTTATTTATCCCTATTATCTATCATATTTAATAAAAACCGACCATGTCTCATTGTTTTCCTGAAAAAGATGATATTTATTGTTCTTACTTATAGAGTCATGTGTGCCAAATTTATTTAAACAACCATAAATTTGACATTTTTACCCCATTAGCAATATTCTAAACTAATATTTGGGGCATACCATCTAAAGAGAGCTAACTCAAAATTTTGCATTAAAAGGGAAACATCTCCATTAATTTCAAAGACGAATATAAAATTATACGTATTTGGAATGATCTTTATTACCAATGGCAAAAGAGTTCAATTTAGGCAGGTTTTTAAAGAAATTTATGAGTTTAAAATATGACTTAACAAAAGGGAGTCAATTACAAATTCGAATATGTTTCATCAATATGGCAACAACTCAAAATAAAAATAAAAAATCTGCTCACCTAGCCACAAAAACGGGTTCAATTCAAAATTTTGTATTAATTCACTCAGCAGCAACCATCTACAAAGCGTTAACTCAAAATAATACTGATAAAAATTTCAACAGTACAGGTACAACTCAAAATAACTCCAATTTGTTAACAACGGGCACGTGCACTTCACTCGCAATTCTGATGGGAACTAGCAATGTCCCTGTGTTGGTGGGGGGTTAGCGGGGCTCGCTCATTCAACTATAGAGACACTTGACGCCATCTAGTATTAAGTCGCAGACATATTTTTAAATCTGTTTTATTGGTCGATAGGTTTTTGCCTCGGGAATTTGATGGTGTGCTTAACTCAAATTTGACGATTTTTGAGTTGACTCCCTTTAGATCTAGCTGTGCGAAATGATGTTATAAAAGCTTTTAATATTATAAATACAAAGAAGACTACAGACTTGAGGGGAAATTCCGTTACTATTACCAAGTCCAGTATTGCTTTAGCTGCTAACAGATTAGCTTTAATATTAAATAAGTGTATTGACTGTGTTGTATTTCCTGATCTTATGAAAGATAGCAAGGTAATACCTTTGTACAAAGCAGGTAGCACATCAGACCCCACCAACTATAGGCCAATTTCTGTGCTACCCACATTCAGCAAAATTTTCGAGAAATTGATTCTAGACCAACTATAAAGTTATTTTAATAACAAAGAGCTTCTACACTCTAAACAATTTGGTTTTACAAAGAGGCGCTCCACGACCGATGCCGGTGTTGAGCTTGTAAAACATATCTTTGATGCCTGGGGGGGTTCACATGATGCTTTAGGTGTCTTCTGTGATTTGTCCAAAGCCTTTGATTGTGTAGAACATGATACATTAATCAGAAAATTACATCACTATGGTTTAAGTATTTCTGCTCTGCATCTTCTTACTTCATATTTGCGTAATAGCATTCAGAGTTGATGTTAACGGGACGCGTTCACATGCGTCTGTAGTCAAAATGGGCATCCCACAGGGTTCAATCCTCGGTCCTTTTTTATTTTTAGTGTAAATTAATGACTTATCACACCTCGTTAATGACAAGCACGGGATAATACTGTTTGCTAATGACACCTCACTTTTATTTAAATTAAAACGTCAAAAAATTGATATGGACGATGTAAACATTGCTATTTCAAAGGTGGTTCACTGGTTTGAGGTTAAAAATCTGCTTTTAAATAGACTTAAAACTAAATTTATTCGATTTTTATGCCTAACGTCAAACAAGTGAACACCTCAGTAAAGGTTAAGGATGATGTGTTGGATCTTGTGAATAACACAAAATTACACTAGATTCTAAGCTGCAATGGGGCCCACATATTAGTAAATTGTCGAATAGACTCAGCTCTGCAGCATACGCAGTCAGGAAAATTCGCCAGTTAACTGACATTGACACAGCCGGGCTTATGACACAGCCGGCTTATGACACAGCCGGGCTTATCATAGCTATTTTCATAGTATATTGTCATACGGTATTCTCTTGTGGGGAAATGCTGCGGACATTCAGACCATCTTTGTTCTGCAGAAAAGAGCTATTCGAGCAATTTATAATTTGGATTATGGGGCTTCGTTAAGGAATAAATTCAAGGAAATGAACATTTTAACAGTTGCAAGCCAGTACATTTATTCCAACCTAATATATGTATTCCAAAACAAGGCCTCATACTCAAAGAAAAGTGATATCCACAATTTGAATACTAGAAATAAGAGCAAGCTAGTAGTGCCGGCCACCCGGCTAGAGAAAATAAAAAAATCTTTTCAAGGCCAATGTGTGCGCTTTTACAATTAAGTGCCAAGCAATATACAAAATTTAAGTTTTAATAAATTTAAAAAGTTTATAAAACGTAAACTTTGTCAAAAAGGGTACTATTCAGTGCTAGATTATATTGAAGACAAAAATGCTTGGGATTCATTTGCTCGGTCCCACAGACTACTTATGTTTGATTATTGTTAAGTTATTGTGTCTTTATTATGCTAATTTAGGTAATACTTTTATATTATTATTAAAAAACCTTATTAATTATTGACAACAACACTATAGACACACTAGCTCATATACCTATGAAAAATTTAATGTAGTTACTAAGTTTTAAATTGTATAGAATCAAGATGATGAAAAGAGTGGTCCGTGAGTTTCTTGCCTGATTCTTCTCACGAGGCTCTACTTTCTGAACAGGATTATTTTTTCAATGCTTAATTATGCTAATATGCATTTAAAGTTACCTTTTTATTTTAATTTGTATGACCTTCTGATGTGTCCAAAAAATTTAAACATTTTTATGGAAATAAACATATTTGAGTTTGAGTTTGTAAGCTTTGAAAAGGTCTTACGTTTGGAAAGTAGAACTCAATTCTACGAATATTATGAGCTTCTGTTATTATTGTTAGCTTTAAATGTATGTACTATCTATGTACCTTTGTTTACAAGATTAAACGAAGGTAGGTATGCGTAACGTACTCTTACTAAAAGAATGCGTCTTTGGTTCCATTGTTTTGTAGTCTTGCTGATGTTCGTCAGTTCGATGATTAGAAGAGCCCAAAGTAACACAGAAAAATGCCAATACCAAATATAATTTTCAATCAGAGAAATACGTACTACCTCAGTAAGATTTCCACGTAATTATTTTTATTAACAAACTAGAAGGCGCGCGCAGCTTCGGCCGCATATTATTTGTAATTTAATAATTTCTGCCCAATCCCGTGGGAATTTCGGGAAATCCGTTCTTAGTGCACCCCTGCGGTCCCCAAGGAACATACATGCCAAATTTCACCTTCTTGCGCCCGGTAGTTTCGGCTGTAGCGTGTCTGTCAGTCAGTCAGTAACGCAAGGATTTTATATATTAAGATATTTTTAATTATTATGTTTCGTCCAATTCCAAAAACCTAAAAGTAAACCTTTATTATAACAGTTGCAACTTTGCATGAAACAATTATTATTGTTATAAAATTACATTTTATGTTTCTGAATTTAAAACATAATTTGTTTTGTAATGTTGACACCAACACTTCGAGAAATTCTTGTGTATAATAATATATCCACTGTAATCTACATCAGAGAGGGAGCAAAATTTTATATTTTATGGTAGAGGTCGACCACATATATACGCCATCATGCAATTTCGTTCACAGTGACATTCAGCTGTAGCAATGATGATGTGTATTGAAGTAAATATTTTAAAAATAAAACCAACGCAAAGTGTTGAGTAAGATACATTATCTATAGACAAAATCTACAGTAATAAGCAGTGGTCGGAGTAGGTAGAGCTATTTGGGGTGACCGCAAACATTGATGTTAACGTATGCCTCTGAAATCCAGGGATTTTGAAACATGCATAGACATGGTTGCACTTGGAATATTCTAAGCATGTTATTTACTTAGATATATTTCATTGAATGTGGATGAAGTCGTTTCATGTGATGTGCACTCGCGGAGTGGATAATAAAATCATATTATATATATGATAATAAATCTGTTGAAATTGTGAAAATATTATATAAAAAGTTTACGAAATTGTAATTTTTCAAAATGCATAGTCTGGTAAATAAAATGAACCGTATGGTAAACTCATCAAAGATTTAACTGGTATTTTATATATGCATATTTATTATGGAATGCAGTGCTCGCCGTGTCTTGTCCGTCTATATGAACGTATTGACCTCATGAACTTCGGTACGGATTACAGTACGGTTTCGAGCTCAAGTGTAGTGTAATTTCTCAGGAAAGATAAGTTGTATAATTCTAGTGGGTGGCGCCACGGACAAAGTCCAGTTCTAAATAAACATAGGCCTATTTTATATGTGTTCCTTTTAATGTTGTATCTTCGTCGTTGCTTAGTACCGTGTAATTGCAGAGGCCTCTATCCAGTAGTGCATAACAGCAGGCTGACGGTCATGATGAACCTTATGATTTCTCGTTTTATTTGTTCAGATTGAACTTGAAACTTGACGGGAGTGAATGAAGCAAGAGAGTTATGACAGGATCGTTTCAAATGGCGTTCCGCAGACTCTGCCTACCCTCCGGGAAACAGACGTGAGTCTGTGTATGTATGTTGTTAAGATTGCCGCTGGGGATGCTGAAGACCGTGCTAACTGGAGGACATACAGCCGGCAAGCGGAGCTCGGGCTCCAAGGAGTACCTCTTGGACCGGACCGGACGCAATATAATAATAATAATAATAAAAAGTGGCAACCCCAGCTGTCAACACCGGGTCTAAAATTATGTTGTTTATATTTTTTAATTTTTATAATTTATCAAAGTTAATACATATATTATAAATCAATCCGAATAACAGGAAGATCAAAGAAATAAGTATCTAAATAAAATATGTCTATTACACCACAAGCAAAACATTTAGAAAAAATATATAGTTACGATGACATTAAAACTGTCAAAAGAAATAACAACAAGATAATTGTACAAACAAATAACGGATAATGTTGACGAGAAATGCCACGAAACAATTACGAGCACAAACAACAACCCCGGGCTCGTCACTGAGCTCCACCTCGCAGCCATCGAGGCCCGCGCCAACATCACCAGCGGCTGCAGTTGCGTCGAGCTCAAGCGACGAGTACTTCTCGCCGCCGTCGTCGCCGTCACCTGTGCGTCGGAGAGGCAGAGGCCGGCCACCAGTCTGCCTGGGACCACGAGACCCACCGGTCTCAAACAGGGTCCTCGCTGCTGGTGGTAATGTGCAGCGCATGCGATGGACAGAATCCATCAACGAAAACGTCATGCGCGCATATTTTGGGGCTACAGAGGGGGGGATTAAACTCACTGCGTATCGCAGTCGCATGCTCCTTCTGTTTCCGGCTTTGGAACCAGGTATCAACGTTACGGCTCAACGATTGTCGGATCAGGTGCGAGTTATCCAGCGTAGTAATAAGCTGGATAACGTCGTGCTTGATAGGCTACGCTCAGAACCTACGAGCCAGGACGTTCACGTCCAACCCGCTCCCGTAAACACAGATACACCGCGGACGGGTAATAATGCCGATGTGGAGGTGGATGATATGGTTTGTATCGTAAGTATTCAGTATAATGAGGAGGTTATGGACTAGATCAGGCGGCGATCAAAACGGTTTACTCAATTTAATTCAATTCGCGTTAATTCAAAAGGCGATATTTTACGTACGAGACGACACCCGGCGAGATAATTTTTTCAAGCGGGAGGACGGAAGTGACAGTTCAGTGTGACCATTGTCAGAAATTTTCAATAGACTAAACAAAATGTTACTCAATCGATCTAATCGATTTGACTTATAATAAAAACTAATTCTATTTCAAACAGCTTCTCTGATAAAAGTAGAGCTAAATTTCAAACTAAACATTACTGGTAGTGGGCATCTTATTGCTGGGGCCGTCTAGTTGGGTACCACCGCAGTATCTGCTATTCTGCCACCAAGTAGTACAAAGGTACAGTACTATGTTCCAGTTTGAGGGTATTGTATCTGGTGAAATTACTCGGAATTAGAAAACTTAACACCTTCACGTTTCAATGTCTCTGTCATGGCTAAATTCTATGGGTGGTGGTTACCTACTGCTTACCAGCAGGTGGGCCGTCAGCTCGTCTATCACCTGACTATCGTAAAAAAAGAAAATCCAATTAGCTTTCGTTTAACTGAGACCTTTCTAATTTTCCACGTCCACAGTGAGATCGCCACAAACTTGAAACTCTTAAACTTTTTTTGCGAAGTTTTCCATGAAAAATTCAAATATTAATTTGTGTAACGTGAAACTGGCGGAGTAAATTTATATTTACGTAAACTTACAAGCAATGGCGGTGTGTAAGGGGCTTTACGTAGAATACGGTATGATGTACACACACCTTAAATAATAATTACTTTGATGTATGGAGTGCAAAGTTTGATAAGTAAATGTTGTGAAATATAATAGGATAACTTATGTTACATGAATATAGCTGAAATAAGTTTTAGGGTCCAGTTTTTGTTAGGTATTTCCCTAACCCTGTTGAGGATCGATTTGTTTCTTTAAGAGACATTCATCTTTTCTTATCTTCTGCTTAAACATGACCTAGTCCTATGAACAATAACCTACCTAATCGTTGGGTTATCTAGCTGTTAATGCATTACTTTATCTGGCCAATTGGTTTTGTGATCCTTTACTGATTGCCATACCGAAGGTAATGAGTTCGGCTTCCACTTAGAAATAATGTTCTTTCGATCGAGTGGTAAACGTTTACCATCAGGCGTTCTGTCTTCTCGTTTGCCATAATTTTACAAAGTAAAATATTTTACTAATATAATATTATAGGTTAGTAAGTAAAATAATGGCATTTGAACAACAAATTACATATCAGCTACCCGAATTCATTTAAATCCACACCCAATAAGTAACTGGTAACTCCACTACAGGCTTAGATTAGCTCACAAGAGATAAACTTCTGTTAATGGTTCATCAAAACAGGCTATAACTGCTACCGGAGGCTTCACAAACTTAGTTACAGTGAACTCTGACTTAATTACATGAGAATTATCTAGATAACTTAATGAGAGCTCGCGTTACTGTCTAGATTATACGATATTGGGTAATGAGTTATTTAGGATTTTAAACGAGGGGTTTTGTTTTGGGAGCTCGTGTTTGAAACTTTCTGTGTTGTTATCTACAAGTATCTACGAGTTGAAATTGGATATTGTACATTAGATTTATTAACCTCTATACTTATGTTTTAAATTGTGTTGTATTTTAGATTAGTTAAATTACAGGGATGCCTGAGGCATGAAACTAAGAGCATGTTAAGCCGACGGTCTCCGTTGTTATGTTTTGAATTCGGAGAGTCAGTGCCGTAAAATATTGTGATGCTAGTCTTATCTAAGATTGTCGCGCTTGCTTTCCCATCGTGAAAAGTCGCAAGGATGACGAGTAATGTACGTCTGTAGGTCTTGTCAAATTTCTGGTCTCGCACTACGTCCGCTCCGAATCCGATCCAAACAAGTGAAATTACAGTTCTAGGAATCAAGCATCGAGGTCTACATAAATCGGATGACGGATGTGGGTAACAGTGGTTAACATACGAAAGAAATAGTTTTACGACTGCACCGGATTTTCAGATCGGACGTAGTGTGAAAACGCTCTAATGGTTTAAGCAACCTCTTCGACGACGTATAGCGCTTAACGCAGTATATGGTCTAGGTATGGGTCTGATAACCACATAAGACGTCTCATAGTCTGAATGCCACTCTGTACTCATTGTGTCCGTTTAATAAATGTTTATAAAATCCGCCGCGATACCGGATTAATTCTTGGTATGTTATTATACCCTATTTAAATTTTCTAAAAGAACGTTGTCACTTACTAGTTTAGTGACTTAACACAACAAAGGACTGGGAGAAAACATTCAAATTATAAAGCTTGTATAAATACGCTTTTTGTACATAGATTTTATAACTGAAAAGTTAGGGTTGTTTGAAATATGGTCGACTGACATCGATTTATTAAATGGAACACACAACGGACTGAAACCCACATTCTGCTTCCGTCGAATTCCTCACCTGTAGCGGCCAGAAAGTTGCAAATCGTTGAAATTAAACATATAATTTTTAAAATTTATACATCGTTTTCGTTTCTTGATAGACCTTCGGTGAAAGATATTAGTTTTTAAAGATTATTGTTTTGAATAGGCTATGGAAATAGCCGATGAATGTCTTATGTTGCCAGTATTAAAAATAAAATGAAGTATGGTAGGTAGAAATTCTTTTAAGGAAATAATATATGTATAATTATCTTAGAAAACAATATATTTTATTAACTTTATAAATATATTTGTAAAAAGAATCAAGAAGTATATAATTTATTATATAATCCATAGTTATTAATCGGTAAAAATCGTTTTGTTTTTTAATCAATAGTATAAATATTTTGTCAAACCATTTGCATCACATTTTTTATCTGTTATGTCATTCGTGTTGCTACTGCGCATCGTGAATATTATGCTCTGTTTTATTGGTGTTTTTGTACGGTTTTAAATGTAATGTAATTGAATGCAAATTCAATAATAATGATCACTACCTTCTACCCATGCTAAGAATATGCAGCGGTGTTTGTGATTGTGGTTAGTTTTTTTGGACGAGTATAGTACGAGGTTCCCTAGTACACAGGTGATTATTCATTATTATTGGCCTCTCTTTATGTAGTTTTTGTTCTGTATGACACAAAGACATTCCTTTATTTACATCTAGGTATTATATTTATGTTAAATTTCAATTCTGATGTATATATAGGTGTGGAATAATTTCCATTTTAAATATCTCGTATCTTATTTCCACCAAAAGTTATTTAAAAAAAATATATACAGGGTAATAGAGTAATCATTTATCTTCAAAACACACATGGTTTCATGTTTGGCCTTGCCAGGCCCATAATGTATGGCCAAATGGTACATCTCCAAAGTGCGGTAACGTTTTGTAGTTCAAACTTTCAAACTGGTATGGTGTAATAAATATGAGCATATAATGTAATAGCTTTTGTCATATACTCATGTTTGCTACATACTTTTGACTTATATGACCGATTTTGTTGTCGATCATCCAGCTTGGTATACCTAAATACAATCAACGCCAAAATATTTTGGAAGAAACATGGTTGTGATGTTTCTCTAATGGAAGGGTCCTTTGACCAGCCTAGGTGATCGTACTTTGTAAAAACATACTGTAACCGCGTGCGAGAACTTTAATAGCGCAAATAAGGATAGTGGCGGCGATGTCCGCTAGATATCGCCACTTACGGTTGTCTTCGTCATTGTACGATAGATGGCCTCAGTGTTAATACAATAGAAATATAATAATGATACGATACTTTGTCATAAAATTTGGCAAAGCATTTGTGCAGTGCAGGAAGAAAAATGAAAAACAAATGCTTTAGTCGCTATTTTTTTATTTCAGTCCACACACAATAGGGTGATTGGTGGTATCTATATAATAACCAATTCTACATATTATTTTGGATAAATATAGAAAAATATTCAAGATATCTCAATCATCGTTTTAAACATGCAAAGCGACCAATTTTGTTATACATATTAATGATTGAAAACAGGTGTAGTTCCCAAATTAGATTGTTCAATAGTAGGAAGGCAGTAGGTACATCTGATCAACTATTCCCAACACCTATAAAAACTGATGATTAAATTCGATGCGGCTTGCAAGACAATATATGATGAGCTTATCTTGGGTTTCACGAGTGTCACAATTCGGTGTATTCTATTCGATGAGGTTCTAATACAAACTAAGACTACGAGTTAGGTGAACAGTCTACTACTGACAATCGTGCTAAGCGGATTAATATACTACGTTATTATTTTTCATTTTGTACACGAATCTGAAACAAAAAAATACTATTCGAGACTTTAAAAATGCATAGAGATGACAGTTACAAATTGTATAACTTCGTTTTTATTTTGCAATGCCTTCATCCCATCATTCACAGTAAGACCAAAGCAAAGTCAAAGTCAAATCGCCCGCTGGCCGATGCCCTTAATTTGAAAATAATATTTTATCATAGTCCATATAACGATGTATAGATGTAGCTTAAGTTAATTATCTTCACTATCATACGGTAAATGAAAATCAAAGATCTGGCGCTATCTTATTTCTTTGTTGTAGAACCTACATATTTTGATTAGGTAAGAATGAGCCAGATACACCAACTCTCTAATGAATAAACTAATTTCTCACGAAATATCAACGCACAAGTAATGGTATCGTTGCATTTCGCTTAGCAAGTTAGTGCGCTGGAAGCTCTTTCAGCCTCACCTCGCTGGATATTGCTTACTTCATTTTTGTGTTGTCAACAACAACTATAGAGAATATTTTAGAATTATTACTATAGAGAAGAATTTTAGCTATTCAAATAGCTAAAATTCTCATGCCAAAATTCGTAGTTACTCAATAAATTACGTAGGTTAAACTAATTTAGGGCAAACGCATCAGCAAAAATAAAATAGATTTATGGAAACTGTATTAGTAAGCAACATTCTATTCCAATAAAATTATACTTGTTCAATCCCTTTAAAAGGATACCATAGATTATTTGCATTCGGATATAGAACGGCCGATATTATTCTAATGTAAGCCACCACTCACACATTGAGGTCAAATCTTACGAATCGAGAGTAACCCGAAGCGGTGCGGGCTATCATTAATTTGGGGACACAAATATTGAACTCCTTCGTCCGACTCGTATTCTAAAAGAAGATACTTAATTAGAAATTATTTGCTGGATACAAAGTGATTTGAGGCAAGTTTAACTTAGGGATAGTATATAAGTAGATAAT
This sequence comes from Euclidia mi, assembly GCA_944739405.2. Classification (NCBI taxonomy): domain Eukaryota; kingdom Metazoa; phylum Arthropoda; class Insecta; order Lepidoptera; family Erebidae; genus Euclidia; species Euclidia mi. Next base: position 117,687,564 of record OX123182.2, read on the forward strand.
AATGCCGATGGGGAGGTGGATGATATGGTTTGTATCGTAAGTATTCAGTATAATGAGGAGGTTATGGATGCTTTGAAATGTGCGATTGAGCAATATCGGTACATGCCACCAACAATTAGGCCACGCCTGCCCCGATTGCCTATGCATAGACGAAATAATTATGGCGCTGGTAGGTGCCCTTGATTCACTATTAACTAGTTTACTAGAAAATAGTGAAAATCTTGGTGATACGCACTCAATTCTTTACTGCGCTGCCGTTGCGGCATGTCGTATGGCAGGTGTCAAGTTTTAAGAACATGATACTGTCATGCGACAAAGATATGCTGTCCCGGCGTGGCAGTGCAGAATTGAGCGGCGTATTGCTGAAACAGGGGCACTTATCGGTAAGCTAATCTGCTTTAGGTCTGGGAATACACGTCCCAGGGTCATGCGCTTTGTGCGCCGAGCCTTCTTGGGGACTGGCATCAGTCCTCATGAATATACATCTCGGATCACAGAGCGCATTGACTTCCTAAAGCAGAAAGTTTATGCATGGGCAAATCGGATACGCAGATATAAAAAACGCGTGGACCGATATATGTTGAATCGTACATTTCAAAGGGACCAAAAGTGGGTTTATAGAAACTGGGACCGACCAGACCAAGATGTGGCTAATGGGCAGCTGCCGGATGCAGACGCCACAAACCGGTTTTGGCGTAGCATATGGTCGGCGCCTATTGGTCACACTGAGGGTGGTTGGATTCGGGATGTTGAACGGACATGTGAACATATTCCAGAGATGGATAACGTAGTCATTTCAGGCGAAGATGTCACTAGTGCAGTCCGGTCGTTATCCAATTGGAAATCTCCAGGACCGGATGGACTGCACAATTACTGGCTGAAATGGCTACGTAGTTCACATGACCGATTAGCATCCCAATTTCAATCATCCGTAGAATCTGGATCGATCCCAGATTTCATGACAACTGGAGTAACCCACTTGCTCCATAAGATAGGTAGTACCACAGAGCCCGGTAATTATAGGCTGATTACATGTTTGCCATTGGTCTATAAACTTCTTACTTCTATTCTGAGGGCTAAAATATTAAAGCACATAGAGTTAAATTCCATTATGTCGCACACTCAGAATGGATGTAAGAAGGGGGCTCGTGGTACTAAGGAGCTCCTCCTTATAGATATGACCATTAGCCAACAAGTTCGTCGGAACCGAAAGGATCTGGCGGCATGTTGGATAGACTACAAGAAAGCGTATGATTCTGTGCCACATACATGGCTTTTGAGGGTGTTGGAGTTGTATAAAATAAATACAACTCTACGCACCTTCTTAAGGTCATGTATGGGGCAATGGAAAACGGTACTTGGCTATCCAGGATGCCGACAGATCCAGGGAAATGGCGAACTTGTTAAAATTGAGCGGGGTATCTTCCAGGGCGACAGTCTGAGCCCGTTGTGGTTTTGCTTAGCGCTGAACCCTCTTAGTACATTACTAGGTGGTCAGATCATATCCCACTTGTTGTTCATGGATGACTTGAAGCTGTTTGCTCACACCAATTCACAGTTGATGGATTTACTAAAAATTACTGAAAGTTTTAGTAATTCTATCAAAATGGAATTTGGTGTGGATAAATGTGCAGTGATACATGTGAAACAAGGAAGGATGGTGGAATCTGAAGGGATTCAACTCTCAGATTCCATTAACCTCAGATCACTTCTGCGAACCAATACCTATAAATACTTGGGTATGTCACAGGCCTTATGTATTAACGAGACAGACATGAAGCAATCCTTGCAAGAACGTTTCTTTGGCCGCCTGACAAAAGTACTGAAAAGTCTTCTGTCAGGTGGCAATAAGGTTCGAGCTTGCAACGGTTGGGTCATGCCGGTTCTGGTGTACTCCTTTGGCATACTCAAGTGGACTCAGACTGAGTTTGACGCCCTGGACAGAAAGGTGCGTACAATGCTGACAGCTTACCGGATGCATCATCCACGCTCGTCCGTAATGAGGTTGTATATTCCGCGGAAGTGTGGAGGTCGTGGCTTTTTAAATGTCAAATCTCTACACAACAGCAAAGTATGAAACCTCAGAGAATATTTTCTCAACGCGAACGTGGATATGCATCGGGACGTTGTCGCAGTGGATGCCGGATTAACCCCGCTCAGTTTATCGAAGGACAACTGGCGCAGACCTGTAGTGCTTAGCACTGACGATCGCAAGCTTGTTTGGCAGAGCAAGGAGCTTCATGGCAGGTTCTACCGGGCTCTACATGGGCCGGAAGTAGACTTATTAGCCTCGGTGAACTGGCTGCGCTTCGGTGACCTCTTTGGGGAAACCGAAGGGTTTGTCTGTGCAATTGCTGACGAAGTGATCAAGACGAATAACTACCGGAAATATATCCTGAGGGATGGCACTACTGATATTTGCCATGCGTGTCACCAGCCTGGTGAATCCCTCAGGCATATCATTTCCGGTTGTTCTCGTCTTGCTAACAGTGAGTACTTGCACAGGCATAACCAAGTATCCAGGGTCATTCACCAGCAACTTGCTCTGAAATACAGGCTTGTAGATGGTGAGGTGCCGTACTACAGGTATGTGGCGGAGCCTGTCCTGGATAATGGTCATATCACGTTGTACTGGGATCGATCTATCATCACAGACAGGACTGTTGTTGCCAACAAACCTGATATTGTGTTGATAGATCGATCAGAGCGCCGCGCAATAAATGTTGATGTTGCTATCCCTCATGATGGTCCAATCCTCTTTTCAATTTTCTATCCTTTTTTCCTCTTCAATCTCGTGAAGGCTGAGAAGGACAAGCAGATAAAATATCTGGACTTGGCTCACGAGATTGTTGACATGTGGGATGTTGATTCAGCAATTATTGTGCCGATAATCGTTACAGTGAACGGTTTAATACCCAAGAGCCTCGCCCAACATCTTAGGAGGCTCGCGTTGGAACCTTGGGTCAGGGGCCTGATACAGAAGGCAGTACTGCTGGACACGGCACGCATAGTGAGAAGGTTCCTTTCTCTTGAGCCCTAACCACCAGTAGCTTGGAGCCTGTTCCCGATACTGGTGGGTTTCCATAACATAGTTTTATATTTTTAAATGTACTTTTTTTATGTAACAAAGGAGGAGAAATATGAAACAAAGGTGATAATAATAATCTTTACTTGCATAAAATGTAGGTACAAATGAGATGGAGAAAAATGGTACATAGAGCCAGTACATTTTGTCGCTTAGCGACATGCAAAACATCATACATATTATAGCATTTAAATTAAATCAATTAAATAAAAAAATATAGCCAATGTCAAATATAAATAGAACTCAATACAATAATAATTAATCATGAAAACACACATACATTATTAATAACAATATTCAATAGTAAGACTATTGAATATTATAGGAATTTAATTTCAAAGATGTCATATACTATTTTGTTTATTGCGATTCAAGAAATCAGTGACAGAATAAAAATTATTTTCTAACAACCATTGTTTAAATTTTTTGCAGAATTGATTAAGTGGTAGATTTCTTATGTTAGGAGGTACAGCATTGTAAATTTTTCCACACATAGTATTACAATTTTTGAGATACATTGTCGTTCTTGGTACTCTTTTTAACACAATTCTGTCTGGATTTCTAGTGTTTCGAATGAATATGTTTTTAGCAGTTTCAAATCGACTGGGGTATAATTTAACAAATTTAGCTGCTTCTAATATGTACATACAGGGACAATCGGGACAGCGGTAGGATGATGATGATGATTATTTGTTCAGATTATAATCACTTTTAGATAAAAGTAGAGCTAAATTTCAAACTAAACATTACTGGTAGTGGGCATCTTATTGCTGGGGCCGTCTAGTTGGGTACCACCCCAGTATCTGCTATTCTGCCACCAAGTAGTACAAAGGTACAGTACTATGTTCCAGTTTGAGGGTATTGTATCTGGTGAAATTACTCGGAATTAGAAAACTTAACACCTTCACGTTTCAATGTCTCTGTCATGGCTAAATTCTATGGGTGGTGGTTACCTACTGCTTACCAGCAGGTGGGCCGTCAGCTCGTCTATCACCTGACTATCGTAAAAAAAACCAGCCAAGTGCGTGTCGGGTCACGCGCAATGTAGGGTTCCGTAGTTGCCCATAATGACTTGCTGCAAAGGGTATTAAGCCGACTCCGAGTGCGCCGCTCGGTCCTAGTTGTTATGAAGATCTTTTGAATTTGGTGAGTTAGTGCCATTAAATATTGTGATGCTGGTTTCATCATAGATTGTCATGCTTGCTCTTCCATCGTGAAACACGGTTGGCGTAGTGATTAAGCGGCCGCCTCACCGCTTGAAACTACGCCATGTGTTGTGGGTTCGATTCCCACACGAGACAAAACTTCGTGTGATCTACAAATTGTTGTTTCGAGTCTGGGTGTTCATTGTGTCCATTGATTGTTTGTTTGTAAAGTCCCCCGCGACACAGGATTTACTCCTAGTGCGGAGTTGTCTTTTTTAACAATAAAAAAACAAAAAGATATGGCAATGATGACTTAGTAAAACCGTAGTCATTTGTAGGCCATGTCCTAGTCTTATTTATTTGACTGCACACGTAGCTTACCTAATGGTTTTATGAATCTCTTCCACGTTTAGCACTGCGCGGGTTGTTATTGGTAAGAAAACTTAAAAGGACATCTATATGTTTGTGTGTCATTCTGGTTGTCCTCTGTACGAGTATCCGTAGTTTGAATAATTGTTATCTTTCCCAAGATGCAGGCTTTATTCGTTGTGGCGACGTTGTTTTTTAATATAATTAAAATAGGGTGTTTCAATTTCCTCAACAATAATTTGGTCACTTAGGTACTACTTTTGTGTCTAAACACCAAGATAGACTAGGCGAAAATGCAAATTATTGAGCCTGTATCGGATAGGCATCAACATCAACGGTGAGTACATCACTCACCTTCGATTCGCAGACGATATCGTAGTCATGGCTGAGACCATGGAAGACCTAGGCACAATGCTCGATGGCCTCTGTAGAGTCTACCAACAAGTAGGTCTTAAGATGAACATGGACAAGACGAAAACCATGTCGAACGTCCATGTTGTACCTACTCCTATTCAGGTTGGGAACTGTACGCTCGAAGTTGTCGAAAAGTATATCTACCTGGGACAAGTAGTCCAATTAGGTAGGTCCAACTTTGAGAAGGAGGTCAATCGTCGAATCCAACTCGGTTGGGCAGCGTTCGGGAAGCTACGACATACCTTCTCGTCCGATAACCCGCAGTGTCTCAAGATGAAAGTCTTTGACCAGTGTGTGTTGCCAGTGATGACTTACGGATCAGAGACGTGGTCGCTCACTATGGGCCTTATCAGAAGGCTCAAGGTCACTCAGAGGGCGATGAAGAGAGCTGTGCTCCGAGTTTCCCTGGGAGATCGAATCAGAAATGAGGAGATCTGCAGTAGAACCAAAGTCGCCGACATAGCTCTCCGGATAGCCAAGCTGAAGTGGCAGTGGGCAGGGCACATAGCTTGAAGAACCGATGGCCGTTGGAGCAGAAAGGTTCAGGAGTAGCGGCCACGTACCGGACGACGCAGCAGAGGTAGGCCCCCCGCAAGGTGGACCGACGATCTCGTCAAGATCGCGGGAGGTGGTTGGATGTGGGCGGCTCAAGACCGGTCTGTGTGGAGAACCTTGGAGGAGGCCTATGTCCAGCAATAGACGTCGTTTGGCTGATATGATGATGTATCGGATAGGTACGCTTCGTGTATATAAACTTAACAAATAAAAAAGTTAGGATTGTTTGGAGTTTGGTCGACTAACATGGACTTTATTAAATGGAACACACGACGCACTGAAACCCACATTCTGCTTCCGTTGAATTCGTCACGATGTAAATTTTCACCGGAGCATTTTCGTTTCAATGTCAGCAATTTGCATCAGAGGGCCTTTTCGTCAGTCCATTGATACTGTATATTTTGTTGAAAACGGATTTATAATAATTGCCATAGTAAGCCGTGGCTTGATGCCAGACCGTTGATTGAAATACGAAAGGCTGTTCAAAAATTGCTATATTATGTATGTAAAAATATATATTGTTTGTGCCAAATCCCTGAATTGGAATTGCAGGGCTTAAATAATGGTATAGTTATTGTTTTTCCTAAAACAACTTTTTTGGGCGAAGTTTTGGCCGTGGTTCAAACTGATATAGTGCAATAATATGAGCTTATAATACAATACCTTTTGTGATAAATTCATGCATGCTACATATTTTAAATCTATCAGAAAGATTTGATTACATATCATCCAGCTTGGTATACCTTAATACAAAGAAATGCCATTGCCAAAATATTTTGGAGGAAAGCGGGTGTTAGTGTTTCTCCAACTTAAGGAAGGATCCTTTGACTAAGCTAGATGATCGTACCTAGTAGACTAGCCCAACGCATGCAGTTATGTACTTGTAGGTATAGGTACATAAACTCTACAGTAAACGCGTTCGAGAACTTTAATAGCGCAATTTAGGATAGTTCCATCGATGTGCATGACATCTAGCGTCACCGGTGTTTGTTGACTTCGTCATTGTACGATAGATGGCCTCAGTTATATGTAACTGTCTCTACGATAGTGAAAAATAAAGGAGAATGACCATCTATGTATGGAATTCCGTCTTAAGTTGTTGCACAATAATTCTTTATTTATTATAGACTACACTTTACATATTATCAAATAAAATTGTTCATTTTCCTACAAATACCCGGGTTTTTAAGTAATTTAACATAAACGGAGATAACCTAAAACTATGTTCGCAACTTAAAACCAAAGATTATCATGAATTTACAAAACACATCGGCTTCTCCGCATTACAACCGGTATTGGTTGATCAGGATCAAGCATGATTATAGGTAGACTCGAAGAGTTCATAAAAACAACACATAAAACGCCCTGTCGTAATATACACTTAGGTAACTAAATATAAAAACGTACGTAACGTTATATGAAACACACGCTAAGTTATTTATAATAAACACTCAAACGGAGTTTCGTAAGTATTACTATTTAATTGGAGAGATTATCGCAATGAATATTCTCAATCAACACATAAACAGTAATGGCCGATGCCGGTCCCAGACGCCAGTTGTCATCTGGCTTAACAGTCTGCGTCAGGCGGAACACAAAAATAATAATAATATTTATTAAAGAAAAGCTATAAAATATTAATTAAATATACATATTTTAAAACGTAATTATGTTACTGACTATTTATCTATTTATGAATATCATATCATTCTTGTGATGTTTTTTTCTAAAGGCTCATACTTACATAGTTCGTACAAATGGAGAGAACGGAACGTCAATACAGATGACTTTATACAGAAATAATGCGTAGCAATATTTTATTTACTGTTTATTTTAAAGTCATAATTCCGGATACGAAAATAAAATTCCTGACGTCGTAAGGTTGTAAAAAATAAGAAAATAATTTCTATATTATTTTGGTTTTGCAACATAAAGCATTGCTAGACCACTTTTGGTCACTCTCCTTTACGTAGGGAAGGAAGAAAAATAAAACAGATATTATTATTTCGCTTTCGTCGCTATTTTTATTTCAGTCCATACACAATTTTTTTTGTGTTTAGCAATGCGATAGTTGGGTGATTAGTGGATTTAGTTTATACAAATTAATTAGACAAAAACCAAAAAGACATCCTCAAGATATCTTAACTATCGTCTTAAACATGCAAAGCGATCGATTTTGCTATACATATTAATTATTGAAAACAGGTATAGTTCCCAAACAAGATTGTTTAATATTCAAGTCAATAGTGCTTGACTCATCTTAGCTTTTAAATCTCTTTAAGTGTCTCACCTGAATAGCGTAGGAAGGCAGTACATCTGATCAACTGTTCCCAACACCTATAAAAACTGATGATTAAATTCGATGCGGCTTCTAAGACAATATACGAGTAGCCTATCGTGGGATTTCACGAGTGTCACAATTCGGTGTTTTCTATTCGAGGAGGTTCTAATACAAACTAAGACTACGAGTAGGTGAACAATCTAGAGACTACTGACAATCGTGCTAAGCGGATTAATGTACTACATTATTATTTTTCATTTTGTACACGAATCTGAAACGAAAAAATACAATAGAGAGTTTAAAAATGCAGTACGCAGATGAAACTTAACAGTTTGTATTATTTCATTTTTATATACAATATAATACGCCGTAAGACCAAAGCTAATATAAGTATAAGAAATGATTATATCACTAGCATTTTAACACAGCAGTGGGTTGGCATAATATGCATACGTAAGGTAAATTATTACCAATCTCGACTGCTCCAATGAGATATAATTTTTTCTATAACATGACGCCTTTGTCTCCGAAGGGGTAGGCAGAGATGTAATATTACACCCACATTACGCCTTATAAATTTTAGGTCCCACGAAATTGGGGGGAGCCTATTAGCCTATTATTTACCGGCACATTGCCAGACCCTTCAGAATTCGTACAAACTCCGTAGTACTTTTGCTCGACCCGGGTATTGAACCCGGGACATCCAACCTGCTTCCACTGGACCATGGAAGCAGGTTTTTTTTTTGTTGCTGCACATTACCTTTCAACGAACATAATCAGAGTTGCCAGCAGGTAACCACCAGCTAGAAGGATGAAGGCTGGCGCGGCCCCACCAAGCGCCAGAGCTCTTGGAGAACTACCCTCACACTTGGCTTCAGGAGAGGCGGTGCGAGCTTGACAAGACACGAACCCGCGTTCAAGCAGGCGCATTAGGCTGTGGAATAAGGACTTGTTTAAGATCGGGCTTCAAAAGTTTGGCTGCATTATGTTTGATGGTATTGTAGAGTTATAAGGTGTGTTGCTCCTTCAACTAGTGGTAGGATCCTAAGATCAGGCTAGGTGAAAACTTCGTTTGCGCGTGGTAGGATTTTAGTTTCGTCGTGTCCGTTAGATGTCGCCAAAGTTAATTGTCTTCGCCATCGTACGATAGATGGCTTCAGTTGTGTGTAGCTATCGCACATGGTTAATCAAAGAGCTACAATATATTTTTTGTTGAATTTGATTCGGCAGGCATGAGCCAGGTAGACCAACTCTCTAATTAGAGAACTAATCTCTCATGAAGTATCAACGCACAAGTAGTTATGGTACGGTTGCATTACGTTTAGTTAGTTAGTGCGCTGGATATTCTATCAGCCTCATCTCGCTAGATATTGTTTACTTCATTTTCATCCTATTTAATAGCTTAAATTCTCATGCCAAAATTTCAAGTTATTTGGCTACTAAATAAACTGTCTAATAGAATTTCAAATGTTTATATTAATCTGTGACCACATTTACATAGATGTAGTTACTCAAAGAATTCATCATCATCAGCCCTGTATAATATAATGTATCCCACTGCTGGTAACACGAGCATCATCTCGCTATGAGAAGAATAAGGCCATAGTCCACCACGCTGGCCGAGTGCGGGTTGGCAGACTTCACATGTCTTTCGAGAACATTATGGAGAACTATCAGACATGTAGGTTTCCTCACGATGTTTTCCTTCACCGTTAAGCAAGCGATAATTAATAATTTAATACGCACATAACTTCAAAACGTCATTGATGCGTGCCGTGGATTCGAACCTGAGGCCCTCTGCATAGCAGTCCTTCGGTCTATCTACTTGGCTATCGCTGCTTCTATTCTCAAAAAATTACGTAGATTAAACTTGTTTAGGAAAACCGTATCAACCAAAATAATAAAGTTTTATTGAAGCTTCATTACTAACCAACATTATATTCCAATAAAATTATAGTTGCTCAACAAATCCGTTTAAAAGGCTACCAATGATTATTTGCGTTCAGATGTAGTACGGCCAGTAATAGTCTAATTTAAGCCACAACTCACACATTGAGTTCAAAGTCTACGAATCGAGAGTAACCCAAAACCCTGCAGGCTATCATTAATTTGGGGACACAAAACTCGAGAAACTTTAACGAATATTGAACTCCCTTCGCTCTCAAACTCGTATTCTAAAAGTAGATACTTAATTACAAATGATTTGCTAATACAAAATGACCTGCGGCAAGTGTAACTTAGGAGTACGTGCAAATACGAGGACTTGTTTGGTCCATTTTGACTGATACCCGCTATGAAAGTAAAATAGTTCAAAAACTAATCTGGCACAGAGAGATTAAATAATGAGTATGTTGACTTTTATGCATGCTTTTTATTAATAGAATATTTTCATTTTATTGGTTACTCAAAATGTTTAGCTATTTTGTTAAATAGAGCTTAAATAGTGGTGGACATTTGGGACACTTTTGTTCAACGCACTTGTTTGCTATTCGTCTTTCATAGCATTTCGTTTTTTTTTTTAATAAATCTGAAAGCAAAAGCTCAAACGAGTGCTATACAATCAACAAGTGCTATCCATACCTCCATGTTAAAAAAATTCCTTGTAAGGGCTATTCTTCGGGACAGCTGGATATAAAGGTGTTTGCTCCATGGACTGCAAGGACCCTAGTTCGCACAGCTCCTCCTGATCGAAGGTCATTGATATCAAAGCATTCGCACTACTCACTTCTGTGTGATAAGCGTAACCTGAAAATACGATATCAGGTAATAAAATCGAATCATTCGGAAATTATAATTAATCATTCTTCCTTTTACAAACTTTGGACTTTACACACATTTAGGCCGCCCTCACATTGGCGTCGGCGTCAAGGCAGCGGCACCTCGTCGACTTCGCGGCGTCGACGCCGCCAGCTGAGGTGCCGGTGCATTGACGCTGACGCCATTGTGAGGGTGGCCTTTAGCAAAGGACACAAAGTACATCCAGACTTGAAGCGACATTTTGTGGATCACACAGTGTATTCTCATGTCTATCTTACCTACACATCACACTACTTTGCCCCAGTTGTACACGGCGATCATTTAAACTTCTTCACCATAAGTACGTCAGTCAAAATAACATACAGTTTGATTTATATGCCGTGAAAATCCTGTTTATCACATGATTTACTACTAATACTGAATGTTTGATGATTTTTATTTCGACTTATAGGTATCACTTTTACCTCGGGTAAGGCCTCCCTCACATTGATCATGAGCGTTCCTCGAGCGTACGCTCGTCGTCCGCTTGGCGTGGGCCCGGTTGGAAGGCCTAAATCTAAACTTGCCATATTAATTTGAGGGATATGTTAAACAGCTTATCAAAAATATTATGTAACACACTAAAGTGAGTTACGCAAAAAAACTTTATTATTTCACTAAAATACTGACTTGCACACTAAAATACTATTTGTACACCAAATATGATGATCTTTTTACAAAATATCATTTGATATGAAAAGTTTCGTCCGCTCAGGAAACTTATCCACTCAGAAAACTTAATAGGTTATGTTAGGTTCTCTTGTGACCCTGCTCCCAAAAATAGGAGCCCTGCGAAGCAGGTCTCCGTCAACTTAGCTTAGTGGTGCAATTAGTATTTTTGGTGGAAAATTAGTATTTTTGACTAACAGTTAAATACAACCCTTAATTTAATACAATGAATATGAGGCATGTTATGAATCCGATGAAAGAGCAACATTACGACGATTTGAAACACAATGAAAACTCTTGCAAATCCAGAAAAATATAGCGCGTAATATTTCCTTTCAGTAGCTATGGTGCCTTAAAGCAATATAACACAATACTAGGATGTTACGCAATATCACTTCAATAAAAATGAATTACCAAGTCAATTCTAACATTTTACAAAATTACCTCCTTTTTGCACCATCCTTATGCCCTGAACTAAAGGTTCCAGTAACGGTGCGTCCTTCTTTTTATTGAATACTTTCTTTTGACGTAAAGCGTCCTCTATCGGGGCGTTTCTTTTGTTGTAGTAGTAGGACGGAGTCTGAAATTTATACATACGTTTGAGGATTTCGAAGTTATGTGAGGCTTTATGTGAATGGATAGACCCACAGGTATGCACGAATGGGAAAATTGAGAGTATTGCCAGTGCTTTATGACGGTTATCCGATTGTTCACTAGGTTTTACGTCATGTATATGGTTGTGTAGTACAGTAAGTAATTTAGAGTTGCAATACCACACAATGGTAGATGCACGTTACTTAGCGGAGTCACGCGAAGGGAAGCCGTGGCCGTGGAGTCGAAGGCCACCTCCGTGGTTTTTAGTGCGTGGTCTGAATTGTTTCTGGAGTAGCACATACCAGGTTCCAATCTAGCTTGAAGCCTTGTAGAGGGGAGCCACGTAATATGATGCTTTCATAGGGCGGAAAAGAAAGGATCCCAAGGAAGTTGTCCCATTGCATTGGTACTCCAATGATGTCGGTGAATGAAATACAATATTATATCGTGAATCAGACGGATAGCAGATAACAACAGTAGAGTAGTGACGCAGAACCCCCAATAACACAAAACTGACATATTTTAAGAATAAACTAGTTTCTTTGTAACTCGAACTAACTTCGAAAAGTCATCGGTGCGCGCCGTGGATTCGAATCCGTGATCCTCTCCGAGTAATGTCGTGCGGTATCCTATTGTGGAAAATGCGGCCGACACTCAAACAATGTTTGTTCTGCAGACCAGAGAGCTATCTGAGCAATTAAGATCGTCTTGAAAGAACAATTCAAACAAATGAAAACTCCAATACGAGCTCGCAAGTATAGTTTAATGCTTATATATGCTAGTTTGTTGTATCCACATTTTAAAAATTAAGATTTTACGACACTAAGGGGCAGATTAGAGAAATATCCTTCTTAAGAGGATGTTTACGTTATAAAAGGAATCCACCGTACTAACTTTATGTTTATATTTTCAGTAGTTTAGGCTTACCTAAATAATAGGGAGCAATAGCTTACAATAGCGGTCTTAACCCGTGAGAAGGCGCGCTATGAGTATTTTGCTCACGCATAAATTTTTTGCTGTAAATTTCAACTTTAGCAATACTGTGTCACTACAAGCTTCATAGTACCTTCTTAGAACTTCATCCTCTCTCCCCTGACGCAAACCCGTGCTGCACCCCCTATAGTGACCAAGGAACATAGTTGCTAAAGAACAATGCCCATTTCTGGCCCAGCTTGGAACTCATGAACAGCACAATAGAGTTTCAACTTATTGTTGAATAATCCTTTTTATTTATAACTTAATTTATAGGCTTTAATATAGGTATACCGAGAAACTTATTCAATAAATTGGTTTAAAAAGATGTGTGCACGTCTAAATAGTCAACACGAACACGTCTAATAGATCAGAAATTGCCAGTAAAGAAATCATAATATTAAATCGATTATCTTAATCGATTTCACATTTTCTCTACTCAAAATGAATTTAGTGACTAGCAAATCTTTACTTGATCCTTAAACATTTTTAATATGTGTATTTTTAAGGTATATATGCGATTAACTTCAAATAAGTTCGATTTTGAATCAAATATATAGATACCTATGGCCGAAATCTATATTGATTAATAAATATCATTTAAAACCTGTAAAATGGTAACACATTTTTACTCTTAGTAAATGTCAATAATGTCATATTCAATTTACCTATTTTGTTTGTTATTTCTTTTGCTCGTGCGCATTGTGAATGTTTTTGGATCTTTTACGACTTCTGGCTTTTTTTTTCGGATTTCTACCCTTACCAAACAAATAAATCATTCCTTTCTACTCAAAACTACGAAATACTGTAACTAATCTAATAAAAGTACGTACACACCTAATGTTTTTGAGCATAAAAAAGTGCTTCTTGTAATAAAACTATGAATGTGGCAGACCTCTAATCAATCTCAAATTTCTAGTTTAACACACTTTTATCGAATGCAATAACAACCACTACGATTTTTGACAGTCCACATCTGGGCCGGCGTCTCTAAGAAAAATGGGCATTGTTCTTTCAGCTTCTTGCGCCCCGTATTTTTGTCTGCAGCTTGTCTGTCAGTCAGTCAGTAACGCAAGAATTTTATATGTTTATGAAAGATATCAATAACAGTATTTTCTTTTTGTATGGGCTTAACTTTGTAACATGTGCAGGAAAAAAGATATAGTGGCTTAAAATATAAAACTTGCGCGGTCTAATCTGAGCGATCACCTAAGAAAGAGCATTAGAGAATCAAAATATGCATAGGAATATGCTAGGCAAACCAATTGTTGTATCACTAGTAGATACCAGAAGGATTAGGCGTACAATGCCACATTCGCAAAATGCCACTTTCGTGAAATCCCACACTTCCTATATGCCACTTTAGCAAAATGCGTTCAAAAAAAGCATGTATTTTGTGCAGTATCAATCAATCAATCAAAATCATTTATTCATTTAGGCCACAAAGTGACGCTTATGAACGTCAAAAATTTAAGTTAATTACTAGATGATTCTACATTTACATTTACTGCCACGTTCGCAATGCAATAGGTAGAACCACGAAAAAGAACGGGCAATAAAACTCGTGGCCACTCTTTTTAACTGCCAGTATAATGTTTTTACATGTTATCTTTGTAAGGAGCTGCAACTGTTTCATACATACATACATAGTCTCACGCCTATAACCCCGAAGAGGTAGGCAGAGGTGTATTTCTACACCCACTTTTCGCCAGATATACTTTAGTCCCACGTAATAAGGCGCGAGCCTATTGCCGTACCGGGCACATTTCCAGACTCCGTGCTGCTACTGAGAATTTCGTGACAGAAAAACCCTACAGACAAATAGCATTGCCCGACCCACGAATCGAACCCGGGACCTCCCGATCCCACGCGCACAATTATGCCGCGAGACCAACGAGGCAGTCGTATAGGGTTTGATGTCGAGTTTTCCGTCTTTACGCAAAGATGGTATTTGCATCGTGTTATCCCTTAGTCGCCTCTTACGACGGGAAGATAGGGGGTGGAGACACTTGTATTCTATGCCGTCAACCACACGGCTGTTTCACATTGTGAGTTATCTACAAATGCAAATTTTTAATAGTTATTGATATCGTACTCTAGCAATAAATTATGTTCATTTGGTCAGCCTCCCAAAGTGAATGTGGTGAAACAGGAGCATCAACTTACGTCTTTTGATGTTGGCAACTCGTGAACATGACTGCTCAGAGTTATGGTGGAACAGTATGTCCCGAAAAGTTATAACGGTATGTAAACCTGCAGCAATTAACAATCCATTAGTTAGCAGATCATGACCACGGGTTACCCTCACCTTACAAATCCGATAAATTATACTAAAAAGAGTAGGACAAGAATGCAAATGTAGTAAAAAAAGAAAATACGGTAATTAACTAAACTGCTTATTGACCTAATAAACAAAAATTTGGCCTAATAAAAAATAATATTTATTTCCAAGCGTAATTGTCGTCAAGATACTCATTTACACTATAGTATGCCTTTAGTATAAGATTATTTTTAACTATTGTCTGAAACGACCTTAACGGCAATTCTAAAATATTAGATGGTATTTTATTATACATTCTTATACTAAGCCCAATCAAAGAGCTAAGTATGTGTTTTGTGTAAACGGAAATACGGTACACATAATTTGTGCCTGTTCCTAGTATTAATATTGTGTATGTCACTATTCATTTTGTAAGAATTTATATGTTGTCGTACATGCATAACACTGGCATAATGGCATAAATATATTGTGATGCTACAGTAAGAATACCAATATTTTTAATTTTTTCTTTGAGTGAGACTCTTGTCTTTAACTGGTAAATGGCCCTAACTGCCCGTTTTTGCAATATAAGAATATTTTCGATGTCAGCAGCCCTACCCCATAATAGTATGCCGTATGACATAACACTATGAAAATAGCTAAAGTAAACCACTCTAGCCATATCGACATCAGTCAACCTAGGTACGAACCTTCTTAATGGCATAAGCAGCTGAGCTAAGTTTCCCTGAGAGATATGTAACGTGCGCACCCCACTGCAATTTCGAATCAAGTGTTATTCCTAGAAATAATGTAGATTCAGATGTTTCGAGTACATCATAATTTAGAACTATACTAGGACCAAGGTTTCTGACATTAGGCAGGGCAAACTTAATAAATTTTTTTTTGTTTATATAGTATATCAGTGTACCCTGAGCGTGTTACTTTTATGTGCCATATGTATTATGAAAGACTCATAACTCAAGATATCATGTAAGATAAAATCAATGCATTTCTATTGTGATTTTGTTTTTACATAAATCTGTACCAGTGATGGACGGTTTAAGGTCGATGAAGTACGTATAAAATTTCCAAAAAAAAAAGTTGCGGGCCGATTCTTGCAATGGCTAAAGATAAAGTTGGTTATGGTTTTTTAGCATCTAATAAGAGAATTGATTCATTCTACATTCATTCTAGTAATTTTCATAAAAATAAAATTACGAATAAAACTGGCTTAAAATTATCCAGTAATGGACAAGTCATACACCAATGATTGACACCTAGTTATGGACAGTGTTCCGGTATTGGACACCTAGTAATAGACACTTGATAGGTACAATTAAATAAAAATATTGTTTGTTTAGAAACAAATTTTATTTGCTATTACGTATTCTAAAATAAAAGTTCTTATTAATCATAAAATACAGTACTGTAAGAAAGATCTTGTTTGTAGTACCTACAGTAATGGAATGAACCAGTGATGGACACCCCAGTAATGAACACGTCTGTCCATTACTGGTAAAAAGCTTTATAAAGTCATGGAAAAAAGATATTTCATTGACTTCGCGAAATAAATCTAGAATCGACTAAAATCTTTAAAAAATGCCCTGCACTAGTAATCGACATAATGTCCATAACTAGGACATGTCATAATAACAGGTACTAGTCATGGACATAGCAAAAAAAAACAAACCATGTTGTTGTTTGCAATACATTTAATTAAGATTGTTTGGAAAAGAGGTTAATTCAGCCACAAACTTATTATTTATTAATTATTACTTAATTGAATTGACAAAAAAAACTCATCAGCAAGTTACCTCGCTATCAAACTCACCTAAAAAACGATATCACTGGTGGCACGCGCTGTTTATCTTTCCACCAGTTTGAAACTGAACCACAGACATACATCAGCTGTCAATATTTTGATACTTTAATCCCTTTTCTCTGTGGTAAAGTATTGCCAGGTAACAAAAGCGTTGTAGAATCCTTATTTTTTAGGACTCAATCAATAATGTTCATAACTGGTACGCTGTCCATTACCGGTGCACTTACCTTATTTTTATGTAAAGTTAGCCAAATATTAAGGCCAAAGTGCATTTTTTTTTAGTTTGCATATAAGACTGCCTTTTTAGTTATTAACTATTAATATAATAACTTTATTTAAATAAAAAAAGACTTTTAATTTATTAAAACATGCAAATTTACATTAAAAATATATCTCATCCCAAAGATAACGTCATTTGAAGTAGCGTGAGAGTTTTGCTCACGCGCCCCTGCTCGTGTAACGTTTTAAAGCGCGCCTTCTCATGGGCTAAAGAGGTTCAAACCCTATCAAAAGACCTATAGATATCTGGCATAGCCTGATGATTGTGATTCAAACTTATAAAGGCATAAAGAAAAACCCAAAATATAAATTTTTGAATGTACTATTTATTTTTATACTTTTGTTACTGACTCCGTGGTCCGCGCGTCTACTAATTGGAGGTCCCGGGTTCGATTCTCGGGTCGGGATAAAGTGTTACTGAGTTTTTCCAAATTCCCAATAACGGTAACGGCAATAGGTTCGTCCCGTATTACGTGAAACCTAAAAATTCATGGGGAAATGTGGGTATAATTATTACATCTCTGCATATCCCTTCGGGGACACAGGCGTGACTTTATAAAAAAGTATTTATTTTTAGTGTTTACTGATTATAGAAATTATTTGAAAATATGCTCACCTGCAACCAAGATCTCGTGTAACTAATATCTTCGTAGATCAGTTCCAGTGGACTATCCAGGAGTTCCTTGAGAGAGTTGATGGACGGTGGTGGACCATTCAGCAGCCAGCTCTCCACAGAGCTGGTGTAGTAATTATATATCAGGACGCATGATAGACCAGTCACCAGAATTGTGACCTTTCGAGCTGGAAGGTAAATTTATTTTATATAATTATTTAGTTTTTCCAGTACACGCTGGCAGTGAGCCTCTTCCAATTTGAGTCACTATAATACTGCAAGTGAGTCAATTGGATAAAAATTAAACACAACGCTTTGTGACGCAACTCAAAAAGAGACCTATATCTATGAGTTGATTATAAAAACCAGAATAATGATGTTACCTACCACTCAAACCAAACTCACTTCGTGTCCTTTTTCCTTAGTCATCTCTTACGACACCCGCTAAATCTCAGGGAAGAGAAGGAGTCTGAAGGTCGTGGGTTCGTTTCTAATTCAGGGCAAAACTTTACGTGACCGTGTCTCAGTTCTTCTAGAATATTTTTAATACTAAATATGTCTTAAACATATTACGCTAATGACCAATTTATTGATCGTGCCGCTGTAATCAATACACTGAAGGTATCCATTTTGGATATCAAATTACAAAGTGAAACCGTGTCAATTGTTAATGTAATTGTTTTGTTGAGAACTTTAATTCCCCAAAGTGGATACCTGAAAGGTAATTGCGTCGTAATATGTTTGTCAATATTTTTGACTTCTTCATAGGTATCGTGACATAAATTTTAACACGTTCCCTGCGGCACAAATTTATCTGTACTTTCCATTACTGCGTTACGGGTCGTTTTAAACCTTGTCCTATACAAGAGATTGTGGCGGCACGAGGCCGTAGGAGACCAAAATCTTTTTTTGGTGCCAAATAAGACAAAGTGTACGGCTTTTGTCGTGATTATTATTAACAACGAGTTGATTAACCTAAATCTGCCGCCGCCCGTGGTTAGATTAGTTAGTTTAGATTCTATGGGTAGAATAAAATCTGGGATCTGATGAACCCCGTACCGCACTGAAAAATGGCAGTTTCTCGTGTTATTTAGTGGTGAAATAATAAACATCGATTTTATTTAATTGTATTTATTTATCAAATTTATGGATGCTTTTCATTAAAACAGGTCAAACATTTATATTTTTTGCAACCAGTGCATTCTGTGAAATTTTTTTTTTCTTTTATTTTATAGGAATTTTTGAACACAGTTCATGACAATTCCATTGTACTAAACTAAATGTAACATAGAAAAAAATATTGTCTAAAATTAAATACTAAAAATTAATTGGTTATTTGATACAATACTTGAAATTAAAATATTAAACATCAGCTAAGGCATAAATCATTTTGGCCTCCCTAGATAGTGGATCAGCTAGGAAACTATTAAACATACCTATATCTAACTTGCTTGCATTTAATATCTTAATTACATGATTTCTCTCTGGTTCGTTCTTGACGCACTCCATTAAAATATGTTGCACATCCTCTACTTTGTTGCAAAGTTCACAGTTAGGACAATCTACTTTTTTCATTCTATAAGCAAAAGATTTCAATGGCATGTGTCCAGAACGAACTCTATATGCAGTTAATAATATACTACGACTAATTTCATTACAATGGAACCATGGTATACGAGGAGGCTGGTTTTGTATAGTTTTATACCATATGCCTTTTGATTTTGATAGTTCATCAAAGTGTATTTGCCATTTATGATAACAGTATTTTTTAAATTTATTAAGAACTTCCGAATACATGGGTAATATGAAAATTTATATTCCAGATATAGCTACTAATTTTGCTAATCTATCAGCCTCCTCGTTTCCCCTTAAGCCGACATGTGACGGGATCCATTGAAGTACTATGTTGATGTTATTTAAAAGAAGTGAGTGAATCTTACGCAGTATCGCATATGCAATCGGTACACCTCTGTACCCAGAGGCGCATCGTGCCAAATGCTGTAGACCACTTTTACTGTCCGAAAATATGACAATATTTGTAATATTATTATGTTGGAATGTATCAACATAGTTTAACGCTTCTAAAATAGCGAGCAATTCAGCTGTCTGAAACAATTTTAAAACCCTCACTTTTTTTAGTAACTGGATCATAATACGCAGCGCCTACTTTGTTGTCTGGGGCCTTTGAACCATCAGTGTACAATTTATACCAGTGATTATCAAACTTTTTATTCAGTTCTACTAAAATGTTATTCCTTAGAGAGTTATTTTCGTAATTTATTTTAGGCTGCTCAATACTTTCTAAATTTATTCTAACTACATTGTGAATCGCTATATAACTACACCAAACGTTCAAATTAAACATGTCAAAGAGACAAGTCGAATAAATTCTTTCCTTGCTAATGGAGTTCCAAATTGTCATTAACATCGGTGTTTTCTTATTTGTCCAGTAAGTATTAGTAGAAAGCGTAGTAAGCTCAGTTAATAACTGATTCGTGGCGTCCCTGGCCCTTGATTTAACCTTTAAACAGTATTTAAATGCTAGGTATGTTCGTCTTACATGTAAAGGAGGCAAGTATAATTCGCTCTCTATCTCTCTCTAGTTAGGCCCAACAATATTTAAAGGTGTTTATCTATATCAAGTTTGGAATCGTATGCGTAAATGTTAATAATGAAAGCGAAACTTTTTTTTCCATACAAAACTAAAAAAAATATTTTTTTGTGTTTTTTTCGACAACCCTAACAACTCTATAGTCGTGGTTGTGGCACGCACACACGTATACTATCACCCGTCATCCCCGCTCCTCCACGCCACCCGCGCCACGTTCAGCGCACGTGCACCTACTTAAAAAAAACTTTCTGTAAGTTATGCAATTAATCGCATGATGTAATAACTTGCATAGGTACACATTTTAACTAGTTTTATTATTATCATCATCCTAACCTTATCTGTGGTCTAATTAGTATCTAACTAAACCTAACTGGATAACCTACCTGCCTATGATTAGGTACAATTATTGATGAATAGGAAAATAAATTGCGATTATTTTAAATCGAAATGTAACAGGTGCCTAGATAGAACCTGACACATTACAAGTAATTCGCTTATCTTAATTCTAATCTAAAAATTTAATTATCTGAATTAAAATACAATACTAAATTTATTTACCTATCATATCACCAAATAATGTCAAGGTGCATTGCTTACCTTAGGGTACCTAAACCGAGGGAGTGAGAGTGATTAAAAATACCATTACTAATTTAAATAGTAATAGACTGATAGGTAATTGCAAGACTTGCAAGACTCTTGCTGCAAGACCAAGACCAAGACCAAGACTGGGAGCGCAATACCAAGACCAAGACCAAGACCAGGTGTATTGGCGCAAGACCAAGACCAAGACTGGCTAAGTCTCGTCTTGTTCTTGCATTTGGGCAACACTAGTCATGACTATTAGTCAAGAACAAGGAAATATCAGTATGAGGTCTTCAAAGCCAAAAAAAACAACAACAAAACAGACGCTGAATGGAAGTTCCATACAGAGAGAAGTAAACAAGCCATTTAGTTAGCCAAATATTAAGGCCAAAGTGCATTTTTTTTTAGTTTGCATATAAGACTGCCTTTTTAGTTATTAACTATTAATATAATAACTTTATTTAAATAAAAAAAGACTTTTAATTTATTAAAACATGCAAAGGACAATGCCAAAAATTCTATAGAGCTTTGACCCACCAATAAAAATTGGTGTACAAGCATGCCAAATGTAGCATTCTACTGGTGCTATATTAGTGTTATCTACAAACATTTTAAAATCCCTTTAGAACTTGCGGTTTCTTTTAAATCTTAAAAAATATGACTTTTAGGTTAGGTACCTGAAGATTAAGTTAGTTGCAGTTATAATTGTAGAAATTATTAAATAAGTGCTGTATTTTGTTAAAATGCTATCCTAAGATGTTTGGCTATGAAAGGAAGGAATAACATAACATCAATCTTAGTAATACTTTTGACTTAGGTCATAATAACATACTTACTGTTCATCGGTAATAAAATAAAACAAGTTATAAAAGTGATTGATTTATTCATTTTCAAACGTTATTTAAACATTATCAAGAAAACCTGCAGGCTGATCAATATTGTCGTGACCTTGATGTCTTTCAGCATTCAGATTCCCACTTCTACAGTGCTGGTCTAGCCGTAAAAAGCACTCTTGACAGATAACAGCTTCTGGTGGAAACTGTAAGGTAAGAAACATAATTATATATGAGTATATGGTGGAGATAGACAAGTTCATAATTATATCCACACAATCCCCAAAAGACAAAGTTGAATATTTAGCCTATTAAACTAGTTATTTAAGATACTTTTAGGTAGGTAGGTTTACTATTTTATACATATTTTGTTGCATTAATTACAAGCCAAGAACAACCGCAGGTGGTACAATCATCATTATAAGGATTTTTCGCTACGGTCAAATATGATCAATAAATAACATAGTACTACTTCTACATACCTGTTGCAACGATTTCCATCTAGCGAGAAGAGTTTGCAGTGCAGATTGTATTGAAGACCCTACATGTCTTAGCATTCTGTCGACGCACAAGTGACAATTTATGCACCTCAACATCGTTACCCAAGTCACAAGCAATGATCAGAATCCGTCGCAAATAGCACGAAGTCGGCGAGTAGGCGAGATCGAGTCCGTATACAAAAGCAAAATCGTCGTGAAAATATAATATTTAAATCACAGAGAGAGATTACGGAGCAACAAACACAAACAACAAAGCGAATGTCAATGATTGTCATCTTCAATCTTGACCTTGACTGATCTTGACATAAGCATTGGCACGTAAAGACGTTTCGTTACACGTAATCACTAACGCTCATATTGCCAAATAATTATTAGAATAAACATTCATTAAAACATTATTTTTATTAACTGTGTATATTGAAACCGAATACATATTAAAATCTGTACATAATACATTAATTATACGTGCCATTTTTTTTAATCTAATTACTTGTTTTGTTCTCGTGTATGCGTACTAAGTAACGCAAGTGGTCGCGATAAAAACAGGAAATAGGCGTTGGGTTTTAAAATTCCTTTTATTACTAACTTTTTATCCGCAAGTGTAACAGAGTAACAATTAAGTAACCAATGATCTTATTTTGATAGGATAATTTTCATTAATTTACATTTCTTGTAAATTAATGAAAGGGTGGGGCAGGATCTGGCATTGTCCTTTACATTAAAAATATATCTCATCCCAAAGATAACGTCATTTGAAGTAGCGTGAGAGTTTTGCTCACGCGCCCCTGCTCGTGTAACGTTTTAAAGCGCGCCTTCTCATGGGCTAAAGAGGTTCAAACCCTATCAAAAGACCTATAGTTATCTGGCATAGCCTGATGATTGTGATTCAAACTTATAAAGGCATAAAGAAAAACCCAAAATATAAATTTTTGAATGTACTATTTATTTTTATACTTTTGTTACTGACTCCGTGGTCCGCGCGTCTACTAATTGGAGGTCCCGGGTTCGATTCTCGGGTCGGGATAAAGTGTTACTGAGTTTTTCCAAATTCCCAATAACGGTAACGGCAATAGGTTCGTCCCGTATTACGTGAAACCTAAAAATTCATGGGGAAATGTGGGTATAATTATTACATCTCTGCATATCCCTTCGGGGACACAGGCGTGACTTTATAAAAAAGTATTTATTTTTAGTGTTTACTGATTATAGAAATTATTTGAAAATATGCTCACCTGCAACCAAGATCTCGTGTAACTAATATCTTCGTAGATCAGTTCCAGTGGACTATTCAGGAGTTCCTTGAGAGAGTTGATGGACGGTGGTGGACCATTCAGCAGCCAGCTCTCCACAGAGCTGGTGTAGTAATTGTATATCAGGACGCATGATAGACCAGTCACCAGAATTGTGACCTTTCGAGCTGGAAGGTAAATTTATTTTATATAATTATTTAGTTTTTCCAGTACACGCTGGCAGTGAGCCTCTTCCAATTTGAGTCACTATAATACTGCAAGTGAGTCAATTGGATAAAAATTAAACACAACGCTTTGTGACGCAACTCAAAAAGAGACCTATATCTATGAGTTGATTATAAAAACCAGAATAATGATGTTACCTACCACTCAAACCAAACTCACTTCGTGTCCTTTTTCCTGAGTCATCTCTTACGACACCCGCTAAATCTCAGGGAAGAGAAGGAGTCTGAAGGTCGTGGGTTCGTTTCTAATTCAGGGCAAAACTTTACGTGACCGTGTCTCAGTTCTTCTAGAATATTTTTAATACTAAATATGTCTTAAACATATTACGCTAATGACCAATTTATTGATCGTGCCGCTGTAATCAATACACTGAAGGTATCCATTTTGGATATCAAATTACAAAGTGAAACCGTGTCAATTGTTAATGTAATTGTTTTGTTGAGAACTTTAATTCCCCAAAGTGGATACCTGAAAGGTAATTGCGTCGTAATATGTTTGTCAATATTTTTGACTTCTTCATAGGTATCGTGACATAAATTTTAACACGTTCCCTGCGGCACAAATTTATCTGTACTTTCCATTACTGCGTTACGGGTCGTTTTAAACCTTGTCCTATACAAGAGATTGTGGCGGCACGAGGCCGTAGGAGACCAAAATCTTTTTTTGGTGCCAAATAAGACAAAGTGTACGGCTTTTGTCGTGATTATTATTAACAACGAGTTGATTAACCTAAATCTGCCGCCGCCCGTGGTTAGATTAGTTAGTTTAGATTCTATGGGTAGAATAAAATCTGGGATCTGATGAACCCCGTACCGCACTGAAAAATGGCAGTTTCTCGTGTTATTTAGTGGTGAAATAATAAACATCGATTTTATTTAATTGTATTTATTTATCAAATTTATGGATGCTTTTCATTAAAACAGGTCAAACATTTATATTTTTTGCAACCAGTGCATTCTGTGAAATTTTTTTTTTCTTTTATTTTATAGGAATTTTTGAACACAGTTCATGACAATTCCATTGTACTAAACTAAATGTAACATAGAAAAAAATATTGTCTAAAATTAAATACTAAAAATTAATTGGTTATTTGATACAATACTTGAAATTAAAATATTAAACATCAGCTAAGGCATAAATCATTTTGGCCTCCCTAGATAGTGGATCAGCTAGGAAACTATTAAACATACCTATATCTAACTTGCTTGCATTTAATATCTTAATTACATGATTTCTCTCTGGTTCGTTCTTGACGCACTCCATTAAAATATGTTGCACATCCTCTACTTTGTTGCAAAGTTCACAGTTAGGACAATCTACTTTTTTCATTCTATAAGCAAAAGATTTCAATGGCATGTGTCCAGAACGAACTCTATATGCAGTTAATAATATACTACGACTAATTTCATTACAATGGAACCATGGTATACGAGGAGGCTGGTTTTGTATAGTTTTATACCATATGCCTTTTGATTTTGATAGTTCATCAAAGTGTATTTGCCATTTATGATAACAGTATTTTTTAAATTTATTAAGAACTTCCGAATACATGGGTAATATGAAAATTTATATTCCAGATATAGCTACTAATTTTGCTAATCTATCAGCCTCCTCGTTTCCCCTTAAGCCGACATGTGACGGGATCCATTGAAGTACTATGTTGATGTTATTTAAAAGAAGTGAGTGAATCTTACGCAGTATCGCATATGCAATCGGTACACCTCTGTACCCAGAGGCGCATCGTGCCAAATGCTGTAGACCACTTTTACTGTCCGAAAATATGACAATATTTGTAATATTATTATGTTGGAATGTATCAACATAGTTTAACGCTTCTAAAATAGCGAGCAATTCAGCTGTCTGAAACAATTTTAAAACCCTCACTTTTTTTAGTAACTGGATCATAATACGCAGCGCCTACTTTGTTGTCTGGGGCCTTTGAACCATCAGTGTACAATTTATACCAGTGATTATCAAACTTTTTATTCAGTTCTACTAAAATGTTATTCCTTAGAGAGTTATTTTCGTAATTTATTTTAGGCTGCTCAATACTTTCTAAATTTATTCTAACTACATTGTGAATCGCTATATAACTACACCAAACGTTCAAATTAAACATGTCAAAGAGACAAGTCGAATAAATTCTTTCCTTGCTAATGGAGTTCCAAATTGTCATTAACATCGGTGTTTTCTTATTTGTCCAGTAAGTATTAGTAGAAAGCGTAGTAAGCTCAGTTAATAACTGATTCGTGGCGTCCCTGGCCCTTGATTTAACCTTTAAACAGTATTTAAATGCTAGGTATGTTCGTCTTACATGTAAAGGAGGCAAGTATAATTCGCTCTCCATCACATGAATGGGAGTAGTTCTAATAAAACCGCCTATTATTCTCAAAGCTTGGTTTTGGATCTTATCTATTTTGTACAATCTATACTGAGCGCTATTATGAAATAAAAAACTGCCATAATCTATTCGGCTCCTAATCAAAGCTATATATAGCCGTCTTAAATGCATGGTATGAATCCCCCAACCAGATCCAGTGACTAATTTAAGTATATTTATTAATTTCGAACATTTCGAATGCAGTTCGTTGATATGCTTGCCCCATCTGAGAAAGGAATCCAACCACATACCTAAGTACTTAACATTGTCTGTCCCCACTAAAGGTTCGTTATTAACAGTTAATTGAATTTGTGGTCTTCGAAAGCCTCGACTAAACAAACAATACTGGGATTTAGACGCTGATAATTCTAAACCTATGTCACATAAGATCTCAACAGTAATATTTAACGCATGCTGCATATGAATAATACTGTCGTTTAATTTCTGACAATTAACCAATAGAGCTAAGTCGTCAGCATATTGACATATTTGCACAATGCCATTTATGTTTCGTTTTGTTATTTCGAGGGTTACAATATTAAACAATAAAGAAGACATTGGGTCTCCTTGAGCAAGGCCCCGATTAGTCCATCTAATGATATCGTGTTCACTATCCGATTCGCCCTTAATTATTAAA
This sequence comes from Euclidia mi, assembly GCA_944739405.2. Classification (NCBI taxonomy): domain Eukaryota; kingdom Metazoa; phylum Arthropoda; class Insecta; order Lepidoptera; family Erebidae; genus Euclidia; species Euclidia mi. The sequence continues at coordinate 117,714,436 of OX123182.2, forward strand.
TGTCTTTCCCTCAGAAATTCCCACACGTAATTACATATTAAACTGCCTGCATTTATCCTATCTAAGGATTGGACGACGCTGTCAACCAAGACATTATTGTATGCATTTTCGACGTCAAGGAAACAAACCAAAGATGGAATATTATATGTGAAAGCTATCTGTATACTTGTGACTAAATGTGATAGGGAATCCAAACATGAGCGACCCCTCCGAAAACCAGTTGTGCTAGATGCTAAAATTTTATTATGCTCGACTAACCATTCCAATCTCTTACTTAGCATCAAATGAAAATTTTTACACAAGCAAGATATTAAAGAAATAGGTCTAACCTTGGAATAATTATTTAATGTATTACCCGCCTTTGGTATTGCAATAATTTTAACGTTACGCCACTCAATGGGGATATAACTGGTTTTAAAAATATTATTGTATAAGCGAAGTAGGAACATTTTAGCTACCATGGGAAGGTTAAATATCATTGAATAGGTTATGGCATCGTCACCCGGAGCTGTGTCTTTCTTCTTTATGCAAGCTTTGAGTTCAGTATATGTGAATTCTGATTCTAATAATGAATTAACTGAGCTAATTGTAGGTTTGGGAACTTGTACAGAATCCGGAGCCAAGTTACATAATAATTCGTGCCGCCTATCAATTGGAACGTAATACTTATCTTGCCTGTAGCCCTTGATCCACTTCATTTTCCTCCACATATCAGAAGACGACATCTTGCCATCTATAGATGAGCAAAACGCCTGCCAGCTATTTGCCTTAGCGCGTTGTATGTCCCGTCGGACCTTTGCAGTTCTTTCTTCTACCACAGCTAAGTTTCCAGGGGTTGGATTTCGTCGAAACTGACGGAGCGCGAGTCTTCTTTCTGCTACCAACTTTGAGAGATCTGGATTCCAATAAACTTTAGGTTTAAAATTCCTCTGAGGATCAGTGCAAATTTTAGTTGATGGAATGTTTTTATCTGCTGCCTTGTTTATTATGGATAAAAAAAATCTGTACATTTGTTGTGTGTTCTCATTAGGAGTACTTACTCTTGCAAACGACTGTTCAATGTCTTTGTAATAGTTTGACCAATCAGCCTTTTTAAAGTTTCTTTTTTTTATAAAGTGTACGGAATCCTGATAGTTTACATTAATTTTTATTATTAAGTGGTCGCTTCTCAAGTTTTCACTTAATACACTCCAGTTACAATGAACTGCTATGTCTGCCGAGGTAAATGTAACATCTGGTGATGTTTGCTGTAAAACACCACTCACTAATCTTACCCTCGTAGGGCTGCCATCGTTAATTGGTACATAATTGTTCTCTAATGCAGCATCCATAATCTGATATCCTCTAGTATCATTTTTGTTAGACCAATTAGAATGGTGGGCGTTAAAATCGCCTGCTATTAAAGTTTTACTCGTATACAGAGAAAATAAATCATCCCAGTCTTGCTGCCTCGTTTGAACAGATGATGGACAATAGAGGGAAATAATTTTATCTATAAATTTACAATTATATAGTTTTACATGTATCATTTCTATCCCATTATTATTTATTCTAGTCGGCTTTAACTCACATTTTATTGACTTATGTATCATGATTACAACACCCCCATACCCATCTGATCTGTCTTTTCTATAGATATAGTATTGTGATATGTTCAACTGAGTATCTTCATCTAGCCATGACTCACTGATGATTGCAATATGAATCCGATCCTTCAATAAAAGTGTTTCAAATTCCATTAATTTGGGTTTAATACTCTGTGAGTTCCACTGCATAATGTTAAGACAAAAATTATTTATTTTACTTATATTATCCATTACAGTTAATGAATATTTTGTTAAAGATATCAGCACTTTTTATTATTTCTACTACATATTTATATATTTCTTCAAATATCATCTTGCAAAATCCTTTTATCTTATCTTCCAAAACTGCGTCAGACATAATTATTTCCTTTGTTTAGTGAAATAATTTAAACAGAACATTTTTAGATCGGCTCATGCTATTGTCTTCTTCATTCTTGTTGCGTTCTAAATGCTGGGAGATGTCCATCTCATTCTCTTCAATGTTAAAATTCTCCCGTGCTCTGTTTTGTTTTGATTTTCTCTTTTTTTTATTCTTTTGCCTTGATTTCAGCTCTCCAATTTGTTTCACTGTCTCAAAAGTCGATGACGTGTCATCCTCTTCTTCACATATCTCCTGGCTTATACTTGTAGTAGGTAAATTGGTCAATAATGTATCTCGATAACTCTTTGGCTGAGATGTCGTTTGCTCTAAGGTATTTATATCTAATATGTCTATACTCTATTCAATTATTTTCTCAGTCGGTTTATTAGTATGGTATATCGCCAATGCCTTTCTATACGAACAACCTTCTTTACACATAATACTACGAATATCTTTTTCTTTTTGAAAAATGGGACAGCTTTTATCAAACGACATATGTGGACCATTGCAGTTGAGGCAAGTATAAACTTTGCTGTCACAATTGGGGTGATTCTGTCCACATTTAGGGCAAAGCAACTTACTACCCGGGCAATATTTCTTAAAATGTCCAAACTTCCAACAACCAGAGCATTGCGAGCCGGGGAACGTGTATGGTTCGACCTTAAATCTACAACCGTATCCATAGATATACGGTGGCAAGGTCGCTCCCTTGAAACATATTCTTATTGTCTCACTATCAATCCAACTGCCTTCATTATTTATGCGCTTAAGACGTATAATAGATATGATCTCAGTATCGCAACTCAATATGCTTTTTAACTCCTCAACATCAGTTTCTAAATCGATTTGTTTAATTATTCCATATGATATATTCAATTCATATGTCGTTTGGCATTTAAACCCCAAATCTACTAGTTCCTTACAATTTAGTAGGGCTTTAGCTTTCTCTTCAGACTCAAACAGAAGCAAAACTTTGAAACTATTTTTATATTTAATTTTATTAATACCATCTATGTTATATTTCCTCATCATTTTAGCCAAAGCGATCTGTTTTGGCAATGGTTGCTTAGCTGTAATACATACTTCATGTTTAATAATGTTTTCCACTCGGTCTGCCGCTATCTCACTCTTCGAGTTACCATTCTTTGACAAGCTTCGATGAAATCGCTTTGGCTTTCTATTAACCGCAATAAAACCTTCGTCGTCTATTTCTTCAAACCCATTACTTTCGCTTCTCACTCTCTTACTTCTATGAACATCGATCTCCAAACTATTCTTAGTTATATTCAAAGTATCTTCATCTTGGTGCATCACTCCAGTATCAGATCAATTTTCACTATAGTCACTTAATAACCTCGGCAAACTAGATGCTATGCTCGCATTACTTTTATCACTCATTATTATAATAAGTTACGTAGGGTACACGCCGTACACGTAAAAAAACCAAAAGCATAGCGGTACGGAACGATTAGGCTAACGCGTGCGCTTGACTCACCGATCCGCGCGCAACTGTTCTGTGAATAATGTTCTTTACTTTTTTATCAGCCTCACGACTTGTTAAGAAGGTGTGGAGTTTTTCATATTATCCTACACATCTCCTCTTCTTTGATGCCTTTTCGAGATGATGTGCTTTGTTTTTATATGTTAATAACAAACGAGCAGACGGATTGCCTGATGACCATTTCTCAAAAAAAATGTACCATTGCTTAGAAAATATGTATGATAAAATGAAAATATTGAAATATACCTGATATATAAATAGCAAAATCCATTAAAACAAAGCCAAGTTGAAAAAAAATCTTATTTAACAAAATAAGATTTTTTTTCAACTTGGCTTTGTTTTTCCCATTTAATGAAATAAAACTTCTAGTAACATAATTCAACATTAAATTTACGTAAACTAGTGAAGGTAACAACCTTCACTAGTTTACGTAAATTTAATGTTGAATTATGTTACTAGAAGTTTTATTTCATTAAATGGGACAAACAAACAAAAATTTAATTTGTTTTTAAAAAATCTATCTATATTAACAGAAAAATCTTAAAATATAGGTGGTAATGTTTCCATTACGTTACTATTCGGCCACAACTCTTTATTAAACTTACATTATTGAGTGTACTTTATTTTGTAATATTTTTATTATCCACACATAATGAAAAAACGAACTATATATTTTAGTTTTTATCACAAAAATTTGTTAATATCTTATACAATATTAAAAAAGAAAATAAATATGCGCCCGCTTTTATGGGACAGTAACAAAAATGTAATTCTGGTAACAAAATAGGATTTTTTAAGCCTGGGCTTCACAGTAGTGATGATTTTAACTTAATTATATTAACAAAAAAACACTCTGAAGAAACATTTTTTACGATTTTTCTTATTAAATCTTATAATTAGGAACGTTTATTCTTTCTAGGTTTTTTTTCCTTTCTTCTTCCATCTTTTCAGGATTTTCTTTTAATCGTTCCCGATACCGCCTCATTTTCAGCCGCAGTTGAGAGGCATATTTAATTCGGAGCTGTATAATATAACCGTTCACCTCATCTTACATTTACCATGCTAGCATACTTACAAAGCATTTTTAAAATCATGATTAATTAGCAGCCACACTGGTGCAGGCCAAACATTGTTATGAATATAATTAGAGGCACCAGCAACAAAAACATAGAAGCAGCCCACCACTTTATAAAATACTTGCGGCCCGCTCCAGCTTCACACTGGTGCAAGGAAGAGATAATAATGCGGTGTCAGTCTATAAATAGGGAAAAATTTGCTTTAAGATAGGTTTTAATCATAACACCCAAGGATTTACTATGGGATTCCATACAAAGAACTTCGTAGCTCTTTGAAAGAAATGGGTACCAATAAGTATGTAAAATTAAATATAGGTAAAATATGTTTAATTAAAACTTCGTCGTAATTTTAATCAAAATCACATAGTCAATACTCTGCCTAACAATTTCCTATTTTGTTACCTGCTTTTCCATTTATACGTTACCACTCAAGAGTAACAAAAAAGGAGGTAACAAATCAAGTTAAATAAATTATTAAAATTTTATACGCATACAACTAAAACTAGTACTCGTTTATAATAAGACTTACGAAATCAAGATTGAGAGCTTTAATAGTTCTACATGCGAAATAATAATAATATTAGAACTTACCTGCGTTTGTTGGGTAACAAAGATTGGATTTTTTTTGGAGCGCTTCGCTAACGGACAACCTTCTGAGCGCGCACATGGAACGTAATGAAAATTTCAAAACACTAATAAGATGAATGCCGATCTTGCGAATGTTGCCACTATCCTAAAACATGTTTATACCAAATTGACGCTATAATTTAAAAAAATACGGTCACAAAAGAAGAATTTCAAAGAGGAACTTTTTACTCGATATAATAAAACTATTATTTATTAAATAAATTTGTTCTAATATGACACAATATTAATTAATAAATGAACTATGGTCTTATTGTTCTATGGTCTTATTTTTTAAATTTTCGAAAGTCCTCTCAAATACAATCGATTGTTTAGGAAGGTATGAAATTGGGACACTTCACTTTTCATACAACTAGATTAGACCAATGAAAGTATTTTGTAGTAAATAATTTAATAATATAATTATAATTTGTAAATGTTTTGTACTAAGTTTATTTAACTTACCAAGTATATAAATTAATAGAAACTGGTAATGGTCTATTTTATATAAAGAAAAAAAAAGTTGAAAATATGGGACAGAGATTTAGATAGAAAGTACAATTTTTTTGAGAAATGCTCTGATGGTAAGCAATTACCGCCGCCCATGGACACAAGCAACACCGAGGAGTCACAAGTGCGTTGCCGCCCCTTGGGGTTGGGAATGGGGATAGGATGAGGAGTGGGATGAGGGAGAAGGAATAGGGGATAGAGCCTCCGGCACTCTCTCACACCGAACGAAACGCAACAGTTTAGGTACCGTTACTTTACGTCGATTTTCTGTGAGAGGGTAGTACTTCCCCGGTCGAGCCGGCCCATTCATGCTGAAATCAGCAAGGCTCTACTACCTTGGAAAGGTAGGCAGTGGATTCTGAAAAGTAGGATCGAGCTGAGTAGATTACGGTAAGAGTAAGGTAGAGTTGAGTACCCCGCCGTGGGATCTCCACCTTGTCGTGGTGGGGGGACTCAGTAACCGTGGTTAGGTCACTCACGGCCACGGTGAAGCTAAGCGAGATCCCGGGAGTGGACGGTCCGCGTGGGCTTTACGGAGGCCTACGCTGGATGCGTCCCAAGGTGCGGGTGCGGGAGACAGTTCTGTCTGTCCCTCGCAGTCGAGCGCGGTCGCGGGAGGAGAGGCGTGTCGGTGTTTCGTTGCCGCGCGCCCTATCTCCCGCGACCAAATGGACCGCGACGCACCATCGTTGCGTCGCGGTGCGGCCGCAGAGGAAGAGGAGATGCGGTGTTGCGTTGCCGTCCTCCCTATCCTCTGCGGCCGCTGAGTGTTTTAGCGTCGGAGCCCAACACCTTCATCCGCCGCCAAGGGGGTTTTGTTTGGGGCCCGCCTGACCATCTGGCGGGCCAACACCCGTCGGGGGGTAGCGAGGAATGCTTCGGCGAAACCTGACCCTCCGACATACGGGTACATGAGGATAATGGGTTGGTTTTTAGTCAGTAAGCGTCTGACAGTCCCTTTCGCCCTTCCCCCAGGGCGGAGGGACTCCATGAGGATTTTCCAACCCGACACCAAAAAAAAAGGTAGAGTCGAGTAGAGTTGGGTAGAACATACTTGACATAATTATTTACATTTTACATATTACATTTACATAGATGGAGTAATTATATTTGTGACTGACCTGTTTTTGAAATATCATCCTATATCCCGCCGTGTGGTTGACGGCATAGAATACAAGTGTCACCACCCCCTATCTTCCCGTGGGTGTCGTAAAAGGCGACTAAGGGATAACACGATGCGTAGAGACGGACCATCTTTGCATAGAGACGGAAAACTCAACATCAAACCCTATACGACTGCCTCGTTGGTCTCGCGGCATAAATGTGCGCGTGGGATCCCGGGTTCGATTCCTGGGTCGGCCAGTGTTATTTTCTATCACGAAATTCTCAGTAGCAGCACGGAGTCTGGAAATGTGCCCGGTACGGCAATAGGCTCGCCCCTTATTACGTGGGACTAAAGTATATCTGGCGAAAAGTGGGTGTAGAAATACACCTCTGCCTACCCCTTCGGGGATAAAGGCGTGACGATATGTATGTATGCATCCTATATCCTGATTTTGATTGAGATTCACCAACCGGTTTTTCTTCACCTTCCTCCTTAATTAACTTTTTCCGGCAACGTTTCAACATAATCGGCAGCAGTCTTACTGAGTCGCGTGCGCAGCCTCGAATGCGTTGCACAACATTAACAGCGTGAAGCTAGCGTAGAGTGCGGTACGAGGTGCGCTGGGAACAAGGTGTTCGCAACCTCGTTCCGCACTGTGTTAGAATTATGATTTGTTCAGTGAGGCACGAGGTCTAAGAAACCCGGCATTAAGGTTGGTGTACCACAGAACTAGAAATCAATAGCTCATCTCAGACATATAATTATCTCTTTCCTACATTGAACCAGATGGAAGTTATGCCTCCCGCACGACAGAGAAGTTTTAGTTTTTACGCCTATCTGTTACTGAACTAAGCAAAGTCGACAGTAACTAAAACACATATCTTATTTTACCTGGTTGAGAATTGAATCCACAACCTTTGGGTAAACAGTCAGTACTCTAACTGACCACTAGATAGCAAGGCAGATAAGTCAAAAAAATTATATTGGTACTAAGTATAAAGTTTAACTTCATCTCTCTTCTTCAATTCAAGCGAGTCTCAAGGATTTATTAAGAGCCTATGATTTACTAAAATTAGACTTTACCGCTTCAAAAATACAAATGGTTACCTGTTGACACCCTTTTAGCTCTATTTTCATCAGAATCTTCGTAAACTGAAAACAAAATCACCAATGTAATACATAAGAACAGTATCAAAACAACATAATTGCGATATACACTTACATTACTGACAAATAGACGCTATAACAGAGAATACCGCGTACTGAACCATCGATGGTCTTTGTTCAAGGCGAGTTGATAGCAGCAGTAAGAAGGCACATAGTATTGAGACTCCTATGACGTCCCACCATGCGACGGGGCCTAGAGGCATCAGGAATTGGTTCTCGAACTTTCCTGGACCTTTAGTTGGTATGCGGTAGTAATATCTCGTTCTGGAAAATAGCAACTGGTGGTTATGCTTGAGCCATGGATATGGGGTTTTAAAAATTGTAATCATTAATAAATAAAAATTAAGTAGTTTTGACATATAAAAAGTAACAAAATATTTTGTGCAATGTGATGTTTCTCTTATGTTCCAATTTCTTTTTACAACTCCCTCACTAGGAATTTATTTTATTTAATTACATACATACATAGACTCACGCCTGTCTCCCCGAAGGGGTAGGCAGAGGCATATTAAACACCCACTTTTCGCCAGTGTTTTGATCCCACGTAATAGGTGGCGAGCCTATTGCCGCTTATTGGGACATTTTGTTTGCCAGAGCCTCGTCCGTTGATCGGCAGGTGCACCACTTGCAGGTGAGGTTGGCTTGGGACCCTAAGTTCTTGGTGGGAACCCTATGCACCTTTGCATTTGCATTTAATTAATTTATTTATTAAGTACAATATAAGCTTACAGAATTAATTCTTTGCCACGTGGACTTTATAAACATACAATCAACGGACACAATGAACACACAGACTCGAAACAACGATTTATGGGTCATACAAAGTTGTCTCGTGCGGGAATAGTTGCCACAACACTATAATAACACAAGAAGCTAACATCGTTGTCTTCGTGACATATAATTATTTTCACTTCCTAGTAACCAGGAAACATAACTCAATGTTTCCTGATTTAAATTAATTTTCAGAGGTTATTTAGCATTTTTATAAATCATCTCTTATTCATCCTCAATTTCAACCTGGGATCCGTTTACTAGTCTAACCGGATTTGGCTGAATATTAGCTTTTCCACAGAGCGGCTGCCTATCTGACCTCCGCAATCCGAAGGGATTATTATTTACATCTCTTATTATTGATATAACATCAATTGGCATATAGTATAAACTTTTCGAATTATTTCTTTTTACAATCGTACACATGGTTTACTCACTCGATTGACGTCAACGTAGGTATAAGTATGTCAATTTTGCCGTAAATAGTGGATATCAACCGAATCACAGGTGAAATATCCTGCTGTCTATAATACAGGCTGTTTGCCACCACCTAGGAAATGGACATTAAATTAGAATAGACAACGCACAGCCAGAACTATTGAGCGCAAGAAGCTCAGATTTGGCATATATATTTCTTGGGGACCGTAGGGTGCACTAAGAAGGGATTACCTGAAATTCCCAGAGGTTTTAAAAAGAAACAATATAATTGAACGTACTCTAATTTTTTAATAATCGGGTCACTATCACGGTGAATTCGCCGTGATTTTGGCAAGAGCCTTCGAAGTAATATTTGGTTTCTATGTTATATGTTATGTTTACAGGAGCACAAGGGCGTCGCCAGCCAATTGCCTAGGAGGGGGACAAGGAAGCCAGCCGATGGCCTAGGGAGGTGGGGCAAGTTGATATGGAAAATGAGAAAAGTATAAATTGTAGGGTTTTTTTTAATCTCTAGGGAGGAGGGGCTGCCCCTCTGCGCCGCCTTGGCGACGCCCCTGCAGGTGCAAGCTTTTTGCTATACCTACCCTTGTGCTATTCCTCTCAAATGTCCCAATCCATCTATCCGTAAAAGTATGGACGAATCCTATCCTATCCTACTAATATTATAAATGTGAAAGTTTGTGAAGATGTATGTATAGATGGATGGATGGATGGATGGATGGATGGATGTTTGTTACTCTTTCACGCAAAAACTACTGAACGGATTTGGATGAAACTTTACAGTCATATTGTTTATATATCAGAATAACACACAGGCTACAATTTATAAAGATTTTGTATAATGTTGCCATAATATAGGGAAAAGTATCAACTAAGTCGGCAAAAATCCTGTATTATCTTTGACTGCTTGGTTCAAATTTTGTAATTGGAATTTTACCCCCTTCCTGATGACAGATTGATCTGCTATTTGGTATACACTCATAATGTCATCAAGATTAAAAGATAATATTTAAATTATTGTAAACTCAAGATGGCCGCCGATACAAAATGGCGGATCACATATTACTTCACAACAACCTCAATATGGGTATCAAATGAAAGGGTTTGATTGGTAGAATGAAGCTCACTATGAAAAACCCAAGATGGTCGCCGCCACAAAATGGTGAATTATTTATTTACCACAAATAACTCAATATGGGTATCAAATGAAAGGACTTGATTCGTAGAGTAGAGCTCACAATGAAAAATCCATGATGGCTGTCGCCCTAAAATGACTGATTTCATATTTTCCACAAATACATCAATATGGGTATCAAATGAAAGGGCTTGATTGGTAGAATAGAGCATACTATGAAAAATTCAAGATGGCTGCCGCAACAAAATGGCGGATAATTTTTTCCACAAATAAGTCAATATGGGTATCAAATGAAGGGACTTGATTCGTAGAATAGAGCTCACTATGAATAAAAACCGGTCAAGAGCGAGTCGGACTCGCGCACCGAGGGTTCCGTACAAATCTGTAGGTATATAAGTAAAAGTTCACCAGTCATTGTTATGGTATTTTTATTGCCAAATGAAATCCATAACATTACAGTATGGAAAGCTGGAGGAGCATAAATTAAAGAAAAAGGGGTCTTTGTCGCTTGTAATCAGTCATCCTTTATTTTATATTAACATATATCGCTTATTTTATAATACAACTTAAATACCTATACCAGCCTTGCAAAAGTCTGCTGATGAATGATGGTAAGATTTTTTATCAAAGTTATTGATTTACAAAGTTTTTAGTGACTATTAGAAATCTGTTACAAAAATACTTATAAAGTACAGAATAATTAGCAAGAAGGTTTGAAGACTATGCAATTATTTGAAATCTAAATCTCAATCAGACTATCGCAGTCCACTGCTGGACATAGGCCTCTCCCAACACGCACCACAGCACACGATCCTCAGCCTTCCGCATCCTTTATCTGGGCTATAAGACGTTGCATCGTATCAAATTTCAAGATTTTGAGTTCACGGGAAGTTCCCCTACGAGTAGTCACGTGTTTGCAAATATGATTATATTGCTCTTTCTTTTGATTGCGTAGATATAGAAGTTTGATTTTGTTACAGCCTAACGGTGTTATATACTTGAGTATTTGATATGAATTTCAATTTAATACCTCTAAGCGTTCGAGAGAACGGGGTAGTGACTTTAAATTGATTAAATTTTTTTTTTATATGCTGTAACAAAAAAAATACGGTTTTAGTATTTTTTCCTTTATCTTAATATATAAAATCCTTGCGTTACTGACTGACTGACAGACACGCTACAGCCGAAACTATTGGGCGCAGGAAGCTGAAATTTGGCATGTATGTTCCTTGGGGACCGTAGGGGTGCACTAAGAAGGTATTTCCCGAAATTCCCACGGGATCGGCCAAAACGGGTAAATTTAAAAAAAATGCAGGCGTAGCTGCTGGCGTCCTCTAGTAAGTGATATAAGACGTTGCTTCGTACCAAATTTCAAGATTTTGAGTTCACGGGAAGTACCCTGTAGGTTTTGATTCCCTTTCGAGTAGTCGCGAGTTTGAAAATATGATTATATTGCTCTTTCTTTTGATTGCGTAGATATAGAAGTTTGATTTTGTTACAGCCTAACGGTGTTATATACCTCAGTATTTGATATGAATTTCAATTTAATACCTCCACGCGTTCCAGAGAAAGGGGCAGTAACTTTAAATTAATTAAAAATATTTTTTATATGCTGTTACAAAAAATTTATGGTTTTCGCAATTTTTCCTTCATATGTGATATAAGACGTTACTTCGTACCAAATTTCAAGATTCTGAGTTCACGGAAAGTACCCTGTAGGTTTTGATTCACTTGCGAGTATGCGCGAGTTTGAAAATATGCTTATATTGCTCTTTCTTTTGATTGCGTTGACATAGAAGCTTGATTTTGTTGCAGCCTAATGGTGTTATATACTTAAAAATTTGACATGAATTTCAATTTAATACCTCCACGCGTTCAAGAGAAACGGGCAGTAACTTTAAATTTATTAAAAATATTTTTTTTATATGCTGTAACAAAAAATTTATGGTTTTCGCAATTTTTCCTTCATATGTGATATAAGACGTTACTTCGTACCAAATTTCAAGATTCTGAGTTCACGGAAAGTACCCTGTAGGTTTGGATTCACTTGTGAGTAGGCGCGAGTTTGAAAATATGCTTATATTGCTCTTGCTTTTGATTGCGTTGACATAGAAGCTTGATTTTGTTGCAACCTTACGGTGTTATATACTTGAGTATTTGGTATGAATTTCAATTTAATACCACCACGCGTTCAAGAGAAAGGGATAGTAACTTTAAATTTATTAAAAATATTTTTTTTTATGCTGTAACTAAAAATTTACGGTTTTCGCAATTTTTCCTTTATATGTGCTATAACGCGTTGCTTTGTACCAAATTTCAAGATACTGAGTTCACGGGAAGTACGCTGTAGGTTTTGATTCCAATGCGAGTTTGAAAATATGCTGCAATTTACAGCATATACGGCTGTATCTTTTGATAGCGTTGGGTTAGAAGTTTGATTTTTGTACAGCTCTATGGAACCGTAGATTTGAGTATTTAGTATAAATTTCAGTTTGATACCTCCACGCATTCCTGAGAAAAAGGGTCTTGACAGACGGACGGACAACAAAGTGATCCTATAAGGGTTCCGTTTTTTCCTTTCGAGGTACGGAACCCTAAAAATCCAAGATGGCTGTCGCCGCAAAATGGCGGATTACTTATTTTCCACAAGTACTTCAACATCATCTTCTTGCCCTGGTCCCAATCTGTTTGAGGTCGGCGCAGTACGTCCTTCGCTTCCATTCTTTTCTGTCGCCCGTCATCTGATCATTTACCCCTTTCTCTTTCATATCCATCCTCACACAGTCCATCCATCTTTTCCTTGGCCTCCCTCTCCCTTTCCATCCCTCTACCTTCATATTCATCACTTGCTTACCTACATACATATCATCTCTTCGCATAATATGTCCATACCAAGCCAAACGACTTCCTTTCACTTTCTCGTCTATAGGCGCCACTTTCAGACTACCTCTCACGTATTCATTCCTAATCTTATCCATTCTCGTAACTCCACACATCCATCGCAACATTCTCATCTCTGCCACATGTAATCGTTTTTCATCCATCTTCTTAGTAGCCCAACACTCAGCTCCATACAATACGACAGGCCTTATAACCGCCTTATATATGCGTCCCTTGAATTTCAAAGGCATTTTAGGATTGCGATCCTAAAATGCCTTTGAAATTCAAGGGACGGGCACAATATGCGTATTGTCCCCGAGACCTGTCGCCATTTCATCCATCCTGAGTTGATCCTTTGCCGAACATCTCGGTCAATTTCGCCGTCGTGTTGCAGGAGTGAACCGAGGTAGCAAAAGTCGGAGCAATTACTTCAACATGGGTATCAAATGAAAGGGTTTGATTAGTAGAATGGAGCTTACTATGAAAAATCCAAGATGATCGCCGTCACAAAATGGCGGATTATTTTTCCACAAATAAGTCAAAATGGGTATCAAATGAAAGGACTTGATTCGTAGAATAGAGCTCACTATGAAAAATCCAAGATGCCTGTCGCCGCAAAATGGCGGATTTCATATTTTCCACAAATACCTCAATATGGGTATCAAATGAAAGGGCTTGATTGGTAGAATAGAGCATACTATGAAAAATCCAAGATGGCCGCCGCAACAAAATGGTAGATTACTTATTTTCCACAAATACCTCAATATGGGTATCAAATGAAAGGGTTTGATTAGTAGAATGGAGCTTACTATGAAAAATCCAAGATGGCCGCCGCCACAAAATGGCGGATATTTTTTTCCACAAATAAGTCAATATGGGTATGAAATGAAAGGACTTGATTCGTAGAATAGAGCTCACTATGAAAAATCCAAGATGGCTGTCGCCGCAAAATGGCGGATTTCATATTTTCGACAAATACCTTAATATGGGTATCGAATAAAAGGGTTTGATTGGTAGAATGGAGTTCAGTATGAAAAATCCAAGATGGCTGCCGCCACAAAATAGCGGATTACATATTTTCCACAAATACCTCAATTTGGGTATCAAATGAAAGGGCTTGATTGGTAGAATAGAGCTTACTCTGAAAAATCTAAGATGGCCGCCGCCACAAAATGGCAGATTATCTATTTTCCACAAATACCTCAATATGGGTATCGAATGACAAGGCTTGATTGGTAGGAAAGGGCTCACTATGAAAATAGAATGAGAAGTATCAACAAAACTAACAACTTTAAAATAAAATAACTAAAAGAAATTTGTTTTGGGTGTAGCGTAGCCAGAGTAAACATTATGATAGCAATTTCACTTGCCCAACGATTTTATATTTGTCTGATCAATACCCCAGATTGATGAGCAGGTTGGTGCGATCTGGTAGCTAGAACTTACCGAATTACTTTTTAGCTTTTAGTACATAACCTAACTACATCATTTTTATTGTAATAAAACTATGAGTTAGCGCGCTTAAGCACAGCGGGGTGGTCCCTCCACCCCGCTGTCTGATAATATGTACTTTGTGGTAATGCTTTCAGTTTTAATTTTTGCTGCTGTTATTTTCAGTGGGTATATAAGCTCTTCATAACTTCAATAATATACCTTAATCCTAATCTTTACCAGAAGTTCGACGATTATGAAAACAAAAGTAATTTTAAAGTATAATCTGTTTATATAATATGCTACACTACACGGCCAATCTGCAGAGGCGTTTGTGATGAAATTTGACATGAATAGTCTGAAACGCGGGGAAGTACATAGGCTACCCTTTATGAAAATTTCATGCTGGCGAAGCCGCGGGCGAAAGCTAGTCTGAAGTAATAGTCAATATTTAGAGTAGTAGAAACAACAATTTCAGCATGAGTGATTGACTGGATGACATGGATTGTGGCATTCGTTCCATAACACTAATATCACGCTACATCAGAACTATTTAATCACCTGAAGTTATGCATCTCAGCAATAAGACAAAGTATAGCACCGCCTGTATGTGTTACCACTGCTACGCCAAGAATCTGTTGTGGGCTCGATAACATCTTTAGATCAAACTTTTTAGGTGCTGGAGTTACCTGAAAAATATCTAATATTTGTTAGTGCTGTTGATACTGTGGTATAAGGTTGGCTGTTATTCCACATGTGAATGATTATTACCGTGATCATGATGATGACGTCTTTGAGTTCCATGACTTCGTAGTGTCGTATGTCCCTGGGCATATGAGTATCGGATATCCTCCAGAGTTCAGATCACATCGCAGTGGCCTGGCGATGTTACAATTTAAATAAATCATAATTTTAAAAGCTATAAAGCATATCTCGTTTTGCGCCTCTACCAATTATTTTCCATACATGCTAAATCAGATGTCAGACTTTCTCATAAAGTTTTTCAAAGGAGATATCTGCTGGGTGGTTTTGGAAGATCTATGGTTAGAAATAAAAAATGATTATTTGATCTTTTGTAAGTAATGACCTACCCCTTTTCCCCATATCTCGAAAATAAGACGTTACTTACAACCAAAATCATCCTCATCGTCCAATTCTGTAAGACCCAGCGTCGATAATATTTATATTCGTTTAAGTCGAAGTCAAGTCTCAAACCGTTTTCCAAGTGCCACAACCCAATTTCGTTGACAATCAAATTGCCTCCTTGAATTTTGCCAAAATTGAATACATCATACAATGTGTAATATCCGGCGTTATCTGAAACAAATAAAGTGTTGATGGCAATAGAATATTGATGATGTGGATTAAAGATGGTTTTTTATTTCAAAGGCGTTGAAGGTGATACAGCCTGCTTGGTGGTAAGGGTCCGTGTCCACATGCCTTGAATATTACGGAGGACACGAAAGCCCAACTTCAGACATGCTTTATTCACTATTTACTTACAGGGCTAAGCTGTCGCCGTAACTAGATGGTGGTGCTGTTAGTATTGTTTGTGTTACTTTTGTATTGTCTTCTTTAATTTTTTTAAGGCTTCTGATAGCTGGTTTTGTCTTAAAATGGCTTCAAATCACGAATTATCAATAACAAAAAAAAATACAAGAAGACTCATAACGCACCTCGACAACTAATCATAGTTTTTTGTCGATTTTCCACACACTATTACTACGACGCGGCAAGCTCGCCACACTGAAGTTGAATGGTAAAGTGGCGAGAACCCTAAGTGTCTAATTATAGCCAAATAGCGGTAGTGCTGCCAGCCATGCACGAACCCACCATTTGCAAAAAATAAATAATGACTTTCTAACAGCGTTCAAACGAAAGCTACGGTTTTTTCAGAAATTCTGTTTACCAAATTGTCCAAAAATCAAAAAGCAAAAAATCAAAAAGCAAAAAAGCATTCAAATCTTCAAAAAGGTCATTTCGGACTTTCACCACAAATAGCGACTAACATCCCGTACCCTCATCCGTAAGTCTAATGTCTTAAGCACGGATCTGCATGTATATTTATGAAAGAAAATGAAGAGCTTAATACTCTTCATGTAAGACCAAGGCAATTGCATGATCTTGAGTGAACAGTTTCAAAATACCAGTCATTATCACGGTGACAAGTAGAAATCAATACTGAACAAAAGATTAATGACTGGATCTTCGTAAAGATAAAAATCTAAAGTACCGTTCACACGTCGTTTGATCAAAAGTTCTTAGATAACGAATAAGGAGTTACAACCTTTTTTTTCACATTTGTTTAATTACGCCTTTAATTTTATGGAAAAGGCTCTAATGAATTTCATCAATCTATCCTTTTCACGTTCGAGATGATGTGATAATTTAAGGCTTTAGGTAGTTAGCTTTTATTCATCATCATCATCAGCCCTGTATATAAATTGTCCCGCTGCTGGGCACGGGCCTCAATTCACTATGAGAAGGGTAAGGCCATACATGTGAAGTCTGCCAACCCGCACTTGGCCACGCTGGCCAAGTGCAGGTTGGCAGACTTCACACGTCTTTCGAGAACATTATGGAGAACTCTCAGACATGCAGATTTCCTCACGATGTTTGCCTTCATGTTGGCTTTTATTCGTTATCTTTTTTTTTTACAACTCCCGCACTAGTAATAAATCCTGTGTCACATGAATGAACACAAAGAATACCCTTCGAAACTAACAACTACTACAATCTTAAAAAAACGGAGTATTTTATGTTTCTACTTACCTCGCGATCCCTAGACTGAAATAGCGTCGTCATCTGCTATAAGAAGCCATTTGTGTTGGGCAGAGAACGATAGGTTTTCTGATACCTGAAAAATCATAAAGTATATTATAGGATTCATTTTTACCCGACTAAGGCGAAGCCAAACGGAAGGGTAATGTTTTTGACAGTCTATGTATGTATGTAAGTATGTATGTATGTATGTATTTAACTTTGAACCGATTTTAATAAATGAGGTGTCAATAGATTCCTAATAATGGCGCGGGTGGCATAGGCAATGTAATTTTAATCAACATTTTCTATTACGGAATTAATACCTCAAATTCCATCGTCAAAAAAAAAAAAACTGAGATAACCATTACGTGTTTAGTATCAATTGAAAGATATTGGTGAGTAGATTACAAGTATGTACATATATTACACTGTTTGATTCAAAATCCCTACTTAATATTATAAATTCGAAAGTGTCTATGTATGTATGTATGTTCCGTTTTCACGCTAAAACGGCTGAATCGATTTTGTTGAAATTTGATATATTGGTATACTGGACCTTGGAAACGGACATAGGCTACCATAAGATGCAAAAATTAAACTGGGAGGGATTGTAGGCAGGCTAGAAGTTTTTTCGGCTCAAATTTACATCTTGGAAGTAAGAACCAACCTTCAACCTTCAACAAACAAATAAACTTCACTTCTTTATATCTAAAGTAACAAATACTTAAATGTACTCCATATGTGGCCAGTCCCATAATGTTTAAAAAAAAAAAAAAAAAAAAAATGGTGCTGGGTAGTATAGAAGCCAATATTACAAGCAACCACATTTTGTAAGCAATTCCCGCAACTTTGCCGGGCGTTTGGTGAAATGCAATGCATATTTTGCGGTTTTATTTTTTTCTTCAGAAACTAGATACGGTCAGAATGTAAATATTTATATTTCGGTATATACTTCTTCATAAACATTTATAAAATTTTTGCCTCGATATTTTATGTATTTACGTATTCAGGGATTATATTTTAAAAAATGGTTTCGACGGTGAAAGTAGAACCAAGAAATATTATAACTTAATAAAATCAGCGAACAGCGATTATTAAAATGTAAAAAAATAGTACAAATACATATAATATCTAATCACGACACAACAGCATTATTCACGTCAAGAAAAAATTACCTATATATGATATAATTACTGTCGCCATTACATATATTGTAAACATAATATGGTAGTCTCATTACTTTTCGCATAGCCATATGGACAATATTAATCAATAATTGCATAAGGGATGTACTAAGAGCAAAGTTAGTATCTATTTTTATTAAGGTGTCATGTGACTTCAGTAAATTGAGAACTGGTGTAGCACTATCCGCGAACTGCCAATGGCACAAAAATCTGTTTTTAAACGGCGTCAAAACACAAACGGCTTCAAAACGGGCACGCTGTTTACAACGGAGTTCAGTAAAATTCATTCAAAATTCAAACCTACCCCTATCAGTAAATCATTCTAAAACTCACGCGAGAAAATTCCTCAAGAATATAATAAAACTTTTCTGCGAACGGTACCAATCCGATATAACATCTTGACATTAAAATGGGCGATTCCAATTGAGTTGTCACAATTCCATAGCCTGTGTCTTTGATATCAAAAGTAATAATACCAATTTATGTAATTAAAACCTTTTGATTATAAATTCTACTGAACGTATTGTCCGATTTAAACCTATTTATATTTCATGGCCGTTACTGAAATGGAATATGAAATCGTTTTTCAATATCTGAGTATTTATTTTAACGGACACAGGTTACGTGCGTGTTTAAAGTAATATTAAAATCGAATTAACTTTTCCCTGTGGCGACGCTCGTTTTAATTGAAATTCCGCACAGGCGCGGCATACATTACGAAGTTTCATTCAAAATATGCTTTACAATTTTTATACTGGTACAAAATATTACTTTACAATGTGGACTGAAATGTATTATATTTAGATTTAACCATACTGCTTAAAAGTGTAACTTATTCGTACTCTATTGGACCAACTAATAACAAATATCCATGGTCAAGTGGATAGAGTATGCGTCTGCTGATCGGTAGATCCTGGGTTCGATCCGCGGGTCGGCAATGCAGCACGGTCAGAGTCTAGCTATGTGCCCGGTAACGGCAATATTACGTGGGACCTAAAATTATAAAGGTGAAATATGGGTGTAGTGTTACACCCCTGCCTACCCCTTCAAGGATACAGGCATGACGTTATAAAAAAAAGAACAATTAACGGAATCATAAATCTTTGACGCCATTGTTATAAATGAACGTTAGGTGTACTAGTTACAACATATTTATGTTTTTTTATGTGTTATTATATGTATGATCAAGGTCAAATTGTTATTATTGTGTGTTATTCTGATTGCACCTTTTAATTTGCTTCATCATCAAGTACGGATATGCTAGTGGAGTGGCCATAGTCTGATATACTAGAAAAACAAATACAGTTCCACGGCGCGCACCACTGACAGATGTGTCACTGGAATAAATACAGGGATGATGATGAAAAACAATGGTACAAGGAGGGCTGCTGCCTAAATTATTCTCAACCCTCCTTGGGTTGAGAATAATTTAGGCGGCAGTTTAACATAACTGTATTTGCCAGCTAATTTGTTGTCATAGGCGAACGACACCGATACGATGCGACAGGACCCGATACAATGCGATGTTTTAAACCAGTATAACGTTGTATCGTATCACAAGCAATAATTGACAAGAACAGCAGAAAAGACTGTTTAATAATATTGTTATTTAATATTGACGACCCGGTGGCTTAGCGGGAGTAAGCGACTGCTACGCCGAAAGTCGCGGGCTCGATTTCGGCTCAAGTCAAACATTTCTGTGCGTGAGCATGAATGATTGTATTGGTCTGAGTGTTTCTTTGTATAATATGTATGTATTTACAAAATAAAAAGTATATAATTATGTATATTTAACCATTGCCTTGTATCCATAATACAAGCTCTACTTAGTTTGGGGCTAGATGGTATTGTGTGTATGTGGTAGAATAGAATAGTCAGGGCCGTGCCGACCCAATCCAGCGCCTGTGTGCGAAAGCTATGAAGCGCCTGTGCAGTGGCGTAGGCTAGCTTGGATGGCACCCGGAAGTTGGCGGATGACTTTTCTTTTTTTAGTCGATACCTAACAATTCCGGGCTAACTCTCGATGTCGTTTAAAATTTTTTTTGGATAGATGGCACACGGGTAGGACCGCCAACGCTGCCGCCTCTTCCTACGCTACTGCGCCTGTGTGCGAAATCTGTGAAGCGCCTTTTTTGGCATCCTTTTTCGAAAATAACTGTTATAATTAACGCATATCTTCGCGCGCGGCGCTCCTGTCACCCTGGCGCCTGTGTGCGCCGCGCACATTGCACATAGGGACGATTCAGCCCTGAGAATAGTAATCACGTAGAACCCTGAGCAAGCAATGCGTCCCAAATTTGCATCTGCCGCTTTCCTAGTAAAGCTTAAAGTACAATAAAGATTAAAAGAATAATTCGTTTTCAAAGCTCCATCCAAGCACTATGTTTGCCTTTTTCAAACGAAGTCTAGGCGATTTAATTACTGGGCGTTTTTAGGCTGTGAGTGAAATATTGAGATTCTAATAAGGCTGCTAGGGACGCTAAATGATAAAAATAAAACATGAGCGCGCATACGAGGCTTTCTTTATTAAACTTTGGTGCTGTGTGCTCTGGCTTTGCTTGTATGTGCGACAATTTGTCTTTTGATTGATTGATTGATGTATTCTTTATTGCACACCAAAGTAAAGTAGGTACATTTAATACAGTGACTTAAAGCACAAAAAGTGTTGACCAAAGTTCATCCCCCACCACTCGATCGTAAGCCTTTTCCAGGTCAATAAAGGCTGACTTTTCATCAATTTTATTTTCTACTTTATTTACTTATAGAAGAAATTCATTGCTGTATTTTCTTCAAATCTCTTGCCCTGGTCTGCAAACGTTCAAAGCGGAGAAGGCTAGGAATGTCGAACTCGAACACAAACAAAAGCAGTTTCAGATCGGCCGTGAATAGTTTTCAAAATACCAATTCATTGGCGAATGCATTGTTATGCCTGCTCGGTAGGGTGACCATTTTATTTATGCGTATTTATTGATATTGATTGCTTGTCTTATGATAATAATATATAAGGGTATCCTTATATTCAACATCAAATTGAAATCTGAAAAAATTAAAATCAATGAACTATACTTCTCTGTCTATTAGGTCTACTGACAGCTATATATTAAAAACAAACAAATATAAGTATCTGCCTAATATAAATCTAACAGGTAGGTATACATTTTTAGTTTAAAATCTAAAAAATGTTGTGATATATTTGTGACAGTTGTGACCTGTTAGTTTTTGTTTTGATTGAACTTAGGTATCGTAGAACTGATACTGATTTCTAAGCTTATTACTGCGAAGGTATCAATAATTATTATTGGTTGGTATACTGCCTGTTAAACGGCGAAGATAGACATCGTGACAAACTCTGCCTGACTGATACTGCTATAGCTTATTATTGCGAAGGTATTAATGGTGGTGTGTGTTTGCTGTTAAATGGTATAGAAGCACATCTGACAAAATCTGCGAATTCCTCTTAATGTTTTCGAAAGACACGTCCGTCAATTCACACTTGGCCAGCATGTTGGACTGAAGCCTAACCCTTCTCATACGGAGAACAACCTCATGTGAGTGACACAATATCAAATAATGCATAAACATGGTCACCCCTCCACAACACGGCCGTAGCTTGCCGAAAACATTCCCGCTGTAATTGGATGATTTTCAGCAGAATCCCCGCGTCGGATGCCAAACGTCACTACACTATTTTCTTTAACCGACTTTTGTGAGTGGACAACGGTGTACTGCCTCCGTGGTCCAGTGTATAGCGTATGTGACTGCTGATCGGAGGTCCCGGGTTCGATTCCCGGGTCGGGCAAAAAGTGTTACTGAGTTTATCCCAATTCTCAGCAGCACGGAGTCTGGTGATGTGCCCGGTATCGGCAATAGGCTCGCTCCCTATTACGTGGGACCTAAAATTCATCTACCTCTGTCTACCCCTCCGGGGATACAGGCGTGAGTCTATAAAAATAAACAAAGGTGTACTCTAAGATAAGGTGCGTGAAATTGATTGAGCACACATACTTTTATTTAAGTGTTATTTAGTAAACTTGCAGATAAGATTCATAAGCGTCACATTGTGATATACGTGAATAAAGGGTTTTTGATTGTGGCCCAAGTGATTTTGCCTTTGGTACTGTGACTTCGCCCGGGGCCGATTGAGTTTTGACTAACCTATTTGATCAGTTTCAAGGTATTCGAGTGTATTGACTTTCTGTAAAGAGATTTCTTCATGACAACCGTAGCTGACAACATGGCTTTAGTTTCCATAAAGACAACCCGGAGACTTTAATAGACCGGGAAATACCTGGACCCACATGCCTGTAGTAGATTACAAGTCTACAATTAATATTTAAAGAGCAGCGATAGCCGAGTGGAGAGACCGACAGACTGCTACGCAGAGGATCCGGGTTCGAATCCACGGCACGCACCAATGACTTTTAGAAGTTAAGTGCTTATTAAATTGTTAATTATCGCTTGCTAAACGGTGAAGGAAAACATCATGAGGAAACCTGCATGTCTGAGAGTTCTCCATAATGTTCTCGAAAAACATGTAAAGTCTGCCAACCCGCACTAGGCTGGCATGGTGGACTATGGCCTTAACCTTCTCATACTGAGAAGAGGCCTGTGCCCAGCAGTAGTGTGAAAGTATAAAGGGCTGATGATAAATTAATATTTTGACACGATATTAAATTTGCATGAATGCAGAAAATCTGGTTACAGCTGAAAAGCCGGCATTGCAAAGCAGCATTCGCTGGCAGCTTTTAGCGAAGAGACTAGTCAGATTCATTTAAATATTGGTTCTAGAATCATAATCTAACAAAGCCAAGTTCAGCTAAACGGCACCCAACCTCGCCGAAGTGTCGGCACTTCGGCGAGGTTGGGTGAAATGAAAAATTATATTTTACGCGTCATATCGTATGAGATAGCAGGTCAGTACAATATACAGAATTCCTAGCTTCATTAGCAAAACACAACGTTTTCCTGTTAATTCGTAACTTCGGTAGACTAGTGAAAAATAACTAGCGAAACAAAAAGTTTGTTCGCGGGGAACAATGCTCATTGGAGAAACTGGCCGTTGTTGCTCTAGTACAATTGTTTGTATAGAAAGTAATTTGTAAGTGTAATTTCTGATTACGTAGCAATGTTAGTGTAACATCTTATTGTCTTTGCACGCACACGTGGTTGAGCTGTTACTGTTAGGTACTTAAATTATTCCCCCCGCCCGGATCAAAGTAGATTCATATATTTTAAATTTGCCGACAAAAAATCGTATCTACTTATTTACTGGAAATCTGTATATCCTTGCTTTACTGACTGACTGACAGACAAAGCATAGCCAAAACTTTTGCGCGCAAGAAGGTAAAATTTTGTATGTTTGGTCCTTGGGGACAGTAACGGTGCACTAAGAAGGGATTTCCTGAAATGCCTACGGGGTAGGGTAAAACAAGCGACCGTAGCGCGCATCCGCTAGTAAGAAATAAGTTCCAATTATCAATATTGCACTGAGAATTTGCCTTGCGTACTTTACTCTACTTTGAAGTTTTTGAATTTGGATTCCAAAGCGACCAGAATTCGTTTCTAACTGATCCCGTGGGAATTTTGGGAAATCCCTTCTTAGTGTACCCATAGGCTTCCCAAAGCAAAAAAAAAATCTTGCACGTCCCTTCTTCTTGTAAATCAGTCAGTAACGCAAGTATTTATGTAGATAGATATGAAACGTTGTCCGCCGCCTTCATTATGTGCAAGCCTTTACCCTGCTTTCCAATTTTCCTCTTGTCACCAAATTATGTTAGCTGCATACCCAAAAATCTCCAAGTGCACAAATTATGCAAGACTCGTATGGAGCGAGTACAGCACGCGCGGCGCACAAGAGACGAGGCAGTCGACACGTGGCAAGGTTCACAATCCTTACGCAAACATCAATATCGTATTTTTGCCTTGACTATAGTATATCTTTTTTCTTTAAGGACAATTCCCACATTAGGAAAAAAGCCTGTGCGACATTAAAGGACACAATGAGCACCCAGACTCAAAATAACATTTTATGGATCACACATCAGTGGTAGGCAAAGGTGTAATATTACTTACACCCACATTTCGCCATGAATTTTTAGGTCCCACGTAATAGGGGGCGATCCTATTGCCGTACCGGGCACATTCCCAGACTCCGTGCTGCTACTGAGAATTTCCTAACGGAAAATCCCAATAACACTTACTCTGGTTGACTGTGCGTTGATAAATGTGCGCGTGGGATTGGGAGGTATCGGGTGCGATTCCCGGGTCGGGCAAAGTGTTATTAGGTTTTTCCGTTAGGAAATTCTCAGTAGCAGCACGGAGTCTCGGAATGTGCCCGGTACGGCAATATGATCGCCTCCTATTACGTGGGACCCAAGAATTCATGGCGAAATGTGGGTGTAAGTAATGTTACACCTCTGCCTACCCCTTCGGGGATACAGGCGTGAGTCAATAAATAAAATAAATAAATAAATAATACATAAGTGGTGTGTCTAGTGTAATATAATTTTTATACTATATCATACAGCTCATGTTCCTTTTGTCTGCAAATTATATAGAGAATCGAAGAGCCTGATTGCTTGGCTAGAATGTACTATCTTTTCAAGTTGTACATAATGTACTCACACCTCATTATTCACTTCTTATTAGAACAGGTAGTATTGGTATAATTTTATGTTTATTATGAGCAGGTCTGTTTTAGGCGTATATCTATAACTCTGTGTATTTCTCTACTGCTGCTGATATTTGTGTCTTTCTTACACTAGTATTAGCCATGATCAGATATACGAATCTGACTTTTCACAACAGGTCAATGACCTGAAAAATCAACATCTATGTAATAATGAGAAAAGATGGACCGACGACGAAATTTTATGAGAGTGAATGAAGCAAGAGCGATATGTCAGGATCGTTGCAAATGGCGTTCGGTAGTCTCTGCCTACCCCTCCGGGAAACAGGCGTGAGTCTATGCGTATACTTATGTATGTATGACTTATATAGTGTAACTGTTTGGTAAAAACGGGCGATCGGGTCTTATGTCGTTCCCTGAGGGAGGCCTACGTCCAGCAATGGACTGTATTAAGACAATGAGATGAGATGAGAAATAAAAGATGCTTTTAAAAAAATGTCATAGTAGGTAAAACATTTAATTTTTTGTAGTTTATGACAAGAATTCAAACCAAGTAATTTAAAACCCAGGTAAGGTCCGAATCCTGGCTGACGTCAGCGATTTCATCGTTTCCCTCCCTTGAGTTATAGCGGTGTCATAATTTTAATGACCTCCAACTTTCCTCTGGTTTGAATGTCACGTACCCTTTACGAAAAAGGAGGGAATATTTGAATCTTTATGTACCTACTAGAAGATGCACGCAACTACGCCCACACTTTCTTTCTTTTTTTAATTTTTTTTTATAGACTTACGCCTGTATCCCCGAAGGGGTAGGCAGAGGTATAACTTTAGTAACATTACACCCACATTTCGCCATGAATTTTAGGTCCCACGTAAAAGGGGGCGAGCCAATTGCCGTAACCGGGCACATCACCAGACTCCGTGCTACTACTGAGTATTCGGAAAAACCCAGTAACACTTTTGCCCGACCCGGGAATCGAACCCGGGACCTCCAATCAGCAGTCGCATACGCTATCCACTAGACTACGGAGGCAGTCACACACAGTAAATTTAACCGTTCTATTAAATTACCTCTATCTCGTGGTCTTTTTAGGAAATCTTTTCTTAGCGCGGTCTCCAAGAAACACCCATGCCAAATTTTAGCCTCTTGTGTCCATTACTTTTGATGTACTACCGAGTGTCTGGCTGTACTTTGTGTCCGTTGCTTGTGTGTTTGTAAAGTTTTTTTTTATTGCTGCTAGTGGCAGACGAGCAAACGGCCCATCTGATGGTAAACGGTAACTGCTGCTCATGGACTTCGCTAATGTCAGGGTATACACAGCAAAGCCGCTGCCTACCGTGAAAGTAATGCTCTCTTTAAACCTTGTTTGAAGAAGGACAAGTCATAGCACTCGGGAAACACCGCAGCAGGTAGTTCATTCCAGAGCCTACACGTACTTGGTAGAAAAGAAGCGCACCGTACTAGATGAGAACGCTTCCAGGTAGTACGGGTGAATTCTACTGCGTTGGCGAGTGGTACGTTGGTAGAAGGGTGACCCTAGTACCAAATAAAACAATTCTTCGGAGCACTCTAGCCGTGAGATCGGGATCATCGACGATTCGAACAGCTCGTCTATGTAGGGAGTCAAGAGGATCAAGCTGATATTTTGGCGCTCCGGCCCAGAGATGTCAGCAGTACTCCACATGTGGCCGGACTTGCGCTTTATAAAGCATGAGCCGTTGGCTTGGTTTGAAGTACCGCTTAGCTCGGTTCAGCACTCCCAGCTTATTGCTTGCCAATTTGGCTTTATCCTCCAAAAGTCCCCCACAAATCTCGTATTCCTTGCTCGTGAGTCTTTAAAAAACATTTGCCCATCGACCACGCTTTTAGAGTCCGTTATTGTAAAGTTCTAACATCCAAAAACATGTTTGTGAAGTGATCTTGCTTTAGGTATATCTACGAATATATTATGAGCATGTAAGTAAATATGTGATAATGTAAAGAACTTAATGGGCAATTAATATACATGCCATTTTTTCACAGCATCACTTATAATAAATAAGGAATAACCGAACGAGAAAACGGCGGTAAGCTAAAACATCGACTAATGGTTGGCGCTAAGCGAATCCATAAATTTCAAGAAAATCACGCGCTAAACAAAGGTATTAATCTAATAGAAATATAAATGATAAATGGAAAAAGCTAAGAAAACAAACATACTAAACCCAAACAAAATGTTCCAAGACAGGGTCCGTGAAAGCCTCAAAGTCTACATCCATAAATGGCGAGCCGCATAATAATATAAATGCCTCTGCCTGAAGTAAAACCTGGACATTATTCAAGCTAAATCCCCAGGATTTGCCAGGACTCCCACGAATCTCTTTACATTACCGTTAAATTGCTTTACCGACGAAAAAATCTGGATAGTATTGAATTTCTGCTGGTAATTAGCTATACGATTGAAACCTTTTTATAATTAGCGATATACAAAAAACCATTAAACTATTTCTTGAAAAATGAATTCGTGAATCTGTTTATTAATGGGTCACAATTTTATTTTATTTTATAATAAAGCTAATAATCTGTAAAATCTAGTTTTATTAGACTGCGGATCCGATCCTCGAAAGGATAGTCTTGGATGCAATCTGGACAACGCTCAAAGACAAGGTTTCTTTATCTATAGAGCCAAATCATTTTAATACACAATATATATATGTGTACGTAACGTGGGTAGTGTTATACTCTAGCATGCTTTCATTTTACAATTTTAATATTTTTAATTATTTTATGGTGTTATTTTTAAATCTATCGTTCCTAAAAACACTATCATGATTATTTTGTTCAAATCAATGGAAGGCGCTGGCATCTGTGATGCAATGTTTTTTATTAGTACAGATGTCAACGTCACTTTATACTAGCTTTGAACCCTAAAATAGTTTATATCTGTATGTGTCATAATTGTAAACCAAAATGTGAAATAAATAAATTATAATTATTATTATAACATAAAACGCATTGTATATTTTTGATATATGGTCTGAAATAGTAAACTAAACTAAATAAACACTTGTAAAAGGATTTTAAATAATGATGTTTGAAATCGTGGCAAAGTCTTGATTTATAGTAAGATCGAATAATGTACGCGTACTAAGGTACGAGTTGAAATGTAATAAATAAAAAAATCTCTCCTACTGACCTGAAAACTCAAAATCAAATCAGGCAAATTAGCCATGCAAAGAAATGTTTGCCACAAGTTCACTCTGAAGCAATTGCTATTACTATTTGAGCAGAATTTACATGTAATCACTGTGAGCATGTTATGGCTGCTACACACAGTGCCGGCGGCTCGAGACGCCGGCTTTTGTCGCGCGGCTCATGCCGCCGGCTTTTGGCCGGCGTCGGTGCCGCCGCGCCGGCATCGGCCGCAGAAAGCCGCCGGGCATCATTCCAGTTGTATAGAACGTAGGGTTGCCAAAATTTTTTTTACGAAAAATAAAGTATAAAATTGTTCGAATAGGCCAAAAATAAACAAACAATTTTTAATTTTCTCTATCTTTAAATGAAAGACATTAAAAATTAAAAAATAAACAATTATTTTTTTATTACGTTAATTATTGACGATCTATTTCTTTCTTTTCGCCACTTTGGATTCATCACTGAACTTCTGAAGTGGCGGGGACGGAGACGGAGATATGATTTTAAGTATAAATTGCCTCCGTGGTGCAGTGCATAGCGTATGCGACTGCTGATCGGAGGTCCCGGGTTCGATTCCCGGGTTGGGCAAAAGTGTTACTGGGTTTTCCGAATTCTCAGTAGCAGCACGGAGTCTGGTGATGTGCCCGGTAACGTGTCCCTATTACGTGGGACCCGAAAATTTATGGCAAAATGTTGGTGTGATATTACACCTCTGCCTATCCCTTTAGAGACACAGGCGTGAGTCTATACTACTGCCAACTGCCTTTTTCTGTAAAAAAATCTTTACCATCAGTGGTGAATTTCTTTAAGATCTCTTAAGTCTAAATAATTTCCATCATCCATTTAACTTATGTGTAACGATAAAGGTAAGTAATCATTATTAGTGTTTTGTTTTACACGTCACAGTAAGGGTTGGAAATAAAGTATTTTCATATACTTTATTTGTATACAAAAGTATAAAGTATAATTGCCAAAAATAAAGTAGGATACTTTATTATAAAGTATGGTTGGCAACCCTAACAGAACGACCACACACAAATAGCAAGTTGCAACCCGCGGCCGGCCGGCGGCCTACCCGCGCGGCCATGCCGGCGGCTCATTCGTGCGGCCAGGCCACATGAGTAAATAAACCGAACTCATGTGGCCAGGCCGGCGGCTTTGTATGCCGCCGGCCGTGCCGCCGGCACTGTCTGTAGCAGCCTTTAGACGGGGGAACAGGCAGTATGTCTGAATGCCTTACAGCCCGGCCACAGCCTACAGCGGCGGTGGCAGCGGCGAGCGATTTCGATGGACATGGCGCGTTTACTCTGAGACGACATCGGTCGCCGCGGCGGCGTAGCAAAGCGCGCCATGTACATCGAAAACAGTAACGGATCTACGTGTTTTTCGAACCGGAGCAAAATCTTACCAATGGCGCCCTCTTTTAACAGTTTTCCGAATTTTTGCTCTGTCGTGACGTGATTTTGGCGCCCCCATGACGCTGCCGCCCGGGGCAAGTGCCCCGGTTAGCCCTTCCGTAGATCCGCCACTGATCAAAAACGCTCGCCGCTGCCGCCGCCGCTGTAGGCTGCGACCGGGCCGTTAGTTATTTTCATTTGAAAAAAGTTGGCGAAGTATGGAGAGGTGCTGCTTTAAATTACGCCTTCAACTAGCTTTGTGAGGAGTGTAACAGTTGTTTTAGAACTATTTTAAATTTAAATTCTAAGGTAGGCAAGCCTAGGTATGCTGACCTATTTTGGTTGGAGGTCATTGTTCAGTACCAAACTGGTGGATGCATAAGTGTGTGTTCGGTTTTTACGCCAATTTTTTTAAAATAATTTTGATAAATTTCGCCATAGAAATAGATCATGGAATTATTTAATTATGCTTTAACATTGGCATAATACAATATTATGTATTTTGTCGATTAATGGTCTATACACAGATAACTAGGACGGCTAATACATAGCCGCCGTATCCCTTCTCTAGCTCGGACACGGTCATGACGAGACACATTGTGTAAACGAGTTTATACACAAAGTACACACCGATATTTTTTTAGCCCCAGGTGAGGCACGGTCTGTCCACATCTCGGGAGCGGCTCCGGTAACGAGTATGTCTGGATACACCTTAAGCTAAAATATTTAAATGACCCATTAGCAAATGTTGGTATGTAAAGATCTGTTAACAATTTTAGTAAAGCCAACCCGACCGGCGAGCCGATCGGCTTCCGATTATCATAATAACTTGACAACATTTTCAATCTTAGCATTTGGTTTATCAAATCAGCGTGGAGACGCCCACTAATTGCTGGACAGAGGCCTCCCCCAAGTCTTTCCACATAGATCGACCCTGAGCCGCCCGCATCCAACCGCATTAAGATAAGCTTAGATTAGACGAATCACCCAAGAAAAAGACACGAAGTATCCGACTTACCGAACAAAAGAAAAACAAAAGCATAAGTTAGGAACACAGTAATTTTTCTAAGAGCAATAACAAATATTTATTCGGCCAAAAAGGGCAAGAATCTAGGAATTGCGCTTGAGACTTTGGCCGCCAGCCAGCTAGTGATCTGCAACAGAAAGGCTATTGGTATTCTTAGTTCGTTTATTTCAGACGAATTTGCTCGAGCAACCTTCAAAGCGTGCGTGCTCCATTTTCGGAAGTATCAGCGGTTTGCATCAGGCGAGATCACGGTAAAATGTTTTCCTATCGACAGTATAAAAAAATTGCCTGTGTCTGAAACTTTGAAGACCACTTTACATTTTTAAGGTGTGGGAATGGGATTCTATTTGCCGGTTTTCAACCAAAAAGCTTAGAGAGTTGTAGAAGAGACATGACAATCTACCACTGAAATGAAGGAGTAACGCGACCCTGTAGTGATTAATTTCGCTTTGTTTTGCACATTGAAATATGCTTTTGTAAATATAGTACTCGTTAGCAACAAAATATGGGGAAAATTTGGGGAATGTCTAGAATGGGGTACATGGCATATGTCTAGAAATAAAACAGTCGTATAGATCTGACGCACAGTGCACTTTTGTTGATTAACTAAGTATTTATTCAAAATAAATGAAATCTGTTTTGAAAGCAGCAGGCGTTTAATATATTCTAAATTAATCCCTAAGACTTTAGTCCGTCTACGTACCACATTTTCGTAGTGCAGAAGTTTAAATAAATGAAAAAATTAATTCATTAAAAATTAGGCAAAAGGAAAAATTTGTTAAGCTATGGTATGCTAATAGAACTAGACAAGCACACTCATAAGTTTTTAGTTTCGCAATAAAATGCTGTTAAAGGAAAGTGTTTCACAGTATCCTTTATAGTACCATTAAATTAGCAGTATTACAGCGTCACAGCATATTGCACAATTTATGAATCTACTCTATGCACCTTCGTAAAATATAGATCCTCGCTATTCAAGTCCTCTTCACATATTCCCATTGTAACGATATTCACCCGTCTTTGTACTGAGAAGTGCTTTATAACTAACTGTTATGTATAACTGTGCCGAGTTATGCCTTGAAACCTGCCTGAAGAAAATTTTTATGTTACTGCATTTATAAAGGCGAGAGGATAGATAAGTTAATATATTATTATGGTTCATTTTATTAAATTAATATTATAAATTTCTTAGTCATTAAAGATATATTGGACATAAAGCCGATACAGGACAGAAAAACAACTACGTTGACGTATTCGAAACATTTTTTTTAACGCTAGTGATAGTAATATCATTTATTAAATTAATTATTTATAAACTGAGTTTACACATGGTAATATACATGCATTCAATTCTATTAGTAATTTAAAATTGTATGTGCACCTTGTAATGTAATATTTATTTAATTTGGTGTAGCCAGTAACAACTGGCTACACCAAATTAAATAAATATATAGTCCTTAGGTCGCATACTTGTTTCCACATGTGTTTGTCTTATCACTACGATGGCGCCAACGTTATGCAATTAGTAAACTCATAAATTCCAAGAGTTTGACAAATTTATAAGAATTATGTGACAGGCACATGAGTAAAGAAATAGCCATGAAATATGAGAAAACATTTGCACTGTAGTGTTCACATGCGGTATAGTTGAGGATCATTAAAAAAGGGACCAACCATAAGAAACCGACCCTTTCGGGTAGTAAGTAAGTGAGAGGCGTTGGGTTGGTGGTGTTTGACTGGACAGTCAGTCTTAGGAGGCGGAGCGAGTCGGGTCCCGGGACAGTGCGGTGTGGTAGTTGAGGAAGTACGGGACAGTCGGGCTTATGGCACGGAAGAGGGCAGGTCTCGGAATAGTATGGCGTGGTTGTTTAGGCAGAACAGAATAAGCGTGGCTACGAGTGGTTTTAAGTACGGGAGAGCGAGTCTTAGGACGTGGAGGTTGGCAGATCTCGGGAACGAACTCGCGTGGTAGTTTAGAGGGTTGACTTCGAGGCGCGAGACGGATCGGACCTGGCCTAGCGCGAAAGGGGTGTTCGGTGTTGGTCGATAATTAGTGTTTAGTGATATCGAAGAACAAGGCGAGCGGCTTCAAGAGAAGGTGATCAGCACAGGGCAAGGGCTAAGTTTGGCAGCGACTTAGATAAAAGTCCGATGAGTTTTTGTTATTCACTTTACTGTAATTGATTGAATGAACTGTATAACATTAATAACTCTGTTGTATATCTACGAGTACGTCTATATCACACCATATTTATCCCAGGCTGACTAAAATATAAAGTTCTCTATGAGATATTGTACATAGTTGTATTATTAATAACCGCGTGTAACATTAGTAGTGGTTCGTACCTTTTGATGATGGATGTTGAAGAAGAGCGATGTATGATGGGAGTCTCCGTCTAGGCTGACTGGACTGCAAAAGGTAGTTTTTATTTCTCGATAATTATTAAAACTTTAAAAAGCGGCGTTAGCCCTGTGGTGTACGTAACGGACTGCCGAGACGATGGTCTCGGGTTCGATCCCCAGGTACCCCGGGCACACACCTCTAACTTTTCAAAGTTATGTGTGTGTATTAAAAATGTTAATTATCGATCGCTTAATAATGTGCTCGGTAGATGGCAATAGGCTCGGCTCCTATTACATTAGCACCGAAACAGGCAAAGTGTGGGTTTGTTATATACCTCTGCCTACCCTTTCGGGGATAAAAGGCGTGCAGTTATAAAAAAAAAGAAAAAACTAAGTGGCAAAATTACCCTACGATACCATAGTATAACCTTAACCTCATCCCTTGAAATACAATAGTATACTTATTAAATTACTGTAATAACAGGGTTAACCGAGTAATTTTAATGGAATTCAGATTTGCGGTAAGTTGGTATTGTAATATGATAATTTGATATACTTGGGCTCAATAACATATTATTGAAGATAACATACCACTGCTAAACCATTATTAATTAGGCGTATCTAATTGAATTTGCTCTGCAATCTACTGTAATGAAAGCATTTTCGAAGTATATTGTTGCATAATTATGTTTCAATTAAAGACTGGATACAATAACTATGAAAGAAAAAGATACCTTTATCGTTGTCCTAATAAACGTAAGCAGAAGAGTCTTGCTGATTTCAGCATAAATGACCTCGACGTACCTATATGACACAGCTGAAGGAAAAAGTTGGAGTCGGGTCGTATCAAGAGGTCAAAGAAAAGGCAGAAAACCGAAGCCAATGGCAATTGCTCCACCGACAAGAGCTACCTAGTTCTTAAATGGAAGAAGAAGAAGACCTGTCTCGACCAGTGAAGTACGGGTAGTACTTCACTGGTCGAGACAGGTCTTCTTCTCAGAGAATATTGACATAAAGTAGCAGTATCTTTACTGTTGTCCTATTCCATTGCCCAAAAGGCTGGCAACTCACTTGTGATTCCTCTGGTGTTACAGGTGTCCACCGGCGGCGGTTATGCGGGTCCAGCTTTGTGGACTATGGCCTAACCCCCTTCTGATAATGAAGAAGAGGCCTGGGACCAGCAGTGCGGTTATAAACAAGGCTGATGAAGATGTTATACATTCAAACTAAAATAACGTTGATAATTTATATAAAAAATCTCGAAAAAGGTGCCCGGTTAATGACCCAGAAATATGATTAGTAAATAACTGTAATTTTTTTAAATAAAATAACGTTTGAAAAAGGGTAACTAATCGTAATATGCAACAAAAGCATGTTGTAATAAAGATTGCAACATAAATATTCAAATTTTCCGATTGCCCATCTAAGGGTACGTGACATTCAAACCTAAGAGGAAAGTTGGAGGACATTAAAATTATGCCACCGCTATAACTCAAGGGAGGGAAATGATGAAATCGCTGACGTCAGCCAAGAGTCGGACCTTACCTGGGTTTTAAATTACATGGTTTGAATTCTTGTAATAAACCACAAAAACTGAAGTGTTCTACTATTTAACATTTTTTTAAAAGCAGCTTTTGTTCATCTCATCTCATTAGCTTATTGCATGTCCACTGCTGGACATAGGCCTGCCTCAGGATACCGCACAAGACCCGATTGCCTACGATTTTGCCATCTAGTTACCCTCTGACTCGAGTACTACGCTGAAAAACTACACGATTTAAGCTGAAAATGTTGCTTATTATATTCGTATTTCTAATCAAGACTAAGACTACTATTCCAGGGGTCGGCAACCTGCGGCTCGCGAGCCACATGCGGCTCTTTGGTTGTGAAGCTGCAGCTCTTCCGTAGTCTAACCGTAGGCAAATATTAACTATGCAGCAAAATAAACTACGAAATCAAATTACCAAAGCATCTATTGATACGAATCACTGCAGCACAGTATTTAAAAAATAAATATGAATTTGCTAAAGAATTCGGCAGTTCAATACCAATAATACCACTCTAGCATACATAGTGAATACTCTCAACACAAGTGGTAACGAAATCCACATTGTGTAATTTAAAGTTGATAATGTATGTTATACTGGATATGAACGTACAGCTTTCTAAAGTGGAAAATGTACAGAGTTGAAAAACAAGTTAGAAAGGTTGGAGGTCCAAAAATTTACTTATTTACGCAACAAGAGTGGACAGCTTTAAAAGAAGTGAACTATTCCCGCCGCGATATGGAAGCTGCTCGAGAAAAAGCACTACGCTAAGAAGATCTGGATGAGACCTCGGCACCTACGGGACAAGACCCGGTATATCCGCCTTACCAATGCAGTCATGGCCGCTTCGTGGGAGCACGGGAAGACGAGTGCGAAAAGCAATTTTTTTACCAGAAAATGAGACCAGAGGACCATCAAGATCGAAATCCGAAACATAATTTAGTGACAAAAGGAAAACAGGAAAGCGGTGTAACCGCTAGCACACAGTGATGGCGGTGGCCATCGATTCATATCTGATAGTGTATAATATATGTATATAAAATTCATGCGTTACTGACCAACTGAGAGACAACGCAACGCCAAAACTATAAGGCCGTAGGGGAGAGGCAATATCGTGTAAACCCATGGGATCGGGTAGAAACGGATAAATTAAAAGAATGTGGGGCTTAGGTGAGGGCATCCTCTCTTTGATCACATGTATTAACTAGCACTAGCTTACTTTAGAACAGAGCAAAGTATGCAATAAAATTTCTCCGTGCAATATTGTTTCTAGTAAATAAGTAGGTACAAATTTTCGTCACCAAAATACAAATATACTTTCATGGGTACTGGTCAAAATTTGTTCTAAGCGAAACCAATTTTAATCCAGTGAAGAGAATGATACAAAAAAACTAACAGTAACAAATCTACGGAATGCGTGCTAACCGCCGAATTCAATATCCGATCTATGTGTGGAGATTAGAGATCCATTTTAATAAGCTGCATACTAAAGAATATGTACCTACCTATATATGTACCTATATATATCACTTTAATTTTTAATATTAAAAGACAACAGAGTAATTTTGACGAAGTAAACAACGCACTCTCTAAAGTTGTTAATTGGTTTAATGTAAATAATTTATTACTCAATTATAAGAAAACTAAACTCTTAAAATTCTCTATGCCCAATGTTAAACAGATGGAAACCAAGGTACAACTGAAGGAAACCAGAATTGAGCCCGTCGGGACAACCTTATTTCTAGGTATTATGCTTGATTCCAAACTTCAATGGGGTCCGCATATAGAAAGACTTTCGGGCAAACTTAGTTCTGCAGCTTATGCGGTTAAGACAATTAGACGCCTCACAGATATAGAAACAGCTAGAATGGGATTATATTTCAGCTACTTTCATAGTATTATGTCATATGGGATTCTTCTCTGGGGGAATGCTGCAGACCTTGACACAATATTCGTTCTGCAGAAAAGAGCAATAAGGGGTATTTACAACCTCGGTCCTCGTGTTTCTCTAAGAGAAAAGTTCAGTGAGATAGGCATTCTAACTGTTGCTTCGCAATATATATACGAGAATTTTTTATATATCCACAAGAACATTGACACATTTAGTAAAAAAAGTGATCTACACACTGTTAATACTAGACATAAGAATAATCTTATAGTTCATAGCACCCGCCTCCACAAAATAAGTAGCTGTTTTATGGGGCAGTGTATACGCCTTTATAACAAGCTCCCTCTTAATATAAGAAATTTATCTATAAATAAATTCCAAATTATTGTTAAAACTACACTGTGTTTAAAAGCATATTATAAAATTACTGATTATATAGGCGATAAAAATGCTTGGGATTGAGCTGCTCTGATTCAACACAAAAATATAAATGATGTATAAACTGAACAATTTTAATTTGACTTTTCGTAAGCACTTAAAAAAAGTTTACACGAAATAAATAATCATTTCATTTCAAATAATCATTTCATATCATATCTCTAATCTACAAAGCCATGGATACATACATATATCACATATTGGAACCAGTCGTAACACAATAAAGTGCTACAATACCATAGCTACGTAATCAGAGAGTTTAGCTTACAAATTACTTTCTTTACAAACAATTGTACTAGAGCAACAACGGCCAGTTTCCCCAATGAGCATTGTTCCCCGCAAACAAACTTTTTGTTCCGCTAGTTATTTTTCACTTGTCTACCGAAGTTACGAATTAACAGGAAAACGCTGTGTTTCGCTAATGAAGCTGGGGATTCGGTGCATCGTAATGACCTGCTATCTCATACTGTTATTATACGTCTACTCAGACAGCAGCGATAGCCCAATGGAGCATCAAAGACTAGAAGTAGAGGGTATCGCGTTCAATCCCACGATGCGTACTATTGAAAATTTTAAGCTATTTTAATTTTACCGCTTTACCGCTCGCCCCTGGCCTCGAAAAGCACGTTAAGTTGTTGATGCTGTCATGAAAATTTTTGATATTCCCTATTATCATCAGCCCTCTATACCAGGGTTGTTACGGATGCAAAAATTTTGACATCCGCGGATGCAGATGCGGATGCTGATTATCAGAAGTTCACATCCGCGGATGCGGATTCGATGCGGATGCGATGCGGATGCGGATGCGGATTTCGGGATTTTAAAAAGATAATTAGTTAAATTTTAAGTGCACACATAACTGAAAATCAATTTAATTTTAACCTTTTATTCATTTCAGTTTCAGTTTATTTATTCAAGTAAACAATTACAAATTGTGTTTGAATATGTGTAGTTTGTACATAGTATGATCATAGCACTTAAACATCTTACAAGTGTACAACTAAATATTTAAAATAATTGACAAAAAATTCTGTCTTCACCTTATACTATTAGGCTAATATAATTTCACATAAAAAATTCACCACAGCATAGCACCATACACATGAAAAATATTTACCTACTATTCTTAATTGATAAATTACAATATTAATACATATTCATCATAAATTTTATAGCATACCAAACCTGTAATCGAAGAATTAATGCAATGTCAAAAAATAAATAAAAAAGTAATTAAATAAAAGAAAATGTCAAAGATAATTAAAAGCATTAAATGTCAAATTAATATTAAATTATAAAAAAATATAAACAATGAATAAATAAAAAAATATATATAATTGCAATATTATTAAATAATGTCAACAAAATTTATTTATTATAATTCATTGCAGTAAATTCTTCAATCGAGTAAAAAGAGTTCTGTAATAAGAAGGCCCTAATCTTGTTTTTAAACGACTGCGGCTTGTAAATTTCATTTTTTATCTCAATAGGCAAACAATTAAACAATTTCACTGCTTGATACCTTGCACAATGCTTAACAATATTTAATTTCGGGTACAGTTTATTTTTAAAATTCAGTGTTCTTGTACCTTCCCTTAACAATCTCTCCTCCTCATTTTCGAACCTGGTTATATATTTAGCCATGTCAGTTAGAACAATGAGTATATATAGGCAAGGTACAGTAAGAATTGATAGCGTTTTAAAATGTTCTCTACAAGATTGCCATTGTGGAATTCGTACAATTGTCCTAATAGCCCTCTTTTGTAATATGAAAGCTCGATTGCAGTTGTATTTATAGCTATTTCCCCAAAGCTGGACACTATAACGTAACCTAGACTCAACCAGAGCATAATAAACAGCTTTCAAATGTTCTAAACTGAGCTCATCACGTAAGCTTCTTAAGGCGAAGCATGCAGATGATATAGATGAATCAATGGCTTGTAGTTCATTTTTCCAGCAAAAGAAAGAATCTATGTAAATGCCTAAGAATTTTGTGGAGTCTACCAAATCTATTTTTACTCCATTTAGTCTGATGTTTAAGTTGTCATTAGTACGCGCAGTGGATTTAAATAGCATTATATTTGTCTTCTTAGAATTTATTATTAAGTGATTTGCACTGAACCATTTTTGAAACATCTCAAGTGCCGTATTTACTCTATAATTTAAAACTCCGATGTCGTTTGCACTAACAACTACATTTGTGTCATCTGCAAATACTATAAGTTGAGTGTCAGTGTTTACTCGTGTTGCATAGTTTATTAAATCGTTAGTAAAAACGAGAAATAAAATTGGACCCAATATTGATCCCTGAGGAACACCTTTATTTACACTGTATAGTTCAGAGCGATAGGATCTTTGACATTTTGTTTCATCAGTGGCTTCTATTTCAACATACATTTTTCTATTCTGTAAGTAAGAACGAAACAGTTCGAATGCTTCCTCTCTTACTCCGTAATGTTCTAACTTAACCAGAAGAAGCTCATGGTCAACTGTGTCGAATGCAGAACTTAAATCTAGGAATATTCCGGCCACTTTCATTCTAGAATTCATTTTTCCCAAAATATCATCAACTAGCGCATTAATTGCATCAATGGTGCCAACTCCCCTTTGGTAACCAAATTGCCTATCATTTAAAACTCTATTTTCTCTGAGATGACCCACGAGTCTATCTTTTATTATCTTTTCGAATATTTTCGAAAGTGTAGGCAGCACCGATATGGGCCTATAGTTCCTTGCATCCATATGCGATCCCTTTTTTAGCAATGGTACAACTTTTGCTATCTTTAATTGATCAGGAAAAATATGATTTTCAAAACATTTATTAAAAAAATATGATAGGGGATTCGCTAATATCTTAATATGTTCTTTGATAAGAGATATTTGTACTTCATCGTATCCACATGAACTTTTGGTCTCCATTCCAACAACAAGTTTTTCTACCTCGCGTGGTTGGATTGGACGCATCCTGCGCAGGCCTCTGTCAAGCCCACGCGGAGCGTCCACTCCCGGGATCTCGCTTAGCTTCACCGTGGATGACCCAACTACGGCTACTGAGCCCCCCCCACCACGACAAGGTGGAGATCTCACTGGGGGGAACAGTCCTAGAATACCTCAATACAATCAAAAAGAAAAGGACAAGTCACAGACATATCATAAATATTTTTAGATTTTATTCCTAAAATTGATACCTTTTAGATTTACATTAGATACCTACCTAAGTGGAATAGTTTTCAAGCTTCAGCTGATAGTTAATTTGTGAATTCATTGATACATTGTTCCAAATCCTTGCCGACGATAAGGATAATATTATATATCACCAGAAAATAAATCAATAATAATAAATATGTATAAATAAAATGGTCACCCTACTGAGCAGGCATAACAATGCATTCGCCAATGAATTGTTATTTCGAAAACTATTCACAGCCGATCCGAACCTGCCTCTGTTTGTGTACGAGTTTGACATTCCTAGCCTTCTCCGCTTTGAACGTTTGCAGACCAGGGAAAGGGAAGTTTTAAGAAAATGCAGCGAAATTTTCTATAAAATTTGAAATAAATGCTATGGAAAATCAACATTGTTAAGTTATAATATAATATAGTAGATAATATAATAATCTACTACAATCAAACAATACCATATAGACCGAAACTAAGCAGAGCTCGTACTATGGGTACTAGACAATTGGTAAACATACATATATACTTCTTTTTTTTGGAAGTACATACATATTATACATAAAACACCCAAATAAAGACAAATAGGTATTCTTGTTCATGGACACAAATGTTTGACTTGAGCGGAAATCGAACACTCGACCTTCAGCTTGGCAATCTCCTACTACGCCACCGGGTCGTTATAAAGTTTTAAAGATGGTAAGGAATCTGGCGGCAAAACATTTTTCACAGTACTTTAAGTATAATAGGTATGCCCTTCAGATGCAAGAAATGCAAAATTATACAGAATACCCTGAGTAAAATTTTGAATGTGGCCCTGAACGACCGGGTGTGGCTACAGGCGTCCTTACCTGTGCGCTTGGGCGGCCTCGGCGTTCGCAAAATTACCGACGTAAGCCTGCCAGCGTTCTTGTCATCGGTCCACAGCACTGCAGAATTGACTAGGAAAATTTTAGCTCCCACACTGGTTGATTCTGAGGTGCCGTGTAAGACCGATGCCTTGAACGCTTGGAGAAATGCTTGTCCAGGAACTGAGTTACCCCGAAACTTATCCTTCCAGAGGCAATGGGATGGGCCGCTTTGCAGCTTGTACGAGAAAACCTTCTCAATACATCGTCCAACACTGCGGAGCGTGTTCGCTTGCTGGCTGTGGGAGAATGGAAATCGGGCCTCTGGCTTCAGGCACTGCCATCGTCCAATATAGGTACCATGTTGGACGATACGACCTTCCGCTTCGCTACTTGCCTCCGTTTAGGTGCGTCATGTGTCTCTCCGCATCGTTGTCACTATGGAGAGGCTGTTGATAGCCTTGGTCACCATGGCCTGTCATGCAGCAGGAGCGCGGGTCGTCTTTCTCGACACGCCAACCTCAATTACATACTGCGCCGTGCTTTTGCCACCGCTGGCGTTCCAGCCCAACTTGAACCTCAAGGCTTGGCACGCGACGATGGCAAAAGACCAGACGGGATGTCGTTACTGCCGTGGAAGCTGGGTAGGCCTTTGGTTTGGGACGCAACATGTGTCGATACCCTTGCGCCATCTCATCTTCCCAGCACAGCAAGTTGTGCGGGCGCTGCTGCTGCTACAGCGGAGACACTCAAACGGCGCAAATATGTAAATCTAATAATAGATTATGTATTTGAGCCGTTTGGGGTAGAAACATTGGGGCCATGGGGTCCAAGTGCGCGATCACTTTTTAGAGATCTCGCAAAGAGACTCATAGACGCCTCGCGTGCCCAGAGGGCTGGCACCTATTTGGCTCAAAAAATAAGTATAGCCATCCAACGAGGCAATGCTGCCAGGCCTTTGGGCACGCTTCCAATTGACTGCGATGCGGATGAGTTTCATGACGCCTTCTAAATTTTAATTTATAATTTTTTGAAGTTTCCCTTGTATATATTAATCAGTTTTTTTTTTATTCTTTTAAGACTTAATTTAATTACTTATATTGTTAATCATTTAAATAATTAATAAATAATTGTAAAGGAATAAATAAATTGCATCTGATCAAAATAATAATAAAAAAAAAAGAAATGGGTTGAATATAAATAATGTAAAATGCTATCTTTACGCACTCAAGGCACGGA
The DNA here is from genome assembly GCA_944739405.2 of Euclidia mi. Taxonomy (NCBI): domain Eukaryota; kingdom Metazoa; phylum Arthropoda; class Insecta; order Lepidoptera; family Erebidae; genus Euclidia; species Euclidia mi. The sequence continues at coordinate 117,756,672 of OX123182.2, forward strand.
CAAGTCTGACAAGTACAGCATCTGTGCCGAACACCCATCTTTATAACAGACGACGCCACAGCAGCGTAACCTTACGAACAATTGATTTGTTCGACCGCCAAGTCCTCTACAAAGACAAATTATCGCACATACAAGCAAAACCAGAGCACACAGCACCAAAGTTTAATAAAGAAAGCCTCTTATGTGCGCTCATGTTTTATTTCATCCTTTAGCGTCCCTAGCAGCCATAATATTAGAATCTCAATATTTCGCTCAAAGCCTAAAAATGCCAAGTAATTCAATCGCCTAGACTTTGTTTGAAAAGGGCAAACATAGTGCTTGCATGGAGCTTTGAAAACGAATTATTCTTTATTTTTTTTTGTACTTTAAGCTTTAACACAATTTGCATCTGCTGTTTACCTAAAACAGCAAATGCAAATTGTGGACACATAGTTTGCTCGGTGTTTAAATTGAATACTATTCTATTCTACCACATACACACAACACCATCTAGTCCCAACAAGAGCTTGTATTATGGGTAATAGGCAATGGATAAACATACTTAATATTACCGCAAGCACCTACAAGTGCTATCGATTTCTAACGATAATATCTCCATGCAAAGCTTGCATTAAGCCGGTGCATTGTTAAATCTAAATATAATATATATTTCAGTCCGCGCTGTAAAGTAAAATTTTTGTTACAATATAAAAATTGTAAAGCATATTTTCAACGAAACTTCGTAATGTATGCCTGTGCGGAATTTCAATTAAAACGAGCGTCGCCACAGGGAAAAGTTAATTCGATTTTAATATTATTTTAAACAGGCAGTGTCCTGTGTCCGTTAAAATAAATACTCAGATATTGAAAAACGATTTCATATTCCATTTCAGTAACGGTCATGAAATATAAATAGGTTTAAATCGGACAATACGTTCAGTAGAATTTATAATCAAAAGGTTTCAATTACATAAATTGATATTATTACTTTTGATATCAAAGACACAGGCTATGGACTTGTGACAACTCAATTGGAAGCACCCATTGTTATGTCAAGATGTTATATCGAATTGCTACCGTCCGCAGAAAAGTTTTATTATATTCTTGAGGAATTTCTCACGTGGGTTTTGACTTTTGGTATGATTTACCGATAGGAGTAGGTTTGAAATTTTACTGAACTCCGTTGTAGAAAGCATGCCTGTTAAAACAGACATGCTTGTGTTTTAAACTGTTTTCCACAGCTGTCAGAAACAGAGTTTTATTCGATTGGCAGTTCGTGGGCAATGCTATGCCAGCGTTTTGTCTATTGAAGCCAAGCACAACTTAAATAAACTACGATCTCTACTCGCAGGACATCCATTATGCAATTATTGATTTATGTTGTCTAGATGCTAAGCGGAAAAGAATAAGACATTGCCATATGTTGGCAATAATATGTTTTTATATATATTTATCGCGTTTAGTGGTCCTATTGCACTCATGACTAAGAGACAAGTGAATCGATATAAATAAAATATATTGCTAGGCATGGTTCTACTTTCTACGTCGAACACGTGTTATGAAATATACCTAATGGCTGAAACTAATGGCTGAAAGCATAAATACTTAAAATATTGAGGGAAAAATGTTATCAACAATTTTATGAGGAAGTATATACTGAACAATAAATATTTATATTCTGACCGTATCGAGTTTCTGAAGGAAAATATAAAACCGCAAAATATGCATTGAATTTCACCAAACGCCCGGCAAAGTTGCGAGAACTGCTTACAAAATGTGGTTGCTAGTAATATTGGCTTCTATACTACCCAGCACCATTATGGGACTGGCCATAGATGGAGTAAATTTAAGTATTAGTTACTTTAAATATAAAGAAGTGAAGTTTATTTGTTTGCTGAGCTGCCACAGAGATGCTTATTGTAAGTTTAACGTTAAGTCAAATTCTTACCTCTTATTTTTGCTTACCTATATCACAATAACCGATTTTAAGTTTAATGCGGCTTCACGCAAAGACAATGCTTTGGTATAGCTACCAACTAAGCATTAAGGACTTTTGAAACTAATTAGAATTTGATCGCTTTAGAATGTAATGGCAACGACCAAACGCCACTTTCCGTTTGAGCGCCTCTTTAAAGTGCTTTAAAACAAGAGAGAGCAATCATGGTAATTATACCATGGTAATTAATAAAATTTTCACTACAGCAGCTCAAACATGCCGCTTTTGCTGCGAGACAACAGTGAACAAAACGCGATTTTGATTCGAGCGTGAGGCAAAGTAGCTTTTTAATTTTGAGTGCCACGAATTGACATTGTTCAGCCATAAATTTGAAATATTCGAATTTTACTGTGCTCTGTCTCTTTCACATGCATATAAAAAGTGAGTAAAAAAACAAACCCCTTCGAATTCGAAATTCGATTTTTGAATTCGACCTCAAAGAAAACACCTACGGCAACGCAAAAAAAAAGATATTTGTAATAAAGAAATTACTTTTTTTATATGTTATTGTGTACATGATTAATTTATTATTGGATTTTAATAAAAATAAGTCTAATTAATAGTATCAAATTAGTATTTAACCAATACATTTTTATTTAGAATTACAACAATGATACTTTTGAAAAATAAACGTCAGGGACGCGGTATTAAAACGCGATTTAAAAAAGTAGCGGGAATAAAAATTTCGCTGATGCTGATACAGTAGGTATAGCGTAACGTGTAAAATTATATTAATATATAAAATAATCTAAAAAGATGAGTGAAACTAGCGATGATGACTGTACTTTAACACCAGAAGAGTTAAATCAACAAGTGATTATGCAGAATTTAATCTATTCCTGTTCATTTCTATGTCTCCTAAGTAATATGTGTTCTCACTGCTGTGGTGAAAAGTTATGTGTGCTACACGAGAGCAAAGTTTTTTGTATCTCGTGCTGTTGAGTCCCTCACCACGCTCAGGATTCTAACTTTGATTCACTCGCTACGCTCGTGATTCAATCATAGAATTCTTCGCTTGCTCGGGACTCAAAATCAGCACTCGAATCAAAAAACAACTTTGCTCTCTTGTTGCACAAATAACTATTTAAGAAATTGCTTAGATCTATTGCTTAGATTCAAGATAATCATTTTATTTTTAATAAATTGCGAATCACCAAAGTATTGATTCGAGCAAGGATCGAAAAATACTATTCTCGATGAAGAGCTAAACGGTGAAGCGGCCTTCAATTCCAATTTATCATATAATGTGTACAATAAAGGAACCATTGCCAAGCTCTAGCTATCTTAAAAATACATTTCAGAACTTACTCTTTGTTGCAGGGTCTCTTATGTTTTACAAATCGGCATCAAGCAATTCTATTGCAATATCTGAAGTATACTTAAACCAGCCTGGGACAGATTTTGACAAAGTTCAGCAGTGCTTGGAATATGGAATGCATTCTATTGGAGTATTCTTAGATGCTAATTGTGAGGGAGCTAATGACGTCTTATATTTCGTAAGTCTTTTTAAGACATCGTCTTTTTACTTTATCTATTGGTAAAAACTGTACAAAAAGCTGATTGGTAGTTCTTATGTTTATCACCTTCCTACTGCCAGACAGGACGCCGTGGGTACTTTATTTTAAGATATGCATAGTTAAAATCAAACAAGTCGGCGCTAGACCACTTTGAAACAAAGACCCTTGGCTCGCTCATAGAGTCGAGGCACACTAGAAACTGGTTTTGTTTACGAGTGTCAATGTGCGTGTCAAGTAGCTCTGGAAGCAACGATGTCTTGCTGAGCGATCCTCGCCGTTATGGTGGTCTAGCGCGTATTTGTTCGACTGTACATAGATAAAGCTTAGAGTATAGTGATGACCCGTTGATTAAATTGACTATCTCGCTGGCATAGCGCAGCAAGCGCTTTAGGGTTATTTTTACAAGCACTTAATCAACAGACTCAATGAATACCCGTTCACCACGCCGCCGTACACGATACATTTTTTTTGTTTTCATGGTGTTCTCTAGTGGGAGAGTCGAACCCACAAAATTTTACAACGTGACTACTCTAACCACTATGTCATAGAAGCAGTAAAATATTATCACAACATTTTTTTCGTTTGAAGATCTAACTACCAGCAGACCAAAGATAACACTTTACATTCTCTGATTTATCATCTCATACACTTAATGATTTTTCAGGCATCAGAAAATCTATCGTTCTCCGCCCAACACAAATGGCTTATTATAGCAGATGACGAGGCTATTTCTGAGTATTATAATAGCACCGGAATAAATAATGTAATATATGAGCAGAATAGTACGATTGGTGTGCTTGGTAACTTAAATATAAGTGTCGACGCCGATATTATTGTGGGGTTGCGAGGTAAGTAGAAACTGAAACTACTCAGTTTTTTATTATATATTATAGTATATAGATTATAGTAGTTTTAGTTAAGAAATACTTTTATTTTCAATATTGCAAGTTGCTGCATTTTTTTTTCTTATAAGAACCATTAGATAATATGGTAGTAATAAAGATCAAGGTACGACATCGCCTCAAACCACCACCTTATCATACCCTCTCGGATCTGAAAAGGATATATTGATAAAATTTATAAGACCTGCCTGAAGCCTTTTAGATCAAACTAAAGACGTAGTTAAAGAAATGTAAAGAAAAAAGGTTCTAACTCCTTATTCGTTATCTAAGAAACTTTGATCAAACGGCGTGTGAACGGTACTTTAGATTTTTATTTTTACGAAGATTCAGTCATTAATCCTTCGTTCAGTATTAATTTCTACTTGTCACAGTAATAATGCTTGCGATTTGTTTGAATGCTGCCGGGAAGCAATGCTTTATTTTTCAAAATAATGAAGTTCGTGCATGTCTTACATGGCTACCACTATATGGATAGATTGTTATAGATAGAAGTAGATACTTGGGTTCTCGCCGCTTTACCATTAAACTTCAGTGAGGTGAGCTTGCCGCGTCGTCATACCTAATAGTACGGTTTGACCTCTGCGACACATTCTAGTCATGGAAAACTGACAAAACTATGATTAGGAGCTACTCATCTGAGATACTTACGAAGTGCGTAATGGGTCTTCTTGTATTTCTTTTTTGTGTTTTTAATAATCATAATTTGAAGCCATTTTAAGACAAAATCCCCTTTCAGAAGTCATCAAATACTTTCGTGTCCCTCGGTCGATCAAAGATTTTCACAGCATTTCCTCCGTAACATTCAATGCATGTGGACACGAACCCTTACTATCAGGCAGGCTGTATCACGTTCGGCGCCTTTGAATTATATAAAAAAGATCCTTGATCCACATCATTAATATTATATTGGCATCAACACGTTATTTGTTTTAGATAACTCCGGATATTACACATTGTATGATGTATTAAATTTCGGCAAAATTCAAGGAGGCAATTTGATTGTCAACGAAATTGGTTTGTGGGACATGGAAAACGGTTTGAGACTTGACTTCGACTTAAACGAATATAAATATTATCGACGATGGGATTTCCAGAAGTGGACGATGAGGATGATTTTGGGTGTAAGTAACATGGTATTTTGGAGTAGTAAAGAAAGGGAGCACCTTTACAAGAGTCAGTTTGTCATTGCTCTCTAAACCACCTGATCTGACTTTACCACCCTATTTGAATAGTCATCTTCTGTGAGACACTATAAAAGAGGCCTGATATCTGCACCATAATATATTTGCACAATTAATGCAAATGCCCAACAGGAAACATGACAGCAATTGAAAATAAACATTTATTTTACTTGAAAACCGATATCTGCTTAATCTTAGAAACATCCAATACTACAAATTCATGGCAACTCACAGACAATTATTTTAAACAAAATAACATCGGTTCTTTACTACACGCCATAACTGATTAACACACAAACAAATTTAAATTAACTCAAGATGAATAACGTCATCTTACACATTACAATTGTGTTCATGACAAAAGGCTCTTTACATAATATGGAAAACCGGACGTCGTTGTATTAGCAATTCCCAACCAATGACTTTGACAAATAAGTATTTGTTAAGATCTCTACTATCACACTCCTACCGGCTGGCGTAATAACAAATATAGGATATTTTTCAGGTAACTCCAGCACCTAAGAAGTTTGATCTGAAGATGTTATCGAGCCCACAACAGATTCCTGGCGTAGCCGTGGTAACACATACAGCCGGTGCTATACTTTGTCTCATTGCTGAGATGCATAACTTCAGGTAATTAAAATACTTCTCTTCGTGTCTAGCCGCTGCCAGCCACTTTGTGTATATCGTCAAATACCTAGTAACTTGCCTTTGGAAAGGCCTATATTATGCCGTGCCAGCCGTGGATTATGGAAGGCTGAAGATGATGAAAATACTGCTAACTAGACTTCACCCGCGGGTGAATTATACACCCAATTTATTAGTGGAAACCGTACAAAAATCGATCGCAAGTTTATGAGGTTGTCGCATTCATACATACCGACTGGAAGAAAAGAGGACTTCAATTTTAGGGTTCAGTAGTAAATTACAAGGAACCTAGTTTTGCCATGTCCGTTCGTCCGTCTGTCTGTACGCGGTTTTGTGCAAAGCCTATAAGCACTAGACTGCTATATTTGCCATATTTATAGATTGTAACTTAGTCCTACTATGTTTAGATCACTAGGTAAGGGGTACTAAGTAACCCTACATTGTGCGTGGATCTACATGCACTTGGCCGGCGACAAACTAGCAGACAGAGAGGTAAGCGATTGGCGGCCATAAGTGTCAGGTGTATTGCTGCCCTTTGGAATGGGAAAAATAATAGGAGGAGAAGGATAAGGGATAAGAGGAAACGGACGGGGCCTTCGGCACTCTCACTCACCTCACAAAACTTAGCAGTATAGATACTATGACGATATTCTGTGAGAGAATCGTACTTCCCCGGTCAATTCGGCCCACTCATGCTGACATTGACAAGTTTTCACTACTGTAAAATATCACTTTTATTTCAGGTTCATCCATACTTTCACGGATAGATGGATTGGCACATTTGAGAGGAATAGCACAAGGGTAGGTATTGCAATAATCTTGCACAATGCAGATCATATAACCGTTTGGTTTATAATTGTAGCAAGTTCAATTATAATGGACAGGATCCCCACAGCTACCTCTGCATTGCTTTTTATTAATTTTTCTTTTCGAGCCTCTGGTAATTAGTTTCAAGAAATTCCTTCTTAGTGCACCCTACAGTACCAAACAAATACACATGCTAAATCTCAGTTTCTTGCGGCCAATAGTTCTGGCTGCGCGTTGTCTGTCAGCCTGTCAGTAACGAAAGAGTTCTATGTATATAAAGATTATAATATAATATCTAGACTTTTGATTGTAATTTTGTCCTTTTCCTAGGTGGTGGCAAACAGCCTGTATTTTAGAGAGCAGGACATTTCACCTGTGATTCGGTTTATATCCACTGTGCACGGTAAAATTGACATACTCATACCTACGTTGACGTCAATCGAGTGAGTAAACCATTTGTACAATTGTAGTACACATGGTATTACATGATTCATTCCAGATGTATTAACTATTATAAAACCCCTTTATAAGACAGGAGAAAGGTTGGACATTAGTAATTATAGACCAATCGCACTTATACCCACATTTGCAAAAATATTTGAAAAGGTAATATATATATGCATTTATTTTTATTTGGAGAAAATAAACGTACTGGTGCCAGAGCAGTATGGATTTAAAAAAAAATATATAAATAAAACCTGTAATTACAAATGTGGACAAAGGTCAACCTGCGATTGGAATGTTTATGGACATGTCAAAGGCCTTTGATCGTGTAAGACATGACATTCTGCTAGATAAATTAGATCATTATGGTATCAGAGGTAATGCCCATGATCTTATAAAATCATACCTTTCAAACCGACAGCAATTTACAGAGATTTTGACCATATGCATGGAGTCATAATCAGAGTTGATTAATAAGTCCGATGTTAGAACTGTCAAATTCGGAGTTCCACAAGGCAGCGTGATGGGGCCTTTACTTTTCATTATTTATATAAATGATTTCACATCGAGCACCATCTACGACATGACTTTGTTTGCAGATGACAGCACTATACTTTTTACCAATAAAGCCATAACTTATCTTGAAACAGATATTAATAACACTATTAGTCTTATTATATCATGTTTATAGATGAATAATTTAAAAATTAATCTTAACAAAACAAACTTTATAGATTCTAAACAAAGAAGCAAAAATATGGATTTTAAATTAGATATAAATTACAATGGTCATAAATTTGAAGAGAACGAATTTACCAAATTTGTAGGATTAATAATAGATCAGAAATTAAATTGGAAAGCGCATATAAAACACGTTTGTTCTAAAGTAAGTCAATTTGCCTTTATAAATTAAGAAACATATCAAATGCATTGTTTCATCGACTTTAAGATACGGCATCATATTTTGGGGAAACCCTACTGACTGGCTACTAGCATTTAAAGCTCAGAAACGCTGTATCAGAACCATATTTAATATTAAAATACCCGACAGTTGCAAACCCTACTTTGTAAAGTAATGACATTACCTTGCATCTACATTATTGAGTGTGCCATGTTCATAAAACAAAATATAGACTTATTTGAAAAGAGGTCTAGGGTTCGCCATGCGGATAAGCTATGTGTGGTGGCCAGCAGTACAGCTCTAATGCACAAAAGGATTTTTTGTAATGCAGTCCACATATATAATAAGCTACCAAAGCAGATCATCGATATTGAACATATCCATGTATTTAAAAGGCGTCTTCAAAAACTGCTTACAGCTAAATACACTCTGTTCAAGAATTTCTAGAAGATAAGAATATTGAGTATGTTTAATCAGCGATAAATTTGCTTTTAATTATTATATTTTAATTAACTTATTTGACATTACATTATTATTATTCTTATTTGACATTTCTTTATAATTTGACATTTCATTATTTCTATCCTTATTAAATTATTTCTAATATTCTTTGACATTCCATTACAATTATATGTGTCATTATAACTTGACATATATTATTATTGCTACATAAATTTTTTTATAATCCATTGTAAACAATTATATTCTGACATTGTGTTTTTTATATTATTCTAAAGCTGGCAAATCAATCATATAATTTTACCAGAATATACCTACAAAAAAAAATTGCATGCCAAATGGTTGAATATGGTAAAAGAACCTAAATTATTAGTATATAAGATCTACAAATGTATGTATACCCATATTCGCAAATGATTAAATGAATTATGAATAACGAAAAAAAAATCGAAAAGTTTGTATCCCAACTGATTTTATGTCAATAACAAAAGATTTATTAAAATACCTACTAAAGAACCTCCGAAAATTTAAATTAAACCCGATGATCCGGGGTTACTCGCAAGTGAAAATATATGTTACAAAGACAACGATGTTAGCTTCTTGTTTGTGTTGTGGGTAAAAGTTTGTGGGTTCTATTCCCACACGAGACAAAACTTTGTATGATCCATAAATCGTTGTTTCGAGTCTGAGTGTTCATTGTGTCCGTTGATTGTATGATTGCAAATTCCACGCGGAAATGCCTTGTGCGTGAGTTGTAAAAAAAAGGATTACATAAGAAACATCACATTGCACAAGATATTTTGTGACATTTTATACCACAAAACAACTTAATTTTCATTTATTTATGATTGAAATTTTGAAAACCCTATCCATCCATGGGTCAAACATAACCACCATATTGCAATTTTCCAGAACTAGATATTACTACCGCATACCAACCAAAGGCCCTGGAAAGTTCGAAAACCAGTTCCTGATGCCTCTTAGCCCTGTCGCATGGTGGGGTGTCATAGGAGTCTCAGTACTATGTGCCTTCCTACTGCTGCTTTCAGCTCGCCTTGAGCAAAGACCATCGACGGTTCAGTACGCGGTCTTTTCAGTTATAGCCTCTATTTGCCAGCAATGTAAGTGCATTTTGCATTTTCGTAGCTTTTGACGCTGCATAATGTATTACATTGGTGATTTTGTTTTCAGTTTACGAGGATTGTGATGAAAATGGAGCTAAAAGGGTGTCAACAGGTAACTATTTGTTCTTTTTAAATGGTAAAGTATAGCATAAGTAAACTTTGTTTCTACACCATTGGATTATTATATGTATTTCTACAGTCTATTTTCTATCCGTCCAAAGGTTGCCTGTAAGAAATTGCTTTTTGCGATAAGGCCGCCCATTGTGCATTTAAATTGTGAACTCTATCTATCTCTCTTGTCTCTGTAAAATTACTGTGTATGGTAAACAATAAAGCATTATCTAATCTAATCTAAATTATAGGCTCTTCAGGGCATCTTAATAAATCCTCGAGTTGGCTCAAAATGACATGGATATGAAGTTAAACATTTTAGTACCATATAACATTTTTGACTTGCCTTCCTTGCTATCTAGTGGTCTGTTATAGCCCTGAATGCTTATCCGTAGGATGTGGGTAAAAATTTCAACCAGGTTATTTTCTGCGCGGTTAACATGTATATATTTAGGAGTACGTGAGACGTATCAGTTAGTGGCCATAACCATGAATTTGCATAATTTAGGAACAGATAGGCGTGACTGAACTTTTTCATAATATTCTATGATATAAGTTTCCTCTACTGGCAATGACTTTTATTTAATATCTCATACGCTATACTGCATCACATACTCATACCCTTACATTAAAATTTACGTCACAAAACCTATGAGGTAGTACAAATATTGACAAACATAATACAGCGCAATTATCTTCCAGGTATCCACTTTGGGGAATTAAATTCCCCAACAAAACAATTACATTAACAATTTGACACAGTTTCACTTTGAAAGATGATATTCAAAATGGATGCCTTCAGCATATTGATTACTTCGGCACGATCAATAAATTTTATTGGTCATTAGTATTTAAATTTTTTATTTATATTTATAGACTCACGCCTGTATATCCGCTGGGGTAGGCAGAGGTGTACCTAATATTACACCCAAATTTCACCATGAATTTTTTAGGTCCCACGTAATAGGGGGCGAGCCTATTGCCGTACCGGGCACATTACCAGACTCCGTGCTGCTACTGAGAATTTCCTAACGGAAAAACCCAATAACACTTTGCCCGACCCGGGAATCGAACCCAAGACCTCCCAATCCCACGCGCACATTTATGCCGCGAGATCAACGATTGGTCGTTAGTGTAATATATTATGTAGGTATGTTTAAGACATATTTAATAATAAAAACTTTCAAGGTCACACCTACAAAAAGCTAATATTTTGTCAAATGGCTGGACTAGTAAGCGGACCTCAGGCCCCAAGACGAAGTCTTGGATCCGAGACTTCGGCTGGGACAATGCTAGAACGATGATGAAGATTCTAGGTCGCTCAGGGTCATGTGATTCCAAACTACTCAGAGCCTGTACTTTAGTCATCAGGTTTTAAACAAACATTATTAAATAGTCTTCAATATATTATACAAAATACATGAGAAATTGCACCCAGACAGAAAGAAATTATGATCGTGCTCATCAATGACCAATCTCAACCTTTGAATTAGCAGACAGGATCAATAACCACTAGACTAACAGGCATACTTTTCACCTGGGGCCATCAAAATACGTACGCAGTAGTATAATAAAATCATTAAAAACCTTTTAAAATTTATGACGCAATCATTCTTGGTCATTAGCCCGTATTTGGGTGCACGAAAGACGTTCCTCGAATTTAGGCACCCGATGCATTAATTACTTTTTATTTACGTTCGCTTACTGGAAAGTGGGCAAACCACTCTTCGTTTCTTCAAAGAAAAATCCTCCACTCTCTGTGACGAGTGGCAAAGTACTGCTGGACATTTGAAAGGCAAACGTTTAAATTAGGGCGTACTCGACTCCGTTTATTTACATTTGGTCGTTTGTCCGAATTCCTTGCAATGGAATATGTGCTAATGACCAAGTAACGTTACAATTTTTCCTTTCAGCTCGAAAAGTCACGATCCTAGTAACTGGTCTATCATGCGTCCTCATATACAATTACTACACCAGCTCAGTGGTGAGCTGGCTGCTGAATGGTCCTCCGCCTTCTATCAACTCCTTGAAGGAACTCCTGGATAGTCCATTGGAACTGATTTATGAAGATATTGGATATACAAGATCTTGGCTGCAGGTATACTGACTTTTTAAATATTTTGGGTAGTTTTTTGGTTTCTGTTTTATGACTATATCAGACTTCGCTCACGATTTTGCTCGCCTAGGAGTAGTTAATCAAGGTAATAATCAGTGTATGATACTCTCAAGTTTCCTAACTATCTCTATATGTACAAATTTGTACCATAATATGGCTACTTGGGGTCGTGAATGAAGGACAAACAAACTAATAGATAAAAAAGTTTGAGGTCAAGATAGAGTTTTAGTTTACCTGGCTCTTCATGAGAGTCATATGTCTTGGCCTTTAACCGTGTCGCTCGGTTTAAAATTGTATATTTTTATGCTTGCAGAGTCACAATATTATACTCAAGAATAATAAAGCTAAGAAGAACATAATTTAGAAAAACGGTGTTAATACACCGTAGGGTATTCCATACAACTTTGCCACGTAGAAGTACCTATATAACTAATGTTATATAGGTACTTCTACGTGGCAAAGTTGTTACATAAATCAAGTATAAATGCGTGTATCCATAGAGTTACAGCTACAGCCCGATATAAATAGAGTGAACATTTATCCCCAATGCTCAAGCAGTTTATTGAGAAGAAAACTTTTACTTACTCTTGATGGTCATTTACAAAATGAGTGTTCTTTTATTTTATAGTAGGGCCTTATGTGTCGTCAGAAATTACTTCTCATCATTACCATAATAAGTATAGTATAATGGGTGTAAGGTATAGCGTACCGAAAACTGATACCCGTGATTCAGTACATGATACTGAGGCCCATGGCGGTCGAGTTTCCCGGAAAAATTCTAATATTAATGGTTTTTTTTTTATTCAATACGATCTAAATTACTCGGATAGATCTTTAGTCTGTAGAATAAATATTGTTTGAGTGTCGGCATCGGCATGTCAGTGGCCGCATTTCTCCGCAATGGAATACCCTACGACAACACACTGTGCAAATATTTGAAATAAATTATCTTACCTTCAATAATACTAGTTACATAACCAACTATTTATTGGTCATTGTCAGCAGCATGACACTTTATATGTATTTTTGAAAACTTCAGGGAGATCTCTCAGTTATGTTTACTCACGATGTTTTCGTTCTTGCACGTTTTCTTTTTGTTACGTGAAGGAAATCCTTTATCGCGGGGCTCCCTTCATCACTCCCATTGAAGCTCAACTGATTGAAATAGCAATGGTATGTGCTACTCCAGAAACAATTCAGCCTAAGCTCTAAAAAGGAGTGACGCGAATCTACTACAGTGTGATATTGCAACCCTAAATAATTTACTGTAACTACGCAACCAGATACATGACGCATTGTACCTTATAAGTTATAGGTTAACCACCTTAAAGCACTGTCAATATTCTCAATTTCCCCATTCGTACGAACTATCCATTCACATAAAGACTCACATAACTTCGAAAGCATCAAACGTATGTATAAATTGCAGACTCCGTCCTACTACTACAACAAAAGAAACGCCCCGATAGAGGACGCTTTACGTCAAAAGAAAGTATTCAATAAAAAGAAGGACGCACCGTTACTGGAACCTTTAGTTCAGGGCATAAGGATGGTGCAAAAAGGAGGTAATTTTGTCATTTTTATTGAAGGGCTTTTAGCCACCATAGCTTCTGAAACGAAATATTATTTACCTACGCGCTATACTAGTATTTTTCTGAATTTGCAAGAGTTCTCACTGTGTTTCAAATCGTCGTAATGTTGCTCTTTTATCGGATTCATAACATTCCTGATATTCGTTGTCTTAAATTAATATAGCAAATTTAGATTTACCCGAATTAAAAGTGATACCTTTAGTCGAAATAAAAATCATCAAACATTCAGTGTCAGTAGAATATCATGTGATAAGCAGAATTTTTACGACATATAAATCAAAGTCGACGACGGCCAGTTGGCGTAATGGGAGTGTAAGCGACTGCTACGTCGAAGGTCGCGGGTTCGATTCCCGCTCAAGTCAAACATTTGTGTGCATGAACATGGATGTTTGTCTTGGTCTGGGTGTTTTTATGTATAATATGTATGTATGTAAAAAAAAAAGTATATATGTATGTTTATCCATTATCTAGTACCCATAGTACAAGCTCTGCTTAGTTTGGGTCTAGATGGGGTTGTGTGAATGTGAAAAAAAAAGTGTATTATGTTATGTATCGGGTTCGAATCCACGGCGCGCACCAATGACTTTTCGGAGTTATGTGCGTATTGAATTGTTAATTATCGCTTGTCCCGTGCCTCGGAGAGCACGTTAAGGCGTCGGTCCCGGTTGTCATGAAGATGTTTGACAGTCGTTACAGGGCGTCAGTACCTACTAAATAAACTGACTCTAGTCTAAACCATGGAATATCGCTATCCCTTTGGGTTGCGGAGGTCAGACAGGCAGTCGCTCTGTGGAAAAGCTAATATTCAGCCAAATCCGGTTAAACTAGAAAGCGGACCCCAGATCAATACTGGGATAACGCTAAGAGGATGATGACTTAAAAAAGTTTAAATGATCGCCGTGTACAACTGGGGCCAAGTAGTGTGATGTGTAGGTAATATAGACACGAGAATACTCTGTTTGATCCACAAAATGTCGCTTCAAGGCTGGATGTACTTTGTGTATGTTGCTAAAGGCCACCCTCACATTGGCGTCAGCGTCAATGCACCGGCACCTCGGCCGGCAGCGACGACGCCGCGTAGTCGCCGAGGTGCCGCTAAATCCGTCCGCTAAACCGTCTAAATGTGTGTAAAATCCAATGTTTGGAAAAAGGAAGAATGATTATAATTTCCGAATGATTTGATTTTATTACATGACTAGCTGTGCCCGCGACTTCGTTCGCGTAAATGTTGGAATTTAATTAGCATGACATTTATGCTAAGAGTATATATTATTTATAACTTTTATATGTATATTATATACCTAATATATATCTTTAGAGAATTTCTTTATACTTACACAACATTAACTGTTTAACCACCTTCAAATAGAACATACATACATAGACTCACGCCTGTTTCCCGGAGGGGTAGGCAGAGACCATGGAACGCCATTTGCAACGATCCTGACATACCTCTCTTGCTTCATTCACTCCCATCAAGTTTCTCATGCATGCTCTTCTGTTTAGGGTACTTCTGACCTGTCCTTTTTTTAGGATGTCTCCAATCTGATCAGAGAACGTCCGCCTAGGTCTTCCCCTTCGTCCTGTCCCATTAACACTTGCCTTATATATCTTCTTTGTCAGTCTTTCGTCATCCATCCTCTCCATGTGTCCAAACCATCTCAACATGCATGTACAGTTTACCTGTACAAAATGCTTACTCGGCATTTACATCATATGCGCGACACCGTTGCGTCGGTGTAGTACCTATCATTTTATTACGAATAAATCAGTGCACTTACAGCATTCAGCTCGGGCGGTTTCTTTTATCATTCCTGATCGACCCTATATAATTTATATCATTTTTATATCATTATCATATCATTATCATACATGTCAGCAGTATGCGTATATACTACCGACAATGCCTTTCCCGATGCTTGTCACTACATCTTCTTTTACCGCACACCACTCTCGTATCACACAATTCCTTACTCTGTCGGTCATAGACACACCACACATACTTCTCAGTGCTCTCATTTCTACAGCATTTATTTTACTTTCATGACTCTTTTGCCATACCCAACTTTCATTACCATACATAGAACATGTAAATTATTTATACCGATCATGTGAAAAGCAACATGTTCGGATATCGATTCCAGCTGTTTCAAGTGTCTGTCCCTGCGATTTATTTAGAAAATACACCCAGGAGTACGACTATCCAGCCCTGCCGAAAGTAAGATAGCCCCGTTGAGTAATTCAAGAGGTATCTGAATTCAGGGCGCAGTCTCCCGCTCAGAGATTCCCACGTACGTGACGTGAGGAGTGAGAAATTGGGAATAATGAGACACCTGTATAAGAACAGAACACGATCGAACGAAAGAAATCAAAGAAACTTCAACAATCATAAACTCATAAATAACGCCAAATATCCAATCCAAGTATTCCAACGACGATGTAAGCAAATTATCCGAGAACCTGATCAATCCTCGGAGAATCTGAACACTCTCTAGTTATTAGTGTATAATCTATGCTTAACACCACCATTCAGAAAATGACGTCATTTGTCAACGCCATCTATGTTTACATATACAAACCGACCAAGACAGAAAATAATAATTATGGACTAATCGACAATTTATTGAAAAAAGGATCTATAGTCATTGTATATATCATTTAAAATAAATCATAATGAAATGATTATATAACTATTACATAAACATAATAATTTGAAATACATGAGATTGACCGTTTAAATTAAGTGGACATTGGAATAAATTTTGAAACAGAAACTTTTTGTTTATGAAAGTGCCGAATATTATACTCTATTATTTTTTGATAACAGAAATATACCCGACACATAATTATAGTCTTTTTTGCAAGAAACATTTATTTTGCTAGAAAATTATTTGAAAATAGTGATTTCTATCGATCGGTAGGTAAGAAGCCATAAAACACTTTGAAGGTACCTATTTAGAGTAACTATACTTTTACTAACAAACTTATAATGATCATAGATGGCACCATATATATAACTAGTTTTGGATGATCCCGGTTTTGTTTGGGTCTACGTACAAAGGAGAGGTCAAGCTGTACACCGAAAACCACTCAACCGATTGTGATGTAACATATACTATTATATAGGTTTGAGTATCCTTTGTACATGAGTGTAAGTTTTATTGAAATCAATTCCACTATTTTAGAGATCTTTAGCAACATAGGGAAAGAGAGACAGACAGACAGACAGACATAAAATCTAAAAAACATCAAATATTGCTTTTTAACATTTTCCTAGATTTTTTAGCTAATTTTCGTCAAAAAATCTTTAATGTACAGACTTTTTCACCTCTACAGTTTTATTATAGTATAGATATCGTATTTTCAGGTTACGCTTATCACACAGAAGTGAATAGTGCGAATGCTTTGATATCAAGGACCTTCGATCAGGAGGAGCTGTGCGAACTAGGGTCCTTGCAGTCCATGGAGCAAACACCTTTATATCCTGCTGTCCCGAAGAATAGCCCTTACAAGGAATTTTTAACATGGAGGTATGGATAGCACTTGTTGGTTGTATAGCACTCGTTTGAGATTTTGTTTCGAGATTTATAAAAAAAACGAAATGCCATAAAAGACTAGAGCAAAAAAGTGCGTTGAACAAAAGTGTCCCAAATGTCCACCATGGCGGCATCAGCCTGCTAAAAAAGTCCTTGTATTTGCACGTAGTCCTAAGTTACACTTGCCGCAGGTCACTTTGTACCTGCAAATCATTTGTAATTAAGTATCCACTTTTAGAATATGAGTTTAGCAAAGGGAGTTCAATATTCGTTAAAGTTTCTCGTGTTTTGTGTCCCCAAATTAATGATAGCCTGCAGGGTTTTGGGTTACTCTCGATTCGTAGGCTTTGACCTCAATGTGTGAGTTGTCGCTTCAATTAGAATATTATCAGCCGTTCTACATCTGAATGCAAATAATCAATGGTAGCCTTTTAAACGGATTTGTTGAGCAACTATAATTTTGTTGGAATATTATGATGTTGGTTGGTAATGAAGCTTCAATAAAACTTTGTTGTTTTGGTTGATGCGGTTTTCCTAAATAAGTTTAAACTACGTAATACTTTGAGAATAGAAGCACTGATTGTAGAGAGACCGACGGACTGCTATGCAGAGGGCCTCGGGTTCGAATCCACGGCACGCACTAATGACCTTTCGAAGTTATGTGCGTATTAAATTGTTAATTATCGCTTGCTTAACGGTGAAGGAAAACATCGGGAGGAAATCTACATGTCTGAGAGTTCTCCATAATGTTCTCGAAAGACATGTGAAGTCTGCCAACTCGCACTTGGCCAGCGTGATGGACTATGGCCTTATCCTTCTCATAGCGAGAAGATGCCCGTGCCCAGCAGTGGGACAGATTATATACAAGGCTGATGATGATGATGACTAATTCTATGAGTAACTACATCTATGTAAATGTGGTCACAGTTTAATATAAACATTTGAAATTCCATTAGACAGTTTATTTAGTTGCCAAATAACTTGAAATTTTGGCATGAGAACTTAAGCTATTAAATAGGACGTAAAAAATTGATAGAATTTCCAGCGCACTAACTAAACGAAATGCAACCGTACCATAACTTTTCTTTTCTCTAATTAGAGAGTTGGTCTACCTGGCTCATTCATGCCGAATCAACTAAACAACTCAACTAAAAAATTTTGTAGCTCTTTGATTAACCATGTGCGATAGCTACACATCTGAAGCCATCTATCGTACGACGGCGAAGACAATTAACTTTGGCGACATCTAGCGGACACGACGAAACTAAAATCTTATTTTATATCCACAATATCATACAACTTTATGTAAACCGTCGTAGCCTTGACTTCAATTAATCGTTTCACAGTCTAATGCGTCTGCTAGAGCGTGGGTTTGTGTCTTGTATCCAAGCTCGCACTGACTCTCCTGAAGCCAAGTGTGAGGGTAGTTCTCCAAGAGCTCTGGCGCTTGGTGGGGCTGCTCCAGCCTTCATCCTTCTAGCTGGTGGTTACCTGCTGGCAACTCTGATTATGTTGATTGAAAGGTAATGTGCAATAACAAAAACAAAAACCTGTCTCCATGGTCCAGTGGAAGCAGATCGGGATGTCCCGGGTTCAATTCCCGGGTCGAGCAAAAGTGCTACTGAGTTTGTACGAATTTTGAGGCGTCTGCCAATGTGCCGGTAAAGATAATAGGCTCGCCCCCAATTTCGTGTGACCAAAAATGTATAAGGCCTAATGTGGGTGTAGTATTACATCTGCCTACCCCTTAGGAGACAAAGGCGTCATGTTATAAAAAAAATTACCTTATTGGAGCAGTCGAGATTTGTAATAATTGACCTTATGTATGCATATTATGCCAACCCACTGCTGTGTTAAAATGCTAGTGGTATAATAATTTCTTAATTGGTCTTACTGCGTATTATATTGTATATTAAAATGAAATAATACAAACTGTTAAGTTTCATCTGCGTGCTGCATTTTTAAACTCTCTAGTCGTATTTTTTTGTTTCAGATTCGTCTACAAAATGAAAAATAATAATGTAGTATATTAATTCGCTTAGCACGATTGTCAGTAGTCTCCCCGTATATACCAATGTACTCTTTGGTAGTCTCTAGACTGTTCACCTAACTCGTAGTCTTAGTTTGTATTACAACCTCCTCGAATAGAAAACACCGAAGTTTGACACTCGTGAAATCCCAAGATAAGCTACTTGTATATTGTCTTGGAAGCCGTATCAAATTTAATCATCAGTTTTTATAGGTGTTGGGAATAGTTGATCAGATGTACTGCCTTCCTACGCAATTCAGGTGAGCCACCTAAAGAGATTTAAAAGCCAAGATGAGTCAAGCACTATTGACTTGAATATTAAACAATCTTGTTTGGGAACTATACCTGTTTTCAATAATTAATATGTATAGCAAAATCGATCGCTTTGCATGTTTGAGACGATAGTTAAGATATCTTGAAGATATATTTTTGGTTTTTGTCTAATTAATCTGTATAATTGATTTCTAAATCCACTAATCACCAAACTATCGCATTGCTAAACACAAAAAAAATTGTGTGTGGACTGAAATATCTGTTTTATTTGTCTTCCTTCCCTGCGTAAATTGATTTTTCACTATCGTAGAGACAGTTACATATAACTGAGGCCATCTATCGTACGATGGCGAAGTTAACAAACACCGGTGACATCTAGCGCACATCGATGGAACTATCCTAAATTGCGCTATTAAAGTTCTCGCACGCGTTTACTGTAGAGAATATGTATATACAAGTATATATCAGCGTGCGTTGGGCTAGTCTACTAGGTAAGATCATCTAGCTTGATCAAAGGAGCCTCCCTTAAGTTGGAGAAATACTAACACCCGCTTTCCTCCAAAATATTTTGACAATGGTATTTCCTTGTATTAAGGTTTACCAAGCTGGATGATATGCAATCAAATCTTTCTGATAGATTAAAAGTATGTAGCATGAATATACGACAAAAGCTATTGTATTATAAGCTCACATTTATTGCACCATATCAGTTTGAACCACGGCCAAAACTTCGTCCAACAAATTTGTTTCAGGAAAAACAATAACTATACCACTATTTAAGCCCTACAATTACAATTCAGCGATTTGGCACAAACAATATATATTTTTCATACATAATATAACAATTTTTGAACAGCTTGCCTTTTGTATTTCAATCGACGGTCTGGCATCACGCCACGGCTTACAATAGCAATTATTATAAATTCGCTTTTAACAAACTAAACAATATCAATTGAATGACGAAAAGGCCCTCTGATGCAAATTGCTTGCATTGAAACGAAAATGTTCCAGCGAACATTTACATCGTGACGAATTCGACGGAAGCAAAATGTGGGTTTCAGTCCGTTGTGTGTTCCATTTACTAAAGTCCATGTTAGTCGACCAAATTCCAAACAATTCTAACTTTTTTTTATCTATTAAAGAACAATGGCAGAATTAGGTCTGGGTTTGTTGTGGCGACCTTAAACTTCATATGAACAAAACAAATTGTTTTTATTTCTACGATTTCTAATATTTTCACTTTGTCTCGTTAAAGCTGGAGTATTTTATGATGATAAAAAACATTCCAATTGATTACGAATACTTTATTATAGGTAACTTCACGAAAGTTGACCACAAATGGCGGCCGTCGCGCATATATACATTCGTGCACCAATGGCGTTGCTCCATTCTTGACGCATTTAGGGAATGCGTCAAGAACGGAGCCACGCCATTGGCACTCCACCCGCGCCTCACCCCGCACCTCCACGGGGACCTAAAAAATTATTTCTGCGCAGTGGTCATCTTTCGTGAACCGACCTATACTTGATTGTTGCCATAGACAATGGTGTGACAGGAATAGACGTGAGTGCTACATCCGTATCGATGATTAAAAATGTAATCGATACGATCGACCTTTATAGAGTTGGTTTGGTTTAAAATGCAGTTATTTAATATTTAATCAACGTTATATCAATAAGCTAATATTATTGAAGCAAAACAATGTTTAAAACAAATAAAAACGGTACAGCATCGTTTTAATGTTGTATCGATTTCACATAAAATCGATTTAAAATGTGCAGCTCTGCTTTTGTCTTTTGCTGTGACAGTTAGATACTACAAAATACTTCCGCGTTTTGATGTCAATCTGACATTTATGTCATTTGATAATTAAAACGTACCTACCTACATTGTTAAACTTTCATACTATAACTTTCCTTTTACCTACATTGTTCATTCTTAACTAAAAATTCAAACACCGATATCTTCTTTTTCCACCTTTCCTGAGTAAAAATATAATCATTTATAGACTCTGTTACTTACGCCAAATTTTTTGATATATTTTTTATTACTGTACGCTTCAATTTAATTTCAGACATTTTGATGGATGGAGATCTGCCATTGTCCTTTATATACACGAAGCGTACCTATCCGATACAGGCTTAATAATTTGAGCATTTTCGCCCAGTCTATCTTGGTGTTTAGAAATAAAAGTAGTACCTAAGTGACCAAATTGTTGTTGAGGAAATTGAAACACCCTATTTTAATTATATTAAAAAAACGTTGCCACAACGAAGAAAGCCTGCATCTTGGGAAAGATAACAATTATTCAAACTACGGATATAGAGGACAACCAGAATGACACACAAACATATAGATGTCCTATTTAGTTTTCTTACCAATAACAACCCGCGCAGGTGCTATACGTGGAAGAGATTCATAAAGTAATTAAGTAAGCTATATGTGCAGTCAAATAAATAAGACTAGGACATGGCCTACAAATGACTACGGTTTTACTGAGTCATCATTGACATATCGTTATGTTTTATTTTTTTTGTTAAAGAAGACACCTCCGCACTAGGAGTAATTCCTGTGTTGCGGGGGACTTTACAAACAAGCAAGCAATGGACACAATGAACACCCAGACTCGAAACGACAATTTATAGATCACACAAAGTGTTGTCTCGTGTGGGAATCGAACCCACAACACTTGGCGTAGTGTCAAGCAGCGAGGCGGCCACTTAAACCACTACGCCAACCGTGTTTCACGATGGAAGAGCAAGCATGACAATCTATCATAAGACCAGCATCACAATATTTAATGGCACTAACTCACCAAATTAAAAAGATCTTCATAACAACTAGGACCGAGCGGCGGCTGAACGTGCTTATGGGCGCAAATTAATATATTGATTATATTATTACGAAAATGTTAATAATATTTAAGATTGATATTTAAATAACTATTTGTGAACACAGAACTGAGAACTTCACTACTTTACAATATTAGACACTGTATTGGCTGCTTAACTGTTTATAAAGATTGGGTATTTCATTTATCGCTTAATTATTAAGATAACTCCAGAAATACTCAAAGTAAAATCAATTAGTATTAAATAACATGATTCTGACACTTATTATTATTATTTATTTTTAAATTTAATTATTTTATTTCATTTTGTATTAAGTAACATAATTTATAAGAAGCTTAATGTAATCTAATCTAATACAAAAACCTTAAAAACAAATTTAGAAACTGAAAATATTTACATGGTTTAGGCGTCGTAAAATGCCTCCGCATCAATGTCATCGGGTAACGTGGCCAGAAGGCTGGCAGCATTGCCACGCTGGATGGCAATGCTGATTCTCTGAGCAAAGAATAAACCAGCCTTCTGGTCACGTGAGACGTCGATTAACCGTTTCGAAATTTCCCGGAATAGGGAACGAGCGCTCGGACCCCATGAGCCTAGCGTTTCCACCCCAAACGGCTCAAACACGTAATTACTTACTAAATTACTGTATTTGCGCCGTTTGAGGGTTTCCGCAGTTGCAGCAGCAGCGCCAGCATGGCCTCCCGTGCTTGGAACGTGTGATGGCGCGAGGGTGTCTACGCAGGTTGCGTCCCACACCAAAGGCCTACCCATGTTCCAAGGCAACAATGACATACCATCAGGTCTCTTACCGTCGTCGCGTACCAAACCATTTGGTTCAAGTACAGCTGGTACGCCAGACGCGACAAGAGCACGACGGATTATATCATTCAGATGGGCATGACGAGGAATTCTACCAGCGCTTCTGCTGCAAGATAGCCCATGGTGGCCGAGGCTATCGACGTCTTCTCCACAATGACATCGATGCGGAGAAACACACGGAGCACTTAAACGAAGACAAATGGCAATACGGAATGTCTCATTGTCCAACATGGTTCCAGTGTTGGACGATGGTAGTGCCTGAAGCCATAGACCGGATTCCCATTCTCCCACAGCCAGTAAGCGAGCACGCTCTGCAACATTTAAAGAAGTATCCAAAAGATTTTTTCTTACTATGTTACAAAGCGGCGCGTCCCACAGTCTTTGGGAGAATAGGTTGGTAGGCAAATCAGTGCTTGGACAAGCCATTTTCCAGGCGTTTATAGCTTCGGTTTTGCACAACACTTCTGAGTTAACTAGTGTAGGTGATAAAATTTTCCTAGTTAACTCTTCCGTGCTGTGAACCGAAGACAGAAACGCCGGTAAACTAACACTGGAAATTTTGCGAACGCCGAGCCCACCCAAACGTATGGGCAAAGACGCTTGTAGCCAGGCTCGGTCGTCCAAGTCCACATTTAAAATTCTCTTTAAGGTAATTAGGATAATTTGGTCGATTTGTTCTAAAAGTGATTTTTTTTTCCAAAGTTGGGAAGATCTTAAGGCATGTGTGAATTTTGGGACGAAAAGACAATAACGAATAATAGTATAGGCCGAATGAATATTAATTTTGAATAGGCGATCTGAAATTTCACAAAAATTTTGTATCTTTTCGTCTAAGAAAGAACCGAAAGATTCTTCAAATACTGGTGAACCTAGGAGGCGAAGAGAAGTCTTATCAATAATTTTGATGTTTGATGCCAAATTATTAAATTTTGATATTATCGAATGTTTTTTTGTGGAGTCTGTTGTATTTATAAACAATTCACACTTACTAGAATTTAGTTCCAAGCCAATAGATGCGAATTTATTTTTAATAAAAGCTAAATCTTGTAATACAATGTCTGCAGCGCCCCCTAGGGTCCCGTCATCTAAAAACCATGCATTAAATTTAGAATTTATTTGCCGAATAATGGGTTGTATAGCTAAACTAAAAATGACTGGTCCAAGACACTTATTATTATGTTTTCGGTAATAAATAAGATGCTATTATATTTACCTCCTGTGGATAGCGCCATCTGTTGACCGAATGTTGTAAAGCAGCGTTTCGCTATTAAAATAAATTTGTTATTCGTATAAAATAAATCATTTGGTGTTGTGCAAAATTCATTACAATATTAATGTTGGTTTTTGATAATTAATTGTACAGTAATTTCAATTATATGTTGAAAAGGAAGTGACAGTTGTTAAATATTGTGTAATGACGGTTAGTGTATAAAAAGGACTGTAAGTCACATTTTATTTCAGTTCTGTGCTAGAAATCGTCTGAAAATAAAGCAAGTAATATTACGTGAGTGTTTTTATTATAATGGAGTCTGGACACCATAACCCTGGCGTATCGCCGACAGCAGCGGTGAGGATAAACACCCCCTAAGAGACTTCGGGATCTACGGTTGGCGCGAGAGTAAAGGGTCTCTTGGCTTGGCCGCCATTACCAATGATGACCTGAAGCACGGTAATATAATCTAACAGTATTGTAACTCGGCCGTCTTCGTGAGTTATATACCTACCAGACGGGCGGAGCGGCTGCGGGTACTGTAGGTACAGTCCGCCCAGTCTAATGGGTACTCTGCTCGCGGCGCGTAGGTATAACTCGAGTTTCGTGCGTTTGTATGGAGTTACAATACTGTTAGATATTATTACCGTGCCTGAAGACTGATGCGACAAGCGCTTGGAAGCCGTGTTTGGTGCTAGTCAACCCTGATCGGAGACCGCACGGTGTGTCGGAGTTATGGCGAGCACGTCTACACTGCACGTGAGGCCACGTGCGAGCGAGAGCGACTACGACGGGGTGCACGCACCGGGGTGTGCCGTGGTGTGAACGCTGTTCTGCTCAGAGTTCTACCAGAGGTTGCAGATGCGGGTTGTTGATGCACTGACCAGAGGTATTTATCCAGGGCTGATTTTATTAGAGTTTTTGAGAAACATCCTAATTTTATAAATTATGGTGCTTACACGATTACCTACTGTCCCCGTAAGGATTACCAGTTAAACATTATACAGTCAAAATTACGAACGTTACACCCCGAAATGGAACTTATAGGTAACTGTTGTTTATCCACTTTTAGTACATAGCAGTGCTACTGTGCTTAAAGTCATGTTATGCCGTCGGCCCCAGCCGAAGAGCCCCAGCTCTTGTCTGTTTATTAATCGTTAGGCCATGTCGGAAGTTTTCTGTAAAACTTACTTATCTACACAAGAAAGAGAAAATAGCTTTGTTGTTATGTGGTTCTACTAATATAATTATTAGTAAAGAACGGTATAACTGCCCTTTTCAAGTTGAAGCTCTGATATAGATCCATTGTATAAATTGCCTGATTTGCTGTCAGTTTAAATAAGCTAATTGATGTGCTGAATATGAATTCATTTGGTAGTCAATAGGTTACCTCAATAGTAAAACATTAAAGGAATCAAAACATTATTGATAGCCCTTGGTTACACATTACATAAGGCTAACTAACTGCGTTACTTATGGCTAGTGCTCACGGTGAGATTATATGAAACCTTTCTTGATAAATGGCTATCCACCACAAAAATAATTATTTGCATAAAACCAGTAGTTTCACAGATAAGTGCATTCAACAAAACAAACTTCAGTTTTATTATATTAGTACAGATAAATATTCAGAAGGTAGATATAAAAATAAATTTGTGATACACATTTTTAAAGCTAACATCTGTAAAGTTACAAAATAGGTTTTATTAGTTTGTGGACTCTGTGGGTGCCTAGGGAATTCGACATATCTTAATATTTGTCGCTTAATTTTATACCTGTATAGAATGATTTGTTCCGACCATGATAAGTCCTTGCTTAACCCGAACTACTGAAGCTAGTGGACAGTAGATTTCTTTATAGACATATGCACTCACTTAGGTTCTATTATAGTCCTCCTCTAAGCATTTTAGGTTGAAAGTCTTAAGGCAGGTGACTGCTAGTCTTTTATAAATACCAAGCCTTAGTGTTTGGTAAATACACACTTGGTAAATACAATTTAATTTATTTGCAAACTTAGTTGCATCTATATTCAAGATGACAACTAGTGATAAACCAATAAAATTTAGTGCCAACCTTATTGCTTAGCTCTTTTGGGACGCAAGACAGTTAGGAATATGATTATTAGGATAATGATAAGTGGGTTTAAAGAACATAATGTGACAATCCATATTATCTCTTTTCCCATTTAGCAGTATTTATTCTTAGCCAATAAAAGTAATAGTGTCGACTACTCATGCTTTATTTCGAAGTCAGTTGTGATTAGTCCGTTTACAATACATAAAATTAAAGTTGAATTACATAATGAAAGTGTAGACAAATTATAAATAAAAACATTCATTTCGGAAAGAAAGGTCTATTTTTATAAATAAAATGTTGAATTAATTATAAAATACCAACATCTGTCTTTATTAACTTTTATGGTTTATTGTAGTAAAATAAGCTGAGTGGAATCATTTTTAGAAATAAGACGGCACTACCTACTCTTGCTTTGTAATATTGGTAGCTTGTGAATTTCTCTTTTATGGCTCAGATGGCAAACAGTTCAACCATTTCACAGCTTGCACTATGCCTAAAAATATTCAATATTGGATTAAACATGTTCTTACATGAGTAATAATTATTTTCATATTTATCACCAACAGTCAGACTCTTCACGGCTAAACATAGGCCTCTCTTTGTCTTTGCCATTTTGTTTTCCTGTTTGATGTGGATAAAACTTATTTTGAATATATTAAGTTTTAACTGTTTTATCAAAACTGCAAAATATGGGTATCCCGATAATTTTATATTTGATTATCTAAAATGGCACTGTCAGACAGAACCTGAGAAAAATCAATGTCTTTTGTATTTTAACTTATGCGTAAAATATGGGCTCCAACACTGTTGTAACTAAAATAACTATAGACCAATGCACAGGTTGAACATGCCTGATATATAGATATAAATATAGCTTAATAGACCGCACCACTTTGTAAGAGTAGAATTTTATTTCATCTACAGTTACGAGGGTTCATGGAACTAATATTTGGGTGGGAAATGTTGCCCACCACCTGTCTTTTGAGTGTTGCAGGTTGATGATGACATCCAAGCAGATGACCTGACCTTAGTGTGAAGAGAGGATGGACGAGCGGTCCTTTACTGATTGGTATGTATGGATGACGGTGGCCCGCCCTTTTGACGTCGGTGGTTTTGTGGGTGTGTGGGCTGCGCGCACACGTGCCGCATGGGTGCTGTACTGAGCTGGAGTCAAGCATTGTTTGCTAACCTTTGTTGCTGATCAACATCAACAACTGTATGAGCAGCTTGACCGTATGGGCGGAGGATTCGTCACGATACCGATTTACGTGGGGGGGTCCTCTACCTCCTCCACTGTCGTTGTTGGACCTATGTAATTACATTGTATCGATATAACTGATCATGACGAACGATGATGATTATTTTATGTATATGCATTGATGTGTTTCTGAGGCAAATTTTGCATTTGTGTTTGAGTAAAATTTTATTTTTCCTATCCAACATCCTTCCCAAAACGCTGGCTGGCCACCATGCGTATCCTTGATCCTGGTCTTGTTGGCTAGATCCCGTGATGGGTAATGCCGTGTGTTGGCTAGATCCCGTGATGGGTGATGCCGTGTGTTGGCTAGATCCCGTGATGGGTGATGCCGTGTGTTGGCTAGATCCCGTGATGGGTGATGCCGCGTGGGCTAAATCGACCCTATGTGGGTGATGCCGTTTGTGGGCTAGATCCCTATGTGGGTGATGCCGTTTGGGGGCTAGATCCCTATGTGGGTGATGCCTGTGTGCGCTAGATCCCGTAATCGGTGATGCCGTAATCGGCTTAGCCATGGGTGAAGCATTGTTTGTTAGATCCCGTGATGGGTGACGCATGCCACAGGCTAAGATCCTATGACTAGGTGAAGCCTTGTAAAGAACTTTTATTTCATTTATTTATTTATTTATTTATGTAGTACAACTGCTCACTTCACTTACAGTTGCCCAAAACGTGTAGTGAGCCATTACATTTAGATAGGTACATAATATAAGGTAACTTAATTTCTAATAGTTGAAATGACTATGAAGTCATTTGACACGAAAAATACATTTTACATACAATTAAAAACATATACAGTTTGATGACAAATATGTCCACATCCGGATATTTAACAATTATATTATTGAGCAGTGTGAGTGCCTGAGTAGTAGGCGCATTCTCATTCTCATTTCATTCTGTATGATAAACGCTTATTTATGTAATTTTCTATTCATTATGTTTGTTTGCTGTTTATTCTGTAACCGTTACCTAAATAGTCAGCGCGAGGAGCGCGCTGGATCAGAATGGCCGTATGGGCGCAAATTAATATATAATGATTATATTATTACGAAAATGTTAATAATATTTAAGATTGATATTTAAATAACTATTTAGAACTGAGAACTTCACTACTTTACAATATTAGACACTGTATTGGCTGCTTAACTGTTTATAAAGATTGGGTATTTCATTTATCGCTTAATTATTAAGATAACTCCAGAAATACTCAAAGTAAAATCAATTAGTATTAAATAACATGATTCTGACACTTATTATTATGTTTTCGGTAATAAATAAGATGCTATTATATTTACCTCCTGTGGATAGCGCCATCTGTTGACCGAATGTTGTAAAGCAGCGTTTCGCTATTAAAATAAATTTGTTATTCGTATAAAATAAATCATTTGGTGTTGTGCAAAATTCATTACAATATTAATGTTGGTTTTTGATAATTAATTGTACAGTAATTTCAATTATATGTTGAAAAGGAAGTGACAGTTGTTAAATATTGTGTAATGACGGTTAGTGTATAAAAAGGACTGTAAGTCACATTTTATTTCAGTTCTGTGCTAGAAATCGTCTGAAAATAAAGCAAGTAATATTACGTGAGTGTTTTTATTATAATGGAGTCTGGACACCATAACCCTGGCGTATCGCCGACATGCTCTTAGTTTTATGCCTCCGGAATCCCTATACATTAATAAATCCTTTATACAATATCCAATTTCAACACGTAGATAGCTAGCAACACAGAACGTTCCAAACACGAGCTCCTAAAACCAAACTCCACGTTTTAAATCCTAAATAACTCATTACCCGATATCGTATAATCTAGACAGTAACCCGAGCTCTCATTAAGTTACCTAGATAATTGTCGTGTAATTAAGTCATAGTTCACTGTAACTAAGTTTGTGAAGTCTCCGGTAGCAGTTATAGCCTGTTTTGATGAACCATTAACAGAAGTTTATCCGTTGTTAGTTAATCTAAGTCTGTTGTGGAGTAAACAGTTATTGGGTGTGAATTTAGTTGTTGTGAAAATAGCATAATTTCACTAAACTTACCTATTATTATATATTTTTTTGTTAAATATTGGCAAACGAGCAGACGGTACGCCTATTATATATCAGCGATTACCGCTGCTCAAGACACCTGCAACACCAGTGCAGTCATAAGTACGTTGCCGGCACCTGGAATGGGATAAGGAATAGAAACAGTTAGATAAGGAAGATGGTAATGGGGACCACACACTCATTCACCGAACGCAAACGCTGTATGGCCTAATTCCCCGGTCGAACCAGCCCAATTGATTGACGAGTCCTTTGCTGAAATTAGCAAAGGATTTGTAAACAATGGATCATCATCATCAGTCCTATATATAAACTATCCCACTGCTGGGAACGGGCGTCTTCTCACTATGAGAAGGGTAAACCCATAGTCCACCACGCTGCTGGCCTAGTGCGGGTTGGCAGACTTCACATGTCTTTCGAGAACATTATGGAGAACTCTCAGACATGCAGGTTTCCTCAAGATGTTTTCCTTCACCGTTTAGCAAGCGATAATTAACCATATAATACGCACATAACTCTGAAAAGTCATTGGTGCGCGCCGTGGGTTCGAACCTGGACCCTCTGCGTAGCAGTCTGTCAGCCTCTCCACTAGGCTATCGCTGCTTTTTTATACAAACAATGGATGCAACTACACAGGAATTCATCGAGTCACAAGGTTAAACGCGCCCGTAGTCGTTGAACCCTGGTATCATATTTGAATCTTTTAAAAAGACAATTCCCGCAGTAGGAATATGTATATCCTGTGTGGCGGAGAACTTTACAACTTTCTATCTACAGACGCAAAGTACACCGAGACGCGAAACAACAATTGTTGAATCAGATAAAGTGCTGTTGTGTGGGAATCGAACCAACAACACGCGACACAGTGTCAAGCGGCAAGGCGATCGCTTCAACTACTACTCCATCCGTGCAGCTCGATAATTGAAACATTATATTATTATCAGTTGCTGACTATCTGCATTATAAATAATATGTACAAGGAAACTTTCAACTTCTCAATCTCAATCAGCCTATCGCAGTCCACTGCTGGACATAGGCCTCTCCCAACACGCGCCACAGTACACGGTCCTCAGCCTTCCGCATCCAGTCTGTCCCAGCCACCCTTTTCAGGTCGTCGGTCCACCTAGCGGGGGGGCCGCCCTTTTCTTTTTTTTTTTACGTGGAGAAACTCTTTTGCGAGTGCCTCTCCGCGGGGCGGGCAGAGAGGGTATGTCGGACTCCCCGGGATGGAAGACAGGTTTACCGACTAAAACCACCACGATAGCCGCCTCAGCGCTCAAGAGAATGGGACACAGGGAACGCGGGTATGCTGGTCCTGGGTCCCTTTACGCTTGTCCCGTATTAGGGCTCAGTCTCTGGGAGGGCTAGGTTGGTAGTGTCCTCCCTTCGTTACCTCGTACTGTGCAAGTATAGTGGTCCCTCGGCTATCCGGGACCGTTGTCTTCTCGGGGTCGTTTTCGGTCGGGCAGCCAGATTGTCATCTCTGATTGCCCACGGCCCGGCCCCAAGGAGGAGTCGGGCTAGCGGCTATTGCCACCGCCACGACGCCGCCTGCGTCTGCGAGCGGGATCGGCTCTCTCATGATCCCGCTCGGCGGCCTCCTTCTGGAGCATTACCGCTTCACAGAAGGAGACCACAGCGTCCCACCTTATGTCTTCCGCCAGCATGGCCTGGATGACGGCCGGCGGAGAAAGATCCCCTCCGATAATAGAGACCAAGACTTGCCGCTCGGATTCCCATGCAGGGCACTCAGAGAGCGTATGCTGGGCAGAGTCCAGGTCACTATCGCAGTGGTGGCATGCCGTCGTCTCCTCGCGTCCGATTCGGATCAAATACTCACCGAAACATCCATGTCCGGTGAGTATCTGAGTCAACCTAAATTTGACGCAGCCGCTTCTCCTCTCCATCCAGGCTTCGAAGGCAGGGAGTATTGCGCCAACGATGCGCTGGCGCATGCACCGCGGCTCTAAGAGTCGCGTGCGCCAATTAATCAGCGCGCGCTGACGCACATTCCTCCGGAACTCCCCGAGCGTCTGGCTCGGCTCCTCCTCCGTTCCGCCTTCCTGGCGGAATCGAGTCTCACGGAAAACTAGTGCGTCCACGTCCGCCAGGATATCGAACGGTGGGAGCCGCGCCAGAAGCGTGGCCGCCTCAAAAGAAATCGTGCGATAGCCGCGCGCAACCCTAATGGCTGCCACTCGCTGCAGGCTATTAAGGATAGCTCTGCAGCGGGAGGCGCTCGTCAGGCGGTCAGACCAGACGGGCGCCCCATAGAGGGCCATGGAACGCACGACTCCACAGTAGAGGCGGCGGACCTCTTCTCTGGGACCCCCGAGGTTCGGGAGCAGCCTTTGCAGTGCCCCTGCAACCCGACGCACTCGGGGGGCTAAACGCACGAAGTGCTCCTCGAAGCGCCATCGACTGTCGAGGGTGAGGCCCAAGTACTTCATGTATCGCCCCACCTGTACGACTGCATCACCTATTCTTATCGAGGAGCTGGGTGGTTCCATGCCCTGACGCAGGCCGTGGAACCATAGCACCTCGGTCTTGTGCGGTGCTATCCGCAGGCCCAGTCGGCCGATGGCAGCGACGACGCAGCACACACCCAATTCCGCGAGCCGCAGGGTTTCAGCGAAGTTAGCCCCCCGTGTCAGTACTAATGTGTCATCAGCGTAACAGACTACACTGACCCCGGGGGGGAGACCAATCCGCAGGACCGCGTCATACGCGAGGTTCCAAAGAAGTGGTCCGGGAACGGACCCATGTGGAACCCCGCAGAATATCTGCCTCTTGACTAAGGCACCATCCCGACTCCTGTAGCTAACGAAACGATTACTTAGATAGGCCCCGACAATCCTTCGCAGGTAGGAAGGCACGTTGTGATGGAGTAGTGCCTCCCTAATTGCTTTCCACGGGAGGGAGTTGAAAGCGTTGACGATATCTAGGCTCACCGCCAACGCCACTCCACCCTCCCGGACAGTTGACTCCGACATGGAGCAGACGCGCTTAATAGCGTCCAATGTCGAACGGCCTTGCCGGAAGCCAAACTGATTGTCACTCAGGTCGGGACCTACACCACTTAGATGGTCATTGAGGCGGGCAGCGATGACGCGCTCAAAAAGTTTGCCACAGTCGGGTCTTCACTCAACCCCCTAGAGGGTTGGCGGAGGCTGGTACAGGGCCTGTGCCCTTCTCCAGCGGTCTCTGGTCGCTGCCCCTTCAATAAAGGGCAGGTAGTTGGGGCGGGCTGTATGCCCTACAGTGTCGTCGTCATCGATTGTTGTGTTTCACAGGGCCGAAAAAGAAAAAGTTTGCCTACCTCGTCCAGCAAGCAGATGGGACGGAATGCCGAGACAGACTCTGCGGTCCTGCCTTCCTTCAGTATTAGGACAAGATTGGTCTCCTTCCAGCTGGTGGGGAACACTCCAGTACGGAGGCAACTGGTGAACAGCCGCCTCATCGTGTCACCCAAAACCGCGAGCGCCAACACCCAAGCCTTGCCCGGGATACCATGCGGACCTGGGGCGGTGTTGCGAGTAGTGAGCCGTCGCACGGCTCGGTCTAACTCTCCTTCTGACACCGCAAACTGGTCGTCCCATATCTGGTCCGACGGTAACGGAAGCCTCGGAGAACTATCTTGGACCGTCGGGAATAGGGTTTCAACCACCCCTCTTACAAATTCCGGGTCCAGGGTTTGTGTTAGAGGAGGGACCCAGGGTCTGAGCTTCCCCATGACTATCTTATAGGGGCGCCCCCATGGGTCCCTGTCGAGTCCTTCGATAAGCTCGGTCCAGCGCTTTTGCGGCGGCTCGGTAGGCTTGGTGCGCTCCAGCAATTTCCTCATCTATGGCTCGCCTCCTTCTCCGGGTTCGCTGGTGGCGGCGGCGGGCTGCGACGTACTCTGCACGAAGCCGGTCGATGTCGGCCGACCACCAGTACAGGGATCACTTTCTTTTCGGGTTGGCACGAGGCATTGATACGTCACAAATCGCTGCCATTGTGCTCCGAAACCAGTTCGCCTGTGACTCAGGATCTAGTGGGTTCTCTGTGTCCTCCGACCATTCTGTGATGTGGGCAGCAGCCAGAAGTAAATCGGAGTTCAGCTGGCGCAGAGACCAGCGGCATGGTGCACCGGCAGTGGTGGGCGTGGGACTACTGTGAGGGTGGCGGAAGGCAACGCTAAAGAAAATGTGCCGGTGGTCTGACAGCGTGGCCACTTCCGCCGCCACACGCCAACCCGACACCAGGCACGCAGCCGAGGGATTCACCCATGACAGGTCTATGACCGACTCCCCTTGCCACCGCACACAGGTGCTGATTGAGCCTCGGTTAAGGACCCGGAGATCCAGCGCTGAAGCCCATTCTAATATAGTCTCCCCTCGGATATCGTTCCGAGCGTCGCCCACTCACTAGAGTGTGCGTTGAAATCCCCTAAGACGAGTATTGGACGGGACTGATACTGTCGGATACAGCTAGCCAACCGGCCCAGATAAGATTCGAACGCGGCAAGGCCGCTATTAGGGGAGACGTAGCAGCCCACCACCACTGCTGGTCCCCACTCGACGGCGACGTATCCCGTTTCCCTTCGCAGGAGGGTACAATGGGGGTTTCTATTCCCCCCAGCCCAATAAATAGCAGCGGAGCCCCCTTCCGCCCCGAACCACCTAGGATGATCCGGAACGGATCGAGACGAACGCTCCGCGAGAGTTTGGAGAAGTAGAGACTCCGTGGCAGTGGTTCGGGTTCCCCTGGAGGATTATTTGGGGCGGAAAGAATTTTAGGCCTCCATTGAATCCTCCGCGGGGCCGGAGCCCGACTCAATACTTACCCGCTGGGCTGGACTGGACGCTAATGCGGGTGCAGCTCGACTTTTGTTACCCGTCTTTGGAGAGTTACAGTTTTTGCTACCCAGACGGTGATTAGCCGGCCGGCCTAGGTCGGTGCATACCGGACACGAAGGAGCACGCTCTGTGCAGCTGCGAGCCTTATGGCCAGGTTGCCCACAGGCGTAGCACAGCGTGCTTCTATCTTTGTCGCACTTGCAGTTAGCCCGCACATGCCCTCTTTCCAGACAGCGAAAACACTGCAGTGGACGGGTTTCTAGAGGCTGGACCCTGACGACCATCCAGCCTATCCGCAGTTTTTTGGCTGCCGCCAGTTTTCGCGCAGCCGAGAGGGGGCAACGGACCCACACTGTTCCCAGACCGGCTGCGGAAAAGCGGATCTCATTCGCGTCGGTGGAGTCGTCTATGTCGCGCAGTCTAAGCTCACCCATTTTTATTGGGCGCGCCACGGTCGCACCCGTGTCAGCGAGAGCTTCTCTAAGGCATTTGGCCAGAGTCTCCGCCTTCTCGGAGCTCTCGGAGCCAGGGATCCTCAGGAGTAGACCTCCGGTAATGGCCTCTTCGGGCGAAGGCCCTCGGTAATACCGATGTCAGCAAGGGCCAC
This sequence comes from Euclidia mi, assembly GCA_944739405.2. NCBI lineage: Eukaryota > Metazoa > Arthropoda > Insecta > Lepidoptera > Erebidae > Euclidia > Euclidia mi. Next base: position 117,791,995 of record OX123182.2, read on the forward strand.
CCTTGTCTTAGCCAGCCTCATTACTTCTGCTAGTGTGGTCCCAGAGTTTGGGGGCAGGGTAACGGTGACGGCCGAGGTGGAAGGGGGCCGTGGGAGCACCGCCTTCTTCCGAGCTGCGGTTGACTTCACCGGTTTAGCCTTCGCCTTGCGGCCTACGACGGTTGTCCAGGCATGGTTCGCTGTGGTTGTGGGTTGCGAGGCTGGCGCGGCCAAGATCGAAGGCGTCACTGCCGCGGGCGCCTGCCCTGTAGAAGGAGCCAAAAGGAGTAGGTAGTCAGTGCCCGCCCTAGCAGAAAGAGATGGCGGCGCAGCCGTTGTCTGTTTTGCCTTCTTCTTACTACGCTTCCTCGCGTTAGATGTTGAGGGCGTGCAGGTCTCCATTGTGAGAGTTTGCAGAAAAGGCAGAGGGATTACCCTCCGGGAAAGGAGTTGGGCCCTTAGCTCTGCAAACTTCTGATCCATTTGAGCCACTACTTGAGCCGAAATTTGGGCCACTATTTTGCTATAGGGAAATGGCGCGTTGGTATTTTCGTCCCGCCCACTCATAGGGGCTGCAGTGGAGGAGTCATTCGGCGTCGGCGTTGATGGTGGCATCGGCGCTGGCCGTGGCATCGGCGCTGCAGCGCCCAAAGTTGCCTTGCTCCTAGGCGAAGGTGCGCCCGGTGTGCTCTGGCGAAGCTGCGCCAGTTCAGCGGCCATGGAGCTCTCCAAGGAGGCCACACGAGATCGGAGCTTTGAGTTATCCTGCTCTAAGCGATCTACGTCTGGGTCTCTTCTGCCGTGAAGGTCCGTTACGGCCGCTTGAATTTTCCGAGCCGCTACTCTAAGGGTGTGCGCAAATTCCCCATTCAGATTGCGGCTCTGATCCGCCACCTTCTCGACGTCACCTAGCGACTCCAGTGCCATGGCGCCCACAGCCGCCGCCGGTTGCTGCCTCATGTCGGCTAGCAGCTCCTCCACGCAGGGCAGTCTTGATTTAGACTTAGAAGTCGTCGTACGCACTGTGGGGTTTAAAATAGCCTCTGGGTCCTGCGACGGCCGGTTGTCAGCCTCCGATCTCTTCGCGCGAACCGCACGAGTTTCGTCTTCAGCTGCGCTTCAGACGATAAAGATGCAATGGACATGGCCGAGCTATCGCTTTCGACGTCTGAGGCCCTTTCGCGCGACGTTTCCGCGTTTGGGGTAACCGGGCGAGAAAATACCCGCTGGGTCGAGCGAGTTCGGCCGATGTCTTTAGCATGTAGGGAAGTTCTTGCTTCCCGTGTGGGTAGGGGTGAGGTCCGTCCTCTCGACATAGGACGAACACCCTCGGTATTTTCGGTGTCAATAGAGCGTGACACGTCGCTGTTCTGATGCGGGTTGCACCCCCCAGAATACGAGGGGCAGACGGAGTTCAGGGACTCCGTGAGGGATTCTCCGGACGCGGAGCGCCCGGTACCCTCCTGGGGTAATAAACTGTTTTTTTCCGACATCATATAGGTTTTTGTGGCCCTCGCGGCTGGGTTCCCCCCAACCATACAGCTCCTCGCCAGGCCTGAACTTGAGCTTAGGGTAATTTTTATAGAGGTTTTCTTCCTCACGACTGTAGGGTCCCCGGTCCTGTCAATTCAGGATTACGGGTTGGGCCGGACGGGGGCCTACACTAGACCGATCCGCCCGCCCCATCAGAGAGTCGACGGACAATGTCTCATCCCGTGTCTCCTCTAAGGCAGAGGAGTACCGGGAGAACTCAATTGGTGGCCTTAAGCGGCCACGCCCGTAAGCGTAATTATCCTGCTGTCAACAACAGGGTAATTTGACTACCTCCCTACCAGAGCCACGGTTGCCACGCCAGTAATTTAGAATCGTGTGTCCGCTCCCCACGTGATCAGTTGGTCGAATCGGACGTGTGGTTGGATTTTAAGGGGCAGCGGGGGGCCGCCCTACCTTACGCTTACCTAGTCGTGGGCTCCACTCTAGGACACGCTTGCTCCATCGGCTACTAGTCCTTCTACAAATATGGCCAGCCCACTGCCACTTGAGCTTTCTAATTCTGTGTCTAATTATTTTAACTTACATTACGTAAATTTGACTGTAACGGGTTCTTGCTCTAGAATTTCCTCAACATAAAATCTTAAGCCCCCACAAAATATGATTTTTATAACCATCCTGTACCTTCCTGTGTCTTGAGAGGAGTAAAACCGTCATGCGAATAAAATACTCCTTCTAAGTCACCTGTATAAAGCTGAGACCTGAACGTCATACAAATTATTACTACTGCCTGGAGATTTCCCTCGAGATCCAAAAGGTCGCAAATTGTACAGTAATAGAATTACTGCAATGTATTGAAACTTTGACCTATACCTGTGCTTAGAAGGGTGGAAGTAATTTTCGTGTAATTGTACTGTTTTGGTAACAATAAACAATGTTCTTCTTAATATTGTACAAACCCGACGAGCTGATTGTAGCCGTTATTATGAACAAACTTTTCTTCTGGGACCTAGCTAAAATCGTGACAAAATCTGCTGTTCCATACTAAATTGAACTTAGCCTCGGCAAAATGTGTGTATAATAAATTAAAACAATGGTCAAGTCATCACAAGAACATTATTACTAAGTAGAAGCCGAACTCATTACCTTCGGTATGGCAATCAGTAAAGGATCACAAGACCATCTGGCCAGATAAAGTAATACATTTATTTTTATACATAAGAAAAGAAACATGTCTTTAAAATAAAACACAAGCGCACATACAACCTGGAAAATCTTTAGTAAAACTGGACCCTTAAAACTTATTTTAGCTATATTCATGTAACATAACTTATCTTATTATATTTCACAACATTTACTTACCAAACTTTGCAATCCCAATACATCAAAGTAATTATTATTTACGGTGTGTGTACAGTCAACAGCTAAAGTAGAAGATCAAAATCAGATATTCAATACTAATGAACGGAGTTCGCGTCAGAACTATGTGGCGTCGAAGTGATTCAAAAGTATGTGATTGTAAATTAAACCAATCATTTACTACTAGTACAGCTGCCATATATTCGTGATCAGTTGACTCCAAAAGTTATAAACTCAATTCACATCAGAACTAAGAAGTGTAAAAAAGTTCAAAAAGATTTTAAAATCAAAAATATTAATGATGAAACTGAGGCCACGTAATTCTGAGGCAAATAATTTATCCATGCTTATTTTTGAACTACCCCAGTAATTTAATTTGTTATGTTTTACGGAAAAACAGCTGAATTGGATAAAAAATTGCATATTTAATATAATTTTTAGACTTTATTATTTATATTCTTTTTTAGACTCACGCCTTTATTCCTGCAGGGGTAGGCAGAGGTGTAATATAACAATCACATTTAGACATGAATTTTTAGGTCCCACGTAATAGGTGGCGAGCCTATTACCGCTACCGGGCACATCACCAGACTCCGTGCTGCTGAGAATTTGGAAAAACCCAGTATTGCATTTATGTCAATGTTCAAAAGTAGCTGATGCGATACAAAATTATAACTCAATGATTGCTTTTGCCTAGTCGGCTACAATATATGTATCTGTCACAGTACACAGTGTACCTATCTGTCACAGACTAATTACGTTTTGTTTCTTTTTTATGTTTTACTTTTTCTGTGTATGTGACAAATAAATAGTTTTTATAGGTTTGTATTAAAACCGGAAGGTAGTTTGATAATTTTATCTTTAGGGCGCTTTTGTCACACTGGTAGCAAGAGTTCTGTTGGAATAGTGCAAAAATCCAAGTATCGAAACTCTTTAATGTCAATCTGTAATTCGGATAGAAACTTTTAAACACTTGCGTTGCATGTTTAAGAATATATATATAGACGGGAATTAACGCGAACAACCGTCTCGAAACGTCAAGCAAAATAAGGTATGTAAATACTAGAGATGGGCCGAGTACTCGGTTGATACTCGGTACTCGGCGTACTCGGCGGGTTTTTTTGATACTCGTACTCGGCCGAATAACTCGGCTTGAATGCCGAGTATACCTTGTTTAAGAAAAGCAATATATTTAGGTAGATATAATTAAAACAACGGTGTTAATCAAAAAGTATTTATAACTATTTTAAGAAGTCTTTGACAATCTCAATTAATAAAATTAAAATTATTTGCTGAAAAGGGTTTGCTGTATTTTCATTGCATTCGATTGCGACGACCAAGTTGATGCTACTTGCTCAAGATTTTGATATATTTCCTGCAAAGTTTCATTTTCCAAATCTTTAAACTCTTCTGTGTGTTTTATTTTAACGTGGTTTAACATTGCTTTCGTAGAAGCCTTTCGTCCAACACAACTACGCACTATTACAGAATTGCATAAAGTACATTTTACTTTTGCTTTATCTTCTACAATCTCGTCGTAAAACGCCCAAATTCGGGATCTTTTACGTGAAGCCATTATGTCAGCAGTCACTGATCAGGTCCTACTCACAGTCAATCGTTAATTAACAAACTTTTTCAATTATTTATCTACTATGACGCGCAACGTGAAGTATTTGTTTGCAAACTATCAAGCGACTGGTAGTTGACAGGCGCCGGTGGGGTGAGGGGTGTATTAACGCGAGTCAGCCCTCTCAATTAATTCCCGTCTATATATATATTCTTGTAATTCGGATGTCATGTACAATATATAAATTTGAATTTAGAATTGTATTCTATTGATGAATTTTACTGATCACGAGTATATGGTAGCTGTACTAGTAGTAAATTATTGGTATAATTTACAATCACATACTTTTGAATCACTTCGATGCCACATAGTTCTGACGCGAACTCCGTTCATTAGTATTGAATGTCTGATTTTGATCATCTACTTTTGCTGTTGACTGTACATCTTACCGTATTTTACGTAAAGCCCGTACACAACGCCAATGCTTGTAAGTTTACTTAAAGATTACTGCGCCAGTTTCGCATTACACAAATTAATACTTATTTGAATTTTTCATGAAACACTTTGCAAAAGAAGTTAAAGAGTATTTCAAGATTGTGACGATCTCACTGTGAACGTAAAAAATAGAAAGATCTTGGTGAAAATAAAGCAATTTGGAGCAACTATTTTTTGTAAATATGCCTTCATTCCTTGTAATCCATGGATAGATTAAATATTAGGCTACCAGCCGTTAGCTCGATAAATGGGCTATCCAACAGAAAAATTATTATTCAAATCGGCCCAGTAGTTCCTGAGATTATTGCGTTCAACCAAACAAACAAACTCTTTAGCATTATTTTATTACTATAGATCTAAAATACATAACTATGCTTTTCAGTTATATGGTTGCCATTGTAAAAGCTCTGAATAGTTTGGAATCAGACCGATTTGGGCTAGGATAATATTATATTTAAATCATACAATCCAGCAATAAGATTACCCAACACAAATAAAATCCTTAAAACGACATACAATAATAACACATATTAAACCTGAGATGGTTCTATTTATGTAGCATAAAATGCTAGTCAGATATTATCATATTGCTCATCATTATTACTAGTCTATGACTTTGACAAAAATTTTAATGTAAAGCTTATTATACAATATTTTCACAACACAGCGTCATCATAAATATAATATAATTTTACTATCCATTTTGCGAGTGCACATCATACGAAACGACTTCATCCATATTCAATGAAATATATCTGAGTAAATAACTTGCTTAGAATATTGCAAGTGCAACCATGTTTATATTGTTTCCGCAGTTACCACCTGCGTATGTATTTTTATTGAGTGGTCAGTAGGTCCCTAATACTCATTACTGGGTGACTAACTATACCAGCAGTAACGACTGTATAATTGGTAGAGCCAGACTTAAAATGCCTCGAAAGCTATCTATTGAAAGCAATCCAAGAGACAATACAAACTCATAATTGTAATCTTTCGGTTACTCGATTTTTCGATATTAATTCGGATAAAACAATAATTGTAAAAAATAGATCGACCAACTATTAAATAATGTCATGCTTAAATGTAGCAGCTTATGCAAAGAAGTGCTATCTTCTTATAGAATGTACTTCTATGTATGACTTTTGCGTCAATTTCGGTGGATGAAATCGCCGATTACCCAAAAACCCCTCCTCTGCCGTCACCATTAGTTTGTCTCCCTTATTTTCTTCTTTCGGATGAGCTGTGGCTTCTATGAATGTGTTCTTTGTTGTTTTGTAACTGTGAAACAACATAGCCACGTCAAAAAAGCCATCGGATGGAAAACTATTTAACTCATTAGTAGAGACCTACGCTGGGACATTTCTGCCGTGGGAATTTCGAGCAATTCCTTCATACTGCACACCTACGGTCCCCAAGGAACGTACAGGCCATGTTGCGCCCAGTAAATTCGGCTGTGCTTTGTCTGTCAGTCAGTCAGTAACGCAAGAGTTTGATATATCTAGATTTATAGTACTCTGTAATATGATATGTCTGTATTTTTTGTATTTTACTCATCACTTTCCGTTGGCTTTATCTGTAAAACTTGAACTTCAATAGACATCATCAGTGCTACAGCTGTATGTCACTGTGGATGAAATTGCATGATGCCGTATATATGTGATCGACCTCTATCATAAAATATAAAATATTGCACCCTCTCTGGAGATTGCAGTGGATATTATTATACTCAAGAATTACTCGACGTGTTGGTGTCAACAATTCTAAGCAAATTATGTTTTTGAAATGCAGAGACATAAATGTAATTTTAGACCATTAATAATTGTTTCATGCAAAGTTGCAACCATTATAATAAAGATTTAGGCCGAGCGCATACATAAAACTGTTGCATCGACTAAACTGTTTCGTCGAGTTTTGTACTTTTCGTGATTTCTACTCAACCAAACAAGTTTAGTTGATGGAAGTGCGTAGACAATCGATTTTTTTATGTCCTCAAAGGGACCAGTCTTTATTCAGCAACGGTCGAGTCAAGGTGTTTACAAACAATGTCATACGAGTAGGTCCCACGTAATAGGGGGCGAGCCTATTGCTGTACCGGGCACATTACCAGACTCCGTGCTGCTACTGAGAATTTCCTAACGGAAAAATACTATAACACTTTGCCATACGAAGAAAACCAAACCTGACGACATCTAACGGACGCAGGTGGAACCATCCCAAATCGCGCTATTAAAGTTCTCACACACGATTACCAAATAGTCATACAACTTCTTAAGTACGTCCGCCGGACTGCAGTCTACCACGATTACTTTGTCTTATTCCTAGACTGCCTCCGTGGTTCAGTGGCCTACCAATAGTGAAAGAACCTCTTAATATTTGTGGAATTGAGTTCTACTTTCCAAAAGCAAGTCCTTTTAAAAGCTTATAATACACAATACCTACTCTTAGTATTATGTTCTCATAAAAAAAATAATGTACTAATTTTACGACAATTTTCTAACTGTATACGAAAGTTATTACGCTTAAGTGGTTGTAGAAAAACAAACTTGAATAAAAAGGGAAATATTTTAATTAAAAAATAGAAAAATAATCTAAAGTTGTTTCAAAGAGGGATTATGTATTTTCGAGAGAAAATCTCTGTAGATGTTCTGTGTTTGCTTGTTTGTCTTGGTCTTATAAAATTTTGTTCGTGTTTTGACGATCCGCTTGCATTTTATTTTTCTTATTTGTGGTGGAAGCTTTTTTACAGCAGTAATAGCCTAGCATTCCGTGTGGTGACGGATTACGAATACGGAATGACACCACCCCATATCATCGCATGGGTGTCGTAAGAGCCGACAGAGGGGGCATATTATGCAGAAAACAGCACTGTAAGAGAAGGAAAACTTGATACAAACCCTATACCAACCCGTTTGGCCAGCGTGGTATAGTAGGCCAATTCCTCCTTTCAAAGGAGAGGCCTAGTCCAGCATTGGACTGATAAAGGCTGATGATGATGATGTCTCTTGTCCCTCGGCCGCCATCTTAGAAAGAGTGCAGATGCAGATACTTTTTCTTGATTAGGTATCTGGTAAACTATTGGCCGCACAAAGAATATGTGAACGAGATTTTTGTTGCAAATTAAATTCTCTACAACTTTAGTTATGAAACTTTAATCATAATGCAAATATATAAAACATATATTTTTAGATAATGATCTATAGAGGTCCCATGCATCCATGGATACTTATTCATGGGAATCATGGGTGCATAGGTACCATGCGTGCCATGTTCCAAATACCTACTTATTTGGAATACAACACGCGCGCATTCTTAATTGCGGCTTAAAAGATGTGTCTACCTAAAGAAAAATCTATGTTTGTCAACGCAATTTTCGGAAAAAAAAAATACTGCAGCATTCAGGTATGTTTCTTTTGTTTCCGATTGTTCAAAGGCCTATGGATAACCTTCTTAAATATTTTTGATATGACTGGAATCAATGCTATACGTCTGTAACGAGTCATACTATGTTTATCATGTTTCTTAAAGAGCCGTTTTATTATGGTCCTTTTTAATTCCGTGGGAACTACTCCCTGCATAAAAGCGAAAATTATGTGGCTCATTGGATTTGATATTTTATTAGACACGGTTTTCAATATCCTAGTTGATACACCATCGTATCCAGTACTGTTTGTAGGCCTTAGTTTAATATTGTGTATGTTCCGGTTAAAATATCTGCCAGTATTGTCAGGTGAGGTGCATTCATCATAAAATACTACTTGTATATTAATTATATTATATAAAGTCTGGCAATAACAGTTTTCTACACGAGTATACATGCGCGGTAATTCGCAAAGGCTAGCTTCAGACCCGCCATGACTCGTCGGCCGTAGTGTACGACATCACAACCTTTACTTTTTATTTCTGACTGTGTATTCATTGTTTATCCGTTTGTACTTTTTGGAACTACTTAAGTCATCCTACACAAACTCCTGTACGTTCCCATTCTGAAGGATAAAGGAGTTTTTTAAAGAGCAATCAAATAGAGGCTATATTAATATCCCAGAAACTTTGGGCAGCAGCGCGATAATCGAAAATATTGTCAGTATCACAGTATGGATTACTCTCAGGTAAACAGATTTCCTCATAACATTTTTCTTTACTAAACAATACTTACAATTTTATAGTGTCTTTATAAGTCAGTAGAACGTCCCATGCTGTGGGTTTGTATTCAAAACCTCTGCTTAGAAGTGTGACAATCTCTTGCTATTTCAGAGGCTATCGCTGCTCCCAAATTAAATGCTTTTAATTTGCGAGCAGTATATTTTTGAAAAATGTAACGTCTGTTCCACATTAATTACTATCCCTTTACACCAAAGAAGTACTGCTTGTAATTATCTTAATCGACATAGTTTTCATAGTTCGAAAACTAATACTACCAAAACAAATATATCTTTCCTACAATATATATGTACGATGTTTCATCTATCGAAACATATAGACATAAATCATCACGATAAATTATCAATATTAAACAAGAAACCAAAAGTGTTTGACCCTCGCGTTTACTAATCTCCAAGAAAGAACCGTTTGTATCGACCTTTTAAGGGTGGTATCAGTGAAAGCGGGTCTGATTAGGATCATTTTTTTGGCATTTTAGTTTCCGCCAGTTGTGATCACAAATCAAAAGGCTAGTGGTAAAGGAAATAGTGTAAGGATAGAGCACCCTTATTACAAACGTCAATATTAGGCTGCATCCGTGGTCCAGTGGATAGCGTATGCGTCTGCTAATCGGGAGGTTCGATTCCCAGTTCGGGCAAAAGTGTTGTTGAGTTTTGCCGAATTCTTAGAAGCAGTACGGCATCTGGCAAAGTGCCCGGTAACGGCAACATGCTTGCCCTCCCTATTATGTGGGACCTAAAAATACATGAGCGAAATGTGGGTGTAATTTTCCTCTGCCTACCCAATTGGGGATATAGATGTGACGCTACAAAAATATTAGTATTAGTTAATTATTTCTAATATTATTCTTATTTACTTTAATAATTTAAAATATATTTATCATTTAAAATGTTGGTACAAGTAATAAACTATGTAATAAAAAATTGGGCAAGTGCGAGTCGGACTCGCGCACGAAGGGTTCCGTACCATCATCTATAAAAGAAAATCACGTTTGTTGTATGTATACCTACTTAAATATTTTTTAAGTTTCTACCTGTTTATTAAGATCGAGTAACAAATTGCTTAAAAATTACGTTTGTTGTATGTGAGCTCCCCTTTATTATTAACTTTTTTTTATTTAATGATTTATTTTGAAAGGTAATAGACAACTTCATAGTCTGTGAAATTTTGAGCAAAAAATACGAATAAAAACACGTTTATTGTATGTTTTTTTATTTTAAATTTTTAGTATTTGTTGTTATAACCATAATACATAATTTGTGAAAATTTCAGCTTTCTAGCTATCATGGTTTATGAGGTACAGCCTGGTGACAGACAGACAGACAGACCGAGAGACAGACAGACAGCGGCGGTTTAGTAATAGGGTCCCGTTTTTTACCTTTTAGGTACGGAACCCTAAAAATGTGCGCTATCACTAAAACCCTATAACATTAGCAATACATATTATAAAAACAGTACATTATATGTATGTACCTGACCTGTGTAATTCCCGAGGCAAAATTTTGGACCTTTACTGAACATATATATATTGCTCTTCACGAAATCCTTTTCAATCTTTAAATCTTCACCTAAGGGTGGGTCCACACACAAGACTCTTGGACTAATAAAAGCTATATTGTTGCTGAAATTATGTCAACTCATTTGCAAGTGTTTTGGGGTTTAATCTAGGAAAGATACCGTATCATTTAACGGTCAATTCGTATTTCAGCACACAGGAGTGTTGCGAGTTCGAACCTTACACGTGGTAACACTTTATGTGCTCCAAAAATTGTTGTTTCTAATTAAATGGGTGCAATATTACATATCTGCCTACACCTTCAGATATACAGGCGTAAGTTCATTAAAAAAAAACATATTTTAGTATAGTTTTTTGGGGCATACCTGATCTGAATCTCAGATAGACTAGAAAACAGAACACGAGCTTCAAGGTGAAAGCAAACAAGCCTTCTTGGATGCAGCTAGGATAACGCTGGGACGATGATGATTGAATAGAACCTGCCTCCGTGGTACAGTAGACAGCGTATGCGACTGCTGATCGGAGGGCCCGGTTTCGATTCCCGGGTCGGGCAAAAGTGTTACTGGGTTTTTCCAAATTCTCAGTAACAGGACGGAGTCTGGTGATATGCCCGGTAACGGTAACAGGCTCGCCCCCTATTACGTGGGACCTAAAAATTCATGGTGAAATGTGGGTGTAGAATTACACCTCTGCCTACCCCTTTCGGGATAAAGACGTGAGTCTATAAATAAAAAAAATTAACTAAGAACCTATTTTAAGGCCTACGTGACACAAAATGTATCCCACTTGAGCGACTAAGAAATGATTTCGTTCAGTGAATTTTAACAATTTTCTATGGTTTTTATGGCTTTTAATGATAGAGGAGCAGCAAATTTATCTGCTAACGTATATTATAAACAGTGTATAACTAATCATATGAAAGGTTCGTTACCTGCGTATGATAAATTGACTGTGTAAATTGAACCTTCCGTAGGTATGAAGGTAAACAAGTCTTATTTTACATTGTACCGTAATTTATCTCGTCAATATCAATTAGTTCCCATTTGTATTAGGTATTTTACATGAATTATTTTGCAAAATCTGGATATTTTGAACGCCCTGTCAATATCCTGGTAAAAAGAAAGCTTTTAGCGTTGCACGTGGGTCAACGCTATTTGGTTAAATAAAATATCAAGATTTCAGTAACAAATAACATTTTGTATTCTGTAAAAGAATCTACACAGCTTTTGGCAAAGAAAGGAAAAAATAAATTCTAAACAATTTTGACTCTAAGCAAAGATAAAAGGGGTCCTTCACAGACATACAGAACGGATTTGGATAAAACGAGACAACTAACACTCTCGCAGGCGAACAGAAACTACTTTATAAAGAACAAGACGAGCCCGCGGGTACTCCCGCGTTATTTAAGGCTACTGCTCTGCTTCCGTAGGTCATAGCGTGATGTTATATAGCCTATAGCCTTCCTCGATAAATGGGCCATCTAACACTGAAAGCATTTTTCAAATCGGACCAGTAGTTCCTAAGATTAGCGCGTTCAACCAAACAAACAAACAAGCAAGCAAACAAACAAACTCTTCAGCTTTATATATTAGTATAAGATAAGATTCGATGGATTCGTATGTCCTTGACAGTGTTACTTACACAGCAATACAAATCACATAACCATCAGAAATCCATCAATAACGGGCGAAATATCTCGTAAAAAGTAACATAACATTCATTTTACTTTTACGTAGTATATGGTTTTGCGCGACATGAATTTGCTTTCAAACATTATGAACACTTTTGAATAAATATGTAATCCATTAATACAAAAAGTATATACATAATTTACGTAGCAATATTGTACGAAGCCTGATAGTATTTGATTTTAACGAAACGTGATAGCTTAGTGGAGAGACCACCAGACTGACTGCATGGTTGGCGCACTGCGCCGAGTGTTGTGGGTTCGATTCCCACACGAGACAACACGAAACTTTTGGTGATCCATAAATTGTTGTTTCGAGTCTAGGTGTTAATTGTCTTCGTTAGTTGTATGTTTGTAAAGTCCCCCGCGACGCAGGATTTAGTTTAGGACTAGCGGGAGTTGTCATAAAAAAAAACAAAACAGACTGCTACACCACAGTCAAATAATCCATACAGTCGTTCGACGAACACGTCTAGACGGGTCAATCGTGCGGGGGGCAAGAGGTGAGACGCGGGAAGAGCGGTACCTAGTTACGTATATCGCCTTAGTTCCTAACCAGGTACATATTTTTGGGGGCTGGCGCGTGCTTGTTTTTTGTTCGTTACTTATTTATTTGCTTATGAATATAAATTAAGATGGTGCATGCCAATTGTGCTGTGAGATATTGAAATTCTTTATGCTGTTTAAAGATATAAATAAATAAGGATTCAAAAAATCTTAGATTTCATCAATTTAAAAATAATGTGCACGTACCTACTAATCTACTAACTTTTTACAATATCTCATGTCTAGAGAGTAGTCTAGAGAATAAAGTACTTAATCATTGTACGTAAACAATATGGCAGACGTAAAAAAATATGCGTTGTAAGGTAATATTCGATTCAAGTGTGATTTTAATTTCATGCAATAAGTAGGTACCTAGTACCTTCGTATTAGTTAAGTACCTATCACATATTAGGTATTATGTATCTTGGTAACGGCGCATCCTAGCTCGAAAATAACCATATTTTTGGTCCCCTTTTATAAACCCCACACATGTTGTCCGTAATCTCATAGCCCGGTCACCCATCCATAAAATGACCGTGATGTCTATTGCTTTACCTTAACGTAGTTTGCACGAAAAAAATCTGCAAAATACTTTATATCTATAACATAGGCTCTGCAAGCTGATCCCATGGTTACCCGTCCATTAAACCACCGCTATGTCAATCGCTTTATTTTAACATGGTTTGTACGATAACGATATCTGAAAAATGCTTTATATTCTTAACCGCCTCCCACGACACCTGCGGGATGAAATAGGTGCTGACTGACACTTTGTATGCAAATCTATCACCGCACGATGAATAATTTATAATAATTATTTATCGTTAATTATTGAAATATAATAAACTAGCTCTTTCCCACGGTTTCACCCACGTCCTGAGGGCACTACTTCGCGTACCCGGTTAATTTGTAGCCTAACTTACTCCTTGGTACATCAGCTATCCGCCAGTCAACGTCTCGTCAAAATCGGTCCAGCCGTTCCAGAGATTAGTGAAAACAAACAGACAGACAGACAAAATGGTAAAAAATGTCATTTCGGTATATGTACCGAGTATACATCCATATGCATTTAGTAAAAAGCGGTTATATTAATATTACAAACAGACTGGAGTGTCTGTAATATTAGAATTATGTGTATAGATGTATTTATATGTAAAGATAAGTTATTTACACTATTATATTCGTGTAGCGTAGCAATTGTTATACTTTTCTAAAATAAATAGACGGTGTTTGAATAAGTAGGTATTTTTTACATGTGGCAGCCCTAGCCTCCTTACTCTTGTCTAGACACTGTCGGCTTTTTCTACGAGATCAAAGGCGTCAAACTACTGTATGTCTTTATACTGTGGCTACACGGAGGGTGTAGTATTCAAACTCACGCCCATGGCGTGGCGCATACCACAGACTTTTTGAAGTTATGTGTATTAAATTGTTAATATTCTACCAAAGGCAGCGATAGCCTAGTGGAGAGACCGACAGACTGCTACGCAGAGGGTCGGGGTTCGAATCCACGGCGCGCACCAATGACTTTTCGGAGTTATGTGCGTATTTAATTGTTAATTATCGCTTGCTAAATGGTGAAGGAAAACATCATGAGGAAACCTACATGCCTAAGAATTATATAAGTTCTACATAATGTTCTTGAAAGGAGTCTCCCTTGTTTGACCGAAAGGAATTTGACAAATTTTCAGTTGGCAAAAAATTTTTCGCGTAGGTAATTTCATTTGCCAAATTATTACTTAGCAAAAAATCTATTCACAAAAAATTGTAACGCAAACCCAATGTTTGGGAAATGAACGTTTAAACTATAACTTGTTTACCAACTAGTACTTTTAACATTTTTTATTTAGTCAAATATTTCAGTTGGAATAACAGTTTTTACGCAAAATCAATCATTATCCTAATCTAAATACCTAGTTTAGTTCCGGGTAACCTACTAAAAACAATCTCATTTTTATATTAATGCAAGTCGTTTCTGGCACTCGCCGGCCGCTACAGCGGCACCGCTCGCTTCTTTCGCTCGGCTCGTGCGTAGGAGTCACAGTACTAACCTAACCTAACCTTATCATTTTTTTAATAATTAACCTACTCTTCTTCCATAAATAAACTAATATCACCAAACGTTTATTGTCTGAAGATTGTTTGCTGTGATAAATCATTTGATTAAAGACCAAATGCCATAATGACATTGTACTTGGTAATATTTTGCCAAGTAAAAATTTGACCAAATAAAAATATGCATACTAAAATCATTCGAAATATTGCAATGGTATAAAAAAAACCGGTCAAGTGCGAGTCGGACTCGCGCACCGAGGGTTCCGTACAAACCTGTAGGTATATAAGTAAAAGTTCACCAGTCATAGTTAAGGTATTTTTATTGCAAAATGAAATCCATAACATTACAGGATGTAAAGCTGGAGGAGCATAAATTAAAGAAAAAGGTGTCTTTGTCGTTTGTAATCAGTCATCGTTTATTTTATATTAACATTATCGCTTATTTTAGAATATAACTTAAATACCTATACCAGCCTTGCAGCAGCCTTGCAAAAGTCTGCTAATGAATGATGGTTTTTATCAAAGTTATTGATTTACAAAGTTTTATATTTTTAATAATTAAAGTATTTATTTGCGATGAAATTGAACTAGGGTGACTATTTACACATAAAATAAAACAATAAACAATATTCTTAAATAAATAACAAAAATAAGTAAGGGGCGATAGCCCAGTGGTGTAGGTAACGGACTGCCGAGACGATGATCTCGGGTTCGATCCCCAGGTACCCCAGGCACAAATCACTGACTTTTCGGAGTTACATGTGTGTGTATTTAGAATGTTAATTATCGCTCGCTTAGTAATGTGCCCGGTAGATGGCAATAGGCTCGCCCTCTATTATATTGGGACCGAAACATAACTGGCGAAGAGTGGGAGTGTAATACACCTCTGCCTACCCCTTCAGGGATAAAAAATCGTGAAGTTATGTTTCATTATGTAAATTAAAAAAACATATAAAGGAAATGAACATTTTAAAGTATCGAATTAAGTATCAAATTTGAACCAGATCTGTAAATGGAGACTGAAAAAGGTATGAAAGTACCACATTGAACATTGAAGTTCGAAAAACCGTTATCTATAAATGTACGACTTCGTGTTGTGCTAGTGTTTATTAACGGAAACATGTTTATATATGAAAAATATATGAAAATTCGATTTTGGGGATTCATTCTAAAATCAATATTGAAGTCTCCCACGACAATCAGACGAGAACATGAATTATACCTATTGAGGTTGCTGCCGTATATTGTTGTATTTATGCATTCTATTGCAACATTAATTGGACATTGTGGTGACCTATATACAGTTATCACTCTGACATCAAACATTTCGAAATGCAAGCATTCACAATGGCCGTTTGCAGCGTCTAGGTTATTTAAAATCTCAATCAGCCTATCGCAGTCCACTGCTGGACATAGGCCTCTCCCAACACGCACCACAGTACACGGTCCTCAGCCTTCCGCATCCTTTATCTGGGCTATAAGATGTTACTTCGAACCAAATTTCAAGATTTTGAGTTCACGGGAAGTACCCTGTAGGTTTTGATTCCCTTGCGAGTAGACGCCAGTTTGAAAATATGATTATATTGCTCTTTCTTTTGACTGCGTAGACACAGAAGTTTGATTTTGTTACAGCCTAACGGTGTTATATACTTGAGTACTTGATATGAATTTCAATTTAATACCTCCACGCGTTCAAGAGAAAGGGGTAATAACTTTACATACATACATACATAGACTCACGCCTGTTTCCCCGAAGGGGTAGGCAGAGGCATATTAAACGCCCACTTTTCGCGAGTGTTTTGATCCCACGTTATAGGTGGCGAGCCTATTGCCGCTTATCGGGCTATTTTGTTTGCCAGAGCCTCGTCCGTTGATCGGCAGGTGCACCACTTGCAGGTGAGGTTGGCTTGGGACCCTAAGTTCTTGGTGGGAACCCTATGCACCCCATATATATAACTTTAAATTTATTAAAAATATTTTTTATATGCTGTAACTAAAAATATACAGTTTTCGCAATTTTTCCTTTATAAGTGATATAAAACGTTGCTTCGTACCAAATTTCAAGTTTTTGAGTTCACGAAAAGTACCCTGTAGGTTTTGATTACCTTGCGAGTAGTCGCGAGTTTGAAAATATGCTACTATTGCACTTTCTTTTGATTGGGTTGACATAGAAGTTTGATTTTGTTGCAGCCTAACGGTGTTATATACTTGAGTATTTGATATGAATTTCAATTTAATACCTCCACGCGTTCGAGAGAAAGGGGTGGTAACTTTAAATTTATAAAAAATATTTTTCTTATATGATGTAACAAAAAATTTACGGTTTTCGCAATTTTCCCTTTATATGTGCTATAAGGCGTTGCTTCGTACCAAATTTCAAGATTCTGAGTTCACGGGAAGTACCCTGAAGGTTTTGATTCACTTGCGAGTAGGCGCGAATTTGAAGGTATGCTTATATTGCTCTTTCTTTTGATTGCGTTGACATAGAAGCTTGATTTTGTTGCAGACTAACGGTGTTATATACTTGACTATTTGATATGAATTTCAATTTAATACCTCCACGCGTTCAAGAGAAAGGGGTGGTAACTTTAAATTTATAAAAAATATTTTTCTTATATGATGTAACAAAAAATTTACGGTTTTGGCAATTTTCCCTTTATATGTGCTATAAGGCGTTGCTTCGTACCAAATTTCAAGATTCTGAGTTCACGGGAAGTACCCTGTAGGTTTTGATTCAATTGCGAGTAGGCGCGAATTTGAAGGTATGCTTATATTGCTCTTTCTTTTGATTGCGTTGACATAGAAGCTTGATTTTGTTGCAGACTAACGGTGTTATATACTTGACTATTTGATATGAATTTCAATTTAATACTTCCACGCGTTCGAGAGAAAGGGGTGGTAACTTTAAATTTATAAAAAATATTTTTCTTATATGATGTAACAAAAAATTTACGGTTTTGGCAATTTTTCCTTTATATGTGCTATAAGGCGTTGCTTCGTACCAAATTTCAAGATTCTGAGTTCACGGGAAGTACCCTGTAGGTTTTGATTCACTTGCGAGTAGGCGCGAATTGGAAGGTATGCTTATATTGCTCTTTCTTTTGATTGCGTTGACATAGAAGCTTGATTTTGTTGCAGACTAACGGTGTTATATACTTGACTATTTGATATGAATTTCAATTTAATACCTCCACGCGTTCAAGAGAAAGGGGTAGTAACTTTAAATTTATTAAAAATATTTTTTTATATGCTGTAACAAAAAATTTACGGTTTTCGCAATTTTCCCTTTATATGTGATATAAGACGTTACTTTGTACCAAATTTCAAGATTCTGAGTTCACGGGAAGTACCCTGTAGGTTTTGATTCCAATGCGAGTTTGAAAATATGCTGCAATTTGCAGCATAAACGGATATATCTTTTGATTGCGTTGGATTAGAAGGTTGATTTTTTGACAGCTCTATGGAACCGTAGATTTGAGTATGTAGTATAAATTTCAGTTTGATACCTCCACGCATTCCTGAGAAAAAGGGTCTTGACAGATGGACGGACAACAAAGTGATCCAGGGTTCCGTTTTTTTCCCTTCGAGGTACGGAACCCTAAAAAGGTTGTTAAAATTTGTTTGGGTAATGAAATTTTGTCAAAATCTTTCCGGCAAAACGGCAGGATCCCTCTTGAAAGACATGTGAAGTCTGCTAACCCGCACTTGGCCAGCGTGGTGGACTATGGACTTACCCTTCTCATAGTGAGAAGAGGCCCGCTCCCAGCAGTGGGGCAGTTTATATACAGGACTGATGATGATTCTAGCAAAGCGGTGACAGAAAACATCGTGCAGCACCTGCATGCCTAAGAATTCTTAAAATATACTTATGTGAGGCCCACCAACCCGAATTGAAGAGAGGCTCCAGAAGAGGCACGTGCTCAGAAAGGGGAAGGGATAATGATGATAGAGTTAGTCCAAACAAAGACCCACTAAAATTTACTCGTTCTTATTTCACAGTCTTCTTTAAAGTCATGCATAAGACCACCAAATAAGACATTTATGCCCTTCCTGGTGGTCTTAGATGTACGGTCCTGCTTTGTGCCGCTGTAAGGGTAAACCCCATACAGTGGCACAAAGCAGGAAGGAGTTAATCATCTCAGCTATAGCGTCATCCTTTCAAGGTTCAAGGTTTAATGTGGATAATTATATAATATCTATCGGTAGATATACCTAGAAATTGGGCACGTAGCTTAGGCTGTTTCTATAAACCTTTGAGTTGCTGCATAAGCATAATTGTTAATTGAATAATTTGGATACCTGTGATGCCAGCATTTATAAGGCAGTGATAGCTTTGTGGAGGTACCAAGAGACTGCCATGCAGAGGATACGTAACGTGTTAGAGGCCGCCACTGACTTGTCGAATTCGAAGTAAAGCTATTGGTCTCGGTAGTAATGAAGATCTTTGTCATTTGTTATGGAGAGTCCCCTTGAATAGTCTTAGTCCGTAGACTAAAGGGTATCTTTATGACTACCCTGGCCTTACCATGGGATATCAACTTACCGTGATATCCCATCGTTACCAAACCCAAAGTTATCTTTGGTCTGCGAATACCAGACGGCAGTAAAGCTAGACTAGAATGAGCAATATGGAAGTCTTGGATGAAGTTCTGATGATGACGATGATTGCAGGATTTTAATGAGTTGAACACAGTATGCATTGGATAAGCATTTTATTTGCTTAGAAAGCATATGCAATCGAATCAAATAATTTATTGCAGATCTATCGAAGATAACTTTACTGTGATGGCAGCAGCATGTACCTATGTGTAAAACAGCATCACTTTAATCTAGCTGATTAAAGCATTACACTCAGTAAACATTTAGGCAGCGTAGCACCAGAATAATCCAAATGCTAGCCATTTGTTCAAAGTAGTATTAATAGCAACGAGCTTAACAGGACAAACCTAATTATCGTCATCAGATAAGGCTTCAAACAATTACGTACCGATCAAGGATTAAATAGGTGCGGTAGATGAACGTGCTGTTAGCTGTTTGAAAACCCCATTATCGGGTGGTTTACGTTCACACAATTTTGGAGCGATAGCTATCTTTTTAATGTTTTGCTATTATCATCACCATCAGCCCTATATTTTTACTGTTCCACTGTAGGGTAAGGGCCGGTTCTCACTATGAGAAGGGTGAGGCCATAGTCCACCACCCTGGCCACGTGCGGATTAGCAGACTTCACAAGTCTTACGAAAACATTGTGTAGAACCCTCAGGCATGCAGGTTTCCTCACGATGTTTTCCTTCACCGCTAAGCAAGCGATAGTTAAATATTTAATACGTACATAACTTCGAAAATCATTGGTGCGTGGCGTGGATTCGAACCCGAGACCGTCTGCATAGTAGTCTGTCAGTCTCTCCACTAGGCTATCGCTGCCCATATTCAGTTACAAATTAATACTCAAGTCTATCAGACTTGAGTATTCTTGCGAGTATTACATTGCATAAAAACAAATGAGTGCGTTTTATCTAGCATGCCATTTAGCGTTTTGGCGAGAGGTCTGGCGAGAATTGCAGCGTAATGACTGTTTGAAATAGAAATATTATTTACTAGAGGACGCCAGCAGCTACGCCTGCAATTTTTTTTTAATTTACCCCTTTTGGCCGATCCCGTGGGAATTTCGGGAAATCCCTTCTTAGTGCACCCCTACGGTCCCCAAGGAACATACATGCCAAATTTCAGCTGCCTGCGCCCAATAGTTTCGGCTGTAGCGTGTCTGTCAGTCAGTCAGTAACGCAAGGATTTTATATATTACTAGCTGACCCAGCGAACTCCGTATCGCCTTTTTAAGAGTTTTTATTCAATTTCCTTTTTTCCAAGCCCCTTTTCCAAAGTTACCATTGACTTAGCGCTTATTCTCTTATCATTTCAGAGTCTATAAATGATGAACAAACAAACATAGATGTTTGTATAATATTGAATTCCTCATTCCATAAAATATCGCAGACGATACCCATATCGACTTTAAAAAAATCCTGTCTGCCATCTTTGATCACGAAATAGAAGTTTTATTTGGATTCTCCATCCCTTAAATCATCAGAGACGATAACCATATTGATTTTTTAAATTTTCCCACCCGCCATCTTTGATTTCCCATCCACCATCTTGAATCACGAAACAGATATTGTATTTGGATTCCCCATCCCTTTTAACATCGCAGACGATACCAATATTGTTTTTTTTTTTTATTTTCCCATCCGCCATCTTTGATCACGAAATAGATGTTGTATTTCGATTCCCCACCCCTTAAAATATCGAAGGCGATACCCATATTGATTTTTAAAATTTTCTCATCCGCCATCTTTAATTTCCCGTCCCCCATCTTGGATCACTAAATAAATTTCATATTATTAACCAGCGTCCCGAAAATCTCGAAAACGATACCCATATAGATATTATCCTGTTCGTTTAGCCTTTTTTTGCCTTTGACCCAACCCTCCCCCTTCTCGTTTGGCCATTTTATTATTTTTGTCTAGCCCCTAAAAGTTGTGGCGTAATTTTATATAGCCTATAGCCTTTCGGAATAGTTGGGCTATCATAGGCAATAAGAATTTTTAAAATCCAACAGCTTGTTCCCGAGATTAGCCGACATTATCTTTTAGCCTTTTTAGCCTTTTGCCCGGCCCCAAAGGGTCGAAGCGTTATGGTATATAGCCTATAGCCTTTCGGAATAACTGGGTTATCGTATACAAAAATAATTTTTCAGATCCGACCGGTAGTTCCTGAGATTAGCGCCTTCAAACAAACAAACTCTTTCGCTTTATTAAATTAGTATAGATATGCGAACAATTTAATCAACGTGTACAATATGACATTATGTAGGTATGACGTGACAGTACTGACAGATACGCGATAGCACATGCGCAGCAATCAATTATCAGCGCATGCATTCTTACTTCCAAGAGGTAAATTTGTGCCGTACAAACTTCTACCCTCCCTACAATCCCTCCCAGTTTAATTTTTACAACTTATGGTAGCCTATATCCGTCTCCATGGTCCAATATATGTATCTCTACATTAAAATTCAACAAAATTGGTTCAGCCGTTTTAGCGTGAAAACGGAACATACATACATACACAATTTCGAATTTATAATACCACTACTTAGTATTATCAATGGGTTTCTTCTGACATGAAGCCCGCTGGGCGGTAGCACTGAGACTTCAGGTCCAAAAACCTGTCAAAACTGCCATAAAACAAAGAAGTATATCGACGCGCACGCGAATTTGAACTTTATGCAGCGGTAATAAATTACAAATTGACTCTACGTTTTAGTTAGAAAACGTTTGTATGGGAAAAAGAAAAGGGCTGTTTTTAGGGTTTTTCCGGCAATTATTAGAATTTATCTCGCCGTAAAAACCATCTTCAAACTTCAACAAACATTTTAAAAAAAGAATTGGCCAAATTGGTCCAGGTGTTGTTGAGTTATGCGCTTACCAACACATTTTGCGATTCATTTTTATATTATAGATTCAACAAAATTGGTTCAGCCGTTTTAGCGTGAAAACGGAACATACATACATACACAATTTCGAATTTATAATACCACTACTTAGTATTATCAATGGGTTTCTTCTGACATGAAGCCCGCTGGGCGGTAGCACTGAGACTTCAGGTCCAAAAACCTGTCAAAACTGCCATAAAACAAAGAAGTATATCAACGCGCACGCGAATTTGAACTTTATGCAGCGGTAATAAATTACAAATTGACTCTACGTCTTAGTTAGAAAACGTTTGTATGGGAAAAAGAAAAGGGCTGTTTTAGGGTTTTTCCGGCAATTATTAGAATTTATCTCGTCGTAAAAACCATCTTCGAACTTCAACAAACATTTAAAAAAAAGAATTGGCCAAATTGGTCCAGGCGTTGTTGAGTTATGCGCTTACCAACACATTTTGCGATTCATTTTTATATTATAGACTAGCTGACCCGGCAAACGTTGTTTCGCAATTTTTTTTTTTTTGAAAAGTAGATGTTGGCCTATTCTTATAGATACCGGATAAGCACAAAAAATTTCATCAAAATCGGTCAAGCCGTTTCGGAGGAGTATGGGAACGAAAACTGTGACACGAGAATTTTACATATTAGAAGATGATAAGTCAAATCGTTTATATCGATTTGGTAACGTTTTGTTTAGTCTATTGTAAATTTTGACTATGGTCACACTGAACAGTCATTCACTTTCGTTTCTGAAAATTTTTCTTGCGCTCACGCAGTTTTGTACTCTTGCGTTTTGAATTTAATTATATTGATCGCCTTTTGAAAGCACATCCTCGTAGCTTCGCGAATCGTTTTGTGATAAAAGATAAGCATGTAATATTAAACATTGTAAAACTTTTGTGAATCCGCCAACGTGCATCGTATTCTGAAGAAGGACTAGCGATGGGCGACTCGAGCTACTTAACTCGAATAACTCGAGTTAGCCCCTGAGCGAGTCAACTCAATCTGCTTTTATGTTAACTCGAGCTAACTCGGTAGGCGTCGTTCACAACATGGCACGAACTCGTCGCGTCGTCACCCAAAGTAACGTAACGAGTTAGGGTGAGATCGAACATAACCATCCCGTAACTCGTCAATAATTCGACTCAACTCGCTGTTACCGTGTTGACCGAGTTGTAGTCTTGACCTAACTCGGTAGTAGTATTGTCGCTTCGTTGATAAATCGGCTAACTCGCAACTCGTTGACTCGTCGCCGCGTCGACTCAACTCGTCAAGGTCGCGGAGTGAGTGAAGTAATCCGCAGTGACCCGAACCGCACGATTTGAATATAATTTTTGTTTGTAATATGATTGTTAATTTGTAATAATGTTATTGATTTGTGAGTTACATTCACAGGAGATATTTTCTCAAAATAAACCAGTGAACTGCGTTATCACGTTTTATTCATTTCGTGTACCTAGTACCTACCAAGCGTATGAAATATCAACGAAAGAAATGAACCGACGATCTTCCCTCTGCATTCCGACTTCCGAGTTGGCCAGTGTTAGCTTGGCTTGCCTGCCTGACTCGGTCGACTGGTTTTATTTGCTTTGTACAAGTTACCGAGCCAGCGAGTTGACGCCAACTCGGTGACTCGGTAACTCGTTCTGCAGCTCGGAGGTTAGCACAACTGTTATCGAGTTGGCACCGAGTCGAGTCAACTCGAGTTGTAACTCGGGTTATTCAATAACTCAACTCGATTAGGTCGAGTTGGCAAATTGACGACTCGTCCCCTCGCTAAGAAGGACGCCGAACTGGACCTCGAGTAGTGGTATTTATAACGATTTGCTTGTTATTTTGGCCAAAATTATGAGTCTACTCTTATAGGTCCACTCAAGACCACCACCAGGAGATCTAAGGTAAATTTTTTCATGTACCTACCTAATACTTGAACTCATCGCTGTGCAGTCGCAGTAATACTGTTTAGATCTTTGCCTTGAGCTAAGACTGGATGAATTAATCGTTTCCACTGTTTTCTGCAAACTACCCAATTTTAGCCCAAACTCTAAACAATGACAGTAAATTTGCTTTGAGCTTTATGCCGATGAAACTGTTCGCTAGAAAGATCAGGAAAATGCTCGTAAGCTCTGTTCGTTGTTCAGTTCGACAAAAAAACGACGTCCAGTTGGCGTAGCGGGGGTGTAAGCTACTGTTACGTCGAAGGTCGCGGGTTCGAATCTCGCTCAAGTCAAACATTTGTGTGCATGAACATGGATGTTTGTGTTGGTTTGGGTGTTTCTATGTATAATATGTATGAATTTACAAAAAAAAGTATAAGTGTAGTATTGTACCCATAGTACAAGTTCTGCTTAGTTTGGGACTAGATGGTGTTGTGTGAATGTGGTAGAATATTATATTATAAAAAAAAAGACGAATGCTCGTTGTTCTGTTAAAAGTAAACGCTCAAGTGTATCAACGCCATTAGATCAATGGTTGTAGTAAGCTTCTAGTTTCTCGGTCATCCTGAACCGTATAATGCTATACTTGCCGAAACCAGCATCGACCTAGCGCTAATAATGGTTGCATCTAACACTTCCACCTTGTAGTCCTGCGGTCGGTCGCGCACTTGTCTTACTAGATATTATACTGAACTAGTCGACGCCAGCGGCTTCGCACGCACATATTTTCGAATTTCCCGTTTTGCCCGATCCCGTGGGAATTTCGGGCAATCCCGTCTTAGTGCACCCCTACGGTCCCCAAAGAACATACATGCTAAATTTCAGCTTCTTGCGCCGAGTAGTTTCGGCTGTAGCTTGTCTGTCAGTCAGTCAGTAACGCAAGGATTTTATATATTAAGATATTAACATTTCCGTAGCACAACTGATTACATGATGCGGGATAAAGGCGTGAAGTTATGTTTCTTATGAGACTGCCTCCTTGGTCCAGTGGATAGTCTGCTGTTCGGAGGTTTTGGGTTTGATTCCCGGGTCGGGCAAAAGTGTTACTAAGCTTTCCAGAATTCTCAGTAGCAGCACGGGGTCTGGCAATGTGCTTGGTACCGGCAATAAGCTCACCGTTGTAATATTACACCTCAGCCAACCTCTTGCGGGATAAAAAAATAGCCTACTTATCATACATAGTATATAAAAACATATGCCACAATTATATACATTGTTACCGTATTGATATCCTCTAATGATAAATATTTTGTAAAGATCCACAGAGTTTGTGTCAGTATCTATTCAGTTATAGAAACTAGTCTAGGAATACTTGAGAAACTGATAGATATAAGTTTTAAACGTCTAAATTCTGTATCTTAATTTCTGACTTTGTTAGTTATGCAAGTATTATTTATTTTATTTTATTTTATTCTTATAAGGAAAACTAACAGCTAACAGAATATTATATAAAACAATATTAGCAGAAGGCCAATTACAAGTATATCGTGTCCTACATAATTACTAGTACATTACCATTACACATTAAAATATACCTACTTCTTCCTCTCTGCAATACTCGTAAGGTTGATAAGGATAATGGCTCATAAGGATAATGCCCATGGCATTAAGTCCGCCTATGTACTTTGTGTATATAAAGTTTAAAATAAATAAATAAATAAAAATATTGTCTCTAAGGCCTCGTTATATGCAATGAAATGTCTTAAAACAGAAAACTGCTTAACAGTAAAATGTTTAATTTAAGTTTCTCTGTACTAGTTGTTTCTTTCGACTTTGCTTGGTATTAATCGATATTTTGTACCTATTCATTAGTATTATTTGCAATGTTAAATAATGCTCAATGGAGAAAATATATTTAAATCCCACTGTGCAAAAGTTGAAACAAGCTTTTTAATTTTATGTACTCACTTAAATTTGGTATCCCTACAGAGTTAGCCTGCACGTATGGCGTAGTGGTTCAAGCGGCCACTTCGCCGATAAACACTGAGTCGTGTTGGGGGTTCGATCCCCATACGAGAAAATACTTTGTGTCGAATCTTTAAATTGTTGTTTCAAGTCTGGGTGATTCTTGTGTTCGTTCCTTGTAAGAACAAATTAACTTTTCGTAAAGTGCCCGTGACAAAGGTTTTATTTTTAGTGCAGTATATTTTTAAAAGAGTAAGGAAAAAGAACATCATGTTCTACACAAGCAAAGACACGCATACCCCTAGTGAATGTTAAACTTTTGCTGAAAATATATCGAAAAGCCATAACCATTTTTCATCCTTCAGGTCGTACAAACAAAAGTTCCATTTATATATAAGTAAAGAGTAGGTCGGTGTAAAGTTAATGATTTATATCACATTCGACTCTGGGCAATGCGCGCTGAAACAACGACTATTCTCAGGTGATTTTAAATTGTTTCTACAAAGATTAATGTAATCTGCAGAGCAGAAATGGGTGAGGCTCTACATGGAGAGATTTTTTCTTCAATATTTTGCAAATTACAATTGTTAATTATCGTTT
Organism: Euclidia mi; assembly: GCA_944739405.2. Lineage (NCBI taxonomy): Eukaryota > Metazoa > Arthropoda > Insecta > Lepidoptera > Erebidae > Euclidia > Euclidia mi. The sequence goes on from OX123182.2 coordinate 117,818,776, forward strand.
ACCATTTGTCCCGGTTGTCTTAAAGATCTTTGAATACACTTACACTTGTAATCGTCATAGAGTCACGCTCATCATCTTAGTTCTGTGCGATTCCCATCCAAGGCATCCGCTTTGGAGCCCGAGGACCGCCATTACATAGTCATGGAGTGTTGTTATCCTTATTTGTTGCGGAGGCTAGACAACAGTGGGTCTGTAAAAAAGCTAGATGTACCGGTTCCATCTAGTTTTTTTCATAGAGCGATAGAGCTAAGACGATTATGATGCTTCGGCAAAAATATTTGACTTGACAATTTATAATTTATGTAATTACCACTACAGATATTATGATAATATGTGATGTAACATTTCGTTGCGTCGCGTTACAACGAACTCACGTTGGATAGCGTCAGATGCGATAGTGCATTGAATTTTGACGACTGTGGGGAGCATCATTGCAAATGCGACATGCACATGGCACGTGGAAGCTTATCTGAATTGTAGAAAATAAATTCGTTTGATGCGATGCATTCTATGTAGATATGTAGACGAGAGCCTTATCATGAAATTTAAGAAACTGGCCCATTGCATGTCGGAAATATTTTATGCAGATATATGTATGTAGGTATTGCATAATGTGTCCTATTTTAAGCTTAGCTACAGGTCAGGTCAGTTCTTTAATTGAAAAATGCCGTGTTCAAATTAAATATTTAAGAATACTGAATACAATTCCCTCTGTTACTCAGGCTCCACCAACATTTGTGACAAAATATATAAAATATATTTGCGCAGAATTACATCACCTCTATATAAGTGACGGCATTGTAAAGGACATTGTTCTATATTCCAACTACCATTGTGCAACGTCGACGCATTATTCAATTTTAATTTTAAGGCAATGAAGTTCTTTGAAGGAGAGAATAGAGAAACTATCTTTTGTCTCTTTTACCCCAAGGGTGCATCGTGCAAGAGTGCAACGATGGAAGGATGCGTGTGAGGACATTGTCTAAATTCCGGCGACCTTTGTGCTTCGAACGTATAATTTAACTTTAATTCGGACGTAATGTGGAATCTACAGTACTCATAAGGAAGAGAGAGTAGAGGAACTATTAATTATTTGCATCTGTCTCTGTAGCCGTGCGGTTCATCGTTCAAGTGTGCCATAATTACAGGAATTTTGCATGGCCGTCCTTATCTATTGAAAATAATGACAGATGCAGTTTATTTTTACCTTTCTCTAAGAAAACTATTTTACTAATAGACGAAGCATTCACTCAGCAATACTGATGAGATGACTGTAGGAGACACAAGGTCAATTTCTCTCCTATTTGAGAGAATAAACCAAATGAACGGAATTAAAACTGTTAAGTTACGTTAATATTGTGTAAAAGGGATTACATTTTTCCAGGTTCACAGTAGCGATATTACACTTCCTAAGTGCAAGAACTCTAAAAAGATTAGAAATAAACAAAATAAAGTGACAAGAATCATTCTTCTGTTCGTCTGTATGTCATTGAATGAGTCTTATACGTCTGGTACGATGCTGTGTCTTTAAGCCAATCACAATCATTGCTTTCGTTACAAGAACATTTAATCAAGTTAGTAATGACTTTACCAAAGTTCAATCAGGACAACATCGACCATGATAAAAAACATATTTTCCCTTCCCTTCTACACGAAGGGTGTATAGTGTTCCCACCAAGAACTTAGGGTCCCAAGCCAACCTCACCTGCAAGTGGTGCACCTGCCGATCAACGGACGAGGCTCTGGCAAACAAAATATCCCGATAAGCGGCAGTAGACTCGCCACCTATTACGTGGGATCAAAACACTGGTGAAAAGTGGGCGTTTAATATGCCTCTGCCTACCCCTTCGTGGAAACAGGCGTGAGTCTATGTATGTATGTTCGACACGAACCCACCATAGATATACTCATATAAAAAAACAATCCAACTGAAAGCAAATTGAAACATACGCGTTGCAAAATTTAATAAAAGACAGTAGTCGTAGCGGCAATAACTTTCAGTGTGCAGCCGCGGCGACGCGTCCAGGCGTCGAAACTATCCTATAGCAAACACCACTATAAACTTTGACTGGTCTCTGGGAGAGAAATACTGCGGCGTTGTCTGTCTTATAATGGCGATTTACAGTTCAATTGTGCAACAGCGATAGCCGAGTGAATGAATCAATGGACTGTTTCGCAGGGAGACTCGTGGATTCAAACCACATACCAACTTTTTAGGGTGCCGCAAACTACAAGGAACCCTTACAGTTTCGCCGTGTCTATCCGTCCCTTTGTCCGTCCGCTTTTTTACGCAAAAACTATTAAGCACTAGGTATCGTTACATAGGTTTTTTAAAAAAACTAAAGGGTCTTGAAATCGTTTTTTAGGGTTCCGTTGTCCACAAGGAACCCTTATAGTTTCGTCATGTCCGTACGTCTGTCCATCCGCAGCCTAGCACAAAGACGCCTAGTGCAAGTAAGCTGATATTTGACATGAATATAAACATACAATATTGCAACAAAACTGTAGAATAAAATTTAGGAAAATATTTTTTTTGAGGGTATCTCCCCTACATATATAGTAGGGTTGAATTTTTTTTTGTTGAGTACCCCATTGTGTGGGGTATCATTGAATAGGTTTAAAAAAATATTATTAGTTTGCTCAAATCATTTTTCGATCAAGTGATTGGTTTGTCAAATATCAAGCTTTGAAGTGAAAAAAATTGTTAGACTCAAGTGTCCCCCCCCCCCTTCTGCCGGCTAAACTATTAATTTGGAGGAGGTAAATAAAATCACAAATGTAGTACATATAACGAATTTAAAAGGAAAACTATCACGGCTAAGTAGACATCACTAGTTTACGAGTAATCGTCGGTTAACTTATACATACCTATTTCTGTGAGTTTACATTGGGAGCGCTGGCTTAATCTTAAAGACGCCCGTTTTTAGTCCCATGGGAAACAGAAGTTATTATCAATAATGGCCATTATGGGCAACTACGGAACCCTACATTGCGCGTGGCCTGACACGCACTTGGCCGGTTTTTATTAAGAGATTAATTTGCGAAATATTTAACGAAAACCACCAATTTAGGTAAACAAACTATCTTAAATAGTTGCATATTTATATGATTAACATTCAATGAAAATTGATGCGATAAAATTAATATTGTGATTGAGGCCATATTATTATTTTATCCTTATGAAATTATTAGATAAGGGCTACAACGAGATCTTTTGTGCGTGGCTCGACATGAGCTTGGACGATTTTCAAATTGTTTAAAGATTTTTACGATGCTTTTTTGCATCATTGAGGTGCAAAAAAAGCATCGTATATGTATATCTGAGAGTTCTCAATTTTGTATTCGAACGATATGCGAAGTGCCAACCCGCACTTGGCCAGCGTGGTGGACTACAGCTCATAGTGAGAAGAGGCCCTTGCCCAACAAAGGCAGAATTAATCATCAGGACTGACATCATTCTATTAAACTATTATTTGATTTCACGGTAGCTTGGAAATTTTATTTGAGAGTCTCTGTACAGCCCTGGGTCTAAGTTCCGCGAACACTGAACGGGATCAACAAAGTTTTGTGTTTAAGTGATTTAAACTTGCGCTCCGGACTATTCAACTCAAACGGACGGATTAGAATCGTTATTAGTATTCTTTTGAATAAAAGTATATGGTAGCGCCATCTACCTTTCCATCGAAAACTAATCACATCAACGTCAATGATTCGTCGCTGCTTGGCCAATGCGAGCGATGCCTTTTGTTCCCGTCCCTGTCTATCCCATTCCCTGGAAGGGGCACGCCTTTCGGGGATTGGTCGCTGCGATCATCGACGCGAGCGACAGTCTAGAACTTTCGAGACGCTGAGATCGTGTCCGCCATACCGCACCGCCATAATTTTACCGCTCCCGCTTTATACTAAAAACCACCCGCGAGTGAAAGTGATTTGTGTAGGGGAGTGATTTAAACAGCTTCAGGATTCTCGAAGACACCAGGAGGCTGCCATTTGTAAGGAAAGAGGACTGACGTACAAGGTAGGTGCCCCTCATCCTTCAGCATCCTTTAGAATATCCTATACCCACTCACAATCCTCTCTCCCATTCCAATCCTAGGCGACTAGAACTCGCCATCCTTTAGATACAGTCCATTCCTTCTCCAAGTCGCCTAGAACCTATGGTTTCGGTGTAACGCCGACCCATTTTTTTGGTCCATACGAGTCAGATTCATTTACGTTTTTATATGTTATATCGCTATACCTAGGCAGTTATAGCACCTAGCTATACTCCTAGTCTATTCACATAACCGTCACATGGTTGTTTCCGCCCGCTTCAGTAGGTAATATACTTTTATGTAGCTACCTACTTACTCAATTATTATTTCTGGAACTATCATAGGTGTCTGGCAAATCTCATATTTCGAGCAACTTTTAATTCCACAGCTCTAAAGTGTTGCCTACTTAGGTAAAATAATAGGTACTTTAGATATTCTTATTTTGTTTCGGTTTCATTAGCTTATACTTACGTAAGGATGTCACAACAAAAGAAGTCACGCGTGTCGGAAGACAAAGAGATGACAATCTTAGAAGCAAAACGCAATATTTTATTTGAGCGCATTCAAAACATTTACGAGCGGTCAAAGACCGCAGCCGCGTCTGACAGTAATAGGGAATCATTCCTTAGCTATTGTATGACAGTGGATAATATTCGAACAGATTTTCATAAGTTGTTAGACGATTATAACGCAAGATTACTTTCTATAAATCCTGATGAACAACCGAATTATCAGGCGTACACCTCATTCGAAGATCTTTATTGTATTATTAAGCGTATACAATCGCAATTGGAGGGTAAATGTTCAGCAGAGCCCGTTGCCCGCAAACCGAGATTACCGCCAATCGAGATTATGTCGTTTGACGGAGATATACGAAATTGGCCGTTATTCTATGCGAGTTTTAAGTCTACAGTGCACGATAATGGTTCTCTGACAGATGCTGACAGGTTGTACTATTTAATAGGTAAACTGTCACCGAAGGCCCAGTCCGTATTTGCAGGTGTCACACCCAGTGCTGAGAATTATAAGGTCATATTTCAGTCACTACTTGATAGATATCAAGACACACGCGTCCTAGCGTCTACCTACTTTGACCAAGCTTTAAATCTTAAACTGTCCGGTGCCGCATCTGTCTTGAATTTCCAGCTGTTTATAGATAACTTCGTAACCGCGGTTAATTCTCTTAGGAACATAAAATTAGAAGATCTTTCCGACTTTATGTTGCTTCAACTCGCTTTAAAAAAGTTTGACACTGATACAATTCGTGCTTTCGAGATGACGGAACGCAATAATAAAATACCTACACTAGATAGTTTTATTTCGTTCATCAAAGATCAGTGTCGAATATTTCATAATACGCAGTCTGGTTCACCTGGCCCGTCTAACACTAACAGCAGCAAACAAAGGTCGAATAAAGCGCGAAATAGTAATAATAACTCGGTCCCTAATCCACAATCTTACGTAACATGCTCGGAATCTAATAAAATTCATTCACAGAAGTGTTTGTGCAGTAATATAGTGCACGACCATTTCTTTTCATTCATTTGCCAAAAGAGATATCTGCAATTTTAATACGCGATATCCTAATAAACTTACTCTTCCTGCAATAAAAACAGACGTATGCAGCCGTAACAGCTACTCTATGGCGGTACGCATTTACGATTGTAATTTTTACAATTTAAATATTCATTTACCGAATAAAAACATTTTGCCATTAACCATCGAAACAATTCGTTCTTAAACTTATTATGAGGTAAATCATGTAAATGTTGCGGTAGATAATCATCTATCTACCGCAACATTTACATGATTTACCTCATAATAAGTTTAAGAACGAATTGTTTCGATGGTTAATGGCAAAATGTTTTTATTCGGTAAATGAATATTTAAATTGTAAAAATTCAACAAACTTTTGAAATATTTGCATGCTGTAAAATTTTGACGGCAAATGTGCTGATCTAAACTTGTAACAACATCTCTGTATACCACATTTTCAAATCCAACTGCTCGTTACAAGTGCGTAAAGGACAACAGAGCTTGCATTAATTGTTTAAGTATAAAACATAAAACGGGTGATTGTTCTAGTAAGACGAAGTGTCGTTCATGTAATCAACGACATCACTCATTATTACATTTAGATAAAAGTTATTCGTTGACAAGCCAAGCTGCTAACCTTGACACACTTACGTCGCAGGTGCAGGCCACGGTGACTTCCCACTCCACGCCTCAGGGCGAAGTATCGTTGTGTACGACGTCCATTGCGCGGGCGACGCGCACGCGAGGACGGCACTCGCGCATCTATAATGATCCGCGCAGGGCCAAAACGCAGTGCACGGCGTCTAAGACGGTACTGTTAGCGACAGCGCAAGTTATCGTTTATGATGTTAATGGGTCGCAGCACATGGTACGTTGTCTACTCGATAGCGCGTCTCAGACCAATCTAATAATATCGAAATGCTTCAGACGCCTCGGATTGTGGAATAACTTTAAAAATACTAACTCAACCATCAAAGGGATCGGCGGTTCAGAAAAACATTGCAAGGGTTCCGTAGATATTAAAATACATTCGCGTTTTGATGGAGACATTAATTTTAACATTTCTTCGCTTATCGTGGAGCGTATTACGGACACATTGCCAAACGCTAATGTGGACGTATCGCTTCTCACACACCTCGAGTCATTGCCGCTGGCAGACTCGGAGTTTGCGAATCCGGCAGACATTGATGTTTTGATCGGAGCCGCAATATTCCCGCACTTGCTACTAACTAAAGTGGTACGTAGTGAGCAAAATAACTTACCGCCCGCTATTGAGACGGTATTTGGGTATGTGATTATGGGTACCGTACCTACATTACATACTTCTCAATACGTTACGTCTTGCTGTTGTTCTGTTCTTCAAGAAAATAATATTGATTCTCTTCTCAAGCGATTTTGGGAGCTTGAAGAGGTTACAGCACCGCCCTCGATGAGCCGTAAAGATCTCGAGTGTGAAGAAAATTTCCACGCTACCACTGTTCGTGACCAACACCGATGGCTAGAATGGCGACGGTCGCGGCGGGGTCGCAGCCAGTATTCGCAGCTATGCACAGACCGATAGCGAGGCCGTATTGACCAATACTGTTGATGATCTTTCTGACTTGCGTGTGGTTGAATCTTCTCCATGTTCATCTCGCACGTCGCCGACTGGATGTTGTCCAGCGGAAGATTCAACCACACTAGACTTGAGTCCAAAACAAACACGATTGAACTGATACACAGATAAAGGTTCTTTCTTGTCAAAACGATAAAAGATCCGTTGAAATCTACGGTCAGATTTGCGAACGCCGATATTGAGAAACATTTGGCGGCAAACAGCTGACAGAGCGATTTGGAAAAGACGAAACTTTATTATGATGTTAAATAAATCACCCTGTAGATTAGGGCCGGCATGCAAAATGTCATTAATCGACTGACATTGAGTTTGAGAAGTCTGTACCGCATAAGGTTCTCGGTTTACGCTGGGACAAATCCTGCGATAGTTTTAGGTTTGACGTCTCACCACCAGATGATAAGTGCACCAAACGCACTATGCTGTGAACAGTGGCTCGACTATGGGACATAATGGGTTTTGTGGCTCCCACAATTTTGTACGCCAAGCTCTTGATCAAAGAGCTTTGGCTATCAAAGTGTGAGTGGGATGAAACACCCCCTGACCATATTGTCGCCGCTTGGGGCCAGTTTTGTATTGAGCTTACCGCGCTCAATCAAATTACTATTCCGCGTCATCTTGGGTTGGTAGATGGGTGTACCATCAACTTAATAGGTTTCGCTGACGCCAGCGATCGTGCTTACGGCGGAGTCGTATATCTGCAAGTCCGCATTGGTTCTAACTACTCGGTGCAGTTAGTTTGTGCCAAGTCTAAGGTCTCGCCTGTTAAAACCATTTCGGTTGCGAGGCTGGAGTTGTGCGCGGCCCTTCTGCTGTCTCAGTTGCTCCGCAAGGTTCAAGACACAGTTTTGCCCCACTACCCTATTAATAAAATATACGCATTTTCCGACTCCAAAGTAGTGCTCGCTTGGATTCATTCTTCTCCTCATCGCTGGCAGACTTTTTTCGCCAACCGCGTTAGCAAATTGATTGAACTGGTTCCTGCTACTTGTTTCTATCACGTCGCGGGTATTGAGAACCCCGCAGATTGCTTGTCTCGTGGTGTCACTCCACTTAATCTTCTGCATCATCCATTGTGGCATCGTGGACCTCCTTGGATTTTCCATGATCCGTCAGAATGGCCCATGCAACCCTTTGACCACAGTGCAGAAGACGAAGATGTACCCGAACGGAAGTCTGTTTCTTATCCCGTGATTGCTGAGGTTGCGGAGTCTCCCATCTATGCACTCGCACTACGCATGGTCTAAGTTACTCCGCGCCATCGTTTATGTCTATAGATTTCTTAGGCACCTACCTAATAAGACTTTTGTATCAAGTACTGATATCAAATTCGCAGAATGTAAGTTACTACGAGCTGTACAGGCTGTGCATTTTAGTAACGACATTCAAAATTTGAAAGACAATGTACGTTGTTCTCCCGCTATCCTTAGACTCAAGCCGTTTCTCGATGAACACGGCGTTATACGCGTTGGGGGTCGTCTGTCAAAGTCGGATGAACCTTATCACTACAAACATCCTTGCATTCTGCCGCGACATGATCATGTTGTCAACCTTCTTGTTGATTTTTATCACAAGAAGTACCTCCATGCCGGTCCAGAGTTGCTTATGTCCTTACTTAGGCATAAGTATTGGATTTTAGCCGCTCGACGAATAATCCGTCACAGAATACATAAATGTAACGTCTGTTTCTAATTTCGTCTGCGTCCGACTTTCCCTCCCATGGCCGATCTCCCTAGCCAGCGCGTCAACCAGGTTGCTAAAGCGTTTACACACACCGGTTGTGATTACGCAGGACCACTGCAGTATACGCCAGTGCGTAGTCGAGGTGTTAAAGGCCGTAAAGCCTGGCTATGTATTTTTACATGCTTAACGACGCGCGCTACGCATATTGAAGTTGCGACAGATTTAAGCACGGTGTCATTCCTGGCAGCCCTTAAACGATTTCTCTCACGGCGCGGCCCTATACAGTGTTTGTACACGGATAACGGCACTTGTTTTGTAGGCGCAAGCTCTTATTTACGCGACCTTTATAAGTTTCTCAGGGAAGAATATCGTACTCGTCTTCAGGAAGAACTTTCCATAAGTCATATTGACTGGAAGTTTATTCCACCAGCATCACCACATTTCGGTGGATGTTGGGAAAGCATGGTCAAAGTAAATAAAACGCATCTCTTCAAGGTTATAGATCAACAGATCCTCTCTTACGAAGAGCTTTTAACTGTCCTTGCACAAGGTGAGGCACTGATCAACTCGCGTCCACTCACGGCATTGAGTAGTGACCCTGCAGAACCATCCGCGTTAAGCCCTGCACATTTTCTGAACACAGTGCCATTATCGTCATTTCCGGCTCCTGAAGCAGACTCTTCAAGCTTGCTCCAGAGACATACTCTGCTGGATAAACTCGTGCAGTCGTTCTGGCGGCGCTGGCGTGCGGAATATCTGCACCAGCTTCAGGCTAGATCCAAGTGGAATAGTCCTGCATCCCCTATACAGGAGGGTACGTTGGTCGTCATAATACATGATAATGCTCCGCCGCTTTCATGGCCGTTAGCCATCGTAGAGAAATTGCATACTTCCAAGGACGGTACAACCTGCGTTGTTACCGTGAAAACCGCTAAAGGGAGCTACTAGCGCCCTGTTGTACGTCTCTGTTCGCTTCCAACTCAGTGAGATCTAGCCTGAAGTTGGATCTACCTCTTAGTTTAAGTATTTAGTTTGTAGTCTTCGCTATTATTGCGTTTGTAGTTTTCGCTAAAGTTAATTTAGATTAATTTTATTATCATATCGCTGTCTTAGCCTATTGATGGGTTATGCGGTAGTACACCCAACATAGCTAAGTTCAATTCTATTTCTTTTAAAGGCAACCCTTTAGGGCCGGGGGGATATGGTAGCGCCATCTACATTTCCATCGAAAACTAATCACATCAACGTCAATGATTCGTCGCTGCTTGGCCAATGCGAGCGATGCCTTTTGTTCCCGTCCCTGTCTATCCCATTCCCTGGAAGGGGCACGCCTTTCGTGGATTGGTCGTGTTCCGCGATCATCGACGCGAGAGACAGTCTAGAACTTTCGAGACGCTGAGATCGTGTCCGCCATACCACACCGCCATAATTTTACCGCTCCCGCTTTATACTAAAGACCGCCCGCGAGTGAAAGTGATTTGTGTAGTGGAGTGATTCAAACAGCTTCAGGATTCTCGAAGACACCAGGAGGCTGCCGTTTGCAAGGAAAGAGGACTGACGTACAAGGTAGGTGCCTCTCATCCTTCAGCATCCTTTAGAATATCCTATACCCACTCACAATCCTCTCTCCCATTCCAATCCTAGGCGACTAGAACTCGCCATCCTTTAGATACAGTCCATTCCTTCTCCAAGTCGCCTAGAACCTACGGTTTCGGTGTAACGCCGACCCAGTATATTTATCTATTGCAGATTGGTCGGAGTAAGGCATTAGGAATATGCAATTATGGTATTTTATTCTGGTAAGTTACTAGAAATTAATTTGAATTTAATATTTATTTGCTACAGGTATCATCATCATCAGCTCTGTATATATACTGTCCCACTGCTGGGCACGGGCCTCTTCTCACTATGAGAAGGGTAAGGCCATAGTCCACCACGCTGGCCTAGTGCGGGTTGGCATACTTCACATGTCTTTCGAGAACATTACTAAAAGCGATAATTAACAATTTAATACGCATATAACTACGAAAAGTCTTTGGTGCGTGCCGTAGATTCGAACCTGGACCCTCTGCGTAGCAGTCTGTCGGTCTCTCCACTAGGCTATCGATGACTTCGCTACAGGTATAGTCTAATGGAAATACCAACGGACTGCTACGCAGAGGGTTTGGAGTTCAAATCTAAGGCGAGCACCACAAACTTTTCGAAGTTACGTGCGTGTTTTAATAGTTTATAATTTCTTGATAAATATGAAGGGAAACCTGTGTGTTTTAGAGTTCTTTATAACGTTCTCAAAAGACATTATCATAGTGCACACTATGACCTATTTATAGTAGGTATAAATGGTAAGTCATTGTGTAGAAGTGGTCGCTGCCAGTGCATCCATGTTCAATGCTCGATACAACATTTTGTCACCTCTCGCAAGTAATACTCATACAAGATGATGGGTGTGTTCTTAAACCCTTACACCGACCTCACATTGAGCGTGCGCGTTCCTTGAGCGTGCGCTCGGCGTGCGCCTGCCATGCGTTCGATGCGCCCCTGGCGATCACATTGTACTGCAAAGTGATCGCCGGCTAGCTCAAGAAACGTGGACGCCCAATGTGAGGTCGGCTTTATACATCAATTGACTCATACATAAAAAAAACAGTGAAAGCATTCGCTAAAGAAATACGAGGTCAATATAAACATAAAATATGTTATCACTAAACTGAATTTGCGGTTATGAATCATACAAATCTTAGGTTAAGCTCAGCACCCGAATAGTGTACAGATAAGCGAAAACGAAGTGTACTGCCTTTGACAAAACAATAGATTTATTAAGAACTACTTACTTGTACGAATGGCGTGGTATGGGAAGGCTTGTGTCCAGTGAGCCTTGCTTTACGTTAGCTATGTTTGACTATATCATCACACTTCATTTTCGTTTAGTATATTTTTTATTAAATAATTAATTATATCGCTTGCACCGTACCTCGGAGAGCAGTTAAACCATCAGTCCCGGGTGTCATCAAGATCTTTGACAGTCGTTTTGGAGAGTCGGTACCCTCAAATAAACTGATACTGGTCTAAACCATGGAATATCGGTATCCCTCTTTGTTACGGAGGTCAGACGGCAGTCACTCTTTGGTAAAGTTGATTTTCTGTCATATCTGGTTAGACCAGTAAGTGGACCTCGGGCTCCAAGGCATGCAAGTCGCGGATGCAAACGAGATAACACTAGGATGATGATGAAGGTGATATATTACCACCTACATTTAGAAATCTCGAGGATCTCAACCGCAGAATCACGTGCAGATAAATACATAATTATAGAAAAAACTAGTTACCTGCTTACAAGAAAGGTAAAAAAACAAACCATCCACTTATTGCATACGCATTTTAAGTAGGTATTCTAGCATAAACAAGAATACAAGGTGTGGTCCATTAGACGAGGCAAGCGATGTCCAGCGTCTTGTAGCAAGGAGCAGAAGGTTTAACAAGCTGGTGTCAGTCGGGTACGAGAAGGCTGCTGTAATCGTATCTCCAGTTTATATAGATTGCTCCTTTAATCATTCACGCACGAGGGCGAATACGCCTGTATATGTGTTCATGTATGTGCAGTTCAGCAGCGTATTCTAGAAGAAAAAACCAATTCTCTGGAGTAAAATTTTACTTCACAACAGTAAAATTCCTAATCGTCTTTATAAAGAATGTAGCTTTAGCTTCTCTTTCTTACGACAACTTACCTTAAATCGTAACAAGAAACAGCAAGTACCAACACACGAGGCAACTTGGCGAACAGCCATCGTTTGTACCCAACAGATTACGAACGAATACTACCTACTTTGATTCATATGTTCGGCGGTAATAAAATATAATATCCTGCTCTTCGTTGTAGATTATGGTCGCTAGCTCCAAGGATATCCTATTGATAACCATTGAAATTGCAACTGAGGTCAAATTGGATATTGCTGATGATCATTATAATTCGAGCAGCAGTGGGTCATTTTAACTATATATAGGGCTGATTATGCTACGAAATTCAGAAATTAATTGATTGAAATGAAATAAACTGAAATAAAAATTGTAAAACCTATATGTAAGTATAAACTTTTACTAGTTATACGGTAGTACTGATAATAAGCCTTTGTTGTCACACTGTATAGACATTCATATCTAACTTTTAATAATATTATAGCATTAAAAATTGTCCTCCAGTATTATACGACACAGTAATAAACCGTAAGTACATTAAGAATAAGGAAAAGTTTTACATACAAATGGCTATTACTCAACAAAATTAAACGCACTTAACATATTATATAATAAGTCAAGAAAATGTTTGATAAATATTCATGAAGATGACTTAAAAATTTTCCTTGCCCCTTGTTTGTGCGGAGTTGCTTCGGAAAGACGATTATGTTCTAAGCAGTAAGACTAACAGTTCATACGTGCGTTTGCTTAAATTATGAGGAAGGAAAATGGATAAACATTACCTATATAGAAAGCAGGCAATGTTATAATTTTGAAGGTATGTATTTCATTGAATTTTAGCTACTTTTACGTTCGCGATATGCTTTTCTTCTGTTTTTGACTAGTCCTAATTCATCCCCACTCATTGTGGAGCATAGTTTAGCAGCAGACCATTAAAAGTTAGGAGTTTAGACAATCTTGAAGTCCCGGGGGCAGTTAAACTATCTTGGAACTCGCAACAAACTTAATCAAAAGTACATTATAATAATAATAATAAATAATAAAATGGTTTATTAATTTCTCTCTCACACAGAATACACAATCAGGTCTTAAATTAAGTGTTACATAATAAGTACGTGAACCTGTGTGAGAGACTGGTATCTGAATTAGGAGAACCTGTATGACAGATTACCAGTCTCTCCTAACTAGACATGCCGGAGCTTAAGTGTAACTACATTGATTGGTAAGCAATATTTTTATGAGTGAGAAAAAAAAAATTAAACAGCTATATAGCTGATAAGCTAGTAACTCTGTTAGCTAACAGAGTTACTAGCTTATCAGCTGTCTCAATATCGCAGCAGGTTATATACAGCTGTATATAAACATTGGAAGAGTTACGAAATATATAAATTCGCTAAGTACGTTCTAATATTTCCGGAAATGCTATGACATTATTGCGGCTGGTGGAAAATATTTCTGATGTCCAATGGACATCAGAAATATTTTTCTCAATTATCATCATTATAATTTTTTAGGGACAGAAGAACTGTTCCTCGCACCATTGGACGCATCCTGCGCAGGCCTCCGTCAAGCCCACGCGGAGCGTCCACTCCCGGGATCTCGCTTAGCTTCACCGTGGGTGACCTAACCACGGTTACTGAGCCCCCCACCACGACAAGGTGGAGATCCTACGGGGGGGATCATCATTACATCGTAGCGTTCTCCCGCTTGCGCTCCAATATAGCCAACCAAGATGCCTTGGAGCCTGAGATACGCTATATTTGCCAAAATTATCTTATTGCCCTTAAGATACACAGCTATGCCCTTAAGATAACAGTTTCCATATTCAATGGAGAGTAAGTTAAGTCTTTGTGGTTGCCACGGAAACTTTTTGTCAGATTCGTTACTTATGTTAATATCGGTCCGTTTAGATGCCAAACTTATTTCAGAAAATATGTTTCCAAAAGTATTTACGAAGAGCAATATTGTTTATAATATATTGCCTAGCTCTGAGGAAAAGTAATTGGCAATATGTACGATAGCAATATTTTGGTTCTAACCCACGGCGTGCACCAATGGCTTTTGAAATTGGTACTTCTTCATCATCATCGTCATCAGCCTGCGATAGTGCCAAGCGGTGCTTGATATAAGGCTCGCCAACGGAACTCGCTGAACCCAATTTTCGGCTCTTCGTGAGAAAATTAAACATTATCCTCCCAGCGTTATCCCAGTTTCAATCTGGGGTCCGCTTACAAATCTAACCGGATTTGGCTGAATATTAGCTTTTCCACGGAGCGACTGCCTGTCTGACCTCAGCAACCCGAAGGGATAGCGATATTCCATGGTTTAGACTAGTGTAAATTTATTTAGAAGGTACTGACGCCCTATAACGACTGTCAAAGAGCTTTATGACAACCGGGACCGACGGCTTAACGAGTTCTCCGAGGCATGGGGCTAGCGGTAATTATATCCTCTATAAGTTACATAAGGTGTTCCAATATGACAATATAAGATGCATTATGGACCCTGTAGGGCACGGCAACATATAAGAATGTAGAAGAGAGATTTAGATAAGGCATGTGACGTTTTGGCTGTATTGTCGGTTAATTCTGGTGCCTCATGCAGATGTAATTGTAGTGGACGGAGATGAAGGTAGCACTCCTAGTGTAGATACTAATAGACTGCCATCTAGGGAGTATAGGGTTCGAACCAGCAGCATACCACTGATTTCTTATGTTAAGTGCGTATTGAATCGTTTATTGTTAGTTGAGGCCTGCCTGGGAGATCGCGTTAAGCTTTGGACCCGGGTTCTATGGAAATATTTGGCAACTATTATGGGACCTCGGTCTCTTGAATATACTGATATTCGTCTAAGTCATGGATTATCGTCAACCTTTTGGTAACGTGGGTCAGACGACAGTCACTAGTCATAACGTCTCCGAAGCACGGGACAAGCGATAATTGATCATTCAATTCAATGCGCGCCGTAGATTCGAACCCGATACCCTCTGGATGGCAGTCTGTTGGTATCTCCACTAGGTTATCGCTGCTTTTCGACAGTCACACAGTAAATTTAGTAAAAATAGAAAATAAAAGACTAGAAGACTTTGATTCAACCGTGATAATGCTAGGACGATAATGCTGACCTATCCATTATACACACGGTGACAAACTCACTTATCGATTGATTCTTACAATCGCTATTTGTGCTGCCTGTGGTATATCTATCAAAATTAAAATGAATTACCAAAATATCTGTACGCGCATACATTTCAAACAACTGCACCAAAATTGGATACATCTTTATTTTATGTGTTTGTTATCATCAGGAGAAGGATCGTAGGACAAAAGAGAATTAAAAAGAAAGTAATAGCAAACACATATGGCAGTACGAAGTTCGCTGGGTCAGCTAGTGTTATAATAATATACATCATCATCATCAGCCTGTAACAGTCCCCTGCTGGACTAGGCCTCTCCTTTGAAAGGAGGAATTGGCCTACGATACCACGCTGACCAAACGGGTTGGCATAGGGTTTGTATCAAGTTTTCCTTCTCTTACAGTGCTGTTCACTGCATAATATGCTCCCTCTGTCGGCTCTTACGGCACCTATGGGATGATATGGGGTGGTGACAATCCGTATTCTTAATCCGTCATATCATATCAAGACTAATAATAATGTACTAATCATGACACTAGATAACATTACCAGAATTATCAGCGATACAAAAAATCTTTATTTTATATCTTCACGCATGTATCTCCGAAGGTGAAGGCAGAGGTGTAATCTTACACCCACATTTTGCCTTATGATTTTCAGGTCACACGTATAGGGGGCGAGACTTTGGTGAGCGCCCATACACCCCTTAAAATTCGCTCCTACAAATTTCGCCAAATTTATTTGAAGGGGCGAATTTTAAGGGGCGTATGGGCGCTCACTGACCTATTGCCGTTACCGGGCACATTAGAGACTCCATGCTGCTACTCAGAATTCGGAACAACTCTGTTACACTTTTGCCCGACCCGGGAATCGAACCTGGCGCCTCACCCTAAGCAGATGCATACTCTATCCACTGGATCACACAGGCAGTCATCATACAAAAAATATTATATTATTGCATTATTTTACTTACATGATCAAAATTGATACAAAGCTTCCAGCAATTTTGTTAATTGTTGACAAAAATATTAAATGATACAAACATTTAGTAAGACAGTGATTTTGGCAACGGCTTTGATTTATTAAAGATCCATTTATTTGTAAAACATTTAACATTATAGTTTTAATACTTGCTATCTGTCTGTTTATTAATATATAGCCTTCGGGGGATTGTTTATTGGTTTCCTGTCTGTTACAATTCTCATAGTTTCTTTGAGCTAAAGTTTAAACTGTAAAGGTATTCATGTTACGAAACAAGGATAATATGATGGATATCCGAGGGATATGCCTTCACTCCGTTATGTACATATATATGTTTCGAAATAAAAGAAAGATGACAAGTTTCTATAAGAACTAGCTTTTGCCCGCAGCTTCGCTCACGTAAATTCGGGGTAACACAAATGTCCTTTATTGGACGGATACTTCTATAATAGTCGTTTTAGCTGTTTATACCAATGAGAAATATAACTGCAAGAAGTATTTACACATATAAACTATAATATAGTGAAATCAATAGAATTTAATAAAATACTCGGCAGTCCGAATTCTGCGGATATATATTGTCGACTCGAAATCTTTATTTTTTAATGTTTTATTATTCAGGTAAGGTTCCGATCTACCATACCACTTGACGAAATTATTAATATAGATTTGAACTATTACAATTTAAAACTTTCGTCAATGAATATAAATTTACATAGAAGCGCAGTTCTTAAGGATTTCGTGTACCGATTCCAAGTGGGGTCTGTCTCCAGTTTAGTTCGTAGTTGGCGCCGTTGGCGACGCTGGCGTCGTTCTCCGTCTCTCTTGTTCTTGTCGTTAAGATACACGGGAGGAACGTTCGTCTCCCTTGCTCTCGTAGAGACAGCTGTCACAGCGCGACTGCCACGTCGCCAAGCGGCAATTCGGGTCACAGAAAGTTTGTCTTCAGAGCGCCCATAGGAAATGCGCCTCTATGTAAATATCTGAGCTCTTTGCTTTCGTGGTCATGTGCCATATTCACGGATCTGCTGCAATCCGTAAACATGGCGCTTGCAAATATCGATGACTGGAAAGAAAGGTACGTGGTATATATCCCGAAAGACAATACAATAGTTTATATGATGTTGCCAACGTCTGCATGGTAGTCTATTTGACTCCGCCATACATGCCATGGGTTATTACAGCCTGTAGGAAGCAAAACATCGTTTTTAGGGTTCCGTACCTAAAAGGTAAAAAACGGGACCCTATTACTAAGCCTCCGCTATCTGTCTGTCTGTCTGTCTGTCTGGCTGGCTGTCTGTCTGTCACCAGGCTGTATCTCATAAACCGTGATAGCTAGAAAGCTGAAATTTTCACAAGTTATGTATTTCGGTTGCCGTAATAACAATAAATACTAAAAAATAAAAAATATTAAGGGGGCGTCCCATACAATAAACGTGCTTTTTTGCGTATTTTTTGCTCAAAATTACTGACGGTAACAGGTAGACGCTTAAAATTTTCACATAATATGTAGTTGTGTATTACCTTTCAAAATAAATAATTAAATAAAAAAAGTAAATTATAAAGGGGGGCTCTCATACAACAAACGTATTTTTTAAGCAATTTGTTACTCGATCTTAATAAACAGGTAGAAACTTAAAAAATATTTAAGTATACATACAACAAACGTGATCTTCGTTTATAGATGATGGTACGGAACCCTGCGTGCGCGAGTCCGACTCGCACTTGCCCAATTTTTGAGGCTATTATTATACTTCATAACTCGTCTTATTAACATACATACTTTATGATTGCCCCTGTGGTCCAGTGAATAGTGTAAGCGTCTGCTGATCGAAGGATGCGAGTTCGATTCCCAGGTCGAGTAAAAGTGGTACTGAGTCTGAATTCTCTGTAACAGCGCTGAGTATGGTAATGTGCCCGGTAATGGCAATATTCTCACCCCCTATCACCTAAAAGTTTATAACGTAGCGAAATGTAGGTTTAATATTACGCGTCTGCCTACCCCTTTGAAGATACAGGCGAGGGGCTATAAAAAATATATTACTCGTCTTATAACTCGGACCAAGCCCTTCTCATTATGAAGTGTGAACTTTATTTAATTTAACAATTTTAATTAGCTAGTTTTGTTAGGTTGCAGCTCAGAAACTTAAGATATAACTTAATATTTTACTTATAATATTTTTTTGTTCGCTGGAGGATTTGTATCAAAAGTTTACGGAACATTATTTGTACATTGCAATTTGTTTTAAACTTTTAATGTAGATGTTTGAAGACATTATTTATCTATGACATTAAATAAGCCTTCGACTGCTGTAGTAAATTGGATATGCATATATAAGGGATATGCATTGACTGCGTAATAAATTATGATCATAATATTATGTTTTTACTGCTTAAAAGAACACTTCTTTTAATTGTTTAAATAGAGAACACCCCCGCTAAGCATAAATCCTGTGTCGTGGGCATTTATAAACGTACAAAACAAATTAGCGGGTCTCAATCGTGTCCAATTAACTTATTTAAGGTATAAATACCTATTTGTTTCCGACGTTTCCCTCATCTTGCACCTAGCGTGGTCGCGGAGAGACTGTCTTCAGTCTAATTTATTTTGTACGATGTATACAAATCGCGAAAGTTTAAAATCGATTATATAATCAACGAACACAATGAGCACTCTTTCATATCCTTCTATTATAAAAAAGCTATTGTCCTGACTGACATATCGTTGCAGTCCTGAACTACATGCAATTTGGACAGCTGCTTCTCTTAATGACGTAGGCTAAGCTCCCACATAGGAAGGACATTTTGACTAGCCACCTTTAGGAAGGTAAAATGATAGCTGAAAGCTTATTTGAAAACCGCTAATTTTCAAGCTAGCACTATGAAAATACGGCTATCTCGCTTAAAATGACTCCAAAACATTATTTCACATATTCTGCCCCAAAACGAAAACCGTAAGTAATTATCGCCATATTAACTCACGAAATATTCCCCAAATACCCCGGGTCACCGCGTGTAACGTTGATTATGGCGCGCCATCAGTAGTTAATATTTTAGTGCGACAAAACTTGGTGACAAGATAAGTTTACGATGATATCTATCTTGTGAGACCCGTGATTAGGGGATTTAATGGCGTGCGAGGGATATTACACTGGCAAGATAAACGAGATAAATATTTTAAATACATCAGTTGTTTACGATATGTTGTTTTTGAGAATATCTACAGATTATACATCTCTATCTATCTATATCATCACGCCTGTCTCCCATTGGGGTAGGCAGAGACTATGGAACGCCACATGCTTCGGTTCAAACATATCTCTTTCGCTTCCTCGACATTCATTAACCTCATCCATCATGCATGCGCGTCGGTTATGGGTCCTTTTAATTTGGCCCTTTTTTAGTACGTCACCTATTTGATCGGCGTACGTTCGCCTAGGGCGTCCCCTACCGACATTTCCATTCATTCTCGCACGATACACTCCTTTCGTATTTCTTCTTTCATCCATCCGTTCCAAATGTCCAAACCAACGCAACATTCCTTTTTCAATCTTTGTCACTACATCTTCTTTTAGACCACACTTTTCCCGTATCACACTGTTACGCACTTTATCTATCATACTTACTCCGCACATACTCCTTAAAGCTCTCATATATTATACATTTGTGATAAAAAGAGAAATAACGCATAAAATACATACAAACCATTTACTAAAAAGCTCATAGATTGATATAGTTATAACTTAGAATGTACTGTTTGTGGCCCTCATAAAATAAAATAAATTTGCTTCCAAGGAAGTAAATATCTATTGATTCTTGCACTATACAAAAAGTAAGTAAGAGCAAGTAGGTACAATATAATATAACTTTGCTAAGTTGTGATTTTTCGATGTGCTCTACCACATTCTAAACAATACCCCATTTTTAAGCCTGACCTGCCTGTCTACTGCTATTCCACACCCTTTTTAGGGTTCCGTACCTAAAAGGTAAAAATCGGAACCCTATTACTAAGCCTCCGCTGTCTGTCTGTCTGTCTGTCTGTCTGTCTGTCTGTCTGTCACCAGGCTGTACCTCATAAACCGTGATAGCTAGAAAGCTGAAATTTTCACAAATTATGTATTTCGGTTGCCGCTATAACAACAAATACTAAAAATAAAAAAAATTAAAATATTAAGGGGGGGTCCCATACAATAAACGTGTTTTTTTTTCGTATTTTTGCTCAAAATTACTAACGGTAACAGGTAGACGCTTAAAATTTTCACGGAATATGTAGTTGTATATTACCTTTAATAAATAAATAATTAAATTAAAAAAAGTAAATAATAAAGGGGGGCTCCCATACAACAAACGTAATTTTTAAGCAATTTGTTACTCGATCTTAATAAACAAGTAGAAACTTAAAAAATATTTAAGTATATATACAACAAACGTGATTTTCTTTTATAGATGAGGGTACGGAACCCTTCGTGCGTGAGTCCGACTCGCACTTGCCCAATTTTTCAACTTATCAAGCCGCATTAATTCATCTTTTATCTTCCTTATTCACATTTACCCTCATATTTAGGGGATAACTTATGTGTGACAAATTATGGTCGAACTGTCAGCGTCTAACCTACCCGTCACGTAAAACAGGGGTTTTATATAATTTATTCTCGTATCCTACGTGGGGTAACAAAGCTGAAGATATCCGTCCAAGTTAGGGAGCCTCAATGATACACTTGAGCAATCTTATGTGCAATTAACATGACCTCTATAGGCAGAGGTTTATAGGTGAACAAGTCGTGCCCCATAGTTTCGCCTCCAACACCTTGTCCTTTGAAAAATTGTATCGCATCGCTCGGTGGTTTTTTTTACACCCTTTTCTAGTTTTTTTATGCTTGCTCTTAGCACATGTGGTTATAATATGTAAAATAATGCTTAAATATGCTGCAGGTAGTACCAGATATTAGCCCGTTCAAAGTTATAAACTCTTTAGATCATTTTATAATACTAGACTACCTGAGGCCGAGGTTACACCCGCGCCATTTAGGTCTACGGCGCCGCTCCCGTGCTTCATACTGTGATATTATATAGCCTATAGTTTTCCTCTATAAATAGGCTATCATCATCCTCTTAGCGTTATCACAGTTTCAATCTGGGGTCCGCTTACTAGTCCAACCGGATTTGGCTGAATATTAGCTTTTCCACAGAGCGACTACTTGTTTGACCTCCGCAACCCGAAGGGATAGCGATATTCTATGGTTTAGACTAGTGTCAGTTTATTTAGAAGGTACTGACGCCTTGTAATGACTGTCAAAGATCTTCATGACAACCGGGACCGACGGCTTAACGTGCTCTCCGAGGCACGGGACTAGCGATAATTAACCTCTATAAATAGACTCTCCGACTCGATAACAATTATTCAAATCGAAACAGTAGCTCCTGAGATTAGAACGTTCATCCAAAACAAACTCATCAGCTTTATAATATTAGTATTAATTCCGTCTCAGGCTCCGTCCGCTTTGATGTCGATTAGCGCAACAAAAGGCAGCTTATTTTTATTCTGATATATAAACCATGTCTGCAAAATTTTACAAAGTTCGGTCTGTCTGATTTTGCGTGAAAGACAACAAAGCAACACTTTCGCATTTACAATATTAGTACGGATACTATAGATATTTTTCGCTATAAAACTTTAACACTGCCATAACTAGCCAACGCAGCTAGTTATGTTTATTGACACGTAAAGTTTATTGTGCGTGAACTTTGTTTTATGATGTGATGGTCGCTAACGGGTTTGAAGATTTAGTGTTTGAAGCTGGGATAGGATTCTATTAGGTTTGTATTAATAGGGTTTATGTAACCGTAGATTGTTTTGTTTTTGTTTTTCGTGTGAGTGTGTGACCAACTCTGGTGTCGGAGTTTTCAGGCCGCCCAAAGGCCTCCGACATGGCCTAACGATCCTTATCCTTAGACAAGAACCGGGCCCGACAGCTTTACGTGCCCTCCGAAGCACGGTAGCGCTCGGATGTAAATGCCACACACGGATGTAAATGTCACTCATCCAAGTGGCGACCTGTGCAAGCGTTGCTTAACTTTTCCGATCTGTTACGAATGGCAAGCCAAGTCTTGCTATGAGCGCTACTATCCGTAACCGGAGATAGCAGCAATAGATTCATCAGTAGTGTATGGCGTATTCCATAGTGACCAGAGGGCTGGTTTATATTTTGCAGAGAGAATAAGCATGGCCATACAACGTGGCAATGCTGCCAGCCTTCTGGGCACGCTACCAGCCGACAGCGTTGCGGAGGCATTTTTTGACGCGGCGTAGTTTGGGATTTTGGTTTTTCCTCTTCTATATTGTTATTATAATTTATTTAGTTTTACTGGTTTAGTTTAGGATAGTTTAGTTACATAAGTAGTTTTATTCTGTTGTATATATTTGTTACACTATTATGTATGCTTAAATAAACACGTTCCCATATTTCATAAACAGGGATTGATGAAGTACTTACCAACATGGTGGCATAATTAACCCGGCAGGTAATGTTCGCTTGCAGTTCGGCCTGCAGGTGTTGCTAGTCGTAATATACGCGTGAGACACTGGCCTGTTGTGTCGCTGTAATGCTCAGACGTGTGCTGTGCCTTGTACACGGTGTCAGTCATGAGAGGATAGCGAAGGTTGTAATATTGTGTGTTAATATCTCCTTTTCCTTCTCCCTTATCTAGTGAGGTGGGAGAGAAGAAAGGGGACTCCCTCCTCCTATTACTTTTCATGCCCAAGGCGGCAACGCACTTGTTTGACTTGTGCCTTCTCTGGTGTTGCTTGTGTCCATGGGTGGTGATAGTCCCTTGTTATCAGGTGATCCGTCTCGTTTGACACCTGTTATTTTCTCTAGTCGCTCCTTTTAGAGAAACGAAATGTATAGAATAATGTAGTGTTAGTATGTGCTATGAGTGTACACATACTTGCTAGCTTGGATCGTGGGCCAATTTTTAGTTATGAGTTGCTAAAGATCCACGGGAACAATTTCCATACATTTTCTAAATGCGCCCCCTAGTGGTCTCTACCGACAGCTAGATAATTTGGTAACTTTAAAGCGTCTGGGAAAAACTACCGCCGTGGAAATGAGTGGGACAGTATTATTTATAATTTTTTTATAATATTTTCTAAAACATACATAAAAATCAGCACTGAAAATTTAAGAAAAGTTAGTACTATTTTTACCTAACTTTAGCACCTCGTACCTAAAAATTGGCCCACGATCCAAGCTAGCAAGTATGAGTACACTCATAGCATATACTAACACTACATTATTCTATACATTTCGTTTCTGAGAAAATAAGTAAGGTCTGGCGGCTCTGGGCTCTTGGACTATTACAACACCCACGCAATGAAATGCGTTAGTGACACTTTGTATTCTTAATCCGTCACCACACATACTGATACCACATACACGGATGAAGCAACTCTATCTATCAATCTATGATTGCGAATAAATAGTAGCCAAAACACAATTAATTAGCCAGAAAATAAGCTGTAATTTTTTATTACTGAGTGCAAGAAATCCGTTTTGTTCGTTATAGGTTAGGTGGCAATATAGAATCGGGCTATATTGCCACCTACTTAACGAAGATTATAAAATAAAATAAAGTTACATTTATTTGGGACAGTTTAGATTTTACATTTTGTTACATGAGAAACGTCGATAGCTACTATAGTTATATACCTAACTATACCTAGCGCAGCTAACAACGCCCAAATCTATAGATCATTTTTGGCCGCGCGATTCATCCCGTTACCTCGTATAGACGACAGTGACCCTCGGAAATCAAAAAGATAAAGTCGCGTAAGTTTGAACTCAAGTTTGAGCTTATATAATATTATTTCCAGTCGTTAGGGCTCGGTCTATTAGGCATAGACACCAATTCTGTTTGGCAGGTCTTTTTAAATAAGAAAAGAATCTCACTACCTCAACTCTTTGGATAGAAATTACACTAAAACGCCTAGTCCATCTAGAGGTTATAATGACATCATCTCAGTGGACTTCAGTATTAATTTTACGTCTATCCTTAGATTGCTTGGAAGAGATCGCTCTTAGGAATAAGGCCACCCATTGTACATTTAGATTTTCATGTGCTTTAGTATGGTCTATTATGAGCTTCGTATGGTGTACAATAATATTTTATTCAACTCTATGCTTACGTATAGGCTAAATTAGAAAAACTTGTTAACATTTTATTTGTCAAAAAAAAATCGCGTGTCTCTTGTCGCTGACAACTGGTAGGTTACTTGATACTTGATGGCACGGGCTGTTGCCGCAACTCCACGTCTTGGCGTGTATTTTGCGTGCGGGTGAGAATGGTGTCGTCATTCGAGCCACCCCAGCTCTTCGAGGAAGTCCAGCAGACTCTTGATGTGGCCCACGGCTTCCCTCAGGGTGCTGTATCTCGTCAGGTACTGCTGCCTGTACTGTGCGACCTCAGGGCAGTCGAGGAGCAGGTGGGCTGCCGTCTCGTCTGCTGCCATACAGGCCCTGCACAGCGGGCTGTCGGTGATACCTATAGTAAATAGGTGTTTATTAAAGAATCCGTGTCCTGTGTAGGCGGCCGTGACTATCCGCAGTTGTTGTTTGGACAGCTGGAGGATTTGTTTGGCTATCTTACCGTCTACTGCGGGAACAGCCTCCTTGGCCTGCCTACATGTTTCAATACCAATCCAGGACTGGTTGTGTTGGGTCCTGGTCCTATTTCTTACCAGGTTGCGATAAAAACCAGAAGGGAGGGGAATAATGGGGTCGGGTCCCACCACCTTTAAAGTGGCCCCTCTTCTGGCAAGTACGTCGGCTGCGTCATTCCCTCTTGAGCTATTGTGGCCCTTGATCCATTGCGGTGTTAATTTGTTATGTTTACCTACCTTTACCTACCTCTTATCCGTGTGGTGACGGATTAAGAATACGGATTGTCACCACCCCATATCATCCCATGGGTGTCGTAAGAGCCGACAGAGGGAGCATATTATGCAGAGAACAGCACTGTAAGAGAAGGAAAACTTGATACAAACCCTATACCAATCCGTTTGGCCAGCGTGGTATAGTAGGCCAATTCCTCCTTTCAAAGGAGAGGCCTAGTCCAGCAGTGGACTGTTAAAGGTTGATGATGATGACCTACCTCTGTTAGTTTCTGGTGGCATTCAAGCGTGAGTGCCGAGGTGATAGTAGGGCTTTTGAGGGCTGAGACGACAGCCTTACTATCTGAGAGGATCCTAATGGATCGTTCCCTTACCTCACGTGCCATGAGTGCTGTGGCAGCTAGGATTATGCCAAAACATTCGGCCTGGTAGACCGTGTTGTAGGCTCCCAGCGGTGCTGCGATGTTGATGTTTAGGTCCTCGGAGAATACTCCTGAACCCGTACCTGTATCAGTCTTAGACCCATCTGTGAAGATCGTGAGCTCGTTGTGATTAACCGCTCCTTCGTGCAGATCCTCGTACAGTTGGATTTTGTATTTCTTGTCGAACACAAATTGTTTCGGTATTCGGTCGCCAATGGCTTGTGTGAGAGGAACTTCTTTAAAAAGTGTATTTAAGTTGTTAGTATGCGGGGTGTTAGTGTCTTTCCAGAGCTTCAGAGCTCTTAGCCAGACCGCCGACATCGTTGCTTCCTATTGTATGAACAGGTGCAGAGGAGGCAGGTCCAGCAACACTTCGAGTGCCGCTGTAGGTGTAGTTTTCATGCAGCCCGTGGCCGCTAGGCATGCAAGTCTTAGAAGCTTTTGAAGCTTGTTGGCGGCCGTTGTTAGGTTGGCCCGAGGCCACCACACTACTGCGCCGTAGCTTATCATCGGACGTATTATTGTCTTATAGAGCCATAAGACAATTTTGGGGGATAGGCCCCAACGTTTACCTATCATCTTCTTGCACTGCCAGAAGACGATGCTGGCTTTATTGAGCTTATTTTCCATGTGGCTGTTCCATATCAATTTGCTGTCGAGAGTGACACCCAGGTATTTGACCTCGGTAGACAGCTTAAGCTCTGTATCGAATAACCTGGGCAGTCAGTAAGTACCCAGCACCTGGTAGGTTAGTGCATGCAATGTAAAAGTGCGGTGCGACAAAATCCACAGGGAGCCTCGAAATGAGCATACAAAGCAGCCCTATACGCTATTGATGCACCAGACAGCGTACCGTCGGCAAAAAAGGACGAAAAAATGTTGGAACTTCCATTTTTATCATTTCTGCTAAAAACTTTTACCTCTGGCTTTATGACAGCATCCACTGTGTCAGTGTCAGTCAGTCACTAAATTCTGTGTCAGTCTTTAAAATAACTTGAAAATTATGTTTTAAGGTGTGTACCACGTTACTTGCTACACGCGAGACAATGGCGCTTACAACAGTGGTATTTTGTTCGAAAGTCAATTTAAATTGTAAGTACTATGGAAATAATCACGCAGCGAAATGTTAGCTACTTATGTCAATTTGTTCTTAAATACCTGCATGTTATAGATAAACTAAACCCACGCAAAGTAGAATCATTGTGATCACTTCACATATATTTTTCCTTGCTTTCTGTTTATACTTTTACGTTGTAATACAATGAAAACCATACTTTGTTCGATATCATACGACATCAAATACTTACCTATTCACACACCCAGATAATGTAAGGCTGTGTCATGTAATTTTTATAGTCTTCCTAAATTTCAATTTAATACGAAAAATAACCGGTATCATGAGAGGTTTTCACGATGACATAATACCCATCAGATGGGACACTTACATTTTGCTATGCATAGGACACAGTAGAAGTAGAACTATTTTAATAACCATAGTTATTAATAGCATTGTCAAATAATAATATCGGTATTATAACCAGATTTCAACACGCCACTCACAGGTTGCCAAAGTCAACAAAGTGATCTGAAACTTCAAGCCAAGCATAACTATCTTCAAGTTAATCAAAATATTGACAGAGCAAACATCTTCAGTTATTGCTGACGGTACCGGTGTCAAGTTCATTAACCCCGTGACGTCACTCCCAGTGGTGTATCGTCATTGGCGTACATAGTTATAAGGGGCTATATTAGGTGGGTTTTTAAGTGTTAAGTTGTGGGGAAATCAAGTATAGCTTTGAACCCTTTGACAAAATCAGAACCTTTCAAGTACCGCGCCCTCAATAATTTTATTTTGCTTATAGTACCGCGCCGTACGACATCATCGCGCGCGCGGTACTAGACATTGAATTTTATCGCTCTGAGAGGTTCTTGTTTATGTTTTCAAGAGTTCGAGTTACAATTTCTTGAAACCCACTTAGATAACCGATAAGAAAAATTTATAATAATAACATTTGAGTGTATATTTAGTTTTGTGTAGCTCTCTGTTTTGAATGGATCTTGGAATACCGGTTTTATCGACAATTATAGCGTATTAAAATTGAAAATAAAATTATTTTTTGTTTATTTTTGTATTTTTATATTCTGTATAATATGGGTTTTCCAATTAAAAATAAAAATATGCATGTATTCATTATAATAATTGCCCCTTTTCGATAGCAAACATTTGCTAACATTCTTAGTTTTCGCGCGCATTGAAATAAAATATCCTTTTACTGTATAATTTGACATCAAATTGGATCAGAAAAAGGTTTCAGGGTTGTCTATGATTCGTAAAAATACAATGCCATTCGAAATAATTGACAAAATGTACTAGATCAGTGTAAAAAACGTCAAAGATTGAAAGACGGAATTTGGACATGAATTCATGTCGTCGGTAAACAAGCGGATTTGTTTGTAGGACATGAATTCATGTCCTCGGTACTCGAAAGGTTAATATGTTCATTTTATGGGCCGTCTAATAAAGTGTATTTTTGACAAAGTTTTCATTTTATTTATTCTTGATACTTGGTTTCATAATAGAGTATATGTAACAGAATATCATGCAACATATCATGGCAGTCTATTGACATCTCTACTAGGCTCTCGCTGCTTTATTATAGTCAATCTTATTATAATTATAAGAATTTCTTCGCACTACTTTTATTATTTTCGTGTCAGTTTTTAACTCCACATGTCCAAGATTACGTTAGACTTGAAGTAAATATTTAATCACAAATCGTTAGTTTGCCGAGTTGAGGTCACATCTTTTTAGTTGGAAAACTAAAATATAATACACTAAACAAGCGACAAAAACTTAAGTTTATTTAATCCGTTTAACTTAGGTTTAGAAGTCTAGAATTTTTTAAGTAAAGTGCTTAAAAAGTATTTAAATTATGCAACTTTAATTAGTATGCCTGGCCAATAGTTTCTAACGCCAGCAGAAGTTTTTTCATTAAGACTACCGAGGCACTGAAAGACAAAGAAAATAAGCGCCTTAGGAATTTTGAGTGGCACAACCACATCTTATATCCTGTTCAAGTACATCTTTGTAGCTAGAGTTGGCAGATTTGAGTCTTTAAATTTGGAATAAATGTGATAAATCCCAAATACGTAGTTGTATGTTTATTTATAGAATTTATATATATTTAATGTGAGTTGTATCTTTGTATGAATACGTGGTCGATTTTGGGCTTTCTTTTTTTTTAAATTTAATTTTGCATAAATAAAATATATACAGTGGATTTGATGTAGAGGCATTCACTAACAGTCAATCTAAGGCGATGCAGAGATGATAGTTGTAGGTGCGTTCCAAACTTTAGTAGTAACAAATATAAGATTAATTAAATATTTTTGATGATATTTAAATACTGACTAATATTTCAATAAACAAATAAATACCAATAATACACACATAAACTTATATGTAAAAGTATATATTTATATACATATATTTATATAAATATAACTATATAAATAAATTGCCCTGTAGGTTCGTGTCGTTTGGGTCTGATACAGTCTGGACAAAAGTAATTTTATAGCAGTTTTCCTCACTCGTATCAACATTTTTTACGCATTCTTTCGTTTTGGATGACAATGTTTGGTCAGATATGAAAACTTTATTATATATCTGCTACAAGTTTATTAAGATATGTAATGCATAAATACTTTGGTATTTTCCGATGTTTCGGTCCTATAACGTCGTGGTCGTATATTAGATCCATATGGCAAATTTCTAATTTGTACCTAATGCATTTCCATTCCCATGCTAATGAGAGACTTTAAAAAAAAAACACTTATTAAATGACTTTATTTTAATTCCAATCTCGCACACTACTTTTTTATGCACTCCCGTAACATGGAAATCATATAAAAAGTTTGATCAATAAAAAGCCAATGGCCTTCCTATTCAAATACATGAATTGGGTAAGTGACGAGGATTCGAGTGTAAAATTTTAAATGGAAGCAAACTAACTGGGGCAATAGATGGCAGATAACTAAAAATAAAGGAATTGGTGTACTACCAATTCTTTCATTCAAATACATTTCATATTCTGAAAACTTTTATTTTGATGCTTAGATATTTGTTTTTTAAAGAATGAACTTTACGTTTAATAAAAATAACACTATAATATATTTAAAATAACAGTATATAATAAACATATATTTATGTGTCTTTAGTTCTATCTGCCTACTATATTATTATTACAAAATGTAGTCTCCTTTACTTCCTGCCTGTTTATATGAATGCAATTAACTCAAAAACTCCTGAACAGAATTCTGTGTGATTTTCACCAATAGATGGTGTAATTCGTGGGGAAAATTTAGGTGTATGATTCACGTAGTAGTAGTTTGATTTAAAAGCTTACGTAGTAAATTTATTTATACAAATCATTATGTAATAATGTCGTCATATCGTAATTGGACGACCGGTTGGCGCTGCGGGAGTGTAAGCCACTGCTATGCCGAAGGTCGTGGGTTCGACTCCCGCTCAAGTCAAACATTTGTGTGCGTGAACATGGATGTTTGTCTTGGTCTGGTAGTTTCTATTTATAATATGTATGTTTTTACAAAAAAAATAGTATATATGTATGTCTATCCATTGTCTAGTACCCATAGTACAAGCTCTGCTTAGTTTGGGACTAGACGGTGTTGTGTGAATGTGGTAGAATATATTATATCGTCTATCTCGTCTACTTCATGACGTCATATCATGAAGATATGTGAACACACACATTAGTCATAGCTCAACGATAATACAAAGTTAATATCTCCTATGAATTAATCATTGTATATAGAGGTACGAAGCAATAATAAACAAGACATGTACAGTTTGTTGCACTTGTATAGTTTTTAAATTGAACCTTATTCTTATGCCTAAAGTCTTAAGTTTGATTTCTATAGAGATAAATAATCTAATACAAATATACAAAGCTGAAGAGTTTGTTTGTTTGTTAGATTGAACGCGCTAATCTCAGGAACTATTGGTCCGATTTAAACATTCTTTCAGTTTTAGATAGCCCATTTATATAGGAAGGCTATAAGCTATACCTATAACATCACGCTATGAGCCACGGGAGCAGAGCAGTAACCTTAAATAAAGTTAGTATAACCACGGGCTCATCTAGTAATGTTATAAAAATTGTTGCATAGTATATTAATTATTGAAGAATTCAAATTTCGCATTATAATGATTGTATAGGTCACTTTGCCCGAAGTTTCGAGCGGATAAAATAAATTGTGGTCACAGGACGAGGCCTGTAAAATTGTATGGTCAGAGGTTTCAAGGACTGCAAAGTTCATTAGTTTAATACTGTTTTTGTGTTTTTTATAATCTCACGCATGTATCCCCGAAGGGGTAGGCAGAGGTGTAAAATTACACCCACATTTCCTCACGTAATAGGGGGCGAGCCTATTGCAGTTACCGGGCACATCAGCAGAATCCGTGCTGTTACTGAGAATTCAGAAAAACTCAGTTACACTTTTGCCCGAGCCGGGAATCGAACCCCGGACCTCCGATCAGCAGACGCATACGCTATCCACTGGACTACGGAGGCAGTCAGTTTAATATTGTATGTGTTTGAGTAGAGACGGATCAAGGATACAAAGAGCAACGAAACTATTTCATTTTGGCATATTATAGTGTAAATGAGTATCTTGACGACAAGTACGCTTGGAAATAAATATTTTTTTATTAGGCTAAATTTTTGTTTATTAGGTCAATAAGCAGTTTTATAGCTTACTTAATTACCTACCGTATTTTTTTTTCTTTTTACTACATTTGCATTTTTGTTCTACTCTTTTTATTATAATTTATCGGATTTGTAAGGTGAGGGTAACTCATGGTCATGAACTGCTAACTAATAGATTGTAAATTGCTGCAGGTTTATATACCGTTACTTTTCGGAACATACTATTCCACCATAGCTCTGAACAGTCATGTTCGCGAGTTGCCTACATCAAAGGCGTAAGTGGATGCTCCTGTTTCACTATATTTACTTTGGGAGGCTTACCAAATGAACATAATTTATTGCTTGAGTATGATATCAATACTTAACTATTAAATTTTGCGTTAGTAGATAACTCACAATGTGAAACAGTTGCAGCTCCTTACATAACATGTAAAACCATTATACTGGCAGTTAAAAAGAGTGGCCACGAGTTTTATTGCCCGTTCTTTCTCGTTATTCTACCTATTGCATTGCGAACGTGGCAGTAAATGTAATTGTAGAATCATCTAGTAATTAACTTAAATTTTTAACGTTCATAAGCGTCATTTTGTGGCCTGAATGAATAAATGATTTTGACTTTGTTGGGTGTCGTAAGGTGCATAAGGAAAATACACGAAGCAAATTATATCTTTACGAAGAAACGGAAAGCTTGATATCAAAACCGGTAGAAGAGCCTTGCTGATTTCAGCATGAATGGGCCGGCTCGACCGAGGAAGTAATACCCTCTCACAGAAAATCGACGTAAAGTAACAGTACTCAAACTGTTGCGTTTCGTTCGGTGAGTGAGATAGCCAGACCTATTCCTTCTCCCTCATCCTAACCCCTTTCTAACCACAAGGGGCGGCATGTGACTCCTGTGGTGTTGCTTACCATCAGGCGTTACGTCTGCTGCGTTTGCCGCCTATTACTATAAAAAAAAACCTTTGGCCACCGTGGTATAGTAGGCCAAATTAATCATCATATTAACTCATTATTTTCATCATCATCATCCTAGCGTCATCCCGGTTGCGCCCAAGACTTACACGCCTTAGAGCCCGATGTCCACTTTCTGGTCTAACCAGATATGACAGAATATCAACTTTTCCACAGAGCGACTGCCGTCTGATCTCCACAGTCACACACCACAGTTGATGTGGCGGCGCTAGGCCACATGTGGACGTCGGGGACATCAAGCTCGCGAAGCTCCTTTTATTTCAAAATAAAAAAATCGTTAAATTAAGTGAACCAAATTATAAAATAAAATAATATATTATGAGTAAATAAATGACAATACACACATTTTCACCCAGTACAGATACCATGTAGTGCAATGTGTGTGCAAACGCTCATTCGGGTGAAACTTTCATTTCATAGTGTTGCAAAAGGGACGAATCAGAATACCCGTAAAGTACCTACTACTTCTGTCACGCACGTGTTCTAAAATAATAAAAGTCATTATCATCTGCTTAGTTTTTCCCGAATTGTTTGGGGTCGGCTTCCGAAGCCAGTATGATTGGCGAAACAAAAATAAATAAGTAGGTAACTTGTAAAACTGTTTTGCGAGGCCCCGTTACGCCTAGCGCCGCCACTGCCCAAAGGGATAGCGATATTCCATGGTTTAGACCAGTATCAGTTTATTTGAGGGTCTGAATCACCGTAATGACTGTCAAAGATCTTCATGACAGTCGGGACCGACGGTTTAACGAGCTCTCCGAGGCACGGGGCAAGCGATAATTAACAATTTAATACACATAAATCCGAAAAGTCAGTGTTGCGCGCCGTGGATTCGAACCCGATACCCTCTGCACGGCAATCCGTTGATATCTCCACTAGACTATCGCTGCCTCTTTATGTTATTGTGACTGAAATGGGCAGAGACCCACGTCTAGCACTGGACTGCGAAACGTTGTGTGATAAAGTGTTTTAAATATACGAGTTCAACACGACACCATATTTTTAGTACCGCTAAGGTGCATCAAATATGTTTTTATTGGAATATCATACAATACAAGACGGCGCTGAGCTCTCATCAGTCTCTCAGCGACCACGATCGAAATTACGGAAACAAGGAGGTATTTATGCCTTAAATAAAATAATTTTACGCGATTAAGATCCGCTAAATTATGTTGTATGATATATACTTACAAATCGCGAAAGTTTAAAATCGTTTATTCGAATAGTTGAACAAAAATGGTTGTACAATTTGAAATACAGTTTATAATAATAATATGCACTATATCAACATTTCATACCGCATACAATAAAATTAATGTTACGCACGCTACGTCTTCGTAGCTCGTAGATCCTCTACGCCATCAGCTGTACTCATATTTCATTGTCTACACGATACAATCGTAGTACGAAGTGTATCTATCAATCAGCACGGTAGACATTCTTCAAGTCGCCTTTCATACGATTTTGGGTTCTAAAACCATGTCGCTAAGGTTGTAATTTAGTATTGATCGGGCTACTAATTGAGACACATTAAAGAAACCACCAAGACATTTATGCTGTAGGTAAACTGATTTTATTACTGGCTACGGAGGTATAGGTTTTGGTTTTTATATTTGTCTGTATGTTTATTTGTTCGTCCGTATCTAGCACGCTATCTCTAGTTATAACTTAACAGAATAATATGAGGGATTTTATGAAGCGTTTTAATTACCTATGTGGTGTCACGTTTAATTCGAAATGGCGGAAATCAGACGGATAATACATCGGGTCCTATTTACTAAACCCACTGCGGTGCCAAGTCAAGCCAAGTATTTTTCCTACCATAAAAGGTGGGAAACGAACTTACGGCCCATATGATGGTGAGCGGCAACCGCCGCCCTTAGACTCTTGCCTTGTCAGAGACACCGCTGAGTTGTCGCCTACTTTGAGACGTAATTTCACTTTCTTCTTGTTCTCGTATCGTATTTTATACACTGTACCATTCAAACTGTAACATAG
The DNA here is from genome assembly GCA_944739405.2 of Euclidia mi. Classification (NCBI taxonomy): domain Eukaryota; kingdom Metazoa; phylum Arthropoda; class Insecta; order Lepidoptera; family Erebidae; genus Euclidia; species Euclidia mi. The sequence goes on from OX123182.2 coordinate 117,853,463, forward strand.
TAGGTACTGCACATTTTGCGCAGTTCCACTAATTAATAGCAGAATAACTGATACTGCGGTGGTATATAGCTAGACGGCCTCCGCAACAAGAGGCCCACCACCAGTACTCAAATTCACGCTATGATCACTATATAAATAAAACGAATGAACGGATTAATATGAAACTTTGCAGCCATGGAAAAAGGCTAGTAATCCATAAAAGATTCGCCCAGTCCTTTCCGGGTTATTATTTCGTTATTTTTTCCTTTATTATCAAAATCTTTGCCTAAGTTTATAATATTTCTAGGAACCGGGCCAATTAAAAACAATCAACGCTACGCCACGCCATACGAAATCGGGACAAGTGACGTATGTTCTTTGTTTCACGAACAATGCAAGCAATGTATCCAAGTAAAGGATTAGCTCTGGATCTTTTGTCTCATACAAAGGTGAGATTTACAACAACTGTAGAGTTCGTAAGTCGGTCAATGTGTTGCCGCGTAACACCATTGTGTCGACAATGTTTATTTTGTTTTGTTTTCAAAATATTTCTTGTTTGTTTCAGAGAACAAAGTTTGGTTGTCAGCTTTTAAGAAATTTGCTGAACAGGAGCGCTTTTATTGTAGATTTGTTTTAGTTTTGCGATGTGATAAAACGTATTACATTTTTAAATTCAATTTAAATTATCTTATATATAGTTTACAACAGAATAAAGTAACATATAAAACAACATTTTGTGTGATCCATAATGAGTATACTAAAATGCCCCACAGAATTAAATTTTTTCAAGTCTGGCTTAAAATACAAAGAAAAGTCGTGTACAATGTAATCCTCGGCTGAAATTAGGCAATTTTTTGTCAATTTTATACCGTCTCTATTTACATTGCTTTATTGATTGGACATGTGTAAGATTGCATCCTTCTAACTTCAGGCCATTCGCCGTATAATAGTATCATCATTGTAATAAACCGTGGTACTGAAATTGTTCCGGATCAATCTAAGCCGTTCAACATGCAGTCCTGACAGAATATTAGATTCTTAATCGAGTTTAGTGGCGTGCCATTGAAGAGCCTAAATCCAGCGGTGGACAACAGCACTGCGGGCTGATGATGATGAGCGACCACCGTTTGACCTCTGTAAATAGCCACATTTTGGTTTTATTAGTAACCCCGTCATTTTCTTTCATTAATCGAAAATCTTGGTTCAACATTCGCTCGGGATAGTTAAAAAAAAAGTAAAATTTATTTTTCCATACCTACACAATACCTTTTTTATTTTTTTTATTTATAGACTCACGCCTGTGTCCCCGAAGGAGTAGGCAGAGGTGTAATATTACACCCACAATACATACCATACGAAAATCAATATTGACAAAAATAATAAGACGAAGACAGACATACAAAAAATTTATGTAAATTTAAAAAGTAAACAGCGCAAACTTTATTTTTATTAGCAAATATAATCACAGAGAGTTTTAATAAAATATTCATAAAATCTGCAACTAGTAGCAAACTCTGCGTGTTCTGCAATTTTATAATCCTAATAGAGAGAACATTCAAACTTAGCATCACATAGATTTTTGTCCTGCGTGAATATTAAATAACAATACTACTAAACGTTAAGACAGCGCCTAAATCACTATCTCTTTAATTGAGACATTCCCTTCACTAACACGTCTGTCAAGTATTGATAAATTAGATAACACTAAAATATTACATTCACCACATTGATATATGGCATACATACGTCTTCCAAACTAACAAGTGTAGCTGCCAAGTCCTGAAATAATAGGAGCGCGCTGAACTGGGACTAAGTTTAGTTCAGCACCTACTTACTGGGAAAATTTATATTTAGGAAGCTTGGCATATAGAGGTCGACCGAGGCGTTTGGTTAGGTAGCCAATACCTAGAGGAGTGAAAATATTTTTGTAATAGTTACTGCTCAGAAGGTAATTTCTCGTATTTTATCTGACATTGACACAGAATTTTGAACAACATGAAATTAAATTGATCCAAAAGTCAGCTAGAACAATATGCCTTAACGTTTTCTCCAAGGCATTGGGCACGCGACTTTTTTTAATAGTAATAGGCGGCAAACGAGCAGACGGATCGCTTGATGGTAAGCAATTACCGCCGCCCTTGGACACAAGCAACATCACAGGAGTCACAAGTGCGTTGGCGCCTCTAGCGGTTAGGAAAAGGGTTAGGATAAGGAGTGGGATGAGGGAGAAGGAAAGGGGACAGGGCCTCCGGCACTCTCCCTCACCGAACGAAACGCAACAGTTTAGGTACTGTTACTTAAGGTCGATTTTCTGTGAGAGGGTAGTACTTCCCCGGTCGAGCCGGCCCATTCATGCTGAAATCAGCCAGGTTCTACTACCTCATTTTTCATCGTTAACAAATAACAACGCACTTGATTTCAAATAGTCATAAAATCGCGCCGTAGCCGCGTAGGTTTGAACTCGATGCTCTGCGCTTAACAGTCTGATAGTTTCTTCAATGGGCTATCTCAGTCTGACAATTTATTCGCCCTTCTTGTCATTTAGAAAAGAACACCCAGTTTCGGCGCCACTCATAGAAAGAGACATTATCTTTAGTATATACTCACCACTGAAGAATTACCATTACCGTTGGTAACAAAACCATTTACGCCATAGAACTACTTAAAAATTAGGCAACTGGCGCAATTCCAACGCTGACCGCCGCTTCCATATTAGGCTAAGTGCACATAGCTTGTTTAGTCCAAGTGCAGGTAATTTGTTAGCGCAGTGTGTGCTGTGCTTAATATGTAAACCAGTGTTAGCTTTATTGGTGCCGGGTGTTATATGGGATAATGTTCGAGTTAGTAAACTTGTATCAGATATTAAGGGAATTATAGATTGGTCAATGTGTTCTGGATCTGCGTGATGACGTAATAATGTCAATTATTCGTATGACGTAGTGGTTTAGGCGGTTGCCTGTCGTTTAGAACTGCGCCGAGTGTTGTGAGTTTGATACCCACACGATACAACGTTGTTTTTATTCATAGCAGGGGCCAGAAACCCGTTATGCTTGATGTTCAATTCAAACTATTTTGCAAACGTCTTAATTTCATCGTTAAGTTGTTAAAAATTAATAGTTCTTTTGGTGCCACTATTTATTTTAAATAAATAACTTAAACCCTTGAAAGCTTCAGACGCCAAGAAAGCACGATTTCAAAATAATTACATGTAAAAAATGGTAAATGCTAAAATAAATTCAATGCAACGTTCTACACACTGCAAAAATGCGCTACATAATTACCTTCGCCCTATTTCAATATCCAAGAAAACTTCTAGTAGAAACTAGTATTAACTAACCGAAACGCCTCATCCCGGCATCATCCGACACAGTTTTCTTAAGCCTTCTGAGCCTTCGGAGCTCCGGGTACAACTTTCCAAAGCCGGGTTCATTCGCTTTTACGATAGCTATCGCACCTTGCACGGCGGTGCATTTTATCCTCCGAAATACGGTTGTCGTGTCTCTGTTGAGTTCCTAGATTGAACTGTTCTGTAGTGTTTTATTAGTTTGCATGGATGTATACGTGTTTGGTTGTGCTCCGTCAGGCGTGAACTTGATAAGATTTAATTTTGGGTTTTTATGATGATGGGTAGACTGTAGGTATATTTTTTGGGTAGTGTAGGGGTAGGCTGGGTTTGAATTGTTAATTATCACTTGTCCCGTGCCTCGGAGAGCACGTTAAGCCGTCGTTCCATGAAGATATTTAACAATCGTTACAGGGCGTCAGTACTTTCTAATAAACTGACACTAGTCTAAGTTACTAGTCCTTCGGGTTGCGGAGGTCAGACAGGCAGTCGCTCCGTGGTAAAGCTAATATTCAGCCAAATCTGGTTAGACTAGTAAGCGGACCCCAGATTGAAACAGGGATAACGCTAAGAGGACACCAGAGTTGGCCACACACTCACACGAAAAGAAAGAAAGAAAGAAGCTAAGAGGATGATGATGATGAGGGGTATGCTGTGTAGGGCCGAGCCCTAAGACATTATTTACACAAATTCTCACCCTGAGGGGGTAAAGTAATCGCACACGGTGGAACTCTGGGTGAAGTCTACTAATATATAATTGTATAGCACGGGTTATTGGGCGACTGACCCGAATGGAACTGACCCGAATGTGGCGAATCGCCACTTTTTAATATTATTATTTTTTCTGTAGGCGATTGACCTGAAGTAAATTTATTTGCGGGTCAATCGCCACCTCTAGAAATTTGCAGTATACTATTGGCCCACACATTGTGTTTTATGCAATACAGTTACGATAAAGTACACTCAAGTACAGAAGTATTATGGTTGAAATATTTTTATTGGTATGATATGAGACAAAAATTAATCACAAATGTTTTATTAATTTAAAAACTACTTAATAGTGATCACTAGATATTTATATAATTGTACTTATGTACCAGAGATCATGTAAAATTAAAATATGCGTTATAAAACTAGAATAATTGGCTTAAATCACAATTTCAATCACAGTTGTTACCTTATAATAAGTGAAGTAACCAAGTAACTTAACTATACATAACTAACAAATCAACAAATTAGTGGAGTGACATTTCTAAATATTTATTAAATCAACTAATAACAATAAATCTTACTTGTTGTTATGATATATAACTTTTTTTGGCGGTAGATGTAAATAAAGTTAAGACACATCTAAAAAACAAGAAATTAATTTAAAATAGTTTTACTGTTCCTTTTCCAATTAATTATAGTAAAACAAGTGTTTTACATACGGTTTGATCTGTTCCTGTGTTAGTCGCACTTTATGTGACACACTGACAAAGATATATTAAACACTACCTGCCAACTGACACTATCAACTTTCTTGAAGACACTTTTTCTGACAATAAAGTACAATGGCACAAATTTCGGACATCATAGGAGGTTCAGCGAAGGACACTGTGGCTAAAGTCGCTGAGGAGTTCCGGACGTTCAGAGAGCTCACCTTCAGCATGCTTCGTTTGCTTCGGAACCAAATTGCTGAATGCACCAGGGCAGTGGATGAGATAGATACCAGGCAGCGAAGAAAAGCACTTATATTCTCCGGGATTCGTGAGCAAGACAAGGAAAACTGCACTTCCGTGATACTGGATGTCATCCACAATAAATTGGGTATGAAAGACCTCAAGGAAAATTCCATCAAGATTTGCCACCGTATAGGGAGTTCCAGCAAGGATCATCACCGTCCCATTTTGGTGAAATTTTCTTGTTCGGACCACAAGGCTGCAGTCTGGAGATCTAAGACGAAACTCAAGGGGTCCCCGGCATCTGTTAAAGAGTTTCTGACTAGGACCCGACAGTCAGTATTCGTAAAGGCGCGGCTTCACTTTGGTATGAAGAACTGCTGGACTCAGGATGGCATCATCAATATCAAGTCCTCGGATGGCATTCGACACAAAGTCGTTTCTATGGAGGAGCTCAACCCCATTCTCGAGAAATATCCCAAAGCCTCGTCTGCAGGGCCGGTCAAAGCCACCTCGCGTTAGAGGTACTCATACTGTTATTTCTTGTTCACGTTTGTCGATGTTTTTATAAGTATTTCTGGTGTTAAAGTAACGTTCTAGATATTTATTGTTAGTATTAGCATTACCACAATTAATATTACTATCTTTTGATTTGTTTTCAAGTTTGTTGTTGCTTCACAAATTAATTGTAAGTTTATTTCCGACTTTGTTTTTAGTTTTGTTTTGACGTTTCAGAGCTGTCATACTGACACATAAGGCTACTTCGAGTTGCGTTCGGAAACGTGCTACTTAAAGCTTAATGATAATGTACTTTGTTTCGGTTTAGTTCTCGTTGTTGTTTTTATTTTTGTGTCTTTTATTTTATTATTGTATATTTTACTTTTTTTTCTGTGTGTGACAGTTGGCGGGTGGTGCAGAGTGCTTTCTAAAGGAATCCACCGTGCACCGTAAATAATTTTAACTTATACATACCTTAGATTAGTTTATATTATTTATTTATATAAGTATTATATAATTTATTATTATTTATTTTGTATATTATGATGTCTTTACATGATGATTCTTCTTTTTATTCTGCCAATGATTCTGCTGAATTATCTGCCAATGACAGCTTTTGCTCTCTAGACGAATTAATACTTGGTGACATTTTACGACAAAATTTCAATCTAAATACAAGTCGGTTATTTAAAGTGTGTCACCTAAATGCACAAAGTGTTCCCAGCCACTTTAGTGACCTCTTGGAGGCATTTACCGATACCGATGTTCAGGGCATCCTGATTTCTGAGAGCTGGCTCAAACCTCATCTTCTTTCTACTACTTACCCTCTCCCAGGTTTTATTCTCGTCAGGAATGATCGAATTGATAGGAGAGGGGGTGGAGTAGCTATATATCTGCGTAGTAACCTTCCTTACAAAATCATTGCTTCTTCTCCTTCACAGTATTCTGGTTCTGCAGAATTTCTCTTTCTAGAGGTTTGGGTCAGGGGAACTAAATTGGTTCTTGGAGTAGTTTACTGTCCACCTTCTATCGATTACTTCACCGAATTAGAATTGGTACTAGAATCCTTGGGGTCTGAGTATACACATTACATCATCATGGGTGATTTCAATACCGACCTTCTATCCTATCGGTCTTCCCGTTCACTTCGTCTTCTCCGCATCCTCGAATCTGCCAGCCTTCACGTCTTACCCCTTCAAGCTACGCACCACAATCCCAATGGCGATAGTACCTGGCTAGATTTAATCCTTACCTCTGAACCCTCCCTTGTTTCGTCCCACGGTCAATATCCTGCTCAAGGCTTCTCTCACCATGACCTAATTTTCCTTTCTTATATCCTTAAACCTCCTAAACCCTTGCCCAAAGTCTTGCACAAGCGTTGTTTTTCTCGGATGGATGTGGATAAATTGCGTCTAGATGCTTCGGAAATAGATTGGAATAACCTGGTTGCGGCGACCTCAGTTGATGACAAGGTCCAAATTTTTAACGAGACTGTAATCAGGTTGTACGACGCTCACGCTCCTGTTAAGAAGATCAAACTGAAGCGTCCTCCGGCGCCTTGGATGACCGAGGTTGTTCGGATGGCGATGAGGCGCAGAGACCGAGCTTTTCGGAAATACCGAAGAGATCGGTGTGACGACAACTGGACCTCTTATAAGACTGCTAGGAATCGGTGTAACCAGATGATACGTAACGCTAAACGCCGACATATTCTTGCCAACATAGAGTCTTCTTCACCAGCCAGTATTTGGAAATTTTTGGGCTCTCTCGGTATTGGGAAGCACCGGAATATAGACTTTCCTAAGACTATTGGATTAGACGACATTAATTGTCATTTTACTGCTGCCAACAATCTGGATGCCAGTACAAAGTGTCAAACTTTATACTATATGTCCGGATTAGTGCGTCCAAATATCAGTTCTTTTAATTTTTCACCAATCGCGTCGGAAGAGATCAAAAAGATTATCCTGTCTATTAAGTCCAAAGCGGTAGGCTGTGACGACGTGAGTCGTTATATGGTCACCGCCATCCTGGATTCTCAACTTTCCCCACTTACCCATATCCTAAACTTTTCCCTTGAGTCCGGTCAATTTCCTTCCTTATGGCGTAAAGCCTTAGTTCGCCCATTACCAAAAATATCCAATCCTTCCCTCCCTTCACATTTTCGTCCTATTTCCATTCTCCCATTCCTATCGAAGGTGCTGGAGGCATGCGTCCATAAGCAGTTGTCCGGGTTTGTCTCCAAAAATAACATACTTTCCCCACTACAATCGGGATTCAGACCCGGACATAGCACTGTCTCAGCACTACTGAAAGTGACTGGCGACGTCAGGGCGGGAGTGGAGGACACCAGGATCACTGTTATGGTCTTGGTGGACTTTTCAAACGCCTTCGGCGCCGTCAGTCACGATATCCTCTTGTCCGTCCTCTCCTACCTTATGATCTCTTCCGACGCTTTGGAATGGTTCTCTTCTTATCTTCGAGGACGTCAGCAGTCGGTACGCGTAGATGAGACCTCATCATCGTGGCGAGATCTTGACTTTGGCGTTCCTCAAGGCGGTATAATTTCTCCTCTTCTTTTTTCATTGTTTGTAAATCTTTTAACCTATGAACTTCGCTGTGCGTATCATCTATACGCCGATGACCTACAGATCTACACGCAGGAAAGGGTTGAAGACCTCAACATAGCTATCGATGGGATTAACCGGGACTTAGATACGATTAGTGCCTGGTCGAACAGATTCGGCCTACCTGTAAATCCCACTAAGTGCCAAGCTATTCTGATAGGTAGCCCACGTATCATGTGCAAGGTTGATTTAAATTCTCTCGCTCCTATAATTTTTAATGGCTCAGTAATACCCTCGAGTCCTAGTGTAAAAAATCTCGGCCTACACCTTGACTCTACCCTTGACTGGCGCACTCAGGTAGCGAGTGTTAGTCAGAAAGTCACGAGTACACTGCGTTCTCTCTATCGCCTAAAGAACTTCCTCCCGACTAAGACGAAAACAATGCTTGTGCAAACCCTAATTTTCCCAGTCATCGACTATGGTGATGTATGTTATCTCGACTTGAATGCAGATCTGCTCAATAAACTGGACCGACTTCTCAACAATTGCATTCGATTCATTTTCAATCTCCGTAAATATGACCACATATCCGTTCATCGTTCACAATTGCGATGGTTGCCTATCCGTCAACGACGTAATCTGCGGACGCTGACTACTCTCTATTCTCTTTTAAATTCTTCAAACGCTCCCACTTATCTTACACCTCAATTCCAATATCTATGCAGCAGTCATAATAGGGACCTTCGCTCTACCAATAATCTCCTTCTACTTTGTCCGTCCCATAGCTCTACTCTTGTTCATTCCTCCTTCAATATACAGTCAATCCTTCTCTGGAATGTACTCCCTCTTGAAATCAGGATGTCTTCTTCTCGTGAACTTTTCAAGGCCAGAGTCCGTCGGCAGTATATTGAACAGTTGGCAGAATGTTCATAGTGTATTTGTATAATCGTAATTACTAGGTATATACATTTATGAATATCTATACGTATATATATTTTTATTGTTATTATTAGAATATTATATTCACATACTTATATTTTTATATATAAGTATTAATATGTATTATATTATATATATATATATATATATATATATATATATATATATATATATATATATATATATATATATATATATTGTGATATTTAGGTATATATTATATTTTCAGTTATTATTCACTTCATGTTTAGTAATAGCTATATGTGGTTTTGCTCTCGGATTACGGCTCTCTTACGCACCTACCTTGAATTGTCTCTGCACCACCCAAAGGTTGACTGGCAGAGAATGCCACAGGCATTAAGTCCGCCTTTGTGCATTATTTTGTAATATTGTGCAAGAAGTTTAAAAAAAAAAAAAAAAAATTGTAATAATTTAAAATATTAACTTAGTATAAAAATAGATATTTGTCTTAAATCACAATCAAAATCACAGTCGTTACCTTTCATCAGTAAATTTACTAAAATGTAGTATAATATTGCCAGCAGACTAATATATAATAAAACAATAAAATTTTGTATTCTAAAACTGGCACAACTACTCAAATGACAATTTAAATCACAGCTGTTAGCTTATATTATGTGTTATAACTAACCTTTTTATATATAACTATATTGGTAGCAGACTAAAATATAATAAAACAATAAAAATATGCTTTTTAAACAAGAACATGAGCTTAAATGACGATTTAAATCACAGTTGTTACCTTATAATAAGTGTACTAACTAAACTGTTTATATATACCTAACAAATCAACAAATGAGTTCGGTGTAATTTCTAAATATTAAATTCAACTCATAACAAAATAACTTGTAAATATACAATTGCTTACTTGTAAATCTTATATTACAAAATTTAAAATTTAAACTGGGTATGGAAATAGATATTTGGCTTTAATCACAATCAAATCACAGTTGTTATCTTCCAACAGTAAAAAATTACTGTTTAAAATATTACTGGCAGACTAATTTCTTAATTTTTCGATACATAGTGTTATATTTATGTCACCACAAAGTAATTGCCTTATGATATCTTCGATACTTTTCTGCAATCTTATTGTCTCAGGTTTTTTAATCGAAATATACTGGCATTTATTATAAAGTGTTAAATAATAATTGGAATCTTTACGTATAGTATCTAAAAACATCACAATGTTTGGTTTGGGTCTTATTAATTTACTGAAATGCGAGTTCCAAACCTCGATGGCGTTATTTGTTTTGTGACGTACATCAAAAAATGTCCATTTATTAGAGAAATAAGCATTCTCACTTAGCCAAGTATTAACAAAAGAATCATTGAATTGAGTAACTAATTCTATTTTCAGACTCGTTTTCTGATTCAATATATAACCAACCATCTGACCTACACTCTTGTGGTAAATATGCTAGAGCCATGCAACGTGTAATGTGCATTTTATCTATTAAAGATTTATCCATACCAAATTTCTTAGCATTTCTCCATAAATATTTTTTGAAATGAAATATACAAACTTGAATGCGAGCTTCAGGAAATGTATTTTCAATGGCAGTCATCGCACTTTTTTCAAAATCTGTGGTGAATATACGTGGATTAAATTGAGGAACTTGACTTTTTATAAGATTAAAAAAAAATCGTATGTTTTTTCCTTTTTGTCTGGCAGTAAAGCGTATATGGCTGGTAAAATATTTGTGCGCTCATGAGTACTTCCTATATCTACGTGTAAGGCATATACTTGCAAAAATGGTGGAACGCAGCTTTTGAACGTTCCATCGCAGAAAACGCTTTCTGCTTCTTCGATAAATTTCATAACATTCTTATTTGCAAAAAGTATAATTCTTGTTTTCTTGTATCTATAATCAGCAAAAATTAAATCTTCATAGCGTGGAGGAATAATAAAATCTAAAACATTTGTGAATCAAATTTTTTTTTAACCTGCAATGATTTATTTCTATGGCTATAAAGTCTTTTTTTAATATTTTTAAACACCGGTATTTTTTGTTTGAGATCATATCCAGCATCTTTCAAGTTTGAAACCATGTCACAATAAATTTCAGGCAGAGCTGTGGTCTCTTTCTCGACCCGTTCAATACATTTGTCTATATGACACTTTGTTTCGTTTTTAATGAAGCTTGGCTGACAGGAGTGAGGTTCTTCTTTTATTAACAGAAGGTCCTTACTTAAATATAAAACTGCTTTACAAATTTGTCTCTTGACGCATCTCCATACTGTAGCATCATTTTTATTATTGCGATGCTGATGATATCTATATCCATGCCTCATTAGAAGCTTTTGTCCTCTTTCTGACTTAATAAAACGTATGTCAGCCATTTCGCCTTTACTTGTTGATGGTTCTGCCGCCATATTTGAGTGACTATTATTTATAAGCTTCAATATTGTCTGAAAATAAGTAAAATATTAATTTAGATACAACTTAAATGAAGCAAGTCTACAGAAAATGCCCTAAGTGTATAAAAATATTCATAATATATATAGGATAAAAGAAATAAGATGATTTACTATTTAGGCAAGGTGAAAATAAAACATAAGTCATAAAACCTGTATGACTGCTGACTTAAATATGTTTCTTTATGTACAAAAGCACTATTTCTTAGGACTATTGCCCTAAAGAAACACTAAAAGTTAAACAATTTATGTTTAACCCCTTTATTAAGCTGCATAGCATAGATCATAGAGTTTCATGTAACCGATATTATAGTGACGCTTTCACCAGGCGGCGCCACATGCACTTTAAATGCTCTGGTTTGTATTTATCGTCACTGAAGTTTATATGGTTTAGATAGTTTATAATAACATTCTTACTATATGCGATCTTTAAAAAAATATGTTTGACAAAAACAACGGCGACCAGTTAACAATAATAGCAGTAAGAAAGACTTTTCGCACTTGAGCTGGATGCGTAAGCAGAATAAAGGGGTTAATAAAAATAATTATATCATAATAAATACTAATAATTTTTATTACTTACATGTTTAGCTACTACACATCACTTTGTCTTATTTCCAGCATATAACACTGTCAAATTCACGTTAGATATTTTGAATAATGATTTGACTCGCGTAGCGTGATAGCGTCAAAACTAAACCGAATCGAGACGAGACTCAAGACCAACGTGAATGAGCTTGATAGCGAATAGAGCTTTCTCTTTCATACCCCTACCCCTCTATCTCTCTTTCTCTCTGTTTTTTCAACAAACGTTAACATACAATAAGAGGGAGACAGCAATATTTATATTGTACAAAAAAAATGAAAGAGAAAGCTCTATACGGTATCACGCTTCTAATACGCATATTATCTCGAAGTTTTAAGTGGTGGTTACTTATTGGATGTAGAGCTTTCCTAGTTTCAAGTAAAATAACTGTTATCTAAAGCTAAACTTCGATTTATCTGCCGACACGGGTGAGCACGACTGTACTTTTTAACTTTTATTCCCCAAAATAAAATACGGGCCAATAGCCTACTACTAATTTCTAGAGGTAGCGATTGACCCGCAAATAAATTTACTTCAGGCCAATCGCCTACAGAAAAAAATATAATATTAAAAAGTGGCGATTCGCCACATTTGGGTCAGTTCCATTCGGGTCAGTCGCCCAATAACCCTATAGCACACATCTTCGATCCTGAACTTTCTTTATTTCTAGCAAAAATAATCATAAAATTCGTTAATTTTAAAATGTCATGCGTATCTTGGTTTACGTATGATTTATTGTTTGTGTACCTTGATATATAACTGCAGAGAACACAGGCTTGGTATCTCTCCAAGTCGCAAAAGACGCGATATTCTGAATATTGCTACGACATTTTCTTGATATTTAAGGCGAGGTTGCAGTACTTTTTAAGATTTTTGAACGTCTGAAAGTCCCATGAACTATGATATTTTTAATGAATAAAAATTAAAGTATAAAAGTTGAACATATCTTCTAGTAAATCGTAAAGATAGAAACACGATTTGGAATGACTGGCTCGATAAAAAAAAATGTCAAACATGGTACTAAATCACAATTTTAAACGTGTACTGCTTAGACATTCCATAATGAATTTATATGAAAGTATAATCAATAGAAGCAGCTCTTTATTTTAAAATAAATGGTAAAAACAGATTTTGTAATTTCGTTATCAATTTTCTCCAAGAAAAAAAATAGTCAAAATGTTGGCATTATATCGCTCGCCGGCCGTTCATCAGTGCCTGTCTAGGCGTGATTGAGGGCGGACGTACGTCGTTGCTCCGCAAAATCCCCCTCCACCCCCGCATGTACGTTTTCGCAAAAGTACAAAGTAATTCGTATTCCAAACTCAATCGTTCAAGCCATAGACATACTAGTAAGAAACCGTAGACAGGTTACTGACAAGGTAACATGACGGAGATTACGAGTGGCACGCATCGCGAAAAGCGTATACACACTAATATAAATATGTCAAAACGACACACTAAGAATTAGATAAGAAGTGTAAGTGAGATAGCACATCTAATCGCAAGCGCGAAATAGAGATAAACATATACTCTCTGGACCGACGCGCATTGTGACATCATGCTGACCGTTTCACAAACAATAATTTGACTCAGATGCGACATGATCACTTTGTCTGTCTTGAGTAAATTCAATTCCCCTCAAAGTAAATTTGATTAATTCATTTAAGGTAGGGAAATAAAAAGTCGATGTGATTTATTTATAACATTTATTAAAAAAGTACATTTTATTCTTCTCATTTCATTCAATGGAAACCTAAAACAGTACGTTAATATAAAAACTGTGCGCTGCGGACCCACCGTAGCCCTGGCAATACCCCTGGGGGTATGGTGGGTCTTTTAAAGCTTAACCGTACTCCTGGCTGAAATGCTCGTAGTGTTATACCAACGTGCTACGTGGACATTAAACTGGACAGTGTTATCTCTCGTATGATAATGACTTACTACTTACGTTTTTGTATTTTTAGACAAGCGAAGACAAGCGCTAGTACGATGACATAGTGCAACAAGGAGATAAATTAGAGAATAAAACGTTTAGGTATTACTGCTAATGGTTATAATGCTTTGTATATTATAGGTATAATCTGTGGTACTGTTGAAGACCCGTCATCATCATCATCCTTGCGCTGTCGAATCATTCCCACTAGTTCTATTGAACAGTTCTATGATAGAACTAGTGAGACTTTTTCCCACTAGTTCTATTAGCACAACTTGATGAGAAGAATAGAACTAATGGGAACAGTTATAGGAAATTTATCACTAGTTCTATGTATGTTTTATAAGGGTAGTGTCACAACATCGCGCTCACATATCCGAATAAATCTATATGTATAAAAATGTGTTAAACGAATGAACGTCTACAAAACAATTGAACGTCTACAAAACAAATGAACGTCTACAAAACAAATGAACGTCTACAAAACAAATGACTACCAGAAAGTGATCAGCTATTGATAGTGATTGCAAAAAACAGGTGCATGCGATTTTCGACCTTATTGACAATTCATGACAAACTTTTTTTTTGCTTTTTCTCGCTTTCTGGCGATATTAGGGTAATAAAATTATAAATTCTGACTAATGTCAATTAGGTTGAAAATCGCATGCACCTGTTTTCTGCAATCACTATCGATAGCTGATCACTTTCTGTAAGTCATTTGTTTTGTAGACGTTCATTTGTTTTGTAGGCGTTAATTTGTTTTGTAGACGTTCATTTGTTTTACACATTAAACAAATGAACGTCTACAAAACATATTCATTCGGATATATGAGCGCGATGTCGTGACACCGTAGTGATCCGTAGATCTTTCGCAGTAGTTCTATTGAATACCCTTGTAAAAACATACATAGAACTAGACTGGGACATTTCCTATTACTTATCCCATTAGTTCTGTTCTCCTCATCAAGTTGTGCTAATAGAATTAGGACAGTTCTATCATAGAATTGTTCAATACTACTACTATACTGGGAATGATCCCACAAAATAGTAGAACTTGAAATTAACGAACTGAAATTAATAAACTAATTACACAACAATATTATCTGGGAGTACGGTTAAGCTTTGAAAGACCCACCATACCCCCAGGGGTACTGCCAGGGGTACGGTGGGTCGGCAGCGAAAACAGTGCAGTACAATCTATTTAGTTGTTTAATACTAAAAGGAGAAAAACAAGAACAAGTGAATGGACTTTGATCATCCGTCAATGTTTGTAACTTCAGTATGATTTTGTATTTCTATAATAATAATATATTGTGTTGATTCAGCCTCAAATCACTTTTATTACTTGACAAAAACACACATCAGTATTTTATTATTACGAATGTCCCATCTGGATACTTTGTTTTTTAGTCTTTGAACACGCACAATACTGCTTCTCTTTTACACTCGCTAAATGCCAATTTTTTTATTCACTCTATTATTTGTGATACTCAATATATTATAAATTATAAATAAAACGTTGTAATATTGTAATACTCATGAGTGAGAAGTGATTCCATAACTTTTAGTCATTTTCCTACTATAGTTTGTGCAAAATCTCACTACACACGACGACATTTTCAAATGTAACGTACACACACGCGAGTAAAAGAGCGAGCGCTTCCGACCGCAGTGCGTACGCGACTAAAGCCAAATGAGACATTAAGCCTGTTTTTAATGTGCCACTTTTGAAGTTCGCATAACTCATCTACGGTTTTTTTACGCTGCGCTGTGGCACACGCACACACGAAACGCCCCCACCCCTCCCCCCGCTCACTCGCTGACGCCACCGCCGTATTTTTGTTTTTGCGGGGGGTGAGGTCGAGCTACGCACTGTACTGCAACCTCGCCTTAATCGTAACTGCAAAGCGACGAAATATTTCTTTATGCTAAGGCAGTCAAAGAAGTTTCATATAAGGAGTTAAACTTATATCAGTTTAAAAAAATATGGCAACATATTTCGTTCCAAACGACAGTATAAATAAATTTATTTATTGCTCTCATCAAGAAGGTTCATCATCGTCCTAGCGTTATCCCGATTGCATTCAAGACTCACGTTGGAGCCTGTGGTCCGCTTACCGGTCCAACCAGATATGACAGAATAGCAACTTTACCACAGAGCCACTGCCATCTGAACTCCGCAACCCAAAGGGATAGCTATATCTATCTATGTATATGTTTAGAGATATTCCATGGTTTAGACGAGTATCAGTTTATTTGAGGGTACTGAATTCCCGTAACGACTGTAAAAGATCTTCATGACATCTGAGACGGTTTCAAGTGCTATTATATACCAAGCACGGGGCAAGTGGTAATCAACAATTTAATACGCATATAATTTTGAAAAGTCAGCGGTGCGCGCCGTAGATTCGAACCCGATACTTTCTGCATGGCAGTCCATTGGTATCTCCACTAGGCTATTTCCCTTCTCTCATCACAAAGGTTTCCAAATAATATTAACACGAATGACATGAAACCAGGGAAAGAAAATAATGAGTCTGGAGTACATAGTAGTGAAATCATATGTGTCTGTTCTCCAGTAAGGTACTCAAACTCATAGAAAGAAAATAAAAAGAAGACGGTTTTACCTATTGTTACACAAATGCGATTAAAGAAAAGAGCACTCAAAGTTAAGGTCGACTTAAAATCGAGTGAAAGGAAATTTACGGCTTACCCACTTAAAGCTATCGCGGCATCCACGATATCCAATGGCGTCGAGTCCATGCATATTGTATACAACCTCAGTGGTATGCGCACGGCATTCGACCGTTTCGAGGAGCATTCAATAAACCACGCAATAGTAGTCAAGACGACCACTTCACTACTTTTATCCTTAAAACTAATAATCAAGATACGCTCCGGACTCCGAGGTCTTGAATGCGACCGGGATAACGCTAGCACAATGATGATAATTTTAAAAAAGTCTACCTATTTAGCTAGTTCACGATTTTCTCTTTCCATACATACAATATTTAAATACCAAAAATAATTGCAGGATTTAAAACATGCATTTGGATCGTAATGAAATACTGAATATTCAAATAAATTGAAAGCCGCCTTACTGTATAATACTTTCATCCCACTATATTGATTGGGTTCTTTGAAAGTCCAAGTGGTTTCATTCACAATCATTTTATGAGTAGGCGTATACTCTTGTGTAGGCAATTCGAGGCATTCTCTAACGCGTCACTTTCTCTTTTTTTTTAAGACAACTCCTGCATTGTGACTAAATCCTGTGTCGCGGGGACTTTACAAACAAATAACTAACGCGGTCAATGAACACCCAGACTCGAAACAACAATTTATAGATCACACAAAGTGTTGTCTCGTATGGGAATCGCAGCCAAAACACTCGGCGCAGTGTAAAGCGGCGAGGCGGCCGATTAAACCACTACGCCAACCGTGCGTCTTGAGAATTTATGTATGACAAATGCTGTCAAGTGCGTGTCCGGCTATTAGACTAAGATCCCGCGACAAATTAGTGCACTCATCGAGTTTTTGCTTGAAACCAAATTTTTAAGAATATATATGATTAGGAGAATACATATCTACCAGGTTGCCTATTAAATTTGGCCGCAAGTATGTTTAATTAAGTGATTGTTAATTGATTTTTGGAAGATACTTTCGTTCATTCGTTTTATAAGTAAAATATCGTCTACATCACGGCTATACATATAAAGATTCTGAAAAACCACGGTTGCCATTGTTCTCCTGGCCGCACCTCCTCGCAGCCAGGTGTAACCAGGTATGATTTCGATACATTCTTACGTTCATAACGTTTATTTATGATTTATATATCAAATGAAAGCTATTTTTTTCTGATTCTGATTATATACGGTTGCCTAATTAAATCCAGCCGCAAATAAGGGTTGCCGGCTGTTGAAGATTGTAAATATTTAAAGAAGAGTTAAAGAGAGTTATAGGGGGAAGTCCCCTAACACCGGATGGCACCTAGCGCCGAACACCTACACTATCTCGACAAGTAATCTTCCACATATTTTTAAATCGTGAGCAACAATTTAAAAATATGTGGAAGAAGTGCGGGATAACATATCAATACAGGATCACACAGCGCGGTTTTCCAGTGCTGCGACTGGGCACAGCGGTAGCAGCATTTTGCTGTTTATGGCGGGAAAGCATTGCGTCACGTTCGTTACTCTAATAAGTAATTATTTTATATAAGGTTATATATTATGATTTATTTTAATATGTCACTGAATATAGTGTGCCATCGGGATTCGTAAAATATGCCGGTTGGCGTAGCGGGAGTGTGAGCGACTGCTACGTCGAAGGTCGCGGGTTCGACTCCCGCTCAAGTCAAACATTTGTGTGGATGAACATGGATGTTTGCCTTGGCAGGCCGGGCGCACTTTGCATTTTATATACAAACTTACCGCGTACCTCGGCCGACCATTTCGACATGGTTGGATTTAGTGGGTTGCCGCGCGCCGCTCACATTAGACGTCACGCAACGAGTGCGACCGCTCCGTATTCTCACGCGCCGTGTTCATACACTGTTCAATTTATATAAACGCCTTTAACAACAAAAATGTATCATCACAAGTCTAATGCAAAGTATTGCTCAATTAACTGTGTGTTGAAAGTGACTTGAAAATTTGATTTTATTTATATTACGAGAGAAACTTGAAAATTTGATTTTTCGTTTGTTGAGATATCTTAACGATTATGGTGTCAAATTAAAGATCTAGTTCAAAAACCATTTTATCTGTTTGAATCATGTAAATCGGTCCACGCGTTTAGGAAATTACTAAGAATCAGTATAGTAAAAATGTAATCAACCAGATTTTTTGTGGTATTTGTTCTACGAGCTCAAATAGTGGGATAGGATACTTATATGATAATTATTTATTATTAGGTACGAGGTCAAGTAGGTAGACAGACGATGAATAAATATTATAGTTGCAGCGGCAAGTCAACAACCCTAGCGCGCCACTCCGCGCTAGACAGCGACAGCGTTATGTGTTAGAAAAGAACGGGAACGGTTAGGTTAATATCGCATTAGGCACTGAGTGCTTATGCGAGCTGAATTGCACTTTGCTGCTTAGTAGCAAGAGTCGCAAATTCAATAAATTGGTTTGACAAGTGAATCTTCTGTACGTTAGTACTCTTCTTTATTCTGTGGTCTTGGTCTGGGTGTTTCTATGTATAATATGAATGTATTTACAAAAAAAGTATATATGTATGTTTATCCATTATCTAGTACCCATAGTACAAGCTCTGATTAGTTTGGGACAAGATAGTGTTGTGTGAATTTGAAAAAAAAAGTAACACACACCCTGCCATGAAAACCTGTCTAGTGATCAAATGTCGTAACAACAAACCTGGAACCAGCAGTATGAAGTCGTCGACTAGTTTTTGTTTAGCAGTTGGTCAGAATATTCTTAAAATGTTAAAATTACCTGCTTTCACGATGAAAAGATTAGCAACTTGACAAATAAAATGTGTGAGGAAGTGAAATAAGTGAAATTTTAACGTCGTCACCGTCGTGTAGAATTGTAGCTGAAGAGACAAAAATCATGTTGTCTCAGGAAAAAGGAAAGAAATGGGCATCAAGTACATAAATAGCAATTAATTAAATTTATAGATTCACGCCAGTATCCCCGAAGGGGTAGGCAGATGTGTAATATTACACCCATATTTCGCCAGGAATTTTTAGGTCCCACGTAATAGGGGGCGAGCCTATTGCCGTCCCGGACACATTACCAGACTCCGTGCTGCTACTGAGTATTTCCTAATGGAAAAACCCAATAACACTTTGCCCGACCCGGGAATCGAATAAATAAAAAATGTAGACAAACCAAACTTATGAAAGTTTATGGGAAAAGTGGAGGTAAGCTAACAAAAAGATGTCACTATCTCAAATATTCAACATAGAAAAACACGTGTCATGACGTATCAACAAATTCAAAATTATTTAAAGTTACATTTCTTAAAATAGATTTTATTTCCTAAAAACCTTAGGTGTCCGCCACTGGGTAACTTCCCCCTAAGCGTGACATCATTTGTCTGACGAGAACGCTTGACAGCTCTGCGACGCTTTTAAGCCATTGCACATGCGTCAAATGCTAGTCAACTAGTCAACCCTTAGATTATATAACTATTAGATGGAGGCATACGACCCGAAGATCGTCACTAATATTCTGACGTAGGTGGCCATATGGCCACCCATTACCCGTTAAAATGTAATAGGTAGAACTTTATTTCAAACTTTGAGACTTCGGTCTTCGGTCATAGACATTTGATTTTGATAATTATTCGTATAAAGATTGTGATGTATTAACATAGTAACGGTATAACTTTATCGATACTTAAATTTTACAGACTAGCTTCAGTACACCGCGGGTCTTACTTATCGCATAAAAAGGTAGTTTATTGTGATGTATAAGCTATACTACAATATTTCAATAAAAATATTGTTTCACGATAGAGTATCCTCAATTTTTTTCGTTTATAAATGTTTTTTGTAAAACCATCTGCCGCAAACAACCACTAAGCCATGCAATTTTTTCATGATGTTTTCCTTCATCATAGCAAGCCAAGCTTCTAGTAACCAGAGATTCATACAGTAAATTTGAAAACCGATGCGTTAAAATTAAATTTCACCACAGCAGCTCAAACATGCCGCTTTTGCTGCGAGACAACAGTGAACAAAACGCGATTTTGATTCGAGCGTGAGGCAAAGTAGCTTTTTAATTTTTCAATCTTCAGTGCCACGAATTGACATTGTTCAGCCACAAATTTGAAACATTCGAATTTTACTGTGCTCTGTCTCTTTCACATGCATATAAAAAGTGAGTGAAAAAACAAACCCCTTCGAATTCAAAATTCGATTTTGGAATTCGACCTCAAAGAAAACACCTACGGCAACGCAAAAAAAAAAAATATTTGTAACAAAGAAATTACTTTTTTAACCGACTTCAAAAAAAGGAGGAGGTTTACAATTCGTCGGAATCTTTTTTTTTTATGTATGTTCCCCGATTTCTCTAAGACGCCTGGACCGATTTCGAATATTCTTGTTTTGATTGAAAGAGTATATCCCCTAGTTGGTCCCATGATCATCAGGTCAGGATCTGATCATGGAATCCTGAGAAATCGAAGGAACTCTTCAAATTCTATAAGCACACTTGAAGCGATTTGACCGTAACAACCCAATGCCGTCGAGTTTGGGCTCGTTTGAGTCGTCTTTTACATGGCCTTTGATGCTAGATGATTTCCATGGTCTGATGATAGAGTTGGAAGGTAACCAAGAGATCTTTGTGATACAATAACCCAATCTCATCGAGGTTAAGGTCGTTTGATTCGTCTTTACATGGAGTTTGGTACTGGATGTTCTGCAGGGTCTGATAATGGAGCAGGAAGGTTGCCATGGGATGTTTGTAATACAAAGATGCAATCCCATTGAGCTTGGGCTCGTTTGATTCATCTTTACATGGATTTAAGTGCTGAATGTTCACCAAACTCTGATGATGGAGCAGGAAGGTAGCCATGGGATATTTGTAATACAGTCACGCAATCCCATCGAGTTTGGGCTCGTTTGAGTCGTCTTTACATAGACTTTGATGCTGGATGATTTCCATGCTCTAATGATAAAGCTGGAAGGTAACCCAATATCATCGAGTTTAGGGTCGTTTGTTGGTCTTTACATGGACTTTGGTACTGGATGTTTTCCAGGGCCTGACGATGGGGCAGGAAGGTGGCCATGGTGGCATCTTTGTAATACAAAGACGCAATCCCATTGAGTTTGGGCTCTTTGGATTCGTCTTTATATGGACTTTAGTGCTGAATGTTGACCAAACTCTGATGATGGAGCAGGAAGGTGGTCATGGGATCTTTGTAATACAATAACGCAATATTATCGTGTTTAGGCTCGTTTGTTTTGTCTTTGGTATTGGATGATTTCCGAGATCTGATGATGGAACTGAAACGAACGTGTTAAGGCTATTTAGTTGAAAACAAAAAAAATACTTGAAATTGCCAGAAACGTACAGGTCTACATATCAGAATTGAGGCACGTAAGGAAGGCCTCCCCATCATGTACCACCTACACTATCCTATGTACCACCTATTACTATTTTTATTAATATACCACTAAAAAGCAAAAAAAAAAAAAATTAAATAAAAATAAACCAACTTCAAAAAACACTAAGGAACTAAAAAACAAAAAATAATTGGTTTTGGAGCAAACATTTTTGAATTCGGTGCCAAGCCCTTACGCAAAAAGTTACTAAATTACAAACTACCTATTCCATCAACAACGAAAGTTATATAAAAATGTGTAGAGGTTTTATAGTCAGATCAGAAATACTTTGCTTGGCACCGACTCCAAAAATGTTTGCTCCAAAACCAATAATTTTTTGTTTTTTTGTTTCTTAGTGTTTTTTGAAGTTGGTTTATATTTATTTAAATTTTTTTTTTATTTTATATGTTATTGTTTACATGTTTTATTTATTATTGGATTTTAATAAAAATAAGTCTAATTAATAGTTAAAAATTAGTATTTAACCAATACATTTTTATTTAGAATTACAACAATGATACATTTGAAAAATAAACATCAGGGACGCGGTATTAAAACGCGATTAAAAAAAGTAGCGGGAATAAAAATTTCGCTGATGCTGATACAGTATAGCGTAACGTGTTAAATTATATTAATATATAAAATAATCTAAAAAGATGAGTGAAACTAGCGATGATGACTGTACTTTAACACCAGAAGAGTTAAATCAACAAGTGATTATGCAGAATTCAATCTATTCCTGTTCATTTCTATGTCTCCTAAGTAATATTGTTCTCACTGCTGTGGTGAAAAGTTATGTGTGCTACACGAGAGCAAAGTTTTTTGTATCTCGTGCTGTTGAGTCCCTCACCACGCTCAGGATTCTAACTTTGATTCACGAGCGTAGCGAGTCATCATAGAATCCTTCGCTTGCTCGGGACTCAAAATCAGCACTCGAAACAAAAAACAATTTTGCTCTCTTGTTACTGTGTTAATAACTATTTCACAGACTTTGTCACTGCTTAGAGTGGTTACCGGTGTTACAATAAAATAATATCATTTGCTTTATTCATGTTAAAATGTTAATTAAAATAAAAAAGCATTTCAGTGCACGTGTGAGATTTGGTCATGGGAGAAATAATCTAACGGTTTATTATTTTATTGCCAGTCAAATTAACAATACTGTACCTGGAGGCAAGCTATGCAATGTCTATTGAAGATACTGAACTTCAAGGTCTGCTTGACTCAGCTAAGAACCACAATATGTTTATTTGCTCCTGTAGTTGCTTACATAAATGCAGATCTATTTTTTAACGGATGACTTAAATAACATTATTATGACTCTTTCCTACGTTCAAATTATTTTGTTATTTATATTTGATATATTCCTTAATTTACTTGATTGAGAAATTATCATCATTCTATCGATATTTATTCGGAGTAAACCAGATCTGATGATATATTTCAAATTTTAACGATATAGAATATCGTTAAAATATATCTTATCAAATTAAGTGTGAACCGACGAAAATTCGGAACGTCTTTTGTATATATAATATCTTACTCTAACACTAGAAAGAATTCATAAGTCAGAGTAAATATATCGGGTGTAACTGCTGTTTTTATGCGGTTTCTATGTATATTCCTTATTCTTAGGAGCTGTCTGAGACATTATGTTACGCGTGTAACTCTCTTTCACTCTTCTTTAAATATTTACAATCTTCAACAGCCGGCAACCCTTATTTGCGGCTGGATTTAATTAGGCAACCATATATAATCAGAATCAGAAAAAAATTAGCTTTCATTATATATATAAATCATACATAAACGTTATGAACGTAAAAATGTATCGAAATCATACCTGGTTACACCTGGCTGCGAGGAGGTGCGGCCAGGAGAACAATGGCAACCGTGGTTTTTCAGAATCTTTATATGTATAGCCGTGATGTAGACGATATTTTACTTATAAAACGAATGAACGAAAGTATCTTCCAAAATTCAAATAACTATAACTTAATTAAACATACTTGCGACCAAATTTTAATAGGCAACCTAGTAGATATGTATTCTGCTAATTATAAATATTCTTAAAAATTTGGTTTCAAGCGAAAACTCGATGAGTGCACGAATTTGTCGTGGGATCTCGTACTATATGTACAATATCGGGTTCTCATAGCGACTTTGTGAAGGATTTAATCGCAATGTTCACCATATCGACCGAAAAAATAAATTTAATTAATTGAATAGTGTACCACACGTATTTAAATATTATGGAGTGATTGGGTCGAGAATTAGAAACACACGTGTTAAAATATTCAGACCATATTTCTAAGAAACACATGTTAACTTTTACTCTAATGAGGCAAAGGACATATTTGTGCAATACATCGACAATGTTGAGATTTTAAGATTTTGTGTAGCATCATACTATTTTTGATATTTTTTTATTTGATATTGAGATTATGTGGATTGAATGCATTAAAGATCCAAAGTATAACTACAATATTTCATTCCTTGGGTGTCGTAAGTGGCATCTAAAGATAATTGGACACGATGGAGATTGTATCTTTGCAAAGAGACTGAAATCTCGACATCAAATCCTATACCAACCGATTGAGCCAGCGTGGTATAGTAGGCTTAATACTCCTACTGATTCACAATGTTACTGTAGCGCAAATTAGAAGAAACCTGTAGACTGCAGTGGATTGCAAAGGCTGTATGATGATTCTTGACTTGACGTAAATAATATATTTCCAAACTTTCACGATTTGTACACATGCTAATGTTAATTTAACATGTCCGTATCAAATTCAAATTTAAACTCATTTATTCATATAGATTACAAAAGCAACACTTATGAACGTCATTTCTTTTTACAACCAGGTTCGGGATGGTAGGGCTATGAGAAGAGCTTGGAAGCAACTCATGCCACCCTTTTTAAATCAGAATCTTAGCCTTACAATTTGTGGTGCCATGATTGCTGACACAGCCAAAACACTTCGCGACACTGATTAGAAATAAATGGATATGAACCAAAATATGTGAATAGCACAACAACAAACCACTAGAGCGACAGCAGTAGGTATAGATGTATCAGCAACAAATAGGTTAAAGAATTTTGTAAAGGTGACAAGTGAACAATGATATGATCAGGGATAGAACTGATATACTACATTTCATAAAAAAATATATTTTCATCAAACATCATGAGTGTTCACAAGGCACCTCCACTTAACATGTTACTAATTAAGAAGAGAGTTTTATAAATATATTACACAGTCATAAAAAGAAAATTAATAGTGCCCCATGATGTCTTGTCATCTAGAAATTCTTTAATAGTATAATAACCCTTTTTAAAATAAAATTCCTAATAGTGGTTTTAAATTTGTGCAGAGGTAAATTCATTATTTCAAGAGGTAATTTATTGAAGAATTGTATACCGAGTCCCGCAAATGAGTTATGAGCATTATTTAGACGGTAGTTAGTGCCCACTAGTTTATGCTTATTCCCTGTGTTCACTTTGTGCAAGTCACTATTTTTACGGTAAATACTTAAGATTTTCTTAACATACATTAAATTAGCAAATATATACTGCGATGCAACTATCAATATTTCTACTTCTTTGAATTTATCGTGTAATTTATTGAAACTAAGGGTAAAAAGGCGTCTTATCATGTAAGTAACTTATTGAAATTAAAGGTAAAATAGCCTTTAAATAATCATAACAATGAAATAAATTACTCTTCTTTGATATCAAGCACTAAACTAGCGTTATATTAAGTTTTATTTTGTAATAAAAGTTATTGAGATTTATTAAGACGAATGTTCGTCCCACCCATTCGCAGCAAGCGTGTGGATCTTCGCTTTTATTAGAACACGTAGCAATTTAATTTCAAGCATCTTGCTGTTGAGATAAAATAGCAGAACCCAATCCATACTGATATGGGTCATATTAAAAAAAATGTAAGTTACGGATATGAAACAGAGAGGAAAATAATTTGTTATAACAGAAAAGTAACAGATAGGAATTATTAGGGTCTGTTTATAATCACATATTTTTTAAGGAAAATTAGAAGTAATAATAATGTGTTTAGTAAAATTATTAAAAAGAAAGAAACAAGATTTTTGAAGTTTTGTTTACCTCTTGTCTCAAGCAAAATTAAAAGGATCAAAGTATTTATCTTTGGTCTAGGTGTATAAATGTATCAGGGTCAGTAATATTTTAATAAAACACCTTAGTGATAAATCAATTTAATTTATTTTATAATCAGTTTACAAGGGACAATGACCTTTTTGGTACAACCCCAGATTCCTTACTTTTATGGGCATTGTCATTTAAACAGGTTTTACATGTTGCTTCATTTTAACAATAAAAGAAAAATAAGGCCAAAGTGTAAAATAATAATTAGGTACATTTTAACCCCATCTATCAAGTGTAATTTGGATTTTAAAAGAACTCTTCACTGACTTTATTCTGCTCATATCGTTGTTCACAAATAATACTCAAAAAAAATTTAAATCAAACTTTTTAAGCCTTCAAGTAATCATGTCTGTTAAGTAATTGCCCCAATTGCACTTAATAATAATATTATATTTTAAAGATAATTTCTTTTGACTAGTCTTTCATAAGCCGTAAGTGCAGTATCTGACACATTTGTATGAAACTATCTCAAAAACATAGAAAATTTATATTTTTAAACTTAAAAATTAAATATTAATCGCATCGCTTCGGTCAAATTAAAATTAGGTACAATAATAAAAATTTAATTTTTTATTTTATTTAATCAGCCTTCATTTAGTCAATTTAACATTAGGTACGTTTTAGTCTTGTTATATTTGTAATAAAAATACACCTACAATATAAAACCTAGGTTTTCACAAATGTTAAGAATCCTTTTCGCATATACCTACGTGTACAATCAATAACTGAAAATATTTCAAAAAGCTATAAATTCACAAGAGTTGGGCTCGTTTGAGTCGTCTTTACATAGACTTTGATGCTGGATGATTTCCATGCTCTAATGATAAAGCTGGAAGGTAACCCAATATCATCGAGTTTAGGGTCGTTTGTTGGTCTTTACATGGACTTTGGTACTGGATGTTTTCCAGGGCCTGACGATGGGGCAGGAAGGTGGCCATGGTGGCATCTTTGTAATACAAAGACGCAATCCCATTGAGTTTGGGCTCTTTGGATTCGTCTTTATATGGACTTTAGTGCTGAATATTGACCAAACTCTGATGATGGAGCAGGAAGGTGGTCATGGGATCTTTGTAATACAATAACGCAATATTATCGTGTTTAGGCTCGTTTGTTTTGTCTTTGGTATTGGATGATTTCCGAGATCTGATGATGGAACTGAAACGAACGTGTTAAGGCTATTTAGTTGAAAACAAAAAAAATACTTGAAATTGCCAGAAACGTACAGGTCTACATTTCAGAATTGAGGCACGTAAGGAAGGCCTCCCCATCATGTACCACCTACACTATCCTATGTACCACCTATTACTATTTTTATTAATATACCACTAAAAAGCAAAAAAAAAAAAAATTAAATAAAAATAAACCAACTTCAAAAAACACTAAGGAACTAAAAAACAAAAAATAATTGGTTTTGGAGCAAACATTTTTGAATTCGGTGCCAAGCCCTTACGCAAAAAGTTACTAAATTACAAACTACCTATTCCATCAACAACGAAAGTTATATAAAAATGTGTAGAGGTTTTATAGTCAGATCAGAAATACTTTGCTTGGCACCGACTCCAAAAATGTTTGCTCCAAAACCAATAATTTTTTGTTTTTTTGTTTCTTAGTGTTTTTTGAAGTTGGTTTATATTTATTTAAATTTTTTTTTATTTTATATGTTATTGTTTACATGTTTTATTTATTATTGGATTTTAATAAAAATAAGTCTAATTAATAGTTAAAAATTAGTATTTAACCAATACATTTTTATTTAGAATTACAACAATGATACATTTGAAAAATAAACATCAGGGACGCGGTATTAAAACGCGATTAAAAAAAGTAGCGGGAATAAAAATTTCGCTGATGCTGATACAGTATAGCGTAACGTGTTAAATTATATTAATATATAAAATAATCTAAAAAGATGAGTGAAACTAGCGATGATGACTGTACTTTAACACCAGAAGAGTTAAATCAACAAGTGATTATGCAGAATTCAATCTATTCCTGTTCATTTCTATGTCTCCTAAGTAATATTGTTCTCACTGCTGTGGTGAAAAGTTATGTGTGCTACACGAGAGCAAAGTTTTTTGTATCTCGTGCTGTTGAGTCCCTCACCACGCTCAGGATTCTAACTTTGATTCACGAGCGTAGCGAGTCATCATAGAATCCTTCGCTTGCTCGGGACTCAAAATCAGCACTCGAAACAAAAAACAATTTTGCTCTCTTGTTACTGTGTTAATAACTATTTCACAGACTTTGTCACTGCTTAGAGTGGTTACCGGTGTTACAATAAAATAATATCATTTGCTTTATTCATGTTAAAATGTTAATTAAAATAAAAAAGCATTTCAGTGCACGTGTGAGATTTGGTCATGGGAGAAATAATCTAACGGTTTATTATTTTATTGCCAGTCAAATTAACAATACTGTACCTGGAGGCAAGCTATGCAATGTCTATTGAAGATACTGAACTTCAAGGTCTGCTTGACTCAGCTAAGAACCACAATATGTTTATTTGCTCCTGTAGTTGCTTACATAAATGCAGATCTATTTTTTAACGGATGACTTAAATAACATTATTATGACTCTTTCCTACGTTCAAATTATTTTGTTATTTATATTTGATATATTCCTTAATTTACTTGATTGAGAAATTATCATCATTCTATCGATATTTATTCGGAGTAAACCAGATCTGATGATATATTTCAAATTTTAACGATATAGAATATCGTTAAAATATATCTTATCAAATTAAGTGTGAACCGACGAAAATTCGGAACGTCTTTTGTATATATAATATCTTACTCTAACACTAGAAAGAATTCATAAGTCAGAGTAAATATATCGGGTGTAACTGCTGTTTTTATGCGGTTTCTATGTATATTCCTTATTCTTAGGAGCTGTCTGAGACATTATGTTACGCGTGTAACTCTCTTTCACTCTTCTTTAAATATTTACAATCTTCAACAGCCGGCAACCCTTATTTGCGGCTGGATTTAATTAGGCAACCATATATAATCAGAATCAGAAAAAAATTAGCTTTCATTATATATATAAATCATACATAAACGTTATGAACGTAAAAATGTATCGAAATCATACCTGGTTACACCTGGCTGCGAGGAGGTGCGGCCAGGAGAACAATGGCAACCGTGGTTTTTCAGAATCTTTATATGTATAGCCGTGATGTAGACGATATTTTACTTATAAAACGAATGAACGAAAGTATCTTCCAAAATTCAAATAACTATAACTTAATTAAACATACTTGCGACCAAATTTTAATAGGCAACCTAGTAGATATGTATTCTGCTAATTATAAATATTCTTAAAAATTTGGTTTCAAGCGAAAACTCGATGAGTGCACGAATTTGTCGTGGGATCTCGTACTATATGTACAATATCGGGTTCTCATAGCGACTTTGTGAAGGATTTAATCGCAATGTTCACCATATCGACCGAAAAAATAAATTTAATTAATTGAATAGTGTACCACACGTATTTAAATATTATGGAGTGATTGGGTCGAGAATTAGAAACACACGTGTTAAAATATTCAGACCATATTTCTAAGAAACACATGTTAACTTTTACTCTAATGAGGCAAAGGACATATTTGTGCAATACATCGACAATGTTGAGATTTTAAGATTTTGTGTAGCATCATACTATTTTTGATATTTTTTTATTTGATATTGAGATTATGTGGATTGAATGCATTAAAGATCCAAAGTATAACTACAATATTTCATTCCTTGGGTGTCGTAAGTGGCATCTAAGGATAATTGGACACGATGGAGATTGTATCTTTGCAAAGAGACTGAAATCTCGACATCAAATCCTATACCAACCGATTGAGCCAGCGTGGTATAGTAGGCTTAATACTCCTACTGATTCACAATGTTACTGTAGCGCAAATTAGAAGAAACCTGTAGACTGCAGTGGATTGCAAAGGCTGTATGATGATTCTTGACTTGACGTAAATAATATATTTCCAAACTTTCACGATTTGTACACATGCTAATGTTAATTTAACATGTCCGTATCAAATTCAAATTTAAACTCATTTATTCATATAGATTACAAAAGCAACACTTATGAACGTCATTTCTTTTTACAACCAGGTTCGGGATGGTAGGGCTATGAGAAGAGCTTGGAAGCAACTCATGCCACCCTTTTTAAATCAGAATCTTAGCCTTACAATTTGTGGTGCCATGATTGCTGACACAGCCAAAACACTTCGCGACACTGATTAGAAATAAATGGATATGAACCAAAATATGTGAATAGCACAACAACAAACCACTAGAGCGACAGCAGTAGGTATAGATGTATCAGCAACAAATAGGTTAAAGAATTTTGTAAAGGTGACAAGTGAACAATGATATGATCAGGGATAGAACTGATATACTACATTTCATAAAAAAATATATTTTCATCAAACATCATGAGTGTTCACAAGGCACCTCCACTTAACATGTTACTAATTAAGAAGAGAGTTTTATAAATATATTACACAGTCATAAAAAGAAAATTAATAGTGCCCCATGATGTCTTGTCATCTAGAAATTCTTTAATAGTATAATAACCCTTTTTAAAATAAAATTCCTAATAGTGGTTTTAAATTTGTGCAGAGGTAAATTCATTATTTCAAGAGGTAATTTATTGAAGAATTGTATACCGAGTCCCGCAAATGAGTTATGAGCATTATTTAGACGGTAGTTAGTGCCCACTAGTTTATGCTTATTCCCTGTGTTCACTTTGTGCAAGTCACTATTTTTACGGTAAATACTTAAGATTTTCTTAACATACATTAAATTAGCAAATATATACTGCGATGCAACTATCAATATTTCTACTTCTTTGAATTTATCGTGTAATTTATTGAAACTAAGGGTAAAAAGGCGTCTTATCATGTAAGTAACTTATTGAAATTAAAGGTAAAATAGCCTTTAAATAATCATAACAATGAAATAAATTACTCTTCTTTGATATCAAGCACTAAACTAGCGTTATATTAAGTTTTATTTTGTAATAAAAGTTATTGAGATTTATTAAGACGAATGTTCGTCCCACCCATTCGCAGCAAGCGTGTGGATCTTCGCTTTTATTAGAACACGTAGCAATTTAATTTCAAGCATCTTGCTGTTGAGATAAAATAGCAGAACCCAATCCATACTGATATGGGTCATATTAAAAAAAATGTAAGTTACGGATATGAAACAGAGAGGAAAATAATTTGTTATAACAGAAAAGTAACAGATAGGAATTATTAGGGTCTGTTTATAATCACATATTTTTTAAGGAAAATTAGAAGTAATAATAATGTGTTTAGTAAAATTATTAAAAAGAAAGAAACAAGATTTTTGAAGTTTTGTTTACCTCTTGTCTCAAGCAAAATTAAAAGGATCAAAGTATTTATCTTTGGTCTAGGTGTATAAATGTATCAGGGTCAGTAATATTTTAATAAAACACCTTAGTGATAAATCAATTTAATTTATTTTATAATCAGTTTACAAGGGACAATGACCTTTTTGGTACAACCCCAGATTCCTTACTTTTATGGGCATTGTCATTTAAACAGGTTTTACATGTTGCTTCATTTTAACAATAAAAGAAAAATAAGGCCAAAGTGTAAAATAATAATTAGGTACATTTTAACCCCATCTATCAAGTGTAATTTGGATTTTAAAAGAACTCTTCACTGACTTTATTCTGCTCATATCGTTGTTCACAAATAATACTCAAAAAAAATTTAAATCAAACTTTTTAAGCCTTCAAGTAATCATGTCTGTTAAGTAATTGCCCCAATTGCACTTAATAATAATATTATATTTTAAAGATAATTTCTTTTGACTAGTCTTTCATAAGCCGTAAGTGCAGTATCTGACACATTTGTATGAAACTATCTCAAAAACATAGAAAATTTATATTTTTAAACTTAAAAATTAAATATTAATCGCATCGCTTCGGTCAAATTAAAATTAGGTACAATAATAAAAATTTAATTTTTTATTTTATTTAATCAGCCTTCATTTAGTCAATTTAACATTAGGTACGTTTTAGTCTTGTTATATTTGTAATAAAAATACACCTACAATATAAAACCTAGGTTTTCACAAATGTTAAGAATCCTTTTCGCATATACCTACGTGTACAATCAATAACTGAAAATATTTCAAAAAGCTATAAATTCACAAGAGTTGGGCTCGTTTGAGTCGTCTTTACATAGACTTTGATGCTGGATGATTTCCATGCTCTAATGATAAAGCTGGAAGGTAACCCAATATCATCGAGTTTAGGGTCGTTTGTTGGTCTTTACATGGACTTTGGTACTGGATGTTTTCCAGGCCCTGACGATGGGGCAGGAAGGTGGCCATGGTGGCATCTTTGTAATACAAAGACGCAATCCCATTGAGTTTGGGCTCTTTGGATTCGTCTTTATATGGACTTTAGTGCTGAATGTTGACCAAACTCTGATGATGGAGCAGGAAGGTGGTCATGGGATCTTTGTAATACAATAACGCAATATTATCGTGTTTAGGCTCGTTTGTTTTGTCTTTGGTATTGGATGATTTCCGAGATCTGATGATGGAACTGAAACGAACGTGTTAAGGCTATTTAGTTGAAAACAAAAAAAATACTTGAAATTGCCAGAAACGTACAGGTCTACATATCAGAATTGAGGCACGTAAGGAAGGCCTCCCCATCATGTACCATCTACACTATCCTATGTACCACCTATTACTATTTTTATTAATATACCACTAAAAAGCAAAAAAAAAAAAAAAATTCAATAAAAATAAACCAACTTCAAAAAACACTAAGGAACTAAAAAACAAAAAATAATTGGTTTTGGAGCAAACATTTTTGAATTCGGTGCCAAGCCCTTACGCAAAAAGTTACTAAATTACAAACTACCTATTCCATCAACAACGAAAGTCATATAAAAATATGTAGAGGTTTTATAGTCAGATCAGAAATACTTTGCTTGGCACCGACTCCAAAAATGTTTGCTCCAAAACCAATAATTTTTTGTTTTTTTGTTTCTTAGTGTTTTTTGAAGTTGGTTTATATTTATTTAAATTTTTTTTTATTTTATATGTTATTGTTTACATGTTTTATTTATTATTGGATTTTAATAAAAATAAGTCTAATTAATAGTTAAA
This sequence comes from Euclidia mi, assembly GCA_944739405.2. Classification (NCBI taxonomy): domain Eukaryota; kingdom Metazoa; phylum Arthropoda; class Insecta; order Lepidoptera; family Erebidae; genus Euclidia; species Euclidia mi. Next base: position 117,886,825 of record OX123182.2, read on the forward strand.
AATTAGTATTTAACCAATACATTTTTATTTAGAATTACAACAATGATACATTTGAAAAATAAACATCAGGGACGCGGTATTAAAACGCGATTAAAAAAAGTAGCGGGAATAAAAATTTCGCTGATGCTGATACAGTATAGCGTAACGTGTTAAATTATATTAATATATAAAATAATCTAAAAAGATGAGTGAAACTAGCGATGATGACTGTACTTTAACACCAGAAGAGTTAAATCAACAAGTGATTATGCAGAATTCAATCTATTCCTGTTCATTTCTATGTCTCCTAAGTAATATTGTTCTCACTGCTGTGGTGAAAAGTTATGTGTGCTACACGAGAGCAAAGTTTTTTGTATCTCGTGCTGTTGAGTCCCTCACCACGCTCAGGATTCTAACTTTGATTCACGAGCGTAGCGAGTCATCATAGAATCCTTCGCTTGCTCGGGACTCAAAATCAGCACTCGAAACAAAAAACAACTTTGCTCTCTTGTTACTGTGTTAATAACTATTTCACAGACTTTGTCACTGCTTAGAGTGGTTACCGGTGTTACAATAAAATAATATCATTTGCTTTATTCATGTTAAAATATTAATTAAAATAAAAAAGCATTTCAGTGCACGTGTGAGATTTGGTCATGGGAGAAATAATCTAACGGTTTATTATTTTATTGCCAGTCAAATTAACAATACTGTACCTGGAGGCAAGCTATGCAATGTCTATTGAAGATACTGAACTTCAAGGTCTGCTTGACTCAGCTAAGAACCACAATATGTTTATTTGCTCCTGTAGTTGCTGACATAAATGCAGATCTATTTTTTAACGGATGACTTAAATAACATTATTATGACTCTTTCCTACGTTCAAATTATTTTGTTATTTATATTTGATATATTCCTTAATTTACTTGATTGAGAAATTATCATCATTCTATCGATATTTATTCGGAGTAAACCAGATCTGATGATATATTTCAAATTTTAACGATATAGAATATCGTTAAAATATATCTTATCAAATTAAGTGTGAACCGACGAAAATTCGGAACGTCTTTTGTATATATAATATCTTACTCTAACACTAGAAAGAATTCATAAGTCAGAGTAAATATATCGGGTGTAACTGCTGTTTTTATGCGGTTTCTATGTATATTCCTTATTCTTAGGAGCTGTCTGAGACATTATGTTACGCGTGTAACTCTCTTTCACTCTTCATTAAATATTTACAATCTTCAACAGCCGGCAACCCTTATTTGCGGCTGGATTTAATTAGGCAACCATATATAATCAGAATCAGAAAAAAAATAGCTTTCATTATATATATAAATCATACATAAACGTTATGAACGTAAAAATGTATCGAAATCATACCTGGTTACACCTGGCTGCGAGGAGGTGCGGCCAGGAGAACAATGGCAACCGTGGTTTTTCAGAATCTTTATATGTATAGCCGTGATGTAGACGATATTTTACTTATAAAACGAATGAACGAAAGTATCTTCCAAAATTCAAATAACTATAACTTAATTAAACATACTTGCGACCAAATTTTAATAGGCAACCTAGTAGATATGTATTCTGCTAATTATAAATATTCTTAAAAATTTGGTTTCAAGCGAAAACTCGATGAGTGCACGAATTTGTCGTGGGATCTCGTACTATATGTACAATATCGGGTTCTCATAGCGACTTTGTGAAGGATTTAATCGCAATGTTCACCATATCGACCGAAAAAATAAATTTAATTAATTGAATAGTGTACCACACGTATTTAAATATTATGGAGTGATTGGGTCGAGAATTAGAAACACACGTGTTAAAATATTCAGACCATATTTCTAAGAAACACATGTTAACTTTTACTCTAATGAGGCAAAGGACATATTTGTGCAATACATCGACAATGTTGAGATTTTAAGATTTTGTGTAGCATCATACTATTTTTGATATTTTTTTATTTGATATTGAGATTATGTGGATTGAATGCATTAAAGATCCAAAGTATAACTACAATATTTCATTCCTTGGGTGTCGTAAGTGGCATCTAAGGATAATTGGACACGATGGAGATTGTATCTTTGCAAAGAGACTGAAATCTCGACATCAAATCCTATACCAACCGATTGAGCCAGCGTGGTATAGTAGGCTTAATACTCCTACTGATTCACAATGTTACTGTAGCGCAAATTAGAAGAAACCTGTAGACTGCAGTGGATTGCAAAGGCTGTATGATGATTCTTGACTTGACGTAAATAATATATTTCCAAACTTTCACGATTTGTACACATGCTAATGTTAATTTAACATGTCCGTATCAAATTCAAATTTAAACTCATTTATTCATATAGATTACAAAAGCAACACTTATGAACGTCATTTCTTTTTACAACCAGGTTCGGGATGGTAGGGCTATGCGAAGAGCTTGGAAGCAACTCATGCCACCCTTTTTTAAATCAGAATCTTAGCCTTACAATTTGTGGTGCCATGATTGCTGACACAGCCAAAACACTTCGCGACACTGATTAGAAATAAATGGATATGAACCAAAATATGTGAATAGCACAACAACAAATCACTAGAGCGACAGCAGTAGGTATAGATGTATCAGCAACAAATAGGTTAAAGAATTTTGTAAAGGTGACAAGTGAACAATGATATGATCAGGGATAGAACTGATATACTACATTTCATAAAAAAATATATTTTCATCAAACATCATGAGTGTTCACAAGGCACCTCCACTTAACATGTTACTAATTAAGAAGAGAGTTTTATAAATATATTACACAGTCATAAAAAGAAAATTAATAGTGCCCCATGATGTCTTGTCATCTAGAAATTCTTTAATAGTGTAATAACCCTTTTTAAAATAAAATTCCTAATAGTGGTTTTAAATTTGTGCAGAGGTAAATTCATTATTTCAAGAGGTAATTTATTGAAGAATTGTATACCGAGTCCCGCAAATGAGTTATGAGCATTATTTAGACGGTAGTTAGTACCCACTAGTTTATGCTTATTCCCTGTGTTCACTTTGTGCAAGTCACTATTTTTACGGTAAAGACTTAAGATTTTCTTTACATACATTAAATTAGCAAATATATACTGCGATGCAACTATCAATATTTCTACTTCTTTGAATTTATCGTGTAATTTATTGAAACTAAGGGTAAAAAGGCGTCTTATCATGTAAGTAATTTATTGAAATTAAAGGTAAAATAGCCTTTAAATAATCATAACAATGAAATAAATTACTCTTCTTTGATATCAAGCACTAAACTAGCGTTATATTAAGTTTTATTTTGTAATAAAAGTTATTGAGATTTATTAAGACGAATGTTCGTCCCACCCATTCGCAGCAAGCGTGTGGATCTTCGCTTTTATTAGAACACGTAGCAATTTAATTTCAAGCATCTTGCTGTTGAGATAAAATAGCAGAACCCAATCCATACTGATATGGGTCATATTAAAAAAAATGTAAGTTACGGATATGAAACAGAGAGGAAAATAATTTGTTATAACAGAAAAGTAACAGATAGGAATTATTAGGGTCTGTTTATAATCACATATTTTTTAAGGAAAATTAGATGTAATAATAATGTGCTTAGTAAAATTATTAAAAAGAAAGAAACAAGATTTTTGAAGTTTTGTTTACCTCTTGTCTCAAGCAAAATTAAAAGGATCAAAGTATTTATCTTTGGTCTAGGTGTATAAATGTATCAGGGTCAGTAATATTTTAATAAAACACCTTAGTGATAAATCAATTTAATTTATTTTATAATCAGTTTACAAGGGACAATGACCTTTTTGGTACAACCCCAGATTCCTTACTTTTATGGGCATTGTCATTTAAACAGGTTTTACATGTTGCTTCATTTTAACAATAAAAGAAAAATAAGGCCAAAGTGTAAAATAATAATTAGGTACATTTTAACCCCATCTATCAAGTGTAATTTGGATTTTAAAAGAACTCTTCACTGACTTTATTCTGCTCATATCGTTGTTCACAAATAATACTCAAAAAAAATTTAAATCAAACTTTTTAAGCCTTCAAGTAATCATGTCTGTTAAGTAATTGCCCCAATTGCACTTAATAATAATATTATATTTTAAAGATAATTTCTTTTGACTAGTCTTTCATAAGCCGTAAGTGCAGTATCTGACACATTTGTATGAAACTATCTCAAAAACATAGAAAATTTATATTTTTAAACTTAAAAATTAAATATTAATCGCATCGCTTCGGTCAAATTAAAATTAGGTACAATAATAAAAATTTAATTTTTTATTTTATTTAATCAGCCTTCATTTAGTCAATTTAACATTAGGTACGTTTTAGTCTTGTTATATTTGTAATAAAAATACACCTACAATATAAAACCTAGGTTTTCACAAATGTTAAGAATCCTTTTCGCATATACCTACGTGTACAATCAATAACTGAAAATATTTCAAAAAGCTATAAATTCACAAGAGTTGGGCTCGTTTGAGTCGTCTTTACATAGACTTTGATGCTGGATGATTTCCATGCTCTAATGATAAAGCTGGAAGGTAACCCAATATCATCGAGTTTAGGGTCGTTTGTTGGTCTTTACATGGACTTTGGTACTGGATGTTTTCCAGGGCCTGACGATGGGGCACGATGGTGGCCATGGTGGCATCTTTGTAATACAAAGACGCAATCCCATTGAGTTTGGGCTCTTTGGATTCGTCTTTATATGGACTTTAGTGCTGAATGTTGACCAAACTCTGATGATGGAGCAGGAAGGTGGTCATGGGATCTTTGTAATACAATAACGCAATATTATCGTGTTTAGGCTCGTTTGTTTTGTCTTTGGTATTGGATGATTTCCGAGATCTGATGATGGAACTGAAACGAACGTGTTAAGGCTATTTAGTTGAAAACAAAAAAAATACTTGAAATTGCCAGAAACGTACAGGTCTACATATCAGAATTGAGGCACGTAAGGAAGGCCTCCCCATCATGTACCACCTACACTATCCTATGTACCACCTATTACTATTTTTATTAATATACCACTAAAAAGCAAAAAAAAAAAAAATTAAATAAAAATAAACCAACTTCAAAAAACACTAAGGAACTAAAAAACAAAAAATAATTGGTTTTGGAGCAAACATTTTTGAATTCGGTGCCAAGCCCTTACGCAAAAAGTTACTAAATTACAAACTACCTATTCCATCAACAACGAAAGTTATATAAAAATGTGTAGAGGTTTTATAGTCAGATCAGAAATACTTTGCTTGGCACCGACTCCAAAAATGTTTGCTCCAAAACCAATTATTTTTTGTTTTTTTGTTTCTTAGTGTTTTTTGAAGTTGGTTTATATTTATTTAAATTTTTTTTTTATTTTATATGTTATTGTTTACATGTTTTATTTATTATTGGATTTTAATAAAAATACGTCTAATTAATAGTTAAAAATTAGTATTTAACCAATACATTTTTATTTAGAATTACAACAATGATACATTTGAAAAATAAACATCAGGGACGCGGTATTAAAACGCGATTAAAAAAATATAAATTAATAAAAATTTAATTTTTTAGGAATAAAAATTTCGCTGATGCTGATACAGTATAGTGTAACGTGTTAAATTATATTAATATATAAAATAATCTAAAAAGATGAGTGAAACTAGCGATGATGACTGTACTTTAACACCAGAAGAGTTAAATCAACAAGTGATTATGCAGAATTCAATCTATTCCTGTTCATTTCTATGTCTCCTAAGTAATATTGTTCTCACTGCTGTGGTGAAAAGTTATGTGTGCTACACGAGAGCAAAGTTTTTTGTATCTCGTGCTGTTGAGTCCCTCACCACGCTCAGGATTCTAACTTTGATTCACGAGCGTAGCGAGTCATCATAGAATCCTTCGCTTGCTCGGGACTCAAAATCAGCACTCGAAACAAAAAACAACTTTGCTCTCTTGTTACTGTGTTAATAACTATTTCACAGACTTTGTCACTGCTTAGAGTGGTTACCGGTGTTACAATAAAATAATATCATTTGCTTTATTCATGTTAAAATGTTAATTAAAATAAAAAAGCATTTCAGTGCACGTGTGAGATTTGGTCATGGGAGAAATAATCTAACGGTTTATTATTTTATTGCCAGTCAAATTAACAATACTGTACCTGGAGGCAAGCTATGCAATGTCTATTGAAGATACTGAACTTCAAGGTCTGCTTGACTCAGCTAAGAACCACAATATGTTTATTTGCTCCTGTAGTTGCTTACATAAATGCAGATCTATTTTTTAACGGATGACTTAAATAACATTATTATGACTCTTTCCTACGTTCAAATTATTTTGTTATTTATATTTGATATATTCCTTAATTTACTTGATTGAGAAATTATCATCATTCTATCGATATTTATTCGGAGTAAACCAGATCTGATGATATATTTCAAATTTTAACGATATAGAATATCGTTAAAATATATCTTATCAAATTAAGTGTGAACCGACGAAAATTCGGAACGTCTTTTGTATATATAATATCTTACTCTAACACTAGAAAGAATTCATAAGTCAGAGTAAATATATCGGGTGTAACTGCTGTTTTTATGCGGTTTCTATGTATATTCCTTATTCTTAGGAGCTGTCTGAGACATTATGTTACGCGTGTAACTCTCTTTCACTCTTCATTAAATATTTACAATCTTCAACAGCCGGCAACCCTTATTTGCGGCTGGATTTAATTAGGCAACCATATATAATCAGAATCAGAAAAAAATTAGCTTTCATTATATATATAAATCATACATAAACGTTATGAACGTAAAAATGTATCGAAATCATACCTGGTTACACCTGGCTGCGAGGAGGTGCGGCCAGGAGAACAATGGCAACCGTGGTTTTTCAGAATCTTTATATGTATAGCCGTGATGTAGACGATATTTTACTTATAAAACGAATGAACGAAAGTATCTTCCAAAATTCAAATAACTATAACTTAATTAAACATACTTGCGACCAAATTTTAATAGGCAACCTAGTAGATATGTATTCTGCTAATTATAAATATTCTTAAAAATTTGGTTTCAAGCGAAAACTCGATGAGTGCACGAATTTGTCGTGGGATCTCGTACTATATGTACAATATCGGGTTCTCATAGCGACTTTGTGAAGGATTTAATCGCAATGTTCACCATATCGACCGAAAAAATAAATTTAATTAATTGAATAGTGTACCACACGTATTTAAATATTATGGAGTGATTGGGTCGAGAATTAGAAACACACGTGTTAAAATATTCAGACCATATTTCTAAGAAACACATGTTAACTTTTACTCTAATGAGGCAAAGGACATATTTGTGCAATACATCGACAATGTTGAGATTTTAAGATTTTGTGTAGCATCATACTATTTTTGATATTTTTTTATTTGATATTGAGATTATGTGGATTGAATGCATTAAAGATCCAAAGTATAACTACAATATTTCATTCCTTGGGTGTCGTAAGTGGCATCTAAGGATAATTGGACACGATGGAGATTGTATCTTTGCAAAGAGACTGAAATCTCGACATCAAATCCTATACCAACCGATTGAGCCAGCGTGGTATAGTAGGCTTAATACTCCTACTGATTCACAATGTTACTGTAGCGCAAATTAGAAGAAACCTGTAGACTGCAGTGGATTGCAAAGGCTGTATGATGATTCTTGACTTGACGTAAATAATATATTTCCAAACTTTCACGATTTGTACACATGCTAATGTTAATTTAACATGTCCGTATCAAATTCAAATTTAAACTCATTTATTCATATAGATTACAAAAGCAACACTTATGAACGTCATTTCTTTTTACAACCAGGTTCGGGATGGTAGGGCTATGAGAAGAGCTTGGAAGCAACTCATGCCACCCTTTTTAAATCAGAATCTTAGCTTTACAATTTGTGGTGCCATGATTGCTGACACAGCCAAAACACTTCGCGACACTGATTAGAAATAAATGGATATGAACCAAAATATGTGAATAGCACAACAACAAACCACTAGAGCGACAGCAGTAGGTATAGATGTATCAGCAACAAATAGGTTAAAGAATTTTGTAAAGGTGACAAGTGAACAATGATATGATCAGGGATAGAACTGATATACTACATTTCATAAAAAAATATATTTTCATCAAACATCATGAGTGTTCACAAGGCACCTCCACTTAACATGTTACTAATTAAGAAGAGAGTTTTATAAATATATTACACAGTCATAAAAAGAAAATTAATAGTGCCCCATGATGTCTTGTCATCTAGAAATTCTTTAATAGTGTAATAACCCTTTTTAAAATAAAATTCCTAATAGTGGTTTTAAATTTGTGCAGAGGTAAATTCATTATTTCAAGAGGTAATTTATTGAAGAATTGTATACCGAGTCCCGCAAATGAGTTATGAGCATTATTTAGACGGTAGTTAGTGCCCACTAGTTTATGCTTATTCCCTGTGTTCACTTTGTGCAAGTCACTATTTTTACGGTAAAGACTTAAGATTTTCTTAACATACATTAAATTAGCAAATATATACTGCGATGCAACTATCAATATTTCTACTTCTTTGAATTTATCGTGTAATTTATTGAAACTAAGGGTAAAAAGGCGTCTTATCATGTAAGTAATTTATTGAAATTAAAGGTAAAATAGCCTTTAAATAATCATAACAATGAAATAAATTACTCTTCTTTGATATCAAGCACTAAACTAGCGTTATATTAAGTTTTATTTTGTAATAAAAGTTATTGAGATTTATTAAGACGAATGTTCGTCCCACCCATTCGCAGCAAGCGTGTGGATCTTCGCTTTTATTAGAACACGTAGCAATTTAATTTCAAGCATCTTGCTGTTGAGATAAAATAGCAGAACCCAATCCATACTGATATATGAAATTATGAAAGTCTGTATATCGACTATGCTTTAACGGCTTAAATCACTGAACCAATTTTGATACAATTTTCCAAGACGCAAACATTGACTACTTTAAAAAAAAAAAAAAAAATGATGTCTGAAAGGGGATAAAAGTATTAGTTGTGTGGCACGCACTTAAAAAGTAAACTACAATCATGTAAAACTAGATAATACGATTTCTAATAAATCTTCTAGTTTTATAAATAGTTCACTTTTTATTGATATACAACGCGGGCAAAACCGAAGGCTTTTGCCTAGCACAAACTTTTAAGCGAAAATGTAATTTACTTTAAATTACATTTTCGCTTAAAAGTTCTTTCATTCGGTTATTCATGGATCATTTCGTGCTAAGGTTTTCTGAAACGTTGCATTTATTTCAGTAGCAAATGTAAGTGGTACCAATTACGTTGATGCATTTTATCATAAGTAAGCAATATGGCGGCGGTAATAAAACTAATGGAATAGTACATGGAATGTTTTAGACGAGGTTTTACTGTAGTTTAACTGTTAATCAATTTTATTAGAGAACGCGTCTGCCATTTTGTTTATTTGGAGTAATTCTAGTTATTATATTTAGTCAAATAATACTTATGCAGTACTTTAGGTAGTCATTTAGAGATAATTATTTCGATGTGCTCGTTTTATTTGTGTATTGAAGATAATTTGTAGCTCGTTCCCGAGTAAAAAATGATACTGAATATTTATGACGATATTGAATTAAGCAAAGAGATATAGGGGATATTAACGTGTTTTTCTCTAATCACACTCCAGACGAGTCTTGGAATCATCGTCAGACTATAAGAGAATTAGAAAGTGAATTCGTCTACATTAAAAAACTGGGTGCAGAGGTCGAAAATTCGTAGAAATTTTTAAGCTGGTTTAGGATTCTAGAGTGAAACTTTACACTAAAAATGCGACGACGATTTGAAACACAGCCAAGACTGTAAATTTCATTTCATAGTCATTTTCTTATAAGTTTCTCACAGAGAACCTATCTTACTAATATCTTAATATATAAAATCTTTGCGTTACTGACTGCCTGGCAGACAAGCTACAGCCTAAACTATTAGACGCAGGAAGCTGAAATTTGGCATGTATGTTCCTTTGGGACCGTAGGGGTGCACTAAGAAGGGATTTCCCGAAATTCCCACGGAATCGGGCAAAACGGGTAAATGGGCAGGCGTAGCTGCGGGCGTCCACTAGTATTTAATAATTCTGATATTCCAGGTCTGTACTACTAACTTAGTAACCGTAAAAAGATATAGACTTACAGTAAGTGCAGGTTGGCAGACTTCACATGTCTTTCGAGAACATTATGGAGAACTCTCAGACATGCAGGTTTCCTCCCGATGTTTTCCTTCATCATTTAGCAGCGATAATTAACTATTTCAAATTCGCTTCACTTGCACCTAACCCGTAGATCGGCAACTCAGAGGTCCCGAATACTCTTCGTTAATTACAGTCCTGTGTAAATTTGCTCAGCCGATTCAACTTAATAATTACTGTTAGTTTTTGTAAATATTTTATAAAAATACTGTTTAATTCAACCGTGTGGTTGACGGCATAGAATACAAGTGTCACCACCCCCTATCTTCCCGTGGGTGTCGTAAGAGGCGACTAAGGGATAACACGATGCAAATACCATCTTTGCGTAGAGACGGAAAACTCGACATCAAACCCTATACGACTGCCTCGTTGGTCTCGCGGCATAAATGTGCGCGTGGGATCGGGAGGTCCCGGGTTCGATTCCTGGGTCGGGCAGTGTTATTGGGTTTTTCTGTCACGAAATTCTCAGTAGCAGCACGGAGTCTGGAAATGTGCCCGGTACGGCAATAGGCTCGCCCCTTATTACGTGGGACTAAAGTATATCTGGCGAAAAGTGGGTGTAGAAATACACCTCTGCCTACCCCTTCGGGGATGTATGTATGTATGTACTGTTTAATTAATTACCTGCTTAGGCGGTATTTTACTTTATTTATTGTTATTATGTTGGCGAAATATTGAGAAGACGCATTTTATAATTGTTAGCTAGTAGATTGTTTTTATAAGTAATTTTAATATTTTAGGTCTTCAGTTCGATACATTCTTTGTCGATTTCTATAACTATTTGAAAAATATCACAAAAGCGAACTAAAGGAGGAAAAGGTCAAAATAAATTCGTTGGGGAATCCTAGGAGAGAAAGTTTACAGCACTCGAAATATTTATTGATCCTGTACCCATAGACATTTAAGTCATTTACACCAAATTTGTACCTACATTTGCACAATAAAGAAATTATCTATCTATCTTCCATAGACATTCGTACAGATTTATTTATTTAAGTTAACACTGTTTCATAAACCAATTACATTAACACTATACAAACATTATACATAGTAACACTATATATAGGATATAAAAAAGCGCTACTTTACATTATTAGATGCAGTTTATAGATAATACCTGACTCGCTTCCTAAAAAAATATAGGCTCCGGTCTAACTGTAAATATATAAAATGTATTTTTAAAAACTAACAGCTTCAAATATAATTTTAACTCGGCACCGTTTGTTCAACATTGGTTTGATTGGCAGTGCTAATGACGCCACGTTTCTCTAAATAGAATTATATTATGATGCAACTATTGATTCAAATAATTTAATTAATTTTTCATAATTGGTTTTCAGTAAACAGCCTTATACTAAACACCAATAAAACCAACATCATGTTGTTCCGTTCAACAGCGAAGAATAAAGTTAATCTTAGTTGTGTTTCAAATGGTGAATTAGTGAATACGGTAATAACATTGCGAACATTGACTGAAAATCCACCTAATGCCTCAAATCCAGGGCAAATAACAGCTAATCAGATCGCCCACCAACTTATATGCAACGGCAAACCCAGCCACAAGTTGCCCAGGATTAGAAAAGAGTCCATCGCCCCTGTTGATACTACCGATATCAGCAAAGCTTTTAATCTCTATGAGATTCTAACAGGCATTAAGTCGCTCAAAAAAGCAAAGGCTAGTCGAGTGGATGATCTCACGGTGGAGCAAATTAAACACTTGGGCCCACTGGCGATATCCTGGCTTTTAGCTATGTTTAACAACTGTCTCGCTACAAGCAAAATACCAAAACTTTGGCGCCGAGCAAAAGTTACGGCACTTTTGAAGCCTGGGAAACCTACCAACAATCCGGCTAGTTACCGACCAATATCCCTATTGTGTCACACTTACAAACTGTTCGAGAGGCTACTTCTTAACCGGCTGGTGACAATCATCGACCCAAAATTAATTCCGGAACAAGCTGGTTTTAGACCAGGCAAGTCTTGTGCAGGACAAGTACTTCGGCTAACCCAACAAATAGAAGACGACTTCGAAGAAAAAAAAATTACAGGCGTCGTGTTTGTAGTCTTGACGGCAGCGTACGAAACGGTGAACACCAAAATACTTCTTCGCAAGGTCGCGCATTTGGTTGAGGATAAAGGTTTCATCAGAATACTGGGTGAGCTCCTACACAATAGACGCTTCCAGGTTTCCTTGGGTCAAAACAAGAGTAGATGGCGATGTCAAATAAATGGTCTCCCACAAGGTAGCGTTCTGGCACCAACACTTTTTAAAATCTACACGGATGACCAGCCTTCAACTCCGCTGACTGACCGTTTTCTATACGCCGATGACCTAGCACTAACAGCCTAAGGTACGAGCTTCGAGGAGGTAGAACAAAACCTGGCAAGTGCTTTAGAAACACTCGGTACGTACTATAAAAACAATGGACTTAAACCGAATCCAAGCAAAACTCAGGCATGCGCATTTCACCTTCACAACAGTAAGGCCAGCAGAAAGCTCAACATCTCATGGCAGTGCACTAATATTCAACATAGCCCAAACCCTAAGTAGCTGGGAGTCACACTTGATAGGTCTCTCACTTATCGGCGCCATTGCGAAGCTACTAGGCAGAAAGTTGGTACCCGAAATAACCTCCTCCGACGATTGACTTCCACACACTGGGGAGCATCGCCTGATGTAGCCCGAACTACTGGCCTGGCTTTACGTTACTCCGCGGGTGAATTTGCGTGTTCAGTTTGGCATCGATCGGCTCACGCAAAACAAGCTGACTTGGCGCTGAACGAAACGTGTCGAATAATCACAGGATGCCTTAAGCCAACACCATTAAATAAACTTTACCCCCTGGCAGGCATTGCCTCACCCACGGTTCGCCGAGAAGTGGCCTGCATAGTCGAGAAACGCCGCCAAGAGGAGGACCCCCGGCATCCATTGCACGACCATAAACTGCCCCGTAGCAGACTAAAAAGCCGCAAAAGCTTTTTGCGATCTACTGAGGCTAGCAAAGACCAACAAGCTAACGTAAGGAAAAAAATGTGGCATGAGACAGTCCCACCCCCCACCAATTATGTTGATGCCAACGAACACCTACCCCCCGGTGGCGATCTGCAATGGCCCATATGGAGATCCCTGAATCGATTACGAAGCCAGGTTGGCCGTTGCAGATATAACCTACCCAAATGGGGTATAATCGATCCGGCCAAAACGCAGTGAGAATGTGGCATCCCAGAACAAACCATGAGCCACCTGCTGGAGGGTCCCAAATGCCCGCACAGATGCTCGGAGGTCGATTTACACCAAGCCACCGACAATGCAGTTGCTGTGGCCACACACTGGGCTGATGCCATTTGATCTCTATACCATCGACTCGAAAAGAAGAAGAAGAAGAAGACGCGATATATGCATATTATAACAACAGGATGTTCCAGTAATTTTACAGTACAACATTCTATTTGATTAGAGATACTCAACTCTTCAATATATTTAATTTTCTCAAACTTATAGTTTTTTTTAATGAGTATACACGATCCACCATTTCTATTGTCTCTGGAAAAATGAGCACCTAAGTTGTAGTTTGGTACAGTACAAAATTATGGTCATCTTTGTTCATGTCATGTTCTGGTATGCAGATGATGTCTATGAGTTTGTTTATTTTCTGGAGCTCATCTAAATATGCGCTCAGTAAATCTGATTTACATAGTAAACCATTAATGTTTTGATGCATAACAAATAATCTATTATACACGAAATAAATCCTTGCTAGCAGTACCAGTACTATTTATAGAAATGTCGCCTTTTGGCTTGCCATTTGACTCAATTTGCTCTCCTATAATTACATTTTCTTGATGAAAGTCTGTTTGAGTACATTGATGTTTAAAATGTTTCCTAGTGCTAACAATGTTTTGTGTATACTTGGTATAATTATTTTTATACTTAATGTGACAAATTTCTTTCAAATTACAACGTGACATAATAATACAATCTTTTTTACGAATATTTATTACTCTACTGTAATCCATATCTAAGAATGTAACATTAGAAAAAAAATTACTTATAAATCTGAATTCGTAATTTAGTTTGCGTTCGTTTAAATACTTGTTACGAGGTACTTCTGAAGTAATGATATTTCAGATAATTATAATAAATTATGATAAATAAATGAATTACGTTAATAAAATTTATTGTTATAATTATAATTAATTATTGTTCTTCAATGTCAGTACACTTTTGCATGTCGTCGAGAGAATATAAACACCCTTCCAGCAGAAACGTCAGCCTATTTTTAAAGTTACTTTTATATAGCAAGCTCTTCAAACCAATGGGCAACTTACTAAAGATTTTGATAGCGCTGTAATAACTTGTGTGCTTTACTATTTAGTTGAGGTATATTTTTGCACTGAAAATCTTTTCTACGCGTGTTTTCCCTGAATTAGCGTTCTTCCGTTTTATACTTGTGAACGCACTTCGCAAAATTTGACAATAAAACTAGTATGTACAGACTCGGCACTAAAAACTTAAAATCTCTATGACATTCTAACAGGCATTAAGTCGCTCAAAAAAGCAAAGGCTAGTCGAGTGGATGATCTCACGGTGGAGCAAATTAAACACTTGGGCCCACTGGCGATATCCTGGCTTTTAGCTATGTTTAACAACTGTCTCGCTACAAGCAAAATACCAAAACTTTGGCGCCGAGCAAAAGTTACGGCACTTTTGAAGCCTGGGAAACCTACCAACAATCCGGCTAGTTACCGACCAATATCCCTATTGTGTCACACTTACAAACTGTTCGAGAGGCTACTTCTTAACCGGCTGGTGACAATCATCGACCCAAAATTAATTCCGGAACAAGCTGGTTTTAGACCAGGCAAGTCTTGTGCAGGACAAGTACTTCGGCTAACCCAACAAATAGAAGACGACTTCGAAGAAAAAAAAATTACAGGCGTCGTGTTTGTAGTCTTGACGGCAGCGTACGAAACGGTGAACACCAAAATACTTCTTCGCAAGGTCGCGCATTTGGTTGAGGATAAAGGTTTCATCAGAATACTGGGTGAGCTCCTACACAATAGACGCTTCCAGGTTTCCTTGGGTCAAAACAAGAGTAGATGGCGATGTCAAATAAATGGTCTCCCACAAGGTAGCGTTCTGGCACCAACACTTTTTAAAATCTACACGGATGACCAGCCTTCAACTCCGCTGACTGACCGTTTTCTATACGCCGATGACCTAGCACTAACAGCCTAAGGTACGAGCTTCGAGGAGGTAGAACAAAACCTGGCAAGTGCTTTAGAAACACTCGGTACGTACTATAAAAACAATGGACTTAAACCGAATCCAAGCAAAACTCAGGCATGCGCATTTCACCTTCACAACAGTAAGGCCAGCAGAAAGCTCAACATCTTATGGCAGTGCACTAATATTCAACATAGACCAAACCCTAAGTAGCTGGGAGTCACACTTGATAGGTCTCTCACTTATCGGCGCCATTGCGAAGCTACTAGGCAGAAAGTTGGTACCCGAAATAACCTCCTCCGACGATTGACTTCCACACACTGGGGAGCATCGCCTGATGTAGCCCGAACTACTGGCCTGGCTTTACGTTACTCCGCGGGTGAATTTGCGTGTTCAGTTTGGCATCGATCGGCTCACGCAAAACAAGCTGACTTGGCGCTGAACGAAACGTGTCGAATAATCACAGGATGCCTTAAGCCAACACCATTAAATAAACTTTACCCCCTGGCAGGCATTGCCCCACCCGCGGTTCGCCGAGAAGTGGCCTGCATAGTCGAGAAACGCCGCCAAGAGGAGGACCCCCGGCATCCATTGCACGACCATAAACTGCCCCGTAGCAGACTAAAAAGCCGCAAAAGCTTTTTGCGATCTACTGAGGCTAGCAAAGACCAACAAGCTAACGTAAGGAAAAAAATGTGGCATGAGACAGTCCCACCCCCCACCAATTATGTTGATGCCAACGAACACCTACCCCCCGGTGGCGATCTGCAATGGCCCATATGGAGATCCCTGAATCGATTACGAAGCCAGGTTGGCCGTTGCAGATATAACCTACCCAAATGGGGTATAATCGATCCGGCCAAAACGCAGTGAGAATGTGGCATCCCAGAACAAACCATGAGCCACCTGCTGGAGTGTCCCAAATGCCCGCACAGATGCTCGGAGGTCGATTTACACCAAGCCACCGACAATGCAGTTGCTGTGGCCACACACTGGGCTGATGCCATTTGATCTCTATACCATCGACTCGAAAAGAAGAAGAAGAAGAAGACGCGATATATGCATATTATAACAACAGGATGTTCCAGTAATTTTACAGCACAACATTCTATTTGATTAGAGATACTCAACTCTTCAATATATTTAATTTTCTCAAACTTATAGTTTTTTTTAATGAGTATACACGATCCACCATTTCTATTGTCTCTGGAAAAATGAGCACCTAAGTTGTAGTTTGGTACAGTACAAAATTATGGTCATCTTTGTTCATGTCATGTTCTGTTATGCAGATGATGTCTATGAGTTTGTTTATTTTCTGGAGCTCATCTAAATATGCGCTCAGTAAATCTGATTTACATAGTAAACCATTAATGTTTTGATGCATAACAAATAATCTATTATACACGAAATAAATCCTTGCTAGCAGTACCAGTACTATTTATAGAAATGTCGCCTTTTGGCTTGCCATTTGACTCAATTTGCTCTCCTATAATTACATTTTCTTGATGAAAGTCTGTTTGAGTACATTGATGTTTAAAATGTTTCCTAGTGCTAACAATGTTTTGTGTATACTTGGTATAATTATTTTTATACTTAATGTGACAAATTTCTTTCAAATTACAACGTGACATAATAATACAATCTTTTTTACGAATATTTATTACTCTACTGTAATCCATATCTAAGAATGTAACATTAGAAAAAAAATTACTTATAAATCTGAATTCGTAATTTAGTTTGCGTTCGTTTAAATACTTGTTACGAGGTACTTCTGAAGTAATGATATTTCAGATAATTATAATAAATTATGATAAATAAATGAATTACGTTAATAAAATTTATTGTTATAATTATAATTAATTACTGTTCTTCAATGTCAGTACACTTTTGCAAGTCGTCGAGAGAATATAAGCACCCTTCCAGCAGAAACGTCAGCCTATTTTTAAAGTTACTTTTATATAGCAAGCTCTTCAAACCAATGGGCAACTTACTAAAGATTTTGATAGCGCTGTAATAACTTGTGTGCTTTACTATTTAGTTGAGGTATATTTTTGCACTGAAAATCTTTTCTACGCGTGTTTTCCCTGAGTTAGCGTTCTTCCGTTTTATACTTGTGAACGCACTTCGCAAAATTTGACAATAAAACTAGTATGTACAGACTCAGCACTAAAAACTTAAAATTTCGAGCTCGGCAAAATGCGGTCTACAAGATACGTCCTGTCTTATACCTACAATGGTTCTGATCGCCCTTTTCTGCAAAACGAACGCTCTGTAAATATTATAATTATAACTGCCACCCCAGAATAATATGCTCTTAATTTGGATTCTACCAGAGCATAATATACTATTTTTAAATATTTAATACCAACTTCGTCCCTAAGGCTTCTTAGCACGTAACATGCAGAACTGATTGCACTTTCCACACTAGTGAGCTCATTCTTCCAGTTTATATACTCATCTAAATTAACACCAAGAAATTTGGTAGTTTTTACCGTATTCACAAATTCACCATTTGAAACACAACTAAGATTTACGTTATTCTTCGCTGTTGAACGGAACAACATGATGTTGGTTTTATTGGTGTTTAGTACAAGGCTGTTTACTGAAAACCAATTATGAAAAATTAATTTAATTATTTGAATCAGTAGTTGCATCATAATAGAAAGGCAGCGATAGCCTAGTGGAGATACTAACAGACTGCCATGCAGAGGGTATCGGGTGGGAATCCACGGCGCGCACCAATGACTTTTCGGAGTTATGTGCGTATTGAATTGTTAATTATCGCTTGTCCCGTGCCTCGGAGAGCACGTTAAGCCGTCGGTCCCGGTTGTCATGAAGATCTTTGACAATCGTTACAGGGCGTCAGAACCTTCTAATGAACTGACACTAGTCTAAACCATGGAATATCCTTATCCCTTCGGGTTGCGGAGGTCAGACAGGCAGTCGCTCCGTGGAAAAGCTAATATTCAGCCAAATCCGGTTAGACTAGTAAGCGGACCAGATTGAAACTGGGATAACGCTAGGAGGATGATGATGAGTTGCATCATAATAGAATTCTATTTAGAGAAACGTGGCGTCATTAGCACTGCCAATCAAACCAATGTTGAACAAACGGTGCCGAGTTAAAATTATATTTGAAGCTGTTAGTTTTTAAAAATACATTTTATATATTTACAGTGAGACCGGAGCCTATATTTTTTTAGGAAGCGAGTCAGGTATTATCTATAAACTGCATCTAATAATGTAAAGTAGCGCTTTTTTATATCCTATATATAGTGTTACTATGTATAATGTTTGTATAGTGTTAATGTAATTGGTTTATGAAACAGTGTTAACTTAAATAAATAAATCTGTACGAATGTCTATGGAAGATAGATAGATAATTTCTTTATTGTGCAAATGTAGGTACAAATTCGGTGTAAATGACTTAAATGTCTATGGGTACAGGATCAATAAATATTTCGAGTGCTGTAAACTTTCTCTCCTAGGATTCCCCAACGAATTTATTTTGACCTTTTCCTCCTTTAGTTCGCTTTTGTGATATTTTTCAAATAGTTATAGAAATCGACAAAGAATGTATCGAACTGAAGACCTAAAATATTAAAATTACTTATAAAAACAATCTACTAGCTAACAATTATAAAATGCGTCTTCTCAATATTTCGCCAACATAATAACAATAAATAAAGTAAAATACCGCCTAAGCAGGTAATTAATTAAACAGTATTTTTATAAAATATTTTAAAAAACTAACAGTAATTATTAAGTTGAATCGGCTGAGCAAATTTACACAGGACTGTTATTAACGAAGAGTATTCGGGACCTGTGAGTTGCCGATCTACGGGTTTGGTGCAAGTGAAGCGAATTTGAAATAGTTAATTATCGCTGCTAAATGATGAAGGAAAACATCGGGAGGAAACCTGCATGTCTGAGAGTTCTCCATAATGTTCTCGAAAGACATGTGAAGTCTGCCAACCTGCACTTGGCCAGCGTGGTGGACTATGGCCTTACCATTCTCATAGCGAGAAGAGGCCTGTGCCCAGCAGTGGGACAGTATAGAAGGCTGATGATGATGATGATGAAGCGAATTTATGCATTAGGTAAGCACGAAAGAATATTAACCTCAGAGGCATCAAGAATCGTCAGGATTACTATCATCATAAAATTGCTGATGTTTAATCAGCAATTTTACTAATGACAGCAAGATTGCTGATTTACGCACGACAGCTGGTTTGTGATTACGAGTATATGAAACGTTTTGTGTTCTTAGTTGTTATTTGACGTTAAATCTAATTAAGATATTTAAAAAGTATATGTTAAATACCTATTTTTATGATATAATCTTCCAAATGTTTCTCCATAATTGCTAAAATCTGTTCTTTGTTAAAAACAATATCTTCAATTTAAAAAACAAGGCTCTTTTAGTTTTATTCACCAAAATAAATTATTATTCGTGTCATATTACTGAAACAATGAATGGCAGATACTTATATATATTTACAGGACTCAAAATCAGTATCTTGGAGAGGACTGTTTCTCGTGATTGCAGATCTTAACTTTTGCAAAGCTTGTATAGCGACTAGATTCTTATTACATCAACTCTATTAGCAATTGTTATGTCACGAAATGATCGCGAAATATCGATGTCCTTTTCTCTCGCACACGATAAAGTAGGAAGCTGCTATTGCCAAGTAATTTGTATTTGATTTGCATAAATCAAAAGCAATTGGTGTGAAAATTTGTTTGCTGGTCGAAACAACTTTGGTCATCAATTTATAAATTGATTTATGTTCTTAATAAGAGGATACCACAGCTACGCCCCAGCATTTTTCTTTTAATTTAACTGTTTCTTTCCAATCCCGTGGGAATTTCAGGAAATCCCTTCTTAGTGCATATACAGACAGAAGAAAACAGATTATAAGATGTTTTGTATCACAGACAGTATTTTATTATTTAACCGTTTCTGTACGATCCCATGGAAAATATTATCTTAGTGCGCGTTCACACCCTATTTATAGTGCCCTTTTTATCACGTTTTTAGGCGCACCTCATATTGGACGTGCGCGTTTCCAGCGAGCATTCAGCGTTCACTCGGTCATTAATCCTTTCACTTGCACCACCGTTGGTCCCGGTAACTCAAATGGCACACTTCTCAGATGAGTTTGTGAGGGTATTTCCAGCTTCACCGCAAACTTTTGCCGAGTTTATTGCACAGTTCAACCTTGCCCATGGATATGCGACTAATTTGTGTTTGTCACACCATTGGACTTTCGGCCGCTGCGGTTAAGGGATGGCTTTTGGTTTCAAATCGTTAATACGTTCAGAAGTTTTAGCTATGAGTTTGTTTCGCAGTGTTACCTCAGAAAGATGGTTCTTGTTAGAAATATGATTAGAATGACTTGCGGCTTATTGTAAGAGTCTCTTAAATAATATTTTGGTTTTGAAATTTTGCCTGGATATAAATATTTTAGTATTATCAGAGAGAGAGAGAGCATCCAAGTTGTCCCGCCATCGTCGTTTGGGTCTTCTACGTTGACGTTGCCTATACATCTTAGAATGAGTATAAATCGAGACGTATTGAAAGTAATTGCTGATCACCTTTTTAAACTAATGTTCAGGTCTTGCGGAATATGTACCACATAACAAATTGCTTTAAATATTCGATATTTTTTGTCTGTTGCAAGCGTCATGTCACAGATGTACCTACTAAACTACTGCGTAAGGATACATTTATATGGATACAACAATTAAACCATGACATCCAGTTAAGGGTCAGATTAGAAATAATATTGACTTTTCACCAAAACGTACACATAATCTTTTATATGTTATATTTGGTTATAAAACAATAAAGTTATTAGAGAATTGTTTTGACGTTAATTTTTCAATAACATTTGTTTTAAGTGTTGTTGTTTACTTCATGTCTCGGAGTTCAATAACAGATGTTTGTTTGCGATGGACGATGTTGATTTTTTGGAATAATAAAATAATGAACAAAATTTCGATAAACCTTGATTACCTATTATTGTAAATTTAAAAATTACTCTATCTGATTGTTAAGTTTTGACGTCCGATCTAACAAAACAATTTTAAAAATATGTACAACACTGTAAACACTATTAGAGAAGTTAGAGAATGTTACTCCATGTAGGCTTCATTTTAAGCTAGTTTGAGCACTTCACCCACCTGATTGAACATGTACTTACCTACGTCATTCTCCTAGCATTATCCCAGTTACAAGTCACAACCCGGGGTCCGCTTACTAGTCTAACCGAATTTGACTAAACATTAACTTTGCCACAGTGCGACAGTAGAGATGTGCCTACCTACACTTAACATAAATATTTTGTAATGCGCATGTTACATGTATATAATATAAATTAGTAAAATAGCAAAAATATAGTAGAATCTACACATGATAAATACACCGGAACGTGAACCTGCATAGCACAAGCTACCCGCAGTTATTGTAGCCCAAATAATTATTCTATACTCCAATTTAGTTTAATTTATACAGACAATAAACCCTCGATTTGGCTTAGACGGATTATGATGGCACCTTACCTTTTGTCACATTGAGAGTGGGATTCATGGAGCTATGTGGGATTCCATCGCAGATATTATAAACCAGCTTGTATTATCTTATTTGTTTCATAGATTATAAACCGTCAGGAAAAGCAAGGTAACGCCACTGATTTTAAACATAATGAGAAGCGCTTGGAATTCAGTTAATGCAACAAACGATAAATTAATAAAAATAATACATATTTGTGTAAATAAAATGGGTCACAAATATTCACATAATTATTTAAGTAAATGGATGAAAATTCAAGAGTTCTTTATAAAAGCAACAATTTAACAGACGGGTATACAGAATTTTTTAGTGTACTTACTATCCTCACAGCAGCAGCTATAAAAGATCAATCGACGGCTCTGATAAATTTCGAAGACTAGGATATGACTTTTAGTAACTAGACTCCGGCCGCTCTTGTCTAAAAGCAGGACGGTGTCTCAGTTGCTTGACCTCATTAAATCGATAAATTCCTTCCACTTTTCCACGTCTCCTTCGCATTTATGACCCTCTAAGCTGTTATAAAAATAATAAGCTAAGCGGTACTTTCATATCAACCGCAACACTTAACAATTTGGGGTGGAAATCGGAGTAATTATCACGTTTGTCACAATGACCCATGGCGCCCTTCTGACTTTGTATTTGTGACCTTTTTCCTCATTGGTTTATAGTTATAATTAAGTTTGTAAGGCACTCTTTTCTGGAACCAGTGCCAACAGTGTTTTTATCATTTTAGACACACGTGGAGCTAGGTTCATCAGCGTCGAATTGGGATACATTGAGTTTGATTCTTACATCTCAGTCAAATTTAAATTGTCTGTGCACTAGCAAATATTTTAATCTAAAGCATTCGTGTAATTGTTTTAAAAGTATTAGACGTACCTAATTAAATATTGTTGACATACAATAAATGGTCGTAGTCCCACAAGCTCCAAGCCTATGTCTCCACTGAGTTCCTCAGATGAAAAGAAAGAAAAGTTGTTAATACCTAAAGTATATTACAATCTATGTCGAAACCTATTTATGTGTGGTTTTTGTTGGTGATGATGTATTATTGTTTAATTACTTCTGAACATCCATAAACCTTGCCAGAAGGCGACCTACATTAAGATTAGATCCTAGAGTGGATTGTCTACGAAAATTTTTATTTCACCTGCTGCCAATCTATCAGGCAATATGTCCAATCCATTGCTACTTACACTCTGTTGCTTGGCTTGAGAGACCCCACTACAAAACAAACCTTGTATATGGTTGCGTACATACATTTAGGTATTCAGACCTTTATTTCCAAAACATAAAAATAACTAACCGAAAACGCCAAATAAACCACAATACAAAAACAATGTCCGAAAATTAAGACGGCGAGCATAAAATATACTTCCAATTTGTATTCCCCAAAAGCCTGTATACTGCCATGATATACTCGTAGCGACATAATATAAAAGGGTCAGTTTTATACAATGCCAGTGTACGCCCATAACGATATTTAGGCGGATACAGGATGTGTCAGAATAATGCCAGTTTTTCGCAAGACCTTTGACATACTTCCGATAAAAAGGGTTAAGGCTCAGTTAAAAAGTTGTTTCGCCGTGTCATTCCCGCTTTAACGAGGTCCACGCGTATTAATTTTTTTACGTTGACTTATTCGAGAAAAGCTTCGGCGTTATTTTGGAGGTAAAGGGAAAGTTAGCCGAAAAAGGCGACATCACTCTGTCTGGCTTGACTGAAGAGTTATGTTTTTATGGTAATTATATGCACCCTGGCGTTAATAGACTTAATTAAATAATCGTTGCTTTTATTGTCTAGCGTAATTCAGCCCAATAAGACAGTTGGAGCCATTACAAGCCATTCACACGTACCACGACCACACCGAATGGGTGAAATTTGATTTGATGAAAATGAATAGTTCAAAGCACGTGCCACATTTTACTGTCATTCGCGTTAGTAATACTGACCACATTGCACCCACGTCATAAAAACAAATTTGAAAATTCGCGTGGAAGCGACGACACTTTGCTCGCCTCTTTCCTCTCCATGTCGCTGACTATTGACGTCGTATGCTTTGCAAACACATCGTAACCACTAGCAACAATGCAACCTCAACAAAATTTTGTAGGTACCACAACACAAACTCAGTAAGCCGCAGCAACACTTTACACACGTAACCGCAGCTTGACTGAATATATTTGTGGTATCGGTGTGGTCCATGTGAATAAAGCCTAACGTACTTCATTGTAGGTAATTCAAAATATAGCTAATAATTCAGTAGACAATGGTCTACTTATACGCTTAAAACAAAACAGCTTGAGTATAATAAAGTATTTTACATCACAAATGTGCTTAAGCCCTATCATATGAAATACGAGGCAATTTAAACTGTGCACAATGAAAACTTCAACTCACCAAACTTACTTGCTAAACAAGACTAATGTAATTTGGCTGTTTCATCTAATTGTGAGTAATGCATGTTTCGGTACTTATTTCCCGACTTATAGTTTATGCTGTTACATGAGTTTTGAAGTTAGCATAATGGTGCATCATACTTTAAAGGAAACATCATTAGGGCCCTTGCATGTATGAGAGTTCTCCATTATGTTCTCGAAAGACATGTGAAATCTGCCACAGTCAAAAAACGTTAGCCAAGGGCACCCACCCTTGGCCAGCGTGTGGACTATGGCCGCCTTTCAGTTGGTAGAGTTCCATAGCTGGACATATTCCTCCTCGAAAGCTCTCCACGTCGACCGATCTGGAGCCGCACGCTACTACGGTCTTTCTATGAGGTCCGTGCCCAGCAGTGGGAAATTTTATATACAGGGCCGTCTAGGTGGTGGGTACCACCGCAGTATCACTTATTCTGCCGCCAAGAAGGAACGTACAAATCTGTTGTAATATGTTCCTGTTTGAATTGTACTTTAGCTAGTAAAAATACTGGGCATTGAAACACTTTACGTCTCAAGGTAGGCAGCGGATTTGCTGTGTCTTCGACATGGCTGAAGTCAATGGGCGGCGGTTATCGCTTAACGTCAGTTCGTCTATCTTATATCCATAAACTAGAAAAATAAGTTGTGATTGGTGAAATTTTAAAGAATACTTTACGGCAAACTTGCCTGGGATTCGGCCATGCTCAGCGCGCTGAGACTAGCGAGCTCCGTCATATGGGATTCCCCCATTAACTGGGACGCGCACTTGGACACAAAATTTCATACCTTTGGCGGTAAATTATCTAAGGTTTTCTTTTTTCAGCTTCGCTCGCAATGAAAACCGCGATGTATATTACTTTTTTACTTCAAGTTCGATTGAAAGAAGGAAAAAAAATATATTTTTACCAAAAACTCCAAAAAACTCATAACAGAACATCAATCTAAAACTTTGCATATCAATCAATTTGGGCTGAAAGATATTTGATAAAAACCTCTTTTCTCAACAGAGGAATGAAATACAGTACTTGTTGGTGCGAATATGAAATTAGTTGGCTTTTCCCCTTGCCGAATACCCATTTTTTTCTTCCCGATTCAGAAATGTTGCAATAACATATTTATTTTCTCCTATTGTTTTCCTTTTAGTGAAGACAGGGATCTTAAGTAAAGTGGGTAGTAGATACTTTACTTTTCTGTTTACATTTCGAAGAATTATGTCGTTACTGGGTTAGTGTATTAGTTGGGTTATTTGAATGAGAGATTTGGTTTCGACTCCAGTATTAGCAAAGTTTATTTTTAAGGTTGTAAGTTAAATATATATATCTGCCAACAATAAATTGAGTATAAACAATTAGGACTGCCGCGTGGTCCAGTGGATTGCGTATGCATCTGCTGCTCAGGAGGTCCTGGGTTCGATTCCTAGGTCGGGCAAAAGTGTTACTGAGTTAACCTAATGGAAGGAAAGAGGAACCCACCACGCACCCTCGGATTGTCCACCCCAACTATTGCAGTAGAAAAAGTTTGATAATTACGTATTCCTCTAAAAGGATAAGGGATATATAGGAATGGTGCGGGTTCCAGGAAGATGCCAGACTTGCAGTATCCCGCTGTATGCGCCGACTATTCTTTGACACGTGTTTTGCCTCTGCAGGAGGCATCCTCGGGAGCGATGGGCAACTACTGAGCAACTGTTACTGAGTTTTCGAATTCTTAGTAAAAGCACGGAGTCTGGCAATGTGCCTGGCTATGGCAATACGATCGCCCTCTTTTAGGTGGGATCTAAAATGTATTATACATTTTAGATCCGAAATTTTGGTGTAATAATATTACACCTCTGCCTACCTCTGCGGCCATACAGGCTTAACGATATAAAAAAAATGATTTCCATCAAATTATGTTAGTCTTTCCTTATGTTAGACAAAGTAGCTAGAGAATTGTAGTAATAAAGCGACGCCTTTGACTTTATAACTTTAGCGGCTGATTTACGCGTTATTTCAGTATCAGTCCATCTCTTTGTTTAACCTTTAATGTAAAATAAGGACCATTATACATATTTATTTTATTATAAGTAATTAATGTAAGGTAATGGGATAAATAACTATGCCTTACTTAAATTAGGCCATCAATATCCGTTAAATAAACTTGTATGAAAAATATAACGCTAGGATACTAGCGATGATAATTAAGTAACTCCTATACATACGAGTTACTACTCGGAGATACTTCTCGGATGCATCCAAACCTTTATCTGAAAAATTAAAAGTTGTAATAGACTATGACAACGATGTTAGTTCTCTACACTGAACCATTACTTCTCACACGCACATTTACCCCATACATTTTAAAATCACTAATGTAAAAACTTATATTATAAAAGTCTATAAATTTTCCACGATTTCTCATAACTTACTATTACCGTCTAGACGTGGTAATACCTGGTATTTACTGCTGAGCGCCTCCAGGAGGGGATTAGCAACGTGCGGCGCGACGGTGTTAATCTTTCGCTCCACACACAAACATGGTTGGCGCAAATATTGCGCCTCGGAAAACGGATTGGATTAGCCTCAAGTCTCGTACATTATTTTTGTTTTATTTTCTTCTTCTAAAGCGCACGGTCGCCTTCGCCTCAGGTTGACAGTGTAGCGAAGGGCGATGCTGATTCGTTTCGGTAAGAGTGAACCATTAATACCATCATCATCATCCTAGCGTTGACCTGGTTGCGTTCCAAAGCCTACGCCTTAGAGCCCAGGGTCCACTTTCCAGCTGAATGTACTCCACTTTGCACGGATTTCAACATCCCTGGTGGTTTGTCGATTGGCACGCATATCATCCCATACGACATCAAGCCAGCATTCCTTTGGCCTTACCCGTTTACCGGGGCCTGGCGGAGGTAGCATGGCAAGCTATTTGTTAACCACATAAGATGCCGGTTGACGTAAGACGTGGCCATAACAGCGTAGCCGACACTCAGTGCAGCTCGACTGCAGTTTGTCATCAATGTCACGGACATAAAGGCTATCCCGGATGCGGGAGTTCCTAATGCGGTTCTTCCGCGTGACCCCACACATTCAGCCCAGCATGTTATCTCCTTGACACGCAGTGAACCATTAATACCAACCCATGGTAATGAAAAGCTAGAGTAAATATTTATTTGGGTTAAATTAGAATTTTCATCTGCTGCGGTTATATATATTTTTTAAATACTTTGGTTTAATAAATATCATTACTAACCGATTTAAATGCTTCAATAAGCACCTATTCAAATGGTGATATCCGCAACCGTATCTGCACCAAGCCGATCCATTAACACCACAATTTTATGTCGTCATGTTATGTCATTGTCTATTTTATTTTAAACAAAATAAATTCTTTCCAAACCCGCCGAGAAAATTGGTATAACTCAAAGAACTACACGGTTTTATCTATCGGCTGAGTAACTTACAGTGAAAGGGGCCTGGACCCACTAACGAGACAACTTGTGGACAGCTGATAAGTTTTTCTGCACAAATGTATCACATATTATAACTTACGTTAAACTATTCGTCTAGGACTTTCCCTTATACTCACTCCTTTTCAACGACGATCGACCATTGAGTCTTTCTTCAAACCCAAAACTGCGATATATTGGCTTATTTCTTACTTTCATAATGTGACAAGCATCGAGAAAGGTATGCTTAGGTGGTTTGGGCTCGTGGAGAGGTTGGATGACGAAAGCTTGACTAAGCAGATATACAAGGCAAGTGTGAATGGGACAGGACGAAGGGGAAGACCTAGGCGGACGATCTCTGACCAGATTGGAGACATCCTAAAAACAGGACAGGTTAGAAGTACCCTGAACAGAAGAGCATGCATGAGGAATCTGATGGGAGTGAATGAAGCAAGAGAGATATGTCAGGTTCATTGCAAATGGCGTTCCGTAGTCTCTGCCTACCCCCTCCTGGAAAAATGCGTGAGTCTATGTATGTCGTAATGTTTTATTCCAATTAAGACTGAAAAACAGGGGAACGTTGCATTTATAATGGTAACTATCCTAAATGCATAGAAAACGCCGATTTGATCACCAAGGAACGGCGCACATGTAGTGAAGCGTAGCGGAGTATTTTTCATTGTAAAACTATCATCGCCATTATTCTCATTGTGAAATAATCCAAAACCCATTATCACTTAATAGCTATTAGTAGACTGCCTCGATGGTCTCGCGGTATAAATGCGCGCGTGGGGTTGGGAGGTCTCAGGTTCAAGTCACGATTCGGGCAAAGTGTTAAGGGGAATCTCTGTCCGATTGTACAGTCAAATTGCCTACTCTGATTAATTATTTTTAATTGTCAAAAATCAGTATAAGTTACGCCTGATAAAGTGTTTAGTTTGTAAAATTAACTTGGAAATACATTTCTATTGTGTTGTTCATTGTTTTTTGTTTTAATTAATTCACCGCTAGAGTGATAAAATCAGAAGTGGGATACGTTTTCACGTATCCAGGCATTCCAGGCGGCTTGGCTGTTCAATTCGAATATATTTTGCAAAAAAAAGTGGGTAATCGTGTAAGTGTGAAGTTCTGTGGTAAAAAGTGATCAGTGCGTTGTAATTACATTCTGGTGAGTACGTTCCAATTTGTTGAGGTCATTAGCGAGTTTTCGAATACGCATTATCGAGGTTAAAGTGCTTTTCGTATTATTTTTACCCGCTGTTTATACCCACATAAGTTGCTGTGATAATTAGTTTTGTTTATCCCTGCCGATTATACGGTTTCTAGAAAAGAAAATACCTAATAAGAACCGTAAGAATAGAAGCCGTTCTAGGAACCGCAGCGCATGGTCTAGGGAGCGTGAATCCCATTGTAGGGATCGTGATTCGCGTTCCAGGGGCCGTGATCGGCGTTCTGGGAACCATGTCTCGCGTTCCAGTAACCGTTATCTGGACTCCAGAGACCGACATTCCAAAGTAACTCTCCTAGCAATGTATTAATTGTACAAATGCGAAACATACAGGAATTTAAACCCTTGTGCCCTAAGAAGCCTGACATCGCGAATATTTTATATTAGGTTATGTCTACAAATTCCGACAAGTACCGGACATATGCCGATTACGCCCGCAGGTTGCTGTTAAGGTTACGCATAGTTAAAGGGTTAAGCGAGGAGCTGATCTCTGCAATAATAATACGGGGCGTTACAGATCCGCAAATCCGTGCTTCGGCGACTAATGCTAAACTGATGCCGAATGAGCTAGTAGAGTTATTTTCTATCTACGTTAAATCAAATACCCACTCCACGTTTCATAAGAAGTCTAACTATAATTCCCGTAATGATCGTTCTTCAGAATCAAATTTTGATGCCAGCTGTCGTAAACGTAGATTCGATGATGGTAAATGTTTTTCGTGCGGTCAGTATGGCCACAGGCAGTCTAGTTGTACTAAAAAGCTTAAAACCACGACTGACGATAGTAGTGGCAATAATACTAACCAGAAAGATAGTTCCGTTTCTAACCCCAATAGGACAGAAACATGCGTTTATTGTAAAAAGCCCGGTCATAGAATTGAAACTTGTTTTGCAAAACAAAAAGCAGATTCACGTAATAAGAACAATGTTAACTTTTGTCAAGAATACCCCAATAAAAACAAAGATATTGCCGTGGCAGTCATACAGGAGATCCCTGTCGATGTCCTCATTGACAGCGATTCAAGTATATCATTGATTTCTTCATCTTTGTTAAAACATTTTAAATGTCCGCGCAGACCCGCTTTCAGGATTTTGCGAGGCATTGGCGGTAAGGAAATCGAGTCAACCTATTTTGTTACTTTGCCAATAGAGTTTAATGAAATAACTTTAGAAGTAGATTTGCATGCTGTGTCCCCCGAGTTCATGAACACCTCTATTATTGTTGGTACCGATGTATTAAATCGGGAAGGCGTTACTTATGTCCGCACTCGCGAACAACAACACCTCACCTATGAGCCTCGTCTTACACATAACGTTATGTGTACTGTGTCGCGAATGCAGATTCCGATTTAGACACCTTTAATTGGTCAGGACTTGAAGGAGTTGCCTAATTTAATTGACGAATTTTCAAAATTCTTTATTTCCGGGACAGCTACTTCCACTTTTAACACTGGCTGTATGTCGATTAAATTGAATAGCAATACCCCTGTTAATTACCGACCATAAAATAGATACACAGATAAACAGATAAAATCATTGGAGACCTTCTTAAAAAGAATATTATTCGGGAGTCTGAATCGGAATATGCTAGCCCCATCCTTCTTGTTAAGAAGAAGGATGGATCAGACCGAATGTGTGTCGATTACCGGAAACTAAATGAAATCACAATTAAAGATCGTTTTCCGTTACCGTTGATTGACGACCACATAGACCGGTTGGGCAAACACAAGTATTTCAGCAGTCTCGATATGGCAACAGGGTTCCATCAGATTCCTATGAATAAAGACTCAATACCACTCACAGGTTTTGTCACACCGGAGGGTCATTATGAGTATTTGAAGATGCCTTATGGCCTGGCAAACGCACCTGTCATTTACCAACGAATAATGTCACAAACCCTCCGTGAGCATCTGGAATCTGGTGAAACACTCGTGTACATCGATGATGTGCTTATCCTGAGCAATACGGTTCAGGAAGGACTACTTATTCTTCGTAAAGTGCTCCGAACTCTGACAAGTTCTGGTTTTTCCATAAATCTTAAGAAATGTTCCTTTTTGTCGACTAAAATAGAATACCTAGGACGCACTATAAGTCAGGGTCAGGTACAGCCGAGCGAACGTAAGGTTCAGGCTTTAGTTGAGGCACCCATTCCAAAAACTGTAAAACAGGTCCGTCAATTTTTGGGCCTCGCAAGCTATTTTCGTCGCTATATACCTGGTTTTGCGAGTAAGACTGCTCCTATTACTAAATTGACAAAAAATGGTGTACCTTTTGCCTGGAGTAGTGAACAAGAAGAAGCACGGCAGGATATTATTGCCAGATTTTGACTTTTCTTTAGAATACCGTAAGGGTACTTCAATGTCACACGCAGCTTATTTAAGCCGTAATCCCGTTAATGTTTGTGAGGCAAGAAAACAGCAAAACTGGGCTAAAATGGCTCAGACTGCTGATGAAGAAACCCAACGGCTCCTGCAAGAATTGACTGACGGACAGCTAGTTAAACTATTTTTGCATTGTAAAAACGCTTGTTCAGCATCAGGTGTCCACTGTATTATTGTTTTATCGTTTCGTTTAGCTTTGTGAATGTATTTATTTAATTTATCTAAGTATTCTATAGCCCTAGGTAAATGACCTCGATAAAAGTTGACCATACCTAAAAATTTACGTAACTGACTGACGTTTTGTGGTTTAGGATAGTCAATGATAGCCTGTACTTTTGATTCTAATGGCCTAATACCAGCTGTAGATACCTCATAGCCTAGGAATTCTATACTAGTAGTATTAAACATACATTTGTCTAAGTTAATTGTAATACCATACTCGCTTAGCCGTTGAAATACTTGTTTAAGTGCTCGGAATGTTTCTTACTATTAATTGAACTTACTAATACATCGTCCGCGTAACAGTATAAAAAGTCTAAGCCTGATAGCACTGTATTAGTCATTCTTTCAAATTCGTACAAACCGAAAGGTGTAATAATTGCGGTTTTGCATATATCATCCGGGTTAATCAAAATATTATGATAGGCTTTTTTATATAAATTTTAGAGAATATTGTTTTACCAGCTAAATGTATGTGAAGTCTTGTACGCGAGGGATTGGGTATCTATCCGGCTTAGTAACAGCATTAAGTGCTCGGTAGTCACCGCAAGGTCGGAATTGTCCATCTTTTTTTGGTACTAAGTGTAGGGGACTCGCCCAAGCTGATTTGGATGGTCTACATATACCTGCCTCTAACATAGTTTTAAATTCGTCTTTAGCTATTCTATATCGCTCTGGGGCTAACGGTCTAGGCTTGCAAAATACAGGAGGACCCGTCGTATCAATATAATGGTAAACAGAGTGTTTTGGCGTCTCTTTAAATGACATAGGTTTGAGTATCTCTGGATATTTATTTAATATATCATATATGGTATGATCTTTACGCAAGGTAGAAATTGCTGAAATATAATGGTTTACGATTGTTCCTTTGACTGCTAGGTTAGTTACTTTATCTAATAAACAACGACCACTGATGTCAACAATTAATTTATGATGGTTAAGAAAATCTACGCCGAGTATTGGTTGTTTAACATTGCACACTACAAATGTCCATGAGAAGGGTCTACGCAATTTTAAATCTAATGTTAACGTTTTGGTACCATAGGTTTTTATTTCTGAGCCGTTAGCAGCATAGAGTTTATATTTACAATTAAAATCTTACTCACATTTATTTTTAACTACATATTTAGGAATTACAGAAATGCATGCACCAGAATCAATAAGAAATTTTATATGCGATTTTCGGTCACTTACGATAAGGCGGTAATCCCTGACTGCGCAACTTCCCGCCACCGGTTGTAGTCTTCTTAGTTTTCCGAGTTGGTTGATACGGTCCTTGGCTTCCAGTTGCAAGGCGCAACGCATTTCCTGGCTCTGCTTCGGTACTTGAAGTGATATGGGCACAACCAATTAGGACTTTCTGGCGTTCTTCGTGGTCTCGACCGGGAACGTGAATGTGAAGAGTTTCTGAAATTGCTTCTGCTTCTATATCTGCTTCTTCCTCTATCCATTTCCGCTATCTTTAGGTTTATCTTAGCTATTTCTGCCATAATTGTAGCTACATCAAAGACTGACGACTTTTCCTGGTTGCTGTGGGCTACTTCGTTCACTTGCGCTGGTTGGTGGGTCTCCATTAACTTATCAGCTATCACGGCCAATTCTTCTAAATCCTTTGCTGACGTCACTGTGAGCACTGCTCTTACAGATGAAGGTAAGTGTCCTTGCCATAATATTTTTAGGGTGTCCGCTTCTATTTTTCCTCTGGCCAGCTCCTTTATTCTTCTTAGTAGTTGACTGGGTTTCTGATCTCCTAGCACGATTTCCGAAATCAATTTTTGTATTTGTCTAGTTTCCGATTCTTCATAAATTTGTAAAAGCCGATTTTTGAGTGCTTCAAATTTGTTGTTGTCCGGTGGATTCGCGACTATGTCCGCTACTTGCTGGATTACGTCTTTGCTAAGTTTTGCTACGACCATAAAGTATTTGTTGGCGTCTGATTTCTTCTGAGGTGTTAAAATAGCTTCAACTTGCAAAAACCATAACCGTGGGTTTTCTGGCCAAAACTCCGGGATTTTACTTAACACTGATAATGTAGCAAATTATAGCGGTGGATTCTTCCATTTTCGGTACTAAGTGAGTTGGTTGCTGTGGGGCCTGTCCGAATTGTGTATTCATTTTAAAATTTCTCTTGAACTTCGTGTAAAATGCATTGTATATACTCGCGATATTCGTCGTCCACGTTTTTGCGAATCGGACGTGGCGCGGTTCGCGGCGATCGGGGTCACCAGTGTAGGGTTTTGTGTGTGTAGAGAGAAATGTAACGTACGAAGTTCGAATGCCAACTAGTTTGCGTTTATTAATTCATTATATTAAATACATATACAATACATGAGTCAATGACCTATGCACTCCCACATAACCAAACAAAAAACTACTAAATCATCGCCTTTGAACTTGCTAGTAGGCATAGAAGCAGCTACGCCTCTTATACGTCATCTCGTTTGTGACGTAGCCCTAGATAGCTCACATCCGAACCGTGAGGCGTTAAGGGAGATGCAAAGACAAAGAGCTTCTGAGCGTCTAAAGATAAACCAACATTAACAAGATGCAAAGGTTAATGTTAACCGGAGGCCTGTTCGATCATTTGATATTAATTTGCTGGTTTTTGTTATCAAACAGGCACAAGCGACTGGCAAGCTCGATTCGGGCATGCCCGCACCATATCGAGTGGTCAAGGCGCTTCCCCATGGCCGCTACGAGCTGCAGCTGCTGGCTGGCTCGTATGGAAAAGCGATCCAGGCCGCGGCAGAATTTATGGTGCCGTGGCGAGGGGAGTGGACTCCTGATGCTTGTGCAGCCTTCTTCGAGGGTGAGCCAGCGTAGTATGATATGCGAACGTCGTGCCTATGTCATACGAGCGTTGACGCCACATGGTATGCTAACATCGTGCCTATGCCATGTGTTGCGTGTGTTACCTCCTGATGCTTGTGCAACCTTCTTTGAGGGTGTGCCAGCGTGGTATGATATGCGAACGTAGTGCCTATGTCATACGAGTGTTGACGCCACATGGTACGCTAACGTCGTGCCTATGCCATGTGTTGCGTGTGTTGTGAGAAATATGCTAACGTCGTGCCTATGTTTCTCACAGTCGGAGATAGCGAACGTCGTGCTTCCTCTCTGGCTTGGGTGAACGTTGTTCACTGTGGTTGTACAATATCGGTACAAGGTGCCTTACAGTCCAGTGATACTCAATAAAATGCAGTACCTCAGAGCGAGACAATTTATTCATTAACACAGCTGGCCTTTTATACCTCATTGTGTAACGAAACCATAGCGCGATCTAATTTGATCCCAATGCCATCTATCGAGCGACGGGTCAACAAAACAAACCTGTAGTCAACAAGAAATGATTATAAACACAATATAATTTGTGTTGATAAATTAGATTTTATTTGTTTAAATTAGATTTGTATTAATTAGATTTTATTATTATTAATTAATACCAGTGCCGTATAGCGTTGAGATCGAACAAATTGCGAACATTCCGCCCACCAAAGGGATTATTCCCTTTAGTACCGCCCACCATGACCTAACTCAGCAATTATAGAAAACAAGAACAGTGGACTGTATACACATTATGACAAAACTTTAAATAGTGGTCGGTATACTAAAAACTATTGCTTGGAGGTATAGCGGAATGACAAATAAGCTAGACATAATACACTGTTAAAATAAGATAACATTACACAAATTACAGGCTGCAATACAAGCTGTTGTATAAAGTAAAAACTAAATCTAACAAACCTTATACAACCATAATAGCTGCGATGAAAATGAACTAACCTTAGTTTATCACAATTTAAAAACTACACAGTTGTGCCATATAAACACAAAAAACACATGAAAATTCTTAACCAAGTCTATAACACATGACATTACCTATTCAGTAACAGGTAGCAAACATAACTTTGAAGTTGGACGTTTAATCGTAGTATCCTTACAACGAACAGTGACAACCCGCGTCAAATTATCCTTTCCCGGATGCAGCTGCAGTATCCTACCGTACAACCACTTAGCTGGAGGTAAGTTGTCTTCTTTTATTAGAACTATATCTCCTATCTTAAAATCAGGAATCTGCGAAGTCCATTTCTGTCTTTAAAAGAAATGGGTTAAATATTCCTGTTTCCATTTACGCCAAAAATGTTGCACCTTACGTTGTACCAACTGCCAACGCCTTAACGTGCTTATTGTAGCATCTTCATAATTATAGTCCGGGGGTACGATCAATGGATGACCTACCAAAAAGTGACCAGGGGTCAAGGGTGTTGGATCTTCGGGATCGCTACTGCCTTGAGACAAGGGCCTAGAATTTAGGCACGCCTCTATTTGTGAGAGCACGGTTGACATCTCTTCAAACGTGAGCGTAGAGTTACCTAATATACGCTTCAAATGATGTTTAACACTTTTTATCCCTGCTTCCCACAGTCCGCCAAAGTTGGGAGCGTGGGGAGGGATAAAGTGCCACTCCGTTTGCGAATTTGCAAGAGCCGCTGCAATGTCTTTAAACATTGAGCTTTCTTGTGCGAAAAGTGTCTGGAGTTCCTTGGCAGCACCGACAAAATTGGTACCATTGTCGCTCCAGATATGGCGGCAATGACCACGTCTGGCGACAAACCGTTTAAATGCAGCCAAGAAACCCTCAGTCGTGCAATCTGAGACCGCTTCAATGTGCATAGCGCGCGTTGCCATACAGACAAATAAGCAGATGTATCCCTTATACGAACGCTGCCCGCGACCTTTAGAGACTCTCATGTTGATTGGGCCTGCATAATCCACACCCGAGTTTAGAAATGGTTTGCTCGGTGTTACTCTACAAGGTGGAAGCTCACCCATCAGCTGATGTTTAGTGGTAGCAGCATGCCGTATACAGGGAACACATCTACGTATATGTGATCGCGCCATATTTTTCACTCGATTGATCCAATACCTAGTCCGTATAAAGTTAAGCATCAGTTGTTGTCCTCCATGAAAGGTCCTTTCATGCGCGTCAGCCACAATTAATTTGGCTAAACTTGACTCATGAGGAATAACAACTGGGTGTTTTGTGTCATGAGGTAGTAGAGAGTGACGGAGTCTACTCCCAACACGCATTATTTCACTATCATCTATAAAAATATTTAATTTATATAATACACTTTTCTTATCTATTGGCGCATTATTTTTCAGGGCTAAGTCTGATACATTGATCGAGAGCATCGCGAATCTCGGCAACTGACAAGTAAGATGTTATTTTAATATTGGCTTTGTGGCGTTTTGTTGAATACAAAAACCGTTTACAATATGCAAATATTCTAACTAGCTTTCTTAATGATGAAAACCTCGAACCCCAGTTAGTATCAAAATCTGAGACTAGGGTAACTTTATGTACTTTTATAGTTTTCATCTCTTCGCTGGTACGTATTGCGTTAGGTCTTGTATACTGTATTGGGTCGCTCCTCAACCAACTAGATCCTAGTTTCCAAATATCGCTATTAAGCAGAAGAGCTGAAGACACTCCACGAGATGCGATATCCGCAGGGTTATCCTTTGACTGGACATGAGCCCATTGTATCTTGTCCAATAAACTGAGAATCTCCGAAGTTCTATTGGCGACAAAGTTTTCCAATGACTTGGATGATCGTTTAGCCATGCTAAAACTACTGATGAATCAGTCCGAGCGTGAATATTTTCCTTACGAATTTTCATTACTTCAGCTACTTCTGTTAATAGCCTTGCTACTAAAACAGCGCCACACAGCTCAAGACGGGGGATAGATAATTGCTTTATCGGGGCTACCTTTGTTTTAGCAGTTAAAAGGTGTGAGTGAATTTCGCCATTAGAATTGATGATTCGACAGTAAACTACGGCTGAATACGCTTTGTTTGACGCATCGCTGAAACCGTGCAACTCTATCGCAACATTGTCCTCACCCGCTCCTGTCCATCTTGGAATGTGGAAATCCACTAGTTTCTGTAATTCAGCTCTGTAATTTCTCCATTCTTGAAGAAGTTCAGGTGGCAACTCATCATCCCAGCTAATACCAGAAATCCATAACTTTTGTATGAAAACCTTTGCGGTAATAATGCACGGTGCTATCCATCCCAACGGATCATAGAGCTTTGATATTTCAGATATAACTGTTCTTTTTGTTTCAGATGCTGCAGGAGGTGACATTTTCACTGAGTAATCGAACTTATCAGTGCTCCGGTTCCAGGTAAGTCCTAAAATCTTTGTTACCTTATCCATTTTTATAGCCACATCTTTACCTGAATCTTCTTTGAATGGCTCCAACAAGTGCATTCTATTACTGGTCCACTTTTGTAGCCTGAATCCTCCTTTCTCTAATAAACTATTCATTTCATTATAAATCTTTGTTACTTCTTTTTCAGTCTGGCAGCCAGTCATCAGATCATCCATATAATAATCTGTCTTCACCCTGTCAGCAGCCAATGGATAATTTATGCCTTCATCGCAAGCGATCTGGTGCAATGATTTGACTGCCAAGTAAGGGGCACATGACGTTCCAAAGGTGACAGTCAGAAGACGGAAACACTCAATTTCCTTGCTAGGATCCTCTCTCCAGACAATCCTTTGGAAGTCTGTATCTTGCCGCGCAACTTTGATTTGACGATACATTTTTACTATGTCTGCCTGGAGAGTGGGTCCTACCATTGTGTCATTCAAGGAAACTCCGTTGGTTCCCTTGCATGACGCGTCATACACCACTCTTAGTTTGGTGGTCAGTTTATCTTGTCTCACCACCGCGTGGTGTGGCAAATAAACTGCATCACCCTTATTTATCTCTGCCTCATCAGTAACTTTCTCCATATGTCCAAGCAATAAATACTCATTTATGACGTCACAATATTGTTGTTTTAATTTACTGTCCCTAGCCAACCTCCTTTCTAATCCTAGTAACCTTTTAATGGCAATGTTTTTAGAATTACCATATATACAAGGCGGATCTTCCGAACGGAAAGGTAGTCTGACAACATATCGTCCGCTCTCATCTCTTTGGGTCGTGGTCGTATAAAACTGTTCACAAGCTTGTTCTTCCGGTGTGAATAGCCTATCAGTCAAAGCAGGTTCACCATCAAGCTCCCATAATCGCTTTAGCATTTCGTTCTCCTTAATTTGAGTGTGCATTGCGATGATCGCGTTATGTGAATGAGAGAAGTTTCGGCTTTGCTGACGTGACCCGACACAATCCAGCCTAAATGCGTGTCTTGTGCGACGGAAGAACCCATGGGGCTCTTTATTAATCCTACCTTTAATACACGACAGTATGTTGCCGCTCCTAACAAAATGTCTATTTTGCTAGGTAAATTGAATTTGGGGTCGGCTAAACCTATATTGTGAAGTTCTGGCCAATT
Organism: Euclidia mi; assembly: GCA_944739405.2. Classification (NCBI taxonomy): domain Eukaryota; kingdom Metazoa; phylum Arthropoda; class Insecta; order Lepidoptera; family Erebidae; genus Euclidia; species Euclidia mi. The sequence goes on from OX123182.2 coordinate 117,925,906, forward strand.
CTGAATTTCAAACTTGGTATCTGGCATAACTGAGGTCAGTGTACTTAAAACATGCGCTGTTACTTCTAGGGTGAAAGAAGGGTCAAGCAACGATCGAATTTGAATATTAACTACATGTCTGTCTCCTCCTATCCCGGCAATAGAAGTTCTGGAAGGAACTTTCTTCAAACAAAGTAACTGCGCGGCGGACTCGGTTATAAAGGATGCTTGTGATCCTTGGTCTAAAAGTGCTCTCAAAATTTGAGAAGACCCATTTGGTGATTCGGCCTTTATTAGAGCCGTGGCTAGTAGTCTTAGTACTTGACCCTGTACTTGTTCATTCACCAAATGAGTTGCTATGTTTGCATTCACACCATGTGGTGGAGGCTCTGTGGTACTTTCATGTGAGGTGGCAGGCTCTGTTGGCGTAGCCACCGCACTAGCTACACTGGGGCTTTTGGGGTGCAACAACGTATGATGCTTCCGCTGGCAAATTCGGCATTTAGAAAGCACACGACATACTTTGGAAGTGTGATGACTTCCCAAACAGTTAAAACATACGCCCAACGATTGGGCAATATGACGGCACTCGTCACTGTTCTCCTTAGAAAACTTCTTACATGCAACTAATTTGTGATTGTCGCTGCAATGTAGACACGAACATTAATAACGCCATGCATTACTTTGGATTGAGCTGAACTATTAACCTTTTATTTACCTTTGGGTTCAACAAATTCTAGGGCTCGAAACCGGGTCTCTAGAAACTCGCGAAATTGTGTAAAAGAAGGCAAGTCGTCGGCGGATTGACTAACATACAGTTCCCACTGCTTCCTAGACTCTATGTCCAACTTCAAACTTATGACGTATATAATTATCACATCCCACGAACTTACATCAATACCAATATTGGTAAGCTCGTGCAAACAATCACTAGTAGTATCAAGAAGTTCTTTCAATGCATTCGAAGATTCGACGACAATGTTACGTTGGCTAAATAACCGTTTTAAAATACAATTGGACATAAACTTTTTGTTATTAAATCTATGCTCCAACATATCCCAGCATTTTTTATAATTAGTATCAGTTATGGGAACATGTCTTATCAACTGTTCTGCTTCACCTGACAATTGCGTCTTAAGATAATGAAGACGTGGCACATCATCTAACTTTTTATTGTTGTGCACTAAGGAAATAAATAAATCCCGAAATGATGACCATTCCGTATATTTCCCGCTAAATGTGGGTAGTACAATTTTTGGTAGTCTTACTACATTGTCAGATAAAACATCACAAGTTTCTTTGCTGGAATTATGAGCCTTTAATTGCGACAAAGCATTCTTGAGTTCTACCTTATATGCAAGGTAACTATCATAAACCTTTTCATAAATGTCTTCCTGAAAGCAATTGAACAATGCTTCACTCTCATATTCGCCGACTATACCTTCGTACTTGGTGGTAAAATTTTTCAATTGATCCTCTTATAATTCCAGACGTACATCAACGTAATTATACGTGATACAATCCTTTGGAGACTTCTTGAAATTAATCAAGCCCTTTTCGATCTGTCCTTTGATATCTTTTAACTTCCTGAATTCCTTCTCCATATTTGGTTTCAAATTTTTCTTGTCCAAAATTTACAAGTGTGGTGTAGTGGTGTTTTTTCAAAGTGTCGTCAAGACAAAATTTTCTAAGTGTCGTTAAGAGCAAAATTTTCTATGTTCCTTTAAGAGTAAATTTTCTAAGTTCCTTCAAGAGTAAATTTTTCTAAGTGTTTTGTTGCTTGTATGTCGCTCAGAAATCGGGCATAGATTCCTCGTCTCGTCGTTTTTATCGGAATTATTCTAAGTCCTAGCCCTGTACGACCGCAATTTTTCTAAGTCCATGCATTAACTCGAAATTCTCTAAGTCCCGTAACTTCACACTATAAACACATTAAAGTTGTACTCACAGGTTGTCCACTTGGTTTTCACTGTTCACGGCTAGATGATCCACTTCACAGCAATACTCCAACAGCAGCAATGTCCGCAACTTTGATCCTCTTCATACCACTAACGCCACCTTGTGATACACTTAGTAACTAGCGCCTGTCCCCAGAACTTGTGTGCTTTTCCAAAAACGCTATCCGGCTCGAAGGACTAATGTACTATCGACAGCAGCCACGGTTGACCATTTTAGAAAAAAAATCGCTTGGACATGTTGACTTCAAGTGACTCCGCCCTTAATTTTGTTAACCAATCAAGGAGGAATCTTCGAACAAAAAACGTGTACTAACCGTTTGTTTTTATGACTTTTCTTACTTTTGCCAGATGGTATCATATTTGGACAATTGTTATCTAGCACTTGCAAGAAAACAAACTTTTTAAACACAATTTTTTTTACCCAACTTCCAACCATGTGCCCACAAGAACTTGAATACTCTTGAGCGGTCATTAATTATTTAGGTCATTTAGTTTAAGCATTGCTAGGTATACTTAATCATTGAAATAGGTAGGTTTAATTAGTATTTTTTTGCTTAGAAAGATGTAACGTAGCTATCTAGTTATTAATTTAGTATTAGTAGGTAACTTTTAAATTACAATTTTACTGAGATAATGACTATAATTATTGTTGTTTTATTTATTTATTTCAAGGTAGCTTTATTAATTTACCTAACAGTAAATTATACAACGTTAAATATTACAATGTTATTGTTTATTATTTTGAAACTGTGTCATTTAACTAAACCTACAAATGTAATGGTTTATTACTAAAATAAACATTAGTGGTTCTATATTCTTTTCTGAAAACATAAAACAAACATTTGTTAACAAGACGCATCTCTTTTTTATACAATGGACTGCACACATGTTGGTATATTTTTATGGACTGAACTCATTCAGATAAAAGATTATGTAGCCGACCTACGGCCTATTCAAATATTATAATTGTTCTCTAAATAAATAGGTAAGTAATAAAATATATTTGAAACCTTCTAGTCGTTTTGATTCGTTTGATCATAGCAACTTCAGAACATAACCGATGTTAAATTGCTGATTCCTATTTGATAATGTTTATACTAAGTATAAATAATCAATCCCGGCGTTCTTTTGTCAGCTGAGGTCTTTCTTTGTCATGAAAGTATGGGTACGGTGTTGTATAGACTTATTATTTTGTTAAATTCGTTTTGGTCTCTCTAGTGTAAAACTAAGGCGATACAAACTGGTCACAGTTGAGTTTGATCGCCTTAGAATCAGTAAACAAATGTAAAGTGTAAAAAAACTCAAACAAAACAAAGGGGCGTGTCACGGGTGTGCTATGCGATTTTAACCTTAGGAGTGGTAAACCGTCGCTGCTGTCGATAGTACAATATCGGTACAAGGTGCCTTACAGTCCAGTGATACTCAATAAAATGCAGTACCTCAGAGCGAGACAATTTATTCATTAACACAGCTGGCCTTTTATACCTCATCGTGTAACGAAACCATAGCGCGATCTAATTCGATCCCAATGCCATCTATCGAGCGACGGGTCAACAAAACAAACCTGTAGTCAACAAGAAATGATTATAAAGACAATATAATTTGTGTTGATAAATTAGATTTTATTTGTTTAAATTCGATTTGTATTAATTAGATTTTATTATTATTAAATACCAGTGCCGTATAGCGTTGGGATCGAACAAATTCCGAACAGTGGTAATATTGTTCCTTGGTTGTGGTGATGCAGCTGAGGTGTCTGCAGCGCTTCCGTTGCATCACTCCAACGTGTAATTTATTTAATTAGCTTGTAACTTATTTAATTGTAAATGTTCTCAGGTGCAGACTGTGATGATGATGATACAGGGTCCACGCCAGAGCGAGCTGCCAGAAGTAACGATGTGCCTTCTGCCGAGAACGCCTTGGAGCCCGTACCAGGCACCACCAGAGCATCGGAAGCCCAGCAACCTGAGACATGGGAGCACGAGGACGTCCTCCAGTCAGGAGAGGCCGTGTTAGCGGAAAAGGAATAGACAAGCCGTTGGTAGTGGGGATGACGCACAGTGGTGGGAGTGCGCCTTTATAAGTGCGTGCACCGACCATTCCGCACTTCTTCGCCGCAGTGTCATTTTGTTAAGGGGAATCTCTGCCCGATTGTACAGTCAAATTGCCTACTCTGAATTATTATTTTTAATTGTCAAAAATCAGTATAAGTTACGCCTGATAAAGTGTTTAGTTTGTAAAATTAACTTGAAAATACATTTCTATTGTATTGTTGATTGTTTTTTTTTTATTAATTCACCGCTAGAGTGATAAAAATATATATATTTTTAAAATACTTTGGTTTAATAAATATAATTACTAACTGGTTTAAATGCTTCAATAAGCACCTATTCAAATTGTGATATCCGCAACCGTATCTGCACCAAGACGATCCATTAACACCACAATTTTATGTTGTCAGGTTATGTCATCATCATCATCATCATCATCATCAGCCTTTAACAGTCCACTGCTGGACTAGGCCTCTCCTTTGAAAGGAGGAATTGGCCTACTATACCACGCTGGCCAAACGGGTTGGTATAGGGTTTGTATCAAGTTTTCCTTCTTTTACAGTGCTGTTCTCTGCATAATATACTCCCTCTGTCGGCTCTTACGACACCCATGGGATGATATGGGGTGGTGACATTCCGTATTCTTAATCCGTCACCACACGGACAGGTTATGTCATGGTCTAATTTATTTTAAACAAATAACTTCTTTCCAATCCCGCCGAGAAAATTGGTATAACTCAAAGAACTACACGTTTTTATCTATCAGCTGAGTAACTTACAGTTAAAAGGGACGTAGACCCACTCACAGAGTACCTTTGTATATAGGAGGATAGAGACGTCACTCAAGCTATTAGCGCTACCTGGCGGTCGTTTCTAGCATTTTTTTAACTATAGTACTTTATTAGATATTATTAGATAAATTTATTTTATTATGGTTCAATAACATATACATCCCTAAGTGAAAACCATGATTTTCGCTTATTGATGTACATGCTACTGAACCATTTAATTTTCACCAGGTGTGTAACTGCGTACTGTACAATTATATAAAATAAAACATTGATTTAATAGCACCCTTTATTTTTCAAACGATTTTTACAATATTAATAACATTTTTGTTGTATCTGAGATTTTTGATCATAGTCAATTCTGGACCCAGTCAAAACTCTTTTGATGACTTTACACCAAGTAAAAATAAATAAGTTGGTGCATATTTCATCAAAATTTTTGAGATTTTTGATTCAAGATGCGTGAGTTCCCAATGCAGTCCTTCCGCGTGAATCCACTCATCCAGCGCAGCATATTCATCTCATTGACACGCAGACTGTGCGATACAATCGCTGGCAGCTATTAAGTTTGGCTAAAAACCTGTGTTATACATTTTACTTTCATGTTTGATATTTTCTTTGGATTCACATGATATATAACTTTTGGCATTAAGCAAAGTCCTTGATATGCAGGATTTTCACTTTACAGAAGCATAATATGTTTCCTTTGCTAAATTTTCTTGCCCATCATTAATTACTTTAAAATTATTTTTATTACTTTCTCAAATTGATCAAATATGTTGACATTCAAGCCGGGTTTAATGGAGGCTGTTCGAATCATTCGGCTAAGTGTTATTAGTGATGGTAATACAAAAACCTTTCTGAGCCATCAATACGCTCTTGGACCCTATTTCTAATAGGTCACCACTTTCTCGCCTTTTTTAAACCGTCTGCCCATTTTTCATTTACCAATCTTCCTGTAGCATAGTGAAAATCATTGCAGGGGATGTATACATTCAGTATCTTTAAAAGTAATGGGTTTTCTCATAGCTTTAATCATCATCATCATCCTCCTAGTTTTCAACCTGGGGTTCGCTTACTTCTCTAACCGGATTTAGCTGAATATGAGTTTTGCCACAGAGCGACTGCGTCTGACTTCCGCAACCCAAAGGTATAGCACTATTCCATGATTTAGACTAGTGTCAGTTTATTTTGAAAGTACTGATGCCTTAAAATGACTGCCCACTCCTTTAAGGAAACTTTACATACAAAACGATATCCATAAGATCAGTAGATGACTTATAAAAGTGGCTTTAGTTACTTACAAATTTTATTACAGTTTTAAACACAACATTTTCTTGTGGGCATTGCTGTGAATGTGGCTGAATTCCAGTGGACTGCAAAATTTCTCGAGTAAGATACCTAGGCGAAGAGTGCGGAAATCACAGTTCAATATGTTGCCACAGTAGTTGATGAAAGAAGGATCGTCAGAATCACAAGCTGGGTCGTCGTAAAAAATGCACAAGAAATACAAAACATATTCATTCACACAAAAGAAAATAACGAAGAGTTTTAAATTTTCAAAAAGCTTTCATGTCAATTTTGACATACATGTTTGCCAATGTAGTATTACTTTAAACCGTCTTTAAACCATAGAGGTTTGACAGCTGCTCATCGTTTGAATATCAGGAAATTAAGAAACGTTAACATTTAAATATTTATATATATATATTTATATTTTTATGGAGAAAAATTTAAAATATTTTTTGGATTTAGAAATTAATATTATAAGAATAATTAAACGTGAGAATAAGTGATTATGTAAAAAAGTGAGTTCTACTGTCATCTAGCGCTCATTTTATGTAAATAAATGAGGTTCTATTCAATTTTCTTCTAAGTTTTAAAACCATGGACCCACTAACGAGACAACTTGTGGACAGCTGATAAGTTTTTCTGCACAAAAGTATCACATATTATAACTTACGTTAAACTATTCGTCTAGGAATTTCCCTTATACTCACTCCTTTTCAACGACGATCGACCATTGAGTCTTTCTTCAAACCCAAAACTGCGATGTATTGGCTTATTTCTTACTTTCATAATGTTTTATTCCAATTAAGCCTGAAAAACAGGGGAACGTTGCATTTAATATGGCAGCTATTCTAAATGCGGGGAAAACCCCGAATAGATCACCTAGGACCGGCGCACATGTAGTGAAGTGTAGCGGAGTATTTTTCATTGTAAAACTATCATCGCCATTATTCTCACCGTGAAATAATCCAAAACCAATTATCATTTTATAGTTATTAGTACTGCCTCGTTGGTCTCGCGGTATGAATGTGCGCGTGGGATTGGGAGGTCTCGGGTTCGATTCCCGGGTCGGGCAAAGTGTTATTGGGTTTTTCCGCTAGGAAATTCTCAGTAGCAGCACGAAATCTGGTAATGTATCCGGTACGGCAATGGGCTCGTCCCCTATTACGTGGGACCTATAAATTCATGGCGAAATGTGGGTGTAATATTACACCTCTGCCTACTTCGGGGATACAGGCGAGTCTATAAATAAAAAAGAAATTAAAAGTTATAAGTGTGAACAATAATCCGGGAAGCGAAACCTAGACTGAAAGGTGAAGGTTTTGGATAACTTATGTGACGATATAGGTACACATTTAAACAATTTTTATCAACATTGAAATATTACTCCGGCTAAAATCAGAAACAGAAGACAAGACAGGAGTAACGGTCTCTATATCATCGGTCTCGGGCAATACGTCTTAGCTGTCCCACAAACTACGTGAAACCAACTCAAAGTGAATAGAAGGGCATTGAGATTGAATATTTGTCTATTCCGTCATAGTAGGCTTACCAAATGAACATCATTTACTGCCTGAGTGCTGGAGTATGATATCAATAGTTACTAAAAATTTGACTAGTAGATGTCTTACAATGTGAAACAATTGCAGCTCCTTACAAAAATAAAATGTACAAACATTATAATTGATTGAAAAGGGTGGCCATCAGTTTTATTGCCCGTTCTTTCTTGTGGTTCTACCTATTGCATTGCGAACGTGGCAGTAAATGTAAATGTAGAATCATTAAGTAATTAACTTAAATTTTGACGTTCATAAGCGTCACTTTGTGGCCTAGATGAATAAATGATTTTGACTTGACTTTGACTTGTTATTGTTATAAAAGACAACTCCCGCACTAGGAAGAAATTCCTGTATCGCAGGGGACTTTACAAACATACAACCAACGGACACAATAAACACCCAGACTCGAGACAACAATTATTTGTAGATCACACAAAGTGTTGTCTCGTGTGGGAATCGAACCCACGACACGCGGCGCAGTACCAAGCAGCGAGGCCACCGCTTAAACCACTACGCCAACCGTGCAGTCAGTTAATTTTACTGGGGATCACACGTGTTTGAAAAATCATTTGAGGTATTGTAATCCTGTATTGCTGCTTTGCCTCTATCTATCTATGGGACAAAATTTACGCTAGTCATATACTGTAATGTTAGGTATATTCATGAATATACATCATCATCACAATAACTGACAAAATTACATATTTTTATAGTTTGAATAGATGGATTCGATCGTGTTAATAGTTAATCTCATCAATGCAATAAAGTTGTAAAGTGTTCTCTGTTATCGCTAGAGTGTAGTGTGCTTGTGAAGTACATTTTATAGGTCAATAAAAACTACAAGTATTACAGATTTTCATTTATTTCAGTGATTACTGATTACATTATTAATAATAACATAAGATACCTTATAGCTATTGATTCTAAAAAAATCATTTCCAATATCACCCTTACCTATTTATTGAACAGATAAATCCATTAAAAATTACTGTTTATTACTTATCTTAAGTAAAATTAAACGAAAGATAATTTAAGTAAAACATTTAGACGTTTTTACGACTAAGACGTCGGTGTTACAATTTTATTATGTCATTTGATAGCGAGTAAATTATTGGTTTTCGGACTTTAATAGCCCTTGAAAATCTTTGGTTCAACACAGCATAACAAGGGAATAAAATACTAAAATAAAATAAAAAACACAATATAAATAGAATACTCCCTTGAAAATTTGCCGAAACACTAAAATAGAAATTGTTGCCAGACCTTGCCACTACGTTTAAACAATTTTCCCTTATTTTTTACTAATTTTAATTAAACAGTTTATTATATCTAAGGTTAAAATCTCTGAATTGCATTTTTTATTATACTGATTAACAAACAACTGTTGATTTTTCGCGTTACTTAACTAATACTACTTTACTTACTAAAATTTCTAATTTTTATTATATATTTTAATGTCTAAAGGATAGTTTAGTTTATGTGTGAGAAAGATGATCAAACTATATGATGTGGAGCAGAGATGGCCAGTGTAGGTGATAAAATAGAAAAGTACGTATAAAGAATTGACATAGGTTGCTTAGACGATGACACTGTAGAAAAGCTGTGTTGGCTTTGTGAAACTAAATCGTGTGTTATTGTCGGTGTTGACATGTTGGTGTAAGATGCTCATGTTGAGTACTAGCGACGACGATTAAATCATCTAAATAAACCAAATTCGATTCACAGCCAGAATGATTTTCCATACAACGTGTCTAAATATGGTAGAGGAAGGTACTTTTTAAAATTTTTAAAAAGAGTTTTATAGTTTAAAGTTAGATTTTTTTTAAATCTATAATTATCTACAGTGCGTAAGTTTAAATTTTCTATTTTAATCAAAAATTAGGATTAAATTCAATCCATTTAATTGGAATGTTAGATTAGTAGCGCTACTTTAACTGTTTACTGTCAGTATTGTTTTGTTTCGAGTGAGATTCTTGCACAAAACAATTCTGGAGTACAGTTATAGAAATCTTAGATTACAAATTTAGAAGAATTTTATATGGAAACTACGTATCGCTTTATTAAGTAACTTTCAATGACTTAGGTAGAATTTCGTCGGTTTAAATTTGAATTATACTAAGCTAAACGAGTGCTAGATCATTTTAAAATGTATTTTGATAGTTTGAGTTTTAAATACTTAGTTTTAAAATATTTTATAAGGTGTTAGGGATATCAAAATAATAGATGTTAGACAACTGGAAATAAATGATAGACTTGCTTACTAGCGATTATATTTAAGAACTGGAGAATAAAAGATAGCTAAGAGCTAGAAGCAACTAGATTAATGGCACTGTAGAATGTACCCGTGTTTATAAAAAAGTATCCTAATCAGCTTAACAATTAAGTTTCAAACAAGATTATGTTGCATTACTCTTAAATTTACTTTTATTTTTCATCGTCACTACCTTTTTTAAGTCTTTTAACTTTATTCATACTACATTCCCTTTATTGCAAATTTTCTATAATTTCTAATCCGTGATTCAGCGAATATGTATTAAGGTGTGATTTGCGATTATCCCTATAGTTTAACATTATATATTTAAATAGGAAGATTCGTGAGCTCAGAGAATCTTCACATTTAATTTATTATTTTATCTGCTAAATTAGTGACAAGGTCTGTTGAAAAACCAACCGCAGGGACGATACACTGCGGATGACTTTATAAGAATCCATACCAAATCCATACAAACAGATGAAAAAGGAAGTTGCTTATATTTGTATGGAACTGCATGGGTTCTTTAGAAAATATATTCATAATAATTTTCAAGGTAATGCTCCTTTTTAGTTTTATTTCATAAATAAATAATATTATTCGGTTGGCAACGTTCAATTAAGATTATTTTACACCTTCCACATTACATTTTTTTATCTCATTCATTTTAACTTTCCCATTAACTTCTACCGATAGTATCATGTCCAAACATTATATTACTAGAAATATAAAATTTAACGTATTTACAGCCATTTTTTTTAAACTTTATTTTATTAACAAAAACATTCATAAGTACATTCTTGCTTCGCCCACAGTCTAAATGTACATTCTTTACATTAGAATTATAAGGGACTAGATTCGTTTTGGGAACAAAAACTAAAAAAACAATTAATGAAAATAAAGTAACTTTGACTTTTGGCTCTAAGTTTGGTGGTTATTCTACATCTTTATATTGTCTGGCAGTTTTCACTAAACCTTCTCCTGTTTCTTCAATTATATGTGGAACTCGTCCCATCTCTTCAGAATGTACCAGACTCGATACCATACTCTTAAACTGAATATTTTAGAATTTTGGTGATATTTTTACTTATGTATAATATGATTACATAATGATGCATTTCCCTTTTTCAGCCCAAGGGTTGTTTTTCTTGTCTGGGGCATGTCTGAGTGGATCGTTCTTTTCATTTTCTTCCACATACTCCCTCATCCTGTAACAAAAGATTGGATTATCAATAATGTAAAAAAATATATCAGTATTTTCTTTGTCGACGCTATTTTTGCAAGGGTTGTATTTAACTGTTAGTCAAAAATACTAATTTTCCATCAAAAATACTAATTGCACCGCTAAGCTAAGTTGAAGGAGCCCTGCTTCGCAGCGCTCCTATTTTTGAGAGAAGGGTCACAAGAGAACCTAACATAACCTATTAAGTTTTCTGAGTGGATAAGTTTCCCGAGCGGACGAAACTTTTCATATCAAATGATATTTTGTAAGAAGATCATCATATTTGGTCTACAAATAGTATTTTGCTGTGCAAGTCAGTATTTTAGTTAAATAATAAAGTTTTTTTGCGTAACTCACTTTAGTGTGTTACATAACATTTTTGATACGCTGTTAAAAATATCTCTTTTTGCAAATCATTCGGACATCTCTGTACTTTTCATGTGTCTACTTTATATATAAGCCTTTATGAAAATATACTGTTTGAAGAAGGATCCATTATTTATCAAAGAGTTACATGAATAAAATACTAAACGAGCACAATGAAACAGTATCTATTAATATAAGAGAAATTTTATTTTTAGGTATATTCAAGGTAAAAAGTATTAACTCATTTTTATTCAAAGAAACACATTGGCATTCTGCAAGAAAGTGTACGTACTACATAGTAATGAACTTAGACAGTATTCTGAGTATTCTGGATCAGTTTTTCTAGGGTAAATAAAAACAGTCCAATATCCATATAATAATACACAAGATATAATACAAGCTCGAGAGTCGCCACTATTAAAAATAAATAATCAATAAGCTATTGTAATTGAAATCTCACTTGCAAAACTATTTTAAACTGATTTAGATATCTGAGACTGTTAAATTACGAATATTATGTACATTTTAATCTAAGCATAATATATAATATTTAAATCTGTCGTGCAAATTGAATAATATACAGGGTGTCACAAGACCCATCACCAAGCCGAACTCTACATGTTTTCGACATCATGCCAAGTCATACTAAGCAAAAAGAAAACTTGGGAAATGATATTTTTTTTCGAATAGACACATTTTTTAAGCCGCAATTAAAAGGTTTGGCGGGGTAATTGCATCGAATTTGTACCTAATTACTAAAATTTTATAGTAACTTTGAGCCTATCACCTATCTCCTGAACTAGTAATTTCCCAGATATGGTGCCTAAATAAAAAAAATCGTAATCATTGGTACAATATGGGGTTCCAGTTTAAGGGTCTTTTTACAACCTGTATGTATGTATATTAACCTTTCAAACTCCTAAAAAAGATTCCAAAAATAGGCATACTAACTGTGCCTATAAGTCTGATAAAAACAAGCAACTGCTAATAATAACCATAGCAAAGCAAATTTATGAACCACTCGAGTTCGATTTTAGTTTCATAATGGACTCCAATGGAATCAATTAATACTAAAACTTTAATTAAACTAAATGCCTGTGAAGTTTTGAATGGAGAATACTCTTCAATTACGTTCGTAGTGGCTATGAGAGCAGAAGTTGGAATCGTGAATGCTGTTTGTAGATTCTGTTGATACTTGAGAGACACGAGCACGGAAAATAGAATTAATTAATATACTTTGCTACTTACTAGAAACTGGATTTTGTGAAATAAAAGTAGGTATATTTTAAAACGTAGGTATTGTAAAATTTACTTTATGCTTATTCTTTATTCAGAACAAACTATTAGCTTGAGCCCACAATAGTTACAAAATATTTGATAGTTTTAAAATAAACATAATTATTGGGGTGTGTACAATCGATTCATAAAGTTGTTTTTAAATGTTTTACAAAGAACGCTAATTAAAAGAGCCTATAAACTAAAAAACAGGAATACGTGTAACATATGATGAGATTATAATACAAGACTTTAAAACACTTGATAAATTAGAAACTGAATTTACCGAATCAAAAACCCCAATACCTACACTGGATTTAGATTGTAATCTTCGACGTTGCAACAGACCATCGACATAAACCTTTGTAAATATAGCTAGAAGCGTACAACCGTGACATATTAGACTGGATCATACTAAGCAAAAATAAAACCTGGGAAACGAGATGTTTTTTAAGGAGACACATTTTATAATGAACAATTAAAAGTGCGCGTGTGCAATTTTAGAAATACCTTCATATCCATGGGTGCATAGGACATCTATAGACCAGGTTGGCGGGGTAAATGCATCGATTTTGTACCTAAATACAAATATTGTATAGTAACTTTGAGCCTCAATATCTCCTGAACCAGTAATTTCCCAGGTATGGTACCGAAGTAAAAAATGTTCGTAATGATTGGTACAATATGGGGTTTCAGTTTTCGTTAAGGGTCTTTTTACACTCTGTATAGTCCAGCCTTCCGCAGTCCGTCTACTGAACATAGGTGCTTTTATGTCTATTGATGGAATATTTTTTAAGTTCGCCGCGTCACAAGACGTATTCTAGTGCGCCAGTGGTGTTAAAAAAATACTAGAGTACTACCTCTGAGGAGTAGGCAGAATGGCCAAGTTCGCATCTCGCAAAGTAGTTGCAACGGTAGGGCTTCTGTTTTGTTTTTGGTCATAATCCATTTAGTGCGTGTAATTACTATTAGAATTATTATACGCCACAGTAGCATATTGGCGTATCCAATGCCCCAGTATGGAGCTGTCCCACCTGTCCGCCACGGTACTCAGGATTTAGGGGATGCAATCTCGTTCGCGAGATCTCGGCCTTTTTTAGCGAGATTGATCTCGGCCGAAAAAAGGACGACATCTCGCGAGATTAACGAGATTGCACTCGAGCATAAAAGCGTCCTATTCGTAGCGCGGACTGACCCGAACGGAGTTACAATCTGTCGGTATCGGCATTAATAAAAAATGAAATGAATTTATACGAGTCCCCCCGGACTCGTATAAATTCATTTCATTTTTTAAAGTTTGCCTTTTGACCCCCTCAAAAAGCAAACTTTTACAGTCCGTGGATGTCTGCCTAAGATCTGCGGTTCCAACTACCGTTGAATCCGAAAGGGCCTTCTCAACGGTAAAAAGGAAGCCGTTTAGCAGACGATTTTGTGCTTCTGAAGGAGCTACTTTCAAAATAATTCGTAATAATGGCATGTGATTTGAACTGAACAAATCTTTCATTTGATTGGTATATTCTGTTAATTAATCTCTAATTTCTAATAGTCTAACTAATTGGTATACTTATTTAGTCAATAAATCTGTAATATCTAATGGATCTACTGAGAAGATATAGTTTTATTTAATTGATAATAACATCTCAGTTTAATAGTCAACTCAACAAAGATAATAAGTTTTTTTATTGTTATTATACAAAACTACCAATCTCGCGAGATCTCGTAATTTGCGAGATCTCGCAGTATTGTTATTCATAATCTCGCTTGATCGCGAATCTCGCGAGATTTGCATTCCTACTCAGGATGCTACTGGGGCTGACGCGCACCCTACGCATGATGGAGGCGCATCGTTTGCGTATGATGGCTTGAAAACCATCTATTCTTGCTTGTGCAAACATGCCAGAGGCACTGCAGTAACGCGGCAATTCCAGCAGCACCCTGAATGCATTGTTCAGTATATTGAACGCGCAGAGCGCTGTATGCCCTCTGCGTGTAGTTGACCCACGGACTGCATGTGTAGAAGGACTGACAATACGCTGTAAGCTTCTGCCTTGATATATAATCAGGATGGCTAAAAGGATCATGATGGGGTAGAAATAATGTCCGATGTATGTAAAAGACAGCAGTTCTATCTGAGTGACAGAACACTATGAAAACTGATATAATAAAACTCACACAAGGAAAGCTGTTCGCAAACTAAGCAGAGCTTGTACTATAGCAACCAGATTACTGATAAACATACTTGTATATTCATAAAGCTTAGCTTTAGCTTAGCTTTCCACAGAGCGACTATCCGTCTGACCACCGCAAACCAAAGGGATAGAAATTTAGTTTATTCAGAGCTATTGACTCCCCGTAACTACTGTCATAGATACTCATAACAGTTGGGACCGATGGCCTAAAATGCTCTCAGAGGCACGGGACAAGCGATAATTAACAGACAGTCTGGAAGAAAATGGGAATTTTATAATGCGTATATAAGTCTATTCTCACTTTGAGAAGGGTTAAGCCATATCCCACCGCTCTTTAAAGTATCTTCACATTGCGATTGAGAAATAAAAAATCATAATAACAGTTGATCCGAGCTGGGAATCGAACCTGTCATCATTTGATCAGTATACAGGCGTAAACTTATGCCACGAGTTTAACACATAATATGTGTATATGAGGCATAATAATATAAATTATTAAAGAATAATATGCACCAACTTGATTTAATCCTGAAGGGCGTCGCGTGCGCAATTTAAATTATTAAATTTATGTTTATTTTATTCTGCCGTCATATTAAAATCTCATAAATAAAGATTAGAAATTAAAATCCGACTTCTGACATTAAAAAATTGTAATATAGATTAATAATAATGCAATTTTTTAAATATCGCACAAATACTACTGGATTTACAAGAATTTCTTTTTGAAAAACCCCATAAAGCATTTTGCTTGTCTCGTTTTGAGATAAGACAGATGCTTAGAATTAAAATAAATAACAAAAAATAAAGTATTTTTAAAATTCGCCATTATAGATGGATTTGGTATTAATACCAGATTTTGAAATGAGGCCGAATTCGTTTTTAATAAGCATGTAACAGACGAGCAGAAAAACCGCCTGATGGTTAGGTTACAGCCGCCCATGGACATATGCAACACCAGAGATATCACAAGTGTGCTGCCGCCCTTTGGGATGGGAAAAGGAATCGGAGGAGGGCAGGATGATGGAGAAGGAAAAGGGGAGGCCTCCGGCAATTGCGGTGTAGTTATTAAAGTGGTCGCTTCGTCACTGCTGGTGCGTAGCGTGTCATTGGTTTGATTTCCACAGAGGGCAATTACTTGGTGATGTACACTTGAGTTTCGAGACTGTTTGCTTTCTGTCCGTCGTTTAAAACTGTTGTAAGTTCCCCGTGACACTCATATTTTTGTTATTTTATCGTAGACTGCCTCATTGGTCTCGCGGCATAAATGTGCACGTGGGATTGGGAGGTCTCGGGTTTGATCCCCGGGTCGGGCAGTGTTCTTGGGTTTTCCGTTAGGAAATTCTCAGTAGCAGCACGGAGTCTGGTAATGTGCCCGGTACAGCAATAAGCTCGCCCCCTATTACGTGGCACTAAAATAAATCTGGCGAAATGTGGGTGTAGCAATAAACCTCTACCTACCTCTTCGGGGAAATAGGCGTGAGACTATGAATGTATGTATGTGTTTATCATAGTCTCTGCCCCTACCCCTCCGGGAAACAGGCGTGAGTCTATGTATGTATGTTTATCTTCGTGTGGCAGTCGCCTTTTTGTAAGAAAATAATTATCAATAATTTGTCACAGAACCGACAAGCGTCGGATTGGAGTGGGAACCGCGCCTCAGTATACGCAGCGGTGCCTTACACTGCCTTTGTGGAGCAATGATTTACGCAAAATGGCTGGCAGCTGCTGGACACTAAAAGACGAAGATTGAGCTCAATTGGCATGCTATTGGCGAGGCCTTTATCCAAGACTGGACTGCATCAGGCTGATGAGAAATCATCTCACCTCTTATAGAATGTAACTGTGCGCAAAGATATTTCAAACAATGAGATCAAAGTGCAATATTAGATTATGGATTATACGATGTGCGGACATCGAATCAACAACCCTCTGGTCTCTAGTCATATGCACGAACGTTTAACAACAGCTATGGGATCTTGAGCATTATTTTTTAGGCTGCTGTCTTCAAATATCTAGATTTTCTGTTTTATCCACAAAAAGTCACTGAATCTCACCAGAGCAAAGTAATAATAAACTAGCTACACCCTGTGGAAGTACATACTTAGTCATCTTAAATACCATACTAAATTATGTCTAGATTTCACAGAAGTTAATAGCTTGACTTCAAATTTTGACTGTCATAAAATAAATACCCGCAAGGTAGAACGAACGTTTTGTTGGCATCGCGGGCAGCGGATGGATGCGGGCGGCTCAGGACCGGTATACGTGAAGAGCTTTGAGCGTGGGTTATGTCCAGCAGTGGACGGGACGTCTATTGCCTGAGATAACTAGAGTATGCGCTTCACAAATTCCTCTAAAGGAAATGCGGCAGAAGACTGTTATTGACTAATAGAAGCAAAAGATGAGTAGTGAATTATAACCTGCGACTTGCCCTGTTTGGAAACTAAAAGAATAAAAACAGCTGACTTATTGCGGCCTTAGTAATAATTCGACCAAGCACGGCACTACGATTTGATTGTCATTCTGCGTCCTGATTGGACCGTTTCTACGGCCGCGCCGACCCAATATATAATATGAAGCGCCTGTGTGCGAAATCTATGAAGCGCCTTATTGTCGTCCTTTTTTGAAAACAATTTTAATAATTAAAGCATATCCTGGCCCGCGGCGCCTCTATCACCATTGCACATAGGGACGGCTCGGCCCTGACCGTTTAAAAGGTAGATGGTCATAGAACTAGGAACGAGGTATCAGTGTACCGAACGACTGAATAGAAGTGAGACGTAAATTAGGTCCCAGTTAGAAATACGTCAATATTTGGCTTCTTCACACTGGACTCAACTATTTCTTGAAATATATTTAATTAATATAGGGAAAGCTACACCCGTGAGAGGATGCTAATCGTTTAAAAGTGTGTTGTTTCAGTTGTTTGTGATTAGGATGTTTGTATGCTAAAAGATCATCATCATTCTCTTAGCGTTATCCCAGTTTCAATCCGGGGTCCGCTTCCTAGTCTAACCGGATTTGGCTAAATATTAGCTTTTCCATAGAGCGACTGCCTGTCTGACCTCTGCAACCCGAAGGGATAGCGATATTCCATGGTTTAGACTAGTGTCAATTTATTAAGAAGGTACTGAGGCCCTGTAACGACTGTCAAAGATCTTCAAGCGATAATTAACAATTTAATACGCAGATAACTCTGAAAAGTCATTGGTGCGCGCCGTGGATTCGAACCCGATACCCTCTGCATTGCCTTTACAATTTGCCCAATCATTTGAATTATTTATTAATTTTTATGCCACTGACGAACGAGCTACTTAGTGATGGCAAGCGACCAACCACAGCCTAGGCTTAAGTGATGCCGAAACGTCGTCGGGGCAAATACAATAGTCACACTTGTAAGATGCCAGTAACCTCTTGCTCTAATGTGCGGCTTAAAACATAGCTGAAAGAATATGGTAACACTGTTACACATCTGCCATCCCCTTTGCGACCATACCGAACTATAAAACTGTTGTTATTTAAACGCCTGTTGGAAAATTAAGAAATAATCTTAAGAATTTATTACAGACGATATTGTTGAAATGAAGGTTACAATTTCCAATTCTCTTATTTTAAACCGGTTTCTATAACTGGGTCTTAACTGACCTGAAGTAATTTGAAATGCATGTATCTTTATTCTCTATTTCTCAAGTGTTTCAGTGGCTGAATATACAGCACTCCTCAACCCTCACCACTTGAGAACTTGGAGTGGAACTGCTTATGTGCCTGTGTGAAGAAACGGGTAACTATAGCCCTTTAGAGCCGTAGATTGTTTCTGAAGTGTTTTCGTAGATTTGTTTTAATCCATTAAAATACATACATATGCTCACGCCTTTTTCGGGTAGGCAGAGACAACAGAACGCCATTTGCTTCCATCCTTATAAACCTCACGCACTTCCTCTACGTCCATTACTCTTTTCATACACGTTCGCCGGTTACGGGTGCTTCGGACCTTGCCGTTTTTTAAGACGTCCCCAATTTGGTCCACGAATGTCTTACGAGGTCTACAGCAACCAACTTGCCCACCCACATTTACCTCATATATTTGATTCGTCATTCTTTCTTCACTCATCTCCTTCGACATTTCCATTAAAACATAATATTATGATATTATAATAATTTTATTTCTTTTGAGATTACATAAATCTTGCATAAATGGATATGGAATATTTAAGAGGTTGTAGATTTTACATGCCAGATTTACAGTTGTTTAGCGCCTGATGTTTATAAATAAAAAGAAACGTACTGCGAATATAGTCATATTGCCAAGACTCCTAAGGAGTCTCTCAATTAAGGCGCTACATCGAAAATATACGGCCTTTTTGATTTCAGATTTTGAAGCAGTGAGACACACCAGCAAAGTGAAAATTTGATATATTATTTATATCTATTTATAGGTCTTTTTCTAGAGACTGCTCGGACAGATACACGATTGGAAGATTTTCGCTCGATAGAATTTTAATTTGAAAACATGCTTTCTCTAAATATTTTTAGGGATATTTAAAAAATACTTAACTTTTCGCCTTGAAATTGCTACTCTCCGAAAGAAGAGCTAGTTTATTAGGGACAGGTCGAACGAATTTTTTTACAACGATTATTACTTGAGTTATGAACGAAATAAGATTTCAGACAGTTTCGTGACGTGATGATGCTTCGCATGCCATGTCAAAAACCGTGCGACATTCAACTTTATAGCTAACACTTAGCGATGACCTCTGCACGAATTTTTGACCTTCGAGGAAGCCTCTTAATTAGCAATTTTTGTCGTTTTGCAGTGGAAATTCTTGCCACAGCCTTCACTTTCCCCACTTTATAGGTCGACTTTGGGGCTGGAAGAGATGTATGGTACTCTTCCCCTAAAACGTCCGGGGCCTACTTATAAAAGCACCGCGGTGTCCTCGATGGTCACAAGGATATATGTATTATTTTATCGTTAATACATATTCATTTATTCAGCGATGAGAATATTTGATCTCACCAATCATTTGGCAAATTTTGATGTACATATTCATAAATTTTACGAAAATAAAAATAAAATTGATTTTGTTAACTTTTATTTTTCATTGTAAATTCATATAAATTGCTATTTTCCCATGATATCATTATCAGTCCACTGTTAGATTTAGGCCTCTCCTATGACGCGCCACTGGCTTTAGTTTGAGGCTCTTTGTATATCACCACTTCTTTTGCGTATATGACCACTTCACCTACAGTTTTCCATTATAGGCTTTTTTTATGTTAATAGGCGGCAAAAGAGCAGACGGATTGCCTGATGGTAAGCAATTACCGCCGCCCATGGACACAAGCAACACCACAGGAGTCACAAGTACGTTGCCACCCCTTGGGGTTGGGAAAAGGGACTAGGATGAGGGAGAAGAAATAGGACATAGGGCCTCCGGCACTCTCACTCACCGAACGAAACGCAACAGTTTAGGTACTGTTACTTTACGTCGATTTTCTGTGAGAGGGTAGTACTTCCCCGGTCGAGCCGGCCCATTCATGCTGAAGTCAGCAAGGCTCTACTACCTTGAAAAATGGATATTATTGTTGCAGAGCAACATGAAACTATTGTCCTGGTTTTACAAAACAAATATTTGCAAACTGCTGAAAACGGGTCCTTAAAACCCGGTATCCACTTCCAAGTAATTATTCGTCACTGACCCAGAGTGAAATATGTAATTAATTTGTTAAAATACATAGTTGCCGTCCGTGTGGTGACAGATTAAGAATACGAATATAATTGTCACCACCCCATATCATCCCATGGGTGTCGTAAGAGCCGACAGAGGGAGCATATTATACATAGAACAGCACTAAAAGAGAAGGAAAACTTGATACAAACCGTATACCAACCCGTTTGGCCAGCGTGGTATATATGGGCGCAAATTAATATATAATGATTATATTGTTACGAAAAAGTAAATAATATTTAAGATTGATGTTTAAATAACTATTTGTGAACACAGAACTGAGAACTTCACTACTTTACAATATTAGACACTGTATTGGCGCTTAACTGTTTATAAAGATTGGGTAGTTAATTTATCGCTTAGTTATTAAGATAACTCCAGAAACTTTCAAAGTAAAATCAATTAGTATTAAATAACATTATTCTGACACTTATTTTTACGGTAATAAATAACATGCGTTTATATTTGCATCCTGTTGATAGCGCCATCTGTTGACAATGTTGTAAAGCAGCGTTTGGTTAATAAAGTAAATTTGTTATTCGTGTAAAATAAATAATTTGGTGTTGTGCAAAATTCATTACAATATTAATGTCGATTTTTGATTAGTTTATAATTAATCGTACAGTAATTTCAATTATATGTTGAAACGGAGTTGTTAAACGTTACATTAAGTGTAATGACGGTTAGTTTATAAAAAGGACTGTAGCTCGCATTTTGATTCAATTCTGTGCTAGAAATCGTCTGAAAATAAACCAAGTAATATTACGTGAGTGTTTTTATTATGGAGTCTGGACACCATAACCCTGGCATATCGCCGACAGCAGCGGTTGGATAAACGCCCCCTAAGAGACTTCGGGATCTACGGTTGGCGCGAGAGTGATGGATGGGTCTCTTGGCTTGGCCGCCATTACCAATGATGACCTGAGGACTGATGCGACCAGCGCTTGGAAGCCGTTTTTGGCCCTAGTCAACCCGTATCGGAGACCACATGGTGTGTCGGAGTTATGGCGAGCACGTCTACACTTCACGTGAGGCCACGTGCGAGCGAGAGCGACAGAGCGACTACGACGGGGTACACGCACCGGGGTGTGCTGTGGCGTGAACGGTGTTCTACTCTGAGTTCTACCAGAGGTTGCAGATGCGGGTTCTTGATGCACTGACCAGAGGTATTTATCTAGAGCTGATTTGATTAGTTTTTGAGAAACATCCTAATTTTATAAATTATGGTGCTTACACGATTACCTACTGTCCCCGTAAGCATTACTAGATAAACATTATACAGTCAAAATTACGAAAGTTATACCCCAAAAATAGAACTTATAGGTAACTGCTGTTTATCCACGTTTGGTACATAGCAGTGTTACTGTGCTTATAGTCATGTTATGCCGTCGGCTGGGTCTCTTGTCTGTTTATTAATCGTTAGGCCATGTCGGAAACTCTCTGTAAAACTTACTTATCTACACAAGAAAGAGAAAAAAGCTTTGTTGTTATGTGGTTCTACTAATATAATTATTAGTAAAGAACGGTATAACTGCCCTTTTCAAGTTGAAGCTCTGATATAGATCCATTGTATAAATTGCCTGATTTGCTTTCAGTTTAAATAAGCTAATCGATTTGCTGAATATGAATTCAATTGGTAGTCAATAAGTTATCCCAATAGTAAAACATTAAAGGAATCAAAACATTATTTATAGCCCTTGGTTACACATTACATAAGGCTAACTAACTGCATTACTTATGGCTAGTGCTCACGGCGCGATTATATGAAGCCTCTCTTTATAAATGACCATCCACCACAAAAATAATTATTTGCATAAAACCAGTAGTTTCACAGATAAGTGCATTCAACGAAAGAAACTTCTGTTGTATTATAGTAGTACAGATATATATTCAGAAGTTAGATATAAAAATAAATTTGTGATACACATTTTAAAAGCTAATATTTGTAAAGTTACAAAATAGGTTTTATTATATATTTGTGGACTCTGTAGATTTCATTTTAACATTATGTTGGAATTGTTACTCGTCAACTTGCAGCTCAAGTTAAGGTTATATAATAAGACAAGGGAACCCGACATATCTTAATATTTGTCGCTTAATTTTATACCTGTACCTATAGAATGATTTGTTCCGACCATGATAAGTCCTTGGTTAACCTGAACTACTGAAGCTAGAACATGAGATCTGGTCAGTAGATTCCTTTATGGACATATGCACTCACTTAGGTTTTATAAAAGTTCATCTTTAAGCATTTTAGGTTGAAAGTCTTAAGGCAGGTGACTGCTAATCTTTTATAAATAACAAGCCTTAGTGTTATACTCGGTAAATACAATTTATTTTAGTTGTGAGTTCATTTGCAAAGTTAGTTGCATCTATATTCAAGATGACAACCAGTGATAAACTAATAAAATTTGGTGCCGACCTTATTGCTTAGCTCTTGTGGGATGCAAGACAGTTCGGAGTATGGTTGTTAGGATAATGATAGGTGGGTTTGGGGAACATGATGTGAAAATCCATATTATCTCTTTTCCCATTTAGCAGTATTTATTCTTGGCAAAATAAAAGTAAATGTATGGACTACTCATGCTTTATTTCTAAGTCAGTTGTGATTAGTTAGTTTAAATTTATTTATTCAGATAAACAATTATTAATTGTGTATGAATAAATAAGAATTACATTAGCACCACATGTTAACAGTTTAAAATAAATATTAACATTATTTAGAAAATTCTCTTAAAAATAAAGTCAAATAAAAATATTGATATAAACTCACCGCCATATTAACTATACAAACTGAGTGGAATCATTTTTAGAAATAAGACAGCACTACTCTTGCTTTGTAATATTGGTAGCTTGTAAATTTCTTTTATGACTAAGTTGGCAAACAGTTCAACAATTTCACAGCTTGCACTATGCCTAAAAATATTCAATATTGGATTAAACATGTCCTTACATGAGTAATAATTATAGCACTAGTATTTTCGAAATCCTTGGATCTGCATGGTTTGAAATCATTTCATATTTTATCACCAACAGTCCGACTGTTCACGGCTGAACATAGGCCTCTCTTTGTTCTTGTCATTTTGTTTTTCTGTTTGATGTGGATAAAACTTATTTTAAATATATTAAGTTTTAACTGTTTTATCAAAACTGCAAAATATGGGTATCCTGATAACTTTATATTTGATTATCTAAAAAGGCACTGTCAGACAGCATCTGGGAAAATTCAGTGTCTTTTGTATTACTTTTGTATTACCTTATGCGTAAAATATGGGCTCCAACACTGTTGTAGCATAGATAACTATAGACCAATGCACAGGTTGAACATGCCTGATATTCAGATATAGCTTAATAGACCGGACCACTTTGTAAGAGTAGAATTTTATTTCATCTACAGTTACGAAGGTTCATGGAACTAATATTTGGGTGGGAAATGTTGCCCACCACCTGTCTTTTGTGTGTTGCAGGTTGATGATGACATCCTAGCAGATGACCTGACCTTAGTGTGAAGAGAGGATGGACGAGCGGTCCTTTACTGATTAATATGTATGGATGACGGTGGCCCACCCTTTTGACGTCGGTGGTTTTGTGTGTGGGCTGCGCGCACACGTGCCGCATGGGTGCTGTACCGAGCTAGAGTGAAGCATTGTTTGCTAACCTTTGTTGCTGATCAACTTCAACAACTGTATGAGCAGCTTGACCGTATGGGTGGAGGATTCGTCAGATAACGATTTACGTGGGGGGTCCTCTACCTCCTCCACTGTCGTTGTTGGACCTATGTAATTGACGAACGATGATGATTATTTTATGTATATGCATTGATGTGTTTATGAGGCAAATTTTGCATTTATGTGTTTGAGTAAAATTTTATTTTTCCTATCCAACATCCTTCCCAAAACGCTGGCTGGCCACCATGCGTAACCTTGATCCTGGTCTTGTTGGCTAGATCCCGTGATGGGTGATGCCGTGTGTTGGCTAGATCCCGTGATGGGTGCTGCCGTGTGTTGACTAGATCCCGTGATGGGTGATGCCGTGTGTTGGCTAGATCCCGTGATGGGTGATGCCGTGTGTTGGCTAGATCCCGTGAAGGGTGATGCCGTGTGTTGGCTAGATCCCGTGAAGGGTGATGCCGTGTGTTGGCTAGATCCCGTGATGGGTGATGCCGCGTAGGCTATATCGACCCTATGTGGGTGATGCCGTTTGTGGGCTAGATCCCTTTGTGGGTGATGCCTGTGTGCGCTAGATCCCGTAATCGGTGATGCCGTAATCGGCTTAGCCATGGGTGAAGCATTGTTTGTTAGATC
Source organism: Euclidia mi (assembly GCA_944739405.2). Taxonomy (NCBI): domain Eukaryota; kingdom Metazoa; phylum Arthropoda; class Insecta; order Lepidoptera; family Erebidae; genus Euclidia; species Euclidia mi. Next base: position 117,950,867 of record OX123182.2, read on the forward strand.
CCGTGATGGGTGACGCATGCCACAGGCTAAGATCCTATGACTAGGTGAAGCCTTGTAAAGAACTTTTAGTTCATTCTGTATGATAAACGCTTATTTATGTAATTTTTATATTCATTATTTTTGTTTGCTGTTTATTCTGTAACCGTTACCTAAATAGTCAGCGCGAGGAGCGCGCTGGATCAGAATGGCCGTATGGGCGCAAATTAATATATAATGATTATATTGTTACGAAAAAGTAAATAATATTTAAGATTGATGTTTAAATAACTATTTGTGAACACAGAACTGAGAACTTCACTACTTTACAATATTAGACACTGTATTGGCGCTTAACTGTTTATAAAGATTGGGTAGTTAATTTATCGCTTAGTTATTAAGATAACTCCAGAAACTTTCAAAGTAAAATCAATTAGTATTAAATAACATTATTCTGACACTTATTTTTACGGTAATAAATAACATGCGTTTATATTTGCATCCTGTTGATAGCGCCATCTGTTGACAATGTTGTAAAGCAGCGTTTGGTTAATAAAGTAAATTTGTTATTCGTGTAAAATAAATAATTTGGTGTTGTGCAAAATTCATTACAATATTAATGTCGATTTTTGATTAGTTTATAATTAATCGTACAGTAATTTCAATTATATGTTGAAACGGAGTTGTTAAACGTTACATTAAGTGTAATGACGGTTAGTTTATAAAAAGGACTGTAGCTCGCATTTTGATTCAATTCTGTGCTAGAAATCGTCTGAAAATAAACCAAGTAATATTACGTGAGTGTTTTTATTATGGAGTCTGGACACCATAACCCTGGCATATCGCCGACATATACTAGGCCAATTCCTCCTTTCAAAGGAGAGGCCTAGTCGTAGTTAAGAATTTCCAGCAGTGGACTGTTAAAGGCTGATGATGAGGACATAGTTGCTAGAGAAAGGTCAGGATTTTGTTTATGACGGTATTAAATAAATTGTGACACATAATGTAAATCAAAACATGATATGGAAATAACTAGACGTTGACGTATACAAAATGGCATTTCACATACTAATCATCTCGTGGCAAGTTTTCAAATCCAGTACCATTGTAGGGAACCCTTTGGTGGTAACATAGTTAAATATCTTGCCTTGATCTTTGGCATCTTGACCAGAAAATGTGGAGCACAAGAATACCACAAACGACCACGCCTTTTGACTTAACTGTAGAGTTTGTAAAGTAAGGGCTCATAGAGTTAGTGCGTGAACAATGATGAATGAATGATGATCAACATATTATCGCGATAGAATCCGTAAACCGTAGTTTGGTTTCAACATGTATTGTAGAGTTAGTAGATTGGGGGGACGTGAGATCTGACAGTGCGAGCCGTCTTGGCAATCCATGAACATGTTTTGGCCCACCAAAACATCTCTAGGAACTCAGCTTAGTCAGCTTACTTACTACAGATAAGGCACATCCCAAAGTGTAACCTGTAGTAAGTACGCTACGTTCCCAGAGTTACATGCCTCATGCTAGGTGTTAGTTTTTCCATGTCGACGCCTATTGATTGTCGACCTATTAGCATACAATGTAAAATTGAATGTAGTTTCGGTAAATTTAAATGCAGACGGTCGCATGCAGATCATAATAAAGTTATGCAGTTGTAGATTCGCGGTTTAACAGAGGACAACTGCAAGGATGAAGGATACTCTATCATGCCCTTTCCAATTATCTGATCGATCGAACTCCTGAACAATTATTGTTTTATTAAAAAGAAACAATAAACTACCAAAACCCAGCATTTCAGAGTGTTGTTAATACTAAATACGCTAGCTTTGAATTGGTATTAATTTAAAAAAAGTCATCAATTCTCATGCATTTTTTTTTAATTTATTTATTTAAAGACTCACACCTGTATCCCCGAAGAGGTAGGCAGAGGCGTAATATTACACCCACATTTCGCCATGAATCTTTAGCTCCCACGTAATAGGGGGCGAGTCTATTATCATGCAAAATAGACAACACATTAAAAACTAAACACATTTAAATTTTATGAGGCTCCTTGAGACGATTAGATTCGTAAATAATAACCTTTCGTTGCCTTCGTAGTCGAATAATAAAACTTATAATCTCATGTAGGTACCTATAATTGCAGTATGTGATTAATCCAATGTTTCAGTTACAAAAGCAGAAACTGTTGATAATATTTGGAAGCGGATCGACAGTTACCAATTCTAGAACATATTCTGAACTTAGAGCACCTACCTCTATTTCTTTAATCAGGAACCAAAAATAGAAGAAGTTTAGACAGCAGGCGATCTCATTTACTGAACGAAAGTTTTCACTTTCAATTTGTTACTTAGTGTGGTCATACTGTAGAGTGCAAAAGAGACGTTGGCAAAGAAGTAAGATGGGTTTGTCTCCTCGCACTCAGAATTCAATTTTCCTAGGCACCATACATTGACAGAATGGTACACAACTCATTCAGGTTATGTTGGAAACGTATGTCATCATCCTCCACGTATGTATTTCTGGATATTTTTTCTCTGCCCGGAAAATTCTCCATCCTTTTAACTAGCTCGAGAGATTCTAATTTTATGCGCTCTCATAAGAGGAGAGGTACAATCAAACAAGCCGGCGCTGGACCACTTTGAAAGAAATTCCGTTTGCTCGCTCATAGAGTCGAGGCACACTAGGAACTTGTTTTGTATACGAGTGTCAATGTGCGTGTAAATTAGTACTGGAAGCGACGATGTCTTGCTGAGCGATTCTCGCCCTTATGGTGTTCGAGCGGGAAGTGGTTCGACTGTACATAGTGGGATGTCATTATTATGGAATACTTACGATAGGATACGAGCCGAGGCTACGATGAATATCTTTGTCGTTTGGCTCCAGAATCAACGATCTCCAACCCTATCCAATTTTATTGGAACTGGACTTACTACTGCTAGGATACCCTTCTGGCTAAAAGACAAAGTTAAGCGTCAAGATAAATAATTCGACATGTAAAGGCTTCTAAAAGTCTGGCTAAGAACTCACGGAGCGATTTTCACCCGCGACCGCCAAGGTTGCGGGCCCGCAGCTTCTGTAAAATGCAAATATATATGGAAAAAATTGAAGCACAACTCACGACGCGTTTTACGCCCACGGTGTGCGTGGTTGTTTGCCGTTCCCGCTGCACCAGCGGGCAACTAGTGGAATCGTGCGGGCCGCGGTCAACCGCAGCCTCGGCGGGTGGCGCCCGCGCGCTCTGCGGTCGGTTGGCGGGCCGCGGTCGCGGGCGAGGGGCGGGTACTGAAACCAACCAACGTCATTTTGCACCAGCCTGTGACTGGTGGCATCGTGACAAATGTTTGTGCATATTTAAAATTAAACAAACATTATAAAATGGGTCCATGGCGGTCTGGATCTCAACTGATCGTTTTACTGTCCGTCTTGCAACCGCCCGTCTTGCGATCATCGCCCGCCACGTCTGCGCGCGATGATCGCAGCCGCGGCGGCTGCGAAACCGCGCAAATAACCGGTCTCGTGAGTTTAGAAATAAAACCGCAGTTCCACCACCGGTCGCGGGTGAAAATCGCTCCGTGAGTTCTTAGCCTTAAAATCTCAAAGCTATAGTAGTTTTAATTCTTGCGACGTATATCGGTAACTTTTATTGAAGAACCTTGTCCCAAAATTCCCTTAGGATTTTTCGTTTAGACCAATAGTACATTAGTGTTATCTATTCTGTGCCAATAGCAGAAAAATAGGCTAATATTATATAGAATAGGTACGGTTTTATAGAAGGTAATTGAGAACATTTCGGTCATTGAGAGATTTTCTCAGAACGGAGCTAACCCTTGGGACTGTTTGAAACTTTTTTCCTTCTTTCTTGCTTTTTTTACTGTTTATCTTTAAAAGCCTAGGGTCTGGGTTTATAAATTTTCTTAATAATGTTATATATACATATATATTTTATAGACTTACGCCTGTATCCCCGAAGGGGTAGGTAGAGGTGTAATATTACACCCACATTTCGCCATGAAATGTTAGGTCCCACGTATTAGAGGGCAAGCCTATTGCCGTTACCGGGGGCACTTCACCAGACTTCGTGCTGCTACTGAGAATTCGGAAAAACCCAGTAACACTTTTACCCGACCCGGGTCCGAATCGAACCCGGGACCTCCGATCAGCAGTCGCATACACTATCCACTGGACCACGGAGGCAGTTCTTAGTAATATGTAACAGATTTTTGTATTTTATGTATTGTGTTCACTTATATTGAGGCAGCGATAGCCTAGTGGAGATACCAACAGACTGCCATGCAGAGGGTATCGGGTTCGAATCCACGGCGCGCACCAATGACTTTTCGGAGTTATGTGCGTATTGAATTACTAATTATCGCTCGTCCCGTGCCTCGGAGAGCACGTTAAGCCGTCGGTCCCAGTTGTCATGAAGATCTTTGACAGTCGTTACAGGGCGTCAGTACTCAGTATCTTCTAAATAATCTGACACTAGTCTAAACTATGGCATATTGCTATCCCTTCGGGTTGCAGAGGTCAGGCAGGCAGTCGCTCTGTGGAAAAGCTAATATTCAGCCAAATCCGGTTAGACTAGGAAGCGGACACCAGATTGAAACTGGGATAACGCTAAGAGGATGATGATGTTCACTTATATGGCAAGTTCATAGGTAGTGAAATATACTTTAGGTTAGTGAACCGATCATGATTCAGACGTCATCCTGGCTGCATCCAAGACTGTTGTCTAATAACTACATATCACATAAAATAACTTCACGCCTTTTATCCCCGAAGGGATACGCAGAGGTGTATTATACACCCTCACTTCGCTAGTTATGTTTCGGTCCCAATGTAATAGGGGGCGAGCCTATTGCCATCTACCGGGCACATTGTTAAGCGAGCGATGATTAACATTTTAATACACACATAACTTCGAAAAGGCAGAGGTGAGTGCCCGGGGTATCTGGGGATCCAACCCGAGACCATCATCTCGGCACTACTCGGCAGTCCGTTTCGTACACCACTGGGCTATCGCCGCAAAAGAACTAATTACTTAAAAGTACACCTAAAATTAATATAACTTGCGGTTAGTAACAATTTCTGAGGTATGCTTCAATTAACTGTTCATAATCTAACTAACCCGTTTGGCTAGCGTGGTATAGTAGGCCAATCCCTCTTTTCAAAGGAGAGGCCTAGTCCAGCAGTAGACTGTTAAAGGCTGATGATGATGATGATGAATCTAACTAATTTCTTAATAACCTGGATCACTATGTCTTAATGATTCCAAATCAAACCCAACCCGTTGTCGCTATGATACGCTCACTAAAACATCAAAAGCCTTCTCTACACTTCGCAACTTGTAGCGGCATATGCGTCTATAGGTAAGCTTCCCACGGTGAACTGTGATGAAATTCTAGTGTCTAATGTCAGAGGTGTTCGTTTTTTGTACACCGTTAGCCCTGCACAAATGCTACGTGGGTTACACCATAGGCGATGGCGATACCGTACGCGGAAGCGAGTATGTCATCTTCACATTTTTACGTAAAAAAAAAATGGGGGTAATCAGATCTTACAAACTTTTCAGTAAATCAAATCTACCATCACTTCATACAGTCTCACAATCTACTGAACTACATCTATAAATCTAAACACATTAATAAAATTTCAGTGACTGTTTGTAATATTAAAATAACCGCTTTTTACTAATTGCATATGGATGTATACACGGTACATATAACGAAATAACATTTTTTTAATTTTTTGTCTGTCTGTCTGTTTATTCTCGCTAATCTCTGGAACGGCTGGACCGATTTTGATGGGACTTCCACTGGCGGATGGATGATGTACCAAGGAGTAACTTAGTTTAAATTAACCGGGTACGTGAAGTAGTTCCGTCAGGACGCGGGTGAAATTGCGGGACCGCTACCGCTAGTACATAATATATTTAAAAAATATATGACTTTCATAAGAGTCTCAAAGTGACCTGAGCGAATGATTTTGACTTTGACTTTACCGCTGGACATAGACCTCTCCTATATGAGCCACAATATGCCAGCTAAACGTATTGGTATAGTGTTTGAAGTCAACTTTTTCGTCTCTTCACAAATACATATAGGTATTATTTGTTTCGTGTTTTCTTTAGTCGCCTTTTACGATACCCGCGGAATGAGCGGCGGTGATACCTTGTATTCTTAATCCATCACTACATGGAAATTGCACCTTCTTTGACATTTTAGGGATTTAATTTTATTATCATTTCGTAATTAGTTGTAATGAGACATCAATTTTAATTAATAAAACTAATTGCAAATGTTTGTAAACAAATGTCATCAAAGCAAAATGTTAGTCGTAAATATGAAGTCCACTTCATATCCATGAGTCGCCAGTCAACATAAATCAATAAATAATAAATGTTAAATAATCCTAGATTACTAGTGTTGCAACGGATATACGGTTACAAATCAAAACGTAAATCATTGTGATGTTAATATTTGCAGCTAATAATTAGCTTTATAGGGTTTTGAAAGCTGGTCTCACATTACACATTGTTATGTAAATATGTGAAAATTTTAAAATCATCACGCTTTATGTCATAAGCGACATGCGAGTGACTCTCCAATACTCATAAGCGGTAGCGAGTCATTTAAGAATTAATGGATATGCATTGATTTTACTGCGTACTAAATTCCTATGTCTAATTTCGTAGCTATATGGTTTTTTGCCAATCTGTTTTATGAGTATTGTTTCAGAAGCGGAAGCGGGCAGAATTTAGGTGAGGCGCAGCGGGATGCAATGTCAAAGTTTAATGTCAAAGGTGCATCTTTTTGTATACCGTTAACTATGCAAACGCCGTGTGGTTCACGAAAGAGAAGATAGCGGGAAAGATTACAAAAATGGCGAATTATTCTAATATTGATTTATATTTATTATAGGATAGCTTTTAAAAACATTATGTACTTAAATTTAGCGTGTGCCTTTGTTTGTAAATTAAATTATTATATTACATTATAAGAGGTGTTTTCACTACCAGTAAAAACTAATCTATCTTTATCTGTATTTTTAATTCCCAGATATAGTTTGTTACAATAGAAAGGTAGATTTGTAATAGATGAATTGTCTATAATCTTAACCTAGTTACTGTTTACAAGACGGAAACAATTTCGACATCAAAGGCTCGTCAACTATTGACTTTATGAGCATCACAATGGAAAATAAATACCTGTCCTATGTATAATGATTTAATCATATTAAAAGGTTCCACACTTTTATTTCAAGTTCGTTGTTATTCCTAAAGATGAAATTTTCCTGAAGTCAGCTCCAATAACAATGCATTTATATTATTAGCGAGATCTGATTCTCCAGCAATGCAAGTCTTTAGAGGCAATTTTCAAGATAGACCTTAAAATTTTGTTTAAATAAAACGTAAAACTTCTGATCCCCACAACCTAATGAATAGGCACTTAATTACAATGTAAACAATATTAAAATCGAGACAGCTAAGTTTATTAGATTACCGAGAATTATGATTGAATCTATAAACAAGTAATGTCAATGCGTCACGTCGTCATAAAGGGAAGCGACTGTCTGGTATGGAAAGTAAGAATTTATAAACAGAATTAATTTTCAATATCTAATTTTAAATAAAAAATAATTTTAAAATAAAAAGGCTGCGTGGCATATATGACAAATGTTAGCTAAATTATCTTAAATTTTGTTAATTATTTCTGGTTTATATTATTTTTACAATCACTATTGTTTTTAAGTAAAGCTCTCAATGTGTTTTCTTTGCGTTTGAGAATAGTGGAATAGTATACCATAATCTTCTTGGTTTTAAAGTATATAAGAATCTCATACTAAATAACTAAAATAAGATGTATTTTTTGCCACTGAAATAAAAATACCTATGTTTTCCCGCTCCCATTACATTAACACACTTTTTCAAGATACACAGATCTACTGTTACTGTTACATATAATTTTGTTATAAAATACATTTAATAATAAATTATCCAAAAAAATATTATCTCAAGCGCAGCTTAATCGCTGGCTCCTTTTGTTTGCACCGCGTCCCGTGAAGCTTGAAGGAGATCGCAGAGATAACACTGCCTTTGTACCATCCACAAAGGTCTGTATCGGTCGCGATTGTCTCATTGTGAATTGCGATGACAAAATTAGATTTTTGTTTAACTGTACTCGTCAGGGCACTTGGTGATAAGCGGTGTCTTTTAATTTTGCTTCGCTTTCAAGAAATTTGAATTTTATTTTTATAATTTTAATGAGCAGTTGACTGTTTACATTGGTACAATGTTAAGTATACCACTTTACTCCCCATAAAGAAGTGGTTGGAGCTTTCGATACTTATTTTAGGTAATGCTAGCAGTTACTATTTGAGTGAGTGGCTACTGCCATTCTATATAGTAGACCAGGATGAGGTGTTACGTCGCTTTTTCTGATGACTAGAGGTAGCTGAGTTTATATAATAGAAGCAAGGCAAACACCATGTCTCTGTTTGTTGAGTTAGACCAGAATATTGTGGCATATCTTAGTTTTGAGGCAGTTGTATCATGAATAACCATGATATGCCATGAGTAATGCCTCGTGGTTAAGAGTAGGTGAAAGCTTATGAAGGGCATAAGCTGTATTACAATTATTTTTCATAGCTCCTCTGTATGACTTTTCCAATTGATTCTACTATCAATAAAACAACAATTAAATAGTTTCTTATGGAGAATAGGCGGTAAAAGGAGCATGCTGGTGGACGGGTAATAGAATTGTGTCGGCGATATAGACACTAGTACTTTATGTGAATATACTGCTATACCATTTCTTTAGTAATTTCTTCTTCCTCGTGTTCCCTAGATGGCGTTAATTACTCTAGAGAAGTACTGGCTCATTTCTCTTGAAACCATTCAGACTACTCATGAAACGTTAAATGAATTTGGACAGCTTGTTAACTTCGATAATAGTGCTGGCCACACTCAAATGAGAAGACAAGGAAAGGAAACAGGGGAAGGACTGAATATAGGTAATAAACAGTTCCAATAACAAAAAAATATAAAACATATTTTATTACGATTTATAAGTTTTATTTGAACATTAAAATAGGCGTATAAATAAAGCCGTATACAGACTTTGCGAGGCATGCGCTGCGCACGGCGCACAGCGCATGCCTCGCAAGGTGTGTACCTTTATATTCGTGGCGAGGCATGTGCTACGCACGTGCGAGGGCGAGCCAACGAATGTCGGCAAATGCTACAAGATCAAAGTGCCTCAGTGCGAGCATTACATTTGTTGTGGACGGTGCCGCGCATGCACGTTCGAGGTGTGCGTCGCGTACAATATCCACGTACGCCTCGACTGCGAAAATGAAACTGCGTTTGTTCGGGCCAAACAGTGCGCAGCGCATGCTCGGGCCGATCCAACCCACACAGCAGCAGTCAAGATGGCACCTTTGCATCGCGTGCGCGTATCCGCTGCTGCTTTTATAATATATTTTATTTTCTCGAGATTTTTCCTTCTATAAGATCCTAGAAGATTTTTTTTTCAGCTCAGCGACGATTACATTATTTCATTCGCAATTAAATGCCATATGTCTCCTCTTTTGTTTTTATTATAATAATAATGATGTTTTGGATAATCGGTTATTTTCGTATAATTCAAATTTTTCGTTCATAATGCGTGCAAACATCACAGCGATGCGGACACAACCGTCCAAACGCAACGCACTGCTCGCAATGAGCCGGCGCACACGTGCGGCTCGCACGCGCGCGTCTGTGCGTAGCACATGCCTCGCAGCAAACATGAAGACAGACAAACGAGGCGTTTGCTTCGTACGCGATGGCTCGACCCGAGCATATGTTGGTATAGTTTTTCAACACGCAGGCCTCAAACAGAGGCATTCGTTGTGCGCCGTTCGTAGCGCATGCCTCGCAAAGTCTGTATCCACCTTAATATAATTTTAGATAATATTGATCACCCAAAGAATATAAATAACTTTAATTTTTAATACGGGAATGTCTTATTGAAAATGACATGGCTTATGTTCATGTTATAGCATTTTTTATTTTTGTTTAAACGTATATTTAAATTTGTGTAAATTGTATAAAATTTATTGGCACTGAAATATTAGTTTAAATTAACCGCCTTTGGTCTTAGCTTTTGTGTAATAATTGCTTGTAATTTCATGATAATTAAATTACGAAATACATGCAGCGAAATAATAGTACAACTTATTTAAATACAAATTAACTTCTGTTAGTGAAATACACATTGTGAAATAAATAATATAATTAAAATCTAACTATGCGTTCTATGGTTCATGGTTAACAAAATGTTGATAAAACAACCCATCCAGTCAAAGGATATTTTCCGGAAAAGTCGCCGTATCGGTAATTACTTTCACTGAACAAGGCAACAGATTATTCCAGAAAATATTTTTATACCATCGACTGTACTATGGATGTCTATCTGTCTGTACTTCTACCAGAAATCATTCTCATTTTCAAACGAATTTATGAAATCATCATGTTGAAATGGTTGTTCATCATCAGTTGTTTCATAGTTCGACAGATCAAATTTATCTGCTAAGAAAGTATCAGGCGCGTAAGTAGCTGGTTTGGAAGTAGAGAAGAATTTATCTACGTGGGATTTACGAGCTCTTACTGTAGTAACTTCTTCTCTTACAGCTTTCTCAGTAGTTCCTTTAACCGTTCTTTCAGTAATTTCATCATTACTCAGATTTATACCAACATTAGTCTTTAGTTCAGGTGTTGGTTGACAGTAACCTCCCCAGAAATGCCATCCATGAGGACAGATGAAGATCTGTGGGTATAAAGCTTGTTTCTTCATGAGACAGACGTAGTAATGATTGGTGCTTAAAGGTAAGACTCCATTTTGGCCAACAGACAGGCATTCTGGGACTGGCTTAGAAGAGCACTGGCCGTTTTCTAGTTTGATCTGCAAATAAAAAAGTATATTTCTATACTCTTACAGACGAGGTGTTAAATTATGTTGTATAGTTTTCTGAAAAATAGTTTTCTTATAGTAGAAATTGAACATCTTGTTACAAACATTTATAAGTATCTAACAGATTATTTACAAGTATATACTGGTATAATGATTTGTTTGATTTATTTTTGAACAGTTTCAGTGAATGGAATATTAGCGATATGGAACTTTAGCGATTTTCGTTGTCGTAACTACTAGCTTACTGTCTTTACTTTACTACTATAGGTTTTAGCTTATCCATATATTTAAAAGTAAAAGTAACTTACGGAGCATTGTGCAGTTTGTGGATTGTAGCCGTAATGTCTTGGACAGAGAGCCTGTCTGTGGTCTGCAGGTCTGCCGTCTGGCAAGCCTTGAGGTGGTGAACAGAGGTGGAACTTTCTGCAGTCGAACGCGTCAGGGAATATTCCCACCTGTGAAAAATAAATATGTTTCATGATTGTTCTTATTGTTTATGTTTGTATCTTATACGACTGAGGTTTTCGTGTTATAATTACATTTATTATAGTGTTTACTTTAATGCTAGAAACAACACTTTATGGCACTTCATTTCATTAAAATATTTTAAGGGCCGGCGCACATATATTGAAGTGCAACGCAAAGCATAAAATACCCTTCACGGAGCTGGGCCTCCCTCGGTTTGCCGAGGGTCTCACCTGGCTCCTCTGGACCGCCCGGACGGCGTGAAGATTTAGCTGCCTGCGCAACACGCCTTCGCTCCTACCGCCTTAGGGCAATTATTACCCGATCCAAGGACCTGCCCTTATCGAGGGCAGGAGAATATATAGAACCCGCTAGCAGGGGCCAAAATCTGCCCCGATATAGCTGCTACACGCCCTGTACGGGGTGTCGCGAAGACCTGCTACCTGGCATACAAGACAATGTTCGCGGACGCGCGCGGATTTGCACGTATGCGTGCGTAGTCACCATTGCCTTTATTATTTATGCCATTGATCCGCTTAGGTATTTTGTTGATTGATTTTAGTAATTATTTTTATATGGAAAATGTCTATAATAATTCGACAGTGGCAATATGCTCCGCTTTGCTTTGCCATATGAGTGCCGGCCCTTCATCAGGTCAATCGATGATGATGCCATTTTTAGATAGCCCCTGGATAGTATGGATTCATAATTGATAGCGCTGCTAAAACAGCTAAGCATAATGTCATGTTGTGTCAATACGTTTTATGTAGGTCACTTATTTAAGGTATATAAGAGAAAAAGCTGTCAGCTATTTCTATGTGACGCACAGCTTCGCTTGGTACAATTTTAATGAAGTGGCTCATCAGTGGAATGTAGCAAAGTTTTTTGTTTCGTTCTAGGAGTAGTAGAGTCCATCCTCTCTTTATTTTCCCGGAGAAGACTGGACGAGAGAATGATGAGAAAAAGAGGGTTGAACATTGCACCCTTCATATCTCCTTGAGCGGCATAAACTCGTCATGAAGTACTAAAGAGTTTAGAGAGTAAGAGATCTTATAGCAAAATGAGAATATAATGCGAATGATTCAATAAAAAGAATCCTGCTTATTTTTATGATATAGGACGCAAACGAGCAGCCAGATCGCCTGATGGTAAGGTATTACCGCTGCCCATGGACACCCGCAATACTACAGGAGTTGCAAGTGCGTTAACATGTACAACAGAATTATGTATGTGTGTCTCTACTCATATATATGTATATAGGAGATTCTGTATGTATTACTAACCTGTTCACAACTATGCACAAACTGTCTCGCGCTTTCTTCACATTCTGGCACTGGGTCTTGGGCACATCGACCGAGGTGGGCGTTGCAAGAAAAGCCTTCTTTACATTCCTCTAGAGGCACCTGCAAGATTAATATGACGTTTCACATTTATTTAATTCACTAAGAACTTCACCTTCTTTGCTCTAGTACTATATAGGCTTAGATGTAGACTGTAGATTATCACGTTATAATCTTGACGGAAATCTTGCTGATTATTGCCCTTTTTAGATCACCTTTCAAATGTGACTTAGTGAGTGTCGTCGACTATGAGTAACTATATGCATTAAAATATAGAATAATTTCCGTTGGGTGATAGGTACACGTGTTCTATTGTTCTTGTGATTCATGTTTGTCGTGCAAATTATGCATTTTCTATTTTCTCCTTTATCTTGCTACACACTGTCAGAGCACACGTCTCTCTCAATTTTAGGTGTGTGTGTGTGTGTGAATGATATCCCTGTGACAAATCTGGCTTGAGCTGTGGACAACTGCAACTCCCCTAAACTTACCTTGAGCCAGCCAACAGGCAAAGGAACACAGGTGACAGCCGTACTACAATTCTGGCAGGCCATGCCGGCACGCGTGCAGATTCCCTCCACGTCCAATTCACTGGACCCAAGGGACATGCCCAGAGGCACACTGCCCATGCGGTTGCCATTGATGACCCCGCTTAGGTCGAAGGAGGTTGTCAGCTGCTGAAGAATGTTAAAGGTTAAGAGAATTTTAAAGGTATATATTATAAGAGATAAGTACCACTGTTTTGAACATTAAATGCCGATTCTATAATTGGTATTATTTATAGCTTGCAAAGGTTCTCTTACGTCCGGTTGAAATATTTTGTCTATCCATTGATTTGGCTACTAGAGATACATAAGATTAATACAAAAACAGATATTCACAATAAACTCGGAATAATGAAAGCGAACATGAATATTGTGATTGAATCCTTATGAGGCCAACATATAAGAGCAAATACAAAATTCGACATTGACTGAGGAATAACACGTACTGGTCTAAGTATATATTTTAAAATTAATTTTGTCCTACGAATTAATTATTAAGGTACTAGCTGACCCAGCGAACTCCGTATCGCTTTTTTAAGAGTTTTTATTTAATTCCCTTTTTCCCAAGCCCCTTTTCCAAAGTTACCATTGACTTAGCGCTTAATCTCTTATCATTTCAGAGTCTATGAGTGATGAACAAACAAACATAGATTTTGATATAATAATCAATTCCCTATTCCTTAAAACATAGGAGACGATACCCATACCGACTTAAATAAAAATCCCGTCCGCCATCTTTGATTTCCTATCCGCCATCTTTGATCACGTAATAGATGTTTTATTCGGATTCACGATCTCTTAAATCATCAGAGACGATACCCATATTCATTTTTAAATTTTTCCCTAACCGCTATCTTTGATTTCCCATCCGCCATCTTGAATCACGAAATAGATGCTGTATTTGGATTCCCCACCCCTTTAAACATCGGAGACGATACCCATATTGTTTTTTAAAAAAATTCCCATCCGCCATCTTTCATCACAAAATAGATGGTGTTTTTGGATTCCCCATTCCTTAAAATATCGGAGACGATACCCATATCGACTTAAAAAAAATCCCGTCCGCCATCTTTGATTTCCTATCCGCCATCTTTGATCATGAAATAGATGTTGTATTTGATTTTTCCATCCTTTAAATCATCAGAGACGATAACCATATTGATTTTTTAAATTTTTCCCACCCGCCATCTTTGATTTCCCATCCACCATCTTGAATCACGAAACAGATGTATTTGGATACCCCATCCATTTTAACATCGCAGACGATAGGTACCAATATTGATTTATTAAAATTTTCCCATCCGCCATCTTTAATTTCCCATTCGATTCCCCACCGTCCGTGTGGTGACGGATTAAGAACACGGTATGTCACCACCCCATATCATCCCATGGGTGTCGTAAGAGCCGACAGAGGGAGCATATTATGCAGAGAACAGCACTGTAAGAGAAGGAAAACTTGATACAAACCCTATACCAACCCGTTTGGCAAGCGTGGTATAGTAGGCCAATTCCTCCTTTCAAAGGAGAGGCCTAGTCCAGCAGTGGACTGTTAAAGGCTGATGATGATGATTCCCCACCCCTTAAAATTCGATATTTTAAGGGGTGATAGGCGATACCCATATTGATTTTTAAAATTATCTCATCCACCATCTTTGATTTCCCGTCTGTCATCTTGGATCACTAAATAGTTTCATATTATTAATCAGCGTCCCGAAAATCTCGAAAATGATACCCATATAGATTGTATCCTATTGGTTTAGCCTTTTTGCCTTTGACCCAATCCTCCCCCTTCTCGTTTGACCATTTTATTATTTTTGTCTGGCCCCTAAAAGTTGTGGCGTAATTTTATATAGCCTATAGCCTTTCGGAATAATTGGGCTATCATAGGCAATAACAATTTTTTAAATCCGTCTGCTAGTTCCTGAGATTAGCCGACATTATCTTTTAGCCTTTTTAGCCTTTTGCCCGGCCCCAAAGAGTCGAAGCGTTATGTTATATAGCCTATAGCCTTCCGGAATAACTGGGCTATCGTATACTAAAATAATTTTTCAGATTCGACCGTTTCGTTTCGTTCCTGAGATTAGCGCGTTCTAACAAACAAACAAACTCTTCCGCTTTTTTATATTAGTAATGTGCAAATTGAGCCTTTGACGTTAGTAACATACCTACATTGTTTAAACACCAGTGAGTGCTTGTAATTTAATATGGACTTTATGCAATAGCAATAAAGCTCAAATTGATTCTATGTTTTGTTTAGAAAATGTTTGTATGGGATAAAGCAAAGGGCTGTTTTTAGGGTTTTCCTGGCAATTATTAGATTTTTTCTCGCCGTAAAAACCATCTTTGCACTTCAATGAACATTTAAAAAAAAGAATTGGCCAAATTGGTCCAGGCGTTGTTGAGTTATGCGCTTACCAACACATTTTGCGATTCATTTTTATATTATAGATATAAGGTTTATATATAAGGTAACTCAACTTATTCTTCCAAAATAATTTGATTTTTTTAGAATAATCTTATTCTTTTTTTAAATTTTAATTGCCGTGTGGTTGACGGCATAGAATACAAGTGTCACCACCCCCTATCTTCCCGTGGGTGTCGTAAGAGGCGACTAAGGGATAACACGATGCAAATACCATCTTTGCGTAGAGACGGAAAACTCGACATCAAACCCTACACGACTGCCTCGTTGGTCTCGTGGCATAAATGTGCGCGTGGGATCGGGAGGTCCCGGGTTCGATTCCTAGGTCAGGCAATGTTATTGGGTTTTTCTGTCACGAAATTCTCAGTAGCAGCACGGAGTCTGGAAATGTGCCCGGTACGGCAATAGGCTCGCCCCTTGTTACGTGGGACTAAAGTATATCTGGCGAAAAGTGGGTGTAGAAATACACCTCTGCCTACCCCTTCGGGGATAAAAGGCGTGACGATATATGTATGTAATCTTATTCTTTTAAAGACACGAGCAAAAACAAGTACGATTGTAACTTGAATACAAAACATCTGATTCAAGTAATAATCCAGTTTTTGCTCTTTAATTAAGCATGGGAATAATTTAAATAAGTCTGTTGTGAGCAGTTGAGATAAGAACCAACAACGTCACATGTTTTTATAAACAACAAGATTGCAGTACTTTGCTTAGAGAACACACACAGTTATGATTTGGTAGCGAAATATTTTACAATCACCACCATTTATATTGCCTATGAGCAAGTCCGATGGCCTTCATATACTAGATGATGCCCGCGGTTACACCCGCGTTATTTAAGGCTACTGCTCCGCTCCCGTCGCTCATAGCGTGATGTTATATAGCCTATAGCCTTCCTCGATAAATGGGCTATCTAACTGAAAGAATTTTTTAAATCGGACCAGTGGTTCCTGAGATTAGCGCGTTCAACCAAACAAACAAACAAACAAACTCTTCAGCTTTATATATTAGTATAAGATTTCATTGCTTTTTTGATGCATCATCGGGTCATATTCGGAACGTTTTCAGATTTGTAGTGACTGACTCTCGACATCATTATGTTAGCTTTATCGACCTGGTGGTATCAGACTTTCGCCTTTGATCCCATGATCAGCCTTCTAGTCTAAAGAGCAGTAGTTTTGACATGCGGTCATGAATTTCTGTGACAGCATATGGCTTCATGATAGCCGAAACCGAAGTTTGCTGTCTGAGCCGTGGCCAGGTGTAGGCATTGTAACCCTTCACCGATTGATAAATTAGACGATGACAAACATCGTTTAGTTGGTCCATCACTTCTCATACAGTTATCACTCTGTTACTCCGCAGTGCCTCCAAATCCTCTTAAAGAATCTTAGTGTTACTGTGAGGCAAAATAAAAATGGCTATGTCCAGCAGTGGCCTACATAAGGCTGAGAGAGAAGAGAGCGAGAGCGTTGGGTTATATTTTGTAACGCAATCATAAGTATTATCATTATCTGCATGGGAAAGTTGGTACCTGTTATCTGATCCCATGCAATTCAGCGTCGTTACACGTGGTATGTACGGTACTTCGTAGTATTGATTAAGTTAAGTAGATTAGAGTTATTTTAAAGTATTAATTTATTAGAATATATTTTCCATTTGATGGTGAAAGTTTTCCATTTGATATGTTAAAGCCAGTGCCTCAAATATTCAGATGCAAAATATCCAATTTCTTTTGGTAAGACTTCAGTGCAGACTCTTTTTCGGAGAGGATTAATAATTTTTACCTGGGTATTGAACCCAAATCTCAGGATTAGTGTTTAAATTAGTCATTTCAATCACGTAAAATAACTTCTGATTTATTTTAAATACTAATACGTGCCAATATACCATAAATCTCATAATAGAAAAACCGTAACATGTGTCAAGAATAAAAAAACTTACACATTTCGTGAATGCAAAAATGGACAAAAATACAATTTGATTCCACATTATTGACACAAATACACGAACAGGTTCAAACACGGTATTTTTAGAACTAAAACAGTTTTGTACGATATAAAAATGTGTAAAAAATAAATGAATACATAAGGTTAGTGATCTTTGACACTATTATCTTTATTACAAGATAAATACTGCTCAAATTACAATACTACGTTTGATGGACATTTGTTTATTGTATGAACAATTGCTGTACTTTTTGCCCCAAAACTGGAATTCATTGTAATCTTTTTTGTAATAAGAGGAATTTAATATCAGTTTACAAGCTGTCTTACTGTTGGACATGGGTCATCTTTGAGAAAGGAGGATACGGCTTTCCTGAATTTAAATGAAACATTAATTTATTATTCTTCAAAGGTAGCTAGGTACATACGTTGGTGTTTCAAGGTAAAAAGCTTGTGTATTTTTACTCGAAATGGAGTAAGACCACTCAAAAATTAATAATGATAATCTAAAAATTACAATTATTGGGATGATGCGTTAGCATAAGATTTGGTAGCACAAATAACGCTTTTTTATTTGCCATATTACTAGGAACATAATTATGTATTAGACTTGATATAATACAAAGCATGGATTAAAAATATAGTTCGTACTTTATTCATAGGTAAACTAATGATAAATGTTGGAAAAATAATTTTATTTGATAGATATATTATTAGGTAGGTACGAGTCTGGTGCGATATTTGCCCTCTTTTTGTATATTGTATATTATAAGCTTATGTTAACATTTTATCAATATTTCAACAACAGAAAATTCTGTTTTCACTACTCATTGCCAATTCATTACAAACGTAAGTAATGCAAAATATATTTTCTTTCAGCAATCAGTCCCACAGTAGGTTACATTTCAACAGATTCATTTACTTTTATTTCCTTTTAAAAGTTTATGAAAATTGTCACAACGGGACTTGTTAATTTATTTGATGAGAGCAACCAACCGGTGCTGTTATGGTACGTTAACGAGAAAAATTACATATTATGTTAATTGTTTTATGTGTAAGTGTATCTTTAAATTTCGTAAGTTAAGTAGCACAGGGTTATTGAAAGACAATATCTTAATTAACGATCAGGCAAATTCTGTCAGATGGAAAATTTGAAGATCTTTTAAGGAGATGCTATGCTGTCATCCAGGTTTCTATTCTTTTGGACTATCTGCATATACAGGAATCATAAGTAAAGGATAATAATATAGTAGACCACCGTATTGATAACCTCCTCCTTTTTGGAAGTCGGTAGAAAATAGAAGTCATTAAAGTCTGCAATTGAAAACAGACAGTAATGGGTTGTAATCGAAATTGGCTGCATTTAGCTATCTACGAATCAATCAATCAGCTTGTGCCATCCACTCCCGAAAACTGGACTCGCGAAATTTGCTATTCTCGCGTAGGGGGAGTCCCCCGAGTACCGGACACTTAAGGTTTTTAAAGAAAAAAAGTATAAAGTAATCATTTTTTATTAAGTCGCTAGTTATTTAAATACACATAGTAATATTAGGCATTGAATTAAATCAACATAAACATATAGCAATAACTACTTAAGCACAAAAAATGAACTTTTAATCGGACCTTGTTTTTGGTATGATTGAAATTTGGCACCTAGTACCGGACAGGTTTAATTCGTACTCATCCGGACACGTTTTCTTAAATCTTCACATGATATGTTTAAATACAGCCTCTTTACCTTCTTTCAATAATTTCAATTTATCAAGCAAAGAGCTTTTCGGTAATTTAAAACGCTCGGAGGCTCCCATTATTGTCATATTATGCTTCATTACCTTGTCGATCGCCAATTTCAGATTTTCTGACTCCTGTGTCCTTTATTTTCTTCTCCTTTATGCCAAACAACCTAAAAAAATAAATAATAGCTATAATAATGTTATAAAGCATAAGTCAAGCACTCCACCATACCATTTTATCAATATAAATTTGTCCGGTACTAGGGAATCTTTAAATGTCCGAACTTAGGGGTTAAGCGTACCGTAGTAAAATACTGATCATAATAAAATTTGTAATAATATCCCACATCAAAGTATAATAATTTTAAGTATACTCACCAATGAATAAATAGAAGACAGCGCTCGTAATATATTCCATCTAAAAAGTGATTTACGACACGAGTAATGTTACTCGATGCACTGGTTTGGCGCGCAAAATATGAAACGTGTGACCTGTACGCCGCGTCGAGCCAAACTGATTCTCCCCACGCCGTCGGCAAGTTACATCCGTCAAGTCCAATAAGTGCTCATACGAATCGTCGAACAGGAGCGCGAAATCGTGTTTGTACGTGTATTGTCCGGTACTATGTGCTGTCCGGCGCTAGGGGGATTCCCCGTATGTGTGTTCATTTTCAAATACGTTCTAATGCACACTATTGCGAAATCAATTACTATTGAGAATATCTAAAGATATCAGGCACTTAGACTTCCTTTATCATTTTAAAAGGTATCATTTTATACTAATATATAAGGCTGAAGAGTTTGTTTGTTTGGTTGAACGCGCTAATCTCGGGAACTACTGGTCCGATTTGAAAAAATCTTTCAGTGTTAGATAGCCCATTTATCGAGGAAGGCTATAGGCTATATAACATCGCGCTATGAGCGACGGGAGCGGAACAGTAGCCTCAAATAACGCGGGTGTAACCGCGGGCATCCTCTAGTTGATAATAATAAGCGCAGTACTTGAAAATTCGGTCCGATTACAACAAAGAAAAAATACATTTAACTGCAGCGTATGCTTGCCATAATTATTAAGTTTCAAATGGCAATTTTTTTCTGAAAATAGATGGATTTTTATAAGTAACAATAACAAAATACTCCTGAATAAACGTTTAGTTTTCATCATTACTGCCACATCATAGTCAGCTTAATAGTTTGGGAATGCAAATTAACATAATATGTAGAGCGTGCTTATACATCGCAGGTACTCGGAACGGTATTTCTTTGCCATCTCTAAATAGAATCACATCAAAATCGACTTAACAGTTTAGGAGTGCAAACGAACAAATATGCAGAGTAACTTTCGCGTCTATATTGTACAGTATTAGCATTGCGTAAAGTTTGACAGCGCGTCGCTGATGACCGGTCGTTGGCTTCTGCCCTTTAAGCACAATTCACTGTAGATAAATCGTTGTTAGTTTATTTACTGGCGTCTGATGGACAAACATAAGTATATATACTTAAGTGAACTATAACTATACAGTGTACACACTTGACACACACTGCGATCGATGGCTTTTCCTAAATATTTCACAAACGCATCCCTAAATAAGGAAAAAGGACAGCTTAGAAGTACCCTGAACCGAAGAGCGTGCATGAGAAATTCGATGGCAATGAATGAAGAAAGAGAGACATGTCAGGCTCGTTGCAAATGGCGTTCCGTAGTCTCTGCCTACTCCTCCGGGAAACAGGCGTGAGTCTATGTATGTCTCCATCCCTAAATCAAAAAGGGGTTTAAGTAAACCCCTATCTAACGGTACAAATAGGAACAAAAAACGAATGGCTTTTCCATTTAGGTGTATGAGAGCTACCAGTAAACGAAACGTATTTCAAAATACACTTTTGTCCACGTGGCTACAATGTATAACTATGGCAAATTTTAGCTCTCTAGTGCTTATCGTTTTTGCGTAAAACAGCGGACTAACGGACAGATACCTACGGAACCCTGAAAAAGGTAGTAAACCGCTAATTTTAGAGGAAACATTTTTAGGTGAAGAACTGTGCGAAAGAAAAGACGAAGGAAAATGTTTATCTCTACACTCTACTTAAGTTATCTAACGCTTTTCCGTCGCAATTAATATCATCACGAAATTGTGTAGCATCAGCATTACTATAGCTAATGGAATGGCTATGGTCAATATTACGTCTATGATTTATTTTAATTACGTATAGGTAAATTCACCAAAGTTGACCACAAATGGCGGCCGTCGCGCATATGTACATTCGTGCACCAATGGCGTTGCTCCAAGAACGGAGCCACGTCATTGGCACTCCACCCACGCCTCACCCCGCACCTCCACGGGGACCTAAAAATGATTTCTGCACAGTGGTCATCTTTCGTGAATTTACCTATACCACGTATAATTAACAATAAATATAGTCACGACGATAAGTTACAATGTATTAGCGTGGTAATATGTAGCAGTAAGTACATACAATATTAATTAGCTGGTCTTAGTCACGATAATTGATTTATTTAAAAGCATTAATACCTTTGTTATTTTCCTACGTTGCAAGCCGGTTAATAATATTGTATGATGTATACAAATCGCGAAAGTTTGAAATCGATTAACCAAATATGTCAGTAAATATAATAAAAATCCTGGAATATTTTAATTATTATGTTGAAACATGTTTGCTTTAATATGTTTGCATAAAAAGCTTTACTCTCGCACCTGCAATAATTTATGAACAGCGGACAATTTTTAAACACACTTTCTGTATTACATTATTTGTGTATTTGTGAACCATAATATATTTTGAATTTCAATTGAATCTTGAATAATTTTATAGCCGGATGAACTTAATTTATCATAATAAACTTATCACTTAAATATTTAAACGCACGCAACAATAAAACAGTGCTGCCAAAATATATTGTATTTGAGACAAACGTGTTCATTAATACATTAACTCCTCCCAATACCTTTTTCTATAAAACTTCAGTAGCAACACAGAGCATTTAGTTTAGTCTTCAACCCTGGGCCAGTGGATCGCCGAAGTAAGTCTACGCTCTTTGCTAACAATACGACCACAATGTTTACTACAGCTACTGAAACTCACCTTACATTCAAAGTGAAGCAATGCTGAAGCGATCTACGAATTTTAACAAAGCCGATGTTATTTCCATTCGCACCCAATACATTACGCATTCAGTTTGAATTAATTAAGCCCAGATAAACAAATTATAATAAATCGATCCCATTGGACGTGAAACCAGCGAAAAGTTCATAGCTATTAAACGGCAAATTTCACAGCTACGAGTCAAATTGAAAAGTTTTATAGTCCTCTAAGGCCTAAATAATTACTACTGATCCTTCTCAACGACGTCTCTCAACTTTTTTTAGCCTATTATCCTTGAACGGATCGTCTTAACGCCTTTCAAAAGTGTTTGATTTTTGTTACGTATACTTATAGCTTACAGAATTAATCAGGCGCTTGTTGTCAATTTATATGTTGAGCCATGCTGATGATGTGATTGGCGAATATTATACATATTTCAAATTAAGTGATTCTGTTTGTGTCCGGCAGGGGTGTGGGGATTGGTTGAGTTTTTGTTTGTATAAAATCATTACTAAGTCTAAGTTTAGATTACAATTAATTAAATCGTTTACGCCCGATCCCGTGGGAATTTTGGGTAAAGAAGCGAACCCCAGCAGCCTGATATATTTCGAGTAGCAAACACCTTATACGCATTGTTGACGATCAGAGTACCAACATATTATGTACATAAAGTTCATCAACATTTTTACAAGTTTATTAAATTATGTTCTATAAATATTACATGTATTGATTTAATATCTTGTAGTCAATAATAATTTATGTATGTAGGGTTTCGTGATAATGTTGTTTGTGTGGAGAGATAAAAGAATATTCCAAATATTGCAAGATATATATTTGACAGTGGTTCCACAAAATAGTTATAAATATACTATAATATGACCACGACCTAACTGTAGGGGAGTGTGGAGACGACTGCTGAGCTTCAGCCGCTACAATATTCCCCCCTTTATGAAAACAAAAAAAGAACAGAACTAAAATATAAACAATTTAAAAATAACACCACCAAATAATGTCAGTACAAAACAACGGAGAATAGTTTAACATAAATTAATAACAATAAGTACATGCTAGCGCTCGGATCATGTTAACGTAAACACTTGTACCTACGCATCAAGTTACCGAGCGCTAGTTCTGAGAATGCATAGTTAGTGAAAACACTGTACCTACTGATTCATTATGTGGCACATTATAAAATAACATCATATACATATTTTAAAACTAACTCTCGGATTTATTTTTAGAACTACAGATTAACTTAACACGATTATAACACGAATGCCGTTTTTGTCAAACTTCTTTTTCTCTTCGTAAGGCGCTTGTACAGAGAGCTAGTCGTACGAAGAAGCAAATAGGTTTCGTCCATCCTGCCAGCGATATTCACCGTTCTGCCTGGGCCATGATGAGGGATGACAGGGTGCGCTATCCAACACTGAGCGGTATCCATCCTCGTTTCAAAGTGTGATCAGCCGCAACGACTTGTGCACTGTTCCATGGAGTGCCACCGCCGGTCCCGTGTCGATGCTGCGTATTGTTCGTCTTGGTGCAGAATGCTGCCTCGCCACCAAGGTCAATACGCCTTACGCCTATGCCTCGACGTACGCACTGTCCTGCAGAGTGCCGCCGCCGTCGTATGCCGCTCCGGTATTCTCCTGCTGCCCATATTGCCGTGGTCGCTGTTGTCGGCAGATAGTCGTGTTACATGTTTCAAAAGTTTCACGTGTCCTGACTCTGATGTTCTCCGCAGTTAGGTCGTAAGCCCTTTTGGTCATAGGAAAAAGGGCGAGTCGTCTCCCATGAGTCTAGGATGCCTCCGTGTCCATGCTGCTTGGCTGCTCGCTGTTGCCACGCTGCACATGCGCTTGTTTGATTCCGCTGACCATGTGCACGTGCGTCTATGCCGCGTTGCCGAAGCTGAACCGAAGGTTGCGTTTTCTTTGTCGGGGTCACCAATGTAGGGTTTCGTGATAATGTTGTTTGTGTGGAGAGATAAAAAAAAATTCCAGGAAACGAAATATATACTTTACTAATACCAGTGATAATAAAATTATAAATATAATACTAAGGTACGACCTAACTGTATGGGTGAAGGGAGGCGACTGCTGCGCTGCGCTAATACAATATTACGCCTCGTATATAATTTGTAGCGTCAGCAATGTATTTATTTTATTTATTTATCTATTAAACTTCCTGCAATACAATTTGCACAAGGCGGACTTAATGCCAAAGGCATTTTCTACCAGTCAACCTTAGGGTGATGCAGAGATGATAGTGGCAGGTGTGTTTAGACTAAAACTAAAAAACTTAATATAACAATAGAATATTATGCAAGGTAATACATATTTACGAATATAAACGCCCTATATATTATAATACAACATACATACATACGAATAAACAAACATGTATCATGTCAATCAACATCTTCAGGTCTCACAGAAGGAGTCAATGGTATTACTGACTTTTATTCACAACACTTGAGCAAGCTTTTCTCATATCATAAGCATCTTCGTCAGGATCTCCAGAATAATATTCTAGAACAGTTCTGTACACTATAGGTACAGGGTGTAAAAAGACCCTTAACGAAAACTGAACTCCCATGTTGTACCAATCACTACGAACATTTTTTACTTTCGCACCATACCTGGGAAATTACTGGTTCAGGAGATATTGAGGCTCAAAGTTAGTATGGAATTTTTCTAATTAGGTACAAAATCGATGCATTTACCTCGCCAATATGTTCTGTAGATTCCCTATAACCCCATGGATAAGTAGGTATTTCGAGCATTGCACGCACGCGTTATTAATTGCGGTTAAAAAAATGTGAAAACTCAAAAAAAAATCGTTTCCCAGGTATTCTTTTTGGTTAGTATGACTTGGCATGATGTCCACAATGAGTAGACTTCGGCTTGGTGATGGGTCTTGTGACACCCTGTATATCTTGGTGTATACTTATTAAAAAAAAAAAAAAAAAAAAATATGTTAAACGATTTTATTACAATAAAAAATATGTAGTTAGGTTATGTACTAAAAGCTAAAAAATTATTCGGCAAGTCCTAGCTACCAGTTCGCACCAATCTTCTCATCATTCTGGGGTATTGATCAGACAAATATAAAATCGTTGGGCGTAGCATATCCAGAGTAAACATTTTGATAGAAATTCAGGCGCCCAACGATTTTATATTTATCTGATCAATACCCCAGATTGATGAGAAGATTGGTGCGAACTGGTAGCTAGGACTTGCCCAATTATTTTTTAGCTTTTAGTACATAACCTAACTACATATTTTTTATTGTAATAAATCCGTTTAACATAAAAATGTTTTTTATTTTATTTTATTTTCAAGTTTTTAGTTTTGTTGTTAGTTCATCCCTATTCTACCAATCAAGCCCTTTCATTCGATACCTTTAATGAGGTATTTGTGAAAAATATATAATCCGCCGTTTTGTGGTGGCGGCCATCTTGGTTTTTTCATAGTGAGCTCTATTCTACCAATCAAGCCCTTTCATTTGATACCCATATTGAGGTTGTTCTGAAGAAATATGTGATCCGCCATTTTGTATCGGCAGCCATCTTGGATTTTTCATAGTGAACTCTATTCTACCAATCAAGCCCTTTCATTTGATACCCATATCGAGGTTGTTGTGAAGTAATATGTGATCCGCCATTTTGTATCGGCGGCCATCTTGGATTTACAATTATAAAGAATATATTATGTTGTATTGTCATCAAGATTAAGAGTGTGTACCAAATATTAGATCAATCTGTCATCAGGAAGGGGGTAAAATTCCAATTACTAAATTTGACCCAAACAAACAAATAAACATACATACATACATACATACATAGACTCACGCCTGTTTCCCGGAGGGGTAGGCAGAGACTACGGAACGCCATTTGCAACGATCCTGACATACCTCACTTACTTCACTCACTCCCATCAAGTTTCTCATGCATGCTCTTCTGTTAAGGGTACTTCTGACTTGTCCTTTTTTCAGGTTGTCTCCAATCTGGTTAGAGAACGCCCGCCTAGGTCTTCCCCTTTGTCCTGTTCCATTCACACTTGCCTTATACAGGGTGTTTGGCACATGGTTGTCCAAATGAAGTAGGGATCTGGTTTGGGCCATTGCCAATGCGTTGGACTCAGGCAAATTAAATTCTGTCTCACAGTTTCAGCGATATGATTTTTTTTAATATTTTAAAGAAAAACCCAGAAATTTGGACTAATATTGAAAAATGTTAAACAAATATGGGTTTAGCTATCGTAGTGATATTTTTTATTTTAGTTAACTATTGTTACATTTTATTAAAATAATTATTTCCTGTAGAAACCTTGTTAAAAAATTATAACAGGCAGTCAAAGTTTCGAAAAGAGCTAATAACAGAACAAAGTTCAATTTTGTCTGATTAAAAAAAAATTATGATAATAGTGATGGAGGTTTTCAACTTCACTAAAAACTTCTTTAGTTCATACCCTTTAAAATGATGTATCATAAGCCTATAAAAGCATTCAGTAATGTAAAAAAAAATGCCAATTATTCTCGACCGGCCGAAAACATTACAAGTTGGCTTTACCTAAATTGCACCTATTTAAGGAATTAAAATTACGTGAAACAACTTAATATGCTGTCTCACTCTTCCGCAGCACAAAATCTTTTTTTTACCGTTTAATACCTTTTGTTGCCATACAAAAGAAAAAAAAATATTTTTTTAATAAGGGTAAAAATAATATTTTTGGCAAATCCATGACTAATTCGGGCAGGTCATTTTGCAAAAAATGCAAATATGCATCGCCAGTGAGAGTATCTGGTAAAAAATGTGGTCCAATTAAATTGTTGCCAATGACACCTGCCCAAACGTTGACACTAAATCGCCGCTGGAAAGATTTTGATCTTTTCACGTGTGGATTTTGTGAAGCCCAATGATGCATATTGTAGAGATTGAGAATCCCTTCTTTTGTGAAACATGACTCGTCCGTCCACAAAATACTCTTCAAGAAATGTTCGTCATCCACATCAGTATGTAACATAAATCGACCAAACTGGATACGTCTCTCAAAGTCATTATTTTCTAGAACTGAAACAAATAAAAGAATACATGAAATTGTTGTTGAAAATTGGTAGATTTAATTAAAGAAGGATACAATAAAATTGTCTGCTACAAATGAAGATACATTTTCAAAAATAAGTGAGATTTGCTAGGGGATAGAACTAAACAAACAACCGGTTTATTAACTAATCATCTTCATCCTAGCGTTATTTCCGGTTGCGACCTCAGCTTTTTCGTGTAAGAGTCCAGGGTCCGCTATCTAGTCTAACCAGATACGGCGAAGTATCTACTTTTCCACGGAGCGTCTGCCATCTGACCTCCGTAACCCTAAAGGAGAGCGATACTCTTTAGTTAGACTAGTGTCAGGATTTTTAAGGGTACTGACTTTCCGTAACGACTGCCATAGATGCTCTTATGACAACAAGGATCGACGGCTTAACATGCTCTCCGAGGCATGAGGCAAGCCATAATTTACTGTAAATTACGCATATAACTTCGAAAAGTTATTGGTGTGCACGCCAGGTTTCGAACCCGAGACTTTCTGCGTTGCAGTCTGTTAGTCTCGCCACTAGGCCATCGCTGCCTGGTTAATTGACTATCTTGTAATTAAAGTAAGGTATAAAAACATGAAATAGAAAAAATACCTTGTACTGGTGTGTAGTGAAAAGCATGCCTCCCATCCGCACGAAGAACACTCCAAACTTTCCATATGCTTAAATCAAGTATTGTAGCTACGTTTCTTATGCTTCTAGTAGGATCCTGGTTAAATAATTCTAATATGCGTTCATCAATAGAAACTTCATGTTGTCTTACATTAACTCTTGGCTCTTGAAACTGCAAATTGCCGGTTTCTCGTAAACGCCGATAAGTATTAGAGAATGTACGGCGATCGGGCAAGCGCCTATTTGGATACCGCTCTCCGTAAATCCTTTGAGCTTCGCGTGCATTGGAGTTAGCACTTCCATATGCCATCAAGATGTCTGCATATTCTTCATTAGAATAAGTCGCCATTGCTTTACACAACTCAATAAAATTAATCTAACTGATTACAGAGACGGTGAATTTGAGGATAACAAATATACGAAAAGCATAAAAAAAGAAATCAAATTAAAAACGCGCGGAATAAACTGTATCCTAATAAATTTTCATAATTGCGAAAATGTCTCAAATGTAAAAAGTATTTAGTTGTTTTTTTATTAGATACTATTTAATTTCAATTTAAGTAGTTGGTACTCTGTTTTATGAAATAATGATATTACAATGAGGCATCTTTTATTTTCTCATAGTGAGTGATGAAAAGTAGAGTGTATCACTTGGGCGCTAAATATTATTTTTTTCCCTAATTAATTTGTTTATGGCAACAAAAAGTATTAAACGGTAAATAAAAGATTTTGTGCTGCGGAAGACTGAGACAGCATATTAAGTTGTTTCACGTAATTTCAATTCCTTAAATAGGTGCAATTTAAGTAAAGCCAACTTCTAAAGTTTTCGGCCGGTCGAGAATAATTGGCATTTTTTTTATTTAGTGAATGCTTTTATAGGCTTATGATACATCATTTTAAAGGGTATAAACTGAAGAAGTTTTTAATGAAGTTGAAAACCTCCATCACTATTATTTTTTTTATTTTTTAATCAGACAAAATTGAACTTTGTTCTGCTATTAGCTCTTTTCGAAACTTTGACAGCCTGTTATAATTTTTTTAAAAGGTTTCTACAGGAAATAATTATTTTAATAAAATGTAACAATAGTTAACTAAAATAAAAAATATCACTACGATAGGTAAACCCATATTCGTTTAAATTTTTTTCAATATTAGTCCAAATTTCTGCGTTTTTTATTAAAATATTAAAAAAAAATATATCGCTGAAACTGTGAGACAGAATTTAATTTGCCTGAGTCCAACGCATTGGCAATGGCCCAAACCAGATCCCTACTGCATTTGGACAACCATGTGCCAAACACCCTGTATATCTTCTTTGTCAGTCTATCGTCATCCATCCTCTCCATGTGCCCAAACCATCTTAACATGCATTTCTCAATGCTTGTCACTACATCTTCTTTTACCCCACACCACTCTCGTATCACACAATTCTTTACTCTGTCGGTCAAAGACACACCACACATACTTCTCAGTGCTCTCATTTCTACAGCATTTATTTTACTTTCAAATCTCTTCTGCCATACCCATCATTCACTACCATACATAAGGGTAGGCACTAACACACCTCTATGTACAGCCAAACGTGCCTTTTTGGACACGTTTTGACTGTTCATAAACGCTTTCAGAGCTCCATTCACACTATTACCTGCATTAACTCTCCTTTCAATATCTTCTTCATTCTTACCATCTCTTGTAAACAACGTACCTAAGTAAACAAACTCATTCACTTGTTCCACTCGCTGTCCATCGATCAAAACATTACAAGCCGTAACGCATTCCTCCTTTTCAAAAACCATAACTTTCGTTTTTCTTACATTCACTTTCATTCCTTTCCTCTGTAACGAACCATGCATGATTGCTACCATCTCCTGCAACTCCTCCGCTAAAGATGCAAGTATTACCTGATCATCAGCATAAAGGAGGCATTTGACGAGTAAACCATTCATCCTTAATCCGCAGTCACTATGTTTTAAATCTTGCAAACAACTGTCCAAGAAGAGGTTAAACAGCCACGGCGACGCTACACATCACTGTCTAACACCTTTCTCGATGGTAAACCAGTCAGTGTATGCCCCGTTTATCCTCACACAAGCTCTAGAATCCTCATAAAGGGATTTCAGAGCTCGAATGAGGCTGCTGTCCACCCCATTCATTGACAGCACCGACCACATTTCATTCCTCACTACTTTATCGTAAGCCTTTTCCAAATCAACGAATGCGCAATAGATCTTTTGACCTTTGGCCAAAAACTTTTCGGCTATGCTTCGCAAGGAAAAAACCTGATCCGTGCATCCCATACGCTTTCGGAATCCCGCTTGTACATCCCATATTTTCTTGTCGGTTACTTCCATAACTCTTTCAATAAGTACCTTTGCATACAATTTGCCAACAATGCTGAGAAGGCTAATGCCTCTATAGTTTTTGCAATCTTGTTGCGAGCCTTTTCCTTTATAAAGAGGCACAACACAAATAAACAAACAAACAAATAAACAGGTCAAGCTAAATAAAACCGTTTAAATATTCAGAAAAATAAATTTTAAATGACACTGAAAACGTGTCAATATTGTGGTATGGTACTATATGCGTTGTTAATTAATGCAATATAAGTTAGTATTTTCATGAATTTTTATGTGTTTGTATTTTTTTATATTTTTAAACACTGGTTAATAATAATTAATTGATTGATTAATGTATCATTATTAATCAATGAATTATGAAATACGTGAAGTGTCGATTTTAAACTTTCGCCATTTGTATACATCATACAATATTATTTAGCGGGTCTTAGTCGCGATAATTTATTTATTTCAAGGCATAAATACCTCTGTTATTCTCCTACATTTCTACCGGCTTGCAACGGTTGTGGTCGCGGAGGGACTGATGTTAGCTCAGCGCCGTCCTTGTGAAGCGCGGGTTTCGGCAGCTACCCACACTTGTTTTGTATTTTTGATATTTTTAGTTCTATCCGCACTGTCGTTACTTCGACACACTACACTTATGACGTCTACACACTGATGAGTTGTGTTACTGCGGCGTTGTTTGCATTTGTTGATAACTGGGTTTCAAGTGGTCGATAGTCTGTATCCGTCCACCCGGTTGAAATTTCTATGTGTTTTGATTTCAACCGCTTCACGTACTATCCTGGAGTAATAGTGGCGATCGGTGGATAAGACTCGTGGTTGATGTAATTCTATCCAGTGGTTTGGTCCAGATTCCAGCAAATGCTCAGCTATGGCAGATTTATTAATTTGTCGAGTTTTGACAGCTGTGATATGTTCTTTGACCCTTTCAGCGATCGTTCGTTTGGTCTGTCCGATATAGGAACTACCACAACTGCAATCGACCTTGTAGATGCCTGGTGTTTGTAGAGGAATTACGTCCTTTGGGTTACGCAGATTGTGTGCTACCTTGGAGAGGGGACCAGATACAGTCTTGATGGAGTATTTCTGTAGTGCTGTTCCAACTTTGTCCGTCACTCCCTTGATATAAGGCATGTAAGCCGGCACTCTGCTTACTTCAGGTTTGCGGCCCTTCCTCTTCCGACGGGGTATCTCCTTTTTGTATCCGTTGCGCCTTAGTACCTCCTGAACATGTGACAATTCACTGTTTAAGTGTTCAGGGTCACAGAGGTCATAGGCTCTGTTCACTAACGAGGTCGCTACGGATTCCAAATGTCGCGGGTGATGATGCGAGCAGGCGTTGAGATACCTGTCGGTGTGTGTCGGTTTTCTGTTTACAGTGTGTCCAAGTGTACCATTAGCTCTCACCGTCACTTTGACGTCGAGAAAGGGTAGCGATCCGTCTACCTCCATTTCAAATGTAAACCGGATGTTCGGATGTATGGAGTTCAATTTGTCTGCGAATCGTTCTATGTCTTGCTTGTTGCCCTTCATGATGCAGAATACATCGTTGACATACCTCTTCCATAGCTTTACATTTGAAGCCTGCATGTCTATGGATTCTTCGAAATGAGGTATTTATGCCTTGAAATAAATAAATTATCGCGACTAAGACCCGCTAAATAATATTGTATGATACGTGAAGTGTGTAAATACATTAACGCCAATTCTTATAATTTGTTAATTACCTTAACCATAATCAAATTAATGAGATGAATAGTGTGAAAGTATTTAATCATTCACTTTGTAATATCTCAATGAAAATATACGTTACATGACTGCCTCCGTGGTCCAGTGGATAGCGTATGCGTCTGCTGATCGGATGTTCTGGGTTCGATTCCCGGGTCGGGCAAAAGTGTTACTGGGTTTTTCCGAATTCTCAGTAGCAACACGGAGTCCGGTTATGTGCCCGGTAACGGCAATAGCCCCGCCCCCTATTACGTGGGACCTAAAAATTCATGGCGAAATGTGGATGTAAGATTACACCTCTGCCTAGCCCTTCGGGGATACATGCGTGAGTCTATTATATAATACATATAATACACGTTCATCATCATCATCATCATCATCAGCCTTAAACAGTCCACTGCTGGACTAGGCCTCTCCTTTGACAGGAGGAATTGGCCTACTATAACACGCTGGTCAAACGGGTTGGTATAGGGTTTGTATCAAGTTTTCCTTCTCTTACAGTGCTGTTCTCTGCATAATATGCTCCCTCTGTCGGCTCTTACGACACCCATGGGATGATATGGGGTGGTGACATTCCGTATTCTTAATCCGTCACCACACGGAATACACGTTAAATTTTTCAAATGGTAAAATAAAATATTGCACTTACTTCCGATTCATTTTTAAGAGTTACGAGGCCACGTCTGTGTCATGTAAAGGGTATTGAGTTCGAATCCACGGTGCGCAACACTGACATCGATCCCAGTTCTGCTGTCATAAATATCTTTGGCAGTCGTTATAAGGAGATCGTTATACCTCTGAATAAACTAACACTAGTCTAAGCCTCTTGCCGTGTGGTTGACGGCATAGAATACAAGTGTCACCACCCCCTATCTTTCCGTGGGTGTCGTAAGAGGCGACTAAGGGATAACACCATGCAAATACCATCTTTGCGTAGAGACGGAAAACTCGACATCAAACCCGATACGACTGCCTCGTTGGTCTCGCAGCATAAATGTGCACGTGGGATCTGGAGGTCCCGGGTTCGATTCCTGGGTCGGGCAGTGTTATTGGGTTTTTCTGTCACGAAATTCTCAGTAGCAGCACGGAGTCTGGAAATGTGCCCGTACGGCAATAGGCTCGCCCTTTATTACGTGGGACTAAAGTATATCTGGCGAAAAGTGGGTTTTGAAATACACCTCTGCCTACCCCTTCGGGGATAAAAGGCGTGAAGTTATGTATGTAGTCTAAGCCATGGAATATCGCTATCCCTTTAGGTTGAGGAGGTCAGACAGGCAGTCACTCTGTGGCAATGCAAATATTTAGTCAAATCCCGTTATACTAGTAAGCGGACCCTGGGCCGCAACTGTAGTAAGTATCAGCTGTGTACCGTACGTATCTTACGATACCAACGGAATGATGATCTAATGAAAATTAGACAAAGCAAATAATAAATTTTTTCGAAGAGTCATCATCAAGACAGGCTTGACCTAGTGTGGAGTTCATAAGTAATTATATTTTATGGATTTATGGAGGCAGACGGGGTAGGCAGAGGTGTAATATTACACCCACATTTCGCCATGAATTTTTGGTCCCACGTAATAGGGGGCGAGCCTATTGCCGTTACCGGGCACATCACCAGACTCCGTGCCGCTACTGAGAATTCGGAAAAACTCAGTAACACTTTTGCCCGACCTGGGGATCGAACACGAGACCTCCCAATCCCACGCGCACATTTATTCCGCGAGACCAACGAGGCAGTCCTAGCAAATAATATATTTTCGAATAGTCGGAAAAGTCAAACCCAAACCCTTTACCAACCCTTTTGACGACCTTGGTATAGTAAGTTTAATATTCCTATTGACTCACAATGATACCACAGTATACAGTAGTTTGACGCCTTTGATCTCGAAGAAAAAGCCGACAACGTCTAGACAAGGGTAAGGAGGCTAGGGCTGCCACATTTAAACAATACCTACTTATTCAAACACCGTCTATTTATTTTAGAAAAATATAACAATTGCTACGCTACATGAATATTATAGTGTAAATCACTTATTTATTATATGAAAATAATTAACGATGAATAATTATTATAAAACAGTTTGCATTTAGTTTGCACTTGCGGTGACAGCTTTGCATACAAAGTGTCAGTCAGCACCTATTTCATACCGCAAGTGTCGTAGGAGGCGGTTAAGGATATGAAGCATTTTTTCAGATATACTAGGTGGTTATCGTACAAACCTAGTTAAAATAAAGCGATTGATATAGCGGTCGTTTAATGGATGGGCAACCATGGGATCAGCTTGCAGAGACTATGTTATCGATATGAAGTATTTTGAAGATCTATTTTCGAGCAAACTACGTTAAGGTAAAGCAATAGACATCAAGGTCGTTTTATGGATGGGTGACCGGGCTATAAGATTACTGAGAACATGTGTGGGGTTTGTAAAAGGGGGCCAAAAATATGGTTATTTTTTAGCTAGGACGCGCCGTTACCAAGATACATATTAGTATTTGATAGGTACACTTACCTTATACGAAGGTACTAGGTTAGGTACTTATTGCATGAAATTAAAATCACGCTTGAATCGAATATTACCTTACAACGCTTATTTTCTTACGTCTGCCATGTTGTTTACGTACAGTAATTACTACTTTATTCTGTGACAAGAGGATGCCCGCGGTTACACCCGCGTTATTTAAGGCTACTGCTCCGCTCCCGTTGCTCATAGCGTGATGTTATGTAACCTATAGCCTTCCCCGATAAATGTGCTATCTAACACTGAAAGAATTTTTCAAATCGAACCAGTAGTTACTGAGATTAGCGCTTTCTAACAAACAAACAAATTATTCAGTTTTATATATTAGTATTAGATTTGGCCAGACATGAGATATTGTAAAAACTTAGTAGATTATTGGGTACGTGCACATTATTTTAAGTGGATACAGGTATATACATACGTTTCAAAATAATATAAATAATTAAAATTAATGTAATTTTATTTTTTTGTGTAAGTAAATTGATGAAATTGCAGATTTTTTAAATGCTTATTTTTTAAATCTTTAAATGAAGCATGAAAAATTGCAATGTCTCACAGCACAAGTCGTATGTACCATCTAAATTAATATTCATAAGCAAATAAATAAGTAACGAACAAAAAAACAAGCACGCACCAGCCCCCAAAAACATGTACCTAGTTAGGAACTAAAGTGATATACGTAAGTAGGTACCGCTCTTTCCGCGTCTCACCTTTTGTCCCCCGCACGATTGACCCGTCTAGACGCGTTCGTCGAACGACTGTATGGATTATATTTTTACTGTGATGATACTGTGAAGCGTGGCAGCGATAGCCTAGTGGAGATACCAACAGACTGCCATGCAGAGGGTATCGGGTTCGAATCCACGGCGCATACTAATGACTTTTCGGAGTTATGTGCGTAATGAATTTATCGCTTGCTCCGTGCCTCGAAGAGCACGTTAAGCCGTCGGACCCGGTTTTCATGAAGATCTTTGACAGTCGTTATAGGGCGTCAGTACCTTCTAAATAAACTGACACTAGTTTAAACCATGGAATATCGCTATCCCTTCGGGTTGCGGAGGTCAGACAGGCAATCGCTCCGTGGAAAAGCTAATATTCAGCCAAATCTGGTTAAACTAGTAAGGCCACTCCAGATTGAAACTGGGATAACTCTAGGAGGATGAGGATGAGTGATACTGTAAAGCAAATCAGGAGAGGATTAAATCGAGCAACGTGAATGACTTATACCTCATACAAAAATCAGTCTCTCCGTGACCATGCTAGGTGCAAGACGAGCGAAACGTCGGATACTAATAGGTATTTATAACTTAAATAAGTTAAGTTAACGCGATTAAGACCCGCTAAATTATTTTGTATGATGTATACAAATCGCGAATGTTTTAAATCGATTATTACAAACCGCTACGGGCCGGAATATGTGAAAGAGTCTCTCTGCGACCACGTTCGGTGCAAGACGAGCAAAACGTCGGAAACAAATAGGTATTTATACCTTAAATAAGTTAAGTTAACGCGATTAAGACCCGCTAAATTATTTTGTATGATGTATACAAATCGCAAAAGTTTAAAGTCGATTAGGACTTATACGTTTTGTTTAAAGGTGGCAAAGAAACAGAATGTTCCAATTCAATCGAGTTCCAATGGCGCGTCACTTTTTTCAGATATATGTACATAGAAGATATTATGTAATACTTTCTTTGTACCTAGAGGAGCTCGGCAGGCGGCGTAGTTAACGAACCATAGCCGATTCCATTAAAGATATCGTTCATCACGTTACGGAGAGGAAATGTAATTCAGGATCAAACATGTTACAGTATTTATAAGTTAGTTTTATTTGATGTCTCTATACGTCATAAATTGAAATAAAAACTTTTTAGGACTAGCTTTTATATTATTATGCGTTTATTATATAGGCTAAAGTACTCTAAACATCAAGAGCGTACCCAACGGGGCCGGGGAGGCCCAGACCCTAGAAGTTCAAAATCGTTGTCAAATGTAAAGCAAACGGGAATCTACTTCTTTACATAAAAAAATTAAGGCATAATATTGTATGGCATAATATTTTCTCATAATTTTTATAGGCATAATGAAACTGTAGCCAAATAATAGGTACTTAAGCATAATGCAAAGTTTAGCATAACCTATCCATTTGGTCTAAATTATGTTCGGGAAATCATATTTATTCGTCTAATAAATAGAGAAAATATAATATTGGAAAAGTTGTCCTTGACTTCAGGTACAAATACTCAACATGTCATTGATCTGTAAAGTATGTAGTATGCTTTGAAAACGGACGAAAATTTCAACTTCTGCAAATAAAACTTTAACTACCGTTACTCGCGCTGTCCCAATATTTGATATGTTCGTGGCTTTGGTTACGAGAGATACATAGTTGACATAGGCATCATACAAAATATGCCTCATACGTATTGCTAGTAGCGAAATGTATGGATAGATCAAAAATTGCGATCGGCCGTAAGCCATTCAGCCGCAACGGCAAATAAACTTTCTATTTACTAACATTGATGTGGGAAGCTTTATCTTTACATATTTAGCTTATCCAAGATTATCGTCAATTTATATCGTCGCCTTGGTGGTGAAAAGTGTTAAGCCACACTTTTTACAGAATTGAGTAAAGAACACCACCATACTTGGCGTTAATCGGAGATTCTATTGGTGAAGAGATTTAAGTAATAGCTCAACTAGAAGTTGGTTTTTCATTAAGACGTGAAAGGAGCTATATGAAACTAGGAACAAAATATCAAGTGGTGAATGTAGTGCTAGCTGCATAGATTTATTCACCACTTTTTATTTGTGCCGTGTGGTTGACGGCATAGAATACAAGTGTCACCACCCCCTATCTTCCCGTGGGTGTCGTAACAGGCGACTAAGGGATAACACGATGCAAATACCATCTTTGCGTAGAGACGGAAAACTCGACATCAAACCCTATACGACTGCCTCGTTAGTCTCGCGGCATAAATGTGCGCGTGGGATCGGGAGGTCCCGGGTTCGATTCCTGGGTCGGGCAGTGTTATTGGGTTTTTCTGTCACGAAATTCTCAGTAGCAGCACGGAGTCTGGAAATGTGCCCGGTACGGCAATAGGCTCACCCCTTATTACGTGGGACTAAAGTATATCTGGCGAAAAGTGGGTGTAGAAATACACCTCTGTCTACCCCTTTGGGGATAAAAGGCGTGACGATATGTATGTATGTATGTATTTTTATTTGTATCATAAAAATAGTTCAATCAAATAAGCAGTGAAAGAGGTATGCCACATAAATATTTTAACTTCCAAACAATCCGCCATTTCTGGCAACACTTGAATGAAATAGCGCCTTTTAATGACATTTGTTTGACAGCTGACATTTTTAGTTTTGCATTTTCGTTCGCGCGTTTACGCTAAGTTGTACTTCTACTATAATTACTTAAATAAAGTTATTATTGCTGTTGAATTTTAATGAGGTACACGAAAACGCTCCGTGAAACTTCATCCAGAGATACCGGATGAGGGGGTGGTCTCTGATTCGGACGGAGAACTAAGTTTATTATTAGACCCGTTAGCTTCTTCGTCCGACTCAACAAAACGGGCAATCGACAGCCACAATACAGGAGAAAGCGCTCCTCTCTGTTGCCGTTGTGGAGAGAGTGGCCAAGGAGAGCCGCAGCCTGAAGCAGGCCTTTTTAAGGCCCTGATGAACGTGGCTCAGGACATCGCGGCCGCAATTGCGGCTCAAACTGAGCGCATCGGGCAAGTGGAGGCGTCTAACGCCGAGCTCCACTTCCGCCTAGCCTCCCTGAGGCTGCGATGGACGCGATATCCAATGAGCTCGCGCAGTTCTGTAAGAGTGCGCCGCTGACATATCCAGCTGCTCAGTCACCGTGAACGCCAACGACGGAGAGCTCCGCGCCTCCACAGATGTCCGAGTCACCTTCTCTTCCGGGCGCCAGGCACCGCCATGTCCAGATCGATCGCAAGTTCGAAGAACTTCGGGCCGTAATCTTACCGGACCGTCTGGCACAATAGCCATGGCACATAACGTCGCGCCCATTGCTGCACCAGACGTGATTGCCATCGCGTCTACTACTGCAGCAGCAGCCACGCCCGGTGGCGGGAGCAGGAAGAAAAGAAGTAGAAAGACAGCGCCGCCTGCACCCGCACTTGCCCCATTGTAAACCCTCAACCCTGTTGAGCAGGCACCTGTAGCTGAGTCCAGTGCCTCCTGGGCTACAGTGACAAGTCGCCCTCCTGTCCACAGTGAAAAGGCCAGGGCCCAGAAGGATAACACCAAGAAGCTAGCGTTACCCAAAGTGCCGTCCACGTCGTCGGTGACAGTGACCCTTCCACTGGGGTCCAACACCACCATAGCTGAGATGATGAGACTGGCCAGGGAGAGGGTTGACCTCAACGAAGTGCGGCTCACTGAGGGCCTCCGTCCGAAACGGGCCATCACCGGAGGACTTATACTTTACGGGAATTTTTCCCGGTGAACAGGCCTCGGAAAAGGCGGAAGACCTTAACAGGCGCCTTCAGACGGCGTTGTCCGAAACGGGTGCGATCGTGGCGCGTCCCATAAAAATGGCTGAAATCCGGGTGAAAGACTTGGATGACGCAGTAGTCCGTAGTCCCAAAGGATATTGCCGAAGCAGTTGCCGTGGAGAGCTATTGTGATGACGCCGACGTGAATGTTGGTCAAATTCGCTTCTCCGCGGCGGGCTTGGGGACTGCGTGGGTCCGCTGCTCGCTCACAGCTGCCCGCGAGTTGGTGACCGCTGGAAACCTCCGAGTGGGTTGGGTCATCGCCCGTGTCAAGGCCCTGGTGGTTCGACCTCTACAGTGCTTCAGGTGCCTGGAGAAGGGGCACGTGCGCGCCCGCTGCACATGTGACAGGGACCGAAGCGCTCTCTGCTTTGTCTGCGGCCAGGTGGGCCACAAGGCAAGCGGTTGTGAGGAGAGTGCTCCGCGGTGGCCTGTGTGCACGGATGCAGGGCGCCTGGCCAACTACCGGGTGGGCACCAAGGCCTGCACCCCTCCTGAGAAGAAGGGGCTGCGGAAACCAGCAAGGGTTTTTGGTTGTTGGAGTTGATTACCGGCTCTGGGGAGGCTATGGAGGCTAAAAATCCGTTTTCCCTTTAGTCGTTCTGCAGCGCAACCTAAACCACTGCCGTGCCGACCATTGCAGAGTGTTTGGTTGCCATAGCAATAATGGCGGAGCCGTATTTCATCCTGGACCACCCTCGTTGGTTCGGGGCATCAGATAGCTCCGTCGCTGTGTACTTGGGGGGAAAGAGAGCCCAATGGGGCTCGGCGGCCTCTGATGGAGCAATGGCTCCATCAGAGGCCGGGTTTCGTCGTTGTTGAATGGGATCCTGCGATCGTCGTCAGCTGCTATGTCTCCCCAAACAGTGGCTTTGTCGCTTATGAAGCCTACCTCGAGGGGCTGGCCAACATTAGAGTTTATCAGTCCCATCCGGTGTTTGTCCTGGATGACTTCAACGCGCGCTCTAGCGTGTGGGGTGACACCCGTGACAACCTGCGTGGAGAGACGGCGCTCGAATGGGCGACTGAACTCGACCTCTTACGCTTAGATTCATTCGCATTCCTCAATTGTACATTGTTTTTGTTTTTTATGTGGTGAAAAGAGCTAAGCAAAATATTTTCAATAACTTCGAAAATATTATATGAGCGTACTTAATCGAACTTTCTTAATTTCAACACCTTAATTTATTACCTTCATACAAAAAATTATGGAAATCTAGATTTAATGCACAAAACACATTACAATCGTAAAAAATATCACATATCGCAAACAATGTCTTGATCTAGATCGCAACGTAACAAATATGTGCACACAACAAAATACAATAGCTAAATAAATAACAGCTCAACATTATAGTAATATTACAAGCATACAAAGATTCAAATAGAAAATATACAACGAAAATCATTTTTTGTAGGCTCTTTCTTATTTCAATTGTCTTTATCTTGGAATCAATCTAGTGTGGAATAGCTCCCTTCACTACTAAGGCGACGATATGCTTGCGTGGTCCAGTGGATAGCGTATGCATCTGCTGATCGGGAGGTTCCGGGTTCAATTCCCGGAACGGGCAAAAGTTTTACTAAGTTTTTTTCCGAATTATCAGAAACATCACGGAGTCTGGCAATCTCGGCCCTATTATGTGCGACCTAAAAATAAGGCGAAATTAGGGTGTAATATTACATCCCTGCCTACCCCTTCGGGGATACAGGCATCACGCTATAAAAAATATGATAAGTTATATAGTGGTTGAAACAGATGAATGGCGTATATACAATGTATCATACAACTTGAGTTTTCCTTCGATTGTCTCATTTAGGTACACGTATAAGAAACGAGTGAAACAGAGGATAGCCATTTTTCTTGGTGTTGTGTGTAGAGAACGCGTGTGCGTGAGTATGTGGATGTGTGTGTGAGGCATATTTCTGAGAAGTTATTTCTCGTGGCCTCCTCTGACAAACGGATGAAACTCGCAGTGAATGAAATAAGAAGTTCTTTGATCGATGATCGCTGTGACTGCGGGTCAAGTTACAAGAATTCTACTAATACTCGGAATAAAAAACATAAATTGCATGTTTCAATGATTTCAATAGTTTCAATGTTTCATGTTTCAGATTAGCGTATTCTTATGCTCGTATACGGTCGTGTCAGCATACGCGCTTACACGCGCGCCACATTACGCGCTTCAAAAAACCGGACACGCGTAATCGGGCATATTTCGGCGTGTTCGTTCGAAACGGTAGTGACATCTTGTCAGTGTCAACATTCTGACGGCTCACGCCTATACAAGCTTAGGAGCGCGTCAACGCTGGTACGAGTTGCACGTGTGCCAAAAGGCGAGCCTATACGCGCCTACATGCGCTTCCAAAAACGAGCTTATACGCGCGTATAAAACGCTAATCTGAAACCGCCCTTAGGATGTTTGTAACGCAACCTCTTAAACACGGGACAATTGATTTGTATGAAGACAGAATACGAAGGCTGTTTATACCTAGTATAAATTAACACCTAATTTTGTTTTCGGGGTGACATTGGGCTGGACTGGAGCTTTGTCCAGGGTTTCAGATGTTGGATGTGGGCATTTACGCTTTATTGGCTGAATGGCCAGACTCCTCTTATCTATAAATTATATCGATATAAAAACCTGTGCGATATGATTGGTGATAAAGAGCGTTCATATTTTAATCACCCTCTTCTAACACAGTCGTTGCGTTTGTACTCTTTCAACCTGCTTTATGTTGCAGTGAACTTAGAGGACTTTTCTTAAAAGCATTACTTCCAAAATCCTAAGAGGACAATACTACGAAACAGAATTTCCATCAGATAGAACTCTACTTAACAGCTGGCTCGGCTTTACACCGAAACCGTAGGGTTCTAGGCGACTTGGGAAGGATTAATGGAATGGACTGTATTAGGGCGAGTTCTGGGTCGCCTAGAAAGGAATAAGGGAAGAGGAGATGGATACGGGAGGAGGTGATTGAGTGGGTATAGGATATTTCAAGGATGTAAGGCACTTACCTTATACAACCTTCTTCGTTTCTTTTCCTCCTGGTGTTTCGTGATGCAGCTGATTGTTTACACTTCACTCACGAGCGGGTTTTCCTTGGTGGAAGCGGTAAATCACATACAGCGGTGCGGCGCGGTGCGAACGAGACGGCGTTCTCAGCGGGAGGAATGTTCTCGACTCACTTGCGTCCACGATAGCGTCGACGAATCAGGCGAAGGCAGTGCCTCTTCCAGGGAGTGGGATAGAGCGGGACGGAAATATGATATCGCTCGCACTAGACGTGGAACGATTGATCTTGATGCGATTCGTTATAGATATGAAGGTAGATGGCGCTACCATATCCCCCCGGCCCTAAAGGGTTGCCTTTAAAAAAAATAGAATTGAACTTAGCTATGTTGGGTGTACTACCGCATAACCCATCTATAGGCTAAGACAGCGATATGACAATAAAATTAATCTAAATTAACTTTAGCGAAAGCTACAAACGCAATAATAGCGAAAACTACTAACTAAATACTTAAACTAAGAGGTAAGTCCAACTTCAGGCTAGATCTCACTGAGTTGGAAGCGGACGCGAGTTGATCAGTGCCTCGACTTGTGCAAGGACAGTTAAAGGCTCTTCGTAAGAGAGGATCTGTTGACCTATAACTTTGAAGAGATGCGTTTTAATTACTTTGACCATGCTTGCCCAACATCCACCGAAATGTGGTGATGCTGGTGGAATAAACTTCCAGTCAATATGATCTATGGAGAGTTCTTCCTGAAGACGAGTACGATAACCCGCGACGTGATTGAAACAAGTAGCGGGAACAAGTTCAATCAATTTACTAACGCGGTTGGCGACAAAAGTCTGCCAGCGATGAGGAGAAGAATGAATCCAAGCGAGCACTACCTTGGAGTCGGAAAATGCGTATATTTATTAATAGAGTAGTGGGGCAAAACTGTGTCTTGAACCTTGTGGAGCAACTGAGACAGCAGAAGGGCCGCGCACAACTCCAGTCTCGCAACCGAAATGGTTTAACAGGCGAGACCTTAGACTTGGCACAAACTAACTACACCGAGTAGTTAGAACCAATGCGGACTTGCAGATATACGACTCCGCCGTAAGCACGCTCGCTGGCGTCAGCGAAACCTATTAAGTTGATGGTACATCCATCTACCAACCCAAGATGACGCGGAATAGTAATTTGATTGAGCGCGGTAAGCTCAATACAAACTGGCCCCAAGCGGCGACAATATGGTCAGGGGGTGTTTCATCCCACTCACACTTTGATAGCCAAAGCTCTTTGATCAAGAGCTTGGCGTACAAAATTGTGGGAGCCACAAAACCCATTATGTCCCATAGTCGAGCCACTGTGGACAGCATAGTGCGCTCGGCGCACTTATCATCTGGCGGTGAGACGTCAAACCGAAAACTATCGCAGGATTTGTCCCAGCGTAAACCGAGAACCTTATGCGGTACAGACTTCTCAAACTCAATGTCTGGAGAAGCTTTATGAGAATCTGGTATGCGTGCGAGAACCTCCTTAGAGTTGCTTGTCCATTTGACAGGATCAAACTGGCCTCGCTTGAAAAGCTGAATAAGCTCTTCACAAAGCGAAATTGCTAGCGGAGCGGGTATGACATTACAGGCAATGTCATCTATATACAAAGCGGATGTGTAGTATAGTATAGTGTAGCGTAGCGTAGCTTGGCATAGCATAGCGTAGCATAGCATAGCATAGCATAGCGTAGCATAGCGTAGCATAGCGTAGCATAGCGTAGCATAGCGTAGCATAGCGTAGCATAGCATAGCATAGCTAATTAGTGCTTTATCTTAATATATCTTCCAAAATCCTTGCGTTACTGACTGACTGACAGACACGCTACAGCCGAAACTATTGGGCGCAGGAAGCTGAAATTTGGCATGTATGTTCCTTAGAGACCGTAGGGGTGCACTAAGAAGGGATTTCCCGAAATTCCCACGGGATCGGCCAAAACGGGTAAATTAAAAAAAAAGCAGGCGTAGCTGCTGGCGTCCTCTAGTCTTACACACAGTTTTAGCACCTACCTTGATCTCTTGAAGAGCAGAACAACAACAAGACGTAATACAATGAGAAGTATATAACGTAGGTACGGTACCCATAATCACATACCCAAGTACCGTCTCAATAGCGGGCGGTAAATCATATCGCTCACTACGAACTATGTTAGTTAGTAGCAAGTGCGGAAATATTGAAGCTCCGATCAAAAGATCAATGCCTGCCGGATTCGCAAACTCCGCGTCGGCTAACGGCAATGACTCGAGATGAGTGAGTGATGCTACGTCTACATTAGCGTTCGGCAATGCGTCCGTGATACGCTCCACGATAAGCGAAGAAATGTTAAAATTAATATTCCTATCAAAACGCGAATGTATTTTAATATCTACGGAACCCCTGCAATGCTTTTCTGATCCGCCTATCCCTTTGACGGTTGAGTTAGTATTTTTAAAGTTATTCCATAATCCGAGGCGTTTGAAGCATTCCGATGTTATTAGATTGGTCTGAGATGCGCTATCTAGCAGACAACGTACCATGTGCGGCGACCCATTAACATCGTATACGATAACTTGCGCTGTCGCTAACATTACCGTGTTAGACG
The DNA here is from genome assembly GCA_944739405.2 of Euclidia mi. Classification (NCBI taxonomy): domain Eukaryota; kingdom Metazoa; phylum Arthropoda; class Insecta; order Lepidoptera; family Erebidae; genus Euclidia; species Euclidia mi. The sequence continues at coordinate 117,995,844 of OX123182.2, forward strand.
CCGTGATGACCATATTTGGTCAGGCTTCGCGAGCGCGGACGATGGCCTTCTCTGATTGGCCGAGCGTATGGACGGTATTGTGACGCAAACGCGGTAAGTACCGGGCATACGTCACAAGATGTTACGTTTTTGGTAAGGCATTGGTATTAATATAATGGGCGTTTTGAATTTTCCGTGACATAAGTTTGCGAATGGTTTTCGTTTTCAATTTTTAGATAGGCTTGAGTTTTGTCGATTATTTTGCAGTAGCTGCATAGAAATGGAAACGTGGTTGACAATAACGGTACGATGGCACAATAAATTTATACAAATATCTGTTTGCAGCTCCGTCCGCGTGGATGTCGGCGATCGCCATAAAGTCAAAGTCAAAGTCAAAATCATTTATTCATCTAGGTCACAAGGTGACGCTTATGAACGTCAAATTTTAATGTACATTACTTAATGCTTCTACATTTACATTTACTGCCCATTCGCAAAGCAATAGGTAGAACCACGAGAAAGAACGGGCAATAAAACTCGTGGCCACTCTTTTTAATCGCCAGTGTTATGTTACATATTTTGTTTTTGTAAGGAGCTGCAACTGTTTCACATTGTAATTAATTACTTGTAAATAGTAATTAGGAACATACATAATACTTAAATAATTAATGCAGTTACCAATTTAACTGCTGTAGTAGCCTTCCAGTGTGAATATTGTGTAACAGGAGCATCCACTTACGTCTTGTAATGTAGGCAGCTCGCGACCATGTTCATAACTATGGTGGAAATATATGTTACAGAAGTGACTGTATATGAATACACAAAGTTACTAAAACATTAGTTTACAGCCCATAATCACGAGTTATCTTCATCTTACAGTGCAGTAAAACTTTAATAAAATTAGTGGAACAACAATGCAAATGTAAATGTAGTACCTAAGTTGAATGACCTAATAATACATGAACAGTAATTTAAAAGAACTAGAAATATTATATAAGGATTAACTGAAAAATGCAAAGTATCTATATAATTCTTATTAAGTATAAAGATCATGAGTTGTCTAGCGTAAGTGACCAGCTATCCTTATTACTGAAATAATCATTAATAGTATAATAACCTTTCTTAATAAGGCAGTCTTTTATTTTAGTTTTAAATGTACTAAATGGTAATTCTAAAAGACTAATTGGTATTTTATTGTATATACGAATACCTAGCCCTACAAAAAAATTATTAACTTTATGTAAACGATGATAAGGGGCATATAACCTATGCCTGTTTCGAGTATTTATGTTATGTATATCGCTTTTTGTGGTAAATAAACCTATATTTTGCCTAATGTACAAAATATTAGCAAATAAAAATTGCGAGGCTACTTTAAGAATTGCTATAGATTTAAAGCGTTCCCTAAGAGTATCTTTTGCACCTAACATGTATATTGCTCTTACAGCTCGTTTTTGTAGAACGAATATATTCTGAATATCCGCAGCTTTGCCCCATAACAAAATGCCGTACGACATAACACTGTGAAAATAGCTAAAATAAACTAAACGAGCCGTGTCGATGTCAGTAAGTTGCCTAACTTTTCTGACGGCATACGCAGCAGAGCTTAGCTTTCCTGCAAGATATGCTATATGTGCACCCCATTGCAACTTATTATCTAATGTAATACCTAGGAACACTGTAGAGTCTACTGTGTCAAGTTCCTCCCTATCTAGCATAATATTAGGTCCCAGTTGTCTTACATTAGGTGAAGCAAATTTAACGCATTTAGTTTTCCTAGAATTAAGGACTAGGTTATTTGCTGTAAACCATTGGATAACTTGTAATAGTGCATTATTTACATCATCAAATTGAAAAATTTCTATTCCTATCTACTTTAAAAATAAGTGACGTATCATCTGCAAAAAGTACAACATCACAGATGTTTTTTAAATAAAAAGGTAAGTCATTAATATATACAAGAAATAGAAAAGGACCTAAAATTGAGCCTTGTGGAACGCCTAGCTGTATAGGTAATTTAGAGGATGTAGTCCCATTTACATCGACACACTGAAATCTCTGCCGCAGGTACGAATCGACAACACTAAGTGCGGTTTTCTTTACGCCATAGTGGCGGAGCTTACGCAGTAGCGTGTTGTGCTGAACGCAGTCAAATGCTTTAGATAGGTCACAGAACACTCCAATAGCATTCTTTGATGACTCCCAAGCACTATAAACGTGTTTTATGAGAGCAACACCCGCATCAGTAGTGGATCTACCTTTAGTAAATCCGTATTGATCTTTGTAAAGCAGACTATTTAAATTAAAATGGTTTAGTAGCTGCTTTAAAAGAATCATTTCAAATATTTTACTAAATGCCGGCAAGATAGATATGGGCCTAAAATTATTAATTTCATTTTTACTGCCAGATTTGAATAAGGGTATAGTTTTACTTAATTTCATCAAATCCGGAAATACGCCTAGGTCAAAGCATTGATTAAAAATTATAAATAGTTAAGGCAGTAATAGTTAACAGTCTCAACTATAGTACCTAAAATTTTAATTGAAATGCCCCAAAAGTCACCGGTATTTTTAATATTAATTGAATTATATGCAATCAATATATCTCTCTTAATTTTACTACTAATAAATTTAGATTTTGCCATAATACAAACTTGTTTAAAAATTTTTGAGTACTTTTATACATAATCTCGAAAAGGTGTGTCAAATCTATGTTGTTTCATACCATATAATTCAAACAACTTGGCTCTACTTTTGTATATACTTATAGTGGCCCACTGGTTAAAAGATCCCATAGTACCCTTTAGTGTGACTGTTTTACTCTTGAAGGTATTTTGAAACTCATTATTTACTAGTCCAAAAAGTGAGTTATAAATTGTATTTGGATTTTGTGAGTTCAATATTGAGGTATTGAGTTTAGCAATAATATTGGTTTTGAAACGTATTAGACAATTGGTAGTCTGAGGCCTACATTCTACTGTACGTGATTTATCATATGTTGAACAGGGAAAACTAGCTATCTGTCCACGGTGATCAGAAGGGAGAGAACTAATTACTACTGGGTTTGTGGCAGCACAAGAACTAAATATGTAATCTAAACAAGTAGAAGATGTTGCAGATACTCTAGTAGGTTCACAGAATAGGTTACTTAAATTAAATGACTTGAAAAGATTCAGAAATCTAATACACTGTGAAGAGTTCTCTAAAATATTAATATTAAAATCGCCACATACTATAATATTCTTATTACTACATTTAACTTTATTTATAGCATCTTCCATAACAGTCTCAAATAGATTATAGTCACCAAAAGGGGGTCGATATACACAAATTACTATATATAGGTCTAATTCCACACAGGACAACTCAATAGATGGCGCTCAAAATAGTAAACATTGCCATTGATTGCTCTGTGATTTTATAACTTAATAAAATAGTAAAACTCCATAAAGTGTTGTAAATAGTGCATAAAAGTGGTAACTAGCTCGGACTCTGTAAGTGACAGTGTGGAACAATCTTTAACTGCTGTTAAAACTTAAACAAATTGCTCTTAATGTGATAATCTACGAAAGGACTATTTACAGACAATCACACAGTGTAGTGCTTTAATAACTGGATATAAACAATAAACTATAAGCGGCAGTGAGTAACAACCAAATATAAACTAAAATAACTACAAGAAACATTAGTGATAAAATTGTGCACTACTAACGTCCGTTTTTTATTCAAATGTTTGAGATCCTATACTAGCCACCTAGTGGGGAATATTTATACCACCTATAACTATCTAATTGAACATCTATACTAGTACTGCTTTTGATCAATAGATGTCCATTTCAGAAAACAACTAAAGCATATTTAAACCCTTACATACAACAATTTCTTTTTATCAAGTATACAAAGATATAAGAAAATATGAACCGCAATGGAAATATGAACAAGTTCCGAGATACTACTAATATAACTCGCACGACTTCATTAAGCACAAATTCACCAGATACTGCAGAAAAAAATATAACAATCCGTAGATATAGAACCAACATGCCAACAAATAATTCGTTTGATGGGCTCCCTGTAGAATGCGAAGAAAGCGAAGATTTTGAATATTCTTCTTTGAATTCAACCCCATCTCGTGAAATAAATAGAAGTACTCCTATAATAAGCGCAAACATTATTGAGGACGTAAGCGAAATGAAAAATAAATTATATACCCTCCAAGAAAAATTAGTAAGCGCTGAGAATGAGATAGAAAACTTACTTTTGGAGAATAGTAAACAAGCTAAACAAATAAGTGACTACAAATTAAAAATCGACCAATTAACACATATCTGCAAGCAAACATCAACAAAAAAATCTGGTACACAACCGCTCAGAGTTCTACGTAAATCCAGATTAGATTTCTCCGATACCGAAACTGAACTGATTTATCAACAGAATTCCAAATACGATGCGTCAGTAACGCCATCTATAAAAAAAGTGGGAAACTGGTACTACAGGACCAGAGCGTTCAATACTCAAAAGGTAAACCCCACCTCAGAGAAAAACCTCTCGACTCCGCAATAATAGATGGGGTAACTAGTACTAAAATACAGACTAAATCTAATACAGAGATGAAAGATCAACACAGAAGGCCAAAAGTATGTATATTGAGTAATAGCACCTCATATGGTTCATTAAAATCTGTAGATAGTATAATCAGTCAGTGTGATTATATTCGTTATATTTCACCAAATTGTAATATTAAATACTTACTTCAAAACATAGATAACAAATTATATAATTATGATATGAGGGACTATTGTTTTGTTATGTTGGGTGAACAAGATTTTAAAACTACTACATGTAATTACACGGATTGAATAAAAATTATAAGGGAATCCTTACAGCATATTGTAAAAACGAATTTAATTATATGTACCCCCACTTATGTTTGTGGAGCTCCGATATACAATCATAAAATTGAGTTGTTTAATAATCTTTTGTATTTAGAACTTGAACAGAATAACTATGCATACTTCTACGATACAAATCGAATTGTTTCTTTTGACATGTTCTCACTAAGTACTGGTAAGCTAACTACTTTTGGAATAAGACACATTTATAAAAACATCTTGTCTAATATCAATAGTGATTATATAAATTTTTATGGTTACTCGGTAGTTATCCCACATACTGTAAACCCTAACGATAAACAGTCTATGTTTTTTCGTAAGTAGTGAGTTTCCTACACATAAAATCAGAACTGCAACAATTACCAAAAATAAAACTATATTTAAAAATAAAAATCGCGACAAGAAATTATTGCTGTATTATCAGAATGTACGTGGATTACGATCTAAAACTGCTATGTTTTACAACAATATGAGAACAATATCTAGTGATTGTATAATTCTTACAGAAACTTTTCTTAACAGTTCAATCAATGATGGCGAACTATTTCCTCCTGAATATGTTGTTTTACGTAAGGATCGCGAAGGCGATGTAGGGTGGGGTGGTGTTCTACTAGCAGTAAGGAACTGTTATACAGTAAAAAGAATTACCGATGTTGATGACTTAACTGACGATAAGGAATTACCGTTCGTTTTTATTGCGTGTAAAAAGGTAAAGTTTTTTATCTGTGTTGTGTATTTGCCCCCTAATTACAGTGACCAAAAATATTTAGACGTGTTATCCTGCATGGAAAATGCTATTACTACCTACTCTGAATATCCATGCTTGATAGTTGGTGATTTTAATTTGAAGTCGTGTAGCAAATGTGTCAGGACTCAATTTAACAGCTTTTTAGAATACTGTAAACTTCGACAATGTAATAATGTGTGCAATGAGTATGGATGCATCTTGGATTTGGTATTGACCACTCTGGATTCAAGTAGTGTTGATGTAACGTCTGAAACTGAAGCTTTAGTACCTATGGACGCCTATCACCCTTCTTTAGAGATTTTCCTCAAAATATCTTCAAAAGTAACGATGAATAACTCTACAACCATTACTCCAGGTCATCATTTAAGTACTGAGTGGAATTTTCGTAAGGCAGATTATGCTGGCCTGTACACTGATATTGCGAACATAGACTGGACAGAGCTAACACTTCAGCAGAACATAGACTTAAATATGGCCGTAGATATATTTTATAATAAGCTCAACGATGCTATCAGCACACGTGTCCCTCTAAAATCAGTAACTCATTTAAATAAATATGTATATCCTAAATGGTATACTAAAGAAATAATTCACTATATAAAGTTAAAATATTACAATCTGAAAATGTATAAACGCCTCCGCTTAGAATTTAATAAAGAATTATTTAAATACTACAGAACTAAAGTAAAGGAATTAATAAATACCGCATTTAGAAACTATATAACAACAGTAGAAAATAATATAACTCGTGAACCAACTAGTTTTTGGAAATATGTCAAAGAGAAACGTAAAAGTAGGCATCAGGCTAATAATTATATATATAACAATAGCACAGTAGAAGGACAGGCTGCTATTGACGCCTTTGCTCAATATTTTAGCTCTATCTTCCATAAGTCTTCTCCATTATTAGATGTAAATATGGCTGAGCAAGAGGCAGCTCATTTAGCTCTTGGATCTAGTATTTCTATAGATCAAGTTAAAATGAGCGATCTTCGGTGTGCAGTGCGCCATCTTAAAGCTACAGCGGCCTACGGACCCGACAATATACCCGCGTTTATGGTTAAAGACTGCCTATCAGTTCTAGAAGTACCACTGCTGCATATATATAACCTTGCGCTGCAACAATGTGTATATCCTAGCAAGTGGAAAGTGTCCCGAGTAACACCAATACCTAAATCTGGTTCATCTATAAATATAACAAATTTTAGACCTATTGCTGTCTTGTCAGTATTTGCTAAGGTATTTGAGACTATTCTTAATACTCACATCTCTAAACAAATTAAGGGACAGCTAAGTGATTGTCAACATGGATTTCGTACTGGGCGCTCTTCCTTAACCAACCATGTTCCATTTGTAGATTACATAAGCACACGAGTTAAGTCAGGTTGTCAGGTAGATGCTGTATACCTCGATTTTAGAAAAACTTTCGATCTTGTTGATAATGACGTACTTTTAAGGAAATTTGCATCTTTGGGGTTTACAACATCTCTTCTAAATTTTATGGCGGATTGTCTCAAAGACCGAAAACAGTTTGTAAAGATGAATGGATATACGTCTGAAGAATATTTCACCCGGTCAGGTGTAAGTCAGGGTAGTACCCTCGGTCCTACGCAGTTTTTAATTATGATTAATGACTTACCTAGGGTTATATCAATGTCAAAATGTCTGATGTTTGCTGATGACTTAAAACTGTACCGTGCAGTAACTGAACCAAACGACTGTACAGCATTACAGCGTGATATTAATTCAATTGTAGAATGGTCTCAAAAAAATAAATTGTCATTTAATAGTTCCAAGTGCAAATCTATAACATTCTCTCGATCCCGGAATCCAATCGTTAATAACTATGAACTTGCAGGAGTGGCTCTGGAAAGAGTTTGTTCAATCCGGGATTTGGGGCTTGTTATGGATGATAAACTCAATTTTCATGAGCATATTCTTAATACTTGTAAAGACGCTAACAAATGTCTTGGATTCATAATGAGAACATCTGCCCAGTTTAGAAATATACAAGTAATTAAGCTACTTTATAATGCCTATGTTCGCAGCAAATTAGAGTATAATGCGCTAGTTTGGAATCCACAACAGACCCTATACACCACAATTGTAGAGAAAGTACAACGCAAATTCTGCAGGTACTTATATAAACGCCAATATGGATATTATCCGTATCTGTATCCTTCCATGTTTGTATCAGGCATGGTTGGACTAGAAACTCTCCAACTCAGGCGCGAGTACACGCATATAATTCACTACTGTTTGCTTCTAGTTAGTAAAATAGACAATCCAAGCGTTCGGGAATGTATTTATTTTTATGTACCCGATCACTATATGCGTGGTAATGCAAGAAGGAAACATAGGCTCTTCTCCTACCCGCCTACCTGGCGCTCTCCCCAAGCATCCAATAGTCCCACTGCTAGAGCAATCACATTAATTAATCAATTCTTACGATATAATCCAGATGCTGATATATTTTTTGACACACTAGCGAAAACTATAAATAATGTTTCTAATTATTTAAATATGAAAAGATAAATAATTATGTAGGTATGTTATGTGTTATAATATGGTTAAGTTTATTTTATTTTGTTTTTTGTTAAAATGTAATTATGTTATCGTATTTTGTTTTTGTAATCATAATAATTGATAATATTCTAATGTGTAACCTATTTTTTGTATATTTAGCATAGATGTAAGCGATTTGGTGTAATGCTGTAAGCTTATATTTTTATAAATAAATGAATTGAATTGAATAGTGCGCTCAATAGATAAATTAACAATACCTTTACGTTCCTTACATTTTAATAAATTTGAAGTTATTATGAGAGAACCGCCTCTAATAGCCTGCATTCTTATATACGAACTCTGCACTGTATAATATTGATTTATAACAATAAGCTCATGGTTCTTTAACCAATGTTCAGTTAATGTTCCGCAATGTTGAGTAAACCTTAACATCATATTTTTCTAGAAATAAACTTAACTCTAATTCTTTGCCAGACAGGCCCTGCATGTTTTGGTGTACTATATTCAAATACTGCAGCCTAACTGTTGTCCTATCTTGGAGTTTAAATCACAAGACGTGTCAATAAAAACGTTGTTAGTACAAGTGCTAACCCTATCAAATAAATTGTCAACACAAGGCTCTCTGCCTTGTTGTAAATTGTATGCTAATAGTTTAGCAATCTGTCGCTTAATATAAAATGGCAGATACATTGTATCTCTTGTTAAAGTAAATTTACTAATAAATTTATTAGCGTCAAAAAACAATATTGCGTCACTATGACGACAAGTTATATTATATAATAACATATTTAATTTGTGTCTGTGCATGTTTTGTGTATGTGTTAAGTCATTTGAGTAAGGCAAAGCACATAAAATAAATTTACAACTAAACTTGGAATTAAGGTCTAATAACATTTCAACACATTCTATGATATGCTGTCTTTTTACCGTTAAACTGTTACCAAACAACAATATGGCCGTACTACTCTCATCTAAGGGGTGCAATTTAATCTGATTAACTAAACTACTGTAAAAAAGCCTATGTGCTTATTATACGTGTTATTCTCATGTATTAGCTGCACTTGTTTGTTACTGCGGCGAGGGCAGCGAGTTCGATCCCTACACAGAACAATACTTTGTGGATCACAGTTATTTGTCTGGACGTTCTTTGTGTGCGTTGATTGAAAGTTAAAGTATGCCTCGATAAGCCATAACTAAAGTTTTTTTGTATAAAACTAAACAGTAATACTTATTATGCACCAGGTGGGTTACTTCTTTCGACTTTTCAAGCTGTTTCGACTCCGACATTTGGTTGAAAATTATGTTCAGTTCCCTTTAATGGCATTCCGGGTCAACTCACTAAAACCAACGCGGTGTACGTAAAGGAAATCGCAGTGCGCATAGGTACTCCATCGTGTAAGTCCGTGTGGTGACGGATTAAGAATACGGAATGTCACCACCCTATATCATCCCATGGCTGTCGTAAGAGCCGACAGAGGGAGCTTACTATGCAGAAAACAGCACTGTAAGAGAAGGAAAACTTGATACAAACCCTATACCAACCCGTTTGGCCAGCATGGCATAGTAAGCCAATTCCTCCTTTCAAAGGAGAGACCTAGTCCAGCAGTGGACTGTTAAAGGCTGATGATGAATACTCTATCGATACCCCGGCCGGGATTCGGTCCACCGTTTAGAGTTAGCGGGCCCCATCAAGTAGGCTCCTGACCTCAATCACAAGGAATGATATCGAATGTCGTACCAACAAAGAAGATAAACAAGGCACTTGTTTTTCTAGTATAAAATCTTATAATGACCCGGTAATCTTATTTTCGTTTTCAACTCCGTCAATATAATAAGCCACTTACTCCATTCAAAACAGGTCAAATTAGATGTTAATCTGTTTAGAAGTGTCGCTCTTTATTGGACCCCTAAAAGCTTTCATCAAAAATAAAGGCGAGTGTGTCTGTTGATTTAGCTTTATTTATCTTCATGAGGACTGCCTCGTTGGTCTCGCGGCATAAATGTGCGCGTCTGATTGGGAGGTCTCGGGTTCGATTCCCGGGTCGGGCAAAGTGTTATTGGGTTTTTTCGTTAGGAAATTCTCAGTAGCAGCACGGAATCTGGTAATGTGCCCGGTACGGCAATAGGCTCGCCCCCTATTACGTGGGACCTAAAATTCATGGCGAAATGTGGGAGTATTATTACACCTCTGCCTACCCCTTCGGGGATACAGGCGTGAGATTATATGATCTTCATGAGGAAAGCAATGGATTGTTGGCAATTTTGTGATTTATTAAGATATATTATTAGAATTGTGGGTCTAATAATCTGAACCTAGTATTGATGGTGGATACCCATTGAAACAATGAGAACAAAGAACTCCCATTCTCGCAATAACAATTTGTGGATCGTGGATCACACAAGGAGTTGTATCTTGAGGGATCGAACCCACAAAACTCGGCGCAGTGCTAAACGGCGAGGCGACCGCTTAAGTCATTATGCCATACGTGCACTTGAAAGAAGCTTGCTTATTTATTTCTCGCACGTGTTGCACTCATTGAATATCATCATCATCAGCCTTTAACAGTCCACTGCTGGACTAGGCCTCTCCTTTGAAAGGAGGAATTTACTATACCACGCTGGCCAAACGGGTTGGTATAGGGTTTGTATCAAGCTTTCCTTCTCTTACAGTGCTGTTCTCTGCATGCTGACACCCATGGGATGATATGGGGTTGTGACATTCCGTATTCCGAATCCGTCACCACACGGACGCTCATTGCACACCCTGAAAAAAAGAGTATGTAGATAAGAGACACAAGCTTGCCTCAGTCACATTAAAGCATTTTCTGAAGCATCCGCCTTCACATTTATATACCTAAATATATACAAACTGACTACTTCAACATAAAAATGCCTTCGAATAGAAATCTAAGATCACAAACAGTTCACGTCCATATTATCATGCTAAATAAAATACTGGCAAGGAAATTGGACTAGATCGCACTTGAGAGCAACACAATAAAATGATATTTACGAAGTCGTATGTGCTACTTACGTCGGTTCATTTCCCGTGCGATGCTCGACTGGTGTAAGCCAACCCTACGATGTTTCCGGAACGTACATTTGATTTGACGTTTCGAGGGGAAAATGTTCTAGAAAATCGTTTAAAGGGATGATGGAACGGAAAATCGATTTGCGTTGTGCGGGTGAAACAATGATTGGTGGAAAAGCACTCTGGTCATTATCTACCAGTGTAGTAGATATCATTTAAAGAAATTACACACATAACTTCACGCCTTTGTCCCCGAAGATGTAGGCACAGGAGTATTACACACCCACACTTCGCCAGTTATGTTTCGGTCCCAATGGAAGTGAGCCTATTACCATCTACCGGTCACATCGAGCGATAATTAACATTTTTAAAAAAACACATACCTGGGATTCGAACCCGAGACCGTTGTCTCGGCAGTCCGTTACGTACCACTAGGCCATCGCCGCTATTAGAAATTACAATCAATGAGATGCAGAGTGCAAGTGCAAGTGTACCGTAGTGGCTTAAACCGTCGCTTCGTCGTTTAGAACTACGCCGTGGTTGTGAGTTTGATCCACAACCGATTTTTATCTCGTGTGGACAACAAATTGTTGTTTTAAGTCATTGTGTTCGTTGATGATTTTATGGTAATTCTCTCACGGTAAGGGATTACTTAATTCCTGGCGCAGGAGTTGTTTCAATTGCTGATTGACTGATTTGGTGATAATTTTTTCTTACAGAACTTGTGGGTGTAATAATGCACTTCTGCCTACCCCTTTGAAGATACAGACGTGAGTCTATACACAAAAAAAAATTAACTTTATTGAACAGCTCATGGCATCAAGTAACATAGGTATTTTAGGTACAAAATAGCTCCATAACCTTCAACTTATCAACCGATGTGAGCTTGTCTGTCTCGTCTAATTCTAAATTATATTCCTGTTTCCAAGAGACTGAGTCATTTAGATATTTATACCATCAATTTGTTTTAGTGATTAAGAAATGTTAAAAATTATGTAACTATACTTATTATGTACTAGATGAGCCCGCGGTTAAACTCGCGTTATTTAAGGCTACTGCTCCGCTCCCGTGGCTCATAGCCTGATGTTATATAGCCTATAGCCTTTCTCTATAAATGGGCTATCTAACACTGAGAGAAATCGGTGCAGTAGCTCCTGAGATTAGCGCGTTCAACCAAAGAAACAAACCAACATTTCAGCTTTATATATTTGTATAAGATGGTAAAAGAGCGACGCCTTCTATGGTATGGATATGTGTTCCGCCGTCCTGAAGATCACATGGTACGAGTGGCCCTTAATCTACCGACAACGACGCGTCACCGTGGAAGACCTCCTGCCGCCTGGCTCTCATCAGTCCAAAAAGATCTAAAGACCGCTCAATCTAGAACAAATGGAGAAGGCAGACAAAGAGAGCTGACCCCTATAATGGGATAAGGCGAAGAAAAGAAAAATACTTATTATAAAATGAAGTGCCCTTTTTGCCCTGTCTCTCTTTTAATGCGATTAACTAAAAAGCACGAAAAGGATTATTGCACGGTATTCACCAAGCATAAAGTTAGGATGATAGTACATACATACATACATAGATTCACGCCTGTTTCCTGGAGGGGTAGGCAGAGACTACGGAACGCCATTTGCAACGATCCTGACATATCTCTCTTGCTTCATTCACTCCCATCAGAATCCTCATGCATGCTCTTCTGTTCAGGGTACTAGGATGCTAGTGATGAAAAATTAATAGAAAATAAATCAACAGTTTGGTTTTAGTCAAATTAAAGGACGTTTTTATTATGACTGCTAAAGTGGACGTCATGGTTTCGATTCTTGCCATGGACATAGCTCTATGTGATGAAGATGATTCATTGTTCTGCACGTGGAATAATCTGGATGTCATTCATCGATAATAATTAAACGGAACACTGGCGAAAAGTGGGCGTTTAATATGCCTCTGGCTACCCCTTCGAGGAAACAGGCGTGAGTCTTACTACACATTTAATTATATTACTTCATAGATGATGCCCGTGGTTACACTCGCGTTATTTAAGGCTACTGCTCCGCTCCCGTCGCCCATAGCGCGATGTTATATAGCCTATAGCCGTCTTCGATAAATGGGCTATCTAACATTGAAATAATTTTTCGAATCGAACCAGTAGTTACTGAGATTAGCGCGTTTTCTTCAGCTTTATATATTGGTATAAGATATTAGTTTCACCGCATTGTCTCGCAATGTTATTGTGACTCAAATTAGGAGAGGCCTTTGTCTATAAAAGGCATACATACATACATACATAGACACACGCCTGTTTCCCGGAGGGGTAGCTAGAGACTGCGCCCTGCGGAACGCCATTTGCAACAATCCTGACATACCTCTCTTGCTTGATTCACTCCCATCAAGTTTCTCATGCATGCTCTTCTGTTTAGGGTACTTCTGACCTTTCCTTTTTTTAGGATGTCTCCAATCTGGTCGGAGAACGTCCGAAAGGCAATGATGACGATATAATTATAATGAAGTTTTTACTAAATCTGCATTAAGGCTAGATTATGATCTAAGCTTTACCAAAGAACGAGTAGTAATCGACTAACAAACTAATTATTTTTGCGCACCAAAACTTAATGCAAGGTGCAACACGCTCTTGGCTCGTTTTTATTGCTAGTTCTGAAAGCTCATCTTAACTACTACCTTAATTCCTTTTAAGGACTTGTACGGAACTCAACATTGTGAATCGTCCGACAAGCTCTTTCTTTTTTATTGTTAGTACTAAAGCTTCTCAATTGCTACTAAACAGAAAAAATATAAAGAAAATCGTTACACAAACTGAACAGTGTCTTTAACTAATTTGACTGAGTGCTAAGGTGGACATTGTAGATTCGGTTACCACTGAGGATAGAAATTTGATGAACAAGATTATTTGGTCTATGTCTGTTTGTGATTCCATAATTTGTATGCTTGTATAAGAGTCAATAAGCATTGGTACCACGAATTGGTACTCCAATACTGCTGTTAAAAAAAGACCATCATACACAGTTATCTATGTAGTTAATAAATCATCATCGAACTTTAACAGTCCACTGCTAGACTAGGCCTCTCCTTTGAAAGGAGGAATTGGCCTACTATACCACGCTGGCCAAACGGGTTGGTATAGGGTTTGTATCAAGTTTTCCTTCTCTTACAGTGCTGTTCTCTGCGTAATATGCTCCCTCTGTCGGCTCTTATTTACGACACCCATGGGATGATATGGGGTGGTGACATTCCGTATTCTTAATCCGTCACCCCACGGACGTAGTTAATAAATAATAGACATAAAACGTGAAGCTAGTAGCAACTAAAATACTCTAAATTCGTTAAGAGCAAAACTATTTACCACATTTCTAACAATAATACCTACCGCAAGAAAATTTCAATAAATCTACGGCCAATAATTAATTGTATTTACTTTGTGATATTCAATAATATAGAAATATACGAAGAACATGTAATTTGTTATGTCATTATAATTATATGGCGAACCCCACAACGCCTTCAGATTCTCATCGTATCAGTTCCTCAGTACCTATATTATAATGGACTCGGTCACATTGCGCTAGCAACAGTGCCGAACAATACCAAATATCACCAAAAAGAAGCTATACGCCGCCGCCGTCGACAACAAACAAATTGTTTATACCATATAAAAAGCAGTGCAAGTGACATTGACAGTTACGAGCTTTTGTATATGTTATTAATTTTTACTGCGGTATTTTTGTAAATATAGTGTAAATACTACTTATGCAAGACGATAATGGCTCTGGCAATGCGGAAGTGAGTGTGAGTCAACCTGCCGCATCGCTATCTGGTCTGGTGCGTAGCCCACAAAGATCCCAGGATCGTTTTTTTAAAGGTAAGCGAGGCCTGAAAGTGCTTTTTGGTAGAGTTCACAAATCCCAAAATGCATTTCCTGGCCCTCCAATATCTACACAATCTGCATCAGAAGACATCACCCAAAGTCCTTTTTGGCAAACCCTAACAAAATTGAAACATTCGATTCCGGTTCTAAAAAGAGTTCCCCGTGGGGCAAGACCTGCAGTTTCAAAAAAATTAGCAGAATGTATAGGTCTTGTCGTAAGGGAGAACTCGATAACGGCCGGGGGCAATTATTGACCTTCCCATATAGGATTTTACATGTTGACAAAAGTCAGGCAGCCCAAATTACATTAACATCCCAAATTAAATATAACTGTCACGTTTCGGCCAACTCTTTGGATTCTAAATTCACTTTTAACAAGCAGAAATCGCTTAGTCAATATGTAGAATCCAAATTAAGGTAGGGTGATATTCGGGGCGCATCTAGACTGTTATTTAGTAGTGATGTGGTGGCGCCTTGCTCTCCAGACACGCTTGCGGGTCTGAAGAGCAAGCATCCAGCGCCTATCGATGATCTCTCCTTCCCTGAAGCTCCCGACATGGAATCAGAACATCTGATCACTACGGCCAAGGATGTATTAGCAGCAGTTTTCTCCTTCCGAAGTGGCTCGGCAGGTGGCCTTGATGCCTTGACACCGCAGCACCTAAAAGACTTAGTGTGTGCAAGTGCTGGGGTGGCCGGCAAGACCCTTCTGAAGGAGCTAACTGCGCTAATTAATATGATGCTCTCCGGTAATGTGGACGATGCGATCATTGAAATCTTGTATGGGGCAAACTTGTGCGTCCCTAAACAAGAAGGATGGTGGCATTCGTCCCATTGCCGTGGGCAGCACATATCGGCGTATAGCAGCTAAGATATGCTGTAAATTTTACAGCAGAGAGCTATCCGAAAAGTTCCAACCCCTCCAACTAGGTTTTAGTTCCAAGGGGGGTTGTGAGGCTGCTATACATGCCCTTTCTACATACCTTGCAAGTAGTGATGGAGGGGTCATCCTTAAGGTTGACGTGAATAACGCCTTCAATTCAGTGAATAGGGACACTTTGTTGGCACAGGCAAAATTACAAACACCTAAAATTTTTAAATTTCTTTGGCAATGTTACAGATATCCCACAAAATTACTTTACAAGGACAATGTTTTGGATTCAGCAGTTGGATGCCAACAAGGTGACCCTCTTGGACCAGTCATTTTTAGTTTAGCCATACACCCCATTATTCGGCAAATAAATTCAAATTTTAATGTGTGGTTTTTAGATGACGGAACCCTGGGAGGCGATCTAGACATAATATTACAAGACATGGCTTTTCTAAAAAATAAATTCAACTCCATTGGCTTAGAACTAAATTATAGTGAATGTGAACTTTTTATAAATACAACAAACTCAATGAACAAACATTTGCCAATATCGAATTTTAATAATTTGGCACCAAATATCAAAATTGTTGAAAAAACTTCTCTTCGCCTCCTAGGTTCACCAATTTTTGAAGAAGCTTTTGAATCTTTCGTAGAAGAAAAGATACAAAATTTTAGTGATATTTCAGATCGCCTATTAAATATTAATATTCATTCAGCTTACACAATTATTCGATATTGCCTTTTCGTCCCTAAATTTATTCATAGTTTAAGATCGTCACAACTTTGGAAGAAAAATGCACTTTTAGGAAAAATTGATCAAATTATTCAAACAACCTTAAGAAAGATATTAAATGTGGACATGGACGACCGAGCTTGGCTACAAGCGTCATTACCTATACGTCTGGGTGGGCTCGGCGTTCGCAAAATTTCCAGTGTCAGTTTACCGGCGTTTTTGTCTTCGGTTCACAGCACGGAAGAGTTAACTAGGAAAATTTTAACACCTACAATAGTTGATTCGGAAGTGCTGTGCAAAACCGAGGCTTTAAACGCCTGGAAAATGGCTTGTCCAAACACTGAATTGCCTACCAACCTTTTCTCCCAGAGACAGTGGGACTTGCCGCTCTGTAACTTAGTAAGAAAAAATATTTTGTCAACAGGGTGGGTGCTCCTTGTGTTTCTCCGCATCGGTGCCATTGTGGAGAAGACGTCGATAGCCTCGGACATGATGGGCTTTCTTGCAGCAGAAGCGCAGGTAGAATTCCACGACATGCTAATTTGAATGACATAATTCGTCGTACTCTTGCCGCGTCTGGCGTACTAGCTGTACTCGAACCAAATGGTTTGGTACGAGACGACGGGAAGAGACCTGACGGTATGTCATTGTTGCCATGGAAAATGGGTAGGCCTTTGGTGTGGGACGCAACGTGCGTAGATACCCTTGCGCCATCACATATTCCAAGCACAGCAGGTCATTTCGGCGCTGCTGCTGCAACGGCGGAAACCCTCAAACAGCGCAAATACGGAAATTTAGTCGGCAATTACATATTTGAGCCGTTTGGGATAGAAACGTTGGGCCCATGTGGTCCGAGCGCTCGTATTTTGTACCGAGAAATTTCGAAACGCTTGATCGACGTCTCACGTGACCAGAAGGCTGGTTTATTCTTTGCTCAAAGAATCAGCATTGCCATCCAGCATGGCAATGCTGCCAGCCTTCTGGGCACGTTACCCCATGACATTGATGCGGAGGTATACTACGACGCCTAAACGCCTCGTGCCTTGCGTTTTGTAAGAATATATTATTTTATTTTCTTTTTAATTTAGTTATAGGTTTATAAGTATAGTTTTAGCTGTAAATAGTAATTAAGTAATAGTTAGTAAAAATGTAATTAGTTGTAAAATAATTGAATTGAAATAAATAATATATAAAAAATACCTATACGGCCATTTGTTATTACAGTCAAAATACAGCGCCATTAAATCCGTAAACATTAGTTTAATTTCCATACGCATATATTTTTTTAAATTTTTTATTTATAGTCTTACGCCTGTATCCCCGAAGGGGTAGGCAGAGGTGTAAATATTACAACCACAGTTCGCCATGAATTTTTAAGCCCCACGTAATAGGATGGGGGGGGGGGGGGCTATTGCCGTTACCGAACACATCACCAGACTCCGGGCTGCTACTAAGAATTCGGAAAAACCCAGTAACACTTTTGCCCGACCCGGGAATCGAACCCGGGACCTCCGATCAACAGACGCATACACTATCCCAGTGGATAGCGTATGCGTCTGTTACGTCTGTTGGCAGGCATTTAACGTCACGGAGGCAGTTAAATGTATAAAAATAGTAAAATATTGAAAATATTCACTAACCAACCATCTCAGTACTAACTCAAGTATAAACTTATATAACTTGAGCAGTCTATAAACTATCCAGCTACAATTAAAGCGTAATATATCACAGGCATTCTCTCCTGGTACCCGCTAGTATGCTAAGTATTCTGTTCAAGCATAACAACGAACTCCTTACAGTCAGTCCGAATATTTGATCTATCCATGGTTTTGGCTACTAGAGATACACATTTAACATAAGCTTCATACTAAATATGTCAAACTAGAGGATGCAACTACAAATAAAATCTCTTTATAGTGTAAGATAGGTACAGTCAAACAAGTCGGCGATGGTACAGTTTGAAGAAAAATCCCGTGTCTCGCTTATAGATTCGAGACACACTAGAAACTGGTTTGTATACGAGTGTCAATGTTTGTAAGTAGTACTGGAAGCGACGATGTCTTGCTGAGCGATTCTCGATCTTATGGTGGTCTAGCGGGAAGTTGTTCGATTGTACATCATGGAATGTTTTGGGTTTGTTGATTGATCATGCGATGTCCCGCAGTTTAGCCATACAATAATTACGACATTTATTAAATTAAGTACATAAGTTATTTAACTAAGGAAAGATATTCATGATTCAATTATTGACTACAAGGTGCACTAAGATTTTTAAAGATCCCAAAGAAACATAGGTACATGCCAAAAAAAGAATCACGTAAATCGGTTCAGAAATCTCGGCGCAATCGGTGTACATACATACAAAAAGATATACCGGCCGAATTGAGAACCTCCTCCTTTTTGGAAGTCGGTTAAAAAGTTAATTTCTTGCGCCCAATAGTTTCAGCTGAGCGTTATCTGTCTGAATTTTATAGGTACAATACTAGAGGATGCCCGCGGATATATCCGCATTATTTAAGGCCACTGCTCCGCTTCCGTCGCTCATAGCGCAATGTTATATAGCCTATAGCCTGCCTTGATAAATGGGCTATCTAAAACTGAAAGAATTTTTCAAATCGGACCAGTAGTTCCTGAGATTAGCGCGTTCTACCAACCAAACAAACAAACTCTTCAGCTTTATAAGCAATAATAATAATAATAATAATTCATTTAATAATAATTCATTTATTTCCAAAAATAATAACAATTCTTTACAATGTTTCCACTGGTCCCAAACTAGGCTAGGCCTGTATCTTGGGAACCATGATAGTTGGCACATCAATTATTTCATACAAAAATACTGTCAATCTTTTTTACAATTGTATTAATTATAATGTTATTAAGATACAATTTAATTAATTAAAAATAACATTGAAAATTAATAATGAATACAAAATCAATTAGACAAAATAATAACAATAATAATAATAATATGTCAAAAAGGGTTAAAAATAAGTTATTTATTCATTCGATGTCAATATTTAATTAGTACAGTTTGTCCTATTAAAAGCAATAAATATAATAAGTAGGTATTCAATGGAGTGCACCTGTTAATGCCTCATATACGTGTATAATGTGTTTTGTGTGAGTGAGTGAATGAGTGAGTGAATTAATGTATGTCAATGTTATTTATGTAAGAATTTTTAAAAGATTTGCTGTGTATGTATAATCACAGGTCATTAAAAAATGAGTAACTATTGACTTGCATTGCCGTCTTTTATGGTAATGAAATTTTTAGTGTGGCATTAATTTTGTTGTAAAGATACGGACCTGTGAAACAGAAGAATCGTCGGGTGAATGAGTGTCTAGGTTGTATGTCTCTAATAATAACATCAGTGCCACATCTGCGATGAGATTGGTCACGACAGTCTATAGGGGTGAGCGAGTGTTGTTTCAGGATACAGTTCTTAATATATAGTTGTCTCACTGTAAGCAATTCCCAGGACCGATAAAGATCGTGTGTGGGATATAATATGGGGCGGAAGGAACTAACCTTTAATATGGCTCTTTGTGCAATTTCCAAAGGCAAAAGATGTGATTTCGATGCGCCACCCCAGCATGAAATACAGTACGTAATCAACAACGCCATATACACTTTCCTCAGTATCTCAATGCTCCCCACATGTCGAAGGTTTTTGAATATGTATATAAGCTTTCTTAGTCTAATCTGCAGTACCCTTATATGACTGTGAAAGGTCAATGCCGAATCAATTAACACACCAAGGTATTTTACTTCTAGTTTTCTAGATAAGACAGGACAGTCACAGAGGCCACTGTCCGCTGAATCAGCCTGACAATCAGAATGATACACCACACCTAATTCGGATAGAATATTATTATTAATATTACGCATGTAGAATGGCATACACATTGTTTTCTTGCCGTTTAATGTAAGCACATTTCGTTTAAGCCAGTGTGTTACAGCATTAAATCCTTTTTGTGCTAGAATAAATGTGTCTTTCCATGTATAGGACGAAAATATCAACGCGGTGTCATCTGCGTAAGACATTATAGTACCCTGTTCTAGATTAAGTTCGCATAGGTCATTTAGATATATTAGAAACAAGGTAGGACCAAGTACTGAGCCCTGAGGGACGCCGAAGGACAAAGGTAAGTCAGTACTAGTGTAAGATTGTAGTTTAAGACACTGCTTTCGGTTGCTGAGATAGTCCTTTAATAATTCAAGCTGACACTCCCCTGATTCCCAAACATTCCAGTTTCTTTATAAGGAGCGGCACAGTCACTGTATCGAAAGCCTTGGCTAGGTCTATAAAAATAGCCAAGGCCTTCTTCCCTTCATTAAGGGCTCTCACAGCATAGTCGGTTAAACAATGTACCGCATCTTCTGTCGATCTACCAGCACGAAAACCGAATTGGCGCTCGGATAATAGACTATTTGCCTCCAGATACTTAATGAGTCTATTGTTAATAATTCGCTCTAAGAGTTTTGATATAGCTGGCAATATCGCAATTGGCCTATAATTACAAATGTTATGTCGGTCACCCTCTTTATGTATAGGGATAACAATAGCTTTCTTCAATACGTTCGGAAAAACACCATTATTTAGGCATTTATTAAATAAATGAACTAACGGTCGAGTAATCAAACTTTTTGCAGCCTTGAGCAAACTATTAGGTATTTTATCATGTCCAGCAGGGCAAGAAGTTTTTAGACCATCAATTAACACCATAACCTCCTTCTCGTCGGTATCTAGTAGAACAAATGATTTATAGCTGTGATTGTTATTTAGGATACCTGGTGTTGGTGTCACATTCGCATTACCTATAAGTTTATTAGCCAAAGAGCTACCTACAGCTACAAAGTACTGATTAGCTTCATTAACAGCTTTCTGTGGTAAATCTCCAAGTAGATCAGCCGAGTCCAGTTTTGTTTTTTGTGTGTTTGTTATAGTTTTAATTGTATCCCATAGCTTTTTATTATTACAGTGGTGCTTTTCTAATTCACTTTTCTCAAAGGTCCTTTTCAGGTTTTTTAAAAGGTTATTACAATGATTCCTGTACCTGGTGTACGTGAGACGTAGGTCTAAGTTATCAGGAAATTGATTAGACTCTTTATGTAATCTATCCCGATGTTTAATGCATCTAAGTAGACCAGGCGTGACCCAAGGTTTTATTGTACGTTTACTACGAGGTAGCTTTACAACTGTGGTATTTTTCAAACAAAGTTCTTGCAAAGTATTTATGAAAGCCTCCATGGCAATGTTAGGGTCACGCATGCTCATGATGTTACTAAAATCAATTAATTTTAATTGGTCACATATGGAGATCAAATTTAGTCTTGTCTGATATCTTGTCGCAGTTATACTATTTATCTTTTCCTGGTATAAACAGAATAGAACAGCGTTGTGGTCCGTTATTGTTGAATTTAACACAAACGTATGAGACCTCAATTTGGTTCTAAGCAAAACGTGATCCAGACATGTTTTACCTTGCCTTGTGGGAAAAGTGTGAGCTGGTAAGAAACCATGGAAACTAGCCGTGTTTAAATAATCTAGGGCTTTATTATCATGCGATTGTGTGGATATATCAATATTAAGATCACCAATGACAGCCACTGACTTGTAGCTGTTGAGGCCTGACAGCATCTGATCAAAAGATGCTATGAAGGCTGATATATTGCTATAAGAAGGCGATCGATACATAGCTAATATAACTGTTTCATTATTTACTGTTATTTGTAAACAGTTACATTCTGCAAACAGTGGCTCAGTTATACTTATACTTAGGGATCGCTTAGAGTACACAATAATTCCGTCATTCTGATTCTTATAATTATTCGTCATATGACATGTGTAACCCGGTAAACTCGGTACAGTTAGGTTGCAAGATAGCCAGCATTCGGTAAGTATTATAACCTCACAGTCAAGCCTCAATCGGCCCAAATGCACCACAAGGTCGTCAAAGTTGCGAGAAATGCTACGAATGTTTTGCGTTAAAATTTTTAGATTCGACCCATTGCTCGAAATGAGACTACAACAATCTTCAACCTCACAGGCTATAGACTCTGATACTGCCAAATTATCAAGCTCTAAATATGTATTCGCCATTTCTATGTTATTTACGCTTTAGTTAGAAAAATAAGCAAGAAGTATAACAATAATAGTAGAATCAATAATGCGCAACGTTTGGAAATGACCACTGTATAAATATGCAGATACAGAGTAGATAAGAGCACGTAATAGAATAATGCGGTATATATAAGTTTGCTATAGCTGCCTGTGATGCGGTAACTTATGTATTGGTCAAGGTGGGGATGGGCCTTGGTTAACGTGCGGCTTGTTACTACATAACGACGTTTATCTATCAGTTCACGATTATTTGATTGTTTTGTATACAATTCGGTATATTTGAACATGAATGAAATAAGTTGGAGAGTATTAGTAATAAGTAAATAGATGTATGTGATACGAAATATATATAAATAAAGCAGTATTGTCATAAATAAAGTAAAAAGTGAGTGTAAGTCAATAGATTGTTGAAGACATGTGTAAAGTGAGGTTATGTTAATTTTATATTATGTGATCCTACACAAAGTGTTTTGGTGATGTTTTTATACGTGTAAATATCAAGAAGGTAAGTTTCACAAATATATATTAGCCTTATACTGTGGCCATGTGCATTATTCTGGATTGTGTACATTGTAGTAATAATGTTTAGATACTGTTGTGAGGCATAAGTGAGTGCAGATTGCAATCCCAACAAAGATATACATACAATGTCCATATAGAAGTGTGATTTTAAGCTTATCACTAGCAATAGCATAACACAATATTAGTATAAGATAAAAAATTGTATCTCCAGTAGTCAAATCCATGGATAGATCAACTATTATGAACTCAGTAATATATCAAGTGTATTTCGCATAGTTGGCAGCGATGCGGTCGGTACCGCGTCGTTATGTGCTGCAGTGTCCCACCCGCTGCGGAATTTACACTACACACACGGAAATACGAATGAATTACTTTGGAATACGTTTGCTTATGATAATTAATTTTAGTGTAAGTTATTCTCATTTTCTATATACCGATCTTCATAGAAGCAGCGATAGCCAAGTGGTGAGACCGACAGACTGTTACGCAGAGGGCCTCGGGTTCGAATCCACGGCAAGCACCAATGACTTTTCGAAGATAAGTGAGTATGAAATTGTTAATTATCGCTTGCTTATTAGTGAAAAAAAACATCGTGAGGAAACCTGCATGTCTGAGAGTTCTCCATAATGTTCTCGAAAGACATGTGAAGTCTGCCAACCTGCACATGACCAGCGTAGTGGATTATGGCCTTACCCTTCTCATAGTGAGAAGAGGCTCGTGCCCAGCAGTGGGACAGTATAAAGGGCTGATGACAATCTTCATAGAGCTAGTTGCAGAATCGGCATATTTTCTTATCAGTGGATTATTTCATTCAATTAAATTCAAATTAATTTATTCACATAGGTTACAAGCAACTCTTATGAACGGTAATTCCTTTTTACAACCAGATTCGGGATGGTAGGGCTATGAGAAGAGCCCGGATAACACCCATGCCATTCTTTTAATATTAAAAATCTATATATTCAAGTGTATTGACAAGGACTGTCAAAGATCTGCTTCACAAGCGGCACCGACGGTTTAAGGTGCTCGCCGAGGCACGCGACAAGCGATAATTAACAATTTGATACGCACATAACTTTGAAAAGTCAGAGGCTCTCTGCATGGCAGTCTGTTGGTCCACTAGGACCTCTCTGAATAATAATTATTATTAATCAGGTTATTTCTGATCATTCATTACAAGATCCATATAATTGTTAGTATAAATCTTAACCTAGTGTTAGTAAAAGACACTCTTATATAAAACTTGAAACGACTGACACCTACGTGTGCAGCCGTATCCAGTGAGCCAGCATGGGGCTGTCCCATCTATCACTTAATACACTCAGGACTCTTAAGACTTTCTAATGTATTTTTATGATGTACTAGACAGTGCCTGTGGCTCTGCCCCTGGCTTCTGCAGTGCCTTGCCCGTCAGCCAGCTAGTTACGCAAGATTTTTTTATAGGTATACAGATTTATAATGTTTATTCCACACATTACGTATGTATATGTGAACACCTGCAACGCTACAGTTCTCTGTAATAGTTAAGTTTAAAACCAAATCAGTTTTGGCAACAAACGATACAGGGTGCGCCAGGTTGTGGTCGCTGTGTTTTCAACTACGTCGAATTAGTCGTGGCAGTGTTACGCCCTGGATTTCTAGTGGACAGGCTTTTGGTTTACTAGAGGGACTACTATTGGTTAATAAAAAAAATCTTTTAGTTGCAATAATAATTCGTAACATTCTCAAATATTTCAGTACTAATATGTTGATATAGAAGACATTTAAAATAATATTTTGCATGCATAGGGTTCCCACCAAGAACTTAGGGTCCCAAGCCAGCCTCACCTGCAAGTGATGCACCTGCCGATCAACGGACGAGGCTCTGGCAAACAAAATATCCCGATAAGCGGCAATAGGCTCGCCAGCTATTACGTGGGATCAAAATACTGGCGAAAAGTATGCGTTTTATATGCCTCTGCCTACCCCTTCAGGGAAACAGGCGTGAGTTTATGTATGCATGTATTTTTAATTTGAAATTTACCAAAACAGGTCGTCAAATCATTAAGTAAATAATAATTTGTCTTCTTCTAATGGTAATGAAACATTAAAATATGTCGCTTATTTGCGAGTTTAGCTGGCGAAACATACTTTTCAATGTCAATGATGTATGGCTTTGTTCGTTGCTAATATAGCAACATAAATGTTTCAAATTTTAGCAATGTGTTTTAATAATACAGAGTATAGATTATGATTGATTTTTTATCGGTTTTAATCCTGTGTTGCAGGTAGCCTCACAAAATTAAATATTCAAACAACTGGTGTAGTTGTTCACACTCGAACTCGAAATACACACGTGTGGAGATTGAACGCTGTCTGACACTTGCTTCAGTGTCAAGCAGTGAGGCAACCGCTTAATCTGCTGTGCCACCCATGAAGCGTTTGAAAGAAGATATGAATGCCTTCGATATTGTTTCGAAATACATTCGAGAACCGGTAGTAGCACATCAGCAATGCGACGTCGCCGGACTATTCGCGCTATTTCAAATTTCCACGCATGCTTACCATTCCGCCAACGGATTCTTAAGTTGCCATAATGTAAATGTTGAATATTGTCGTCAATGGATTCCGAAACGTTTCGAAGCAACTGCTCTTTCTGTTTCAATTTTAGCTGTATATGAGTTTGGCAGTTTGGTGATTGGAAATGTGGTTTTTGTTGCACTGGTAGTAATATTGATCAATGACTATAGGTACGTACTTACTACTAGATTTTGAATCCTCATAAACTAGAGTGAAAATAGTTACTGTATTTTATTCAGATTCAATTCAAAACCATATTGCATTTCCTTTAAGGTGGCATTGTGAGAAGCTCATCTTTAAGCGTAAGAAAACTCTGCGCAGAGCAAGCTTTCAGTTCACGCGGTTTGCGCCACTTTTATGACCATTTTGAGCTCTCTAATGTATGGAAAAGTCATTCAATAAGAGACTTCGATATTTTATTATCTACGGTTGTATCTATGTGATTCTAACTAACCCATTTCCGCGCCTGCACAAAAACGAACAGCGGTTAAAAAACTAAACATTTTTTGGAGCCGCACCTCATAACTCGAGTCCTTATACCATGAATATAATGTCAAAATTTGCCCGCAGAGTATGTGCTGAGACCATGATACATGGTGTATGGATATAATTGTTTCTTCTTTTTTATTTCACACACACACATTCTTTTATTTTACTCACAATTTAGACTCGTGTTGTGAATATAAAAAGACGACTACTTGTGTAAAATATTCGAGTTCAAATGAATCTCTTTCTTTATAATTACTCTGACAAAAATCACGTACACGAAAGCCAATTAAAAAGACTTCGAAGCACGATGAACAATTATAGGACACTGATCCACTGTGACAACGGAGGGATTGGGCGTTAAATTACATTCAGCTTTTATGAACGTTAGAAGAATAAAGTAACAGAAAGCGTTCTGTTCTGTTTTAAACTGACTTCAAATAGTATGAAGTTTTGACTAAACTGTTTAAATCTAAAAAACTATCTAACCTCTGCTTGCGACTTTAGGATAAAAAAAAATCATTTATGTTTTAAACGTCATTATTAAAAAACTAAAACCATTTTTTTATCTAAGCCAAAATATGCTAAAGGTTTCTAAAATATAAATTTAATAAAATTAATAATAATAAAATGAATATTACTAAATTAGCTTGTTTTAACAAATAAATTGCATTATTATTTTACTGCAGTGCAGTTCAATAACCATATAATTACAAAAATGTGTGTGTTATCAACAAATTGTTAATTAATGTAAAGTAGTCTTTATTTAACGTGAGGGAGTTAACCTTTAGCATGCCATGTAGATCCACGCGAGAGGCAGAAGCTATTTCACTGCATCTGGTATACCTCTTAAATCAAAACATTATCAACATTGTATGTACACCGCGTCATCACAATGTCTAACCCTGCCAAATTACAGTTCTCGCATAAAACCGCGGACGGACAGACGGACGGACCTAGCGAAATTATAAGGGTGCCTCGAAGCTACGTAACCCTAAAAATTACGCACTTTTCACATCCTACCTTAAATGTTACCTAGCTCATTTAGAGTATTTATCGACATAACGAACTTAATTCAATATGACCTCTTTGGTAAGTGGCTAGTATGATAAGTGAGTTCATAAAATTCATGAGAACGACCCACACGATAAAAACGTCGCTCACGAAAAGTTAGCAAACTGCGGAACTTCTGGGGCTAAATTAAAACATTGGGGCACTTAATGATTCAAGTTATAAATGCTGGTGTACTAGGCATTTTATAAAGGTGACTGCTCTATAGTTCAAAGTTCGATTTCAGAAACAGGCAGTATGTTTTCTAGTTTGCTGTTACAATCTTTTTGTAGCTACAAACAACAATAATATTTATTGAAGGATCAAGCTTCAAGATGGTTGAAGCAAATAGACGTAGTTTTTTTATTGACAATAGCAAATTGTGTTTTTGTTAATATTCATGTAAAACTTACCAAAGCTAAATGTCACAGGCATTAAAATTACAGGAGTAGATTTTTGTCAATAGAGCAATAGACAAGCGGGTATAAAATTCACATACTCTCATGTGAGATCAAAATTTTCTTAAATACTACAAGTGCCTTAAACGACAGCCGACATGGTTTCGTACAAAAAAAATTGACACTGAGATCTGCGCGGGCACCCGTTGCGGAGTGGCAGGTCCCATAAGTAATCATAATAATATTAAGGTCGTCAGAGATCGCTTCGTATATGCCTTGAATTCCCCTTTATCAGTATGAATGCGATAGACTCAAAAAGTGCCCAACAGATTTTAATACGGTTTCAACAATAGATAGTGCGATTCCTGACAAAGGTTTAGTCGAAGTCTAGTTAAAGATGGGTAACTTTCAAATAATATATATCGAGCTGAGTGGCGAGACCGACAGACTGCTAAGCAGAGGGACTTGGGTTCGAACCCACGGCACGAACAAATTACTTTTCGAAGTTCGTATTAAATTGTTAATTATTTATCGCTTGCTAATCGGTGAAGAAAAACATCGTGAGGAAACCAAGTCTGAGAGTTCTCCATAATGTTCTCGAAAGGCATGTGAAGTCTGCCAATCAGCACTTGGCCAGCGTGGTAAGCGTTACCCTTCTCATAGTAAGAAGACGTCCGTGCCCAGCAGTGGGACAGATTGTTTTTTATAGATGAAAATAATGTATATAATGCAGTGTAACGTAATACTCTACGTATTGCGTTATAATATCTCGCAGGCGCTTAACGCAGTAGGTGGAGCCTAGTCCGAGCAGCGCTTCGCTAGCAATTATTACCTTATATAGTCATAAACGGGCCACAGGCAGACTGTGACTCTTAGGTCTATGCCTATATAAGATGGGTGCACGATCTAAATCGGTCACTTTCCCTACACACCGCCTTGCTGATGGTTGTAGTGACAACCAAGTATTATTCTACTACTTTCCTATCTGCTGTCCCGCTGGGGGTGAGCATATTCTAGTTGTCTGTGTGCCTATATTATGTTCTGTCTATAGTATCTGTGTCTCCTAAGCATAACAGCCGATCTAGGGACCGCCTGTTTCTAACCGGTTGTTGTGTATTCTCTGTGCTGTTTCCAGTTCTCCCTACGGGCCACGATTCTCCCTACGGGCTCTCTGCACCTGTCTTCTTCCTACGGGCTGTCTTTTCTCTACGGGCTGACATTCTCCCTTCGTGCTACAAGCTACGAGCTGCTGGCGCCGTGCCACTACTAGCCGCCGCCGCAGCACCCGCTCGTGCCTACGAGCTTCTACAGCCAGGCCACTGGCGCCTGACCACATCGGCTGCACCGCCTAAACCTCCGCTCAGCCTGCACCTCGACCATCGAGCTGCCTAAACAACGTGCACTTCGGCCACCGGCGACCCTGCGAGCTTCTGAGAGCAGCAGAAGTCTACATTTCAGCCTTCAGGCCAGTGCTTACCCATTTTGGTCATACTGTATGTAAGCGGTAATGAGACATAATAAAAGACTGTTCAGTCTAGCAGTGTGTCCTTCGAACCCCGACATCCTACCTGAGATCCCCCGTCTCCAATTTCCAGGCTACTATCAGTACTCGAACAATTTCGCATTTATTCAAACAACTACCTACCACTGCCTCGTCGGTCTCGCGGCATAAATGTGCGCGTGGGATTGGGAGGTCTCGGGTTCGATTCCCGTATCGGGCAAAGTGTTATTGGTTTTCCGTTAGGAAATTCTCAGTAACAGCTCGGAGTCTGGGGAGCCTATTGCTGTACCGGGCAATGTGCCCGGTACAGCAATAGGCTCGCCCCCTATTACGTGGGACATAAAAATTCATGGCGAAATGTGGGTGTTATATCACACCTCTGTCTACCCCTCCGGGGATACAGGCGTGAGTCTAAAAATAAAACAACCAAAGTAACCAAACAAAGAAGTATCTATACAAAGTATTACTATCATATCTCATAAGCAGACGAAGTCTTATGGAATCTTGTGGACATCAATTAATTGAGATACTAGTATGTAGGTAATATAATTGATAGCAATAGAATACTTCAAGCTGGATGTACTTGAAATATTGAACACATTTCAAGAATGATTAACTATAAGTAGTTTCTGGTAAAGCGGAAGGCAAACCAGGGATATTAGCAGCAAGAAATAGAGGACGGAGTATTTCTTAGAATATATATAACATACACATAACATAACATAACTTCACGCATTTATCCACAAAGGGGTAGGCAGTGGTGTATTACACATCCACACTTCTTCCGCTCTCGAAGAGAATAAAAACATACGATCGCATTTCATATCGTAGATAGATACAGTTGTTTTACAAGTGAAATACAAAAACACTCAACAAATAAAGAAATAAACATTTTATGTTCGTCCGAGAGCGTTTTGCGTAGCCATCAAATAACATTACCATATCGTCACGTTAAGGGCTCCCTCTTAATAGCGTCCGTATATTTTTGGCTAAGAATGTAACACCGCGTCACGTACATTATATGAAACGAGTATGGGATGATTTACGACACAACTTTGCATAAGGCTTTCTTTGCTGTAAACATACGCACTACGATATTATGGTTGTATCGCGTATATTTTGTACGGCGTGGCTTTTTTTTCTTTATATATAAAAAGACAGCTCCCGCACTAGGACTAAATCCTGTGTCGTGGGTGACTTTATAAACATATAACTGACGGACACAATGAACACCCAGACACGAAACAACAATTTATGAATCACACAAAGTATTATCTCGTGTGGGAACTGAACCCACAACACTCGGCGCAGTGTTAAGCAGCGAAGCGATCGCTTAAACCACTACGCCAACCATGTAGTCTAAATTACTGAAAATACTTTTAAAATACATTTACGATGTTCGTCCTTGGTACAAAACTTGTCTTACTGAATGATTCATAAGTGTGACCAGGTAAAGTGAGTTTGCTACAGTCAGGGTTTGAATTCATGTCACAGGAGCTACTATGAAAGCATGTTAATTGAAATGTTTTACTTTTTGTATCTACATTTATGTATGTCTATCGGGCCTTCGCAGAATTACCACCGCGATGTCCGTCGATGAACGGTCGTTGTTTTTGAAAGGATTTTCGTACGAAAATGTAGTTTTCTTATTTTGGTTTTCACGTACTTTTTTATACCACGGCTATTGATGCCAAAAGTAAATTTGCCGTTGCTGCAAGTTTACGTTCTTTTTCTAGCGCGTTTATTTAATAAAATTTTCAATAATGTAATAAATTGCAATACATTTATGTTCTTATCCACTGCCCTTCAGTAATCACAGTATATATGTATGCTCGGCCTTTATCACCCTGTTTTATTGGTCCATTACTAGTAATAAATGTAAGCAAACCATAAAATATATAAATAAATCTTTGGGTAGAATTATAACATGAAAATTTTTGTTTTGTTTTGGCCAAATAGGAACTGGAGCTCTCGGATTTCTACTCCTTCATACAGCCATGACTGTGACAAACATTTTAGACGTTTAAAAACCAAATCGGCTACGACCTACTGAATACACACGCAATAAACTTATTGTAACTTTTGTCACCCAAATCATGGCGGTGTATAGGCTTATTTTAATGAATTGGATGGTTGGGCATATCATAAGATCCGTTACGTAGCGGAGTTGGCGGGATACTGTCTCCCTGTGAACCCACAGCGTCTGTTAGCTTTAAAGTCAAAAAAATTTGAACGGATTTTCATGTGGTCTTCACAGGCACAGATTAAGCTGGGCTGCCCTACGCTATTCTTTGCTACGTGACATGGTTGACCAAATGTCCACGTTGTCGTTAATATGCCCAACGCTGTTTAATTTGCCAAAATATTAAAAACGGTTTCTTGTAGGTATGTATTAATGATCTAACGTAATTTTAAATAAAATGTCACACCTTCACACCTTAAAGATTTTTTTATAGACTCACGCCTGTACCCCCGAAGGGGTAGGCAGAGGTGTAATATTACACCCACATTTTGTCTTAAAGTTATTAATACTTATTTGTATCATCATCATCCTCTTAGCGTCATCCCAGTGTCAATCTGGAGTCCGCTTACTAGTCTTACTAGATTTGGCTGAATATCAGCTTTTCCACGAAGCGACTGCCTGTCTGACCTCCGCAACCCGAAGGGATAGTGATATTCCATGGATGGACTAGTGTCAGTTAATTTTAGAAGGTACGGACGCCCTGTAACGATTGTCAAAGATCTTCAAGACAACTGGGACCGACGGCTTAACGTGCTCTCCGAGGCACGGGACAACTAGGCTATCGCTGTCTTATTTGTATATATATTATCTAGATTTCATCCTCATTATCGTCCTAATCTTATCCCAGTTGCGTCCACGATCTTGGAGCCTGGGTTCCGTTTACTAGTCTAGCCAGATTTGACAGAATGTTAGCTTGCCCACAGAGCGCCTGCTGTCAAACCTACGCAACCCAAAGCAGAGAGCTCAAGATATTTACATAGAGGCGCTTTTCATATCTTGTCGATTGTTTCAAGGTACAAAACTCACTTTTTTCCAAATCCGTTGATTGCTCCAAGGGACAAAAGTCCCTTTTTTTCCGAAGCCGTAGACTGCGCACAAGTAACTAATGTCCCTTTTATTAAAACTTAACGGATTGCGCTATATTATATATCAATAGACGCGTAATGAAATGAATACCAAATAAAAATGCAAATGCTTTCGAATGATACCAAATAACACCAAATAATATACATGTAGTCCACGCAAGGGCAGTATAAAGTGAAAATTAGAAACATTTTCCCGCCATTTTTGAGCGCGATTTTATATTTCTGACATATTCCTTTCTTTCGTCGTTCTTTATTAAGGGAGGTACCTATATAAGTATAATACACGGTTAAAAAGGTTATTTACTTTACTTTTAGAGGAAACAAATATAATGAAAAGAAACATTTTAATTTTAAACATAATAAAATAAAACAAAGAATTGATTGTTAATTGCCGCCAATTTCCGTATTTCATTTTTTTAAATACCTTTTTATGTTATATATCTGATTCAAACCTACATAAGTTTCTTACCAATTATATTTCCAAGCAAAAGCACCATTTCCGATAAGATTCCGATAAGAATTACTCTTACTGGAATGTGCACAGTTGTTTACTTTTTCCGGCCAAAAATAACCTGAATATCCTCAAAATTTTTCGATAATCAATATCTTACGAATAATATGAGTATTTTACATCATATGATAGGTTTATTTATATACTCATAATAAAAAAATAACACAGAGCATAAATGTAACCTTATCAACATACATATGTATTTACATTCAATAAAAAAGAAATGCCGTTTTTACGATAACTGTTTTTAAAAATCTCTTAATTTAAGTAATACACAATATTTATATTTTTTTTCTGTAACTTCATAAGTAATTAGTTTATTCACAATAAAAACATTAAAGTATCATATATAATTATAACATTTCTTTACAATGATGTTTTTAATCCATAATTACGCCCCGCGCGCAAAATGCAAAATCAGCGAAATAATATTTTTTTTTACATGCTAATCTTAATATATAAAATCCTTGCGTTACTGACTGACTGACAGACATGCTACAGCCGAAACTATTGGACGCAGGAAGCTGAAATTTGGCATGTGTGTAGGGGTGCACTAAGAAGGGATTTCCTGAAATTCCCACGGGATCGGCCAAAACGGGTAAATTTAAAAAAAATGCAGGCGTAGCTGCTGGTGTCCTCTAGTATCTAAATAATTTTTCAAGCAACTATTGCTATACTTTTATATATTTGTTAAGATAATATCACCAGGTATATAACAAAACAAAAGGAACCAAGGTTCATCTCGTATTGTTATTACGATAAGCAATTGTTTCGAGTAAGTCGTTAAAATTCGTAATTGTTTACATAGCATCCGGTTCGGCCCCTCGCATAAAGTAAACACTTCATTCAAACGTAGTGTATGTGAGATCATATGAAAGAATAATTCATTAAGTTGAACAAAAACATTAGTTGAGGCCACAGAGGTGAACAAGGAGCGCACACAAATTAATTTATCGACCCTGGGCGGTGTCAAGTGGCTGCGACAGCTCGTCATTTGACTCTTTGCGCGGTCGAAGCACCTTAGCAAATTATTAAGATCGCTCAAGCGAGGCAGAGGATATGGGCGCTTTGAAGACAAACTGTCTGCGACTCAAATTGCCACTTGGTGGCGCCAGCGTGGTAGTTGCGCTGTGACAGCTGTCTCTAGGAGAGCAAGAGAGACGAACGTCCCTCCTGTGTATCTTAACTACGAGAGCATGAGAGATGGAGAACGACGCCAGCGCCGCCAACGGCACCAACTACGAACTAAACTGGAGACAGTCTCCACTTGGAATCGGTACACGAAATCCTTAATAACTGCGCTTCTATATAATAATAATAATAACCCCTCTGGGGCAGTCGTTAACCTCATCTTGAGACTAACGCAATCTCAGAGGGCAGAGTAACAGCTTTCAAACATCACCTTTATCTTGTGATATATATATAACAGAATAGAAAGAAAGCTTACAAACCGCAGGGCAGCTTTGCGGCGAGCGGAATGTGTGTGGCGACACTGCGGTCCCGAATACTTTAGAGGGCCGGTCAGGGCCTCATCTCCGACTTGCCTTTATTGGCTGGTTGGAGTGGATTACCAAGAGCGCCTGCAGGACCCTCGACTCTGGCTTGCCTTGGTCGGCCGGCCAGAGGGAAGCCGCAAGAGCTATTTGCTCGGGGGTGGAAGTGTCATTGTCAAGGGCTTAATTACGGGGAAACCCGCTCCGGGTCTCCGTTGTCACGAGGCCCGCGATGGCGAAACCGGTGCCGCACCGCTCTACACCCCTAGCCGCTCACACCGGTGTTGCCGTCTTTTTGCCTTTATGGTAGAGTTTGTTTGCCTTGGCGGCTATCTAGAGAGGGCCCATCCAGTGAGTTGGCGAGTCACCGCCTGTCCCTTTTCGACATACTATAAGAGTATTTAGGGCAGGTGCCGTTTTTCATCCATAGTGTTCACCTAGACCAATCCATTAAACACCCAACCCAATAGCTCAGGTTAATAAGGTTCCATACAAGTAGCAATAGTCTTGCACCTGCTGCGGCTAATCCGTGACTGCACTTAATAGTGCAGTGATGGAGGCGCCTCAGTAGGTGTCCCATCACATTCTAGATTAAAACTCTCAAAGGGCCTCTGCGCGTTGGACCTGTCTCCGTGTACGCCTGCCAAAGGGCCGGTTATTCTTCTAACATCAAAGGTTAAAAGAATAGCCGTGATAGAGAAACAAATAATAATAATAATATTCATTTATTTCAGACTTGGGTCCATAGTAATTAGACAAAATTAAAAATATTAGTAATTAAGATTAAGATTGACAGGCAGCACATTAAGTTAGTATTACTTCAGTGTATAAAATTAAATTTTACATTCATCACAATAAAATTAATTAAAATTATTATTCACATGTCAGCATTTACACATGTTAGTATTTTATTCCATTTTATGTCAATATTATTAAACATATTACCAGTCAGATTTAAAATAACATTATTTTTACATTGCCACAATCTCTTCCTCATGGATATAATGCGCTTTCTCATTATGGCATGAAAGCCATCAATTCTTGCGTAGGTGAACATACCAGACGCACTGCAGCACCGTGGTAGCTTCATGATTTGTCGAAAGGCATTGTTATATTGTACTCTGACGGTATTGAGTGAACGTTTGGTATGTTCAACCCATAAACTACAAGTATAAAAGGATTGGCAGTAGGCATGAAACAGCGTTTTCTTGACCTCAGCAGTACACTTGCTAAACCTACGACTAATCATATTCGTCTTTATTACAACGGAACGTCGCTCTCTATCAATATCTAGGTCATCTCTGATATCAGATGTAACATTAATGTCCAAGATAAACAAATGTGTTAACGACATTTAGAGCAGTACAGTTCAGATATAGCACAGGAACGTGGCTTGGGCCTTTGCCACCTTTAAATACAAGTAATTTGCTTTTATTTGCGTTATATACCAAACCATGTTCACATGCATATCCTTTATAGTTGGTGACAAGAGAACCATGTTATCGGCATAGCTAATATTATTTCAACATAAGTCTCCTACGTGAGCACCAATACCGGTTCTCCCGAGTTCCACTATAAGGTCATTTATGTAAAAGTTAAACAATATAGATGACGTAATCCCATCCTGTCTAACTACACATTTGATTTTATAGGTATCAGAAGTCTTAGTGCCCCATTTTACTACGTTAGTTTGATTGTCATACCAGTATTTCAAAATGTTAATCACCTCAGGGGGTACGTCAGTTTTCATTATCTTTGTCCAAAGTTTTCCATAATCTACGCGGTCGAAGGCCTTGCTAAGGTCAAGAAAACAGGCATATAATGAAGTTTTACGTCCTATATATCGATATACACACCGTTTTAAAGTGTAAATAGCCATGTCAGTGGAAAGTCCCGGTTGAAAACCAAACTGCTTGTCATCTATTATCAGATTATTATTTAAGTATGGTAGTAACAAAGTTTCAAATAATTTAGATATTACAGTAGCCAGTGAAATTGGCCTGTAATTTGAAATAACTGTACTGTCAGCTGTTTTACTTTTAATTATTGGCACCACCATCGTTTTTAACATATTAATAGGTAGGTAATTTGCTTTAAGATATGTGTTGAAAAGAGAGGCAAGAACGTTATGCAACAAGGGCCCAGCGTGAATTAGATGTTCTACAGACAAACCATCGTGACCTGGCGACTTACCCTATTTCAAGGACTTTAAAGCTTTTTCTATATCACTAGGTTCATAGAGTATGTTCGTCGTGCCAAGATGGTCCGGTGTAACTACTTGCTGCGGTAAAAGCGGTTCTACTCTGAAGTGGTCTGCAAAGAGACCAGTAACTAACCTATGATCGCAAGCGTTCCCAACTCGATCTGGTAATTTTGCACGATACGACATGCTACTGGTAGCCTTCCAGAACTTCATAAAGTTTTTATGTTTGTGAACATTCGCCAGGTTGTCATATTTCAACTGTTCCTCGTGCCTTTGACACCACCTCAGAGCACACTTAAATTTCTTACGTGATTCGCGCATATCTGCACAGATGTCACCAGTGGCTGGCTTACCTTGTGAAGTCCAGGTAAGAAACTTGTCACGCGCAACACCATGCAGCTGCTGGACATTATCGTTCCAGCCCTAAATGGCGTTATATTTCTGTTTATTCGAAGTCTTTTACAAACTGCATGTTGATGCACGCGACAACACCTGAACAACGGTATCATAAATATAATTAATTAATGATTTATAATCATTATAATTTTCACACAATTGAAGTCTATTCTCCAACATCTGTTTACACCTGTACAAACCATAATCACAGGAAATTGCATATTTTCTATTTCACACTTACCTCTCTTTCCCCACAATACCTTGCTACGTTCACCATACTCAGAACTATCGGACCTGGCAGCCAGTGTAGGCATAAGCACATTCACTTTGCACTGCACAACCAGAGGGTAGTGATCAGACTAATGCACGTCATGTAGCACTTCAACACCTTCCACTGACCCAGCCGCAACTTCGGTACATACGCAATGATCCAGCCATCTCACAGTGCCGTGAGCCTCACTTAAAAACGTGCAAGTGCCAGAGTTGTGTCCAAAAACTGTACATCACTACATTTCCATTCGAGGTCGGCGGCAAAAGATACTACCTCTTGATAAAAAAGCGAATCGGGATCCGCATTATAATCCCCAAGCATATAAGATCTGTCTACGTCACAGTTTTCTAACATTGAATTCATTAAACCCAGCACTTCCGCAAATTCAGTAAGGTTGTCATTACAACAAGTAGGCATGTATACACTCATAATAATAGCACTAAAGTTATTTAATTCGATTTTTATTGCCACCACTCGCGCACTATCACTAGGAATCACCGACACGTTTGGGAACATATCTTTTCTCCACAAAATCGCTACACCACCGTATGGCCTACCTTGTAGAATTTCACGAGATATGTCCATGCCGGATACTCCACAATAACCAAATTTCTCGCTAATCTGACCCAAAAAGTCTATATAATGTGGCATTAACCACGTTTCTTGTAGCGCAATTATATCCATCTGTTTACATAATGATCTTATACAGTCAGCTGATCGCATCACTGACTTACAGTTAAATGAACAAAGTTTAATATTATCGAATCTGTCATTCATAATTGTTACATTTATGTAGGTGAATTTCGTATAACGTTACGCTCACTTTTATACGGATTCTTTTTATATACATATTTTCTATACACAATACCGGATGGCTAAAATTCATCACTTAAAAATGTACCGATGCTCGAAGATTCGATTGTCAATAAAAATATATTAAAGTCGGTTTCTTTAAAGGGCTTAATATATTCCACCTTCACTATAGATTGACCTTTTTTCTTTATGTAATCAGTAACATTTTCAGCCGTAATGTTTTTCTGCAGCCTCGACAAATACAAGACTGTGGTACTGGGCTTGAAGAAGCTCATCCGTCCGACCATTACCGCGCATATTTTTAATACTATTATGTCTCTTTTTTTATACGTAACCTTGGTGAACCCATCATGTTCGGTATTCGTCTTATTCATAATTGCTATATCTCTGTACGAAGGTTGTTCATGCAACGGTTTATTATTTGAAATAATCATAGAAGTCTGCGCAGCTGATCCACATTCCGAGTTCACACAAAATTTATCCTTAGCTCTATATTCATAAGGTTGTATTTTGCCTGGCGTTGTGCGAGGTTCAAATTGCGACGGTTGAACCGTAGATGTTTTCGTATCACCGTCATCAATGCGCACAGTTGTAAATTCGTTGGATGACAAGTGAAATTCCAATTTATTTTTCATAAATTTCACCACACTTTGAATATCGCATATTTCTTCTTTCTGTACAGCATTCCGCTGCAAGTTTGACACATCCGACCGTAATCGGACCATTTCCTTCAATATACAGGTCACATCCAAATGGTCGAAAGTTATAGGCGGTATTTTATGCAGTTCTTTTGCAGCAAAAATAGGCAGCTTTTCTGGATCCACTTCCTTTAGCAGCTTTATAATATCTTGAAGAATTTTGTTAATTTTTCCATCTCCCTTTCTAGACGTAGCTCTTGTACATAACTGCTCGCACAAAACATTTCTTGCAGTTTCAATTTCATGCTCCGGGAAGCTCGTCGCACAGATCCTTATGATTGTCGGTTCATCAATAACATCGAAACGATTGTTCACGTCACACAAAAGTTCGTTAATAACGATTTTATCACTCATTTTGCGAGAATAATAACAGAAGGTATAGCTTGCAAACGATCCAGCGAGCGCATCACGCGCGTGCGTCTCGCACCGATGCCGACCGACGATCAATGTGTATTCATTGCAAAAAGAGCTAGCAATATTCCTTTCTTTATCTTCTTACTATTATAATACAAATTATGTGTTTTTATTTACAGTGTACATGTTGCAAATGTTATGGTCTATTAGACATAGAAAGACATTTAAAACGATTAGATTCTGTAAATGTCCTATCTACTCACAACCTACATAATTAAGTAACATTAAAATTTATAAATGTGTATTCAGGTTAACGTTAAAACCAAAAGTTTTTATAGGTCTCCAGTCTCAGCTATTAATTAACAATATAAATGATGGAAGAAATAGGGGATATTTTATCGCTCGTTTAAATATTTAAATGGCGCACACGAATGTAGCCTCCGGTTGTAAGAATTGAGTCCCCTTGCTTTTTTTCTGTCTGCTCGCTACAGGAACGAAATGGAAAATGCATTTTTTGTTCTGATTTATTTCAACTGGGGGAAGTATTTTTTGAGATTTATCTATAGGGAACGGAATATAAATCATAATCATAATAATTTATTTGTGGATCATAGGTTAGTTTACAGTTCTTAAAGTTATGTTATACTTATGTGCGCTATGTCCTACCATAATGTGGTGTACAAATTTTGTAGGTCATACATTAAAAACTAATTTAATTGTATAGGTCAATTAATTATTAAAAATATAAATATATATGGTCATTTACACATTAAAAAATATTGATATACAAGTATTACAGCGTTAAATGTTTTTATCATTTAGGTATTCTTCGACTGAGTAGTAGGCCTTATTTATCAGTAATTCCTTAAGTTTATTTTTAAATATATTTATACTATCAGCGCGAATGGATTTTGGAATTTTATTGTATATAATTGGTGCCATGCAGAATATACTCGCGCGTAGCAACTGCGTTCTGCTTTCTAAATGCTTCAAATTGCCTTCACGTCTAGTACCAGAGGGGTTGACACTAAATAAGTTAAGGTTGGTTTTAACAAATGAAGCAACCTCCATAATATACAATCATGGCACCGTTAAGATGCGTAGTTCTATAAATTTATCTTTACAAGCCTGTC
This sequence comes from Euclidia mi, assembly GCA_944739405.2. Lineage (NCBI taxonomy): Eukaryota > Metazoa > Arthropoda > Insecta > Lepidoptera > Erebidae > Euclidia > Euclidia mi. Next base: position 118,036,131 of record OX123182.2, read on the forward strand.
TCTTTTTAAGTCCTAGCATTGAGCGAACACAGCGCTTTTGGGCAATAAACACACGCAACTTATCTATTGAATTGCCCCAAAATATGACGCCATACCTTATTATAGGTTCTATGTGGCCGTAATATGCAGTTAAGACGGTAGATTGATTCGCTACTAGGGCAAGCTTATAGAGGGCAAACGAAAACTGATATAGTCTTTTACATATATTGTCAATGTGCAGTTTCCATTTGAGTTTATCATCTATTGCTAGTCCCAGAAACCGTGTCGATTCTACTTCAGGGATTATTGTACCCGAATAGGAGATGTTTAATGTACCGTCTATTTGCCTTTGTTTAAAATTCATAAGGTGTGTTTTTGATAAATTTATTTTGAGATTATTAAATGTCAGCCAGTTATCAATGCATGTCAACGTATTAGTTATGTCAGATTCTAGATTATTAATATTACTGCTTGTAAATAATATAGTACTATCATCCGCAAACAATGTTATAAAGTGCTTTGTCATATTTGGCATATCGTTGATGTATACTAAAAACAATAGGGGTCCCATAACACTTCCCTGTGGCACACCATAACGAATAGATTTTTGGTTAGACGCATAAACAGTCTCTGTCCGTGTTTTAGGGCATATTTTTCGTACATGGGTAACTTGTGATCGATTATTCAAATATGACTTTAATAGATCATGAGCATTTCCTCTAACGCCGTAACTGTAGAGTTTCTTTAAAAGAATACTGTGGTCTACTCGGTCAAAGGCCTTTGACATGTCTAAATACAGTGCTACAGCTTTTTGCCTCTTATCAACTGCTTTTGTGATGTTATGTAAAAAGTTATAAATCGCCACATAAAGGTATAAGATTTTTGATAAAATATAATATTGTGTCATGGTTATATACTAAACCATCAACTGTATCTTCAGTTAGAAGACTGCAATGCTAAGGCGTATCTGCTGTACCTACCTATAATTGCACCTGCTTGCAGATTTGCTTCTGAACGTCAAAACGTACTTACTTACTTATCGTGTAGATGGCAACACTTTAAATATATTTGGCCGAAAACTCGGCCACTCGGATGGCATTTGACCTTGCCTCATACAGGTCGTCAAGCGTACACGACTCCGGGCCTGCGGGGCACGGAAGTAAATGGCCCATCGTCTGTCAAGACGCGCCACAGCCGCTTTTGTTCGTACTTGGATCTATAAATCCCACCTTGACAGATTGTCTATGGATTTGCCAACCTGGGTACGCAGCCTATTGAGTGCTTTCCAGGTTGGCCAAGGAAGCCGATTTCCTGCAGGTGGTTTTTCTTCCAAAGGTACGAAGGTTGGAAGAGGGAATTTGTCACGCCATAGGTTTTCTCTGGCCTTAGAAGCATTGTTGTCGCTGGCTGGGATGGTACTGAGAAAACTCTTTCTGCTTTTCAACCTCTTCGTGGCTGAGCTTTGGCCATACAATAGGTAACGTGAAAATGGTGCCCGCATGACCATGCGGGTGCGCACTCTCGTATCGCGTAAAATACTCTTCCCAGTTTAGTGCCAGCATGCGTGCTCATTTAACGTTGACAATAACTATTGACAATGATTATCCGCAGACTAATTTGAGAGCGTGATCTACATCATCTTCATCCTTGAGGTGCCATCATTCATTTTCTAGTCTAAATAGATTTCAAATCTAGTCTAATCAGATCTTCACACCTTAACAGAAAAAAAACAGCAATATCGAAGCAACCAAGTTTGTTAGAAATCTGGTGGATTTTGAGTGGACCATCGACTCAAAATCACCAGAATACAAAAAAAACATCAACTCCTTTTCTGCGCAGGTGAAATATACAAAAAGTATCCGTCCTTATAGGAGGCACCCTATTCGTTTTAAAAGAAACCCACTATGTTACTGTGTCTGGATTGCTTTATTATATGTATGAAGCGTGAACATTTTAGACGGAATTTTTTAAACATTTTCTGTACCAAGTAGGTACTCAATAGGTTTGGTTTGTTCAAAGAACTTTTGGGTAAAATTGCGTACCAGTCTGGATTGTACCAGTGTCTTTTCTAACATAATTTTATAAGCTGCACAAATACAGTTATTTCCAATCATTATCATCATCAGCCTTTAACAGTCCACTGCTGGACTAGGCCTCTCCTTTGAAAGGAGGAATTGGCCTACTATACCACGCTGGCCAAACGGGTTGGTATAGGGTTTGCATCACGTTTTCCTTCTCTTACAGTGCTGTTCTCTGCATAATGTGCTCCCTCTGTCGGCTCTTACGACACCCATGGGATGTTGGTGACATTCTTAATCCGTCACCACAAGGACAATAATATTTCCAATACAATAGTAAATATTTACATCAATATAAGTCAGCAAACGGTAGAGGAAATAAAAAAAAACCCGCGATGACGGTTACTAGTAACGAGCGACACGATTTATAGCGAGATCGGGCCCGACTTTAATCGAATACCAGACTTGCTTACTGCCCTTGATTTATTACCAGCAGTGTTAATAGCTATCGATTCTGCTCCGCTGGCTTCGTGTCGACTGTACGCAATGAATGCTGCTGATCTAGGAGCGTGCGACGATATTTTTGTTATTTGCCGAATTAGTTGTTACTGAACTGCCTATTTCACGGGTTTTGGCCAAATCTTATCAAATCCGTTTATTAAATGGGTCATTGCCAACAATCAAATAACTAATGTAAAGTATGTACCTGGATTTAGAATATAAGTATATTGATTGTTAAACACGATATGTTGTCCTGTGTGGAGATAGAAAGCAACTACACATCATTCTGTGCTGATTGATCAGGTAAACGCTGTAACCCTTAAGCTACAACCAGTCAAAGTCCGAGAAGTAGGTACAATAGGGAAAAACCTTCATTAAGTTGTTGTCATCATCGAAATTTCAGACTAAAGGCGTAGACGTGTACTGCTGGACATAGACCCCCTGCCCCTCCAAGAGTCCACACTAAGCGCCAGCAGGCTTTACTTAGTAACAAAATGTAAACCACTTTTTTCGAGATGTCTTTAGAATGTTGATTATAAGCAGTAGCAAACAAAGGTATTCGATATCTTATACAACATTTTCAGTTTCCACACCTACCCACAATATCCTATCATAATACCGCAATAAATACGGTCTCACATTCAAAGTCCACGTTACTGAATAAAGAACCCTTTGAGTACGAATAACTAAGAATGGTACAAAGGTTATATCCGTATTGAAAAGAACATGTTCTCTATAAGCCATCAATTCACTGGCATACCAAACAGTATTTTCACATCGTAAGATCAAAATACTTTCGGAGTCATAGGTATATGAGAAACGTCTACCGAAATGGGCAGTGGGACAAAAAGAAAAGGTCCTGTATAAAAAAATATGAAATGTGTGCTACAGAGGACCCATATTTTACATATATTTTATAACGCGGGCTTGACGTAGCTACTCTACTGGAAAATTGTATTATTTAGAATAATATTTTATTTATTTATTTATTTAACTTTTTGCACTTCACAAACAATGTGGTACATAGGCGGACTTAATGCCTTAGGCATTCTCTACCAGTCAACCTAGGGTGGTGCAGAGATAATTGATGGTAGGTGCGTGATTATTATAATTGAATAAATTAAATACATAATAATTACTATATTAGATAATTACTACTTAAACTACGGATTTATATATTTAAATATATACATATATGTATACATGTATTAAGTATATATAAGTATAAACACATATAATTATATGAGTAACTACTTGCAATAATTATAAAAGAAATATATACATAATAATATATATTATATTTAATAAGCCAGGAAATACAGTCGATATAAGATTATTCTGCCATTTTGCCCCGTAAATAATCTCTAGCCTTTACCTTGAACGATAACCGATTGTTAGCCATCCTGATTTCGAGAGGGAGTGCGTTCCATAATAAGACAGATTGGACGAAGAAGGAAGAGTTAACGAAACCAGAACTATGGGAGGGACACAAAGGAGACGATTGTTAGACGAACGTAAATGTTTGTCATGATAAGAGCATAAATATTGTAGATGAGGAGTTAGGTAAGAAGGAACAGAGGAAGAATTAAGAAAGGAGAAAAGAGTAGTAAGAGCACGCAAACTGCGGCGTTGACGAATAGTTAGCCATTTAAGCTGGGAGCGGTATTCAGAGACATGGTCATATTTACGAAGGTTGTAAACGAATCGAATGCAGTTATTAAGAAGCCGGTCTAGTTTGTTGAGGAGGCAGACCTGAATGCAGACATTCAGGTCAAAATAGCACACATCACCATAGTCGATAATAGGGAAGATTAAAGTCTGCATGAGCATTACCTTAGTGCTAGGAGGGAGAAAGTTCTTAACCGCTTGCTTGCTCCGCGCCGCAACCCACGCCGGCCCCTCTGCCCGGCCACTTGAAAGCGATAACGATCAAATGCCCGCGCGTTTTTATCGCCTCGGCGCGCGGGTCGGGTTCCACACAATCAGTCCTTGTGACTTAATTTGTTTTGAATGTTTGTCAAGTGTTATATTATTTATGTTTGTTATGAAACTAACTATACAATGTTGTCTTTGTTTATTTAGATTACGATTCTGGTGTCGAGTGATGCTCGTTTGAAATTGAGATAGCGCGTTTTAGAGTTCGCTTTGTATTTATAAGTTCATACTTCAAAACTTAAAGCGGTGACATATCGTTTTTAATATTTAATTACGTTACTTATATATTAGATAATAAGATAAAAATAAAAAAGTACACTTGTTTATACATATTTATGAATTACAGGCCTCTGATTCCAAACCATTATCTGGCGCCGCGCGGCGTAATTTATGTTAAATTTGATAAGGCCATATAATGCACAAATAACAGTGTTAAACATACAAATAAATAAACACTAAATAAGTAGTCTCATATTCTTTTAAAACAAAAAGAAATCATACGGATAGCATTCACCACTTCTGAGTAATATGAACATTTCTGAAACAGTTCCCATACTCTCAGTAAAATCACTATCGCCCGCCAAAATCTACTTAAGGTCTCGAAAAAAGTCAAATCTTATATTTCATGCTGGAATTATTATATATACGTGTTAGTTATTTACATACCTTGATAAACACAATAGATCTTAAAGAATAAAACTAAATTTAACAGAAAAAACAGCACAAATACACTCACACATTCCGCACATTCCGCACCGACTCAACACTCAATGACAACATTGACAACGAACGTTTTATTTTTAATTTCTCTATGGAGTCGAAACTCGACTGGGATTAGTATGACGGGAAATTTAACGTAGAAACGAGATACATAATACAAACTAAGCCATAGAGCGACAGAGACGAGTATATTTCACTCTTTCGACCGCGGGAGCCATGTCATATACAGTATGACACGGGCAAAGTAGACTGAGATGCGATGTTATATGCCATATAACACGGGCAAGCAAGCGGTTAAGGCGGTACAACGAACGTAAGCATCCTGTCACTCTTTGACTGACAGAAGTAACTTGAGCCCGCCAGTTGAGATGGCTATCCATGTTTAAGCCAAGATTCTTGACAACTGTGCTGAAGGGTATTGCTGTTTGGTTATATGTGACTGATGGAAGCGCTGAAAGATCGATTTTGCTCATACTGCGTTGACTGCCTATGATAATGGCCTGGCATTTTATGGGATTCACAGCGACACCAAATCGTTCTGACCAATCAAATACAATTGACAGAGCCTGACTTATCCCATCGATAGCTAAAGCGATGTTGTCTACTCCTGCCTGTGTATATAGCTGCAAGTCGTCAGCATACAAGTGATACGCACACTGAAGATTCTGGGTGAGGAGATTTATAAAAATAGAAAATAATAATGGAGAGAGAATGCCACCTTGGGGAACGCCAGACTGGAGGCTACACCATGATGATGAAGACTCATCGTGGCAAACCGACTGCTGACGTCCCGTGAGATATTTTGAGAACCATTCCAGCCCCTCTGGAGAGATCTGAAGACTGGAGAGGATAGATAGTAGGATTTCGTGGTTGACTGTGTTGATGGCGTTCGTGAAATCGACCAAAGCTAACACCACTTTGGTGTCTTCCATTCCCGCCCTAATATCTCCAGTCACCTTCAAAAGAGCAGTCACAGTGCTGTGTCCAGGTCTGAATCCAGATTGAAATCGGTTCAATAGATTGTTGTGAATGATAAATTTTGACAGTTGTCTATGGATAATACAATCTTATATTTTATCATTTGTAGGGTAGAGTAAAGCAATGTAAAATTGGATAAGCTTGATTGGCGTAAATGCTACGTTTTGCCAATTTTGTAATGTTTTTGAAGAGATTAAAAGAGGAATTGAGAGGTCGAAAGTTCGATCGTCTCTACTTCTTCTTCATCGAGGTTGACTAGAGATACAAGGAACTTATCACACAACATACATACATACATACATATCGTCACGCCTTTTATCCCCGAAGGGGTAGGCAGAGGTGTATTTCTACACCCACTTTTCGCCAGATATACTTTAGTCCCACGTAATAAGGGGCGAGCCTATTGCCGTACCGGGCACATTTCCAGACTCCGTGCTGCTACTGAGAATTTCGTGACAGAAAAACCCAATCACACTGCCCGACCCAGGAATCGAACCCGGGACCGATCCCACGCGCACTTTTATGCCGCGAGACCAACGAGGCAGTCGTATAGGGTTTGATGTCGAGTTTTCCGTCTCTACGCAAAGATGGTATTTGCATCGTGTTATCCCTTAGTCGACTCTTACGACACCCACGGGAAGATAGGGGGTGGTGACACTTGTATTCTATGCCGTCAACCACACGGCTTATCACATAAATTAATAAAAAACTAATGTATGAAGTTAGAAATATAAGCACGGAATTTAGACGTTTAAAACTTATATAATCAAGTTGCTCAAGTGTTCCTAGACTAGTTTCTTACTGAATGTATATTGTTACAAACTGCGTGGATATCGTGACACCTATCGTTACATTACAGAATTGTAAATTATACTTATAATATAATTATAATATATGATAATTCATGTAATCTGTGCGTTACATGAACCGGCGATGATATCAATACGGTTAAAATATTTGATAATGTGGCGTTTTGACCAAGCGGTATACATAATAAAACAATATCTGCCTCTAGTAGGTTTCAAATACTACTAAATCGTGGAAGGGCTTTGTGGAGGCAGCAATAGCCTACTAGAGATACCGACTATTACCGAAAGACTGCCATGCAGAGGGTATCGGACTCAAATCTTCGGCGCACAATATTAACTTTTAAAGTGATGTGTGTATTCAATTGCTCGAAAAGCATGTTAAGCCCTCGGTCACGGCTGTCATGAAGATCTTTGACAGTCGTTATGAGCAGCAACCTTTCAATGTATTGACTAAACCATGGAATATTGTTATCCTCCAATATTGCGGCGTTCAGACGGCAGTACTTCTGTGGCAAGCTAATATTCAGTTAAATCTGGTTATTCTAGCTAGCGGAGCCCGGGCTGTAACTAGGATATTGCCATCACGACCTAACCCTGACATGTTGTGTACCTTATATCGATGATCATCTTCCTTTTTTGTATTTTTGTGTGTTCTTCATACCTTTAATCACTTATGTTTGTTTGGTTGTGAAAGCAATAAATATGTTTTCATTCAATTTTTAATTTCATTTCATTTAATTTTTTAATTAATTTCATTTTTCATTTCTTTTAATTTTTATTTCATTTTTCATTTAATTTCTCATTTCATTTTTTATTTCATTTAATTTTGCATTTCATTTCATTTTTTCATTAATTTCATTTTTAATTTAATTTCATTTTTCATTTCAGTTTTAATTTTTCATTTCAGTTTTAATTTTTCATTTCATTTTACTTTTCATTTCATTTCATTTTTCATTTCATTTTTCATTTCATTTTTCATTTCATTTTTCATTTCATTTTTCATTTCATTTTTCATTTCATTTTTCATTTCATTTTTCATTTCATTTTTCATTTCAGTTTTTCATTTCATTTTTAATTTCATTTCAAGGTGGATGATGATCTGGTAATACTAGTGCGCGGACCCTGGATGATTCTGGCTGCTAATGTTTACTGGATGTAGTGCTGTAGTCTGCTAGATAAAAGTGATGCTGGTTTACGTATACTTGCTGCTCGGATAGTGCTATAGCTGAGATGATTACCTTCCTGCTTTGCGGCGTCATAAGGGTTTGAGTCTTATCTGAAAAAGAACCTATGTTTCCATTTTTACATGAATTTAAAGAAGCCTGTGAAATAATAGCAAGTCCATTCTAGTAGTCTTATTTAGACTTCGTTATTTTTTTCATGCGCATAACTTCAAATAGTTAGTGGTGCGCGCCGTGGGCGTAGATTTGCACCCGAGCCGAGGACTGCACGGCTGGAGCAGTGGTTTAAGCGGCCGCCTCGACGCTTGACACTGCGCTGAGTGTCGTGGGTTCGATTCTCACACGAGAGAACACTTTGTGTGATCCATAAATTGTAGTCTCGAGTCTGGGTGTTCATTGTATAATATGTATGTATTTACAAAAAAAAAAAGTATATAAGTATGTTTATCCATTATCTAGTACCCATAGTACAAGCTCTGCTTAATTTGGGACTAGATGGTGATGTGTGTATGTGGTAGAATATTATTATTATTAGAATATTATATTATTATTGTGACCCTTGGTTGAATGTTTGCAAAGTCACCCGCGACACAGGATTTATTCCTAGTGCGGGAGGTGTCTTTAAAAAAAAAGAGCCTCTCTGCGTAGCAGTTTGTTGGTCTCTCCACTAAGCTCTCGCGTTTCCTTTTCGACAAATATACTTATTATCAAGCTACGTAAAACGATGCTACATATTTAATGTTAATACTTTTTGGTATTAATTGATTATATAATTAATCAAATTGTTCATAATGTTTGAAAGCATATTCTTGTCGCGTAAACCATACACGACGTAAAAGTAAAATGAATGTTATGTTTCATTTATACGAGATTTTTCGCCCGTTATTGATGGATTTCTGATGGTAACATGACTTGTATAGCTGTGCCAAGTAAGTGACATAGTTAAGGCCGTTTTTTCGTAGGCCATCGAGTTCTTTATGAAGTAGTTTCAGCCCGCAGCTGCGTGGTTGTTGGTTTTTGCGGACAAAGCTAGCTTGTATGCTATTCTGTTGTAGCCCATATTACTGTAAAGTTTTATGAAAATTAGTTCAGTAGTTTTTACGTGAAAGTGTAACCAATATTCACCCTCACAAACTACCGCGATTATTTATCTACTTTTGGTAGCATTATGTGGAATGGTAACGCTTACCAATAATTTCAATGTTGCCTATGAAATCCATATTTTACTCGTGGACTCTTCGTAGTTTATGATAGCCTAGTGACCTTAGGCCCAAGATTTTGCAGCATTATAATTTAATACAACCGTGCACAGGTGTAAAGCATAACATTCGAAGAAAATCCTACGTCGCTACCTCTTTCATCCGTTCGCCGCTCAGAATTTTTCTCCCTGACTTAGCTCCTGTCTCCGTCCTCATATGCCTCACAAACAAACCTTGGTAATATATGGGAGCGCACGTTCGGCGTTAAACGTTTGTAAAAGACAATTGATCCTACATACTGGCCAATCTTCCGTCTTCATATTATTATGTCAATAACAAAGTTGTAGATAACTTTTCGGGGTTTCGCTTCGAGTGCGAGTTGTAAGAGTTAAGCGGTGGTTCAAGGTCAATAGTTCGTGTCAACGGTACATTGTAATGAACTTCGGAAGTACGGAGAGTGAAAAACAATTTAATTAAAAACTTTTATGCTGCCGAACACTATAGCAAATAGCTTGTAAAAAATGTTAAAGTTCCGCTTTATACAAAGAGTTTTTTTATTTTTATTTTATTTATTGAGGGATAATAAACAGCTACAACAAATATAATAAAGAAATTTAACAAATAAGTGAGACAGTGTTATAATAACATTAAGAATGTGTTACAATGACAGGAGAATTATAACAGAAATAAATATTGAAACATGTAAAATAATAAATTAAATTTGGATTCTAAATTGGATTTGGATTCATACTTATAATTAGAGACAACATTTAAAAGTTAATAATAGGAAAAAAAATATACATTTACACATATTCAACAATAAATAAAACATATCAAATTAGACATAATTGGAGGTAATAATTTTAATTACGTTCAATTTCAATTGTGACTTTGAGCATGCAAATATATCGATATCTGTGAATTGATTGTTATAGGACTCCAACATTCGATGAATAGGGCAGCGAAGACCAGAATTAGTGCGACATGTATTTAAGGCGAAAAGTGTACCGGCACGAACCTTACGTTTCTTGACAGTTCGAGGAACTGTATAACATAAGCCACTTGTGAGCTCAATGGCATCAAACTTATTGTGGACAACATCATAAAGTATGCTAGTCTCCAACAAAGTGCGACGGTTCTCCAAGCTTAGCAGTTTATACTCACGAAGTAACAAAGAATAGGACAGATATGAACTATTTCTATGACACCTGTAATGCATGGCTCGAAGGAATTTTCTTTGCACCTGCTCAATCCTCACAATATATTTCTTGTAGAAGGGGTTCCAAATAGGGACGGCATACTCCAACTGGGAGCGAACAAGCGTTTGATATAAGTAAAGATATGTGGACGGGCGCTTAAACTCGGTAGAGGATCTCATCACAAATCCATACATTTTAAAAGCATTACTAACAATCTTCTCTATATGCTGACTTAAGGAGAGCTTATTATCAAAAATAATACCAAGATCTTTAACAAGTGATATTTGATTCAATGCAATACCATGTAACTTGTAGTCAAATTTAATAACACAATGCTTTTTTGTAAACTGTATATAATTACATTTTGGAATACTTAGGTGTAGCTTATTCACGTTACAATAGTCTGCTAGTCTATTAAGGTCTTCTTGAAACAAATGACAGTCTCTAATTGTACGTATGGACCTAAAAGCTTTTAAATCGTCAGCATACATCACAAACTTGGAGTGTTTGAAACATGATTTTATATCATTTATGTAAATGATAAATAAAAGTGGCCCCAATATTGAGCCCTGTGGAACTCCAGAAGTTATGTGCACTTCACATGACCGGTGTCCATTCATAACCACTCTCTGTGTCCGATTTTCGATATAGATAGAGGCAAACCAACGCAACAAGTTGCCACGGATACCATTAAATGCAATTTTATTCAAGAGAATTTCATGATCAACCTTGTCGAAGGCTTTCTTGAAATCTTTGTAAACAGCATCTACCTGCAAGCGCTTATCCATTTCGTTAAATAAATAATTGGTAAAAGTCAGCAAGTTAGTTGTCGTTGAGCGACGCCTTACGAAACCATGCTGTTCAGGAATTATGAGTTTATGTAATAACGGGTAAATCTCATTATGTACAAGCCTTTCAAAGAGCTTCGACAAGGTTGATAAGATTGAAATAGGTCTATATTGCACAACATCCTGCCTAGTACCACCCTTATGCACTGGTGTGATATTAGCTTGTTTCCATATATCAGGAAATACACCTTCGCAGAGGCATCTATTATAAATTATGTAAAGTGGCTTATAAATACTGGTAGCAATAGACTTGAAAAATATTGGTGGCAAAGCATCGGGTCCTGGTCCCTTAGAGGTATTTAGTTGCTTTAGCTCCTTGATTATGTTGGCTTCAGCAATATGGAGGTCACTTATTATACAACTATTCTCAGCGTACTGAGTTGGAGGGCTCCAAGCATATCGAGTTAAAGACACGGGTTCAAAGGATGATAGGAAATAGTCTGAAAACAAACCACAAATAGTCTCAGGATCACTTGACTTTACATTCTGATATTGCATGGTAGACGGAGTACTTGATCCGGATTTAAGATTAGAAATGTAAGACCAAAAACACTTAACATTAGAGATGAGGTTATCCTCTACGGTATTTATGTAAGAGGAATAATTGAGCTTGCACATATTTTTGAAAATTGACCTGAAAGCAGAAAATTTATTGTAGTCTTTAAGGTTTTTGTACTTTTTCCATTTTACCCAGAGGCGTTGCTTTTTCTTAAATATTTTGATTAATTGCGGTGTGAACCAGACTGGAAAGTCAAGTGATCGTGGTTTAGTAAGAGGAACATTATGTCTAATAACTACATCAAGTCTGTTATAAAAGGCCTCCACAGCCCTTTCAGAGGTGAGGCCGTCTAGTAACTCAACCCAATTAATATCATCAATATACTTATTGATGAGTTTATAATTAGCCTTGCGAAAATTATATTTATTATGAAGCTTTTTCTTAGTTAACTGGACTCGCGTGGCAACAGGCGCAATCATAACAAAGGGCGGGTGGTGAAGATCAGCTGTCAGCAGTGGCACACCCGGAGGGCCGACTACACACGCGGCATTAGAAATAAACACATCAAGTATCTTACCTCCACTGTTAGGGACAGAATTGTATTGACAAGCATCAAGCGCTGACATAAGATGCTCTAATTCAGCACATGCAGGGTGTGAACCAGTACATTTCAAGGTACTTTCATGATCAGATTCTGCTGAAATAGAGCACCAAATTACATCAGGTAGATTGTAATCACCTACAATAAAAATACTTTCAACATGGGGTCTAAACAAGATGTCATGCAACGTGTCAAAGTGAGCCGTGTAAACGTCTCGAAGAGTTCGCGGGTTTAGTTAGAATGTTGCTTGAATGGTGTGTAAATCGTTATTTATAGTTGGATAATTTTAGTTGGGTGAATGAGGGTGGCTCAATATCGGTAAATGTGGAAGCCTATGTCCAGCAGTGGATGTTTATCTGCTAATATGATGATGATTATCATAATTTCAGTGGCCATCTGTTAACAAATGCATGATAAATGTTTATTGAACATTAATTATTTCTTCATATTGCAGTTCTTTCTCTTTGACCTGCCTGCACGTGTAGTGCAGTGGATTAAATAAAATGTATAACAATAATCATATTTTGAAAGTGGTTGGTTTTGGTGCCTAAAACAGTGGTTGGTTCACTGCTGCCAGTTACCTATGTATCGTAGAAGGTTTGATTTTCACAAATAATAGCACACTATGTGCTCCACAAATGGGCGCACAGGAATTTCATCCAGAGCGGACGTTTTCTATAAAATCATATCAACTTTTAGAAAAAAGTATTAAGAAACTATATTTGAAAAATAAACAATTTGGATAGCCACTTACCAATCGAATTCCAAAACGAAGAAGAATACAACTCAGCCAATAGATTCACCGTGCTGAATGTTTAATAGACATGATGGACACGCCACAGGAGACAGCGGCGATGCCGCTGTCTCCTGTGGCGTGTCCATAAAATAATGCTAAGGTCAACCCTGGCACGGGCTGGCCCATAAATGTTTGTACGTCCTGTCCTCCCACGATTTCTACGTTAGAAGATAAGTGGCCGATGAAAATTGGCCTGTTATTATATTATACATGAATAACTACCTAGCTTAGAATGATATTCGCTAGACGTTAAATTGCCTCACATATAAATGGTTTTTGTATTGGTATTGGTATTTTATTATTACGTTATTGGTGTAGTACTCATACAAGGCATGGTATGAGGTTAATAAAGAAAGCCTTCCTTTGCATTTTTTTTTATAAAGATCAACGCCCGCTATAGTAAGGCAGGCTGTATCGCTGTAGACTTTAAAAATATTTTTCTCATGTTCATTAAAAAAACAACCAAACTCCAATTCAAACTGTTGACTGTCCAACTTACTTTGGCTGGCTAGTTGGACCAGTGATTACTTGATTAGTGATCCTCAGCTGGAGATAGTCAGTTAGATTCACACCCAGTAGGTACATATGTCTTGAATTTTGGTTTAACATAAGCGTTCTGTGAAAATAACTTCCAAGGTTGCTGCCGTATAAAGAAATAAAAAACGCCAGTAAAGGTGTAAAAACGGAAACAGTACCTGTGTTATAAAAATATAAAACAAAATTATATTATTCTCACGGCAAAGCGAATCTATAAAGGTATTAACATTCGTCCTACGTAACCTAGTTTTCTAGGTAGTAGAGCCTTGCTGATTTCAGCATGAATGGGCCGGCTCGACCGGGGAAGTACTACCCTCTCACAGAAAATCGACGTAAAGTAACAGTACCTAAACTGTTGCGTTTCGTTTGGTGAGTGAGAGTGCCGGAGGCCCTATCCCCTATTCCTTCTCGCTCATCCCACTCCTTATCCTATCCCTTTTCCCAACCCCAAGGGGCGGCAACGCACTTGTGACGCTCCTGTGGTGTTGCTTGTGTCCATATGCGGCGGTAATTGCTTACCATCAGGCAATCCGTCTGCTCGTTTGCCGCCTTATACCATAAAAAAAACCGACTCTCGTGGAAGCGAACTGAAATTGTACGTAATTCTGATATATTCGAAATAACCCAGTTATGCATGTAAAAGAGTTGATTTTTCAAATGTATATATATAATGTACAAGTTTGTATTTTGGTTTTTAATAAGGAATCATTCCATTACATCAACACGCTATGGATATTATATGGCCATAACCATTGAATACAGATGAATTGATACGAAGAATCGTTTCCCAGTGATTGCTTTTACCTTATACCTACATAAAATCAATGGGTTGAAACGCAATTCGGGTAGCATGACGTACTAGGAGAACTTTGACGTGAGATTAACTGCTTGCTTATTAATAAGAAGATATTATAGTGATTGCTTGTAAAATGGGTTTTTTAAAATGATTGATTTATGTATTTGGTAAAATGTTATCACGATAGCAATGTATTTATATGTGTATTTAAATATTTCGACACAAATGTATATTTGTTTATGAAATAAATAACTGAACTGAACTGAACTTATACTTTCGCCATATTTATTTGTCCGAACGCAGTTTATCTCGTAAAGAAAAAGCAGCCATAGTCTAATGAAGATTGCAAGAGATTGTTCAAATTCACGGAACCACTAATTTTTTGAAATAATTTGCTTCTTAGAATGCTAATTATTGCTTGCTCTATGCCTAAGAGTACACGTTTAAATATCAATACTGGCTTTTATGAAGATCTCTGGCAGTTGTAAAGGGCATTCAGCACCCTTGAATGTATTGACTCTGGTCTATTCCATGAAATTTCGCTATCTCTTTATTGGAGTTTAGACGATAGTCGCCCTGTAGAAAAGATAATATTGTCTGTTCTGGTTAAACAAGAGAACGAATCTGGGGTTTATGGTGAA
The DNA here is from genome assembly GCA_944739405.2 of Euclidia mi. Taxonomy (NCBI): domain Eukaryota; kingdom Metazoa; phylum Arthropoda; class Insecta; order Lepidoptera; family Erebidae; genus Euclidia; species Euclidia mi. The sequence continues at coordinate 118,051,368 of OX123182.2, forward strand.
ATAAACAAATATAAAACTCTGTAAGTGGATAATCCTAGTACGATGAAATTCGGTATGTTTATGTATGCTGTGCATACACAGCATACACATACTTACCTTACCTACCTATAAGAAATAAGATTATTCAAATTATTATTATTCAGATTATAAATATATGAAAAATCTAATTTAATATGAAGTATTTTTATATAACTGGCTACACTATAAAATACAATATTTTTGTATCAACATGTAAATGCTCTGTACTCTGTAAGTTGCAGAACTTATCGGTATATGTCGTAATAGCAGGAGCCATTGCGGATTTATAGATTTGCGGAGACATACATGCCTAAACCATACTAAAATACTTTGACGAAATATACCTCTGCTCACCCTTTATTTTTACCAACTTTATCCGTTTAAGTCTGCAGACGAGGTTTTGGTTAGTTACTAGTTAAATCTGTCTCTTTATTTTTCACTTGTGTCTTTAAAGTAAGTAAGTAAAATTACGCGGAATGGTCTTATTATTTTTTGCGTTGCGAAATTTCAACTCCAGTACCAGGAATAAAGCTTACAATCAATTAATATTTTTTTTGTACGCATATTATGGTATTAATTTTATGCGGTCGTTTTTGTAATCCAGAATTAGTTGTTCCAAGTTTGGGTGTATATTGTGTACGAATAACTATTGTAAAACATGTTTAAAACACTTGGAAGATTCTAACTTTTACGTGCTGTTTTTTTTATCTAACAGCAAGATGTCAACGTAGTCTTACAGTGAAATTCTATTACGGCTATAAATCTACGGCTCGCTTAACAGTTTATCCATATCTTTGTTCTGAATGTTTTCAATCTGCGAGTTTAAATGCTTTCTATAAAGGTAGGACGTGTGAACCAAACTTGGCATGAAAGTTGCGTGATAAACGGCCAAGTTTCCTTATCAACTCAAACAGATTGTTCACTTTTATTATTTGCTAAGTCTTGGCCGGGAGCCGTGAGCTCGGTGCAAAGTGTACGTGACTTACGGAATTATATTCTGTGTATGTTGTTGGCTAAGGTGCTTAGCACCATAGTTAGGTGATTTAGAGTTCTGAATTAGTTGATAAGCGATAAAAAAATTATAATTATAGGGTTTAATGCATTTTTAAACTATTTCATGACATAGATTTTATGTTCGCTTGTATATTTTCTAAGTTTTTAGACATTGCCACCAGTTTCAAACCGATGCAAAGGGTGTTGTAAAAGCATGTCATTCACAGTGACCTACAGCTATAATTTACTTGTATTAAAAGAAAATGGGTTGTCACCACCATCATCCCATTTGTATCGTAAGAGCCGACCGAGATAGAATATTATGCAAAGAACAGCACTGTAAGAGAAGGAAAACTTGATACAAACCCTATGCCAACCCGTTTGGCCAGCGTGGTACAGTAGGCCAATTCCTCCTTTCAAAGGAGAGGCCTAGTCCAGCAGTGGACTGCTAAAGGCTGATGATGAAAAGAAAATGAAATACGATTTTTGATGTTATTATATAAATATGAACCAACTTGATATATCATTTAGATATTGCAGCGCTTCTTATATCGATACATTAATGTTAATGAAAATAAGTAATCAACGGTTGACGGAATTTCCATGGTCATTCCATATTATAACTTTTATGGCAACGAGAGATTAAGACCATCACTAGTATTATTTTTTTATTCGTCCGGAATGTCCAGCTTTTGCAAAATTATTTATGTAACATATTACAAATGGCAAGTAATTGATATTGTCGTGATAAATTACGGTACAATATAAAATAAGACATGTTTACCTTCACATGGAAGGTTCAATTTACAAAGTAAATTTATCATGCGCAGGTAACGACCCTTTCATATGATTACACCTCACTCCTGCTAATTATACACTGTTTATAATATGCGTCAGCAGATAAATTTGCAGCTCCTCTATCATTCAAAGCCATAAAAACTAAAGCAAAATGTTTAAATTCACTGAAAACAATTATTTCTTAGTCGCTCAAGTTGGGATACATTTTGTGAACGTAGGCCTTTATAGATAGGTCCTTCTCAATCATAATCGTCCCAGCGTTATCCTAGTTGCATCCAAGACTTTCACATTAAAGCCCGGGTTCTGCTTTCTAATATATCCGAGAGTCAGGTAGAATGTTATCCATGCCCCGAAAAACTATAGGTACTCAAATTTGTTCTTGTTTTATAAACTCACGCCTGTATATCCAAAGGTGTAGGCATACATACTTACATAGACTCGCACTTGTTACCCGGAGGGGTACTTAGGCAGAGACTACGGAACGCCATTTGCAACGATCCTGACGTACCTATCTTGCTTCGTTCATTCCCAATAAGTTTCTCGTGCACGCTCTTCTATTTAGGGTACTTATGACCCGTCCTTTTTTTAGGATGTCTCCAATTAGATCAGAGAACGTCCGCCTAGGTCATTCCCTTCGTCTTGTCAGTCTTTCGTCATCCATGCTCTCCATGTGCCCAGAGATGTAATATTACGCCCATTTAATTAGCAACAACAATTTGTGGATCACACAAAGTGTTTCCACGTGTAAGGTTCGAACTCACAACACTCATGTGTGCTGAAACACGAGCCCTTTAAACAATACAGTATCCTTACTAGATTACACCCGAAAACACTTGCAAACGAGTTCACATAATTTCAGCAACAATATAGCTTTTTTTTATTCCAAGAGTCTTGTGTGTGGACCCACCCTTAGGTGAAGATTTAAAGAGTGAAAAGGGCTTTGTGAAGAGCAATATATATGTTCAGTAAAGGTCCAACATTTTGCCTCGGGAATTACACGGGTCAGGTACATACGCATAATTTAACTGTTTTTATATGTATTGCTAAGTTATAGGGTCTTAGTTATAGCGCGCGTTTTACTTTTATTACTTAGGCAATATATAAATATTTGGTATAAACCAATATAACGTAACATAACTTGACGCCTTTTATCCCCGAAGGGGTAGGCAGAGGTGAATTACGCACCCACACTTTCGCCAGTTATGTTTCGGCCCCAATGTGGGCGTATCATAATACGATAACAGTAAAATGTATAGCTGCCTGTTATGCCAAATACTCGTACTTATTTATGTAGTAACATATATTTTTAATAAATCCTAAAATATCATAAACAAGAAATAAAGACAAACATCATATTTACCTAATATTAACAAAAAATCCAGCAACTCATTTAAGCCGTTTATTAGAAGTTCGATAAAAAATACTTACTGGTTACCTTAAATATCGTATAATTATTTTACCCCATTTCAGCCTATGTTTCATTCGCTATCACTGACACCAAACCCTTAAAATGAAAGGTCGATACAAACGGTTCTTTCTTAGAGATTTGCAAACGCGAGGTTCAAACAGCTTTTTTGTTTCTTATTTAATACTGATAATGTATCGTGATGATTTGTGTCTATAAGTTTTGATTAATAAACCTTCGTTTTTATATATTACTAGAGGATGCCCGCGATTACACCCGCCTTATTTAAGGCTACTCCTCCGCTCCCGTGGCTAATAGCGTGATGTTATATAGCCTATACCCTTCCTCTATAAATGACCTATCTAACAATGAATGAGAATTTTTCAAATCGGACCGGTAGTTCCTGAGATTAGTGCGTTCAACCAAACAAACAAACAAACTCTTCAGCTTTATATATTAGTATTAGACAGGAAAAATATATTTGTTTTGGTAATATTAGTCTTCGAACTACGAATATATTCAATACTAGAGGAGGCCAGCAGCTACTCCTGCAATTTTTATTTAATTTACCCGTTTTGGCCGATCTCGTGGGCATTTCCGGAAATCCCTTCTTAGTGCACCCCTACGGTCCCCAAGGAACACACATGCCAAATTTCAGCTTCCTGCGCCCAATAATTTCGGCTGTAGCGTGTCTGTCAGTCAGTAAGTAACGCAAGAATTTTATATACGATATTAAGATTGTTTGCATGTTGTAAAGATTATCAGCAATAGTGCATTGGTAAAAAGGGTTGATAGATGTGGAACAGACCTTGCAATTTTCGTAAATATTTGTTTAATTTGGGTGTAGTGATTGCCTCAGTGATAGCCTTGTGGAGAATTGCAAAAAGCAGTGGGAGTTGAATTCAATTACACACCATGAAACGTTCTACTGATTTTTGTAGATAATAGGTATATATATTTTTAAATGTTGTATACGGTGAAGGAAACCGTTGTGAGGAAAACTGTATATCTGCGAGTTATTCATAGTGGCAAAATTGCCGATCATCACGCTGCTGCCCTAAATTTTCTGGTATATTAATGTTGCCTGTATTTGTGTGTAGCTTTATAAATTCGGGATAAAAATGTTGCCTTTATTATTATGTACCCTCAGAAATTCCTAACGCTTGTATAGAAAGCATTAGAAGATAGAGGAGTGTAACGGGTTCTGGTAGTAAAACGCAGAAAAGGTTCTATGCGTTTATTTGCCGAGTATTGTCTCACTTCCCTTGCCACGAGTATGACCGACCAACAACACGACACTGGCCTGAACACTAAGGGCTGCAGTCTCCCACGCTGTTCCCTCCGGTAGTGTGCAGGGCAGGCTGCTTGAAGGGCTGCGCCTAGCGGTGCAGGTCCTCGCTGACGTTGGCTCAGCTGGCAGGCGCCGGCGGTGCGAGTATGATGGGCAGGCAGGCCGGACTCTTCGGCAGAGGTGACGCCGATGGCGATGCAGGAAGTGTAGCGGTCTAGGAGCGTAGCCTGGAGTCTTAAGGTGAACCTGGAACCCGTAGCTGGGACCAGGATACACGTAGATACGACGTAGGGTCAGTAGGTACGCTTAGTTATAGTAGGTAGGTAGTAGAAGCGACGTTAGAGTGGCGGTGCCGGCCTCTCTGTCGGCCCCTTTATATACCGGGCCCTCCATCAGGGTGAGAGTCCGTTTATGACCATATTTGGTCAGGCTTTGCGAGCGCGGACGATGGCTCTCCCTGATTGGCCGAGCGTAAGGACGGTATTATGACGTACACTCGGTAGGTACCGGTCATACGTTACAATACCGCCCGCCTTAGGAGAGGATTTTACGTGGCTAACAAGGAAAATCCGACTAGCTGCGTTAGGTCTATGAGTCCGCTACTGTCCAAGCTAAGACGGCATATAGAAGAAAGAAGGGAAAGTCTTATACGGTTTGTAACAAATAGTTAGGCGCCACAGTGTATAAGTTTTAGGTCCTTTATGTGCCAAAACCCAATAGAATTTCCAGACGCGTCCGACAACTCGTAAATGAGAGGCGGCTTTTTATTAATCACTGTGCACTTCACGAATTTAGGGGCTAGTTTCTTACAGAAGGACTTATCCTTGTCGCTCTGATAAAAAGTCCTTTTCTACACAGTGTCTCCCACATTAAACTCAGCTGGTTTACGGCGTAAATTATACGTTTGGGAATTCCTAGCATGAGCTTGAATGAGGAGTGCCTGAACTTTGTCAAATATGCCTGATAAGTGACCTATGTTTTCTGCGTAATCGTCCCTAGGTATGTATACTATATCATCAGCGTCCGTGTCGACATAGTGTGAGCCGCATGGAACTAATTCACGTCCATAGACTAAAAAACTAGGTGTATAGCCCGTGACTTCATTAACTGCAGTATTTAATGCAAACTGCACCTTAGGTAGGAGAGTGTCCCATAATCTCTGGTTATTTCCTACAAACGCCGCTAAGGTAGAACCAATGGTTTTATTATAGCGTTCGACCGTACCGACATGTGGAGAATATTTAGGAGTATAATGAAGATTAGGGATTTTGTACTTGCGCAACATAGCTTTTAAAGTAGCACTGACAAACTGTTTACCATTGTCCATTATAATTGTAGATGGTATACCATGAACTCCTAATATTTTTTCTTCCAAAATATTAGTTATTATTTCAGCAGTTGCGCGCCTGATAGGAAAAAGTAGACAGTATTTACTAAAACAGCAAGTTACTACAAAGATGTAGGCGTTTTGTTTTCTTGTGACGGGTAGTGGCCCCACCAAATCTACACTAATGGTTTGGAAGGGTCGTGAACACACTTTGGGTCGTCCCATGGTTCCCAATGGTGCATGGTTCTGATGTTTTTGCGCGATACAAATGTCGCAAGAATTTATGAACTTAACTACGTCATCGCGCATTTTAGGCCAATTGTAACGCAGTGCTAAGCGCTTGTAAGTTTTAAATATACCGAAATGCCCCGAAGTGGGTTCGGCATGGTTTTCTAATATGGCATTATTTCGATCAGAAGAAGGTAGTACTTCTTTCCATTCGAAATCCTTACGTAGCATACACCTAGATTTAATCAAACGATACAATTTATTATTTTTAATAGAATAGTCTGGATAGTCATTAGGCGAAGATAAACAACCATTGTAGGTGGCTGAATACCGTTGATCAGTGTCAACATTAGGGTCATTCACGTTATTATTATTCGCGTTAATTACATTTACAGGTAGGGATCGTGATAACGCATCGGCTATAATATTATCTGCGCCGCTAATCTACTAGTCGGGTTGCTCTAGTTTAGGAACCATTTCAGTGCGGAATGGTCAGTATACACAACAAACTTTAACCCGTTATCTAAATAACAGCGCCAATATTCGAGGGCTGTTAGAACTGCTAATGTCTCCCGTTCTGTTATACTGTAGTTTTGTTCCTGTGCATTTAGTGACCTACTCATGTAAGCGATAGGTAGTTCCACGCCATCTATTTCTTGTGTAAGTAACCCACCGATGCCGCTCGCTCTCGCATCTGTGTGAACTTGAAAAGGTTTCTCGTAATCGGGACACGATAATATTGGTGCGGAGCTTAACAATTGTTTTAGTTTACAAAACGAGTCATCAGCTTCCACCGACCACTGGAATGGTAAAGCTTTCTTACCGGTAGAAGTAAGTTTATTCAAAGGACCGGCAATAGTACTAAAATTAGGTATAAATCGCCGATACCATGATGCAATACCTAAGAACCTTTTGACTTCTTTTTTATTCTTAGGCGTAGCATATTGAAGAATGGCTTCCACCTTACATGGGTCTACTTGTAATCCTTTAGAGTTTACTACGTAGCCCAAGTACTTCAATTCATCACGGAAGAATTTAGATTTTTCTAAGTTTATTGTTAGGTTGGCCGATTTTAATTTTTCGTATACTTTATTTAATAGTGACACATGAGCATTAAAAGATGGCGATATAAGCACAATATCATCTAAAAAAAACGAATACAGAGTTTTCGAACTCAGGACTGTTCGTAAACAAGTGATCCACCAAACGCTGTTGTGTCGCAGGCGCATTCGTTAAACCAAACGGCATAGTCACAAATCTAAATGTTCCTCTAGTAGGCACATAGAACGCAGTCTTATCACGATCACATTCGCGAAGAGGCGTCTGCCAAAAGTACTTAGATAAGTCTATACTACTTAGATATCTAGCGTTCCTAAGGTTGTGTAAAATTTCGGATACGTAAGGTAGTTTGTACGCGTCTTTTTTAGTAATAGAATTAAGTTTCCGACTATCTAAACAAAACCTTAGTTTACCGTCCTTCTTAGGCGTTAGTAAAATTGGTGACGACCACGGATTTTCGCATTTTTCTACCACTCCCAATGCAAGCATTTCGTCTAATTCGTCAATAATTATTTTTAATTGCGCCGGCGGTAACCTATAATATCTTTGGCGTATCGGCGCAGAATCCCCAGTGTCTATTGCATGTTCTATTAAGTGAGTTTGTCCTAAACCGGTTTTTTCAGTAGAAATCGACTCGTATTGCTTTATAATTACCTTAGCCGTTCTTTGTTGTGACTCACTCAACTCACTAAAAGATTGCAATACGTTCGTGTTACTCGGCTTATTTTGACTTAACACACTACACGGCAATGTTTTAGACATGCATACGGATGCGATATGGTTAGGCAGTAATTTAAATAGTTTCCAGAAATCGATGCCTAAAACTAAATCACTTGTAACTTCTGGAATAATATAAGCTTTCAATAAGTGGGTTTGATTATTAAAAGTAGTGGGTAAGTTGATAAGACCGCGCGGCAACAAGATATTTCCATTCGCGGTCCGAATGGAATTAGTGTTGTGACACTGCTGTATTTCTAACCCGGTTTTAGTAATTACCTCCAGATGGGAGTTGTTACCTTAAATTGTAATGGCTGAACCGGAATCGAGCAATCCACAAATAGGTAAACTGTTAATCGTTACGTTAACATAGGGCCGTAGGTCATTTTTAGGTTTATTATCCAGGATCGAGGCGACGGAATAACTAGAGAAATAAACTTTTAGAGTGTTTAGCCAATTTCTCCAATCATCTTTGTCAACATTGGTTGAATAGGTTGTAGAACCTAATTTAGATTTTGGCACGCCCCGACCCTGACCAACTAGTTTTTTGGTTTCGTCGATTTACAGATCGGGCAGTTAGGGAATGTCACATCCCTACGGCCGCACTTGAAGCAAATTGCGAACCGATCGCGTTTGCATTCATTCAAACTGTGATCATTGATACGGCAGCGCGGGCAGTACTTGGACGTGACTAGAGCGACAGAGCTAAGTTTAGACTAAGGTTTGCTAGGTTCGTTGTTCTCAGTGTATTCGGGTTTTCCGGACATACCCTCTATAGTAGCAACGGGATAATTATTGTAGGAATTATTACGCGCTCGGTTATTAGGTTTGTGACTGTAAGCTAGGTCTGGTGCCAACGTGTCGTTACTGTAATACGGTTCGCGGAATTGAGAGTTCAAACATTTCATCCGTTCGTAATTTGAACATAACGTCTGCAGTGTTGCTATACTGTCTATTGAAGATATTGACGGAGCTAGCACTAGCGAGTAGCATGGACGTATGTTATGCAATAGGATGTCTAACTTTTCGCGTTCGGACAATCGCTTTGACGGTGACAGCCTAGCGAACAGCTGATTCATTATTGAGAGATAAATAATTATAGTTTCGGTAGCACCTTGAGTACGTCGGCGGATTTCATTTAATAACCGGTAGTCATAATCGTACGGTGTGAAATCGTCTATTAATTTAGTGGTGAGTTCTTCCCATGTACTGAAATATTCTTTTAGGCCGCGATACCAGTGAAGTGCGTTACCGGTGAAAATTTCGGAGGCATATGATAAAATTTTAGTGGAAGGTAGATTACGCGCGGTTTGGAATTCGGTTACGCGTTGTAGGAACGCTCGGACGCATCCCGTACCGTCGTATTTTAGCTTAGACAGTTCGCTAACTCTCAAATGCTCGCAATGCAATACTGGGGCTAGCCCTGCCTGCGTCGAGGTAGACGGCGCAGGTTGGGCCTCAGCCACAGCATCAGCTGAGCGAACACCTGATTGTTCAATGGCGGACAGCTCCGCCGAGAGCTTGTCGAACCGGCTGCACAATTTGGTTATTCGTTTTGAATACGCCGTAGAACGTTCCATCCTACGGAGTCTATGGAAAATGTGGTTGTGCAGTGCGGTAGACCTCCTAGCTAGGTTCGCGTCGTAAGAAATGGTTAATAAATTCACTCGCTTGGCCAGCTCAGAGACGGCCTCGCTAGCGCCCTCGAAGTCCACCGCTATGGCTAGACCCGACTCCAAAATCTCATCATTTGGAATGGCTTCCAGTTATTTAGGGAGCTGCTTCCGCAGACCTAGGACAGAAGTAGCCGGCTCCTCACCTCTAATTGCGACCTCGTAAGCTAACTCGTTCTTGTTTAGCAGGAAGTATTTTATGGTGTGTGAGCCCATGGTGTATGAATAACCGCGTAAGTATACACTACACACTACACTTAGTGCGCAAGCGTTCCGCCCTAACAGATGGCCTACTTTACGATTAGGCGTAAAAGTTCGACCGTTAGGACTAATTAGAAAAACGTTAGAATTCAATATTGCGAACTAGTACGTAGTAGGTAGTTACACTAAAAGGTAGCCAATTAGTACAACAATACGTACCGGTTCGCTGTAGCCGCACCTCCTCGCTTACAATGATGGAGACCTGCTAGAAGAGAACTCGAGCACGGAAAGCGAGACAATAACCCACGTAGGCGCCACTGTTACGGGTTCTGGTAGTAAAACGCGGAAAAGGTTCTATGCGTTTATTTGCCGAGTATTGTCTCACTTCCCTTGCCACGAGTATGACCGACCAACAACACGACACTGGCCTGAACACTAAGGGCTGCAGTCTCCCACGCTGTTCCCTCCGGTAGTGTGCAGGGCAGGCTGCTTGAAGGGCTGCGCCTAGCGGTGCAGGTCCTCGCTGACGTTGGCTCAGCTGGCAGGCGCCGGCGGTGTGAGTATGATGGGCAGGCAGGCCGGACTCTTCGGCAGAGGTGACGCCGATGGCGATGCAGGAAGTGTAGCGGTCTAGGAGCGTAGCCTGGAGTCTTAAGGTGAACCTGGAACCCGTAGCTGGGACCAGGATACACGTAGATACGACGTAGGGTCAGTAGGTACGCTTAGTTATAGTAGGTAGGTAGTAGAAGCGACGTTAGAGTGGCGGTGCCGGCCTCTCTGTCGGCCCCTTTATATACCGGGCCCTCCATCAAAGTTCGTGTCGGCGCATTGCCAAATATGGGCAAAACTTACGAGCGCGGACGATGGCCTTCCCTGATTGGCCGAGCGTAAGGACGGTATTATGACGTACACTCGGTAGGTACCGGACATACGTTACAGGAGTTTATTTCGCAGAAGTGATGCTGACGCAGTTCCCGTGACCCCGCCATTCAATGGGAACACCATGGTCGTTTTAGTGAGTAGTCCCGGCGCTTCCCGTCGGGGAGTCTCACTGACCCGGTGTATGGGATCCCGCAAACTGAAGGTTTCCACCATGCGTCAAAAAAAGTGCCCGCTAAAATAATTATATTAAGCAGTTCAAAATGTACAAACGGAATGTCATACACATAAACAGACAGAAATAAAAAATAAAAGGTTGTTTTTGTCGTGTTATCACGTAATTAACTATAAGCACTTATTTATTTAAAAATCACTGATAAACTGTTCAATATAATTCATATGCAGGGATGCCATACACGTGGATTAAAAGCTATCAACATTAATCCTAGATAATATTAGGGATCTCCCCCGTGGGATCTCCATCTTGTCGTGGTGGGGGGGCTCAGTAACCGTGGGTTTGACGTACACCCACGGTGAAGCTAAGCGGGATCCCGGGAGGGGACGCTCCACGTGGGCTTGGGTGAGGCCTGCGTAGGATGCGTCCCAACGTGCGGGTGTGGGGGGACAGTTTTGTCTGTCCCTCGCAGTCGGGCGCGGTCACCGGAGGAGAGGCGTGTTGGTGTTGCGTTGCCGCGCGCCCTATCTCCCAAATAGGGGCGCACCATCGTTGCGTCGCGGTGGGGCCGCAGAGGAAAAGGAGATGCGGTGTTGCGTTGCCGTCCTCCCTATCCTCTACGGCCGCTGGATGTTTTGGCGGCGGACCCAACACCTTCATCCGCCGCCAAGGGGGTTTCGTTCGGGGCCCGCCTGACCATCTGGCGGGCCAATACCCGTCGGGGGGTAGCGAGGAATGCTTCGGTGAAACCCTACCCTCCGACACATGGGTACATGAGGAGCACGGGTTGGTTTTTAGTCACTAAGAGTCTGACAGTCCCCATCGTCCTTCCCCCCAGGGCGGAGGGACTCCATGAGGATGATGATTTTCCAACCCGACACAAAAAAAAAGATAATACCTATTAGAGATTAATTTACAATTATAACATACAGTTAGCAAAATGCGACATTTTCGACCCTCGTCACAGCTGTCGGTTGCAAGCGCTGGTAGAATGACAGCAGTCTCCATCTTTGTCTATGTATGTTTTTTGATATTTAAACTAATGTCACTTTTACAGTTATAATTGACGTCAAAGAGAGCCCGCGGGAATCAAGCAGTTTGAAGAACAAATGAAGTTGGACTTCATAATATTTAAATAAAACCAGATTTTTTTTTGGTAGAAAAAGAAAAGGTAAAATCTCTGATGTTATCGTAGTCCAAGCGTTGCCGTGATTATATTCGAGGGATATACCTTGGAACTTGAAGTCACCTTACTAGTCGAACCACATTTGACAAAATATTAGTTAATCCACTGTCGTCTGACTGGATAGCGATATGCCATTCCCTATATCAATGTCATGGTCTTCATGATAGCCGGGGCCGATCACTTAACATGATCTCCTAAGAATGGAATTAACTAATGAAAAAAGCATCGTGTGCGTTTGGATTTGGATACTACCCTATGAATATCAGTTTGTATACCAACATACTGCCCTGCAAAGACAGTTTTCTTTTGAGACAGCGATAGCCTAGTTGAGATATCTCTGTACTGGGCTATCACTACCACATCACAGACTCCAACATCTTCGTCTTCTGTCTGTTCCCAAATTACTTGGGGTCGGCGCAAAATGTCTTTTCTTCCATTTTCTTCTATCAGCCGTCATCTGATAGTTCACTCCCTTTTCATTTACGAGGGTCAAACTGAAAGTTCTTAGAAAATCAAAAACTGATTACATTAGCCAGTTATTAGTTTTATTATATATATAATTTTCAAAATATTGTCCATTGACGTCAATACACCGCTGCATGCGATGGAACCACTGGGAAAAGCACTTTGCCCACTCGTCCTTAGGGGGTCTCTTCAATGGCATCGCGATACGCAGCCACCGCTTCTTCAGCATTCATAAACCGCTTTCCTTTAAGTTTTCTTTAATTTTTGGAAATAAATAAAAATCACAAGGCGCGAGGTCGGGGCTATACGGCGGGTGACCCAGTAATTCAACGTTTGATGTCGCCAAATAGTCGATCGTTCGCTTGGCGGTGTGCGACGAGGCGTTGTCGTGGTGAAGGAGGATCCTACTGCGAGGTCGTTTCTCTCGAACTTTTTCCAAGACAAGTGGCAAACAATTGGTAGTGTACCATTCTGCAGAAACTGTTTTTTGATCCTCTAACACAATTGTTGCGAAATGACCTATCCTTCCAAAGAACGAGGCCACCATTTTTTTTCCCGCACTTCGATCTCTCTTCACTTTAGTTGGCAACTCCTCGAAAGGAAACACCCACTGAGCAGATTGTCTTTTGGTTTCAGGATCATAACAGTAAATCCAGCTTTCGTCACCTGTTAGTATGTCGAACACAGCATTTGAGTCACCTCCGTTAAATCTTTCAATCATTTTACGGCACCAATCCACACGATGGAGTTTTTGAGCCTTAGTCAAATTATGAGGTATCCACCGGGCGCAAAGCTTCCTGACCGCTAAATGTTCGTGGAGGATTTTGTGCACTTGACTCATACCGATGCCTAAGCTTGTCCGAATCTGCTGATAGGTCACTCTTTTGTCAGTCTCTATCATACGCCGCACAACACAGATGTTATTTTCAGTCGTCGCCGTAGAAGGCCGTCCCTCACGTACATCATCAGTGAGATTAGTGCGACCACGTTTAAACTCATTAAACCAGTTGTAAACAGTCGCACGAGATGGGGCTTCATCGTGAAAGGCCAATCGTAGTCTATCATAACTTTCTTGTTGACTTAAATGACATCGAAAGTCATAAAAAATCATTGCACGAAAATTTTCTCGTGTTAAATTCATGTTGACGTGACACAGACAATTTTCAATTTGCCGCCAAATCGTAAAACAAATGACAAATGAATGACATATATACTCAGTAATATTGGCAAAGAGTTCTATTTTCAAATTTTAGAATATTTTTTTTATTATATTGTTTATAAGTGGCCAGTTCTAAGAACTTTCAGTTTGACCCTCGTATGTCATCCTTCACATAATCCATCCATCTTTTTTCTCATAGACTCCGCCATAAAGAAAAATAAAATGTAAGCGGATCCACAAAACGCGAACAAAATTTTAATAGACCAAGATAAACAAACACAATACAGAATATCTAAAGAAATTTTCCCTCGAAAATACCTAATCCCTCTTTGATACAACTTTAGATTATTATTCTATTTTTTAATTAAAATGTTTTCCTTTTTATTCATGTTTGTTTTTCTATGACCACTTAAGCGTAATAACTTTGGTATAGAGTTAGAAAATTGTCGTAAAAATATAATAGAACATAATAATGAGAGTATTGTTTATTGTAAGCTTTTAAAAGGACTTATTTTTGGAAACTAGAACTCAATTCCACGAATATTATGAACTTCTGTTATTATTGTTAGACGCAAAATGTATGTACTATGTACCTTTGTTTACAAGAGTAAACGAAGGTAGGTATGCATAACGTACTCTTACTAAAAGAATGCGTCTTTGCTTCCATTGTATTGTAGTCTTGCTGATGTTAGTCAGTTCGATGATTAGAAGAGCCCAACGTACCACAGAATCGTAATCGTATATCGTAATTTTTAATCAGAGAAATACCTACTATCTCAGAGAGATTTCCACGTAATTATTTTTATTAACAAATATTTTAAATTATTATGTTTCGTCCAATTCCACATACATACACATACATACATACATATCATCACGCCTCTTATCCCCGAAGGGGTAGGCAGAGGTGTATTTCTACACCCACTTTTCGCCAGATATACTTTAGTCCCACGTAATAAGGGGCGAGCCTATTGCCGTACCGGGCACATTTCCAGACTCCGTGCTGCTACTGAGAATTTCGTGACAGAAAAACCCAATAACACTGCCCGACCCAGGAATCGAACCCGGGACCTCCCGATCCCGCGCGCACATTTATGCCGCGAGACCAACGAGGCAGTCGTATAGGGTTTGATGTTGAGTTTTCCGTCTCTACGCAAAGAGGGTATTTGCATCATGTTATCCCTTAGTCGCCTCTTACGACACCCACGGGAAGATAGGGGGTGGTGACACTTGTATCCTATGCCGTCAACCGCACGGCAATTCCAAAAACCTAAAAATAAATCTTTATTATAACAGTTGCAACTTTGCATGAAACAATTATTATTGTTCTAAAATGACATTTTATATTTCTGAATTTAAAACATAATTTGCTTACAAATGTTGACAACACTTCGAGAAATTCTTGAATATAATAATATATCCACTGTAATCTCCAGAGAGGGTGCAATATTTGATATTTTATGATAGAGGTCGACCACATATATACGGCATCATGCAATTTCGTTCACAGTGACATTCAGCTGTAGCACTGATGATGTATTGAACCAAATATTTTATAAATAAAACCAACGCAAAATTATGAGTAAGATACATAATCTACAATCATAATATGTCTGTAGCTTTTGTATCTTATTACAGAGGACCTACTTATTTGTATAGATTAAATTCTTGTGTACTAACTGACAGCACAAGAAACTGAAATTTGGCATGTGTGTTCCTTGGAGTCCCCAATACAGACACACATTTTTTGTGTCATAATCGTGTGTGTAAATGTGTATTAGTATAAGAAGCTTGCATCTATATTTTCAACACAAATGTATATTTGTTCAGAAATAAATGACTTATGACCCATGCAGTCGTATGGGTGCTCTAAACAGGAATTTCCTGATATTCCCACGGGATCAGCAGAAACATGCGGGCGTAGCTGCGGTCATCCTCTAGTAATGTATATAATAGTGTCCCATCGGATGGCTTGTGACATTAATGGGCCTGGCTATGTTGTTACACAGTTACAAATCAACAACTCCCTCTGTGGTCAAGTGGATAGCGTATGCGACTGCTGATCGGACGTCCCGGGTTCGATTCCCGGGTCGAGCAAAAGTGTAACTGGGTTTTTCCGAATTCTCAGTAGCAGCACGGTCTGGTGATGTGCCCGGTAACGGCTATAGGCTCGCCCCCTATTAGGGGGGACTTAAAGAAATCATGGCGAAATATGGGTGTAATATTACATCTCTGCTTACCCCTTCGGGGACACAGGGGTGAATCTATACAACAAAAAGTATGCCAAAGACTGATATAGAAGTCACGGCTTATCCGAAAGAAGAGAATAAGGGGGAAAACCTAATGGTTTCATAAGAGGATGGTGTTTGGATAACCGGCAATTTCAACCACTAAAATTGACGCAATATTAAGTTATTTATTAGTCAGTTGATCTAATCTATACAAATCGATACTTGAGCATTAGTCTAAAAAAATCTCCGATTGGCTCGGCCGATCTGAATATTTGTTTTACAGTTATTCTTGTTTTACAGTTTAGTTTACTCGTTTTGATATCGGAAAATCTAAAGGAACAGCTAATATTATTATAATTATTATGATTCGTAGTGTGCATTATTATTTGGACTACTTTCTATAATCGTTTATCATTATTTGGACTGCTTGCAATAGACAGGGTTTGTGGTGACAGTTGGCAAGAAGTAGCAATTATAGTTAGTCACCCAATAATGAGTATCAGTGACAAACTGAACAATCAACAAACATGCATACACTAGAGGTAACAGAGTGAACAATATAAACATGGTTGCACTTGGAATATTCTAAGCATGTTATTTACTCAGATATATTTCATTGAATATGGATGAAGTCGTTTCACGTGATGTGCACTCGCGGAGTGGATAATAAAATCATATATTATTTATGATAATGCTGTGTCTGTTGAAATTGTGAAAATATTGTAGAATAAGTTTAGGACATTGCAATTTTTCAAAATGCATAGTCTGGTAAATAAAATGAACCGTCTGGTAAACTCATCAAAGATTTAACTGGTATTTTATATATGCATAATTTATTATGGAATGCAGTCCTCGCCGTGTCTTGTCCGTCTATATGAACATATTGACCTCATGAACTACGGTACGGATTACAGTACGGTTTTGAGCTAAAATGTAGTGTGATTTCTCAAGAAACATAAGTTGTATAATTCTAGTGGGTGGCGCCATGGAGTAAAGTCTAGTTCTAAATAAACAAACTAGGCCTGATTTTGTTTTGTTTCTGATTTTGTTTGTTTTTAATGTTGTATCTTCGTAGTTGCTCAGTGGCGTGTAATTGCAGAGGCTTCTATTCAGTTGTGCACTACAGCAGGCCGATGGTCATGATGAACCTTATAACTGAAGAAAGAAGACTTGATGGGAGTGAATGATGCAAGAGAGCTATGTCAGGTTCGTTTCAGATGGTTTCACTTAGTCTCTGCCTACCCCTTCGGGAAACAGGCGTAAATCTTTGTATGTATGTTGTTCAGATTGCGTGCCATGATGATGATGATTATTTGTTCAGATTATAATCACTTTTATTCAGATAAAAGCAGAGCTAAATTTCAAACTATACATTACTGGTAGTGGGCATCTTATTGCAGGGGTCGTCTAGTTTGGTACCACCGCAGTATCTGCTATTCTGCCATCAAGTAGTACAAATGTACAGTACTACGTGCCAGTTTGAATGGTATCGTAGCTGGTGGAATTACTCGGAATTAGAAAACTTAATTAATACCTTCACGTTTTAATGTCTCTGTCATGGCTCAATTCTATGGGCGGTGGTTACTTACCGCTTGTCATCATGTGGGCCGTCAGCTCGTCTGTCACCTGACTATCATAGTCAAAGTCAAAGTTAAAATCTTTTATTCAAAATTGGCTGGTAAACAGCTCTTTCTGAACGTTAAATTTTACAATAGACAGTCCCCCAAAAAGCCCAACCCTTCACAGCTTCCTATGTGTATATATAGAAAAGAAAACATAAAAAAGAAAACTCCAATTAGCTTCCTTTTAACTGAGACCGTTCTTCTGTTTCTACGTCTACAGTGAGATCGTCACAAACTTGAAACTTTTAAACTTGTTTTGCAAAGTTTTCCATGAAAAATTCAAATATTAATTTGTGTAACGTGAAACTGGCGAAGTACATTTATATTTACGTAAACTTAGAAGCATTGGCGGTGGGTAAGCTTTACGTAAAATACGGTACGATGTACACACACCTTAAATTATCATTACTTTGATGTATGGGGAGAGCAAAGATTGTTATGTAAATTTTATGAATTATAATAGGATTAGTTATGTTACATAAAAATAGCTTAAAGAAGTTTTTGGGGTCCAGTTTTATTAACGATTTTCCAGTATGTGTTGTTTTCTTTTAAAGACATGTTTCTTTCCTTATCTTCTGCTTTGACATGTGACCTTGTCCCATAAACGAAAACCATCATCATCATCAGTCATCTAGCTGTTAATGCATTAGTTTATTTGGCCTGTTAGTTTAGCGATCCTTGACGGTTTGCTATACCGAGGGTAATGGGTACGATTTTCACTCAGAAACAATTTTCGTGTGATGACTTGATTATCTTTTGGTTTATTTGTAACTATGTACATTTTACCGATGCTGTTTTCAATTTAGTATGGATCATCAGATTTTTCTTGATTTCAGCTAGGTCCCAGAAGAAAAGTTTGTTCACAATAACGGCTACAATCACCCCGTTAGGTTTGTACAATACTAAGAACAAAAACAGTACAATCAAACGAAAATTACTTCTGACCTTCCAGGCACAGGTATAGGTCAAAGTTTCAATTTCACCGAGACCTTTCTATTTTATTACGTTCACAGTGAGATCGTCACAAACTTGAAATACTCTTTAACTTCTTTTGCAAAGTGTTTCATGAAAAATTCAAATAAGTATTAATTTGTGTAACGCGAAACTGGCGAAGTAAATTTATCTTTAAGTAAACTTACAAGATCGTCGGTCCACCTTGCGGGGGGCCTACCTCTGCTGCGTCGTCCGGTACGTGGCCGCCACTCCAGAACCTTTCAACCGATCTTGTCAAGATCGCGGGAGGAGGTTGGATGCGGGCGGCTCAAGACCGGTCTGTGTGGAGAACCTTGGGGGAGGCCTATGTCCAGCAGTGGACGTCGTTTGGCTGATATGATGATGATGAAACTTACAAGCATTGGTGGTGGGTAAGGGGCTTTATGTAAAATACGGTACGATGTACACACACCTTAAATAATAATAACTTTGATGTATTCGGAGTGCAAAGTTTGTTAAGTAAATGTTGTGAAATATAATAGGTTATGTTATGTTACATGAATGTCGCTAAAATAAGTCTTTAGGGACCAGTTTTTGTTAAGAATTTCCCTAACCCTGTTGAGGACCGATTTGTTTCTTTAAAAGACATTCATCTTTTCTTACCTCCTGCTTTAACATGACCTAGTCCTATGAACAATAACCCTACCTAATCATTGGGTTATCCAGCTGTTAATGCATTACTTTATCAGGCCAGTTGGTCTTGTGATCCTTTACTGATTGCCATACCGAAGGTAATGAGTTCGGTTTCCACATAAAAATAATGTTCTTGTGATGACTTGACCATCGTTTTAATTTATTATTTTATAATTACTCATATTTGCTTTATTTATAATTACAAACATTTGCCGAGGCTAAGTTCAATTTAGTGTGGAACAGCAGATTTTTTTCACGATTTCAGCTAGATCCCAGAAGAAAATTTTGTTCACAATAATGGCTACAATCAGCCCGTCAGGTTTGTATAATACTAAGAACAACATTGCATATTGTTATCAAAACAGTACAATTACAAGAAAATTACTTCTGACCTTCCAGGCACAGGTATAGGTCAAAGTTTCAATACGTTATAGTAATTCTATTACTATACAATTTGCGACCTTTTGGATCTCGAGGGAAATCTCCAGGCAGCAGTAATCATTTGTATGACGTTCAGGTCTCAGCCTTATACAGGTGACTTGGAAGGAGTATTTTATTCGCATGGCGGTTTTACTCGTCTCAAGGTACAGGAAGGTACAGAATGGTTGTAAAAATCATATTTTGTGGGAGCTTAAGATTTTTTGTTGAGGAAAATGTAGAGCAAGAACCGGTTACAATGAAATTTAGGTAATGTAAGTTGAAAGTTTCCTTGTACATATTATCTTTAATGCAGATAGTCAGCAACTGATAATAATATAATGTTTCAATGATCGGGCTGCAATCCGTGCAGCCCGATCACTGAAAGTAGTGGAGTAGTAGTTGAAGCGGTCGTCTGTTGTTGGTTCGATTCCCACACGACAGCACTTTGTCTGATTCAACAATTGTTGTTTCGGGTCTGAGTGTACTTTGAGTTTGTTGATTGAATGTTCGTAAAGTTCTCTGCCACACAGGATGTATTCCTAATGTAGTAGTCGTCTTTATATAAGGTGATAGCAGGTTCTATCTCACGATTCGATGAATTCCTGGGGTCGCTCCTATACTTCAATGTCATTGAAGTATAGTCAAGACAATGTCAAACATTGTTTATGAGATCCTTGCTAATATCACCATGAATGGGCCGGCTTGACCGGGGAGGTAGGTAGGTTGTATATGTCGGCGATACGCCAGGGTTATGGTGTCCAGACTCCATTATTATAATAAAAACACTCACGTAATATTACTTGGTTTATTTACAGACGATTTCTAGCACAGAATTGAATTAAAATGTGACCTACAGTCCTTTTTATACACTAACCGTCATTACACTTAATATTTAACAACTGCCACTTCCTTTACAACATATAATTGAAATTACTATACAATTATAGTTCAAAAATCAACATTAATATTGTATTGAATTTTGCACAACACCAAATGATTTATTTTACTCGAATAACAAATTTATTTTATTAACCAATCGCTGCTTTACAATATTCACCAACAGATGGCGCTATCAACAGGATGTAAATATAATCGCATGTTATTTATTACCGAAAACATAATAATAAGTGTCAGAATCATGCTATTTAATACTAATTGATTTTTCTTTGAAAGTTTCTGGAGCTATCTTAATAATTAAGCGATAAATTAAATACCCAATCTTTATAAAACAGTTAAGCAGCCAATACAGTGTCTAATATTGTAAAGTAGCGAAGTTCTCAGTTCTGTGTTCACAAATAGTTATTTAAATATCAATCTTAAGTATTATTAACATTTTCGTAACAATATAATCGTTATATATTAATTTGCGCCCATATATACCATTGCATTTTGTTCGGTGAATGAGAGTATCAAAGGCTCCATCTCAATTTCTTTCTCTCTCATCTTGCGCCCCCTCTTATTCGTTTTCCCATACCAGGGGCCGGCAACGTAACCTCTCTGATGTTGTGAGTGTCAATGGGCAGTGGTGAACGTTTACCATCAGGCGTTCCGTCTTCTCGTTTGTCAATCATTTTACAAAGTAAAATATTTTACTCTATATAAAATTATAGGTAAGTAAGTAAAATTATGTCATTTGAACTACAAATTACATATTTATTTTTTATGTATGTAAATAAACAGTTACTTCGTTCGATTTGTAATAATGTAGAAATTTAATATTTTTATAATACATAATTATCAGCTAAACCTAATTCATTTAAATCCCACACCCAATAACTGGTAACTCCACTACAGGCTTAGTTTAGCACACAAGGGATAAACTTTTGTTAATGGTTCATCAAAACAGGCTATAACTGCTACCGGAGGCTTCACAAACTTAGTTACAGTAAACTCTGACTTAATTACACGAGAATTATCTAGATAACTTAATGAGAGCTCGCGTTACTGTCTAGATTATACGATATTGGGTAATGAGTTATTTAGGATTTTAAACGAGGAGTTTTGTTTTAGGAGGTCGCGTTTGAAATGTTCTGTGTTGCTATCTATCTACGTTTTAGAATTGTCTGCTGTATTTTAGATTTCGTAATCTATAGGAATTCCCGAAAAATGAAACTGGGAGCATGTTAAACCGATGGTTTCTGTGGTAACGAAGATATTTTGAGTTCGGAGAGCTGTTAAGTTTATGCCTTGAAATATTGTGATGCTGTCTTGTCGCGCTTTCCCTTCTGACTTAAGGTAGTGGAAATAATGATGAGTAATGTTTAGGTCTTGTCAAATATCCGGTCTTGGTTATTTGACTGTAAAGATAGCGTAGGTATAAAAAGGTTTAATGGATCTCTTCGACGTTTAGCACTGCGCGGGGTGTTGTGGATAAGTTCACTATTTAAGATTCTTTATGTGCGGGCCATTCCGTTAACATTTCATGTTCTTTGATTTGATGTTTGTAAACTTCTCCAAGATACAGGCTCTATTCCTTGAGCCAGCGTTGCCAGTAAGGACGCTTGTATACGGTAAGAAAATACGCCCGGCCTATGCATGAATTCGTGTCTTAACTAGAAAATAACTGTGTAGGTACACTGCTCGCAGCGGTGCACGAAAAAAATCTTATCTGCGCAAGACACGACGGCGACGCGGCGAACGTTGTTGCGGAGCTCACACAGCCAGGTAAGTAGTGATCTGTGGGTAGTTTTTGTTGTGCGTTTGATGTGGACGTGTATTGCAGCGTAGAGTACAAAATGGCTGATGAGTTACTTATAACTTTAGTAGAGGGACAACCGGTATTGTGGGACAAAACTTTAGAGATATATAAAGATAAAAGACTCACATGGAGAGAAATATTTCTTATCTTAAACAAAGACTTCGACGACATGACAAATGTAAAAAAATAATAATATGGTAAGTACCTAAGGATCGTTTCCCATTCGTAGAGGTGTTAAACAGGGCGATCCACTATCCCCAAAATTATTTACGGTAGTGCTGGAAGATGTCTTTTTAACACGTTACGATGACTGACAGGACAAAGGCATTCTCATCGGGGAGCGGAGATTAACTAATCTACGCTTTGCCCGTGACATTGTTATATTTTCTAATTCGGCAGCTGAGTTAGGCCTCATGCTCAACCAACTGAGCCAGGCTAGCCTCGAAGTGGGACTTTCCATGAACATGGAAAAGACCAAAATTATGACCAATGAGAGAGTGTGTAATGTCATGGTTGGAGGTGTGAGGATTGAGCATGTCCATGAGTATACGTACCTCGGCCAAATAGTCTCCTTTCAGGCAAGACAAGACAGAGAGGTTGCACGACGCACCGAGAACGCCTGGAAAAGCTATTGGTCGATGAAAACCCTAATGAAAGGATCTCTCCCATTAACCTTAAAGAGAAAACTCATGGACATGTGCATTCTTCCTACCCTCACCTATGGATCACAAACTTGGTCATTAACCAAAAAGCAAAAGACCGCACTCGGGGTTTGTCAGAGGGCAATGGAACGTAGTATTTTGGGAGTCAAACTTACAGACCGCATCAGATCCGACCGCAGACCGCATCCAAAACACAAATTGTCGATGTAAGCCACTCAGCTGCCAAATTAAAATGGAACTGGGCGGGCCACATTTGCCGTATGCCAGAACCATTATGGGCAGGAACAAACACAAGGTGGATGCCTAGTAGCAATAAACGGCAACGGGGAAGGCCCAGAAGAAGATGGCGGGATGAGTTGGACGCATATCGGAGGGATTGGCGGGAACTCGCATGTGATCGCGACAGGTGGAAGTTGGAAGGGGAGGTCTTTCCCCAGCAGTGGGACACAAATTAGACTAGTAATAATAATAAGTACCTATAACATATTTCTTTTTATTAGAATTTTCAAAAATACAGATTATTATATAACAGAGTCTATAAATGATACTATTTTTACTTTTTGCAGGTAGTAGAGCCTTGCTGATTTCAGCATGAATGGGCCAGCTCGACCGGGGAAGTACTATCCTCTCACAGAAAATCGACGTAAAGTAACAGTACTTAAACTGTTGCGTTTCGTTCGGTGAAAGACATAAAGACATAATATTTATTTCTGCATTTTGGTTGTTTACAACACTTATACATGTCAAAACCCTATTCTAGATGATGCCGGCTTTTCCTAGCTAAATGACTTCTTGAGAAGAAACAAACTCAGAGTCATTGCTTTTTTTGTCACTTCAATTTCTTTAGTCTTTTCTTGATCTTTTAAAGTCCAGACAAAAAAAAGGGTTTTGTATGCAAGTACAATGCAGGAAATCATCTGACGCTTTTGACTGACTCGGCCCACTGATGGCCCGCATTCAACAGCAATCGTACGGCTCAACCTTAATTGAGGGAGCCAGCACGATCTGTATCACTATGCCTCCACGCCATCAGAAGGTGTATGCATAAGCATGTCGGCCTAAGCCATCAGACAGGTTGTCACAACTATTTGCTTATATGTTTAATAATGCCCACATCGTACTCACAACTTTACATGCTAATACATAGTAAAATACATGTTGTAAACAATATGTAAAATTATAAAAATTTAAACAATAAAATGTCATATATTTAAATGTCAAAAAATATTATTGAATGTCAATTTAAGAATGTCTATAAAATAAAATAATAATATATTACTTAAGTAATTTTAAATGTCAAAAGAAAATAACAATGTCAAAACAAAATAAATAAAATTACAAATGTCAAATCAAAAATGTCAGAATGTAAAGATATAAGTACTACAAATGTAAATAAAAATATTATGTCACTAATTTCAAAATGTCAAAATTCATAATGTCAATTCATAATTTAATGTCAATTCATAATTTTTAAACTCAATTCCAGGCGTTTTTGTCTGCTAAATAATCTTTAACTGTGTAATAAGCTTTTGAACACAAGCTCTGTTTAATAAATACTTTGAATTTATTAATACTTAGTTCCTGAATATTACCTGGCATTTTGTTATAAAAACGTATGCTTTGACACTTGTATGAGTTACTTATTTTTTGTAGTCTAGTTGAAGGTAGAACAAGTTTGTTTTTGTTTCGTGTATTTATTTTATGAATGTCGCTGAATTTAGAAAACATATTTATATTTTTCCTGACATATAACAAGTTCTCATAAATGTATTGAGATGCGACAGTCATTATCTTAATTTCTTTAAATTTTTCCCTCAGTGAATGCCTTGAACCAAGACTGTAGATTGCACGAATAGCCCGCTTCTGCAGTACAAACACAGTTTGAATGTCAGCTGCGTTGCCCCATAATAAAATGCCATATGACATTATGCTGTGGAAATAACTAAAATATACTAATCTGGCTGTATCTATATCAGTTAACTGACGAATTTTATAAACCGCGTACGCTGCAGAGCTAAGTCTATTCGACAACTGACCTATATGTAGGCCCCACTGTAGCCTAGAATCTAAGGTTATGCCTAAGAATACGGTGTTATCTATAAGATCCAACTCTTCTCCATTCAAACATATGTTAGGTTTAACTTGTTTTACATTCGGTCTTGAAAATCGTATACATTTTGTTTTTCTTTCATTTAACAGTAAATTGTTAGCAGTAAACCATTGAACTACTTTAGAGAGAGCGTTATTTACATCATCATTATTTGATTGTTCTCGTCTAAGTTTAAAGATAAGTGATGTATCATCAGCAAATAACACTATCTCTTTATTATTTTGCATAATATATGGCAAATCATTAATATATACAAGGAAAAGGAATGGACCAAGAATTGAACCTTGCGGCACTCCCATTGTGACCACTGAACCCATAGAAACTTTTCCATTCACCTCAACTCTCTGCATCCTATTACTCAAATATGATGTTAGGCGTTCCAAAGCAGTATTCTTAACTCCATAGTAATGTAATTTCCTGATCAATGTTTCATGAAAAACGCAATCAAAAGCCTTAGATAAGTCACAAAAGACTCCTAGAGCATCATGCGACTCCTCCCAGGCATCAAGAATACTATCTAAAAGCTCAACTCCAGTATCGGTAGTTGAGCGACCCCTAGTAAAACCAAATTGTTGTTCATGTACCAGCTTATTGTTATTAAAATGAGTTTGAAGCTGGCCTAGAATTGTCAGTGAGAGTGCCGGAGGCTCTATCCCCTATTCCCTCTCCCTCATCCCACTCCTCATCCTATCCCTTTGCCCAACCCACAGGGGCGGCAACGCACTTGTGACTCCTGTGGTGTTGCTTGTGTCCATGGGCGGCGGTAATTGCTTACCATCAGGCAATTCGTCTGTTCGTTTGCCGCCTATTCGAATATAAAAAAAAAACTCGGGAAACCTGGAAAAAGATATCGGTGTTTTAATTTTAGTTAAGAATGAATGATGTAGGTACGTTTGAATTGTCCGTATTTATGCAAAAAGGAACCACTCGAAAAATTTAGATATTTGCTTTTTTTGAAGAATACTAATTTAAAAGTGGTTTATTTTCTTATTCAAAAAAGATCCACATGATTTTTTCCTTGAAAACAAGTTATACAAAAAGCAGACAGGAACCAACAGCAAAAACACACATTATATATATTGCAAAACCGAACCACAGCACCATGGTACTCGATTCTTCAAACAAATAAACCATATGAATTCCATGTCATTTTATACAAAACAGATCCACTGATACTTGCGCGCCCTACGGCCGACTGACGACTGCACGAAAAAAATCTTGTCGTATACACGTTCCGATTGGTCTTGTCTGCGGAAGACACGAAAAGTTGTCGTGTGTAGAACAGACAAAATTCTTGTCGTGTACACGAAGAATTTGTTTTGTCTGCCGCAGACACGGTAAATTTTCTTAACGTTGTACACGTGCTCTTACTAGTACTGTCTGTCAGTAGTTACTTTAGTGTCTTACCTCTACAATACTGGCATGCTCAAATTATCAAGTCCGCATCGGATATGCTTTGTGTAACTTAACATATAAAAAGTCAAAGTTGTTCGGAATTTGGTCACCTGACTTTGATTTTATTAAATGGTACTCACAATGGTTTGAAACCTACATTCGATATAAATCGTCACGATGTAAATTTTCACCGGAGTTTTTTCGTTCCACCATTTGCATCAGAGGGCCTTTCGTCAGTCCATTGATACTGTATAGTTTGTTAAAAACGGATTTATAATAATTCCCATGGTAAGCCGTGGTGCGATGCCAGACCGTTGATTGAAATACGAAAGGCTAGGCTGTTCAAAAAGTGTTATATATTATGTATGTAAAAATATATATTGTTTGTGCCAAATCGCTGTATTGGAATTTAAGGGCTTAAAATAGTAGTATAGATATTACTTTCCTGAAACAAATTTGTGCGGTAAAGTTTTGGCTGTGGGTCAAACTGGTATGGTGTTACAAATATGAGAATATAATGTAATAAGTTTTGTCGTATACGCATGTTTGCTCCATAATTTTAACTTCAATTAGCGTTATTGTTGTATATCATCCAGCTGGGTATAACTTTACACAAAGAAATGCTATTGCCAAAATATTTTGGAGGAAAGAGGGTGTTAGTGTTTCTCCAACTAAAGGGAGGATTCTATGACCAAGCTAGGTGATCGAACCTAGGAGACTGTAGCCCAACGCACGTGGCTGTGAACTTGTATATACATATACTCTACAGTCAACGCGTGTGAGAACTTTAATAGCGCAATTCAGGATAGTTCCGTCGATGACCGCTAGATGACACCGGTGATGGTTGTCTTCGCCATTGTAGAATAGATGGCCTCAATTATATTTAACTGTCTCTACGATAGTGGAAAAGAAATTTGCGCAGGGAAGGAAGAAAAATAAAACAGATATTATTATTTTGCTTTCGTCGCCATTTTTATTTCAGTCTACACAGAACATTTTTTGCGTTTAACAATGCGATACTTGGGTGATTGGTGGATTTAGTAATCAATACATATAATAAAATGGTAGGAAAGTCAAAACTGTACATTACTAACAAACAAACCTACTCTTATGTATGGTAGTGATAGTTGGGTATGGCAGAAGAGTCATGAAAGTAGAATAAATGCTGTAGAAATGAGAGCACTGAGAAGTATGTGTGGTGTTTCTCTGACTGACAGAATAAATAATTGTGTGATAAGAGAGTGTTGTGGGGTAAAAGAAGATATAGTGACAAGCATCGAGAAAGTTATGCTAAGATGGTTTGGGCACGTGGAGAGGATGGATGACGAAAGACTGACCAAGCAGATATATAAGGCAAGTGTGGAAGGGACAGGACGAAGGGAAAGACCTAGGTGGACGTTCTCTGACCAGATTGGAGACATCCTAAAAACAGGACGGGTGAGAAGTACCCTGAACAGAAGAGCATGCATGAGGAATCTGATGGGAGTGAATGAAGCAAGAGAGATATGTCAGGATCGTTGCAAATGGCGTTCCGTAGTCTCTGCCTACCCCTCCGGGAAACAGGCGTGAGTCTATGTATGTATGTATGTATGTACATTTAATATTTTTTTAAAGAATACTTGGGGTGTGATCTACAATCGTTACCGAAGCCAACAGTATTTAGTAAGATTTTTGTCTGTTTGTCTATTTGTCTGTATATCCGGTATAAACTCAAAAAGTACTGCAGGTATTTACTTCAAATTTAGCACGAATATTATTAGAATGTCGGATCAACATATAGGCTACATATTATTAGGCTATCACCTATGGGGAACGAGCAGTAAACCTTTATTTCTTCAACGCATTCTGTAACAACGTGTAATCTAACGACGCATATTTGAATGTTTACGCATATTATGTTATGTTAACCATGCTATAAGCTAGCTTCACACTATAAAAATCACGCAATATAAGTTAATTAGGCCGAACAACATAATTAAATGAATATAAGTAGTATCAAGACAATTTTAAAGCAGCGCCATCTATGAGAGTTCAAAAACATCAAGTCGAATTACATGTGTAAGCCCTTTTTGGATATAAATAATTTAAATTTGATCATGTTAGCGAGGTTAATAATTGTTTTCAAAAGTCTTAGATGGAGTTGTGCATTTTCTTCGTAAAAATGTGCCGTTAATTGGTTTCAGAGATGAGCAAGACAAAAAAATGTGTTTATATAAGTTTTAAGCTGCTTCATCTATGTCTTATAAAATTAATCGAGTTTGTCTTTATGTAAATAAAAACAGAACTTAAAAAGAACTGCATGGATTTATAACCAAATTTAAACTCGAAAACGGTTATTTTTTACAGTACAGAAAAAAAATAGTAATAGAGTTAGTACAAAATAAACATTTTGGTTACATTGGTGTAATTATTGCTTCTTAATTAATATATTTTCATGAGTGAGATGTGGAACAAGCTAGATTTTTTTCACTCACACACAGCTATTTATTTTATTGTTACGTCTGAAGCGGTTTGGTGGATACTGGTGTTCTCTATACATGACAGGCATCCTACCGTCATGCATTTACACGTCCACCTAGAGAACGGCCAGTGCATATATTGTTATTCCCGACAACGTTGCTGAGCGCTTGGAAAATCCGCGCCAAACAACTCTCTTGGCATTTTTCAGGCTCTGTGAAGTCGACCAGTTTGGGAGGTCCCTTATTATAACGAGATGCCTTCATATTACACGTACGACAAGCAAAAAAGTGTATTTAACAGACGTCGACGAGGAGGTAATGTGGAGGGTTTTCCGGGAAGTGACAAGGACACCACATTTTGTAGAGTTTATATTCCCTGCGGTTGTTACTTCACACGGTCCGAGGCTCAACGTCTTTCGCCTTTCTGAGGACATTTGATGGCGTGGAGTATCCCACTTATCGCAGAGCCTGCGTAGCAAAACTGGGATGACAGCCTCGCAATCATCACCGCATCAAGACCGTGAAAATTGGGAGTATAACGCTGAGACAATTTACGATCCGGGTGAAATGACCACCATACGAAATTTATGACACCGTCTTTAAAAGCCTTGGGCAAAGGCAGGGTAAAATGTTTTTCTTGGATGCTCCTGGTAGAACAGGAAAAACATTTGTTGCCACTGGCATACTTGCAGAGGTCAGGTGGCAAGGCAAAATTGCCATTGCTGTAGCGTCGTCGGGAATCGCTGCCACACTGCTTCCGAGTGGCAAGACAGCACATGTCATATTTAAATTCCCATCGATTTAAAGAGCGCCGAAACGCCCGTTTGTGGTGTGTCACGTAACAGTGATAAGGGACACGTGCTGAAGATCCTAGCATGGCCAATAGGAAGGCAGTTGAGGCGGTGGACAGAACCCTGCAGGACATCCGCAGGAACGAGTATTTGATGGGTGGTCACAGTTCTGTTCAGTGGCGATTTCGGACAAACGCTTCCCGTGGTGACACGGGGATCGAGGGCTGACGAGGTGAGTGCTTCGTTGAAACGATCTTCGTTGTGGTCACAAGTTCGTACGCTGCGCTTGACCATTAATATGGGAGCTCAGCTCGGCGTCATT
This sequence comes from Euclidia mi, assembly GCA_944739405.2. NCBI lineage: Eukaryota > Metazoa > Arthropoda > Insecta > Lepidoptera > Erebidae > Euclidia > Euclidia mi. Next base: position 118,081,278 of record OX123182.2, read on the forward strand.
GCACGTGCTCAACAATTCTCCGATGTCATTCTAAGTCTTGGCGAAGGCACTCTACCAGAGGAGAGAGGTGGACAGGTGGTGCTTCCAGAGTCTCTTAGCAGAGTTGTATCCAGCTTAGAAGAACTCATTCACTATGTGTACGGGGACATCAGTTGTATACCGTAATAGCAGAATTCTTGGGTGTGTAAGCGGGCCATTTTGACGCCCAAAAATGATCAGGCTGCAGCAATTAACGAATGCATTCTCTCGGAAATTGAGGGGATTAACACTTCATTCCCCTCAATTTCCGAGAGAATGCATTCGTAACACCACTATAAACACTGTCGTCGAGCAAGATGACGCCAAACATTATCCCGTGGAATTTCCGAACTCCCTGTCAGCAAGTGAAGTCCAGCGCATACCATCAAACTGAAGGTTGGTGTCCCGATTATGCTTCTTCAGAACCTATCTCCTCCGAAGTTGTGTAACGTGACCCGCCTTAAAGTCATCTCGCTCCACAGACACAACATTGAGGCGGAAATTCTTACGGGTTGTGGCGTCGGCGAGGCAGTATTTATACCACGCATTTCCCTCATACCTCATAACTTCCCGTTCCCGATCAAGCGCGTACAGTTCCCCGTAAGGGTTTGCTTCGCGATGACCATCAATAAGTCGCAGGGGCAGACACTGAGGGCAGCAGGTGTCGACCTCAGGACGAGCTGCTTCTCACACGGGCAGCTGTACGTCGCTTGCTCCCGCGTCACCAGTCCTGACTCTTTTTACATTTTGGCTGCGGAGAGCCAAACCACTAATGTTGTATATCGAGAAGTCCTATAATTATATATTATATATATTCCTTATTTTCTCCATCTGCTTCAGTCACATCACAAAAGGATTGATGCATGTGGTGAGGTGCAGATGTGGTGCTGGAGACGCATGCTGAGGATACCCTGGACCGCCAAGCGCACCAATGCATCGATCCTTTCGTAGCTTCGTGTCCAAATACGCCTTTCCACCATCTGCCAGCAGCGCATATTGACCTACTTTGGCCACATAATGAGGAGGGGTGAAGAGAGCCTTGAAAAGCTGATCGTTGTTGGGAACAAGGAGGGTAAACGAGCCCGGGGACGGTCCCCAACCAGATGGAGAGATCAAGTGAGAGGCCCATCATCAACCATGTTTTGCTCTGTCGCCCAAGTCGCGATGAACAAGGTGCCAGGCAAAACCAGGTGCAAACCATCCACATCCGCCGATGACCACGATCCTCAGTCATGAGGGACCGACCACAGAGAGAGAGCTTCAGTCACAATTTATGACTTTATTCACCAGAATCACCATAAAGTCATTTATTCAAAGCAGGCTGAAAATCAGCACTTTTTGAAGGTCAATTTTACAAAAAAACAGTCTCCCTCTGTTATTGCACTTTCTGCAGATATGAAATATAAAGAAGAAACGGGTAAATGAATGTTATTTTAAAATGTATAATCATAGGTATTTATTTAATAATTTGGTGCTGTATAGCGTACACGCAGACGACGTCGCGGGCAGCAGCTAGTCAATTACACAGATTATTTGGACAAAAACAAAAAGAGATCTTCAAGATATCTTAACCATCGTCTTAAACATGCAAAGCGATCGATTTTGCTATACATATGAATTATTGAAAACAGGTATAGTTCCTAAACAAGATTGTTTAATATTCAAGTCCATAGTGCTCGACTCAGCTTTTAAATCACTTTAGGTTTCTCACCTGAAGCGTAGGAAGGCAGTACATCTGATCAACTGTTCCCAACACCTATAAAAACTGATGATTAAATTCGATGCGGCTTCTAAGACAATATACGAGTAGCCTATCGTGGGATTTCACGAGTGTCACAATTCGGTGTTTTCTATCCGAGGAGGTTCTAATACAAACTAAGACTACGAGTTAGGTGAACAATCTAGAGACTACTGACAATCATGCTAAGCGAATTAATGTACTACATTAATTATTATTTTTCATTTTGTACACGAATCTGAAACGAAAAAATACTATTAGAGTTTAAAAATGCAGTACGCAGATGAAACTTAACAGTTTGTATTATTTCATTTTTATATACAATATAATACGCAGTAAGACCAAAGCTAATATAAGTATAAGAAATTATTATATCACTAGCATTTTAACACAGCAGTGGGTTGGCATAAGATGCATACGTAAGATTATAAATTTTAGGTCCCACGAAATTGGGGGGGAGCCTATTAGCCTATTATTTACCGGCACATTGCCAGACCCTTCAGAATTCGTACAAACTCCGTAGTACTTTTGCTCGATCTGGGAATTGAACCCGGGACCTCCGATCTGCTTCCACTGGACCATGGAGGCAGGTTTTTGTTTTTGTTGTTCCACATTACCTTTCAACGAACATAATCAGAGTTGCCAGCAGGTAACCACCAGCTAGAAGGATGAAGGCTGGCGCGGCCCCACCAAGCGCCAGAGCTCTTGGAGAACTACCCTCACACTTGGCTTCAGGAGAGGCGGTGCGAGCTTGGATACAAGACACGAATCCGCGTTCTAGCAGGCGCATTAAGCTGTGGAATAAGGACTTGTTTAAGATCGGGCTTCGAAAGTTTGGCTGCATTATATTTGATGGTTTTGTAGAGTTATAAGGTGTGTTGCTCCTCCAACTAGTGGTAGGATCCTACGATCAGGCTAGGTGAAAACTTCGTTTGCGCGTGGTAGGATTTTAGTTTCGTCGTGTCCGTTAGATGTCGCCAAAGTTAATTGTCTTCGCCGTCGTACGATAGATAGCTTCAGTTGTGTGTAGCTATCGCACATGGTTAATCAAAGAGCTACAATATATTTTTGTTGAATTTGATTCGGCAGGAATGAGCCAGGTAGACCAACTCTCTAATTAGAGAACTAATCTCTCATGAAGTATCAACGCACAAGTAGTAATGGTACGGTTGCATTTCGTTTAGTTAGTTAGTGCGCTGGATATTCTATCAGCCTCATCTCGCTAGATATTGTTTACTTCATTTTCATCCTATTTAATAGCTTAAATTCTCATGCCAAAATTTCAAGTTATTTGGCTACTAAATAAACTGTCTAATAGAATTTTAAATGTTTATAATAATCTGTGACCACATTTTCATAGATGTAGTTACTCAAAGAATTCATCATAATCAGCCCTGTATAATATAATCTATCCCACTGCTGGGCACGAGCATCTTCTCGCTATGAGAAGAATAAGGCCATAGTCCACCACGCTGGCCAAGTGCGGGTTGGCAGACTTCACATGTCTTTCGAGAACATTATGGAGAACTATCAGACATGTAGGTTTCCTCACGATGTCTTCCTTCACCGTTAAACAAGCCATAATTAACAATTTAATACGCACATAACTTCAATACGTCATTGATGCGTGCCGTGGATTCGAACCTGAGGCCTTCTGCATAGCAGTCCTTCGGTCTCTCTACTTGGCTATCGCTGCTTCTATTCTCAAAAAATTACGTATATTAAACTTGTTTAGGAAAACCGCATCAACCAAAATAATAAAGTTTTATTAAAGCTTCATTACTAACCATATATTCCAATAAAATTATAGTTGCTCAACAAATCCGTTTAAAAGGCTACCAATGATTATTTGCGTTCAGATGTAGAACGGCCAGTAATAGTCTAATTTAAGCCACAACTCACACATTGAGTTCAAAGTCTACGAATCGAGAGTTACCCAAAACCCTGCAGGCTATCATTAATTTGGGGACACAAAACACGAGAAACTTTAACGAATATTGAACTCCCTTCGCTCTTAAACTCGTATTCTAGAAGTAGATACTTAATTACAAATGATTTGCTGGTACAAAATGACCTGCGGCAAGTGTAACTTAGGAGTACGTGCAAATACGAGGACTTTTTTGGTCCATTTTGGCTGATACCCGCTATGAAAGTAAAATAGTACATACATACATATCGTCACGCCTTTTATCCCCGAAGGGGTAGGCAGAGGTGTATTTCTACACCCACTTTTCGCCAGATATACTTTAGTCCCACGTAATAAGAGGCGAGCCTATTGCCGTACCGGGCACATTTCCAGACTCCGTGCTGCTACTGAGAATTTCGTGACAGAAAAAATTGGTTGCCTGTAAAGTCGGTATACGGGCGAAAGTTTTACGTGACAACGACTTTGAGTGGTAAAATAATTTTAATGTGAATATTCATTCGTATTAGGAAGAAGGATGAAAGACGCGTGCCTTTCACTTTTTATGTCTGTCTCTCTCGCTCTTAGGCGGGACGCGTGCCTCTCACTCGCTCTCATTGTGAGCGCATAACGTGAGCGGAGCGTAACGCAGTTTCTTGAAGTGTCACCCGGCAAACCAATTTATAAGACGTTGTCACGTCAAAACCCAATAACAATGCCCGACCCAGGAACCGAACCCGGGACCTCCCGATCCCGACGCGCACATTTATGCCGCGAGACCAACGAGGCAGTCAAGTAAAATATAAAAGTAAAATAGTTCAAAAAATAATCTGGCACAGAGATATTAAATAATGAGTATGTTGACTTTTATGTATGCTTTTTATTAATAGAATAGTTTCATTTTATTGGTTACTCAAAGTGTTTAGCTATTTTGTTAAATAGAGCTTAAATAGTGGTGGACATTTGGGACACTTTTGTTCAACGCACTTTTTTGCTATTTGTCTTTCATAGCATTTCGTTTTTTTTTTTAATAAATCTCAAAGCAAAAGCTCAAACGAGTGCTATACAATCAACAAGTGCTATCCATACCTCCATGTTAAAAATTCCTTGTAAGGGCTATTCTTCGGGACAGCTGGATATAAAGGTGTTTGCTCCATGGACTGCAAGGACCCTAGTTCGCACAGCTCCTCCTGATCGAAGGTCATTGATATCAAAGCATTCGCACTATTCACTTCTGTGTGATAAGCGTAACCTGAAAATGCGATATCAGGTAATAAAATCGAATCATTCGGAAATTATAATTAATCATTCTTCCTTATTACAAACTTTAGACTTTACACACATTTAGGCCGCCCTCACATTGGCGTCGGCCTCAAGGCACCGGCACCTCGGCGACTACGCGGCTTCGACGCCGCCGGCCGAGGTGCCGGTGCATTGACGCTGGCGCCAATGTGAGGCTGGCCTTTGGCAACGGACACAAAGTATATCCAGACTTGAAGCGACATTTTGTGGATCACACAGTGTATTCTCGTGTATATCTTACCTACACATCACACAACTTTGCCCCCGTTGTAGACGGCGATCATTTAAACTTCTTTACCATAAGTACGGGTTGTCAAAATAACATAATACACTTTAATTTATATGTCGTGATAATCCTGTTTATCACATGATTTACTACTGATACTGAATGTTTGATGATATTTTTTCGACTTATAGGTATCACTTTTACCTCGGGTAAATCTAAATTTGCCATATTATTTTAATACAACGAATATGAGGCATGTTATGCAACATTACGACAATTTGAAACACAATGAAAACTCTTGCAAATCGAGAAAAATACTAGTATAGCGCGTAATATTTCGTTTCAGTAGCTATGGTGCCTAAAAGCAATATAACAAATACTAAGATTTAACGCAATATCACCCTTCAATAAAAATGAATTACCAAGTCAAATCTAACATTTTACAAAATTACCTCCTTTTTGCACCATCCTTATGCCCTGAACTAAAGGTACCAGTAACGGTGCGTCCTTCTTTTTATTGAATACTTTCTTTTGACGTAAAGCGTCCTCTATCGGGGCGTTTCTTTTGTTGTAGTAGTACGATGGAGTCTGCAATTTATACATACGTTTGAGGATTTCGAAGTTATGTGAGGCTTGATGTGAATGGGTAGACCCGTGGGTGCGTACGAATGGGAAAATTGAGAGTATTGCCAGTGCTTTATAACGGTTATCCGATTGTTTACTAGGTACAATGCATCATGTATATGGTTGTGTAGTACAGTACGTAATTTAGAGTTGCAATACCACACAATGGTAGATGCGCGTTACTTAGCGGAGTCACGCGAAGGGAAGCCGTGGCCGTGGAGTCGAAGGCCACCTCTGTGGTTTTTAGTGCGTGGTCTGAATTGTTTCTGGAGTAGCACATACCAGGTTCCAATCTAGCTTGAATCCTAATAAAGGGGAGCTCGGTCAACACTCAAACAATGTTTGTTATGCAGACCAGAGTGCTATCTGAGCAATTTAGATCGTATTGAAGGAAAAATTCAAACAAATGAAAACTCCAATAGGAGCTCGCAAGTATAGTTAAATGCTTAATAATTAGTTTGTTGTATCCACAATCCGTCGGTAGACGCTAAACCAAACACACGCGCGATATAACGTTTCGTCATAAGTCGACAAAAGTTTACGTTTCTCAAAGTTTCGTGTCGGGTACTAATTATTATTTAATAATATGTTTACTTGCAACCGCTGTAATACCGAAGCAAGAGATGGTGTACAATGTTCCCAGTGCCTAAATAAGTACGACTTTCCTTGTGCCGGAATCACCGAGGCAGGATACCGTAAGCTTGGTGAGAAAAAGGCCAAGGTGTGGAAATGTAGCACCTGCAAAACAGGCGGAGTAAGCCATTCAAATTTAGTCCCTGAAAAGCTTGGAGTAGTAAAAGCATCAGGTCATGACGATCTGGAGAGTATTCATCAACAACTCAAGAAACTGACTGATCAATTAATGTCGTCACTTCCAGAGCTTATAGAGCGCGTCAAGTCGATTCAAGCGGATATTTCTGACCTGAAAGCTATAAAAGGGGAGATGGTGGAGATTAAAACCTCTCTGTCTTTCGCTAATACGTCTATCGATCAACTGTCCGAGAAGCTGACAGAAGTAAACCGGGAAATACAGTCGTTGCAGAAGACAAGAGTGGATGTGACTCGCTTACAGACTCGGTTGCAGAAAATTGAAACTGCCTTACGCGATAATGACCAGAGGTGCCGAATGAACAACGTCGAGATTAAGGGTGATCCTGTAATTGCCAGCGAAAATATCTTTGATATCGTATCTAAAATTTCTACTAAAGTCAACTGCAACGTATCAAAAGAGCACATAAATAACATTGTTCGTGTTCCGCAGCACAATAACAAGGACATGAAGAACATCATTGTATCACTACACAGTAGATACCTAAGGGATGATTTCGTAACCGCTGCTAGATCTTGTAGGACATTGTCAGCGATGGACTTAGGATTCAAAAGTGACAGAAAGATATTTGTCAACGATTATTTAACGCTTGAAAATAAACAGTTACTCAAAAGAGCGAAGATATTGGCGAAAGAGAAAAAAATTCATACACTTGGATAAAAAGTTTTTTATCCAAGTGTATTAGGGGCCAACACAATCAGAATTCTTTGATATTTTAAGTACTTGTAATTTACTTCAGTATAATGCTCATAATAATTTAAATAACCGTATATTGGATTTAGTTGTTTGTAATAATCATTTATTGATTGAAAAATGTTTAGACCCATTGGCTCCAGAAGACCCGCACCACGTTGCTATTTCTATTTATGCAAATTTTGTTGAGTATCATTCACTATAAGCTCAGTCGAGAACTAAATACATGTATCATTTGTCCGATTTCAAGTCTTTATCGAAAGATTTAGATAGTTTTAATTGGTTTGAAGATTTGTGCCAGCGTACAGTAGATGACGCTTTGGCATTGGTTTACTCAAGGTTGAATAACCGGCGAGATAGATATACGCCCACCAAAGTGACAAGAACAACAAATAAGTATCCCGCGTGGTATAAAACTCCCTTTATTAAAATTTTGAAGGATAAATTTAGGTATCATGCAAAATATAAATGGTATGGATATTTATCTGATTTTGAATATTTTGTTATATTGCGTGACCGTACAATACTGTTGGAAAAGGATATGTTTAATATGTATACTGCCGTTCATTGAAAACACTATTTCTAAATCTCCTAAAGCCTTCTGGTCCTACATAAAGAGTAAGCAAACTTGTAGTACATATCCAGCCATAATAATATATGGTCAGAGCTCGTCAGGGCTAAGGAATGAAATTTGCAGTATGTTCAACAATTTCTTTTTAGTAACTTTCGTCAAGGCGACAGTATAAGATACGATGAGGCCAATATAAATGATTATTACCAAAAGCTGTGGCTGATGTAAGCACGGTCGAAGTTTCGGAACCCAAAGTTTTTAGGCTTTTGAAATCCATAGACATAAATAAATCGGCTGGCCCGATAGCATACTTTCTATACTTATAGTCAGCTGCGCTCAAAGCCTTACAGTACCCGTTACTATTATATTTAGACGTTCTCTCTGCGAGGGTATAGTGCCTCATATTTGGAAGAAGGCGTTAGTTACATCTGTACATAAAAAGGGTCCAAAAGACCAGGTTGAAAATTACAGACCAATCTCCAAACTGTGCCTGCTAGCTAAGGTCTTGGAAAAGATTGTGTATTCTCAGGTCTATCATGGTATTCGCCATGCACTTAACGAGTATCAACATGGGTTTTTAAAATATAAGTCTACAATATCAAATCTTCTCGTATGCACTGACTTCTTGACACACTTTATGTCTCAACCCTCTCAAGTAAATGTAGTCTATACAGACTACAGCAAGGCGTTTGACAGAATAGATCATAACGTTCTTTTGGAGAAGCTATTACAGATGGGAATCAGAGGTAATCTTTTCAGATGGTGTACCTCTTAATTGTTCTGTGGTGTACCTCATATATAGAGAACCGTTGCCAGACAGTTGTTTTGAATGGCTATAGCTCATTAGCTGTAAAAATTCCTTCAGGAATTCCGCAAGGTTCACTCCTCGGTCCTTTGCTGTTCACCATCTTTATCAACGATATCGGTTCTTGTTTCATTCGCTTTAAGATCATTCTATACGCGGACGCCATGAAAATCCTATGTCCTGTCTCAGATATGCAGCATTGTAATGACCTTCAAAGAGATCTTAATAATCTTAATGACTATTGCATACAAAATCATCTGGACTTAAATGTCTCTAAGTGCTTTGTCAGTACTTTTTACTCGCAAGCCAAATCCTTTCGTTTTCAATTACGAAATGAATAATATTATAATTATACATAGGACGAGCACAGTTAGAGATTTGGGAGTCATATTTGACCACAAGCTGCTCTTTGATTTACATACCGATAATAATTGTAACTAAAGCGAATAGGGCACTTGGCTTCATACTTAGGTTTTCATATGATTTTAAAAATGTAAAGACTTTCAGGATCTTATATTGTGCGTTTGTTCGCAGTCATTTAGAGTATGCCTCGCAGGTGTGGAATCCTAGTTACAAGGTTTATATAGACAGAATTGAACTGATTCAAAAACGTTTTCTGAGATTTCTACAATTACAACGAAAACATATATACCAGATTATATCACAAGGTGTAAAAAAATCCATTTTTTAACATTAGAAGAGCGCAGGCGCATTGCTAATATTTGATATCTTGCAAAGGTAGCTCAGGGAGCAGTCGACTGTCCCGAGCTGTTGAGTAAGTTAGGTTTAGTAACCCATTCGGCACAATTACGAAGGCCTATAAATCTCCTGCACATTCCCTCCGCTGGGACCACATACAGGCAGAATTCATTTATAATACGTGCCTGCAAGTCTTTTAACGAGATCTCCCGTCAGATCGATGTTGTTTACTCGATACCAGTATTTCAAAGCTAAAGAAAACGTTAAATAATGTTTTATTTTAATAATATCATATAGGCTGCGCTGTTACGTTGAGCATATCAGAAATGCTGTGGCAATTTTAATTATGATTTTTCTTTTTAACCTTTGTGCCTTATGTTCTGTGTGCATGCTTATGTACGTAATATATTATTATGTATTTAACTGTCTACCGACAGTTACTAACTATAATACTAGATTTTTTTATTTCTATCCGTGGAAACTTTTAAATGGCCTTCTTGCATTTATTTTTCTTCTTACTGTATATGCTAGCTGTAAGTTTTCATAATAAAATAAAATAAAATTAAAATTTTTAAAACACTAATAGGGCAGATTAGAGAAATATCCTTCTTAAGAGTATGTTTACGTTATAAAAGGAATCCACCGCACTAACTTTATGTTTATAGTTGCAGTAGTTTAGGCTTAGTCATGATTTGTCGGTTAGACAGTCAACTAATCGTATTTGTGTTATGATGATGATGATGACAAGTGATTTTATAACCAAGGAGCTAGTATGTTATAGCCCTTTGGACCTTACCTATAAGATTACCACGACCAAGTTATTTTGTTAACTTCTTTTTAGTTAAAACATAAACATGACTACGGTAATGATAAGAAGTAATTTCTGTCTACACTTAAAGCCATAAAAGATACTCATTTTGTCAATGACAATCAAGGGTAGTAGAAGTTTTCTGTTCAATAAAATGCTTGAGCATTGGGGGATTAATGTTCACTCCATTTATTCGGGCTGAAGCTGTATCTCCATGGATACACGCATTTATATTTGATATATTTAACAACTTTGCCAGGTAGGAGTATATTACTAATACGCTGTGTTTCTAAATTATGTGCTTCTTAGCTTTATTATTCTTGAGTATAATATAATGACTCTGCAAGTAGAAAACTATACAATTTTAAACCGAGCGACACGGTTAAAGGCCAAGACATATGACTCTCATGATGAGCCAGGCAAAGTTAAACTCTTGGGTTCAAACCTTTTTATCTATCAGTTTGTTTGTCCTTCTTTCACGACCCCAAGTAGCAATATCATGGTACAATTTTGTATATATAGAGATAGTTAGGAGACTTGAGAGTATCATACACTGATTATTACCTAGATAAACTACTCCTAGGCGAGCGAAACCGTGAGCCAAGTCTAGTACAGTCATACAACAGAAACCCAAAAAAATATCAAAATCAGAAATATTTAAAAAGTCAGTATACCTGCAGCCAAGATCTCGTATATCCAATATCTTCATAAATCAGTTCCAATGGACTAGCCAGGAGTTCCTTCAAGGAGTTGATAGAAGGCGGAGGACCACTCAGCAGCCAGCTCACCACAGAGCTGGTGTAGTAATTGTATATGAGGACGCATGACAGACCAGTAACTAAGATCGTGACTTTTCGAGCTGAAAGCAAAAAGTGTAACGACACTTGGTCATTAGTTCATAATCCATTGCCTAAGGAATTTGGACAAACGAACAAGTATAAATAAACGGAGTTGAGTACGCCCTAATTCAAACGTTTGCCTTTCAATTGTCCAGCAGTATTTTGCCACTCGTCACAGTGAGTGGAGGATTTTTCCTTGAAGAAACGAAGAGTGGTTTGCCCACTTTACCCTTTCAGTAACCGAACGTAAATAAAAAATTATTAATGCATCGGGTGCCTAAATTCGAGTAACGCCTTTCGTGCACCCAAATACGGGCTAGTGACGAAGAATGATAGCGTCATAAATTTTAAAAGGATTTTTATTATTTTATTATACTAATGCGTACGTAGTTTGACGGCTGCAGGTGAAAAGTATGCCTGTTAGTCTAGTGGTTATTGATCCTGTCTGCTAATTCAAAGGTCATGGGTTGAGATTGGTCATTGATAAGCACGATCATAATTTCTTTCTGTCTGGGTACAATTTCTCATGTATTTTGTATAATATATTTAGGACTATTTAATAATGTTTGTTAGTAACCTGATGACCAAAGTACAGGCTCTGAGTAGTTTGGAAATTTTGGAATCACATGACCCTGTGCGACCCAGAATCTTCATCATCGTTCTAGCGTAATCTATCGTGAAAAGGCAAAAGGCTGTAGATATTATGAAAAAGACGATTTCGAGAAAAAAAAATAGTTTTCATACAATTTTTGGCCTTTCCCATAATATAGTAAACATAAAATTGTATGAAATTGGTATCATTGTGTAGATATTTTAATGGTGATTACAGCCATGTTAAAAATATTAATAAAAAATTAGAGATTTTAAAATAAATTGAAGAAAATTGTTTTAAAAAACGACGAACTAGTGTTATGTTATTGTTAATTCTTTAAAGAAAGATTGATTATTATCTTGCACTACGGTGCATAAATCATATAAATATGAGTGATTTACGAATCACTCATATTTATATGATTTATGCAAAAAATATACGTGAATTACATTACAATGGCACTTTTTAAAGCGCACTAATTTGAATCAAAACAAACCGATCACGCAGTGCGTGGTTCGCAGTGATACTGTTCTAACATCAGCGCGAGCCCTAAGAGCGAGAAAGATAGCAATAAAATGCGTGAAATGCGCGCTCTGCCCAGTTTAGTATGGCAAAACACCGTTCAGGCTATACAGTCTTTTGATTTTTTTTTTGACATTTTTGAATTTATTTATATATTAGGTACATTGCAGATGATTAATTATAACTATATACATTACTATCTTAAATAATCATACTGTCTAAGAATATATATGTACATAAAACTAAAAATAAAGAGTAAAAATAGATACATAATATGTACAGGTGTGTTTAGGCGTCGTAGAATGCCTCCGCATCAATATCATCGGGTAACGTGCCCAGAAGGCTGGCAGCATTGCCACGCTGGATGGCAATGCTGATTCTCTGAGCAAAGAATAAACCAGCCTTCTGGTCACGTGAGACGTCGACTAACCTTTTAGATATTTCTCGGTATAAAGAACGAGCGCTCGGACCCCATGAGCCTAGCGTTTCCACCCCAAACGGCTCAAATACGTAATTAGCTACTAGATTACTGTATTTGCGCCGTTTGAGGGTTTCCGCAGATGCAGCAGCAGCGCCAGCATGACCTCCCGAGCTTGGAACATGAGATGGCGCGAGGGTGTCTACGCAGGTTGCGTCCCACACCAAAGGCCTACCCATTTTCCATGGCAACAGTGACATACCGTCAGGTCTCTTCCCGTCGTCGCGTACCAAACCATTTGGTTCAAGTACAGCTGGTACACCAGACGCGACAAGAGCACGACGGATTATGTCATTTAGGTGAGCATGACGAGGAATCCTACCAGCGCTTCTGCTGCAGGATAGCCCATGGTGCCCGAGGCTGTCGACGTCTTCTCCACAATGACATCGATGCGGAGAAACACACGGAGCACCTAAACGGAGACAAGTAGCGATACGGAACGTCTCATCGTCCAACATGGTTCCTGTGTTGGATGATGGTAGTGCCTGAAGCCATAGACCGGATTCCCATTCCCCACAGCCAGCAAACGAGCACGCTCTGTAACATTAAAAGATGTATCCAAAAGAGTTTTCCTCACAATGTTACAAAGCGGCGCGTCCCACTGTCTTTGGGAGAATAGGTTGGTGGGCAAATCAGTGTTTGGACAAGCCATTTTCCAGGCGTTTATAGCTTCGGTTTTGCACAGCACTTCTGAGTTAACTAGTGTAGGTGATAATATTTTCCTAGTTAACTCTTCCGTGCTGTGAACCGAAGACAGGAACGCCGGTAAACTGACACTGGAAATTTTGCGAACGCTGAGCCCACCCAAACGTATGGGTAAAGATGCTTGTAGCCAGGCTCGGTCGTCCAAGTCCACATTTAATATTTTTTTTGAAGTAACTTGTATAATTTGGTCGATTTGTCCTAATAGTGTTATTTTTTTCCAAAGTTGTGATGATCTTAAGGCATGAGTAAATTTTGGGACGAAAAGGCAATATCGAATAATAGTATAAGCCGAATGTATATTAATTTTGAATAGACGATCTGAAATTTCACAAAAATTTTGTATTTTTTCTTCCAAGAAAGAATCAAAAGCTTCTTCAAATACGGGTGAACCTAGGAGGCGAAATGAACTCTTTTCAATAATTTTGATGTTTGGTGCCAAATGATTAAATTTAGATACTATCGAAAGTTTTTTTGTAGAGTCTGTTGTATTTATAAACAATTCACACTTACTAGAATTTAGTTCCAAGCCAATAGATGCGAATTTATTTTTAATAAAAGCTAAAACTTGTAATACAATGTCTAGATCTCCTCCTAGGGTTCCGTCGTCTAAATACCATACATTAAATTTAGAATTTATTTGCCGAATAATGGGTTGTATAGCTAAGCTAAAAATGACTGGTCCAAGAGGGTCACCTTGTTGGCATCCAACTGCAGATTCCAAAAGATTGTCCTGATATAGTAATTTTGTGGGATACCTGTAACATTGCCAAAGATATTTGTAAATTTTAGGGGTTTCTAATTTTGCCTGTGCCAACAAAGTGTCCCTATTCACTGAATTGAAGGCGTTCTTCAAGTCAACCTTCAGAATGACCTCCCCATCACCACTTCCAAGATACGTCGAAAGGGCATGTATAGCAGCCTCACAACCTCCCTTGGAACCAAAACCTAGTTGGAGAGGTTGGAATTTATCAGATAGCTCCCTGCTGTAAAATTTACAGCATACCTTAGCTGCTATACGCCGATAAGTGCAACCCACGGCAATGGGACGGATGCCACCATCTCTCTTGTTAAGGGCGCACAGGTTGGCCCCATACAAGATATCAATGATAGCATCGTCCACATTACCGGAGAGCATCATATTTACTAGCGCAGTCAACTCCTTCAGAAGTGTATCGCCAGCCACCCCAGCACTTGCACACACAAGATCTTTTAGATGCTGTGGTGTCAAGGCATCGAGGCCACCTGCCGAGCCACTTCGGAAGGAGCAAACCGCTGCTAAGACGTCCTTGGCCGTGGTGATCAGATGTTTTGATTCACTGTCGGGAGCTTCAGGAAAGGAAAGATCATTAATGGGCGCTGGATGCTTGCTCTTCAGACCCGCAAGCGTATCTGGAGAGCAAGGCGCCACCACATCACTGCTGAATAAGAGTCTAGACGCGCCCCGTATGTCGCCTTCCCTCAATTTGGATTCCACATATTGATACAGAGATTTATGTTTATTTGAAGTGAATTTAGGGTCTAAAGTGTTGGCCGAAATTTGACAATTATATTTAATTTGAGATGTTAATGAATTTTTGCCAGCCTGATTTTTATCAACATGTAGAATCCTATAAGGGAAAGTCAATAATTGCTCCAAGGCCGCTTTTGAGTTCTCCCTTAAGACAAGACCAATGCATTCAGCCAATTTTTTTGACACTGATGGTCTTGCCCCACGGGGAACTCTTTTGACTATAGGAACCGAATGTTTTGATTTAGATAGAGTTTGCCAAAAAGGAATTTGGTTGTTGTCTACTGATATAGGTGGTGAAGATATTGAAGGGCCAGAAAGCACATTTTGGGATTTATGTACTTTCCCAAAATGTACTTTCAAGCCCCGCTTACCTTTGAAAAATCGGTCCTGAGAACAGTCCGGACAGCGCACCAGACCAGTCAGCGATGTGGTAGGTTGACTGACACTAACTCCCGTATCGCCAGTGTCATAGTAATCTTCCATACACACAATATTTACAGAAATAACACAATAAAAATCCTTACTTTAAGATAATAATATAAACAAACATTGTATCATAAATAATATGTACAAACTGTCAATGTCACTGGAATTTCTTTTAAAAGTGCTATACAGCCTGGCGCAAGTTCCTAAGAAAAACCGAATGTATGAAACGTGCTATCTTTTTAATGGCTACTATTATATGTATAAAACGTGAAGATAGCATCCTTCACTATGTACACTTGGAACAGTATTCTTTCAAAGTTAGACGGGTTATACGTACATCACCGCCTTGGCTGTCAATAGTGTCAAACGTCACAACTGTCACATTATTATCCAGATAGAACTTTGCCGCGTTATGTAGTTTGTTTATAAAACGTAAAAAACATACTGTAAAAGTGCTTTGTGTATACCAAATAAATGTGATTTTACACTTCTAGTGTTAGTGTTACTATATTTATTTGATTAGCATTGAAAGGAGCGCAATGAAAACAAGCAAAATAACGTGCGAAATATGGCATACAACATGCCGGTCAAGCAATGAAAAAAGGGTAGGTATTTATGGAAAAATGTCCCTATATAAAGATCAATGAATATTTATAATGTTATATAATATATTTCAATGAAACATAAAAAATAAGGAAATATTCTAAAGTTTCGTATCCTAGTACTTTGTAGGTAAACAATAGTGCTGCCTGTCAGTTATCGATAATCCGTTATTAGAAATTGGCACAAGGACTAAAAATTTTATTCTTTTTTTCCTTTTTAGATGTAAAAATGGGTAGCTGCAACTGGAAACCAAGACTTGATTTATGTGCCCATTGAAAAATTACATCAGTTGAACTATGTGTGTGTCAAGCATTTTAAGCCGAAAGACTTAAAAAAAAAGGGAACTCAAGTCAGAAAAACAGCTGTGCCTTGTATCTATAGACATTTCTTTAAATCCTATTACAGAAGAAATGTTGAAAACCTTTCCATTATATGTACATACATATATCTTTTAGTTCTGCGTATTTTTCTTCGCTAATCTAGAATAGATTTATAGAATAGGCTAATTTGTTTGAATAAACACATAAATATTAAATACATCTTTTATTTGTGTTGGAAAAGTATAATTCTAGTCGAAACATAATTATAATTATTTCTTACCGAATATTATCGATATCGATATTTTGTTAATCACTAGAGGGTACATCCCTATATTGACGAATATGACAATGCTGACAACATAAAAACGATGTCAATTAGTATCTTTATGTTGGTACGAGTTCTCCCTGCACGTTTCATACAAAGCTGAAAGTCTCGCATGATCTATGGCACATCCGCCTCTTCTTACGTAGTATTTGTATACTCTTTGGTGCTATATACAATAATAATTTGTTTTCAGACTCAATGATAGCTTTTAACCCATTGTCTGCTATGTTCTCACTTCTGTACGCCAACTCACACTCAGCCATGCGTGTGCCAGCCATGCTGCGGCAGTGGGCCTGACGAAGTATTCATTTGTGGGTGGTTTATTGCTTTTATTTGCAGGAACAGTGCTTATATTGTAGGCAAAATTTATTCTATTTTATCGAACGTTGACAGCGGGTGCTTCATAGGTGGGTGGGGCTTCTTGGGTTATACAGATTTATGATGGTATATGTCTTCCGCTGGTTAGGCAAACTGTGTTCATTATGTTAATAATATTATTAAGTAAATTTTAAGCACGAATAGAAGCCCAGTTATCAAATTATTTATTATTATTAGGTGTGACCTTGAACGCTTTTATTATTAAATATGTCTTAAACATACCTACATATATTACATTAATGACCAATAAAATTTATTGATCGTGCCGAAGTAATCAATATGTTGAAGGTATCCATTTTGGATATCAACTTTCAAAGTGAAACTGTGTCAAATTGTTAATGTAATTGTTTTGTTGGGAACTTTAATTCCCCAAAGTGGATCCCTGGAAGATAATTGCGCTGTATTATGTTTGTCAATATTTGTACTACCGCATAGGTGTTGTGACGTACATTTTAATGTAAGGGTATGAGTATGTGATGCAGTATAGTATGAGATATAAAATAAATGTCATTGCCAGTAGAGGAAACTTATGTCATAGAATATTATGAAAAAGTTCACTTACGCCTATCTGTTCCTAAATTATGTGAATTCATGGTTATGGCCACTAACTGATACACGTATCAGTCTTAACGTCTCACGTACTTCTAAATATTTACATGTTAACCGCGCAAAAAATAACCTGGTTGAAATTTTTACCCACATCCTACGGATAAGCATTCAGGGCTATAACAGGTCACTAGATAGCAAGGAAGGCAAGTCAAAAATGTTATATGGTACTATAATGTTTAACTTCATCTCCATGTCAATTGAGCCAACTCAAGGATTTATTAAGATGCCCTGAAGAGCCTATAATTTAGATTAGATTAGATAATGCTTTATTGTACACCATACACAGTTATTTTACAGAGACAAGAGAGATAGATAGAGTTCACAATTTAAATGCACAAGGGGCGGCCTTATCGCTAAAAGCAATTTCTTACAGGCAACCTTTGGACGGATAGAAATAGACTATAGAAATACATATAATAATTCAATGGTGTAGTAATAAAGTTTACTTATGCTATACTTTACCACTTAAAAAGTACAAATAGTTACCTGTTGACACCCTTTTAGCTCCATTTTCATCACAATCCTCGTAAACTGAAAACAAAATCACCAATGTAATACATTATGCAGCGTCAAAAACTACGAAAATGCAAAATGCACTTACATTGCTGGCAAATAGAGGCTATAACTGAAAACACCGCGTACTGAACCGTCGATGGTCTTTGCTCAAGGCGAGCTGAAAGCAGCAGTAGGAAGGCACATAGTACTGAGACTCCTATGACACCCCACCATGCGACAGGGCTTAGAGGCATAAGGAACTGGTTTTCGAACTTTCCAGGGCCTTTGGTTGGTATGCGGTAGTAATATCTAGTTCTGGAAAATTGCAAAATGGTGGTTATGTTTGACCCATGGATGGATAGGGTTTTCAAATTTTCAATCATAAATAAATGAAAATTAAGTTGTTTTTTCGTATAAAATGTCTCAAAATATCTTGTGCAATGTGATGTTTCTTGTGTAATCCTTTTCTTTTACAACTCCCGCACAAGGCATTTCCGCGTGGAATTTGCAAACATACAATCAACGGACACAATGAACACCCAGACTCGAAACAAAGATTTATGGATCATACAAAGTTTTGTCTCGTGTGGAAATAGAACCCACAACACTATAACACAAGAAGCTAAAATCCTTGTCTTTGTAACATAATATTTTCACTTGCGAGTAACCCTGGATCATCGGGTTTAATTTCAATTTTCGGAGGTTCTTTAGTAGGTATTTTAATAAATCTTTTATTATTAATATAAAGTCAGTTGGGATACAAACTTTTCGAATTATTTTTATTACAATCGTACACGTGGTTTACTCACTCGATTGACGTCAACGTAGGTATAAGTATGTCAATTTTGTCGTGCACAGTGGATATTAACCGAATCAGAGGTGAAATGTCCTGCTCTCTAAAATACAGGCTGTTTGCCACCACCTAGGAAAAGGTCACAAAATTACAATCAAAAGTCTAGATGTTATATTATAATCTTTATATACATAGAACGGTTTCGTTACTGACTGGCTGACAGACAACGCACAGCCAGAACTATCGGGCGCAAGAAGCTGAGATTTAGCATGTGTATTTCTTGGGTACTGTGAATGTGTGGGTGCACTAAGAAGGAATTTCTTGAAATTCCCAGAGGCTAGAATTTTTTTTTTTATAAAAAGAACAGTGCAGAAGTAGCTGTGGGCATCCTGTCATCAATCAATATGCATTGTGGAAGATTATTGCAATACCTACCCTTGTGCTATTCTTCTCAAATGTGCCAATCCATCTATCCGTGAAAGTATGGACGAATCTGAAATAAAAGCCAATAATTTACAGTAGTGAAAACTTGTTAATGTCAGCATGAGTGGGCCGGATTGATCGGGGAAGTACGACTCTCTCACAGGCTATCGACAAAGTATATATACTGCTAAGTTTTGTGAGGTGAGTGAGAAAGCCGAAGGCCCCATCCGTTTCCTCTTAACCCTTATCCTAATTATCCTATTCTTTTTCCCATTCCAAAGGGGCAGCAACACAGCTGAGACTTATGGCCGCCGATTGCTTACCATTAGGCGAACCGTCTACTCGTTTGTCGCCGGCCAAGTGCATGTAGATCCACGCACAATGTAGGGTTACGTAGTACTCCTTACCCAGTGATCTAAGCATAGAAGGACTGAGATACAATATATAACTATGGCAAATAACAGCAGTCTAGTGCTTATAGTCTTTGCAAAAAACCACGTACAGACAGACGGTCGAACGGACATGGCAAACGTATAAAGGTTCCTTGTAATTTACTACTGAACTCTATAAATGAAGTCTTCTTTTTTCCTTGTCTGTATTGTATGTATAAATGCGACAAGCTCAAAAACTTCTTATGGATTTTCGTACAGTTTTCGCCAATAGATAATGGCATTCGTCAGTTTGATTCCTGAGGAAGTTTTAGTTGTATAATTCATTCGAGCGGAGCCAGGAGCCAAGTCTAGTTTGAAGTATTTTCATCATCTTCAGCCTGCCAAAGTCCACGGCTGGATATATAGGCTTCTCCAATGGCACGATAAAGAAAGAAAGAAAGAATACATATTTATTCTGCTTCACAACCCATTTACAAAATAAACAAAACATAAAAAAAATAAAAGAAATATCCATAAATGCAGAATTGGATCCTAACTCAGCATTGAGCCATCCTGCTGGTTAGTGAGATGGCACTGATATTCTGTTAGGTCCAGAAATTAAACAAAATAGATACATATAAATAAATAAAATACAACATCTACTAGGTGGAGTGACGATATACGCAAAGTGGCTAGCAGTGGCTGGACACGAAGAGAAGTATTTTAATTACCTGAAGCTATGCATCTCAGCAATGAGACAAAGTATAGCACCGGCTGTATGTGTTATCACTGCTACGCCAGGAATCTGTTGTGGGCTCGATAACATCTTCAGATCAAACTTCTTAGGTGCTGGCGTTACCTGAAAAATGTTCAATATGTGTTACTATGCCAGCCGGTAGGTGTGTGATAGTAGAGATCTTAACAAATGCTTATTTGTCAAAGTCATTGGTTGGGAATTGCTAATAAAATGACGGCCGGTTTTCCATATTATGTAAAGAGCCTTTTGTCATGAACACGATTGTGATGTCTAGATGACGTAATTCATCTAGAGTAAATTTAAATTTGTTTGTGTATTTACTGGTTATGGCTGGTAGCAAGGAACCAATGTTATTTTGTTTAGAATAAGAATATTGTCTATGAGTTGCCATGAATTCGTAGTATTGGATGTCCCTAAGATTGAGCAGATATCGTCCAGAGTTTTCAAGTCAAATTAATGTTTATTTTCAATTGCTGTCATGTTTCCTGTTGGGCGTATGCATTAATTGTGTAAATATATTATTAGGTGCAGATATCAGGCCTCTTTTATAGTGTCTCACAGAAGATGACTATTCAAATGGGGTGGTAAAGGCTGACCAGGTGGTTTAGAGAGCAATGACAAAGTGACTCCTGTAAAGGTGCTCTCTTTCTTTACTTCTCCAAAATACCATGTTACTTACAACCAAAATCATCCTCATCGTCCAATTTCGGAAGTCCCAGCGTCTATAATATTTATATTCATTTAAATCGAAGTCAATTCTCAAACCGTTTTCCGAGTCCCACGACCCAATTTCGTTGACAATCAAATTGCCTCCTTGAATTTTGCCGAAATTGAATACATCATACAATGTGTAATATCCGGTGTTATCTGAAACAAATAACGTGTTGATGCCAATAGAATATTGATGATGTGGATTAAGGATCTTTTTTATATTTCAAAGGCGCCGAACGTGATACAGCCTGCCTGATAGTAAGGGTTCGTGTCCACATGCATTGAATGTTACGGAGAAAATGCTGTGAAAATCTTTGATCGACCGAGGGACATGAAAAGCTGGATAACATACTTTCTAAAGTTAATTTACTTACAAACAAAAAGTTGATACTATGTGGCAATTTTAATATTGCCGTTCTAAAGAGAGATAATATAACTATGGAATTTGAATACTTCCTACTAATTTACAACCTTAAATTATCCCTATACAAACCCACTAGACTAGCCAGTATCACATGTATAGATAATTTTGCATATAATACCCGAATGAAGTGTAAAGCTGAGATAAGAGACTTCGCATTACAGACCATACGTCCCAAATATTTACATGGCCTGTTAATAAAACATGTAAATTAAAATACTGGAGAACAATTAAACAAGACATTTGTAACGAAAGTTTAAAATTATTCAAAAGTCAATTACATCGCTTATTAAAAGATAAGCGCAGTAATTGACTTTTGAATAATAGAATAGAGAAGTTTATAATGAAAACAAAACAAATAAGGTTTACGATATTTTTATGGCTATTTTTACCTTACTTTATAAACTTTGTTTTCCTGAAAAAATTATTACAATAAAAACTAACAAAAAATCAAAATGGATATCGCGTGGTATAAAAAAATGCAGTCAAACACAAAGACGATTGCTTTGGAATTGTAGACTGAAACCTACCTAGAAAAATAAAAATTATTTCAGAGATTTACTTTACAAAAAAATTATAAAACTGACTCAAAAAGCGCAAAATCTCTCGCTCAATAATCACTTCATAAATACGTCACAAAATAAATCAAAAGCCACTTGGCAAATAATTAATAAAAGTAATTTTAATATGCCACAAAACCAAATTATAAGTATTAACCTAAATAATTTAATAATTACCCACCCAAAAATATAATGCATTTAATAATTATTTATAGATGACATTGAAATTAATATTAAGTCTGACATTTCTAATACATACAGTATTGGTTCTGACATTTACAATGGTATTGGTTCTGACATTTCTAATAGTATTAATTCTGACATTTCTAATGGTATTAATGTTGACATTTCTAATAATAATACAAATAATAATAAATCTAATAATAATAATTCTAATAATCGTTATAATTTTAATAATATGACATTGCAATCACTATTTATATTACCCGTTACAAATAATGACATTATACAAATAAGCAAGAGCCTTAAAAATACAAATACTGTCGGTTATGACGGCATGTATACAAAGGTGATAAAGTTTGCAAAAGAAGTGATAGCTCCGCCGTTGACACATATCATAAATTTAAGTATTTTAGAAGGTATATATCCAAAAAGCTTAAAAAGGCTATAGTTAGGCCTCTTTATAAAAAAGACATGAAAACGGAAATAAAAATCTATAGACCCGTAGCTAAATTTCCAGTATTCTCGAACATCTTTGTAAGGGTAATATATAACTCAATTTATGGTTTCTTTGAGAAATATGATTTATTTTGCAAGGAACAAAAAGATTTTTAAAATAACGCACAATAAATATGGCTATACATGATCCATTAAATAATGTTCTGACATCTGTAGACAAAAAGATACCAGTTTGTGCCATATACACCGATATGACAAAGGCATTTGACTATGTTAACCATAAAACTTCGCTTGCTAAATTGCAAGGATATGGCACAAGGGGAAACTTCTTTATTCTAATCGAATCATATTTACGTAATAGGTTACAAAGCACCGAAATTACTAGAGTGTGTTTAAGAACGAAATTAGAAAAAAAATACATATCAGCGCCTCGGAATGTGAAATATGGAGTACCGCAAGGTAGCTTGCTTGGACCGTTATTATTTCTCATCTATATAAATGACCTTCCAAAAGTAACTAGTCATAACATGGTTCTCTTTACTGATAAAAGGTGGGGCGTGATACATACATACATACATAGACTCACACCTGTTTCCCCGAAGGGGTAGGCAGAGTCATATTAATTAAACGCCCACTTTTCGCCAGTGTTTTGATCCCACGTAATAGGTGGCGAGCCTATTGCCGTTTATCGGGATATTTTATTTGCCAGAGCCTCGTCCGTTGATCGGCAGGTGCACCACTTGCAGGTGAGGTTGGCTTGGGACCCTAAGTTCTTGGCGTGATAAAAGGCTCTAATTTGACCGAATATCAAAAGGACATTAATAACTGCCTTCATAACATTATAAACTGGTTTGATTATAATAATTGTTTGAAATAGAAATATTGTCTATGATAAGTTGAATCGATAATATTTGTTATTTTGTCTATTGTAAATTTTGACTATGGTCACACTATGAACTCTCAATTCATTCTAATGCTTGTTTCTGGAAAAAAATGTCTTGCGTATACGCCTTTTGTTTTTTCGCGTGTTTTGTAGAATTGAAGCCAATTTGTATTGTAAATTCTTGTATCTGCCGCCTTTTGACCATTACCGGCAATATTTGTAATAGATTTGTGAAATATTGAACATTTGTAAAATTGAGTACATCTGCACCTCGTGTTCTGAAAACCCCGACGCCTTGGGCCCTGATTTCCTTGTTATTTTGGCCATTTAATGAGTATAGGTATAGATGTGGTGTGGTAGAAATAAATACGTAACTCACGTTGTAGAGAAGTTTATTATCCACAGTCGTACACCGTTAACACTAAGTTCAGAAGGCATAATAGAGAAGAGTTCACAAGCACAAGCTGAAGCACAGTATAGATAAATAGCGTAAGGATGAAAGTAGAAGAATGATAGATAGATGAAGTATAGTAAAGGTTAGTAACATGGAAATCAAAGCTAAATCGCAATTCCGCGTGTTTATAATATTAAAGCGGCAAGCGTGCGCTCTGCGTCGAGGTAAGGTCCTGACTGGTTTGACCTTGCGCGGTGAGAAGGAATGCGCCCGCGCAGCCGTAACCGCCGTATATGACTATTGATAATTATGCAGGTATCGGTCATTAGTGATGACGGCTCGGTCGATAGTTCAGTGAACATCGACTATCGATAGAAAATTTATCGACCAACTGGTAAGGGTCTATATATGATGGTGTTCAGTGATTGTCTTTAAATGTAAATAAATATATGTATAAATTGTATAGTAATTTGTTATTGTGTTTGTTTGTAAAGATTAGTTTTAAGTTTTAAATTATATAGATAAACATATGTAAATAATTTGAATAAAGTGTATAGTTGCCTACAATCTTATAGGTCTACTCCAGAACATCACCAGGAGATCTCGGGTAAATTTACATGTTTTAACTTGATCGCTGTGAAACACAGTAACATATGTTAGACTTTTGCCCTGGGCTAAAGACTGGATGAATTGATCACGCTTCCACTGCCTTCTGCAAACAACTCAGTCTTTCTAGCCCAGACTCTGAACAATAATCTAAAAATTAACTTAACAAAAACTAAAATAATGCATTTTCACCAACGTTGTGAACAACCAATAATTAAGATAACATATAAAGACGACATAATTGAGGAAGTAAATAAGACAAAATTTCTAGGTAAAACGATACATAATAAGCTCACTTGGAAGCCGCAGATAGAATAGTATATAAAATGTATATATGTATGTATATACAGATAGTATGTAAAAAATTGGGCAAGTGCGAATCGGACTCGCGCACGAAGCGTTTCGTACCGTCATCTTTAAAAGAAAATCACATTTGTTGTATGTATACTTAAATATTTATTAAGTTTCTGCCTGTTTATTAGGATCGAGTAACAAATTGCTTAAAAATTACGTTTGTTGTATGGGAAAGTAAATGATAAAGGGGGCCCTTCATTATTTTTTTATTTTATTTCATTGATTGATTGATTGATTAACACTTTATTGTACACCAGTAAACAGAACGAGATACAATATGTAATTACATGATTAAAACTAGTTGCACAATAGGGCGGTCTTATCGCAAAATGCGATCTCTTCCAGACAACCTAGTTTGGAATAATTAATAAAAGTACAATAGTGCGGGTTACGGTGTACCATGAGGAACAGTGTCATAAATACTTAGTTAAAATGTTAGGACATAATATTATGTCAATACAATTTTATATGAGTAGAAAACATAGAATACGTATTAAATCGTACATACAATACAAAATAATACTAATACTAAATAGCAAACCAATACTTATATATATCGTTCATATCATCAGCCCTTAACAGTCCACTGCTGGACTAGGCCTCTCCTTTGAATGGAGGAATTGGCCTACTATACCACGCTGGCCAAACGGGTTGGTATAGGGTTTGTATCAAGTTTTCCTTCTCTTACAGTGCTGTTCTCTGCATAATATGCTCCCTCTGTCGGCTCTTACGACACCCATGGGATGATATGGGGTGGTGACATTCCGTATTCTTAATCCGTCACCACACGGACACTTATATATATAGTAGATAAATAAACTAAATACTAAATATGATATAATATTCATATAAACTATATAATTATATACAGAAATAATAAAATAATTACATATAATTAAATATATTTATCAATATATATAGCTGTCATGATAATTGTGACAAATAATGATTCGTGACAAGTTTTTTAAATACAGGGAGAGATTGAGCACGTCTGATTGTTTCGGGTAACCCATTCCACAAACGTATAGCATGCACTGTGAAGGATTTTTGAAGGAAAACTGTGGAATGAGTAGGGACCTTCAATTTGAGATTCTCTGATGATCTCAAGCACTGCGAATGAGTGTCATGTAGATATTCGAATCGTCGTTTAAGGTATAAGGGGAACGAAGGATTAAAAAGTATATTATATAGAAGGCAAAGGATGTGAGTATTCCGTCGAAGGCGGATTGGCAGCCATTTGAGCTTGTTACGAAATTCAGTGATGTGGTCATATTTACGTAAACCATATATGAGCCTTATGCAGAAGTTTTGGAGGCGCTCAAGTTTATCTAGCTGGTCCTCATTGAGATCTAGATAGCTGGCATCGGCATAGTCAAGAATGGGAAGAAGAATAGATTGCACAAGTGCAATTTTAGTAGGTATGGGAAGGAAATTGCGTAACCTTCTCAGTGATGCAGCGGCAGCAAAAAGTCGTCGACTTATATTTTGTAATTGGACAGTCCAAAATAACGTTTTGTCGATGTATATCCCCAGATTCTTCATTTCTTTGCTAATAGGAATTGAGACGCCACCAAAAGACATCTGGGGAAGCAATGACCAAGACACCTTTGACATCAGTCTGGAACTGCCTACAATTGTGATCTGGGTCTTCGTATGGTTAATCATTAGTCCGTACATTTTGGTCCAATTTGATATACTAGCCAAATCGTTATTAACTGTGTAAATAGCAGACGACAAATTTTCACAGTCTGCTTGAGAGTAAATTTGCATATCATCAGCATAAAGATGGTAGGAAGAAGAAATATTATTGGATATAGAATTAATAAAAATTGAGAAGAGCAAGGGAGATAAAACGCCGCCCTGTGGTACACCCGCAGAATTATCGCACCAGGAAGAGAAATTTTCATCCAGATGGACACGTTGCCGGCGGCCAAACGGGTAACTTCGAAACCAATCGATTACTGATGGAGATATGTTAAGAGAGCTTAAAATGGCAAGGAGAACATCAAAGTCGACAGTACTAAACGCATTGCTGAAATCTAGCAAACAGAGAATGGTAAACTTGCTATTCTCCATACCTGACCTGATATCATCCGTTATGTTGATTAGCGCAGTAGTGGTACTTATGACCCGAACGGAAACCAGATTGGAAGGGATTGAGGATGTTATGTCGAGAGAGGAAAGAGTTAAGTTGGTTATGGATAAGACATTCAAGGACTTTGGAAAGCTGGATACAGGTCGATATTCAGAGAAGGATTCAGGATTAGATTTCTTAGGAAGAGGAATTACGTGGGCATCTTTCCAAGAAGTTGGAAAGATGCCGTTAGAAATTGAGAATTAAATATGTGGGAAATAATAGGAAGGATCTCATTAAGGATGGGGAGGATCATATTCCGAGTGATACCATCGCTACCAACTGCGTTGGATGTTATGGATAAAATGCTCTTCTCAACATCACATGCAGTAAACTGATTAAAGACAAAAGGAGGGTGATCAGGGATTGAAAGCGACGAAAGATAATTTAAAGTATTAGTTTTTATTGTCCTATCAAAATTAGACGAAGCAGAGAAGTGCTTGTTAAGCAAATTGATATTAATATTGAAAGATTTTGTATTTTGACTTTGCTTTCCAACCCCTAATGATCTAAGGAATTTCCATACTTTCGCTGGATCTCCATTTTGAACAGAATTATGGATATGTCGGCGTTGTGCATTACTACATACCCTATTGCAGTGATTTCTAATCCTTATATACTTTTCTTTATTATGTTCCGTTGGCTTAGACTTGTATTTGGATTTTGCAGCTGCTTTTTTATGGATAAGTAAGCTTATATCTGTAGTAAGCCAAGGCGAAGGTGCGTGTTTTAGCTTTACGGCTCGAATATGAACGTCATAGAGATCAATAATGTTCCTTTCAAACAATTGAACTTTGCTATCCAAAGATTGTGCATCAAGTAACGGTTGCCAATTTATAGTTTTGGCGTCCTCACGCAAGAGATCGCTATCCATACTACTAAAATTGCGAAGAAAAAGAGTTCTAGACTTAGCCTTAGGAGGACGGACTTTGTAAGAGAGAAAAATGAGATCGTGATAAGAAAATATATCTGCATCAAATTGGCCGTGCTTACATGACCAAGTGATGAGACGAAGATAAGGTCTAGAAGTGAAGGAGTAGAATTAGGAAAATTATGGGTGGCATTCAGGGGAAGAATATGTAAATTACTAGAAACTTAAATAGAATGTAGAAATGAAGAGCGTGAGTCGTTCACAAGGAGACAAGTGTTAAAGTCACCCATAATTATAGTTTGACTGTAAGAAGGAGACAAGTTTAGTAAAAGATTTTCAAAGGAGGAAAAGAAGTTGATACGCAAAGAGGGACAGTAGTAAATACCAAGAAGGATTTTGGTGTGGTGTAGGTTAACTTCCAAGAAGAGATGCTCACCAGCATTGGGTGGAGGCGGCTGTGCAGACATACTTACCACTGAAAAGTCAATATAAGAGCGGAGATAAATGGCAACACCCCCGCCACCACTACCAATTCGGTCATTTCTAATTAACTGGAAACCAGGTAAAGAATAGGAGGCAGAAGAAAGGCATGGCTTGAGCTATGATTCGGATACAAGAATAGCATGGATGTTCTTACAGTCAAAGTTTGCCAGCATATCAGGGAAATGGACCGGAATACTCTGGGCATTGATATGAACAACATTCAAATTACTGGGAACATCAGAAAATGTAGATTGCAGATTATCTGCTAGTGAAGGGACACTAATGAAACTATCATTGTCGGTACTCACTGAGAAAAAGTCATCACTGTCACTTTCAAAATCCTTAAATGACATATAAAATATAAGTATAAATATATAAAATAGAATAAATAATAATAAATATATAAAACTAATAAAATAAAAAATATTGTTTTAACTATCCGTTGTGCGCAATGCGCAACTAAACAACACTATTCATCAAAGTGCACCTGCCAGTTACATAATTATTCAGTACCACGCTATAAAAATATTTAAAAATTAAAAAACAAAATATATATATATATAAACTATAAGCATTACAAGAATAAATAAAATAAAGTACAAACCCAGGCAGAAAATATGAAAAATAGAAATCAATTACAGTTATACACAGTATATAAAAACATTACAGTTCATTATTTATTTTGAAAGGTAATATAGAATTCAGGTCATATTCTGTGAAAATTTTAAGCGTCTACCTGTTACCGTTTGTATTTTTTAGCAAAAAATACGAAAAAACACGTTTATTGTATGGGACTCCCCCTTAATATTTAATTTTTTTTATTTTTAGTATTTGTTGTTCTAGTGGCAACCGAAATACATAATTTGTGAAAATTTCAGCTTCTTAGCTGTCACGGTTTATGAAGTACAGCCTGGTGACAGACAGACAGATAGACAGACAGCGGAGGCTTAGTAATAGGGTCCCGTTTTTTTACCTTTTAGGTACGGAACCCTAAAAACTAAATAAATGTGCAAATGCACTTCTTCAGCTATCAAAAATAATTAGTCAAGAAGCTTTGGTAACGGCGTATCATGGATTAGTAGCTTCAGTTTTAAGATTTACAATTATCTTCTGGGGTCAGTTCACAGACCGCGAATTAATATTTAAAATGCAGAAAAGGTGTATCCGTTGTATGTTTCATCTAAAGATCAACTACATCTGTGTACCATATTTCAAATCCCTAAAAATATTAACGTTACCAGCGTTATATATATTAGAAACAGCTTTTTTTGTTAAAAAAGCATGAAGTTGTTTGTTGTTGTTTGAGGTGCGACGGGCTCCGATACGAAATCAATATGTTGATAAACTTTGTAATATAACCTGTGAGACAGCAATAATGCACGAGAACTTCTTTGGCATAGCACCGAAGATTTACAACAAACTACCCAATAGAATAAAATTCTTGACTATACTAGAATTTAAGAAATCATTATGTAATTTATTAATTGATAAATGTTATTATTCTATTGATGACTACTTAAATGATGTACTAATCTTAATATATAAAATCCTTGCGTTACTGACTGACTGACAGACACGCTACAACCGAAATTATTGGGCGCAGGAAGCTGAAATTTGGCATGTATGTTCCTTGAGGACCGTAGGGGTGCACTAAGAAGGGATTTCCCGAAATCCCCACGGGATCGGACAAAACGGGTAAATTAATAAAAAATGCAGGCGTAGCTGCTGGCGTCCTCTAGTTTAATATAATTCTATAATTCATGATGTAAAACTTGAATCACCTTGAATAATACTTCATTTTATATGTATTTTATGCACAATTTTATATTTGTATGTCCATTGACAAAACATGGCGCACTATATAATTTTAAGACCACTGTAATTGTACCTACCTATGTTCAACAAATAAATGCTGATTCTGATTCTGATTCTGACACGAAAGTATTTGATGACTTCTGAAAGCGGATTTTGTCTTAAAATGGCTTCAAATTATGATTATTAATAAAACAAAAAAAAAACATTACAAGAAGACCCATTACACACCTCGGAAGTATCTCAGATGAGTAGCTCCTAATCATAGTTTTGTAAGTTTTTCGTGACTAGAATGTGTCGCAGAGGTCATACAGTACTATTACTATGACGACGCGGCAAGCTCGCCTCACTGAAGTTTAATGGTAAAGTGGCGAGACCCCTAAGTATCTACTTCTATCTATAATCTAGCCAAATAGTGGTAGCCATGCCAGACATGCATGAACTACATTATTTTGAAAAATAAAGTATTACTTCCCGGCAGCATTCAAACAAATACTATGGTACTTTGAGAAATTTGAAAACCAATCATTATTACTATAACAAGTAGAAATCAATACTGAATGAAAGATTTATGACTGAATCTTCGTAAAGATAAAAATCTAAAGTATCGTTCACACCTCGTTTGATCAAAGCTTCTTAGATAACGAATAAGGAGTTAGAACCTTTGTTCTTTACATTTGTTTAATTACGTTTTTAGTTTTATCTTGAAGGCTTCAGGCAGGTCTTATAAATTTCATCAATCTATCCTTTTCAGATCCGAGATGGTGTGATAAGGTGGTGGTTTGAGGCGATAGATACCTTGATTTTTATTAGTTCCATATCTATTGGTTCTTATGAAAAAAATGCAGCAACTTACAATAGGTATTACAAAAAAAGTATTTCTAAACTAAAATTACGATAATCCTAAATAGCTGTGTAGTTTTAGTTTCTACTTACCTCGCGACCCCACAATAATGTCAGCATCTACACTAATATTTAAGTTACCAAGCACATTGAACGTACTATTCTCCTCATATATCACATTATTGATTCTGATGCTATTAAAGTAATTAGAAATGGCGTTGTCATCTATAATAAGCCATTTGTGTTGAGCGGAGAACGATAGGTTCTCTGATGCCTGAAAATATATAATAAGCTCTTTAAATATACCAGCAAATCAATACTAATAAATCACGTCTTTCATTTCTCTATCTAAATGCACGCAGTATACGAAAAAAAGGGAGACTAGATGAGCTAAAGTGTATAATAAAATCTATTTCTACAACTATACATCTTATTTTGTTAACGGAAACGTGGATACGCAATGAACAGCAAGTAGCTCGACTAGAGATCGAAAACTACACTCATTACTATAGTTATAGAACAGATATCAGAGGAGGTGGTGTATCGACATATATACACAACGATTTAAAACATAAGCTAATAGAGTCTACATATCAAGATGGCAATAATTATTTGTGGATACAAATAGAGAAATTCGCCTTAGATATTGGATTAGTCTACAATCCCGGTGACACAAATCTTGAAAAATTTCTAAATGTTTATAGTTCACAATTACAAGGAAAAAAGAGAGCAATAGTTTTTGGAGACTTCAACATAGACCTACTCACTAAAAATAAGACTCTTAGTAAATACAAACAAACAATACAGGAATCAGGATATAAAATACTCAATAAAATTAATAAAACGTTTTGTATCAGAGATTCTACCACGAAAAAATCTATCATAGACCATGTCAGCACTAATTTAAATGGAGAATATTTCAAATTTGCAGTTATCAACTCTCCTATGACAGATCACAAACAAATTTATTTGCAACTTAGTTAATTTAAAACACCCTCTAAAGTACGCACGCAATATGAAGCAATCAATTATAAGAAATTATTTTCCTCGATTGAAATGCATGGATTGGATGATGTGTCAAATGACTACAAGACACTAGAAATAAAAATAAAACAATACGTAGAAGAAAGCAAAGTTTTGAAAACAAAAATACTGTACCCTCCTTGAGAAGACTGGATCAACAAGGATATAATAACTGGGATTCGTCTAAGAAATCACATATGGACAGCATACAAAAACAACCAAGAAGATGAGAACCTAAGGAACGAATTTCAACTAAAACGTAGAACCATAGCTAAGTTGATCCAAGATACGAAAAATGATTACTATTATAAAATATTTACAAACTGAATTAATAAACCGAAAAAAATGTGGTCCCTTATAAATAATTTAGCTAGTAATAAAATAAAACAAAGTGGTACTCCCCCAAAGCTAATTGTTAATTCTAAAGAGATAACTGAGCCAAACGAAATATGTAAACACTTCAACAGATATTTTTCAACAATAGGATCGTTATTGGCAGAAAAAATACCTCAAAAATGTCACGCCGGTTCTGCACACTCAATATTTACGACTCCTAAAATTTATAATTACAAAATTATTGCGTTGGAGCCGTGTGATACAGACGAAGTTGCCAAAATTATTAAAAATCTCGATTCTAACTCTAGTACAGGTCTTGATAAATTGAGCACAAAAGTCATCAAATGTTTGCAAAATCTAATATCGTGTTATTTAGCAGAATGTTTTAATTAACTTATGACTGAAGGAGAATTTCCGGATTCTTTGAAGGTCACCAAAGTCACACCAATTTATAAATCGGGCCTTAAAAATGATCCTGGAAATTATCGTCCGATATCCGTGTTGCCGGTGCTATCAAAGATTTTTGAAAAATAATATATGTCAGATTAACAAACTACTTCGATTCTTTTAATTTCATGACAGAACGACAATATGGATTTAGAACTAAAAATAGTACCACTGCAGCAACAATTGACTTAACAACAAAAATCAAAGAAAACATAGACAAAAAAAATATTATATTGGGTGTATTTATAGATTTAAAAAAAGCCTTTGATACTGTGAGTCACAAACTGCTAATAGAAAAATTAGAATACGCAGGTATCAAAGGCATTCTTAAAATATTAAAATCCTATTTAAAAAATAAATTCCACGTAGTAAAAATAGGTAATTTTGGAAGCAGTGCGTTACCTATTTCGTATGGTGTCCCGCAGGGTTCTATTCTGGGCCCATTATTGTTTTTAGTCTATATCAATAACATTACAGAACTAGGACTACATGGTGATATAACGCTATACGCGGACGACACCTGTTTGTTTTATTTTGGCACTAAAATACAAGACCTTATTACACAGGCTCAACAGGACCTCAACACTTTGACTAAATGGTTCCAATACAACTTGTTAACGGTAAACATTTCTAAAACATGTTATGTAATTTTTAAAGCAAAAAATAAAAAAATACCGCATCATGACCCGCTGATCATTAATAATACGCCACTAGAACAAAAAACTTGCGAAAAATACCTTGGCTTAATAATGGACAATAGTTTATCTTGGCACATGCACTTGGATCATGTCAAAGGAAAAATTTCCTCACTTATTGGGTCACTGAAGAGTATTAGTCAATGCATTTCGAAAAAAATACGTTATAATATCTATAACTCCCTAGTGAAATCACATCTTCTGTATCTTATTGAAATCTGGGGTAGCGCTAGCAACCGGAAGCTAAAAGAACTTCAAAGAGTTCAGAACAAAGTAATCAAAATTATTTTCCGTTATCACTATTTGACACCGACCAGTAAAATTTTTAATGAAACTAAATTAATGAATTTAACCCAATTATATAAATATAACACATGTATTTTAATCAGAAAAATTATTAATAAAACTATTAACACAAATATATCGTTTATAAATAAATCACAACTCACTAAACGTAGTCTACGCCGACCAAGTCTATTGGTTTTGCCAAAAGCACGTACAAACTATGCTAAAAAAAATATAATCTTTGGGGGCGCCCAGCTTTACAATAAATTACCTTCATGTATCAAAAATCTGAAGTCGTTTACCAGTTTTAAGTCTCAATTATATAGATATATTACAGAAAATGAAGATTAGAATCTTAATATAAAATAAAACTGTTAAACGAAGCCAATACGTGGCGTACAGACTGTACTAGTATTGTGTGATTCGACGAGTTTTTTACCTACCTACATTATATAAATAATTTTATTGTTCTCATGTAAGTGGATATTGTATCTTTTTATGAGAATAAAGTTCTTTAAACCTAAATATATTACAGATTAACTATTTTTTGATTACAGGTAAAAAGGAAAGTGTAAAGTTTTCATTTCATTTCATTTTGCATAGTACTAAGAGCAGTCGCCTCGCTGTACAGGATTGCGTTCAATTCTCACACCAGACAACACCATCATCATCATTATCAGCTTGCAAGAGTCCACTGCTGGATATAGGTCTCTCCAATGGCACGCCACTGAGCCCGATTTTCGGCTTTTCGTGTCCAGCCGCTGCCAGCCACTTTGCGTATATCGTCACTCCACCTAGCCGGAGGGCGTCCTACACTACGTTTGCCAAGGCGCGGTCTCCACTCTAACAAGACTACTCCAACGGTTATCGGTTCTTCGACAAATGTGGCCGGCCCACTGCCACTACAGCTTGCTAATTCTTTGAGCTATGTCGATTACCTTGGTTCTCTATCGGATCACTTCATTACGAATTCGATCCTTCAGAGAAACTCCGAGCATAGCCCTCTCCATAGCACGCTGAGCGACCTTAAATTGGTGGACCAGTCGCACCGTCAGTGTCCACGTCTCGGCTCCGTAAGTCATAACGGGACGCACTCGTTGAAGACCTTTATCTTAAGGCTTTGCGGTAGGGGTGACGAAAAGACTTGACGGAGTTTCCTATATGCTGCCCAGCCCAGCTATATTCTTCTGCCAGCCTCCTTCTCGAAGTTGTTTCTACCCAACTGCAAGGTTTGCCCAAGGTAGACGTACTCCTCAACAACTTCAAGAGGGTCCCCATTTAGGGTAATCGGTTCCAGAGAGACATGTTCATTGAACATTATCTTGATTTTTCCGAGTTCATCCGGAGACCGATGCGAGCAGAAGAATCGGCTAGGCTGCTCAGCATATACTGCAAGTCCTGCACGGTTTCAGCCACGATGACGATATCGTCTGCAAATCTTAGGTGTGAGAGGTACTCGCCGTTTATATTAATACCGCGTTCTTTCCATTGCAGTGTCTTGAACATATCCTCCATTGCATTTGTGAACAATTTGGGGGAGATAACATCCCCTTGTCTCACACCTCGATGTAAGTGAATAGGTTCAGACTGCTGGTTCTGTACTTGGACGGTCATAGTCACCGCGTCATATAGACCTCTCAGCACGTGGACTTATCGCCAATCGACTTGGCACCGCTGCAAGAACTCCAGAACAGATCAGGTTTCAATGGAGTCAAAGGCCTTCTTATATAGTCCACAAACGCTAGACACAGGGGCTGATTATACTCCTCTGTCTTCTGTATAATCTGCCGCAATGTGTGGATGTGATCTATGGTGCCGTATCCACCTCGAAAACCGGCCTGTTCAGGTGGCTGAAACTCGTCAAGTCTACGCGCGAGACGGTTCGTAATGACCCTTGAGAACAGCTTATAGACGTAGCTCAAGAGCGAGATAGGTCGATAGTTCTTCAAAAAAGTTTTGTCTCCTTGGAGTCCACGTCCTTGGAGTTCTCCCCGAGAAGAGGACAGAATTAAATATGCGTTGAAGCTGCACAAGTATAGGTTTCCCACCTGCCTTTAGCGGCTCCGGAAAGGTGCTAAAGGTGATTCTTATTCGTAATTCCATCGTCCCCGGGGGCTTTTCCATTTTTGAGCTGCCTTAGGGCCACCACGATTTCGTCCAGGCTGACATCTGGCAACTCTTCCGTGAGGTGGCGGGTTAAAGTGGCTCTGGGATCTGCGGAAGAATCTCCGGCCTAGAAGTGACGACTTTCCCGTCTTACGTGGTCAGTTTTGTCAGATGGCTTCGACCTAAATGCTGGATAAAGACTTTCGACCCCCGATTTCGCTCGATCGCTTCTTGTATAGAGCGTGTATTGGAGCTACGGAGGTCGCGTCTTACCAACTTGAAGATCTGTTTGTCTAGATCTGACGAAGCGCCAGTCGGGTTTTCTCGTCGTGTCTCTATTAGCTGCAGAAATTCTTGCGAAAGTTAGGATCTCCTGCCAGTGTGATGCGTCTTAAATTGTTTCGTCCCCTCATCCCGCAGGATTTCCACCACTTTCTCGAGTTCCTGGTCCGCATCAGCGTCTATTGTGGTTTCCAAGGCAGCGAACCGGTTTCCCAGTTTTAGCTGGAATGTTTCAGATCCAACCCCGGATTGGAGGAAATTTGGCCGGAGCGTAGACTTCATAAGGCGAACGCGTTAGAGCTTATAATCAATATTTAGAGTGCCTCGTACAAGTCGGTGATAACTTCCGGTGTTGAAACGGTGTTGAACCTAGTGATCACGGAGACATCCCTAAATATTCGCCTCTTGTCCGCCATAATGAAGTCTATCTCATTTTTTGTCATAGTATCGGGGCTTCGCCACGTCCACTTCCGTTGAGGCTGCTTCTTAAAGAACGAGTTCTCTTCTCTAAGAAGTTGACGAGTATCTGCCCCCTATGATTTCTCCTACCAAATCCGTGTGGTCCTATTACCGATTCGCCTCAAGTATGTACTCCCACTTTGTCGTTGAAATCCCCCATGACAACATTGAAGTGGGCCTTTTTGGTGTGGTGTAAGGCCTTGGAAATGTCTTCATACATTTCCTCCACTGTTATCATCCGAGTATGTCGAGGTCGGTGCATACACTTGGATAACCTTGAGGGTATACCTCTTGATGAGTCTGATCACAAGATATGCTACCCTTGTTGACACACTGGAGATTTCTAAAATGTTGTCAGAGAGGACCTTATGGACCAAGAACCCAACCCCGCCTTGGGATGGCTGGTCCCCCCCCCCCTAAAGTACATAAGATAGCCTGAATCTACGGTAATGGTATCCTCACCCTCTCTTCGGACTTCGCATAGTCCCAAAACGTGCCATCTTATGCACCTCAGTTCCTCTTCCAGTTGTGCCAGATGTACTTCGAGCCGTAGCGTGCGTCCGTTATACGTCGCCATGGTCAGTCGATGTCGGCGGCCTACCGTAACCCGGGGATTCTTCGCATCCTCTGCCCCGCCGTGACCATGTCCGCCGCCTTGGCCAGGAATAGCGTGGCGACCGGGAACTGGGAGCCGTTGCGTAGTTTTGGGTGCCGTTAAGGTTATGCCCGTAATCACCACGCTGGGCATGCGTGTTGGTGATCGCAGGGCGTAGCTTCTCGCACTGCTGCCCGTCACCAATCTGCTATATTTAGCTACGCCTATTTGTAATGGTTATACCACCATTAGTCGGTTGCCAGAGCCTCGTTCGCTGGTCGGCAGGATGCACCATGGGCAGGTGAGGTTGGTTTGAGCTTTAAGATGGAGTTGTGCTCCCATGCATCCAGACAACACCGTGTGATCAAAATATTTTTGTTTGGAATTGGAGTGTTCTTTGTGCTGTTGATTTTAAATGTTTGTCAAAATTATCATAAAGCACTTACTGCGCCATGCTAGCGAAGCAATCTATTTAAGCAACGAGTCAGTATACTCTAAGTTTAATCTATCTACCTAAAAAGAAAGCCCTCTCGCGTTCTATATAGACATACACACATTCTGTATAGACATTTGAGATTCTAAACTCAAAAACAACCAATCGGATTTTACACGGTTTCCTCCGATGGAAAGTCTAATACTTTAGAAAAATTTAGACGTATAATTCGCGCGAGTGAAGCCGCGGGCGATGTCTAATATAATACCTATATTCAAAAGACTTACAAAATATAAGACGTCTTTAGCTCCCTCACAATCAGCATCTAAGAATACTCCTACAGAATGTATTCCATATTCCAAGCACTGCTGAAGTTTGGCAAAATCTGTCCCAGGTTGGTCTAAGTATACTTCGGATATTGCAATAGAATTACTTGATGCCCATTTTGAAAATATAAGAGACCCTGCAACAATGAGGACGCACTGAAATTAATTTTAAGATAGCTATGGCTTGGTAGTGGTTCCTTTATTGTGGAAATGTGATAAATTGGAATCGAAGGCTGCTTCACAGTTTAGCTCTTCATTGCGAATTGTATTTTCGATCCTTACTCGAAGCAATACTTTGTGTGATGCGCAAATTATTGGTTCAAATCTGGGAGTTCTTTGAGACCGTTGACAATTTTTTTGCAAAGCTGTATCAGTTCTTTTTAGTAATGAAAGTAAAATTTCAAATTTTAAATCTATTATTGAGATATTATATTTTATATTCTACCACACAACAGTACAAGTTCTGCTTAGTTTAGGACATGACGGTCATGTCCTAAACTAAGCAGAACTTGTACTATAGGTACTATACATACTTTTTGTATATAAGTACATATTATACATAGAAAAACCCAGACCAAGACAAACATCTATGTTCACGCACACAAATGTCTGATTAGAGCAGAAATCGAACCCGCGTCCAAGAAAAATAATATAATATCATCACTTATGTAGTTTGTGTTTAGACTTCGACTTTAAGTCAAACTTACAATAAGCATCCCTGTGACAGCTCAACAAACAAATAAACTTCACTTCTCTATATTTAAAGTAACTAATGCTCAAATTGACTCGTTGTCCGTAGTCTGGATTAAGAATACGGAATGTCACCACCTCCTGTCATCCCATGAGTGTCGTAAGAGCCGACAGAGGGAGCTTGTATTAAAAAGAGAACAGCACTGTAAGAGAAGGAAAACTTGATACAAACCCTATACTAACCCGTTTGGCCAGCGTGGTATAGTAGGCCAATTCCTCCTTTCAAAGGAGAGGCCTAGTCCAGCGGTGAATTGTTAAAGGCTGATGATGAACTTACTATGTCTTGAAATTATGATGCGTCCAAAATTTGGATCTGCCGTTTACCTAGTAAAGCTTAAAGTACAATAAAGATTAAAAGAATAATTCGTTTTCAAAGCTCCGTCCAAGCACTATGTTTGCCTTTTTCAAACAAAGTCTAGGCGATTCAATTACTTGACATTTTTAGGCTTTGAGCGAAATATTGAGATTCTAATAAGGCTGCTAGGGACGCTTAAGGATGAAAATAATACATGAGCGCGCATTTCTTTATTAAACTTTGGTGCTGTGTGTGTGTGCCCTGGTTTTTCTTGTATGTGCGCCAATTTGTCTTTGTAGACGACTTGGTGGTTGAACAAATCTATTCGTAGTAATATAACGAACTATTGCACTTGTAGAGCATCGAACATTCACTGTTTTTATATTAGTCGATTTTACCATCGAACAGAGCCAAACATTTTCACGATATTTCCGACGGACTGTTATAGGGACGTTTTAAACGTTTAAAAAAATACTTTTTACGAAGGTTACATAAGTATATTGTTCTCGAACAACAAGTCACAGATTGTAGGGTCCTTAACTAACCGCTTGAGACAGAGTTCAGAGGGAAACTGAGGTCTGCGGGGTTCAATGCCTGAATATATCACTAACTTAATTGCTGACTTGTATATAGGGCGTCTGCTCTATAGCATTACACTGTACATAGAAGGGGTATAACAGAACGAAAATAATGTACTGTCCTTTCGCTAGAATATTCGCCAGAACGCTCCATAGAATGCTGGCTAAAACACTCTCATTTGTTTATCTGTCATGTTACGTTCGCGAGAATACTCAAAATAGATGAAAGCTCAAGTGTACACACCATAAGTTTCAACTATTGTGGCATCGTCTATTATAAATATGGATATGTGTCACAGATGCTTTACTTGCCCGCGCCTTGAGATCGTAAAGTATTTATAAGTTTCAACTATTGTGGCATCGTCTATTATAAATATGGATATGTGTCACAGATGCTTTACTTGCCCGCGCCTTGAGGTCGTAAAGTATTTAGCATTTATTTTATTTACCTATCCCATTTTTCGCATCTGAAGGGCATACCCTACCTACCATTTTACCTGTATTATTTCGTCCCTGAAAAACAAAGAAGTTACACATCTGTGATATAATTAAACTTTATATTTAACTTTCATATAATTTAACTTTCATAACCCTCTTTCTTCCTTAACAATGCTGACTTTTCATAGCATTTATTTCCTTTTATATTTATAGAAGAAATTCATTGCTGCATTTTCTTTAAAATTCTCTTTACCTGGTTTGCATAGGTTCAAAGCAGATGCAGGTTCGGATCGGCCGTGAATAGTTTTCAAAATACCAATTCATTGGCGAATGCTATGTTATGGCTCCTCTGTAGGGTGACCATTTTATTTAGACATATTTATTACGTTATGTTTAGTACATACCACCAAACAAGAAATCAATGTTATTATTAATTTCTTATCCGATGATATGTAATGGTATCTTTATCCTCGGCATCGAGTAGAAATTGATCAATTAACTACTTCCTAACCATAAAATCTACTGACAACTAAAGGTTAAAAAATCCAAATGCAATGCTATTCCGTTTTGGTATCTAATGTAAATCTTACAGGTATAATTTTTGTTATAAAATCTAAAATATTTGTAATAATTCTGTGGCTTTGTCTTTTGAGTATGATTGTGTGTAAGATTTGTTCCACATTCGCCTCGCAATATTTAGGCATCCAAGTACTGTTACTGTTAATTTGAAGCCTATTATTGCGAAGGCATTAATGAATATTAATTAAATAATTTTGTTTGTGCATCACCTGTTAAATGGTGAAGGTTAACATTGTGAAAAAATCTGCATGTTTGCGAGTTCTTCATAATATTCTTGAAGGATACGTCAGGTAATTCGCATTTGGCCAGCATGTTGGACTGAGGCCCAACCCTTCTCACGCTGCGAACAAGCCCATGTGAGTGACACAATATCTAATAATAAATAAACATGGTTACCCTTAAATAACACGGCTGTAGCTTGCCGAAAACATTCCCGCTGTAATTGGATGACTTTCAGTAGAATCTCCGCGTCTGTTGCCAAAAGTCATTACACTATTTTCTTTAACCGACTTTTGCGAGTGGACAAAGGTGTACAAAGAGCAGATTTATACTTTTATTTAAGTGTTATATATTAAACGTGAAGATGAGATTAATAAGCGACACATTGTGACCGAAGTGGATAAAGGATTTTCAGTTTGATACCGTGATTTCGCCTGCGGCCGATTGCGTTTTTACTGAGCTATTTGGTCCGTACCAAGCTATTCGAGCGTATTGACTTTCTGTAAAGTGAGTTCTTCATGACAACTGTGGCCGACTACACAGTTTTAGTTGTCATCGCGACAACCTTTAGCTTAAATAGACCAAAAGATACTTATGCCAGCTGTAGTACAGGTGTTATTCTTTACACGATCTTTGCATTCCGGAAAATCTGGTAAGTGCTGAGAAAAAGCTAGGCTAGCCAAATCAACTACACATTGCTGATATTCACTCACAGCTTTTGGAGAATAAACAGATTAATGCTCCTGAAAGAAAGGCGAACATAACATAATCCCTGGTTCAGCAACTAGAGACCACCTTTTCAAGGTTCGGTTTGAAAGACAAATGTCATTTTTATAATCGTAATTTTCGTGCTAGTGTTATCTCGGTCGCATCCAAAACTTTTACCTTGGTACTCGAGGCTAGCTTAAGTCTACACAGATTTGATAGCAAATTAGCTTCTCCGCAGAGCGACTGTCGAACATCTGCCACTCAATGAGGTAGCGGTATTCGATTACCAATGTAATAAGCACAAAGCTTAGCCCTGTCAATCATGCGTGGCAGATTTTTGGCAACTTCAATGAAGTTT
The DNA here is from genome assembly GCA_944739405.2 of Euclidia mi. Classification (NCBI taxonomy): domain Eukaryota; kingdom Metazoa; phylum Arthropoda; class Insecta; order Lepidoptera; family Erebidae; genus Euclidia; species Euclidia mi. The sequence continues at coordinate 118,123,263 of OX123182.2, forward strand.
CTGAAAGCTATTTTTGCCTTCTAAGTAGACATATCATGGTATGAGATAGCGAGTCATTACGATACACCGGATTCCCAGCTTCATTATCAAAACACAACGTTTTCCTGTTAATTCGTAACTTCGGTAGAATAGTGAAAAATAACTAGTGGAACAATAAGTTTGTTCGCGGAGAACAATGCTCATTGGGGAAACTGGCCGTTGTTGCTCTAGTACAATTGTTTATAAAGAAAGTAATTTGTAAGCGAAATTCTCTGATTACGTAGGTATAGCAGTGTAACATCTTATTGGCTTTCCAAGCATTCTAATTATCTGTTAGTGTTAGGTTGTTTTATCATTCCTATGACCAGATTCAAATTGGTTTCGCTTAGAACTAATTTTGATCAGTATCCATGACAGTATATTTTTATTTTGGTAAACAAAATTCGTACCTACTTATTTACTACAAACATGTTCCAATGATCAATATTGCACGGAGAAATTGTCTTACATAGTTTGCTCTATTCTGAAGTCTTTGAATTTGGACTCCATAAGCTAGTACTAGTTAATACATGTGATCAACCCCTCAAAACGGTCCCCAGCTAAGCTCCAAATTTATTTTTAATTCATCTGTCTCTACCCGATCCTGTGGGTATTTTGCGATATTGCCTCTCCCCTACGGTTAGGCTGTGAGTTGTCTGTCAGTCGGTCAGTAACGCAATAATTTTATATATATACACTTACAGATATGAATACACAAACATCCATAATTCTGTGAAGAACGGAGATCCAGCGAAGGTCTGGAAATTTCTTTAAACCCTGGGGGTCGGCAAACCACGTCAACACGTTAATCCCAATGACTTCAATTTTGATATAAGCATATCAACATTTCTCTGCCTTGTCCAATATTGATAGGACTACTAAAGAAAGCACTATAAATTATTTTTCATCCCTGCCAACCCCTAGTTATTCGTCATTTGTCTTTAATCATTTCACCGATAGTGATGTTAAGAAGAACATAATGTCAATCACTTCCAACGCAGTTGGTAGCGACTGTGTCAGCCGTAATATGCTCCTTCCAATCTTCGATTTAATCCTGCCCATAATTACTCACATCCTTAATTACTCCCTGTCCAGTGGTCAATTCCCATCAATGTGGAAGGATGCTCTGATAACTCCTATCCCGAAAACTCTTCATCCTTCATCCTTCTCTGACTATCAACCTATTTCTATCTTACCATTCCTCTCCAAAGTCCTCGAACGTCTCGTCCACAGTCAAGTCAACTCATTCCTAACTAAAAATAATCTCCTTAATCTATTTCAATCCGGTTTCCGTTCGGGTCATAGCACCGCTACAACCCTTGTCAATATTACGGATGACATAAGGGCTGGTATGGAAGGCGGACAGCTCACAATCCTTGCTCTGCTAGATTATAGCAACGCCTTCAATACAGTGGATTTTGACATTCTACTTAGCCGTCTTAGCTCTCTTAACATATCTTCTACGGTGATTGATTGGTTTCGTAGTTACCTGTGTGGCCGCCGACAACGTTTACGCATTGAAAATTCACTTTCGTCTTGGTGTAACACTACTGTTGGCGTGCCCCAGGGTGGCGTGTTGTCTCCTTTACTCTTCGCAATTTTTATAAATTCTTTATCAAATAATGTTCGCTCTTCCTATCACCTTTATGCAGATGATCTCCAAATCTACACACAGTCGCCATTCACACGGTTATCACATTCTGTAGATACCATCAACAGTGATCTTGCACAGATTAACAGCTGGAGTAAATCCTATGGACTTAAAGTGAATCCTTCTAAAACACAGGTTATCGTTGTTGGTAGTTCGAGAATGATAACGAAGATTGACTGGTCACAAATTCCTGACATTATTTTCAATGCCACTGTTATTGCAATTCAGGATAAAGTGAAGAACCTTGGCTTAACTATCGATTCTACTTTTTCTTGGCGCCTCGCAGGTCCAAGAAGTAAGTCGTAAGGTGTTTGCTTCGGCAGGTTCGTTAAGAAGACTTAGGAATTTCCTTCCTACTGCCACCAAAATTGCACTTACAAACTCTCTTCTATTACCCATTATTGATTACGCAGATGTCAGCTATCCAGATTTTGCCGAAAACCAGCTTGAAAAACTTGAGCGACTTCAAAATCTCTGTATACGATTCATATTTGGATTACGCAAATACGATCATGTCTCACAATTTCGAACATAACTCAAGTGGTTACCCATACGATATCGCCGGAATGCTCACATTCTATCTCTGCTGTACAATATACTGTTTAACCCTTCAACTCCTTCCTATCTTAAAGGTTTCGAATTCGAATTCCTTCATTGCGTATCAACGCATAACCGTTATTTAAGGTCATCAGAAAATTTGAAACTGAAGATGCCAGCACATTCAACTGGATTTTATGATAAATCGTTTTGTGTCACTGCTGTTCGGCTACGGAATGCATTACCGTTTCATAGGGGGGCCATGCCTTTCAAGGCAGGCTCAGACGGTAACGAGGTTCAAATCTCTTGACAAGGATCACTACCTATCATTATAACACTCCTTATATAAATTATATGTATGTATAATGTGTGGTGATGGATTAAGAATACGGAATGTCACCACAATGGGGTGGTCATCCCATGGGTGTCGTAAGAGCCGACAGAGGGAGCATATTATGCAGAGAACACCACTGTAAGAGAAGGAAAACTTGATACAAACCCTATACCAACCCGTTTGGCCAGCGTGGTATAGTAGGCCAATTCCTCCTTTCAAAGGAGAGGCCTAGTCCAGCAGTGGACTGTTAAAGGCTGATGATGTGATAATATGTATATTATTTATGTACGTGTATGTATAGTTATTTATGTATGAGTAGGTATATTATTGTAGTATTTTTTATATATCAATGTATATATTTAAAGTATAATCATAATTTACTGGTACACTTGCAACTACCATTTGTTTCCTACCAATAATCTCCATCCAAAGGTTGCCTGGTAGAAATCGCTGTTAGCGATAAGGCCGCCCATTGTACTGTGTTTGTAAAACGATTCATTATGAAATGTCCTTTTGTAGTGTACAATCAAGTATTTAATAAATAAATAAATAAATAAATGAATCGTTGTTCACCACCATCAATGTGTGCTAGCCTTTACACCGCTTTCCAGTTTTCCTTTTGTCACCAAATTATGTTGCACAAATTATGCAAGACTCGTCTGGAGCGTATGCACTAGCGCACAAGGGACGAGCAGTCGACTCGTTACAGGCAATACATACGCAGAGATGAAGGTCCTATTTTATGCCTTTACTTTAGTATACCTTTCTTTTGAAAGCCAACTCTAGCATTAGGAATGAATCCTGTGTCGCAGGGAACTTCACAAACATACAGTCAACGGACACAATGCAAATATCCAAACTCGAAACAAGATTCTATGGCTCACAAACTGTTGTCTCATGTGGGAATCGAGTCGTAGAATCTTAGCTCAAACAGTTGCAAATAGCAACTCATTTGCCTTTTTTCAAATTATGTTGAGAATTGGAGAGCCAGGGTGCTTGTCTAGAAGTACTGCCTTTTCAAGTTGTTCATTATAAATACGTATTAAACTCAGCATTACTCACTCCTCATAAAAACAGGTAATATTGGAATAATAATACAGTGTTTGGTAATTCGACCTATTCCATGACGGAAGTTATATTTGAAGTCATTTGCAACAAATTGACCCTTGTCAACTAGGGGTCCAAAATTAACGGTTTCTGAGATATCGACCCTTAAAGATTTTTTTTTATATTTTCACCTTGTCATCAATATAATTGGAATTAAAAATAACTATTCACTTTTTGGCTCTAAATTGTTACTTTTTAGATAGCTTGTAAACTAGCAATTGATCTAAACTAAATATCGGTTGAAATATCTCAAGATTTTAGACGTAAAGCGTCAGGACGCTTAATGACTAAAATCTTGAGATGACAAAATTCTATATTTTTAGATAATTTTCTGAAAATCAAAATGAATTTATGCAAAAAAGTAATTATGTAAAAACTCTTGACATACAAATGAATTAAAAAACATTAAGGGTTAATTTTCTTTCGATAATGGTACAATTATAGTCCACTTTTCTAAGCAAATAACCTCAAATATAACCTCCTTCAAGGAATAGGTCGAATTACCAAACAACCTGTATATAGGTATATTTTATGACTAACTCTGCTTTAGGCTCAAGAGCTGTGAGTCTGCGTAATTTATCTGATATTTAAGACTTTCTCACAGTAGTATTAGTGATGATTAGAAATACGAATATAACAAGATTATTTTTTAATTATCAGCGTAGTATCGTGTAGGGTAGCGGAATAACTGTGGTATACAGTTAGAAAATTGTCGTAAAAATAAGTACAGAGTGTTTGTTTTATGAGAAAATAATAACAAGAGTATTGTGTATTGTTTTTAAAAGGACTTACTTTTGGAAAATAAAACTCAATTCCACGAATATTATGAGCTTCTGTTATTATTGTTAGCCTCAAATGTATGTACTATGTACCTTTGTTTACAAGAGTAAACGAAGGTAGGTATGCATAACGTACTCATTCTAAAAGAATGCGTCTTTGGTTCCATTGTATTGTAGTCTGCTGATGTTTGTCAGTTCGATGATTAGAAGAGCCCAACGTACCACAGAAAAACTGCCGATAGCAAATCTAATTTTTAATCAGAGAAATATACGTACTACCTCAGAAAGATTTCCAAGTAATAATTTTTACGAAGGAATATTTTAAATTATTATGTTTCGTCCAATTTCAAAAACCTAAAATTAAATCTTATACAGTTGCAACTTTGCATGAAACAATTATTATTGTTCTAAAATGACATTTTATGTTTCTGAATTTAGAACATAATTTGCTTAGAAATGTTGACACCAACACTTCGAGAAATGTGTATTAGTATAAGAAGCTTGCATTTATATTTCCAACAAAAATGTATATTTGTTCAGAAATAAATGACTTATGACCCATGCAGTCGTATGGGTGCTCTAAAAAGGAATTTCCTTAAATTCCCACGGGGTCAGGAGAAACGTGTGGGCGTAGCTGCGGGCATTGTCTAATAAAAGTGGCTCATCGAATGGCTTGTGGCATTAATGGACCTAGCTATGTTGTTTCACAGTTACAAAAACAACAACTGCCTCCGTGGTCTAGTGGATAGCGTATGCGACTGCTGATCGGAAGTCCCGGGTTCGATTCCCGGGTCGAGCAAAAGTTTTACTGGATTTTTCCGAATTCTCAGTAGCTGCACGGAGTCTGGTGATGTGCCCGGTAACGGCAATAAGCTCGCCCCCTATTACGTGGGGCCTAAAAAAAGTGATGGTGAAATATGGGTGTAATATTACACCTCTGCTTACCCCTGCGGGGACACAGGGGTGAGTCTATAAAACAAAAACAATGCCAAAGAATGATATAGAAGTCACGGCTTATCCAAAAGAAGAGTATAAGGGGGGGAAAACCTTTGGGGGGGTTTCGGCAGAGGATGGCGTTTGGATAACCAGCGATTTCAACCACTGAAATTAACTCAATATTACATTATTTATTAGTCAGTTGATCTAGTCTATATAAGTCGATACCTGTGCATTAGTCTCAAAGCATCAGCAGTTGGGTGTCAACAAGGTGATCCTCTTGGACCAGTCACTTTTAGTTTAGCAATACACCCCATTATTCGGCAAGTAAATTATAAATTTAATGTATGGTTTTTAGATGACGGAACCCTAGGAGGGGATCCAGATAATGTATTACAAGATTTAGCTCTTCTTAAAAATACATTTACATCTATTGGCTTCGTACTAAATTCTAGTAAATGTGAGCTGTTTATAAATACAACAGACTCTACAAAAAAACTTTCGATGATATCTAAATTTAATAATTTGGCATCAAACATCAAAATTATTGATAAGACATCTCTACGCCTCCTAGGTTCTCCATTATTTGAAGAATCTTTCGATTCTTTCATAGAGGGAAAGATACAAAATTTCTGTGAAGTTTCAGATCGCCTATTCAAAATTAATGTTCACTCGGCTTGTACTATTATTTGATATTGTCTTTTCGTCCCAAAACTCACACATGCCTTAAGATCTTCCCAACCAGGGCCGTGAAAGCTCCATACATGGGAAAATTTCATATAGATCAGCGCCATCTACCGAAGATTGCAAGAAATAAATTAAATATATACCTAGAAATATCTGTAGCGATAACTGAACGGTAATTTCGCCAAGATCGTTAAGATCTGCGTGGCGCAGTGAAAGAGTGCAAGGCTCATAACTTAAAAGTCCGTGGATCGAATCCACGCTAATCTAGAACTGTTTTTTGTGATTTTTATATTTTTTTACTTTTAAATTGCATATTTTACATAATAGTTGTCATTTACTTATTTATTAACACCGAAATTAAACATTTATTTTATTTTGAAAAATGAATCCACTTCTATACGATCGGAATAAAAATAAAATTGTTTATGCGCCATCTAGAGTAGAGGATGCCTATTGAACTTTTCCTTAGGGGGAGTTGCGCATCTATACCAGTATATCTGTATAATCTATGTTCCCAACTTTGGAAAAAATATGCACTTTTAGAACAAGTCGACCAAATTATCCAAATTACTTTAAAGAGAATATTATATGTGGACTTGGACGACCAAGCCTGGCTACAAGCGTCTTTGCCTATACGTCTGGGTGGGCTCGGTGTACGCAAAATTTCTACTGTCAGTTTACCGGCGTTTCTGTCTTCGGTTCACAGCACGGAGGAGTTAACTAGGAAAATTTTATCACCTAAACTAGTTAACTCAGAAGTGCTGTGCAAAACCGAAGCTATAGATGCCTCGAAAATGGCTTGTCCAAGCACTGATTTGCCTACCAACCTATTCTCCCAAAGACAGTGGGACGCGCCGCTTTGTGACATTGTAAGGAAAAATCTTTTAGATACATCTTTTAATGTTGCAGAGCGTGCTCGCTTGCTGGCTGTGGGAGAGTGGGAATCAGGTATGTGGCTTCAGGCACTACCATCGTCCAACACTGGTACCATGTTCCGTAACGCCACTTGTCTTCATTTAGGTGCTCCGTGTGTTTCTCCGCAGCGATGTTATTGTGGAGAAGACGTCAATAGCCTCGGATACCATGGGCTATCCTGCAGCAGAAGCGCTGGTAGAATTCCCCGTCACGCCCATCTGAATGACATAAATTCAATGTGCTCTTGTCGCGTCTGGCGTACCAGCTGTACTTGTACCAAATGGTTTGGTACGCGACGACGGTAAGAGACCAGACGGTATGTCATTTTTGCCATGGAAAATGGGTAGGCCTTTGGTGTGGGACGCAACCTGCGTAGACACCCTCGCGCCATCACATGTTCCAAGCACGGGAGGCCATGCTGGCGCTGCTGCTGCAACTGTGGAAACCCTCAGACGGCGCAAATACAGTAATTTTGTGAGTAATTGCGTGTTTGAGCCGTTTGGGGTGGAAACGCTAGGCTCATGGGGTCCGAGCGCTCGTTCTCTATACCGAGAAATTTCTAAACGGTTAATCGACTTCTCACGTGACCAGAAGGCTGGTTTATTCTTGGCTCAGAGAATCAGCATTACTATCCAGCGTGGCCAGGCGTGCCCAGAAGGCTGGCAGCATGCCAGCCTTCTGGGCACGTTATCCGATGACATTGATGCGGAGGCATTTTACGACGCCTAAATCTTGTGAATATTTTCAATTTTTAATTTCTTTTTAAGGTTTTTGGTATATATACTACTCAGACATTAAAATTAGATTAAGCTTCATATAGATTATAAAATGATGTTTATTTAATGTATATAAATAAAAAGACCTCAAGTCTGAAAAATCTCCAATTGGCTCGGCCGATATGAATATTTGTTTTACAGTTAAGTTTACTCGTTTTTATATCAGAAAATCTAAAGGAACAGCCGATATAATTATTATGTTTCGTAGTATACATTATTATTTGGACTACTTTCGATAATGGATAATCATTATTTGGACTGCTTGTAATAGACGGGGTTAGTGGTGACAGTAGGCAAGAAGTAGCAATTATAGTTAGTCACCCAATAATGAGTATCAGTGACAAACTGAACAATCAGTAAACATGCATACACTAGAGGTAACAGAGTGAACAATATAAACATTGTTGCACTTGGAATATTCTAATTCAATATGAATTGAATATGAATTGAATATGATTATGAATTATTGAATTGAATTATTATGAAGTCGTTTCATGTGATGTGCACTCGCGGAGAGGATAATAAAATCATATTATTACATTTATGATAACGCTGTGTCTGTAAAAACTGAAAATATTGTAGAATAAGTTTATGACATTGTAATTTTTCAAAATGCATAGTCTGGTGAATAAAATGAACCGTCTGGTAAACTCATCAAAGATTCAACTGGTATTTTATCTATGCATATTATGGAATGCGGTCCTCGCCGTGTCTTGTCCGTCTGACTCAAGAAAAAAAAAGAAGAAAATCGATCCTCAACAGGGTTAGGGAAATTCTTAACAAAAACTGGACCCTAAAAACTTATTTCAGCTATATTCATGTAACATAACTTATCCTATTATATTTCACAACATTTACATAACAAACTTTGCTCTCCCCATACATGAAAGTAATTATTATTTAAGGTGTATGTACATCGTACCGAATTTTATGTAAAGCCCCTTACACACCGCCAATGCTTGTAAGTTTACGTAAATATAAATTTACTTCGCCAGTATCGCGTTACACAAATTAATATTTGAATTTTTCATGAAAAACTTCGCAAAACAAGTTTAAGAGTTTTCAAGTTTGTGACGATCTCACTGTAGACGTAGAAAAAATGAAAGGTTTCAGTTAAAAGGAAGCTAATTGGAGTTTTCTTTTTTATGATAGTCACGTGACAGACGAGCTGACGGCCCACATTATGGCAAGCGGTAAGTAACCACCGCCCATAGAATTTAGCCATTTCAGAGACATTGAAACGTGGAGATTTAAAGTTTTCTAATTCCGAGTAATTTCACTAGCTTGCCCGTGTGGTGACGGATTAAGAATACGGCATGTCACCACCCCATATCATCCCATGGGTGTCGTAAGAGACGACAGAGGGAGCATATTATGCAGAAAACAGCACTGTAAGAGAAAGAAAACTTGATACTAACACTATGCCAACCCGTTTGGCCAGCGTGGTATAGTAGGCCAATTCCTCCTTTCAAAGGAGAGGCCTAGTCCAGCAGTGGACTGTTAACCCCTTGAGTGTCCTACTAGCATGGTGTGCCCGTAAGAGAAATTGGCCGGTAGTGTCCTACGGGCACGGTGTGCCCATAAGGATTCGTGTGAACTTCACTCCGGTGTTGTGTGATTGGTTACAATAATAAAAACGAACATCGACTAGTAACAGGTTAACCAACATAATACCATCAATTTTTACCATATTTCCAAGCTTGCAACCGAGAAAAATAAAAACATTGCGCTGTGGCGATCAACTAAGTTGATTTGTGATTTTTTTTAAATGTGTTCTCACCGCAAACGTTAAGTGATTGTATTAGTATTATATATTAAATTATTGACAATTTAGTGAAGTATATGTTTAAAAAGCCGTATATGTTTTTAGCCAGTTATAAAAAAAAATACAAAAAAGTGTTAGTAACTTTTGTGATGCAATTTTCGGGCGTTGGCCGCTAGCCGTCCTCCATATTTTAAATGATTATATGTAAGTATTTATTAATTACTTTACTATAATGTACATAAGTTTTTCACAAAATTGTCTTAGAATCCATTGTTAATAAGACATTTTGTATTGTTTTTACTAAAAATAGGTGTAAACATGTTTTGTGAGTGAGAAATGTTTGCCGTCGGATCGTCAAAATGGCGCAAATATTTTCGCTGCTATGAATAAATGGTTATTGTGAAGTAATATCAGTGAACTGTGCTAAATTAATGTATATAACCGTCGCGTCGTCTACCCGTGTCAATATTAGTGCAGTGAGAAAGGGAATTTCGTGAATAATTTATGTGTATTTTGGAAAAATGTTTCACATGGTGTAAGAAAAAACAAAGTGACCTGCATTTATAATTTTTTTTCGATTTGAAAAGGTTAAAGGTAAGCTAATTTAATATAATTCTCATATAGAGTAACTTCTGAACTGTATACGGTTTAAAATTTACGTCATATAATTATAACAAACGAACAAGCTAAAATAACTTACGACGCAGACACGAGAGAATATGAGACTTTTGAGACAACTTTTAGAACGCCAAAATGAAGCATGTATACGAGTTTCCAGCTTATTATCTCCAATTCCGAGGTGAAAATCTAAAGCGACTGGACTATGATAAGTTTTTCTTACAGAACTTGTGGGTGTAATAATACATCACTTCCTGCCCCTTCGGGAATACAGGCGTGAGTCTATATACTAAAAAAATGAACTTTATCGAACAGATCATGATGGTATCAAGTAACATATTTTAGGTATAAATAGCTCCATAACCTTCAACTTATCCACCGATGTGAGCTTGTCTGTCTCGTCTACTTCTAAATTATATTCCTGTTACCAAAAGAATGAGTCATTTAGATATACCATCAATTTGTTTTAGTGATTAAGAAATGTTAAATGATGTAGCTATAATTATTATGTTGAGTAAAAGAGCGACGCCGGCAATGGTATGGACATGTGTTCCGCCGTGCTGAAGACCACATGGTACGAGTGGCCCTTAATCTACCGACAACGACGCCACGCCGTGGAAGACCTGCCACCTGGCTCTCATCAGTCCAAAAAGGTCTAAAGGACAAGAATGTTGATGATATGACCGCTCAATCTAGAGCAATATGGAGAAAGCAGACAAAGAGAGCTGACCCCTATAATGGGATAAGGCGAAGAAAAGAAAAATACTTATTATAAAATAAAGTAAGTACCCTTTTTGCCCTGTCTCTCTTTTAACGTGATTAACTAAAAAGAACGAAAATGATTTTTGAACGGTTTTCACCACACATGTTAGGATGATAGTGATGATAAATAAATAGAAAATAAATCAACAGTTTGGCTTTAGTCAAATTAAAGGTCGAATTATTATGACTGCTTAAGTGGACGTCATGGCTTCTATTCTTGCCATGGACATACCTCTATGTGATGAAGAAGATTCATTGTTTTACATGTGGAATAATCTGGATGTCATTCATCCATAATAATTAAGTAAACACTTCGACATATATAATTAGTATATCAGTGGCCTGGTTGCCGTAAGGCAGGCTGTGCCTTTTACCATATTAATAATCATATTAAATAGAATTTGAAGTATATACCAATAAATACCTAAACCTGCTACTTTAAAACATTTTCAATCAGGGCATCAACATGCACAAAAAAGCTTGTGAAAGTCGATCCTTCTATATCCGATGTAGAGGGAAGGCGTTCAAAGCTTTGTGGGGTTGCATCAAACGGGCACACTATTTCCGCTTCCGGCCGGCTAGCCTGATCTGAACACCCTTGATCGCGTTTACATAGACTCATGTGATGTATAGAGCGGGACATTATCTAGAAAAATCAGGGATAAAACTTATGGCTCTCTAGTTTTAAGGTGAGAACCTTAAATCGCAACTAAGATAGCGCTAAGATGATGATGATTGTCAAGAACATAACTAAAATACAACAGGTAGTAGAGCCTTGCTGATTCCAGCATGAATGGGCCGGCTCGACCGGCGAAGTACTACCCTCTCACAGAAAATCGACGTAAAGTTACAGTATTTAAACTGTTGCGTTTCGTGCAGCGAGGGAGAGTGCCGGAGGCCCTATCCCCTATTCCTTCTCCTTTATCCCTCTCCTTATCCTATCCCTTTTCCCAATCCCAAGAGGCGGCAACGCACTTGTGACTTCTGTGGTGTTGCTTGTGTCCATGGGCGGCAGTAATTGCTTACCATGAGGCGATCCGTCTACTCGTTTGCCGCCTATTACTATAAAAAAAATATTCTGATTTCAAGAAGAGGAAGACTCTACATTCTCTTACTGAAATTAACTTCTGTTGATTATATTTGAAGGTAGAAGGAGGACTAGGATTACTATTGAGTATCTAGGCGCTATATTGACACAACTTATAGAACTAGGTGAGTAGGTATATTAAGTACGTGCTATTTGAAAAAGGCTATTGCATTAACTGCATAAATACCTACAACCAACACGGCACTTTTAAATGAAACGGTTGGACGGTCCCAACCGTCATCGTCCTATTTGAAAGTGCCGTATTGTGTTTGCAAGATACATGAAGCATCATAATCAGCGCTGAATGTATGTATCATAGGAAGAGGTATTATAAACACCTTTTCCGCTGGAGATGTTATCAGATTGGGGACATCTTAAAAAATGGCAAGGTCCGAAGTACCCGGAACCAGCAAGCATGTATGAACAGAGTAATGAATGTAGAGGAAGCGTGTGAGGTTTGTAAGGATAGATGCAAGTGGCGTTCCCTTGTCTCTGCCTACCCCGACGTGAAAAAGGCGTGAGTATATGTATGTATGTATGTTATCAATTCATAACAACTGCGGATATATTAAAGCTACTACCAGGTTTAATTGTGTCCCAGTCTACGGCCGATTCGCTCTTATTGCCTTATAGTCGATTGCATGTCGGCACAACGCGTGCTCCACTGACTTCTTATAACAAAGTTCATCAAACACTGCATTTGTGTCACTCTTGTCAAAGAACTCAGATACCTATTTACATAGACGCGCATTTTCTATGGGCGCTCTGAAGACAAACTTTCTGTGACCCAAATTGCCGCTTGGTGACATGGCAGTCGCGCTGTGACAGCTGTCTCTACGAGAGCAAGAGAGACGAACGTTCTTCCTGTGTATCTTAACTACGACAGCAAGAGAGACGAAGAACGACGCCAGCGCCGCCAACGGCGACAACTACGAACTAAACTGGAGACAATCTCCACTTGGAATCGGCACACGAAATCCTTAAAAACTGCGCTTCTATGTAAATCTGTATTCATTGCTCCTGTTTTGAACAGCACAATGACTCTATTGTCGGCCGCAAAAGGCGCCTCTAACGCAATCAAGAAACGTCAACAAAGTCAGATGGCTCTTTTTTCTGGTGTTTACCTACGTTTACTTGATTGGGTTGACTTGTTCGTTCTCGTGTTTTCAGTGAATTGACGTTATATTACGTCTGGCCCGTGTTTTGTTGAAACAACATGTGTGCATAATGTCAATTGGTATTATTTAATAAGATGAGACCTAGGACTATGAGATGTTGTCGTTACTCAGGGGCACCTTCATTGAAATATGTCTTAGATAGGAGTGCTATTGTATCCCCGAAGGGGTAGGCAGAGGTGTAAATATTACACCCACAGTTCAACATGAATTTTTAAGTCCCGCGTAATAGGGGGGAGCCTATTGCCATTACCGGGCACATCACCAGACTCCGGGCTGCTACTGAGAATTCGGAAAAACCCAGTAATACTTTTGCCCGACCCGGGAATCGAAACCGGGACCTCCGATCAGCAGACGCATACGCTATCCATTGGACCACGGAGGCAGTCTGTATACTAATAGTAAAATATTGAAAATATTCACTAACCAACCATCTCAGTACCAACTCAAGTATAAACTTATATAACCTGAACAGTCTATAAACTATCCAGCTACAATTAAAGCGTAATATATCACAGGCATTCCCTCCTAGTACCCGCTAGTATGCTAAGTATTCTGTTCAAGCATAACAACGAACTCCTCACGGTAAGTCCGAATATTTGATCTATCCACGGATTTCACTACTAGAGATACATATTTGACGTAAGCTCCATACTAAATATGTCAAACTAGAGGATGGTTGCATCCTCTAGTTTGACATATTTAGTATGTATATATATACAAATAAAATCAAATTTCTTTATAGTTTTACATAGATACAGTCAAACAAGTCGGCGGTGGATCAGTTTGAAAAAAGAACCGTTGGCTGGCTCATAGAGTCGAGGCACACTAGAAGCGGTAGTTTTATATACAAGTGGCAAGGTGTGTGTAAAGCAGCACTGGAAGCGACGATGTCTTGCTGAGCGATTCTCGCCCTTATGGTGGTCTAGCGGGAAGTTGTTCGATTGTACATCATGGAATGTTTTGGGTTTGTTGATTGATCATGCGATGTACCGCAGTTAAGGCAGACAATAATTACGATATTTATTAAATTACATAAGTTATTTAACTAAGGAAAGATATTCATGAATGTCTTTATTGACTACCAGGTGCACTAAGATTTTTATTGACTATAAAATCCCAAAGAAACATACATGCCAAAAAAAGAATCACGTAAATCGGTTCAGAAATCTCGGCGCAATCGTTACCTATACATACAAAAAAAAATACCGGCTGAATTGAGAACCTCGTCCTTTTTTGAAGTCGGTTAAAAAGTTAATTTCTTGCGCCTAATAGTTTCAGCTGAGCGTTATCTGTCAGTAAATCTGTGACACAAGAATTTTATACAATACTAGGCGATGCCCGCGGTTACACCTGCGTTATTTAAGGCTACTGCTCCGCTCCCGTCGCGCATAGCGCGATGTTATATAGCCCATAGCCTTCCTCGATAAATGGGCTATCCAGCACTGAAAGAATTTTTCAAATCCGACTAGTAGTTCCTGAAATTAGCGCGTTCAACCAAACAAACAAACTCTTGATCTTTACGTATTAGTGAGTATAAGATTAAAATTTGTATCCCTAGTAGTAAAATCCATGGATAGATCAAATATTGTGAGCTCAGTAATATATCAAGTATGTGTCGCATAGTTGGCAGCGATGTGGTCGGCACCGCCTCGTCCTGTGATGCAGTGTTCCACCCGCTGCGGAATTTACACCACACACACGGAAATACGAATGAATTACTTTGGAATACGTTTGCTTATGATAATTAATTTTAGTGTAAGGTATTCTCATTTTCTATATACCGATCTTTATAGAAGCAGCGATAGCCAAGTGGTGAGACCGACAGAATGCTACGCAGATGGTCTCGGGTTCGAATCCACGGCGCGCACCAATAACTTTTCGAAGATAAATGAGAATTAAATTGTTATTTTCGCTTGCTTATCGGTGAAGGAAAACATCGTGAGGAAACCTGCATGTCTGAGAGTTCTCCATATTGTTCTCGAAAGACATGTGAAGTCTGCCAACCCGCACTTGGCCAGCGTGTTGGACTATGGTCATACCCTTCTCATAGTGAGAAGAGGCCCGTGCCCAACAGTTGGACAGTATTAAGGGCTGATGATGATCTTCATAGAGCTAGTTGCAGAATCGGCAAATTTTCTTATCGGTGGATTATTTCATTAAATTAAATTAAAATTCATTTATTCACATAGGTTACAAGCAACTCTTATGAACGGTAATTCCTTTTTACAGCCAGATTCGGGATAATAGGGCTATGAAAAGAGCCCGGATAGCACCCATGCCATTATTTTAATATTACAAAACAGTATATTCAAGTGTCTTAGCTCCCCACAAGGACTGTCAAAGATCTGCTTCACAAGCGGCACCGATGGTTTAAGGAGCTCGCCGCGGCAAGCGATAATTAACAATTTGATACACATAACTTTAAAAAGTCAGAGGCTCTTTGAATGGCAGTCAGTCGGTATCTCCACTAGGCTATCGCTGCCCTCTAGATGTGACTTTCTAACATATTTTTTTTACCTGAACTTCGTACCGGCATATATTTTTAATATTTTTCCACACAAGACTTCTCCTTCTACATCGTGAGCCTTCGGCAACCACGTGGGATATTCTTCGAGAGGAGTTCCAAACATTTTCTACAAACTTTTCGTGGTTAATTTTTATTTATTCAGTCTTCTCCTGACAATTGTAAACACATAATAATTTGGTGCAGTCGTTTGGAAGTTATGCGAGTACAAACATTTAGGTTGAACATTTATATTTACATACATACAAACATAGACCCACGCCTGTTTCCCGAAGGGATAGGCAGAGACCAAGGAACGCCATTTGCAACGATATTTACATTTCTATACATACATAGACTCACGCCTGTTTCCCGGAGGGGTAGGCAGAGACTACAGAACGCCATTTGCAACGATCTTGACATATCTCTCTTGCTTCATTCACTCCCATCAAATTTCTCATGCATGCTCTTCGTTTAAGGATACTTCTAACCTATCCTTTTTTTAGGATGTCTCCAATCTGGTCAGAAAACGTCCGTCTAGGTCTTCCACTTCCTCCTGTCCCATTCACTCTTGACTTATATAACTTCTTGGTCAGTCTTTCGTCATCCAACATTACATTTCAATTTATACATTTATTCCACACATTAGTTTGCACATATATGTATGTGAACACCTGCAACGCTACCGTTCTCTGTAACAGTTAATTTTAAAACTAAATCAGTTTTGGCAACAAACGATACAGGGTGCGCCAGGTTGCGGTCGCTGTGTTTTCAACTACGTCGAATTGGCCGTGGCATTTCTACGCCCTGGATTTCTAGTGGACAGGCTTTTGGTTTACTAGAGGAACTACTATTGGTTAATAAAAAAATCATTTAGTTGGAATAATAACTCGTAACATTCTCAAATATTTCAATACTAATATGTTGATAGAGAAGAAATTTTAAATAGTATTTTAATTTGAAATTTACCAAAATAGGTCGTCAAATCATTAAGTAAATAATAATTTGTCTTCTTCCAATGGTAATTAAACATTAAAATATGTCGCATATTTGCGAGTTTACCCGACGAAACATGACGCTATTCAATGTCAATGATTTATGGCTTTGTTCGTTGCTAATATAGCAACATA
Source organism: Euclidia mi (assembly GCA_944739405.2). Taxonomy (NCBI): domain Eukaryota; kingdom Metazoa; phylum Arthropoda; class Insecta; order Lepidoptera; family Erebidae; genus Euclidia; species Euclidia mi. The sequence continues at coordinate 118,140,046 of OX123182.2, forward strand.
AATGTTTCAAAGTTTAGCAATGTGTTTTGATATTACAGAGTATAGATTATGATTGCTTTTTAACGGTTTTAATCCTGTGTTGCAAGGAGCCTCACAAAATTAAATATTCAAACAACTGGTGTAGTTGTTCACACTCGAACTTGAAACACACACGTGTGGAGATTGAACGCTGTCTGACACTTGCTTCAGTATCAAGCAGTGAGGCACCCGCTTAATCTGCTGTGCCACCCATGAAGCGTTTAAAAGAAGATCTGAATGCCTTCGATATTGTTTCGAAATACATTCGAGAACCGGTAGTAGCACATCAGCAATGCGACATCGCCGGACTATTCGCGCTATTTCAAATTTCCACGCATGCATACCATTCCGCCAACGGATTCTTAAGTTGCCATTGCGAAGATTGTCGTCACTGGATTCCGAAATACAAAACGTTTGGAAGCAACTGCTCTTTCTGTTTCAATATTAGCAGTACTTGAGTTTGGCAGTTTGCTGATTGGAATTGTGGTTTTTGTTGCACTAGTGGTAATATTGATGAATAAAATAGGTACTATAGCTACTATATTTTGGATCCGCATAGACTAAAGTGCCCATAGTTACCATATTTTATTCATATTCAAATTCAAACCTTTAATGCATTTCTTTCATGGTGGCATTCTGAGAAACTCATCTTAAACATTGAAGCAAGAAAACTCAATGCAGCACAAGTTTTCACCTTACGCGGTTTGCGTCACTTTTATGGCCATTTTGAGCTCTGTAATATATGGAAAAACTGTTTATATTTTTCAATCGAGCCTCGATATTTCATTATCTACGGTTGTATTAATGTGATTCTAACAAACCTTTTTCCGCGCCTGCATAAAAACTAACAGAAGTTAAAAAAAAACAAACATTTTTTGGAGCCGCACCTCATAACTCGAGTCCATATACCGTGAATATAATGTCAGTATTTTCCCACGGAGTATGTGCTGAGACCATGATGCACGGTGTATGGATATAAATTGTTTCTTTTATTTTATTTTACACACACACATTCTTTTATTTTACTCACAATTTAGACTCGTGTTGTGACTACAGAAAGACGACGGCAAAATATTCGAGTTGGAATGAATCTCTTTCGTTATAATTACTCTGACAAAATTCACGTCAAAAGCGAATCAAAAAGACGTCAAAGCATGACGAACAATTATAGGACACTGATCCACTGTGACAACGGAGGGATTGGGCGTCAAATTACATTCAGCTTTTATGAACGTTAGAAGAATAAAGTGACATAAAGCGTTTTGTTCTGTTTTAAACTGACTTCAAATAGAATGAAGTTTTGAATAAACTGTTTAAATCTAAAAAACTATCTAACCTCTGCTTGTGACTTTAGGATAAAAAAAAATATTTATGTTTTAAACGTCATTATTAAAAAACTAAAACCATTTTTTTATCTAAACCAAAATATGCTAAAGGTTTCTAAAATATAAATTTAATAAAATTAATAATAATAAAATTAATATTACTAAATTAGCTTGTTTTAACAAATGAATTGCATTTTATTTCACTGCAGTGCAGTTCAATAACCATATAATTACAGAAATGTGTGTTATCAACTAATTGTTCATTAATATAAAGTAGTCTTTATTTAAAGTGAGGGAGTTAACCTTTAGCATGACATGTGGATCCACGCGAGACGCAGAAGCTATTTCACTGCATCTGGTATACCTCTTAAATCAAAACATTATCAACATTGTATGTACACCGCGTAATCACAATGTCTAACCCTGCCAAATTACAGTTCTCGCGTAAAACCGCGGACGGACAGGCGGACGGACCTAGCAAAATTATAAGGGTGCCTCGAAGCTACGTAACCCTAAAAATTACGCACTTTTCACATCCTACCTTAAATGTTACCTAGCTCATTTACTTGTATTTATCGACATAACGTACTTAATTCAATATAACCTCTTTGGTAAGCGGCTAGTATGATAAATGAGTTCATAAAATTCATGAGAACGAGTCACACGATAAAAACGTCGCTCACGAAAAGTTAGCAAACTGCGGAACTTTTGGGGCTAAGTTAAAACATTGGGGCACTTAATGATTCAAGTTATAAATGCTGGTGTACTAGGCATTTTATAAATGTGACTGCTCTATAGTTCAAACTCGATTTCAGAACCAGGCAGTATCTTTTCGAGTTTGCTGTTATGAACTTTTTGTAGCTACAAACAACAATAGTATTTATTGAAGGATCAAGCATCAAGATGGTTGCAAATAGACGTAGTTTTTTTTATTGACAATAGCAAATTGTGTCATTGTTAATATTCATGTAAAACTTGCCAACGCATAATGTCATAGGTAAAAAAAATTACAGGAGTAGATTCCTGTCAATAGAGCAATAGACAAGCGGGTATCGAAATCACATACTCTCATGTGAGTTCAAAATTTTCTTAAATACTACGGCTGCCTTAAACAGCAGCCGACATGGTTTCGTACAAAAAAAATTGACACTGAGATCTGCGTGGGCAGCCGTTGCGGAGTGGCAGGTCTCATAAGTAACCATAATAATATTTATGAATTTATCACTCCTGTCAAGACCAACATTACCACAATATGCCATATTGCGCAATGTTGAGGCTACTATCAGTACTCGAACGATTTCGTATTTATTCAAGCTACTAGCTGAGCCCGCGGTTAATACCGCGTTGTTTAGGGCTACTGATCCGTATCCGAGGCCCACAGCGTGATGTTATATAGCCTATAGCCACAGAAATAAATAGTAATAGAACGGTGACATGGGCGTGGTGCGCGTGTCAAACTATTGCACTATAGCGCATGTGTTTACACATATTGTACAACATTATTCTGCCTGACAATCAGCAATGGTCAGTTTTTATATAAACAATAACATAATTTCATTTTCCACAGCTACATCACACACACACACATCGATAATAATTCCTTAGTGTCCCCTCACTATCTATGCGTCACTGTGGGCGGGGGTTGCTGAAATGTGGCACGCGCGAAATGTACGCGATGACGTGACATTCACCATTCTATTACTATTTATTTCTGTGCCTAGAGCCTTCCTTGATAAAGTGTCTATCTAACACAACAATAATTATTCAAATGGAACCTCAAGCTCCTGAGATTAGAACATTCAATCAAACAAACAAACCTTTCAGTGTCGTTATACAAGTATCTATACTAAGTATTAATATATTATTAAATCTCATAAGCAGATGTAGCCTTACGGAATCTTGTGAACATCAATCACTTGAGACATTAAAATGTAGGAAATATAAATTATATAAAGAAATACTTCAAGCCCGTAGGATATACTTGAAATATCGAACACATTTCAAAAATTATTGAAGCTTAAGTAGTTTCTGGTAAAGTGGAAGGAAACCCATGGTAATTCATAGCAAGAAATAGAGGACGGAGTATTTCCTAGTATAGATAGCTTCTATAATACTTTAGGTCCAGTTTCACCGTTGTTTGATAAGAACTTATTAAATTAATACTTCAGATAGCTCATACAAATTCGTTCCAATTTTTTCTGAAAGGTAAGGTCTATCTAGAAGTGGTGAAACTGGGCCCAAGGAGACTTAGTTATCAAGTACAATGCAAGCTATAGAAACTAATAAAAATGTGTCATATGGAAGAGAATACATCGGTATTTTTATTTACAAGTGAAATACAAAAACACTCACCAAATATAGAAATAAACATTTTACGTTCGGCCGAGAGCGTTTTGCGTAGCCATCCAATAACATTACCATATCGTCACGTTAAGGGCTCCCTCTTAATAGCGTCCGTATATTTTTGGCTAAGAATGTACCACTGCGTCACGTACATTATAAGAAACGAGTATGGGATGATTTACGACACAACTTTGCATAAGGCTTTCTTTGCTGTAAAAATACGCACTAGGATATTATGGTTGTACCGCGTATATTTTATACGGCGTTGCTTTTTTTCTTTATTTATAAAAAGACAACTCCTGCACTAGGACGAAATCCGTGGGTGACTTTACTAACACATAACTTAAGGACACAATGAACACCCAGACCCGAAATAACAATTTATGAATCACACAAAGTGTTGTCTCGTGTGGGTATTGAACCCAGAAAATTCGGCGCAGTGTTAAGTAGCGAGGCGATCGCTTAAACCACTACGCCAACCATGTAGTCTAAATTACTGAAAATACTTTTTAAATACATTTACGATTTCCTTGGTGCACAACTTGTCTTACTGAATGATTCGTAAGAGCGACCAGGTAAAGTGAGATTGCTACGGTCTGGGTTTGGATGCATGTCACATGAGCTACTATGAAAGCATGTTAATTGAAATGTTTTACTTTTTGTATTAACATTTATGTATATCTATCGGGCCTACGCAGAAAAACCACCGCGAAGTCCGTCGATGAACGGTCGTTGTTTTTTAAAGGATTTTCATACGAACATTTTGTTTTCTTATTTTGGTTTTCACGAACTTTTTTTATATCACGGCTATTGACGCCGAAAAGTAAGTTTGCCGTTGCTGCAAGTTTACGTATTTTTCCTTCACCTTTATTTATTAAAAAAATTCAATAATGCAATAAATTGCAATACATTTATGTTATTACCCACTTCCCTTTAGTAATCACAGTATATGTGCTCGGCCTCTATCACCCTGTTTTATTGGTCCAGTACTAGTAATAAATGTAAGCAAACCATAAAATATATAAATAAATCTTTGGGTAGAATTATTACATGAATATTTTTGTTTTGTTTTGGCCAAATAGGAACTGGAGCTCTCGGATTTCTACTCCTTCATACAGCCATCACTGTGACTAACATTTTAGACGTTTACAAACCAAATCGGCTACAACCTACTGAATACATACGCTTAAAGCACAATAAACTTATTGTAACTTTTGTCACCCAAATCAACCCAAATCATGGTGGTGTATCTATATATTTCAATGAATTGGATGGTTGGGAATTTCATAATATCCGGTACATAGCGGAGTTGGCGGGATACTGTCTCCCTGTTCCACTAGTTAAATAAAAAACAAAGAACTCACAGCGTCTGTTAGCTTTAAAGTCAAAAAAATCTGAACGGATTTTCATGTGGTGTTCACTGGCACAGATAATGCTGGGCTGCCCTACGCTATTCTTTGCTACATGACATGGTTGCCCACGCCTAGAAACGTGTGTTTTTTATTTACGAGCCCGTTGTCGTTTATATTTTAGCGAAGCGAAGAAGCCATACCTATTATAACGCATCTTGCGAACCTCTGTTTTAATACTGGAATTTTTCCAGCCCCGTTAAAAAAAGCTATTATCACTCCTGTTCACAAGGGTGGGGGTAGAGATGATATATGTAATTATAGACCGATATCAGTTTTAACGACTATATCCAAAATCATTGAAAAATTAATAAACGTTAGGCTACTAAACTACTTAAACAAATTCAATATTCTCTCAGATGCACAGTTTGGGTTTAGAAAAGGTATTTCCACTGAGGATGCTATCACAAATCTTACATCATTAATAGCAACTCACCTTGACAATGGAGATAAATGTTTAACTGTCTTTTTAGACCTTAAAAAGGCATTTGACACCGTCTCTACGTCTATCCTTGTGAACAAGCTGGAAAAAATAGGTATTAGAGAAACCGCGCTTGATCTGTTTAAGAATTATCTTTCTGACAGGCAGCAGAGGGTCAAAGTGGGTCAGTATACAAGTGATGACACGGCTGTATTATATGGCGTCCCTCAAGGAAGCGTATTAGGTCCAACGCTCTTCCTAATATACATAAATGACCTATGTAACATGACACTCCCTAATACTAAAGTCTTCTCTTACGCCGATGATACAGCTGTGGTCTTCTATGGAAATACTTGGCATGATGTAAAGCAAAATGCTGAAATAGGGATGGCTTGTGTTGCAGATTGGCTGCAAGGTAACTTCCTTACATTGAATACAAATAAAACAAACTATATATGTTTCAGCATTTGCACTCGTACTCAACCAACAGACGATTTTAGGATCACAATACATACATGTGTTGGTAATAATACCAATAGTTGCAGTTGTTCCAGTATCAGCCAGGTTTCTAAAACAAAATATCTAGGAATAATACTTGACCAAAGATTATGTTGGTACCCTCACCTAGAGCAGGTTGCCAATAGAGTCCGTAAACTAAATTGGATTCTTAAGACTCTGCGACACGTGGTGCCAAGGACAGTTCAAAATAATGGAAAACCTGTTAGGAACATACTCACACAAATATACATTCCCCTTGTACAATCAGTGTTGATATATTGTATTCCTATTTGGGGTGGGGCAGCAAAAACCAAATTCATTCAATTAGAGCGAGCACAAAGGGCCCTACTGAAAATAATGCATTTTAAAAAGATGAGATTTTCTACAGATACTCTTTACAAAATCAGTGATGTACTCTCAGTTAGGAAACTGTACATTACCCAAATTATTTTGAAGAAGCACAAAACGTCGCCTTATAATGCGGAAATTCATACTAGGAGAAGAAAGTACAATATAGCTCAAATACCTACAACTAAAACCAAATTTGGATCCATGCAATTCAGTAAACGATCAGCTGAACTATATAATAAAATAAACAAAGAAATATTTGTATATTCAAAATCTTATCATGCATGTAAAGAAATGTTAGTTAATTGGATAAAACCTTTAACATATGATAATACTGAGGCACTCCTACTACATATAACATAACACACACACACATACGCACACGCGCGCACACACACACACACACACGCTCACACAAACACACACACACACACACACACACACACACACACACACACACACACACGCACACACACACTAACACACACACACTCACTCACTCACTCACTCACTCACTCACAGTATGCACACGTCTTATTACATCTTAATGTTCAGTTTTAGTTTTATTGTGTTAATTTTCAACAACGATGAGAAGGAGCGGGTCTTTTAATACAGGCATTATTTGCTTAAATAAAGACTCCAAACACAACTGTTTGTAATATCTTTATGACACAATAAACGTTATTATTATTATTACACTGTAACTTGTATAAATACCCAATTGATTATTAGGTTCGTATTTTACACAGATTGATTTTTGGTGTTTATTTTGTTTACAAATACAGGGTGTAAAAAGACCCTTAACGAAAACTGAAATCCCATATTGTACCAATACTACGAACATTTTTTACTTCGGCACCATACCTGGGAAATAAGTGGTTCAGGAGATATTGAGGCTGAAAGTTAGTATGGATTTTTTATAATTAGGTACAAAATTGATGCATTTATCCCGCCAATATGTTCTTTTGATGCCCTATGACCCCATGGATAAGTAGGTATTTCGAGCATTGCACGCGCCCGCTTTTAATTGCGGACTAAAAAATGTGAAAATTTAAAAAAAAATCGTTTCCCAGGTGTTTTTTTTTTGTTACTTGGCATGATGTCCACAACGAGTAGACTTCGGCTTGGTGATGGGTCTTGTGACACCCTGTATAGGTACATTCCTGTTAATTATGTGTAGTTGGTAATTGAAATTGTTTTTGCTATATTATGTAATTAAATAAGTGTAAATAAAGTATTAACTTAGAATGTAATAGGTGAAAAGGATGTTGAAATAAAAAAGAGATATATGCCCAACGCTGTTAAATTTGCCAAAATATTAAAAAAAGGTTTCTTGTATGTATTAATGATCTAACGTAATTTCAAATAAAATGTCGCACCCTCACATCTTAAACTTAATATAAACTAATAATATTCTACCACATTCACACAACACCATCTAGTCCCAAACTAACTTGTACTGTGGGTACTTGACAATGGACATATATTCTTTATTTTGTAAATACATACATATTATACATAGAAACACCTAGACCAAGACAAAAATCCATGTTCACGCACACAAATGTTTGACTTGAGCGGGAATCGAACCCGTGACCTTCGGCGTGGCAGTCACTTAAACCACATGAGCTTACACTGCCGCTGCGCCAACCGGTCGACAAGTGAAGTTATTAATACTTATTTGTATATATCTAGATTTCATCCTCATTATCGTCCTAGTCTTATCCCAGTTGTATCCACGACCTTGGAGACTGGGTTCCGTTTACTAGTCTAGCCAGATTTGACAGAATGTTAGCTTGTCCACAGAGCCCCTGCTGTCAAACCTACGCAACCCAAAGAGATAGCTATATTCCTATCTTTATCTTCTTACTATTATAATATAAATTATGAACTTTTATTTACAGTGTACATGTTCAACTCTTATGGTCTGTTAGACATAGAAAGAGATTTAAACGGTTAGAAAATGTCCTATCAATTCACAACCTACATAATTATGTAACATTTATGAATGTATATTCAGGTTAACGTTGAAACCAAAAGTTTTATAGGTCTCCAGTCTCAGCTATTAATTAACAGTATAAATGATGGAAGAAATAGGGGTTATTTTATCGCTCATTTAAATGTTTAAATGGCGCACACGAATGTAGCCTCCGGTTGTAAGAATTGAGTCTTCTTGCTTTTTTTCTGTCTGCTCGCTACAGGAACGAAATGGAAAATGCATTTTTGTTCTGATTTATTTCAACTGGGGGAAGTATTTTTTGAGATTTATCTAGAGGGAACGGAATATAGAGGTACTTATAAGATTTTTGATTAAACATATTATTGTATCATAGTTATATAGTATGCCATCAACTGTATCTTCAGTTAGAAGTCTGCAATGCTGAGGCGTATCTGCTGTACCCATAATTGCTCCTACTTGCAGATTTGCTTCTGAACGTCAAAATGCCCGCATGACCATGTTTAGTGCCAGCATTGCAGTTGGCAATGATTGCCCTCAGACTACTGTGAGAGCGTGATCTACATCATCATCATTCTTGAGGTGCCATCATTAATTTTCTAATCAAAACATATTTTAAATCTAGTCTAATCAGATCTTCACACCTTAATAGACCAAAAAAAACAGCAATATCGACTCAAAATCACCAGATTATGAAAAAAAATTCAACTCCTTTTCTGCCATAGGTGAAATATAAAGAAAGGATCCATCCTTAGAGAAGGCACCCTCTTCGTTTTAAAAGAAATCCACTATGTTACTGTGTCTGGATTGCTTTATTATTTGTATGAAGCGTGAACATTTTCAAATGGTTTTTTTAACATTTTCTGTACCAAGTAGGTACTCAATAGGTTTAGTTATTTTAAATGCTGCACAAATACAGATATTTACAATACAATAGTAAATATTTACATCAATATAAGTCAGCAATCGGTAGGAGAAATAAAAAAAACCCGCGACGAAGGTTAGTAGTAACGAGCGGCACGATTTATTGCGAGATCGGGCCCGACTTTAATCGAATACCAGACTTGCTTACTGCCCTTGATTTATTACCAGCAGTGTTAATAGCTTCTTCTTGGGTTTACGCGAATGTTACACATTGAAATTAAACTACAGTTTACCGATTTTATCGCGTTGTATTGGTTTCACTAAGTTATTACATTTGAAACTAGAGATCTAGAAACTATATTTTTAATTTAAACAGTTAGCTACTGTAGGAATGTCTCTGTTTCAGAGAGCCCGCAGGATCTGTGACAAGAAACACCTGGACGCTGAGCTTCAACATGTCAGGCAAGTTCTGCAAGACAACAAGCTCCGACCGCCGCCTCAGTCTGCCGTGAACATGAATTCTGTAAAGAATTCGAAACGTCGGCTAGTAATAAATTAAAAATATAGTTTCTAGATCTTTAGTTTCAAATGTAATAACTTAGTGAAACCAATACAACGCGATAAAATCCGTAAACTGTAGTTTAATTTCCAGTGTTAATAGCTATCGATTCTGCTCCGCTGGCTTCGTGTCGACTGTACGCAATGAATGCTGCTGATTTAGGAGCGTGCGACGATATTTTTGGTATTTGCCGAATTAGTTGTTACTGAACTGCCTGTTTCACGAGTTTTGGCCAAATCATATCAAATCCGTTTATTAAATGGGTCATTGCCAACAATCAAATAACGAATGCAAAGTACGTGGATTTGGAATAACTATATATTAATTGTTAAACACGATATGTTGTCCTGTGTGGAGATGGAAAGCAACTACACATCATTCTGTGCTGATTGATCAAGTAATCGCTCTAATCCTTAAGCCACAATCGGTCAAATTCCGAGAAGTGGGTACACTATGGAAAAATCTTCATTAAGTCGTTGTCATTATCGAAATTTCAGACTAAAGACGTAGACGTCTACTGCCGGACATAGACCCTCTGCTCCTCCAAGCGCCAGCAGGCTTTACTAAGTAACAAAATATAAATCAATTTTTTCAATGTTTCATTAAGTATCATTATCGTCGTCCTACCGTTACCTACTCCAATTGCATTCAAGATTTTTGCCTTGATGCCCAGGGTCCGCTTACAGTACTAGTTTAACCATATTTGACTGACGTCACGTCTGTAACCCAGAAGTATAGCGATATGCTTTGGTTTGGACGAGAGGCAGTGTTTGAAATAGAATTAATTTTTATTATAAGTCAAATCGATTAGATCGATTGAGTAACATTTTGTTTAGTCTATTGAAAATTTCTGACAATGGTCACACTGAACTGTCACTCGCGTTCCCGCCTTGAAAAATTAACACGCCGTCTTGATCTGTCTCGCGAGACTTATTGTAATTGATATAAATTGATCGCCCTTTTGAAAGCACATAAACCAGCTTCGCGTATTTGTATTGTGAATTCTTACCCTGCCGCTTTTGGTTTGCCCGGCAAAAGTTGAGTTGAACATTGACATTTGCAAAACTGTAATTGTGAATCCTGTGAACTTGCATCGTGCATTGAAGACGCTGCGTTGGAGTCTGGTAAAGTAAAGATAATTCACTTGCTAATATTGGCCAATTTTAGTCTTGTGTGTATCTAGCTTGCCTCCAGGACTGCACTCAAGAACATCACCAGGAGATATAAGGTAAAATTTTCATGTACCTACTTAGTACTAGTATTCGCTGTGCAACGCAGTGCATTGTGTCTGGATCCTTGTCTATCGTGGTCAGGTAGATGTATTACATCTTCCACTGCGCACCCTGAAAATACCTGCCTGCCTGCGGTAATTCTAGACAGGCAGTATCTACAAGTAATACAAGGGTACTGACTTCCCATAATGACTTTAAAAGATTTTCATGACAGCCGTGACCGAGACTAAACGTGCTCTCCGATGCACGGGGCAAGCGGCAATTAATTAATAAGTAAACACGCGTTATTTTGAAATGGCACAGTGGTGTATGCCATGGTTTTGAATCCGATACTGTCTGTTGGTATCTCCGCTGTCTTTTTATTTTCCACATCCTAGACAAACAGAATGCTAACTTTGGACTTGATTTAGCAAATCTTGGATTTCAATCGAGTTATCTTCAGAATGTTGATTATAAATAGTAGCAAATAAAGGTAGTCGATATCCTATACAACATTTTCAGTTTCCACACCTACCCACAATATCCTATCATAATACCGCAAAAAATACGGTCACACATTTCAAAGTCCACGTTACTAAATAGAGAACCCTTTAAGTACGAATAACTAAGAATGGTACAAAGGTTATATCCGTATTGAAAATAACATGTACTCTATAAGCCATCAAATCACTGGCACACCAAACAGTATTTTCACATCGTACGATCAAAAAACCTTTGGATTCATAGGTTTATGAGAAATGTCTACCGAAATGGACAGTGGGACAAAAAGAAAAGGTACCTATATAAAAATATGAAATATGTGCTACAGAGAACACATATTTTACTGTATTTTTTATTACGCAGGCTTGACGTCGCTACTCTTCTGGAAAATTGTATTATGTAGAATACTAAAATTTTTATATGTTATAATTTGTAGGGTAGATTGTGTTAAGCAATGTGAAATTGGATTAGCTTGATTGGGGTTAATGTTAGTACGATTTGGCAATTTATAATGTGTTTGAAGATATTGAGGAGCATTGAGAGGTCGTAAGTTTGATCGTCTCTTACTGCAATATTGAGACTACTTCTTTTACTGGCCTAGAGTGAACAAGGTTGACAAATAAGGTATTTATCACAAAAATTAAGAACCAATGGCCAAAGTCAAAATTTCAGGAGCAGAATTATAGACGTTTACACTTGCATAATTGAGTTGATGTAGTGTTCCTAGACTAGTTTCTAACTCAATAGATATTGTTACAAACTTCGTGGATCGTTACACAATAATAATATTTATATTTAATGTACTCCAAACAATTTACAATATAAGAACAAAAATAAATAATTATAGAAGAAGTACAAATGGCGGCCTTATCGCTATTAAGCAATTTCTTCCTTGGGATGGACATGAAAAGTACGGAGCCAGTAAGAAAGAAAGAAGGGTAGTTTGGCGTTTTAGATTATATAGATTATTGAACATACAATAATAAACATATAGCAAATAGAAAATACTAATACATACACTAGCATATTAAAAATACATATAATCACAAAGTACATAAATATATTATTATAAATAACTATACGCATATTAATAATTATAAAATACATAAATACTAATAATATTAATACATAAATAAATTAAAGATAAATATAATACCCGGATTAAATAGATAAGGTACTACTTATCTATTTAATAGAATGAATGACTACTGTCTTTAACCAACTTTTGAAATGATGTGATTGTTTGAGCTTGTTTTATAGACAGCGGCAATGCATTCCACAAGCGTGCAGCTTGAAATATTGCCGTTACCAGGCACATTGCCAGACCCCGTGCTGCTACTGAGGATTCGGGCAAGCTTAGTAACACTTTTGCCCGACCCGGGAATCGAACCCAAAACCTCTGTAACGGGTTCTAGGATTAAAACGCAGTAGAGGTTCTAGATGCGTTTATTGCCGAGTATTGTCTCACTTCCTATGCCGAGTATGACCGACCAACAACAAGACACTGGCCTGAACACTAAGGGCTGCAGTCTCCCACGCTGTTCCCTCCGGTAGTGTGCAGGGCAGGTTGCTCGAAGGGCTGCGCGTAGCGGCAGATCCTCGCAGGCCGTTGGCTCAGCTGGCAGGCGCCGGCGGCCTGAGTGCGATGAGCAGGGCAGGCCAGACTCTTCGGCAGAGGTGACGCCGAAGGCGGTGCAGGAAGTGTAGCGGTCTAGGTAGTGTAGCCCGGAGCTTCCAAGGTGGACCTGGAACCTGAAGGGAAACAGCATTAGGAAAGCCGCAACCAATAGAGTCAGGCAGGCGGCGTCAGACGGCCTCAGCTAGCAGGTATAGAGATGGGCAGTACGCTAGTGCAGTAAATGTAGTAACTCACCCACAGCTGGGAATCAGGATACACGTACAACGTATACGGATAGAGTAGCGGTAGTAGTCAGTATAGATTAGCGGTGCCGGCTTCTCTGTCGGCCCCTTTATATACCGGCCCTCCATCAGAATTGGAGTCCGTTCATGACCATATTTGGTCAGGCTTCGCGAGCGCGGACGATGGCCTTCTCTGATTGGCCGAGCGTATGGGCAGTACTGTGACGTAGACGCGGTAGGTACCGGACATACGTCACAATACCGCCCGCCTTAGGAGAGGATTTTGCGTGGCTAACAAGAAAAATCCGACTAGCTGCGTTAGGTCTACGAGTCCGCTACTGTTCAAGCTAAGACGGCATATAGAAAGAAGGAAGGGAAAGTCTTATACGGTTTGTAACAATTGGTTAGGCGCCATAGCGTATAAGTTTTAAGTCTTTTATGTGCCAAAACCCAATAGAATTTCCAGACGCGTCCGACAACTCGTAAACGAGAGGCGACTTTTTATTAATCACTGTGCACTTCACGAATTTAGGGGCTAGTTTCTTACAGAAGGACTTATCCTTGTCGCTCTGATAAAAAGTCCTTTTCCACACAGTATCTCCCACATTAAACTCGGCTGGTTTACGGCGTAAATTATAAGTTTGGGAATTCCTAGCATGAGCTTGAATGAGGGGTGCCTGAACCTTGTCAAATATGCCTGATAAGTGACCTATGTTTTCTGCGTAATCGTCCCTAGGTATGTATACTTTATCATCAGCGTCCGTGTCGACATAGTGTGAGCCGCATGGAACTAATTCACGTCGATAGACTAGGTACCGGACATACGTCACACCTCCGATCAGCAGACTATCCACTAGACCATAGATGATATACTATAACTAGATAATAAACCACGCAGGTAGTCTCATAAGTATCAGGTCACTTAGAAAGTATTGCGAGAAAAAGTTTTTATGTATGTGAGACTGGCCAGTTATAATTTATTTAAAAATATGATTACTTATAAGTAAAAATAGGTATGTTCTAAACTCAAAACTTCCCGCGACATTTTTTGCGAGCTAATTAAAATTACCGTGTCTCATTGAAAAATGGATTTGCATCGAGAACATTTTCGCACTTTGATTTTTTACGATTTTAAGTGTTGCCTGAAATCGGACGAATCGTACGATAGACATCAAATGGCATTCATGGATGAAGGCACTTCTAAGGCAACCGTGTATCGTTGGTATAATGAACTTAAGCGCGGTCGACTAACTTTGGGGGATGATGAAAGAAGTGGTCGCTCTTTGACAGCTGTTACGGAAGAAAACGTGCTAGCAGTGTAAAATTTGATCCAAGGCAATAGACGAGTTACATACCCAAGATATTCAGCATATACTGCAGATTGGATCAGGAAGCCTTTACGAGATTCTACACGTGCACGTGTTACGGGTGCGGAGGATTGTTTCACGCTGGGTGCCGCACAACCTCACCAATGTCCAGCAGGCAAGGGTGTAATGGTGCCATGATATGATAGACAAATTTGAAGCAGGCTCGTCTCGGCCACGAGACGTTTACGACATCGTTACAGGTGATGAATCCTGGATTTATCAATACGATCCAGAAACAAAGCGCCAGTCGATGGTTTGGGTGTTTCAAAACGAATCAACGCTTACCAAAGTAAAGCGACCTACAAGGTGGGAGATGATTTTGATGGCGAACTTTTCAATTTGACTGGCAACTTGGTGTCAATTCCTTTGCGAAACCAAAGAAGCATTAACGCCGAATAGTATAGTACCAAATGCTTGGCAGAAGTTTTCTCTGTTGTGAGCAACAAGCGACCAAACAAAGGGCTTCGCGAGCTACTGCTCTACCACGATAATGCGCCCGCCCACACCGCAATCAAAACGAGGGACTTTCTAGACAGCACACCGGTCAAACGCCGTGGTCACCCTTACAGCCCTGACTTAGCACCGTGTGACTTCTTCTTATTCCCAAAAATAAAAAATCAGCTCAAAGGGATACAATTTTCGTCGCCGGATGATGCGCTCTCAGCGTTCGTCATCATCATCAGCCTTTAACAGTCCACTACTGGACTAGGCCTCTCCTTTGAAAGGAGGAATTGGCCTACTATACCACGCTGGCCAAACGGGTTGGTATAGGGTTTGTATCAAGTTTTACTTCTCTTACAGTGCTGTTCTCTGCATAATATCTCTCTATCGGCTCTTACTACACCCATGGAATGATGGGGTGGTGACATTCCGTATTCTTAATCCGTCACCAGTTCACCACACAGACAAGCACTCAGCGTTCGAGCAGGCTGTAAACGAGGTGTCTGCGGCGGACTGGAAATAGTGTTTCGAAAACTGGTTCAGACGCATGAAACTTTGTATAGAGGCTGGTGGAGAGTACTTTGAAAAGATGTAATAAAAATATATTTACTTATAGAAAATTTTTTTTGTGTCCAACTTTCTGAGTGTCCCACGTAAGTATATATAAAAATATTATATTTGCCTCTAGTCAAGCTCTAGTAGAGCTTTTCTGAAGCAGCGATGGACTAGTGCAGATACAGACATTCGGATGAAACCGCGCGATACTGACTTATGTGTATTGGATTTTTTGTTTCGTTTATTGTCGCTGGCTCTACGCCTCGGGGAGCCCGCTGAGCCATCTGTCATACTTTAGAATTGCTAATATATCTGGGAAGACTACTGCGCTTGGGCTACAAGACCAAAGTCTTAGATGAAACCGGGATAAGCACTAGGACTATGTTCCCATACATGCAGAACAAGTATCGTCCTGAACGACAGAGGAATTACTAGCGTACTACAACCATTCATCTCACAAAATATAATAATCAGTAGGTAAACATAAAAAATAACAATCGTTTCAAACTTGCGATAATATAAACCGACCGATAATGACGTTTCCAAACAGCCAATCACGTTCATCTACCAAACCTATATATGTAATCGGTGATCCGAACGTAATTGTTTGAAGCCTAACCTGATGACGATAATTAGATTTACCCTATTTAGCTCGTTGCTATTAATACTACATTAAACAAATGGCTAGTATTTGGATGCGTAGCTGCTAGGTTGCATGGAAATGTTTACTGGATGTAATACTATAATCTGCTACAATAAAATTAAACTGCTGCAAATATTTGCTGCTTTTGTTTTGTTTGTTTGTTTTTCGTGTGAGCGTGTGGCTAACTCTGGTGTCAGAGTTTTCAGACCGGCCCTAAGGCCTCCGACATGACCTAACTATCCTTAGACAACCTTATGGACCGACAGCTTTACGTGCCCTCCGAAGCATGGTAGCGCTTAGATGTAAATGCCAAACACGGTCACCCATCCAAGTGGTGACCTGTGCAAGCGTTGCTTAACTTTGCCGATCTGTTACGAATGGCAAGTCAAGTCTCGCTATGAGCGCTACATCCAATAAACATTTCCATGCAGCCTAGCCTGCTGCTGGCCTCATATTTATCCGATAGATATGATTGCCGAGCAAATAAAAGTCTTGGAGAAACAGCCAAAGCTACGTTGCCAATACCTAGGTATATCTTCCGATATGATATGATAATGCACATTAAACCTGAAGTCTTCTGTGTTTGTTCTGCTGCAGGTCAAGAGTAGAAGTGCCTTGAACGGATAATGATAAGGCGGCGATAGCCGAGTGGATATACCAACAGACTGCCATGCAGAGTGTATCAGGTACAAATCCACGGCGCGCACCAATGACTTTTCGGAGTTATGTGCGTATTGAATGGTTAATTATCGCTTGTCCCGTGCCTCGGAGAGCACGTTAAGGCGTCGGTCCCGGTTGTCATAAAGATCTTTGACAGTCGTTACAGGGCGTCAGTACCTACTAAATAAACTGACTCTAGTCTAAACCATGGAATATCGCTATCCCTTTGGGTTGCGGAGGTCAGACAGGCAGTCGCTCTGAGGAAAAGCTAATATTCAGCCAAATCCGGTTAGACTAGAAAGCGGACCCCAGATTGAAACTGGGATAACGCTAAGAGGATGATGACTATCATCTTCACCTCTGTATATGTATAAACTGTGTCACTTCTAGGAACGGGCCTTTAGTGGAGTTTCTCTTAAATACGGGTTGACGGACTTCACATATATTTTAAGAACATTATGGATAATTCTCAGACATGCAGGTTTTCCTCATAATGGTTTTGCTAGATTATTAATAATTTAATACGCATACTTGAAAAATCACTTGCGTGTGTCGTGAGCGTGGATTTGAACCCGAGACCCTGTCTCCCTCGCGTAGCACTTAGGAGTCTGTTGATCTCTCCACTAAGATTCCGCTTTGACAATAACCACCAGGTTACATAAAATGTTTCTACATGAATAAAGTAAATACTTTTTTTTTGTATTAATGGATTATATAATTAATCAAAAGTGTTCATAATGTCTGAAAGCAAATTCATTTCGCGCAAAACCATACACGGCGTAAAAATAAAAATAAATGTTATGTTACTTTATATGAGATTTTTTGCCAGTTATTGATGGATTTCTGATGGTTACATGACTTGTATTGCTATGCCAAGTAAGTGACATAGTCAAGGCAATTTTTTCGTAGCTAATCGGTTTCCTTTTGGAGTAGTTTATGTCTGCGGCTTCGCCTGTGTTGTTGTGGGTTGCCTCGTCAAAAAGTCAGTGCAAGCTTATGTACCATAATATATAAATGTAAACTAAACTAGACTAAAAATGGCGGGGATAGCAAAACGGATTTCGGAACGGATGAACGTTTCTTAATTGTGTGCCAGGCGGGTGTGATATCTACTTGGCATCGCTAGCGGTTAAGCGCAATGATTCTGTTTACCAATCAGAAGAGTCATTGTTCGTATGCGACCCCTATTTTACTTCTTTTCGTAGGCTTTGCCTACTTTATGATAGCCATGTGACCGTAGTCTCTAGACTTTCTATTATTATAATACTAGAACCGTACACAGGTGCAAAGCATAACATTTGAAGAAAATCCTACGTCACTAACTCTTTTATCCATTCGCCGCTCAGCATTTTTCTCCCTGACTTAGCTCTTGTCTCCTCTCATATGCTTCACAAACAAACCACGATAATATATGGGAGAACACGTTCGGCGTTAAACGTTTGTAAAAGACAATTGACCCTCCATACTGGCCGATCTTCCAACTTCATATTATTATGTCAATAACAAAGTTGTAGATAACTTTTCGGGGTTTCGCTTCGAGTGCGAGTTGTGAGAGTTGAGCGATGGTTCAAGGTCAAAATAAAGTTCGTGTCAACGTTAATACATTGTAAACAACTTCGGAAGTACGGGGTGTAAACGATTTAATTTTAAACTTTTATGTTGCTGTTCACTGTAGCAAATAGCTTTCTGAAACATGTTGAAAGAATGAAAGAACCGCTTTATACAAAGAGGACGCTGGTTTAGTTAGCATGTTGCTTGAATGGTAAGGAAGAATGATCGTTATTTACGTTTGGTACGGTATAATTTCAGTTGGATGGATACGGATGGCTCAAGATCGGTCTATGTGGAGGCCTATGTCCAGCAATGGACGTCTATCAGCTGATATGATGATGTTAATTTCAGTGGCCATCTATTAATGAATGTGAGTGCATGGTAAACTTTTCATCATCATGTCAGCCTAGAGACCATCCATTGCTGGACATAGGCCTCCCCCAAGGTTCTCCACGCAGACCGATCTAACCGTTTGTTACACATTAATAATTACAATTGTCTAGCCACCAATCGAATTCTGAAACGCAGAAGCATAGAACTTCGTCAATAGATTCGTCGTACTGAATGTTTAATAGCCATCGCCGCTGTCTCCCGTGGCGTGTCCATCAAATAATGCTAAGGCGGTCCCTGGCACGGGCTGGCCCATACATGTTTGTACCTCCTGTCCTACCACGATTTATGCGTTAGAAGATACGTGGCCGATGGAAATTGGCCTGTTATTATATTATACATGAATAACAGCCTAGCTTAGAATGATATTCGCTAGACGTGAAATTGCCTCACAGATAAATGGTTTTTTGTATTGGTATTTTATTATTTCGTTATTGGTGTAGTACTCACACAAGGCATGTTATGAGGGTGATAAAGAAAGCCTTTATTGCAATTTTTTTATAAAGGTCAACGCCCGCTCTAGTAAGTTATGCTGTATCGCTGTAAACTTTACAAAACTTTTTCTCATATTCATAAAAAAAAACAACCAAACTCGATACAACTATTCCGGGATCACCCAAACTGTAATGTTGTACCGTGTGACAACTTACTTTGACTAGCTAGTTGGTCCAGTGATTACTTGATTTAGTGATCCTCAGCTGCTGAAAAGTATTGATGAAATCCTTTACTTGGTTTACTTTTGTTTCTGAAGTTTTATTCGACGGAATGTGCCTGCTTCTTTTATCAATGGGAGCGGGATCGTCAAGAGGCTTATTTTTAGAACCCTTGTAAGGCGTCCGTCCGATACTTTAAAAACTTGCTTAAAAAATGACTTACACACACGAATATGTTTTCCATTCGCATCTGGTAAGTGATACAATCGAGTAAACTCCTTGGGCTTCGATGTGATGTTTCCAGCTACCCGATCCGATGTGGTATCTCTAACTCTCACATAAGACCTTGCTTTCATCACGACATGTATGAGTGAATATAGGTATGAACTTTGCAAATCAAAATTTGCTAGGGCATAAAAGTTTGAAAAAAGTTGTTTTTGTCTTTCGTGTACAATTTTCTCATGGCATTTTTCATTACAGGTGCATTGAATACCTGCATCTATTTGTTTAGCGGGAATGAGAACTCCTTTCGTATTTACGTATGCCTCACCTCTAGCACGTTTATTTTTTCTCATATTCTTTTTCCATAAATTTTCTTTGCGCATACGCTTCCTTGTATCTTTTTTTGTAGAAACAGATGACTGACACTCTTCATTGTCTTCAGTAAACGAGTCCCCAAGAATGTCTTGTAAACACATTGATGAGCTCCTGCTACGTTGTTCTGGGACATACTCAGAACCCGAATCCTCATAGGCCTCCATTGGACTCAATCCAAATATATCTGCAAAATAAATGTAAATTAATAACTAAATACACAAATAAGAAAAGTAAGTAACAACCTATCTAACGAAAGCTTAATATTAAAACATCTTCACATAAGTAGGTACCCTAATTATTTTCAAAAGATCTATCCAAGAACGCCTTCCTCAATAGACTAATCCGCGAAACAAGAACCACACATTGTTTAACTACGGAACTCTAAAAACGTAGGCTTACCACGTAAGTCACCTTCAATGTTGAGAGTAGCTTCATTCTCATGTGCACTCATTGTAGCTTCTGCTGGATCTGGCCCAATAAACAACAAAAATAGTCAATAAAAACACAGTAAAAATTCAATAATAACCTAACGAAAACTCAACATTTAAAACTAAGGGTTACCTCGTATGTCATTTTCAATGTTGGCAGCAGCTTCATTCTCAGTTTCACTCATTGTAGCTCCTGCTAGATCTGTCCGAAACATAAATAGTAAAAATGAAGTTAATTAATTATAGGTTAGAATTTATTGACGGCGAAAAAACAATAAAATATCTGACTGATAACAGGTATTCTTACCTCTTGTGCTTATTGCTGTACTGCCAATACCTTCTCGGACGTTCACGTAGATTAATAACTAATCTATACACACTTATTGCGTAAAAACACCAGCTAAGTAACCGCAAAAACAAATACGTTGACACGTAAGTATCAAAGACCAGAGTGGCCCAAGTCACTTGAGCCGTAATGGCGGCAAATACTATAGTGACCCGAGTGATCTGGGCCACTATGCTCTATTCACATTGGTTTAAGAATCAAAATGCCACAACAATATTTTTCACGCCATCTATTATTGTTTACTGAAATTACCTTTAAGCCACTCTGGCTATGAACTTAGGGGTTTGAAAAGGGGCATTGCAGTGGTCAGCTGATATATCACAAATTGTGGTTTGGGCCGCTCTGGTTCTGGTGGCCTCAATTCTAAACTACTGGCCTTGTTTCTTTCTTTTAAGTTTTTATTAAAGTTTTTTTTTTCACGTATTTTTTAATTATTTTTATGCAGTCGGGATTTTTGTTTTTCTTTAAATTAATTTTTAACGGATATCTATACTAATATAATAAAGCGGAAGAGTTTGTTTGTTTGTTTGTTTGTTTGTTTGTTTGAACGCGCTAATCTCAGGAACTACCGGTCGGATCTGAAAAATTCTTTTTGTATACGATAGTCCAGTTATTCCGGAAGGCTATAGGCTATATAACATAACGCTTCGACCCTTTGGGGCTGGGCAAAAGGCTAAAAAGGCTAAAACATAATGTCGCCTAATCTCAGGAACTAGCAGTTGGATTTTAAAAATTGTTATTGCCTATGATAGCCCAATTATTCCGAAAGGCTATAGGCTATATAAAATTACGCCACAACTTTTAGTGGCCAGACAAAAATAATAAAATGGTCAAACGAGAAGGGGGAGGGTTGGGTCAAAGGCAAAAAAAGGCTAAACGAATAGGATACAATCTATATGGGTATCGTTTTCGAGATTTTCGGGACGCTGATTAATAATATGAAATTTATTTAGTGATCCAAGATGGCGGACGGGAAATCAAAGATGGCGGATGAGAAAATTTTAAATATCAATATTGGGTATCGCCATCGATATTTTAAGGGGTGGAGAATCGAAATACAACATGTATTTCGTGATCAAAGATGGCGGATGGGCAATCAAAGATGGCGGATGGGAAAATAAAAAAAAATCAATATTGGTATCGTCTCCGATGTTTAAAGGGATGGGGAATCCAAATACAACATCTATTTCGTGATTCAAGATGGCGGATGGGAAGTCAAAAATGGTGCATGGGAAAAAATTTAAAAATCAATATGGGTATCGTCTCTGATGATTTAAGGGATGGTGAATCCAAATACAACATCTATTTCGTGATCAAAGATGGTGGATAGGAAATCAAAGATGGCGGATGAGATTTTTTTTAAAGTCGATATGGGTATCGTCGCCGATATTTAAAGGGATGGGGAATCCAAATCTGACATCTATTTCGTGATCAAAGATGGCGGATGAAAAATCAAAGATGGCGGATGAGAAAGTTTAAAAAAATCAATGTGGTTATCGTCTCCGATGTTTTAAGGGATGGCGAATCTAAATACAACATCTATTTAGTGATCAAAGATGGCGGATAGGAAATCAAAGATGGCGGGCGGGATTTTTTTAAAGTCGATATGGGTATCGTCTCCGATATTTTAAGGAATGGGGAATTCAAAAACACCATCTATTTTGTGATCAAAGATGGCGGATGGGATTTTTTTTTAAATCAATATGGGTATCGTTTCCGATGTTTGAAGGGATGGGGAATCCAAATACAACATCTATTTCGTGATTCAAGATGGCGGATGGGAAAAATTTTGAAAAATCAATGTGGGTATCGTCTCTGATGATTTAAGGGATGGTGAATCCAAATACAACATCTATTTCGTGATCAAAGATGGCGGATAGGAAATCAAAGATGGCGGACGAGATTTTTTTTAAGTCGATATTTTAAGGAATGGGGAATTCAATATTATATAAAAATCTATGTTTGTTTTTGCATCATTTATATACTCTGAAATGATAAGAGAATAAGCGCTAAGTCAATGGTAACTTTGGAAAAGGGGCTAGGAAAAAAGGGAATTAAATAAAAACTCTTAAAAAGGCGATACGGAGTTCGCTGGGTCAGCTAGTCTTATACTTAAATGTAAAGCTGAAGAGTTTGTTTGTTTGTTTGGTTGAACGCGCTAATCTCAGGAACTACCGGTCCGATTTGAAAAATTCTTTCAGTGTTAGATAGGTAATTTATCGAGGAAGGCTATAGGCTATATAACATCACACTATAAGCCACGGCAGCGGAGCAGTAGCCTTAAATAACGCGGGTGTAACCGCGGGCATCATCTAGTGTAATAATAATATTGTCTTCCGAACGATTCCGACCACGGCGGTTTATCTTTTATGAGATTAGCCAGCTGCGCAGAAAATGATATGATGTGTGAACCAATATTAGGAATAAGTTTAAAAAGGTTTTTATAGAAAGTTTAATTCAAGTTTTTGGTACTAGGCTTGGTTGGTTTTTAACCGAATTTTGTGCTAAATGAAAACTTACCTACTTCTAATTCACGCTTCGTTGCATATAAACATAGCATAATAAGAATGCTAAATTTTCCTTCACAAAAATATAAACACTATAATTCATATAACATAACATTCCGTGTGGTGACGGATTAAGAATACGGAATGTCACCACCCCATATCATCCCATGGGTGTCGTAGGAGCCGACAGAGGGAGCATATTATGCAGAGAACAGCACTGTAAGAGAAGGAAAACTTGATACAAACCCTATACCAACCCGTTTGGCCAGCGTGGTATAGTAGGCCAATTCCTCCTTTCAAAGGAGAGGCCTAGTCGTGCAGTGGACTGTTAAAGGCTGATGATGATGATGATAATTGAGATACATTATCCCTTCTGAACACTACCTAAAGGTTTCGAATATTCACATCGCTTGAAATACCTACGAAAAAACTCTTTCTCGCGTGTATTTTTACTAGTGTTTTAGCACTTCGGTACCATACAATGCTACTTAGTAAGAAGGTTTTTTAGCTTTCTCCATGATTTGTAAAGCAATTAGATTTTAAAATACGTCTGAAGTACCTAACTGAAACGCTTAGAGTTCACACCACGTGACGTGCCATGTGATGTAATCGAAAGCGCGCGCTAAATAAATGTTTTCAATTTCACTTTGCAAAATAATTTGAATACTTTCAAACCTATTTATATTTTTTTCTGTGTTATAGTGATGAAAATGATTAAATTAAGTCATAAAAAAGCATCATGCATATTCTCTATTACACAAATTTTGCCTAGTATGGAACAGCAGATTTTTTCACGATTTCAGCTAGGTCCCAGAAGAAAAGTTTATTCACAATAACGGCTACAATCAGCCCGGCAGGTTTGTACAATACCAAGAATAACAGTATTTATTGTTATCAATACCATACTATTACACGAAATACTTCTACCCGGACAATCACAGGTATAGGTCAAAGTTTCAAAACATTACAGTAATTCTATTACTATTCAATTTGCGACCTTTTGGATCCCGGGGGAAATCTCCAGGCAGTAAGTAGTAATCATTTGTATGACGTTTAGGTCTCAGCCTTATACAGGTATTTTGAAAGGAGTACTTTATTCGCATGACGGGTTTACTCGTCTCAAGGTACAGGAAAGTACAGGATGGTTGTAAAAATATTATATTTTTTATATAGGAGTTTTTTTGAGGAAAATGTAGAGCAAGAACCCGTTGTACATATTATCTATAATTCAGATAGTCAGCAACTGATTATAATATAATGTTATTTATTTATTTATTTATAGGTACATCAACAAAATACGTACCAAAATGTGTTAAGATTATGGGACTGTAAATACAACCTTATACGTATATCAATTATAGACGTACACAACATTGTTTGTAAAGTATATAAACACAAAATTAAAACTTACTTAAAATATAAAAATATCTACTATAATAAAATACGCTTTCCGCAAAATTAACAAGACAATATAAATCAAAATCAACATGACAAAAGATGAGATCTTTTAAAGCATTACCTGAACTAACTTACGCTTAAAGTGCTTGA
Organism: Euclidia mi; assembly: GCA_944739405.2. Taxonomy (NCBI): domain Eukaryota; kingdom Metazoa; phylum Arthropoda; class Insecta; order Lepidoptera; family Erebidae; genus Euclidia; species Euclidia mi. Next base: position 118,165,046 of record OX123182.2, read on the forward strand.
ATAAGTTGTGAAAAATGTCAAGATCGCCTGAACGTCCGCACAATGAATTATATTCGAGACAAATACGCACTATTGATGAGTGTTTGCCAACGTTTGTTCTGCAAAACGGAATATGAAACGTTTTAGTAAGAGGGTGTCGCGGAATTCTACTTGGTACTGTTAATTTAACATTGCTTAGAAGTTCACTGCAGTCTATAGCGCCGTTAACAATTTTATGTAAGAATAAAAGTTCCTGGATCTTACGTCGGTGACGAAGGCTGTCCATTTTGAAAAATTTTAGCCTGTCAGTGTAGGGAGCTCTATGCGATATACCAGACGAAATGTATGCTAAGTGACTCGTAAATGCTCTTTGGATGCCTTCTATTCTTTGCGACTGTTTAGCGTACGATGGATTCCAGACGACACATACATACTCGAGATGACTACGTACCAAGGCGTTGTAGAGAAGTGTCTTTGTTTTTGTAAGACGAAAACTGTTGGTGTTCCTCTTAACAAATCCGAGTATTTTTGCTGCTTTCCTAGCAACTCCGTCTATGTGTGCTGTAAAAGTCAATTTGCTGTCAAGCGTAACACCTAGATTTCTAATTTCAGATACTTCTTGTAATACTGATCCATCGACATGATATTCAGAAGGGAAAGGATTTTTCTTTTTTGTATATTTTATATGGTAACATTTTACCGCGTTGAGTGTCATGTCATTGGCGTGACACCAGTCTAGAATTCGGTCAAGATCGCATTGTATCAGATTTACGTCTAATTGTGAAGCTACTGTTTGATACATTTTGAGGTCATCAGCAAGTAAAGAGAACTTTGAGTGGTTTATTTCATTCGATATATCATTGATGTAGATGGAAAATAATATAGGGCCAAGATGGGATCCCTGAGGGAAGCCAGATGCAGCAAAATAAACTTGTGAATCATATCCCTTTACAGATACAGTCAATGGTCTATTTAAAAGATAAGACCGAAACCAATTCAAAATGTCACCATATATGCCGTAAGCTTCAAGTTTTCTCAACAGCAGGCAGTGGTTAACTTTATCAAAGGCACTGGAAAAATCCGTGTATATTGCGTCAATCCTCTCCCTCCCGGACCTCGGTATCGAGCTAACGTGTACAAGCAGATTAATACAAAAATAAATAATTTAAATAAAAATTTTCATTGCAAAATTCCAAAGCAAAATTAGGAGTGCATAACCAGTGAAGAGTTCGCCGTTCAACTCTCGCCCATCGACGCGCCTCCTGTGCAAGCTCCGCCCAAGGGAGAGAGAGACAAACATATTTATCTTAACTCAATTATCGGCCACCAAGTACTAGGATAACAGTGACTTGGAGTATTGAGAGATTAACATATATAAGGAAGCTGTCAAAAAAAAAAATTTTTTTTGACAGCTGAGCGGAGCGGAATGAAAGGAGAATGACCAAAACTGGGCTATTTTGTGGCACGTTTGCTTCTAAACCATTCATATCTAGAAAATCTTCTTATATTTTATAATTTTATATACATTAATTTTAATTTAAAGCAGAACGGGGATTTTTAGTTAAAAATTAATAGTATCTGCGTTGTTCCGGTCGTCACATCGCCATTTCATATTCAAAACTCATTTTGCATATTTAGGCAAATGTTTACAGTTTCTTGCAAACCCCTTTTAATAAGGAAAAATTACATTCATAGTGAAAACAGGGTGACATAACGAAAGTTCTAATAAGCAAAATAACACCAAAATCTTATGATATTTTGAAAAATGTATTGTGGTAAAATATTTCCTATAAGTAAATAATATGTTTATCCTTTTTGCAACATAAATTACCCACGAAATAATGTTTTGTACTTATCGAAAATATGGGAACACATTTTTTTTATACTGGCATCTGTAATGTCTTACGCAAAGAAATATAACCTTATTACTAGTCCAACCTCTCTAGTCTTACGTCAGTTGCACAGAGTAGTCACGTAGTCAGTTATTTTGACATGAAAACAGTCAAATTGCTTTTTCACCTATGCTCATATCTATTTATTGGAAAATAAGTAATTTACTGTCGTTTATATTGACTTGAACAAACCTTTGTGGACCAAACAAGTTTATTTCGTGTTATCAAGACTCGTGGGTTGACTAAAGTATGAGACAGTCTTTATTGGTAGCATTAGTATGTCTGGACTTATAACAACTAGCCGTGGTGAGGATTGCGGTTATGTTAACTCTTCCTTTGCGGAACCTCGGCAGCAACACGTGTCCGTTCTTTGGACAAGCTATCTGATTTGGAGCTCAATATTTTGACATCATGGATAGCGCCAGTCTGTGTAAGTGTTGTTTTCTTCTCTTCTCAATTCCTACAATTCTCTCGTGCTCTTCTCGCCGAATATTCAAACTACTTTAATTGTTTGTTTCAGGAATTGAACGGAGTCTTATGTTTAGAATGCTACACATTAAGTAATTGAAGCTGTTGTAACTTATGAGGTCATACCTGCACCATATTATGGTATACGATATACAAGCTCCTGCTTCATTTTGAGGTGATTTATTTGAAGAAGATTTAGGTATAATAACAAATAAAATGAAGAATAACATAAAAACTGTGTTTCATTTACCTATTAAGCATAAAACAGTGTTGTTTTAATTCCAACTTTGTAATAAGGTCCAATGGAATGAGCTTATCTTTTGGGAACTAGCCTCACTGAAATTCTCATTAATTGAACCACATGGTATTGCGAATTCTCAGTAAGAAATATATCAGACTAAAAAAACCGCAAACTAATATAATGTACAAGCGTTTATTTCATAGCTCCACTTCTTTTTACAACTATTTTCTATATTGTATAATATACATAGAGGCTTCTAATAAATGCCAGTAATATGATTAAATCATATCATCACCGTCCTAGAGTTATGTCGGTTGCATCCAAGACTTCAACGCCTAGGAGCCCTGGGTCCGCATACTAATCTAACCAGATATAACAGAATATTAGGTAGCTTTTCCATAGTCTGACCACCATAACCCAAAGGGAAAGCGATATTGTATGGTTTAGACCAGTAAGTATCGGTTTATTGGAGGGTACTAACTCCCCGTAACGACTTGCGATGGTGAAAGAACTTCACGACAACTGGGACCGACGGCTTAACGTAAGTACTCTTCGAAGCACAGGCGATAATTAACTAATTTACTACTATTTATATGATATAATTCATGTAACTATCACAATACTTAACCTCAAAATATTTGAAATCTTTAATGACCGATAGCTAAAAACTGCCGCCGAATATCTTATTGTTTTTTTCCTAATTTAATGAGGAGTATATTTACTATATTTTACTGGTCAAATCATCGAGAAGCAAACTTAGCCCATCTTCCATACAAATTTGGTCATTCTCCTTTTTTATATTCCGTTAAAATATTATTATTTTTTTCATTTTGCTACAATTATTAATAGCCAACAGAGTGGTGACGATATCTGGTTGAATAAACATAAAGTGGTTTCACCCGCTCCAAAGTTTGATCACTAAGAAAAGTGAATAGAGCCAAATACGTCGAAACCGTTGCATCGGGAAAAAATATTTCTTGCTGGCTGGTGTGAGGGGCGCCGTTTCGGGCTCACCGAAGCGCACCGAAACGTACAGCTCTAATGTGCCACCATGCCGGCCTCCGCTAGCGCACTGGCCGATGGCAAAGGACCGCCGCCACGGACAATAAAAATATATTAAAGTGCTTGACAAACGTCAGTGTCTATTTTGTTGATTGTTTTGATTGTTTTTGATATTATATTTTAGCAATAAGTTTATTTTTAGTGAATTGTATAATTCATGTCGTATAACGGTGGCAAAAGCGATGAGGAGGTAAGTGCCAGTCAACTTTACACACCGACTACCCTGGTGCGCTGCCCCATCTGTCCCCAAGCACGTTTGTTCAAAGGTGAGCGGGGCCTCAAAGTACATTTAGGAAAAATTCACAAAAACCAAAATGTACTTTCCGGCCCCACTAATTCCACCAGTACTACACAGAACAATCCCACAGACGCCCCTAAAATTCCCTTTTGGCAGTATTTAAGCCAGCTAAAAAATTCCATTCCGATCCTGAAGAGAATTCCCCGTGGTGCGAGGCCTTCGGTGGCTCAAAACCTAGCACATTGCATAGGCCTTGTCATCCGGGAGAATTCTATTACGGCTTGGGAACAGCTACTCACTTTCCCTTATAGAATTCTACATGCTCAAGGAGACCGGCTTACAAAAAAAACTTTAACAACAAAAATTAAAGAAAACTGCAATATTTCGGCATCAAAATTAGATTACCATCCTCCCAAAACTCACCGCAACAGCACCATCTTCCATCATGTAGAGTCGAAACTAAGGGAAGGTGACATCAGGGGAGCGTCCAGGCTCTTATTCAGTAGCGATGTGGTGGCGCCTTGCTCTGCCGACACACTCGCAAGTCTGCAGAGCAAGCATCCAGTGCCAGGGGATAACCTCTCCTTTCCTGAGCCACCTAGCGCTGACTCGGGCTTTCTCAGCATTACAGCCAAGGACGTGGTTGGTGCCGTTGGCTCCTTCCGGAGCGGGTCTGCTGGTGGTCTCGACGGCTTGACACCACAACATCTTAAGGATCTTGTGTGTTCAAGCGCCGGGGCGGCCGGCGACTCGCTTTTGAGTGGGCTAACGGCATTAACTAATCTCATGCTCTCCGGCAATGTGAACGATGCCATCGTCGACGTTTTGTATGGCGCTAATCTGTGCGCCTTACGAAAGCGGGATGGTGGCATTCGTCCCATTGCCGTGGGGTGCACGTACAGGCGTATGGCAGCTAAAATATGCTGTCGCCATTTTAACACCAGCTTTTCTTATAAATTTCAGCCACAACAGCTGGGATTTGGTTCTAAAGGAGGCTGCGAGGCTGCTGTACATGCCTTGTCAACGTACCTTGACTGTAATGGAGGTGAGGTTATCTTGAAGGTTGACCTAAAGAATGCCTTTAACTCAGTCAATAGAGACACCTTGTTGACACAAGTTAAATTGGAAACACCCCAAATCTACAATTTTCTTTGGCAATGTTACAGACACCCTTCTAAATTAATATACAAGGAACATCTTTTAGAATCTGCCGTCGGTTGTCAACAAGGTGACCGTCTTGGACCACTAATTTTTAGTTTGGCCATCCATCCAGTCATAAACCAACTAAATTCAAAATTAAACATCTGGTACCTCGATGATGGAACCCTGGGAGGTGACGTAAACACTGTATATCAAGATCTGGCATTCCTGAAATCGAAATTTTTATCCATAGGCTTAGAGTTGAATACAAGCAAATGCGAAATTTTTATTAATGACAATTTAGATAAATCCTCTATTCTTTCAAAATTCCAATATCTGGCACCCAATATCACCCAAGTTGAAAAAAGTTCTCTCCGCCTCCTGGGGTCCCCAATTTTAGACGACGGTTTTGATTCCTTTATACAGGAAAAAATTCAAAATTTTAATGATGATTCAGACAGGCTACTCAAAATTAATATACATTCGGCTTTTACTATTATTCGGTATTGTCTTTTTGTCCCTAAATTTACACACGCGTTACGGTCTTCACCTTTTTGGAAAAATCCGACTCCACTCATTCAAATTGACAAAATTATACAGAATACTCTAAGTAAAATTTTGAATGTGGCTCTGAACGACCGAGTGTGGCAACAGGCGTCCTTACCTGTGCGCTTAGGCGGCCTCGGCGTTCGCAAAATTTCTGACGTAAGCCTGCCAGCGTTCTTGTCATCGGTCCACAGCACTGCAGAATTGACCAGGAAAATCTTAGCACCTACACTGGTTGATTCTGAGGTGCCGTGTAAGGCCGATGCCATGAACGCTTGGAAAAATTCTTGTCCAGGAACTGAGTTACCCCGAAACTTGTTCTCCCAGAGGCAATGGGATGGGCCGCTTTGCAGCGTGGTACGAGAAAAACTCCTCAATACATCGGCCAACGCTGCGGAGCGTGCTCGCCTGTTGGCTGTGGGAGAATGGGAATCGGGCCTCTGGCTTCAGGCACTGCCATCGTCCAATATAGGTACCATGTTGGACGATACAACCTTCCGCTTCGCCACTTGCCTCCGTTTAGGCGTGTCATGTGTCTCTCCGCATCGCTGTCACTGCGGAGAGGCTGTCGATAGCCTTGGTCACCATGGTCTGTCATGCAGCAGGAGCGCGGGTCGTATTTCACGACACGCCAACCTCAACGACATTCTGCGCCGTGCTCTTGTCACCGCTGGCGTTCCAGCCCAACTTGAACCTCAGGGCTTGGCACGCGACGATGGCAAGAGACCGGACGGGATGTCTTTACTGCCGTGGAAGCTGGGTAGGCCTTTGGTATGGGACGCGACATGTGTCGATACCCTTGCGCCATCCCATCTTTCCAGCACAGCAAATTGTGCGGGCGCTGCTGCTGCTTCAGCAGAGACCCTCAAACGGCGCAAATACGTAAATCTTGTAGGAGATTATGTATTTGAGCCGTTTGGGGTCGAAACCTTGGGGCCATGGGGTCCAAGTGCGAGATCCCTTTTTAGGGATCTCGCAAAGAGACTGATCGACGCCTCGGGTGACCAGAGGGCTGGCACGTATTTAGCACAAAAGATAAGCATTGCTATACAACGAGGCAATGCCGCCAGTCTTCTGGGCACGCTTCCGATTGACTGCGATGCGGATGACTTCCATGACGCCTTCTAAATTTAATTTTAATTTATTTTATTTTTCGTATTGTATATATTAAATAGGCTTATTTTAATTTTAGGACATAATTAAGCTGCTTATTATATAATTGTTGATTTTGTTTGGAAAATAAACCTATAAGGAAGCTTAATTTTGGAGTTCTCGCTGTACTGTCCTGTGGCGTAGCGGTTACTAACAACTTACTAAGATACCTGCATACTCAAGATCAAATCCGGGTGATACGAAACTTTTTGCCGTTTTACAAAAGTTTTCTTTAGACTTTATATCTGAAATTATCAAAGGAAAATTGGAAAAAGATATTATTTATTACACAAGAATTTTATTTAATTTTTTATAAAGAAAATGCCAATTAATCATTCTCCGCCGCCGGCACAATCAACAACACCGGTATTATCCATTGCTCTTAATGATATCCTAACACAAGACTCGGACACTGCCTCTGAAAAAATGCAATCCGATATTGAGCAGGGCTCAGCCAATGTTTCAAGAAGACCTAAGCGTAAACACGGCGACGTAGCCAACTCTGAACTTAAAGAGCTCTTATGTGAAATTCAGAGAAAACAAGAAGCAGAATTCAAATCTATCAAACGGGAGATTGAAACTATAAAACATCAAAATGTTGAGTACCAGAGATCATTAGAGTTCCTTTCTAATATGTATGACACCCTGTTAAATAAGCTGGAAGCATCTGAAACAGAAAATTTGTCTCATAAAGTTCGCATCAATTCCTTAGAGACCAAGATAGAACAATTGGAACGAAATACCAAGGCTTCGTCTATTGAAATACGCAACATTCCACTATCTCAGCCTGATACAAAAGAGAGTCTGAAGTCACATATCCTGCACATATGCGAAGTAGTCAACCAGCCAATTAAAGATACGGATATACGGAACATTTTTAGGATCAAAACGAAAAAGGAGCCTAGTCCTATCATCGCCGAATTATCTACGGCATTACAAAATGAGAATTTGATTAAATCAGTGATTCTCTTCAACAAAGGCAAAGGCAGGGATCACAAACTGAATACTGGACACATTAAGATTGAAGGCAATCCAGTCCCGATTTATGTGACGGACAATCTAACTACCAAAACAAGGCGCCTCTTTTATTTGGCTCGGGAGTATTCAAAGTCCCATCATCATGCAACCTGCTGGACCTCATACGGAAAGGTATTTATTCGTCCCAGGGAAGGACAACCAGCTGTGCGCATTGACAATGAAGACGATATTTCAAAACTAGGCCTACAAAAATGACTAGAACTTAAATGTATTCGCTCAAAATTTACCTTAGCTTATAATTATTTCTATTACATTATACAAGTTACCAATTTCAAATGTACACATTCATACACTACTCAACAACGAAACACACACTTCTTAATATCTAAAATCATGATATATCGCTATAAAACATTAACATTATTTAGCGTTAACACAAACTTTCTTGTTATAATATTAACGTATTCATTACATTTATCACACAATTATTCAATTGTTGCTCAACAATCAATGTTCATCAGTATCATATCGTTTTATATTCCACTACACTCTGATTCCTCAGCGTTAAAATACACTTACAATAACATTCGATAACATTCATAGTACCATTAACGACGATTTGGACAATTTGACATTGGCCGATAGTATCTCTTGTGACATTGAGAATATTGTTATGAAATTTCCATACGCTCGAGAAAAGTCTCTAAATTTGATTGTACAAAATATTCGTAGCATTCACTGCAACATGCTCCATTTTCAAACATTACTATACAGCTCAAAAGTGGACTGGGACCTACTCATTTTGACTGAATGTTGGCTACGCAAAAATTATTCCATATCTCAGTTAGACGGCTATAGCAATGCTTCTACAATTAATAACAAAACACAAAATGAATTTTCAACTATCACATCACTGAGCAATCACTAGTAGACGCCAACTGCCTTATGATAGAAATCAATCGTAATACCGTAATTCTTGCGATATATCGCCGTCCCGGTGAGAAACAAGTATCTGACTTCCTTGATTCATTGGATAAGCTGCTTTCACTGCTAGCACCATTTAAGAATATAATTTTGACCGGAGATATAAATTTGGATATTGCCATTACAACGAAAGACAATAGAGCTCAAAATTATTTAAATCTACTGGCTACTCATGGTATGTTGCCGGCACACTGTATTCCAACCCACACGTTCACTTGAAACGTCACACCTTGACCATGCTATCATTAAAACTAAATTCCCTGTAAAATGCTTTGTTGCTCATACTACAATCACCGATCACTTCAGTGTTATTCTTAGCCTAAATATGTCACCTGAACAAACAATAACCAGCAGAACGATTAAGAAAATTGATTATGTTTCCCTCGACATGATTTTCTCAAAAATTGATCTTGATCCCATTTTGTCGATGACTGATACCAACGAGGCTGTTAGTAAATACCTTATCTTATACCTTAAATAGTAAAATAGATATATCCTTATCTAAATACCTTAAATAGTAAAATAGATAGTTGCACTAGAATTTTATCAACACCGAGACGCCAACACATTCTTAAACCGTGGATCACGAAGGGTATGTTGAGATGTATTAGAAATAGAGATAGATTATTTTTAAAAACAAAAAAGGAACCTAATAATGAAGTCTCTAAAGTAACTTTCATCCGTTACCGTAATTTTTGCAATGCACTCATCAAAAACGCTAAAAGAGAATGCGAAAAAACTGAGATTACTAATGCTAGACACAATACCAAAAAGCTATGGAAAGTAATAAAAAACATTACTAATACTAATAAAAGTAAATCTACAGCCTCTGAGCTGATTATTGACAACAATCCCACAGAATCAGCTAACTCAGTTAACCAATATTTTGTAAATATAGGCAAAACATTGGCACCAAAATCGCCACAACAAACTTCACCTGGACATACTTATAACGTCAGTGTGGCGCAATCTTTTGTTCTTTTGGAAACTGATGCGGATGAAATATGTTCAACCATTTCACATCTTAAAAACGATTGTGCTATAGGCTTAGACGGTATCTCCAACTATTTTATTAAAAGGTATTCCTCTATCTTAGCAGAGCCAGTCGCATATATTTGTAACTTATCTTTTGCGCAAGGTATTTTTCCAAACGCATTTAAACGAGCCCTTATTCATCCGATCCATAAAGCTGGTGACAGAGGCTGTGTCAGTAACTATCGACCTATATTTTTCAGCAGCAATTCTGCCAGCTTTTTCCAAGATCATGGAGAAAATTGTCAACAAAAGACTTGTTAGCTATCTAGAAAACAAAAATCTATTAGCGGCAACTCAGTTCGGATTCCGAAAAAATCGATCAACTGATGATGCAGTCCATGAACTTACTAATATAATTGTCAATAGTATGGACAACAAGGAAAAAGTAATTGCGATATTTCTAGACCTAGCAAAGGCGTTTGACACGGTCTCTGTCCCACTTCTGCTTGAAAAATTAAAGGGTATTGGAGTCAGGGGCGTCCAATGGCGGTTTTTTGCGGATTACCTTACGGGCCGTAGTCAGGGTGTCCAGCTGGAAGATGTGCGCAGTGATGATCTTCCGATTAACACTGGCGTGCCACAAGGTAGTATCCTTGGGCCTACGCTGTTCCTCGTATTTATTAATGACCTTTGCCAGATAGAGCTACTGAACGGCCGGGTTATTGCATTTGCAGATGATACGGCGTTGGTTTTTCAGGGAGATTCCTGGGATGACACGTACCAATATGCACAGGATGGCTTAAATCGCGTCACTAACTGGCTCAATGCTAATTGTCTTGCTCTAAATGTCAATAAATCGAAATATATAACATTTTCATTAAGAAATTCCAAAGTTCCTCACACAATCCCTGCACCTATCCTAGCGCATACATGTCATACCGGTATAAACCACGCTCTTAGAACGCTATGCACTTGCCAGGAAATCCATGCAGCAGACTCAGTTAAATACCTCGGTATTATCATAGATAAGAACCTCAATTTTCAAGCCCAGATCGATTTATTGACGTCTAGAACAAGGAAATTAATTTACATATTTAAAAATCTACGCCATGTCTCAGATCAAAAAGTTTTAAGAATTGCTTACCTTGCATTATCCGCTCAAATGGCAGAATTTCCGAACCAATATGGCGTAAAGTGGCGGGCAAATATTGTGCCATTCGTGATCAGACATATTATGTCTGCTTGCCATTTTAACGACTTGGGCTGTTCAGACATAATATGTCTGCCTGCCACTTCAAAGGTTATGCCAATCTATATTGACATACTGCATTACATCCTGGGGAGGCGCTGCTAAAAGTCTAATGATTACTCTTGAACGTGCCCAACGTGCAGTCCTAAAAGTGGCTCTCTTCTTGCCGTTTTTGCACCCTACCTTGGATGTGTACCAACGTCTTAACGTACTTACAGTCCGACAATTATTTATTTTCCGGATAGTCATGAAGGCTCACACATCAACTAACTTCGACCCAATGACAAATATATCCAAACGTCGTAAACACAAAGTTTGTAGTACTGGTGCTACATATAGGACATCGCTATCTCACAGGTTCTATTGCTTCTTAGGGCCATACTTGTACAATAAAATTAATGCCCGCCTATCCATTTATCACAAAAATAATTTTAATTTAAAAATCTCACTAACATCATGGTTACAAAATTTGTCGTATACTGATACTGAAAATCTTCTTAATCCCATAATATGATAATTTAAGAAATGATCATTTGAGCCATAAAACATATAAAACACACACAACACACACACACACACACACACACACACACACACACACACACACAGACACGCACGCACGCACGCACGCACGCACACACACACACGCAGGCACACTCTTTTTTGTATTTAACTTATTATTAATAATATCTCAAAACTAAATAGTAATTATGTACATGCAATGTTTATTTATAGTTTTATGTTATTGTATAAAGTCCGAGAGTTGGGAGCCTGGTGATCTGTAACACAGGTTCTACCTTTAACAGACACCAGTCTCTTACAAAGGAAAGAGACTTGTTTTGCTTATATCCATTGTATTGCTAACTGTGAAAACCTTTGTAAAAGAGATAAAAAAACGATTATTATTATTATTATTATTGTTTTTCTTTTCTTTTTCTCAGCTTTTAGCTGGTTTTAACTACATCTACGGGTAAACACCAAGTAAATGTAGTGTGTAGTGAGTAGGGATTATGGTGTAGTGATTTGTGGTGTGTCATTTTCGTCAAGTGACATGAATTTGCGAACAATCCTACAAGTATTTAAGATGGCAGCTTTCTGTATATGTATGTAAAGGCTGTCTTTGAGGTCTATTAACTTTAAGCTATGGTGAAGATGTTTAGGAACGACGCCAGTGGTAGAAATCACTACTGGTACTATGTAAACTTTGCTCTGGTTCCATATCCTTGCTACCTCTTCTTTCAATTCTGAATATTTGCTAATTTTCTCAGTAATAGTCTTTTGTATGTTGTGTGTATTAGGAACGGCTATGTCTATGAGATATGTAGTTTTCTTGTGTTTATCGATTAATGTTATGTCCGGTCTGTTATAGTGTATGGTTTTGTCTGTAAGAACAGCGCGGTCGAAGTAGAGCTTGTGTGTAGTATTTTCCAAGATAGTCTGTGGTTTGTATTTGTAATATGGTGTGTCTACGTCTCGGATTAGGTTATGTTTAAGTGCTAGGTTTTGATGTATAATATTGGCAATTTGGTTATGTCTGTGTGTGTAGTCTGTTTGTGTGAGTGTTGAACATGCTCCGGTTATATGTTGGATAGTTTCGGGTTGTGTATGGCATCTGCGGCATTTGTCATTTGTAACGGTGGGATCTTTTATTATATATTTCCTATGATTTTTAGTGTTTATTATTTGATCCTGTATTGCTATCATGAATCCCTCTGTTTCAGGGAATAAGTTACCTACTTGCAACCACTTATTCGACGCTACTGAGTCCACGTGGCTCTGTTCAAGGTCATGTAGGTGTCGTCCGTGTAGTGTTTTCTTTTTCCACGAGTCTATTTTTCGTAGTTGTATGTCGCTATTGTTCAGAATTTGTGCGCTAGTAGGGTCGTGTAGGTTGAGTGGTGTGTAGTTAAGATCAGATTTTACTATTGCTTTATGTATATTACTTGAATGCGCTTTTGTTAGGAAGAATGCTTTTAAATTGTATACTTGTTTTTGCCATAGGTGGTTAATATCTATAAATCCTCTGCCTCCATTCTGCCTTTTGATTGTGAGTCTCTCAATTGCAGATTTAGGGTGTGAGTAGTTATATTTAGTAAGTGTCGTTCGTGTTACTCGTTCTAGTTGTTCCAAGTCCGTTTTGGTCCATTTTATTAACCCAAATGAGTAAGTGAGTATTGGAACGGCGTAGGTGTTAAGTCCTTTAATAAGATTCTTCCCAGACAGTTGTGATTTGCAGATGGCGTTTATCCTTTTCTTGTACTCTATGTATTATTATTATTATTATTATAATTTGACTGCCCTTATCTATGTCAGCAGATAGATCGACACGAATGAAATCAAATTGGTGTCAACAGAACGACCAATCTTGAAACCGTGTTGTGCATTTGTGATTATGGTATTCATGTGATGTGTGATAATGGGACATATGAGAGACTCAAACAATTTAGGGATAGGACAGAATAGAAATTGGACGGTAATTTTTAACATTGTTTTGTTCGCCTTTCTTAAATATGGGTATAATGCGAGCTTTTTTCCATTCCTCCGGACAAACACCATCTTGAATAGAGCGATTGATAATCAATGACAGAGGAAGGGCAAGAGAAGAACCACAGTGTTTAATAAATATGGGAGGTATAGAATCTGGACCCTTTGAGCACCCTTTGAGATGTCCATCTGATTTATTTTTAAATGAGAAATGTACACGACTTAAGGTATGATGTTGTGATATGTCTGGAGCATAACGTAATATGTTTTGGTTAGAAGGGTTGGTGCTATAGACTGATGCAAAGTGTTGCGCGAACAGATCAGCTATACCGGATCCTGTATCTTCGCTCAGGTTATTCGAATACATTGTGTTAAGTAAGGCAAGGTCGCCCTTTCGTTTGTCTTTGATGAATCTCCATAGTGCTTTAGGACTCTTTGCTATATTCGCTTCTACTTTGAATACGTATTTGTTGTAAGAAATCTTTATCTGTTTGTGACAACGGTCTCTAAGAATATCGTATTCAAGTTTGTCCCGTGGATTTTTATATTTCCTATATTTCAGTTTAGTTTTATTTTTTTCTCTAAGAAGACGAATTAATCCGAAGTCAAACCAAGGCGGGTACTCAGATGATCTTGGTTTTCTTTTGGGTATATGTTTTACTATAACCTTTCTTAGTAAATTGTAGAAAGAAACAACCATATCATTAACTGTCGCAGATTGCTTAAATACATCATACCAATTGATATCACATAACTCCACTAAAATATTACCATAGTCTGCCTTAAAAAAATATAATCTGTTCTAGGGTTTGATTCGAGAACGTCTGTATCTGTATTGGTAGCAATAGAAAGTAATAGGGGAGGATGTTTTGCATCTACTTTGTTAGTCAAACTAGTTGGCATAGTTGTAATGACGTTTGAAACATTAGTTAAGATAATATCTAGAAATTTGCTGTCCACATTACTTATATTATTAACTTGCTTCAAGTTATTTATAGAAATGAAGTCAACAAGAGAATAACCCAGTGAACAGTAATAATTTGATGGCGTTATATAATGGCTAGTGGGATCAGCTGACCACTTGATAAAGCCAAGATTAAAATCCCCCAGTATTACGACATCCTCAACATGGTTCAGTATATCAGATGTATTCTCAAGAAACCTTTCAAGTGATTCCAAACTGACAGGAGGCGGTAAGTAAACAGCACATATAGCTAACTTTTTGACGACGTTGTTTTGTTTGAATTGAAGTGAGACCCATAGGTCTTCACTGTCACTTTCCCATGATGTAACGCGAGCTGATTGAATATTACGTGATAAAGCGATAAGTACTCCATCGCCGTCTTTTTTGGAACCCCTTGATAAACATCGATCTCTGCGATATATTATATAGCGTGAATCAATAATTTCACGATCAAAAACACTATCGTTAGGCCAAGTTTCTGTTAAAATTATGACTGAATAATCACTTACACATACATTGTTAAAAATATCATTGGTTTTAGTCCGAAGACCCGGGACATTCTGATAGTATATATCAAGCATTTTTACATATTTTGTTCCTAGGACATTAACCAAAGAAATACATGAAAATCAAACAATTAAATTTAAGCTATCAATATTACGAATTACGACTGCTTGGCTTGTTTCGTCTTTACGTACAAATATTCGACCATTTCTTACCCAAGTAAATTTATACGACTGTTCTTTAGCCTTTTTACGTGCAGCCGCGTGAAGAAATTTGTTAGCTGGTGTCAAGTGCTCTGCAACGTATACTGGAACTTTGGGTCCACCCATTCCCAAATGCTGCGAGCTCAGCTTGTCTTTGGCGTTCGCGAGACAGCAGTTGCTCGCTGCGTCGCGTTTTCGTGCACTGCGGAGTTTCACAACAATTGAACGGGGCTTATCGCTTTATTTGTTAATTTTTGCGACTCAGGTTGCGTGCATAATGTCGTCGTCATTAATGGAACCGTCAACGGTTTTCACGAGTTGTAATACAGTATTAGCCAAGTTTTCATTCCTAAATTCAGGAACGCCAACAATTTCAATGTTGCTCTCACGCATATTTTGTTCTACAGAACCCAATCTGTCCGAAAGATCTTTCACCGTTGACTTCAATTCGCAATTTTCTTTTTGTAGTTCAGTTATAGTGGTAGATTTTCCTCTATTGCAATTTTGAATTCTTCAAATAATTTATTTAAGAAGGACATTGAGTCTTGAAAGCCCGAAATTTGTTCGTTAATGGTCCGTAATTGGTCTGCAATTATGCCCTCAATGCTTGACTTGATGATAGCCGACATTTCTTGTTGCAAGATTGAACGTAGTTTTTTTTCAGTAATATAATCGTCTGTAATCTCTACACTGTCTGAAGGGCTTCGACTCGGTTTCATACGTTGTGTTACATTGCTTAATTCGAGTGAGAGTGTCGTAACCGGGGTCGAGGAATTTCGAATAGGTGTATCAGTATTGTCGCGTTTTGGCTGCTTACATCGGCATTCGTCACAATTCCACGATTTTTTTTTGCTCCGATTTCATCAGAGTAAACCTTTTGGGAGTTATATTGGCGCACTCTAGGTCGTATTTACGATTGCATAACGACGATGAAGTGACAAGAACCTTTATCTACCAGAACATAATTTTACAGGAAACGAAAAAAACATTTTATTTATTTTAAACACAAGATATGAAAAATACTATTATTGGTTATATATTAAATAAGAAGCGGGTGTAGGGGGATATGTGAGACTAGTGTATAAACAATCAACTTTTTGATTTAGGCTTAGATAGGTGATATTGCTACGTAGGCTATGAAAATATAGATTATAATAGCATAGATAGAAGATATTTCTAGTAAGGAAATTCTATAATATTTTAAAGGAAAGGCGTGATTTTCATAGAATAACTTTTAATCAACTTCAAAAATGTTTCAGATGTTTAGAAATAATATTGTCACTAATTATTACAATAAAATATCTGATAGAACATAAAAATGGCTACATTGCTTTCGAAACGTAATTAAAAGAAAAAAGAATAATCAGTTTATAATTAATATTATTGGGACAATTATGTTATCAGCAGTGCTATTCTCTATCCATGTCCGTGTGGTGACGGATTAAGAATACGGAATGTCATCACCCCATATCAACCCATGTGTGTCGTGAGAGCCGACAGAGGGAGCATATTATGCAGAGAACAGCACTGTAAGAGAACGAAAACTTGGTACAAACCCTATACCAACCCGTTTGGACAGCGTGGTATAGTAGGCCAATTCCTCCTTTCAAAAGAGAGGCCTAGTTCAGCAGTGGACTGTTAAAGGCTGGTGATGATGAGTGCTATTCTCTTAGAAAACAGCCTTGTGCGAAGTGCTGGCTTGGATTAGATTAAATGCTGCATAGGGGCTAACCCCTATTTTCTTTTATTTTATTTATTTATTAGGGATAATAAACAACTACAACATAAAATGTAACCTAATGCTAACAAAAACTTAGTAGTAATGTTGCAGACCACTACATTACTTATACTACTTATTTTTAATTACGTTTCGAAAGCAATGTAGGCATTTTTATATTCTATCAGATATTTTATTGTAATAATTAATAAGACAATATTATTTCTAAACATCTGAAACATTGCTGAAGTGCTTCGAGGCTCTTTAGTGATCGTTACATAATCACTGGGCAAATGTATTTCCCGATTTTTGAGTTTTCGCTCAATAGCACTGTGAACCGAGTCACAATCCATCTGAGTGACCTGGTTCTAAAAATTTATGCGTAATGATTACGTTATATTTCTTGCTCAAAAGGAGCAGTGCATTTGCCAGCACAGAATTACGGTTCTGGTATGTGCACCCATCGAAGTAAATAACAATTGGTAACTGATGTGGAATACAATGTCTTTCTAAATAGTCAATTAAAAATGTTGCAAAAGAGCTAGCCGTTAAATCAGCAGAAGTTTCTTCGAAACAATAACAACTGCAGTGCTTGGTTACTAAATTAAAAACAGTAAAATTATGGCACGCTAACTTTGTCTTGAAATATAAAGCACTAGCAGTAAGGTAAGGACAAACCTTCACAGCCTCTAAACCCATAGTCAAAAGAATAAATTCACCAGCAGCTGCTCTTATCTTGTCCTCTTCTTTTTCTTGTCTAGCTCTGTTTTTCTCAATTAAATGTATTTGGTAATCTGATTCATTTAAATTACCCGATTTGTAAATTGAACAGGTGTCACACATGTCCTTTTTAAGCGTGATAATTTTTTTCATGAAAATTCCTATCAAATGTAAAATCTACTCACATAAGGTTGACTAGTTTTAGTGCAATATTTCTGATACGCTTTGTATAAATCGGTAAGCGAACGATAAATTGGTTATACGAAGAGTTTAGATGTGCCTTTTCTTGCGTAATGAGATGGAAATTACGGAAAACTTGTAAAAAAAGTGTTTAAAATCGAAAGTTACGTTTCTACTTCTGCTTTTGGTGTTTTTGAATTATATGTATAAAACATCATGGTTTGAAGTCATGCCAAACTCACTCTTTTTCACCCACGCTTGAACAGTAAACGATCCCAGTGATAAAGTTTTTTTATGCTATAGGCGGCGAACGAGCAGACGGACGGCCTGATGGTAAGCAATTACCGCCGCCCATAGACACAAGCAACACCACAGGAGTCAAGTGCGTTGCCGCCCGTTGGGGTTGGGAAAAGGGATAGGATAAGGAGTGCAATGAGGGAGAAGGAATAGGAGATAGGGCCTCCGGCACCCTTACTCACCGAACGAAACGCAACTTTAGGTACTCTAACATTACGTCGATGTGATTCTCGATTCTGTAAGAGAGTAGTAGGTACTTCCCCGGTCGAGCCCGCCCATTCATGCTGAAATCAACAAGGCTCTACTACCGTGAAAATACCGTTTACATATCTCTAGTTTATTTGAACAGTCTTTCTCAATTGGCAAAAAAGTATGACAGAGTTCCTTCTCGCCTTGATGTTTCACTAGCTGATTTTGTCTTCCGAGATGTACAAGATCGTGTCACCAATCCCGTAACGTAAACTCTTCGTTGATCCCAGGTCATTTTCGACAAGCCTCAGTGAACCTATCACAGCCTCTTACCTTAATCTTCTTACAAAAATTGGAGACGCAAGTTGGTCCTAGCCGTCTTGCTTGTCTTACAGTATCTAGTTGGAACTTCCTATCTTTTGGTTTAGTGTAGCCTAGATACTCTTCACCTCGCATTCGCTTCAAATGGGCCTTATTCCTTTTCCAAGATTTATTTTGTATCTATCAGGCGTGAAGATAGGAGGTCTTGACAGAAATAATTACGCTAAGGTTATTTAGTTGTTATTGTTATTAGTTTATTAGGTGATATTGTCAGCAAATTTGATGCACAGCCGCTTAATAGTTATTGTCAGTTATAAATAACTCGTTAAAAATAAGGTATAAAGTTAGTTGCTTTTGCCAGCTCACGCAAACTAATATTTAAAGTCTATCTACGTAAAAAAAGTAAAATTGCGAAAATGTCAGTTAGGAGTTCTTGTCACTTCATCGTCGATAACACGCATTTTAAGGATTCTTTAGCTTTGGTAGCATTGTTACAGCCAGCGCAAGCATTCATTATTGTAGGTGCCATTTTTATTCAATAATATTCAGCGATGAAAGCGCGGCAGGTGCAATAATAATATTTAACAGTTAGATATTCAAATATTCAAGTGAACAGTGCAAGCGTATCGATGCAAAAATCTTCGCGAGAAAAAGGTCGTAAGCGCCGTGTATTTAGCGTCACTTACGCGTTCTGCCGAGCAGGTGTTCAAACACAGCTATGTCTCGCAAAGTTTTGAATGTTTTTGTTTGTTTTTTGTATTTTATGCACAATAAAATATCACATAACACACGAGTTGTTTAATCCAATGTATATAGTCACTTTTTATATAGTTTCCACGACTTAAATCACACTTTTTCCACTAATTTACATATATTTCTTGCGGAGAGAGTAATAAAGATGTTTACACGGGGACGTGCCGCGTTTTTATCTTCCCAAATATGGAACACATAGGCACAACATAAAAATATCGTGTGTTTTGAATCCAGCTAGTTCTTGTGAGCGATGTTTCAATTCGGGTTGCACGGATGGAGTAGTAGTTGAAGCGGTCGCCTTGCCGCTTGGCACTGTGTCGCATGTTGTTGGTTCGATTCCCACACGACAGCACTTTGTCTGATTCAACAATTGTTGTTATGAGTCTGAGTGTACTTTGAGTTTGTTGGTTGTATGTTTGTAAAATCCTCCGGAACACAGAATTCATTCCTAGTAGTAGTATGTGGCAGTTTTTTTTTAATAAGATAAGTTGAGCAGTTGGGGCTGATTACTACGAACGCGCTTAACCTCGCGAGTTGATGGATTCCTGTAGTATACCTACTTAAATGTTTAAAACATTTTTCACGGGATCTTCTCTAATTTCAGCATGAATGTGCCGACTCGACCGCGGAATCTGGAACTATATTATTACGTTTTGTTCGATGAATGAGAATGTCAAATGCTCCATCAAATTTTCTTGTGACTCCTCTGGTGTCGCCCATGTGCAGCGGTAGCGGCTAAAAATCTTCGCGAGAAAAAGGTCGTAAGCGCCGTGTATTTAGCGTCACTTACGCGTTCTGCCGAGCAGGTGTTCAAACACAGCTATGTCTCGCAAAGTTTTGAATGTTTTTGTTTGTTTTTTGTATTTTATGCACAATAAAATATCACATAACACACGAGTTGTTTAATCCAATGTATATAGTCACTTTTTATATAGTTTCCACGACTTAAATCACACTTTTTCCACTAATTTACATATATTTCTTGCGGAGAGAGTAATAAAGATGTTTACACGGGGACGTGCCGCGTTTTTATCTTCCCAAATATGGAACACATAGGCACAACATAAAAATATCGTGTGTTTTGAATCCAGCTAGTTCTTGTGAGCGATGTTTCAATTCGGGTTGCACGGATGGAGTAGTAGTTGAAGCGGTCGCCTTGCCGCTTGGCACTGTGTCGCATGTTGTTGGTTCGATTCCCACACGACAGCACTTTGTCTGATTCAACAATTGTTGTTATGAGTCTGAGTGTACTTTGAGTTTGTTGGTTGTATGTTTGTAAAATCCTCCGGAACACAGAATTCATTCCTAGTAGTAGTATGTGGCAGTTTTTTTTTAATAAGATAAGTTGAGCAGTTGGGGCTGATAACTACGAACGCGCTTAACCTCGCGAGTTGATGGATTCCTGTAGTATACCTACTTAAATGTTTAAAACATTTTTCACGGGATCTTCTCTAATTTCAGCATGAATGTGCCGACTCGACCGCGGAATCTGGAACTATATTATTACGTTTTGTTCGATGAATGAGAATGTCAAATGCTCCATCAAATTTTCTTGTGACTCCTCTGGTGTCGCCCATGTGCAGCGGTAGCGGCTACCAACAGACGTTCCGTCTAGTCTTTAAGTTTGCCTATGATTTCATAAATATCTTGCTTTACTGACTGAATGACAGAAAGCGCACAATCAAAACGATTGGGTGCACGAACCTGAAATTTGGGCAATCAGAAAGAATAGCCCAAAATACCCACGGGATCGATCAAAAAGAGTTAAATTAAAATATATGTGCGGCCGTAGCTGCGAACATCCATTTTATGTGTTTGTATTTAGGTATATAAGTAGATATATTTATGTATTGTAGATTTGTTTAATATTTATTTTATTAGTTTAAATATAAACAAAATATTTATATGTAATATTTAATGTATAGTATAATTAGTATAATAATATATAGTATTTAAGATAAAGGTATCTTACACACAGTTTTAGCACAGTCTAATAATCCATTATACTGTGGTTTTAGCACCCACCTTGATTTGTCTCTGCACCACCCAAAAGTTGACTGGTAGAGAATTCCTTGGGCATTAAGTCCGCCTTTGTACAAATTATTTGTTTTGTGCAAGAAGTCTTAAATAAATAAATAAACATCCTCTGGTATATAATAATATAGATAAATAAGTATACTAAAATTATGCCGTTTTAACTACACAACTACATTTTAAATAATTAGTACGTGTAAATCCACACCCAATAACTGGTAGCTCCACTACAGGCTTAGATTATCTCACGAGGGATAAACTTCTGTGAATGGTTCATCAAAACAGGCTACAACTGATACCGGAGGCTTCACAAACTTAGTTACAGTGAACTCTGACTTAATTACACGCCAATTATCCAAATAACTTAATGACAGCTCGCGTTACTGTCTAGATTACACAGTATCGGGTAATAAGTTGTTTAGGATTTTAAACGAGGAGTTTTGTTTTAGGAAGTCATGCTTGAAACGTTTTGTGTTGCTATCTATCTTTGCTTTAAAATTGTCTGCTGTATTATAGATTTGGTAGTCTATAGGAATTCCCGAAGAATGAAACTGGGAGCATGTTAAGCCGACGCGACGGTTTCTGTGGTAATAGAGATCTTTTGAGTTCGGAGAGCTGTTAATTTTATGCCTTGAAATATTGTTATGCTGATCTTGTCGCGCTTCCTCTTATGACTTAAGGTAGTGGAAATAATGACGAGTAATTTTTAGGTCTTGTCAAATTTCCGCTCTTGGTTATTTGACTGTAAAGATAGCGTATCTAAAGGTTTAATGGATCTCTTCGACTTTTAGCACTGCGCGGGGTGTTGTGGATAATAGAATTCACCACATAGGATTCTTTATGTGTGTGCCATTCCGTTAGCTTTTCATGTTCTTAGATTTAATGTTTGTAAACTTCTCCAAGATACAGGCTCTATTCCCTGAGCTAGCGTTGCCAGTTACTAGTACTGTCTGTCAGTAGTTACTTTAGTGTCTTAACTCTACAATACTGGCATGCTCAAATTATAAAGTCCGCATCTTATACGCTTCGTGTAACTTAACAAATAAAAAAAGTCTAAGTTGTTTGGAATTTGGTCACCTGACTTTGATTTTATTAAATGGTAGGTACTCACAATGGTTTGAAACCTACATTCGCCTCTGCCGAATTCGTCACGATGTAAATTTTCGCCGGAGCTTTTTCGTTTCAATGCAAACCATTTGCATCAGAGGGCCTTTTCGTCAGTCCATTAATACTGTATAGTTTGTTAAAACCGGATTTATAATAATTGCCATAGTAAACCGTGATTGAAATACGAAAGGCTGCTCAAAAATTGCTATATGTATGTAAAAATATAAATTGTTTGTGCCAAATCGCTGTATTATGAATGAAGGGCTTAAAATAGTGATATAGTTATTGTTTTCCTGAAAAAAATTTGTGTGGTAACGTTTTGGCCGTAGTTCAAACTTTCAAATTGGTATGGTGTAATAAATATGAGCATATAATGTAATAGCTTTTGTCATATACTCATGTTTGCTGTATACTTTTGACTTATATGACCGATTTTGTTGTATATCATCCAGCTTGGTATACCTAAATACAATTAACGTCAAAATATTTTGGAAGAAAGAGGGTTGTGATGTTTCTCTAACTAATGGAAGAATTCGATGACCTGGCTAGGAGATCGTACTTTGTAATAACATACTGTTACCGCGTGTGAGAACTTTAATAGCGCAAATCAGAATAGTGGCGGTGATGTCCGCTAGATATCGCCAGTTACGGTTGTCTCCGTCATTGTACGATAGATGATATCAGTCTACTCAGTGTAATGTTGCTAGCAATTCAGTAGTAAATAAAGCAGACTTGCCGAAGTGCCGACATCAACGCAGTATTAATGATAAGATACTTTGTCATGAAAGAACAATGCCCATTTTTCTTAGAGACGCCGGCCCAGGTGTGAACCGTCAAAAATCGTAGTAGTTGTTATTGCATTCGATAAAAGAGTGTTAAACTAGAATTTTGAGATTGATTAGAGGTCAACCACATTCATAGTTTTATTACAAGAAGTACTTTTTATTCTCAAAAAACATTAGGTGGGTACGTACTTTTATTAGGATAGTTACAGTATTTCGTAGTTTTGAGTAGAAAGAAATGTGTTAATCGTTTGGTAAGGGTAGAAATCCTAAAGAGAAAGCCAGAAGTCGTAAAAGATCCACAAACATTCACAATGCACACGGGCAAATAACAAACATAATAAAATAAATTGACTATGACATTATTGACATTTACTAACAGTCAAAAAAGTGTTGCCATTTTGCAGTTTTTAAATAATATTGATTAATCGATATAGATTTCGGACAAGGTTATCAATCTATGTATTTGGTTCAAAATCGAAGTTATTTGTAGTTAATCGCATGTATTCCTTAAAAATACACATAATAAAAATGTTTAAGGACCAAATAAAGATTTGCTAGTCACTTAATTCATTTTGAGTAGAGAAATGTTAAATCGATTAAGATAATCGATTTAATATTATGAATTCTTTACTGGCAATTTCTGATCTATTACGTGTTGGCTATTTAGACGTTAACACATCTTTTTAAACCTATTTATTGATTATGTTTCTCGGCACCTTTTTAGTAACGCCTATAAATTAAGTTATAAATAAAAAAGATTATTGAACAACAAATTGAAACTCTATTGTGCTGTTCATGAGTTCCAAACTGGGCCAGAAATGGGCATTGTTCTTTGGCAAAACTTTTGTGCAGTGTAGGGAGACAAATGAAAAACAAATGCTTTAGTCGCTATTTTTTATTTCAATCTACACACAATATTGTTTGCTTTTAGCAATACGATAGCTGGGTGATTGGTGGTACATAATAATCAATTCTACTTAATATTTTGGACAAATATAGAAAATTTTTCAAGATATCTTAATCATCGTTTTAAACATGCAAAGCGATCGATTTTGCTATACATATTAATGATTGAAAACAGATGTAGTTCCCAAACTAGATGATCACAAGTCGATAGTGTTTGACTCATCTTAGCTTTTAAATCTCTTTAGTTTTCTCACCTGAATTGCTTTGATGCCTGATCACCCAACACCTATAAAAACTAATTATTAAACTCGTTGCGGCTTTCAAGACAATATAGCTATCTTGGGATTTCACGAGTGTCACCATTCGGTGTATTCTATTCGACTAGGTCCTGATATAAACTAAGACTACGAGTTAGGTGAGCAGTCTAGATACCACTGACAATCGTGTTAAGCGGATTAATATTCTACATTATTATTTTTCATTTTGAACACAAATCTGAAACAAAAGAATACTATTAGAGAGTTAAAAATTCCACAGCACGGAGATGACTCGTATAATTTGTATTATTTCCTTTACATTTTGCAATGCCTTCATCCCATCATTCACATTAAGACCAAAGCAAAGTCAAAGTCAAACCCCCCATCTGGCCGATGCATGAAATTTGAAAAAACAATTTTATCATACCATATTACCTTTCAACCAACATAATCAGAGTTGCCAGCAGGTAACCACCAGCTAGGAGGATGAAGGCCGGAGCGGCTCTACCGAGCGCCAGAGCTCTTGGAGAACTAGCCTCACATTTGGCTTCAGGAGAGGCGGTGCGAGCTTGTATAGAAGACACGAAGCCGCGTTCCAGCAGGCGCATTAGACTGTGGAATAACGATCAGTTCACGATAAGTTCAAGTCATGGTTACTTAAGATTGGCTACATAAGGTTTTATGATATTGTCAATTTATAAGGTGTGTCCAAATAGTGGTAGCATCCTATGACAAGGCTAGGTGAAAACTTCGTTTGCGCGAGGTAGGATTTTAGTTCCGTCGTGTTCACTAGATGTAGCTTAAGTTAATTATCTTCACTATCATACGGTAGATGAAAATCAAAGATCTGGCGCTATCTCATTTCTTTGTTATAGAACCTACATATTTTGATTTGGCAAGAATGAGCCAGATCCACCAACTCTCTAATGAATAAACTAATCTCTCACGAAATATCAACGCACAAGTAATGGTATCGTTGCATTTCACTTAGCAAGTTAGTGCGCTGGAAATTCTATCAGCCTCACCTCGCTGGATATTGCTTACTTCATTTTCGTGTTGTTGAATAGCTAACATTTTTATGCCAAAATTCGTAGTTACTCAATAAATTACGTAGGCTAAACTAATTTAGGGCAAACGCATCAGCAAAAATAAAATAGATATATTGAAACTGTATTAGTAAGCAACATTCTATTCCAATAAAATTATACTTGTTCAATCCCTTTAAAAGGCTACCATAGATTATTTGCATTCAGATATAGAACGGCCGATAATATACTAATTTAAGCCACCACTCACACATTGACGTCAAATCTTACGAATCAAGAGTAACCCGAAGCGCTGCAAGCTATCATTAATTTGGGTACACAAAATACGAGAAACTTTAACGAATATTGAACTCCCTTCGACGATTGTATTCTAAAAGTAGATACTTAATTAGAAATTATTTGCTGGATACAAAGTGACCTGAGGCAAGTGTAACTTAGGGATACGTGCAAATAAAAGATAATTTTTGGTCCACTTTCGGAAGGCTCATATCCGCAATTAAAATAGTTCAAAATTTAATCTGGCACAGAGAGATAAAATATGTTGACATTAATGAATGTTTTTTATTAATTTGTAGTATCATCATCATCATCATCATCCACAGCCTGACTTGATCCACTGCTGAACATAGGCCTCTCTTTGTTGATGCCATTTCCCTCTATCTTGTGCTAATCTAGCCCAGGCTCGGCCCGCGATCGCAACAATATCGTCGGCCCATCTTGCCAAGGGCCGACCGACACTTCTTTTCCCCATTCGTGGCCACCTTCCGTTACGGCCCAACTCCACCTGTTGTCACCACGTCTAGCCAGATGTCCTGCCCAATCCCATTTCAATGTCATTATTCGATTTCCCACGTCGAGCACCTTTGTACGTTTTCGTATTTCAACGCTGGGAACTCGGTCTATTTGACGAATACCAAGCATAGAGCGCTCCATGGCTCTTTGTGCGACTCTCAATCTGTATACCGCCTCTTGTGTGAGCGTCCATGTCTCCCACCGTAAGTCATTGTGGGCAAAACACATTGGTTACAGAGACGGGTCTTCAAACATTGAGGGACTTTAGATGATTTTAAGATGTCGTCCAGTTTTGAAAATGCAGCCCAACCGAGTTGAATCCTCCTTGATATCTCAGTTTTTTGTTGTTCTTTATCAAAAGAAAGATTATGGCCAAGGTAGATATATCGGTCAACGGGTACCTATGTAGTATCTCTTCACTTTATTTGTTACTCAAAATTATTAGCCATTTTTAGGCCACATTTGTTCAGTGCCCTTTGGAACGTAAGTTTAATATTAGAGTATTTAATGTAATATAGATATTTTGCCAGAAATGCTATAAAGAAAAACACAAACGTGTATTATACAATCAAAAAGTGCTTCCCATACCTCCATGTTAGGAATTCCTTGTAAGGGCTGTTCTTTGGAACGGCTGGATATAAGGGTGTTTGTTCCATGGACTACAATGACCCTAGTTCGCACAGCTCCTCCTGATCGAAGGTCCTCGATATCAGAGCATTCGCACTGTTCACTTCTGTATGATAAGCGTAACCTGAAAATGCGATATTAGTAAGTGGGAAGAAAATATTTCATCAAAAATGAAAACATGATCTAAGTTGATTCATAAGTAATGTCAATGCTTTTCATTAGATGATCTACCTACATGATGATATTAAGCTTGGATGGTCGAGTTTTATTTCGTGAATCAAATTTTTTGACCAATATCAGTTTTTGCCCTGTAAGCATCATCATCCAAGCCAAAACCGTTCATTGCTGAACAGGACCCAAGGCACTCGACATAGACCGATCTCGAGCCGCCACATTCAGCAACTTCCCGCGATCCCAACGATCGTTGGGCCAAGGTTTTTGCCTTGAGCCCAGTTTGCCTTATTATTTTAATACAACGAATATTAGGCAAAGATATTCAAGTTATGACTTGCATGCTTTCATGGAATGCATAACGTACACTGTGCTCTTACCTCCGAAACACGTTTTAAGAGTACTAACACTATTTACGACGTACATTGTATACAAGGATATTACGCCATATCAGACCATCATTAAAAATGAATGACCAAGTCAAAATCTAACATTTTCCAAAATTACCTCCTTTTTGCACGATCCTTATGCCCTGAACTAAAGGTTCCAGTAACGGTGCGTCCTTCTTTTTATTGGATACTTTCTTTTGACGTAATTCGTCCTCTATCGGGGCGTTTCTTTTGTTGTAGTAGTAGGACGGAGTCTGCAATTTATACATACGTTTGAGGATTTCGAAGTTATGTGACGTTTAATGTGAATGGATGGACCCATGGGTTTGCACGAATGGGAAAATTGAGAATATTGACGGTGCTTTAAAGTGGTTAACCTATAACATAAAAGGTACAAAGCATCATGTATCTGGTTGCGTAATTACAGTAAGTTATTTAGGGTTGCAATATCACACTGTGTAGAATCACGTGTCTCCTTTTTAATACGTAGGCTGAATTGTTTCTGGAGTAGCACATACCATTGCAATCTCTATTAGTTGAGCTTGAATGGGAGTAATGAAGGGAGCCCCACAATAAATGATTTCCTTCGCGTAATAAAAAGAAAACGTACAAGAAGGAAAACATTGTAAGTAAACATGTCTGAGAGTTCTCCCTAAAATTTTCAAAAAATACATATAAAGTTTGTCAATTCACACTTAACTTAACCATTGTGGTTTACTGGCCTAATCTTCTCATAATTTTGCTGTTGAGGCTGACTGATGACCAGTAAATAGTTCGTTATGTAACTAGAATTACATACATACATAACTTCACGCCTTTTATCCTCGAAGGGGTAGGCAGAGGTGTATTACGCATCCACTTTTCGCCAGTTATGTTTCAGTCCCAATGTAATAGGTGGCGAGCCTATTGCCATCTACTGGGCACATTGTTAAGCGAACGATAATTAACATTTTTAATACACACTTATCTTCGAAAAGTCAGAGGGGTGTGCCTGGGGTACCTGGGAATCGAACCCGTGACCATCGTCTCGGCAGTCCGTTACGTACTTGTTGGCAATACGCCAGGCTTATCGTGTCCAGACTCCATTATAATAAAAACACTCACGTAATATTACTTTATTTTCAGACGATTTCTAGCACAGAATTGAATTAAAATGTGAGCTACAGTCCTTTTTATAAACTAATCGTCATTGCACTTAATGTTTAACAACTGCCACTTCCTTTTCAACATATAATTGAAATTACTGTACAATTAATTATAAAATATAAATCAAAAATCAACATTAATATTGTAATGAATTTTGCACAAGACCAAATGATTTATTTTACACGAATAACAAATTTATTTTAATAACCAAACGCTGCTTTACAACATTCATCAACATATCGCTATCAATAGGATGTAAATATAAGCGCATGTTATTTATTGCCGTAAACATAAAAAAGTGTCAGTATAATGTTATTTAATACTAATTGATTTTACTTTGAAAGTTTCTGGAGTTATCTTAATAATTAAGCGATAAATTAAATACCCAATCTTTATAAAACAGTGAAGCAGTCAATACAGTGTCTAATATTCTAAAGTAGTGAAGTTCTCAGTTCTGTGTTCACAAATAGTTATTTAAATATCAATCTTAAATATTATTAACATTTTCGTAACAATATAATCATTATATATTAATTTGCGCCCATATACACCACTAGGCTATCGCCGCTTTTTATTAGATTTTTTTAACTAGAATTAATGAAGGTAAGATAGTTTATTATAAATACTTGCACAGTGTATTGTCGTAGGGTATTCCATTGCGGATAAATGCGGCCACTGACATGCCGATGCCGAAACTCAAACAATGTTTATTCTGCAGACTAGAGAGCTATCCGAGTAATTTAGATCGTACAAAATAATTTAGCGAGTCTTAATCGCGTTAACTTAACTTATTTAAGGCATAAATACCTATTTGTTTCCGACGTTTCGCTCGTCTTGCACCGAGCTTGGTCGCGGAGAGACTGATGAGAGCTCAGCGCTGTCTTGTGGAAGTGCGGGTTTCGGCACCTACCCTCACTTGGTCTTTATTTAAGTTCGCAATGTCGGTACTCCGACACACTACACTAATGACGTCTACACACTGTTGAGATTTATCACTGCGGCGGTGTTTACATTTGCTGATGACTGGATTCCAAGTAGCCGATAATCTATATCCATCCTCCCGGTTAAAATTGTTATATTTCTTGATTTCTAACGCTTCACGTACTATCCTGGAGTAATAGTGACGATCGGTGGATAAGACTTGTGGTTGATGCAGTTCTATCCAGTTATTTGGTCCAGACTCCAACAAATGCTCAGCTATCGCCGACTTATTACTTTGTCGGTTTTTTACAGCTGCGATATGTTCTTTTACTCTTTCAGCGATTGTACGTTTAGTCTGCCCGATATATGAAATACCACAGCTGCAATCGACTTTGTAGACGCCAGGTGTTTGGAGAGGAATGACATCCTTTGGGGTACGCAGATTGTGTGCTATCTTAGAGAGCGGACTGTATACAGTCTTGATGGAGTATTTCTTGAGTACTGTTCCAACTTTGTCCGTCACTCCCTTTAGATACGGCATGTAAGCGGGCACTCTGCTTACTTCAGGTTTACGCTCGTTCCCTTTCCGACGGAGTATGTTTTTCTTGTATCCGTTGCGCCTAAGTACCTCCCGAACATGTGACAGCTCACTATTTAATTGTTCAGGGTCACATAGGTCATACGCTCGGTTCACTAACGAGGACACAACGGAATCCAAGTGCCGCGGATGGTGGTGCGAGTTCGCGTTGAGATACCTGGCGCTGAGCTCTCATCAGTCTCTCCGTGACCAAGCTCGGTGCAAGACGAGCGAAACGTCGGAAACAAATAGATATTTATACCTTAAAAAAGTTAAGTTAACGCGATTAAGACCCGCTAAATTATTTTGTATGATGTATACAAATCGCGAAAATAAATTAGATCGTATTGAATAAATATTCAAAGAAATTAAAATTCCATTAGTATTAGAATTTTTCCGGGAAATTCGACCGCCATGGGCCTCAGTATCATGTACTGAACAGGGGTATCGGTTTTCGGTACGCTGTACCTTACACGCAGTATACTATACTTATTATGGTAATGATGAGAAGTAATTTCTGAGAACACATAAGGCCCTACCATAAAATAAAAGAATACTCATTTTGTCAATGACAATCAAGAGTAAGTAAAAGTTTTCTGCTCAATAAAATGCTTGAGCATTGGGGGATAAATGTTCACTCCGTTTATTCGGGCTGTAGCTGTATCTCTATAAATACACGCAGTTATACTTGATTTATGTAACAACTTTGCCAGGTAGGAGTATATTACTAAAACGCCGTGTTTCTAAATTATGTTCTACTGAGCTTTATATTCTTGAGTATAGTATTGTGACTCTAGAAGTAGAAAAAATACAACCCTTTTCATTTTGCTTTTTTGTCTAGCCCGTGTTCGTTACCCCTTCAGTATAACCTATTTGGCTACACTCCTGCTTAGGTTCTGCCGTAAAGATTATTGAAGCCATTGAGTTTTGAGTAATGCTCCTGCTACACCTGCGTATTGTGGCCAACATTTAAACGCGTTAAATTGCTAATTTCCAACGCACATTTTAATCGTGTTGCTTAACGCGTAGTTGGCCATTGCCATTAACGCTTGCACCAACGCAGGTGTACCAGTAGCATAAACTGGACTGCCGTAGAATAGGGCTTGAAGTACTAAATTTAATGGCCAAAATGGCATGCCAGCTTTTACAATAGCTGTCTTAAAAGAGTTTCAAACCATATCATAATACCTATAGTTATCTGGCATAGCCTGATGATTGTGATTCAAACTTATAAAGGCTTAAAAAACCCAAAATATTAATTATTGAATGTATTGATTAAAAATTATTGTGTGTTACTGCTATTAACGACCGGTTGGCGCAGCGGTAGTGTAAGCGACTACTACGCCGAAGGTCTCGGGTTCGATTCTCGCTCAAGTCAAACATTTGTGTGCATGAACATGGATGTTTGTCTTGGTCTGGGTGTTTCTATGTATAATATGTATGTATTTACAAAAAAAAAAGTATATACAGGGTGTTACATATCCATCCGTCCGATCAATGAAGGGGTTGTAGAGTAGCGTAAAATGATGAGATATTTGTCATTATTTCACGGAAATTCAACATAAAATTTTCCCATGTATATTTAATTAATTTTAAATAATATCATATCAGATTACCCATGGCAACACTAAAGACTCATAAATCGTATTAGCTAGGTATCTACCTAAAGTTCATAAAAATTTGACGGCAAAAGCGGCGCCTTTGAGTGCATAGGCCAACCGACCGCCTCCTTTGACAAAAGCCGCCGCCGCGCGTCATCGTCCTTTACACGTGCCAAGTATTATTTTAGGTATAAACAGATTTTATGCACTTGATGCAACAGCTGATCTTTTGCTTCGACGGTTTAGGTAAAACTCCGTAAAACAAAGTACAGTATTAAGGTTTTCTGTTTGTTTCGTGCGAGTGCGTGGCCAAATCTGGTGTCACTGTTTTCAAACTGCTCGAATACCTACGACATGGCCTAACGATTCTTGGATGCGGCTTTACGGGCCGTCGGAAGCCCGGAAGCGCTTTCATGTAATGTCACACGCGGTCACCCATCTAAGAGAAAATCGTCGCGCTATGACTACGGTACTTACATTAATAACTACCTACTTTTTAATTGGTTTAATCTTACGTAACTAGGTACCTACCTTAATTGATAAAAATATCAACTTGCTGTAAGTTGCGACGGTCATTCTCCACATGTCCGCCGCCCACGTCCAGACACTTACGGCACCTTTGCACCATATCCGAACGCACACTTCTTAACACTCCTGGGTTTAAACTTCGGAAAGCAGAAACGATACGCGCACGCATTTCTTCTTCAGTGTCACACGGTTTTTGGTACACTATTTGTTTAACGTGTCCCCACAAGTAAAAGTCTAAAGGCGTTAGGTCCGGTGATCTTGGTGGCCACGAGATAGGCCCGCTTCGTCCAATCCACTTGCCAGGGAACTGTGCGTCAAGATACTCACGCACAGCTCGTAAAAAATGAGGTGGGGCACCGTCGTGCTGGAACCACAAGCTGCGGTGGAAGCTTAACGGCAACGAATCTAACTCGTCACTTAGAACTTCCCTCAAAAATCTTAAATAATTGGTACCGTTCATGGTTTCATTTAAAAAATGCGGACCAATAATACGGTCGCCGAGGATTCCCGCCCACACATTGATGCGCCAACGATGTTGAAAATGGCTTTCTTTCATCGCGTGTGGATTTTCAACAGCCCAGACGTGTTCATTGTGACAGTTGAAAACACCCGTCCGCACAAATGAACATTCGTCGGTAAATAACACGCGCTCCAAGAACGTAGCATCCTCTTCTACTTTGCCAAGTAGCCAGTTGCAGTATTGTCTTCTGTGGGCATAGTCCGACGGCATAAGTGAGTGAACACGTTGGTAGTGAAAAGGATGCTGTCCGTCTTCTTTTAATATCCTCCACACTCGCGCGTTACTGGTGCCCAGTTCACGTGCCGCACTCCTGGTACTCTGCGTGGGATCCTCAGCGAATAATTGTAAGACCTGTTCCACTACACCGTCGCTACTTTGTGGTCTGCCACCATGATTGCGATTCGAATCATCGCGAGCACTGCCCGTGTTGTACACCCGGTGGTGAAGCCGTTGAAACGCGCGCTCCGACGGCACGGGTAGACCCCGTGGTCTGGCATACCGCTCCTCGTACTCCCTACGAGCACCTGCATAATTGCATTCACTCCTACCTAAGCACATCAACATCTACTATCTACTAACGAATCTACTATTTCACGCGGAAGTCTAAACAAAAGGAAAGCTAGCGAAAGACTGAGTGTTCAAGAAGGCAAATAGTTAATTCGTAAATCAAATAGGTAAATAATTAGAGATGTAACAAATGGTATTCACTGGAGTACTGTTTCTATCGATATTTTATGTTATTGTTTACCTGATAGAATATCGGTAGCTAAACCCCTAAAACGTCAGCTTTGTGTAAATTTATGTTTTTATTTGCTGTTAATAAATAAAAACATTCCATGGTTTAGACTAGAATCAGTTTATTTAAGGTTTATGTAAGACTCCGCGTGACGACTGTCAAAGATCTTCATGACTGTTGCTCCGACGGTTTAACGTGCTCTCCGAGACACAGGGATATTAACTATTTATTACGCACGTAACTTGGAAAAGTCTTATTATCTTATTATGTATGTATTATTATTGATGCGCGCCGTGGATTCGAACCCGATACCCTCTGCACGGCAATCCGTTGGTATCATCACTAGGCTATCATTGGCCTAGTAGCCTAGCAGGCTATCATTCTAGTTTTAACATGTCATGTTAAAATTAAATAAGTCGATATTATCTCTTGATCGTAAACATCACTAGAGCGGTCCCTTTGTGTACGGCGGCTCGCTTGACGGTAAAATTGCACTATTTTTAAAAGGCGGCATGCCCTTTGACACGGTAAGCGGCGAAAGCCGACAATTTTTAATAAATTTAAAGGCCTATCCACACGACACAATTTTACGTCCAACTTGACTAAATCACTTGATTAAATCGTGACGTGTAGACGCCAGTCGTCCAACTCAAGTTCATCGGGTGTGCGGACCACCAGATTTTAACCAATTGGGTGGACGGAATGAAATTCAGTCATTTGATTGTGTCGTGTAGACGGGCAAAGCCAATTCCATTGAAAATTTGATCAGTGGTAAAATTGTGCCGTGTGGATGGGCCTTAAGAATCATAAAGGATTCCGCTATTGAGGGGAGTGTTGTTAGTTTACAGAATTTTCGCCAATTTCGGGGTAATGTTTCTCGTTAGCACTGAGCTAAGGAAATTTATACTGATGTTTTATGATGACCTAGATTTTTTTTATTATTTTTCCTGGTATGCCTGATAAGTCAGTAATATGACCTTTCGAGATCAGACGGGGGTTTATGAAACACACTGTATGTATGTTTATCCATTACCTATCTAGTACCCATAGGACAAGCTCTGCTTAGTTTGGGACTAGATGGTGTTTTGTGAATGTAGATAGAATATATTATAGAATATGATTGTGTGTTACTGACTGCGTGGTCCAGTAGATAGCGTATGTGCCTGCCTGCTGATCGGAGGTCCCGGGTTCGATTACCGGGTCGGGAGAAAGTGTTACTGAGTTTTTCCAAATTCTCAGTACCAGCACGGTTCCGGTGTTGAGCCCGGTACCGGCAATAGGTTCGTCCCGTATCACGTGAAACCTAACAATTCATGGGGAAATGTGGGTGTAATTGTTACACCTCTGCCTATCCCTTCGGGGACACAGGCGTGACTATATAAAAAAGTATTTATTTTTAGTGTTTACTGATTATAAAAATTATTTGAAAAACATGCTCACCTGCAACCAAGATCTCGTGTAACCAATATCTTCGTAGATCAGTTCAAGTGGACTATCCAGGAGTTCCTTCAAGGAGTTGATGGAAGGCGGAGGACCATTCAGCAGCCAGCTCACCACAGAGCTGGTGTAGTAATTGTATATCAGGACGCATGATAGACCAGTCACCAGAATTGTGACCTTTCGAGCTGCAAGGTAAATTTATTTTTATATAATTATTTAGTTTTTCCCAGTACACGCTGGAAGTGAGCCTCTTCCAATTTGAGTCACTATAATACCGTAAGTGAGTCAATTGGATGAAAATTTAACACAACGCTTTGTGACGCAACTTAAAGATCTATATCTATGAGTTGATTATAAAACCCAGAATAATGATGTTACCACGTAAACCAAACGTGCTTCGTGTATTTTTCCTTAGTCATCTCTTACGACACCCACTAAATCTCAGGGAAGCGAAGGAGTCTGGAGTAGTGTAGTATAATTTTATTATACTTCTGCATTTGTTTTTTCACAGCTCCAGCTGAAAATTACACCTTTTGATCTAGTGGCTAGAGATCCTGACTGCTAATCTGAAGGTCGTGGGTTCGATTCCCATTCAGGACACAACTTTACGTGACCGTGTCTAAGTTGTCCTAGAATATTTTTAATACTAAATATGTCTTGAGTATATTACGCTAATGACCAATTTATTGATCGTGCCGCAGTAATCAATACACTGAAGGCATCCACTTTGGATATCAAATTCCAAAGTGAAACTGTGTTAATAGGGTATTTGACAAAAAAAATCGAATTAGTCCGTCAGTTAGATTATCGAAAAATATTGGATACGTATTTTTTGTTTTATCAAATCAGTAAAAAATTACGAAGATAAAACGCATCAAAGATGGAGAAACGCCTAAGAGTGGGGGCTTATAACGTCACTTGCCAGTAAAAAGTGTACTGGCAAGTGACGTCACACGAGTTTTCAGCGAAGTTTGTCGTCTTAATTTTTTGCTTACGTGACTCAAGAAAATATACGTGTCCAATATTTTTCGATAATCTAACTGACGGACTAATTCGATTTTTTTAGTCAAATACCCTTTTGTTAATGTAATTGTTTTGTTGGGAATTTTAATTCCCCAAAGTGGATCCCTGGAAGGTAATTGCGTCGTATTATGTTTGTCGATATTTTTGACTATCTCATAGGCATCGTAACGTAAAATTTAATGTGAGTGGATGTGTGATAGGTTATGACTTTGTGATGCAGCATTGCGTATGATAAGAAAAAGATTATACGCCGTGGAAGAAACTTATGTCATAGAGTCAGTAGTGAAATGTAGTAAAAAGTCCACTTGCGTAAGAAGCGGCGATAGCCCAGTGGTGTACGTAACGGAATGCTGAGACGATGGTCTCGGGTTCGATCCTCGTTACCCCTGGTACACACCTCTTACGTTTCGAAGTCATGTGTGTATTAAAAATGTTAATTATCGCTCGCTTAATATTGTGCCTGATAGGTAGATGATGGCTTTCCCTCTATTACATTGGAACCGAAATATAACTGGCGAAGTGCGGGTGTATAATACACCTCTTCCTAGCCCCTCGGGGATAAAGGCGTGAAGTTATTTTATTGTTATGTTTATTATGAACATCAATGCACGGCCATATGTTCCTAAATTAAACAAAATCATGGTAATGACAACTAACTGACAAACAATTCTAAATACTCATATATACACACATATTACAGCAGCAGCTGATAAGATAGACACACATATTCAGAACAAATCATTGTGTTTATCATGCAAAAAATTTTCTGCTTGAGAATTGAACCCACTTCGTTGTAAAGCATCTAACGATATTATAACCACAACCTTTACATAAGCAGTCATGGCTATAACTGACCAATAGACAGCAAGGCAGGCAAGTCAAAAATGTTATATTGTATTACGTATTAATTCATCTACAAGTCATCTCGAGCCAACACCAAGGATTTATTAAGCTGCCCTGAAGAGCCTATGATTTACTGAACGACTTTACTTACTACTTCAGAAATACAAATAGTTACCTGTTGACACCCTTTTAGCTCCATTTTCATCAGAATCTTCGTAAACTGAAACAAAATCACCAATGTATTACTTATGCAACGTCAAATTTACAAAAATGCGATAGGCACTTACATTGCTGGCAAATAGAGGCTATAACCGAAAACACCGCGTACTGAATTGACGATGGTGTTTGCTCAAGGCGAGCAGATAGCAGCAGTAAGAAGGCACATAGTACTGATACTCCTATGACAGCCCACCATGCGACAGGGCTTAGAGGCATCAGGAACTGGTTTTCGAACTTTCCAGGGCCTTTAGTTGGTATGCGGTAGTAGTATCTCGTTCTGAAAAATTGCAATATGCTGGTTATGATTGAGCCATCGAGATGGGGTTTCCAAAACTTCAATCATAAATAAATGAAAATTAAGTCGTTTTGTCGTTAATAAGTCATAAAAGATCTTGTGCAATGTGATGTGATTGTGTGGTGTTTCTTGTGTCTTCCATTATTTTTTAAACTCCCGCAATAAAAATTAATCCTTTGCCGCGTGGACTTTACAAACATACAACCATTGGACACAATGAACAGATTAACATCTCTTATCTTAATATGTAAAATCCTTGCGTTACTGACTGACTGACAGACACGCTACAGCCGAAACTATTGGGCGCAGGAAGCTGAAATTTGGCATGTATGTTCCTTGGGGACCGTAGGGGTGCACTAAGAAGGGATTTCTGAAATTCCCACGCGATCGGCCAAAACGGGTAAATTTAAAAAAATGCAGGCGTAGCTGCTGGCGTCCTCTAGTCATTATATAAAATCAATTGGGATACAAACCTTTCAAATTATGTTTTATTACAATCGTAGGTATGTACATAATTATGGTTTACTCACTCGATTGACGTCAACGTAGGTATAAGTATGTCAATTTTGTCGTGCACAGTGGATATAAACCGAATCACAGGTGAAATGTCCTGCTCTCTAAAAAACAGGCTGTTTGCCACCATCTAGGAAAAGGACATAAAATAACAATCAAAAGCTAGATGTTATAATATAATCTGTATAAAAAAAATATTTCGTTACTGGCTGGCTGACAGACAACGCCCAGCTACATCGATATATAATACTACCAGATATCGTGTCCGCGCCAAAAAACCATCTCGGCAAATAACGCCTCGCTTGACAGCGCGAACGTATATTGTGTTTAGTTTATTTGAAACACAGCCAACGTCAATACGTTTCACAATGCCGCAGAGCCTAGTAAAAGATTGCAAAAATAATGCCCAAAAATGCAATTTAACAGATGGAGTATCTTAATTTCGGTAAGTAAATAAAAAATAAGTTATATTTTAAGCCATAGACTAATGATTGGTCTCGCTCTGCTCTACTAGACGGAGCCCTCATACTTGTAAAATGAGGCAGAAAAAACCATGCCAGCTGGCATGGTTTGAGGCTGTCACACTGACAGCCGTGTGTCAGGTGCATATATCCACCAAATAAATTATGCAAGTAATTCGCTGTACAACGCCAAGTTGCGCTTTTATCCCGTGTAAAAATAAGTCAGCAAGGAATAAGAAGGACTATGGGATCACATACCATCTGTAACATAACAATATATTTGAAATTTCACCCTAAAATTACATTAAACCAAAAAAATCATTCAGTGTTGCTGCGCGTAGAAGAACAATTTCCTCGTAGTTGAGATTTTTATAATATAAATGTATTGTTATTGTATTTTATAATATAATCATATATAAATCAAGTAATTTATGTATTGTTTAATGTTTACATTAGTAATTTATATACATAAAGTGTTGAAGTAAATATATAAGGCAGTCATCTTGAACAAATGTGAGCTCATATTGTTTTACAAAGTAACAGTAGTGATAGGTCGCACATGCGTTTGGACTTCATTTTAAGCAATAAAGATAAGATAAGATTCCTTTAAAAGTAATTTAAAATCTTTCAACACAATTTGGTACCTAGAACAATTTTATATATTTTAATTATTAGTAAAAAAATCTAAAAAAGTTCAACAGTTTACACAGTATCTTCTCGTGCTTACAGAATAAATATCTTTTGGGTCTCACATTCAGCTACTCATTACACGTAGATGCTATTAGAATAATTAGGTATATACGTATCGCAGTCATTCACCATCATCATCGTCCTAGCGTTATTCCAGTTGCATCCAAGACCTTGTGACTTGGAGCCTGGGGTCGGCTTACATACTACTTAGTCCAACCAGATATGACAGAATATCTGCTTTTCCACAGAGCGGCCGCCGTCTGACTCCGTAACCCAAAGGGATAGCGATATTCCATGGGTTTAAACCAGTATCGGTTTGTTTGAGGAGACTGACTCCCCGTAAAGAATTTCAAAGATCTTTATGAAAGTCGGGACTGACGGTTTATCATGCTGTCCGAGGCACGGGGCAAGCGATCATTAGCAATTTAATAGGCACATATCTTTGAAAAGACCACGGTGCACGCGGGCACGCCGTAGATTCAAACTCGAAACGGTCTACATGGCAGTCTGTTAATATTGTCTGTCTGTGAGTTTTGGTGTCTACATGACTATTAACAGTAAATGAACCTTAGTAAAACTTAAAAGGTCAAATTGGTATACGTACTAAATAATGTGTAACTAACAATTGACGGCTAGAATGGAAATAGAATGCACTATTTTCTAAATAACTTATAACCTACAAGATATTTTTGAATACGTAATAATTTGTAAATATCATATGTAACAACCTATTTGGATACAACCAAATCATTGGATAATATACCCACCATTTTTTCGATGATGAAACCTGCGCCTAACCCATACACGAATAAATGTTCTATTAGCTTGTTAAATACAAAGCACGCTGGACACGTTATTATTTATAGGAATTAATCTTGTATCAAAGTCTTGAATTGTATATGACTTTAAAAATGTACATAATATTATTTAGGTACCACTAAATACTTATTTAATGAAACTTAACTTAATACGAATAAATTTATGTTTTTAAATAATTGTAAATTTTGTACCTACATTTATAACCAGATACTTATCCAATAGACCACAGTATAAAATATTTTCCTATTAACTCGGGTAACTGTTGAGAAGCTGACAACACAATTTTTCACGCATGCGTCTTGATGCTTTTGATTGACACACACTGTCATAATGAGTTGCCTCACTTATGGATCTATTTTTCTTAGGCAGTGCGGTGTCTAGTATAGCGAAGCGATACCAATCATTTGTCTAAGTTTTAAGCTTAGAATTACCAAATTATATCATATTTTGAAAGAAATTAATGATTTAATCCGCCATAAAAAAAATTTGACGCACGTCAAAAAATCTTGACAAGGCACAGATAACAGTGATAACTATACACAAACCAGAACAGTAGATACATGGAGTCGATCTTTTTTGTAATATTTTTTTTATA
Organism: Euclidia mi; assembly: GCA_944739405.2. Taxonomy (NCBI): domain Eukaryota; kingdom Metazoa; phylum Arthropoda; class Insecta; order Lepidoptera; family Erebidae; genus Euclidia; species Euclidia mi. The sequence goes on from OX123182.2 coordinate 118,205,323, forward strand.
ATTTGTTACCAGAACATCGAAATTGGTTGTTTAAAATTGGTTAAGGCTATTTGAATTATTTGTTTTTTTTACCACTTACGACACCATCTAGGCCCAAACTAAGCATAAGCTGGTACCGTGGATACTAGACATTGGATAGACATATATAGCTACTTCTATTTTTAAATACCTGCATATTATGCATAGAGACACCCAGACCAAGACAAACATTCATGTTCAAGCACAGAATTATTTGACTTGAGCGAGAATCGAACCCGCGACCTGCGGCGTAGCAGTGGCTTACGCTCCCGCGGCGCCAAGCGGTTGACTAAACTAACTAGTAAACTTTTACGTTCATTCATATTATAAATTATTTTAGTGTTCTGCGCGAGTCCATATATGTCTTAGCCCATACCATGTAGTAAAATTCGAATTCAAAATTCGAAAAAATAAGAAAATAAACGAAAATGACGTATTTTGTCACGACTGGTAGTAAGTATTAGATAAATTTTTTATGATTTATGACTTTATTACTCGGTGTCATGGTTGTAATTTGGTTGAACTTAAAACTGTTTTAAAACATATTTGTCTCCGTTTGGTAGGAATACGATCGCGGACAGATTTTAGCTAAGATTTTGTACGTGACCCGTCATCTTGTCCTAGTAGTATTATATATCGATGCCCAGCTAGAACTATATTTCTTGGGGATCGTAGGGTGCACTAAGAAGAGATTTCCTGAAAGAACAATGGCAGAATTTGGTCTGGGTTTGTTGTGGCGACCTTTAAATTCATATGAACACAAAAAATTGCTTTTTTTCCTACGATTTTTAATATATTCACTTTGTCTCGTTAAAGCCGGAGTATTTTATGACGATAAAAAGCATTCCAATTGATTACGAACTAGGTAGCTACTTTATTATTTGATTGTTGCCATAGACAATGGTGTGACAGGAATAGACGTGAGTGCTCTTGATCCGTATCGATTATTTGTTAAATAAGTAATCGATGCGATCGACTTTTATAGGGTTGGTTTGGTTTAAAACATAATTATTAAAATGCAGTTATTTAATTTTTAATCAACATTACATCAATAAGCTAATATTTTTGAAGCAAAACCACTTTTAAATCAAATAAAAACGTCACAGCATCATTTTAATGTTGTATCGATTTCACATAAAATTGATTTAAAATGTACAGCCCTGCTTTTGTCTTTGGCTGTGACTGTTAGATGCTAGAGAATACTTCTGCGTTTTGATGTCAATCTGATATATGTCATTTGATAATTCAAACGTACCTGCATTGTTCATTCTTAACTAGAAATTAAAATACCGATATCTTCTTTTTCCGGCTTTGCCGAGTGAAAATATAATCACTTATAGACTCTGTTACTTAAGCCGAATTTTTTTATATATTTTTTATAGCTGTACGCTTCGATTAAAATTCAGACATTTTGAGGTATGGAGATCTGCCATTGTCCTTTCCAGAAGCCCGAACGGAGCTGCGGCCATCCTCTAATCTATTATAATTGTACTTGCTTTAATTTTAAAACAAACGGTTATTATGTTATGCATGGCGCAAGATTTTTGCGATACCTACCCTTGTGCTATTCTTCTCAAATGTGCCAATCCATATATCCGTAAAATTGTGGACGAATCTGAAATAATAGCCAATATCTAGAGTAGTAGAAATGTGACAATTTCAGCATGAGTGATTGACTGGATGACATGGATTGTGGCATCCGATCACGTATCACGCTACATCAGAACCATTGAATTACCTGAAGTTATGCATCTCAGCAATAAGACAAAGTATAGCACCGGCTGTATGTGTCATCACTGCCAGGAATCTGCTGTGGGCTCGATAACATCTTCAGATCAAACTTCTTAGGTGTTGGAGTTACCTGAAAAATATACTTTATGGGTTACTACGCCTGCCGGTTGGTGGTAGAGATATTAACAGATGCTTATTTGTCAAAATCATACGTAGAACCACGTATTGGTGGTGCATGAATATGACCGTGATCATGATGATGATGTCTTTGAGTTTCCATGACTTCGTAGTGTCGTATGTCCCTGGGCATATGAGTATCAGATATCATCCAGAGTTCACATCACATCGCAGTGGCACGGCTATGTCAAAATATAAATAAATTATAATTTTAGAAGCTATAAACCATGTCTCGTTTTGCGCCTCTACCAATTCTGCCGTCCTTTAACTAGAACCCCGTTAACCCTCAAATGGTCGATTTTGAGTTTTGAATGCAAAGTACTCGTAATACAGTTGTAAACTCTCTATCTTTCTGTCTAAGAACCATATCTCTATCACTTACGGTTATAGAGATATTAAAACATGATTTACCGTTAAATGACAAAATATGCAACAAATTCTTGACTAAAAAGTGACTTTCCCACGCTTCTTAGCTTAATGCACGTTAAAATACCTTAGTTTCAAAATTCGTCTAATATTTTTTTAATTTTTCATAAGCTTAAGCTACGTTAATTGAATATTCTTGACTACAAATACACTAAGAGCGTATAACTTGTTAATAGTTAAGGATCAATTTTGATCAAATAGGAATTAAAACAATGCTATAAACTATTTATGATGAAAACCTTATCTTAATTCTGGTTAGACGACCATAACGGTATTTTTGCCAAGTAATCAATATTGCGATTTGCTCAAAACAATTCGTTAAAAAAAGCGTTATTTACTTCTAACATGGAATTTGTTCAAAAAATATTAGTAATTCTTAACTTAATAACGGCTAGCCCACGTTCCCTAACTAGAAACATGTTATCCGTGTCTCGCGCTTCATTAATTCCGGGAGTGTGCGGGGATGCCATATGCGTGCGAGGATGGGATATGCGTGCAGGGAGGTTTGCCATTCCACTCGGAGAGCTTATAGCGTGCAAGCGTGCGTCATCGCATCGTTCACGAATCAGAGACTTAGAGATCAGTTTATTAAGCCGCCGATACTTTGGCATATTGTATTGTATAAGCTCGAGGATCGGACCAGAGATTTTACGGGCTCTTTTAATCGTCATGGAAAAGAGAAATGAGGAGATCCGCAGGAGAACCAAAGTCACCGACATAGCTCTCCGAATAGCCAGGCTAAAGTGGCAATGGGCAGGGCACATAGCTCGAAGAATCGATGGCCGTTGGGGCAGGAGGGTTCTGGAGTGGCGACCACGCACCGGACGACGCAGCAGGAGTAGGCCTCCCACAAGGTGGGCCGACGATCTGGATAAGATTGCGGGAAGTGGTTGGATGCGGGCGGCTCGAAATCGAGTCTGTGTGGAGAACCTTCGGGGAGACTTATGTCCAGCAGTGGACACCCGATCCCATCCCATGTTGAAATCCCATGTTGTACCAATCACTACAAATATTTTCTACTTCGGCACCATACCAGGGAAATTAGTGGTTCAGAAGATATTGAACCTCAAAGTTAGTATGGAATTTTTCTAATTCGGTACAAAATCGATGCATTTACCCCGCCAATAAGTTCTTTAGATGCCCTGTAAGCCCATGGATAAGTAGGTTTTTCGAGCATTGCACGCGCGTGCTTTTAATTGCGGTTTAAAAAATGAGAAAACTTAAAAAAAAATAACATTTCCCAGGTATTATTTTTCGTTAGTATGACTTGGCATGATGTCCACAACGAGTAGACTTCGGCTTGGTGATGGGTCTTGTGACACCCTGTATATGTTGATGATAAGGATTTTTTTAATTAAAACTTTTTAATTTCATTGATTCAATTTTCATACTGCATTTTATTTAATTATCCAGTTTTTTGATATGTGATGCTTAGCTATAAAGACGTTCGACTTAGCGCTTTTATAGTTAAGCATTTTAGGGTAAATTTATTGAAAATTAGAAAACTATAAATTTAAAGAAAATGCTTAACTAAAAGATCTCAAAGTGTAGGTTAACGAGGCTTTAGTGCGGCAAACAATGTCAAAAATAAATGTGTATTGCTTAAGTAAACCGAAAAATTCAGTTTTTTTATATAATTTTAAGTTAATTTCTGAGCAGGAAATATCCTAAATGACGCTGGCAAATATTTGTTTAAATAATATTTAACAATCACTGATTTATGAATAATAATTTTATAATAATAATAATAATAAGCCCCCCAAAATCCATCCATACGTCCGAGTCGAACACCAGACTCACGTGGGGGGCGGACACGCGATTTTATGTTACTGGCGCGGCAAACATGGCCATGGTAACCCATTCACTGTACATGATACAGCAAGAAGTGTTTTGCAGGACATGTTACCTGCAACCACCCTTGCTGGCAGGGAGCGGCAGCGAATGAAATGGACGGATGAAGTTAATCGACAATTACTTCGCTGCTACTACACTATAACAAAATGTGAAACAGACATGACAGGATATCGCCCATTACTCTATTCAAGTTTTATTCAGTATTTTCCAGATCTTCACATAATATCAGAACAAAGACTAGCAGATCAAGTAAGAGTAATACACCGCAACAATAGAATCTCCATTCAGGAAACAGAAATAATTAAGAAAGAAATCGAACAAACAATATTCAATAGTTTATACAAGGTTATATAGCGGGTCTTACTCGCGATAAATCTTATATTTAAGGCATAAATACCTCGGATTTTTGCCAACGTTTCGGCTGACTTGCTTCAGCCGTGGTCGCGGCGGGACTGGTGAGCTCAGCGCCGTCCTAGTGTTGTGCGGGTTTTGGCAACTACCCTCACTGGATTTTTATTTTTGTTTTTAACTGCACTGTCGGTACCTCGACGTTGGCAAAAATCCGAGGTATTTATGCCTTAAATATAAAATTTATCGCGAGTAAGACCCGCTATATAACCTTGTATAATGTATACTAATCGCGAAAGTTTAAAATCGTTTAATATTCAATAGTAACAATATAACATCTACAACAGAAGTACTTGTAACAGATACTACACCAACGAATACACCGATTACACCACATGTGAGCCAAGATGCAATAGAATCTAATCCAGATAGCTCGCTGCCTGAAACACTACAAACACAGCAATCAAATACTCAATTAACGAACAGTGAAGGTGGCGTTAGTATGATAATACATCATACTAACGCCACCTTCACTAGACTGCGATTCACCTGTCCTTAACACTGAAATAGAAACTACTGAAACCGATTTCTTACAAGATATAGAACATTTATTTAACGAATTTCTCACAAAGTATAGAGGAACTGATCCTACAGTACGACCAAATATACACAAATTAAATATTTCACGAAAATCTAAAGTAACAATAAACGCGTTGAATATATTAATAGGAAACAAACTGTCTAATAACCCAACACCAACCTTAGAAGAAATACAAGATCTTATTTATAGTGTATAGGGTTCCCACCAAGAACTTAGGGTCCCAAGCCAACCTCACGTGCAAGTGGTGCACCTGCCGATCAACGGACGAGGCTCTGGCAAACAAAATGTCCCAATAAGCGGCAATAGGCTCGCCACCTATTACGTGGGATCAAAACACTAGCGAAAAGTGGGCGTTTAATATGCCTCTGCCTACCCCTTCGGGGAAACAGGCGTGAGTCTATGTATGTATGTATGTATTTATAGTGCAGCAATTACAGCAACAACTTTACACAATAAAAGGAAAAATCCAGAAGATAGAGATAAAAGAAGAGGTGACAGTAAACCAGCATGGGAAAGACGTATAGAGACGAAAATAGCCGCACTAAGAAAATAAATAGGAAAAATACACCAATTCATTAGGGAAAATTTATCACGAAAGAATCAATCAAGGATGAGTAGAATGTATGACAGCAAAGAGAAAGCAGTCGAAGATATGGATAAAAAACGCAAAAGCTTCAGGCATTGTCAAAAAGACTACGCAGATACAAAAATCTAACCAAATACATAGAGATAATATTGTATTCAACACAAATCAAAAATTATTTTTCAGGAATTTTGATAAAGAGACTAGAATAAAAAATCCACCCAATATTTCAGAAGTACAGGCATTTTGGGAGAACATTTGGTCAAAACCAAAGCAACATAACGAGGAAACGGAATGGATTAAAGCAGAAGCAGAGGAAACTAAAAATATAAGCCAGATGCCTTCAATAGTACTTGATGAGAAAGATGTAGAACAAGCAATAAAAAAAACACTTAATTGGAAAACGCCTGGCCCCGATAAAATCCAAAATTATTGGCTGCAATATTTCTATGCAGCTCACAAACATATAGCATACGCGTTTAACTCTCTTATTCAGGACCCAAACACCATCCCAACATTTTAACTCAGGGTAACACATTTCTTAAACCCAAAGATTTAGATACGAAAAACCCATCAAAATATCGCCCTATAACATGCCTCCCCACTTTATTCAAATTACTCACATCCGTAATTTCATCTAAAATCAGTAGTCATTTAACGAATAATAACTTAATTGCTGAGGAACAAAAAGGCTGTAGGAAAGGCTCGAAGAACAGTTAGCAATAGACGCAGAAATACATAATCAAGTTAAGCAAGGGCATCGGAATCTCTATTATGCCTATATAGATTATCAAAAAGCATATGATAGTGTCCCTCATCCCATCAAAATTGCACGTGGAATTTTTCAAGGAGACTCACTCAGTCCATTATGGTTCTGTATGTCGTTAAACCCTTTGTCACGAATGCTTAATAGAACAGAACTAGGTTATTTACTACACAGAGAAAGTAACACAAAATCACACATTTATTATATATGGATGATATAAAATTATACGGAGCAAATAAGGAACAGTTAAAGAACTTGTTACAAGCTACAGAAAAACTCAGCAATGATATTAAAATGAATTTTGGGCTAGATAAATGTAAAATAAACAGCATTATACGCGGCAAACATGACACCACAGATCCATACACTTTACAATCACAACAAAATTCGTTAATTGATGCAATGACAGTAACAGACACTTACAAATATTTAGGTTATTAACACAGTAAATATTTACACAGACTATAGGACTAGATCACAATAAAATTAAAGAGGAACTTACTAAGAAATACACAGAAAGGTTAAACACAATTTTGAAGACAGAAGTATCTGGTAAAAATACAGTCAAAGCGATCAATACATATGCAGTTCATGTACTGACTTATTCATTCGGTATAATAAAATGAACGGCTACAGACTTAGAAAGACTTAACAGACTAACACGTACCACATGCAACAAACACCATATACATCCAGCAACTGAACGGTTCAACTTAAAAAGGAAATCAGGAGGAATAGGGTTCATAGATATAAAAAATTTACACAACAGACAGATTCACAATATACGCACATATATGCAAGATAAAGCTAACAGTTGTATCCCATTCACAAAGCACTCACAGTTATAGACACATCAGGTACACCACTTAAACTAAATGACAGAAGTACATTTACAGATAATATAGTTACGGATGAACAAAAATGAAATAGTTGGAAGCAAAAATCCCTACATGGCAAATATCCTAATCAAATTCAACAAGATTACATAGATAAAGAAGCATCCAATGCATGGCTGTATAAAGGAACATTTACAAGGAGACAGAAGGTTTCATGGTGGCGATACAGGACCAAATCATCACAACGAAAAATTATCAGAAATACATAATTAAAGATCCAGCAATAGTTTCAGACAGATGTAGATTATTTAACACCAACCAGGAAACAATAGATCACATAACCGCTATGCTTTTCTAGCCAATAAGCAATACACAGAACGCCACAACTATGTCGCAAAACAAATCCATGCACAGTTAGCAATAAAGTATAAGTTAGTAGAAAATTTAGAACCTTATTATAAATAGAAACCTAAAAATGTAATTAATAATGAAAATATAAAACTATACTGGGATAGGGATATTATTACAGATAGAACCACTACAAATAATAGACCAGATATAATATTAACACTGAAGGCATCTAAAATAACCTATTTAATAGACATTGAAATACCTAACTCAGAAAATATAAGAAAGAAATATACAGAGAAAATACAGAAATATATACCATTTGCGGACGAAATCCGTCAAATGTGGCACCAACATACAGTTAAAATAATTCCGATTATCATTTCATCTACAGGAATCATCCCAAAATCTTTACACGCATCTCTTAAAGAATTAGGTCTACATAAAAATGTATTCATGTCACTCCAAAAGTCAGTTATCAATGACACATGCTCTATAGTCCGGCGATTCCTCACATCCACCACACAGACACCAACAGCATTACACAATGAACCAACCCACTAGGCTTAGGCCCGTGATAGGTTCATCATAATTATTTGCCAGCATTATGCTGAGATTTCTTACAATTTGTAAACGAAAATAATAATAATAATATTCTACCACATTCACACAATACCATCTAGTCCCAAACTAAGCAGAGCTTGTACTATGGGTACTAGATAATGGGGTGCGCGCAGAAGACCTCCACGTGTGCTCAGCGTCCGCTTGTCCCCTGCTTGCGGATACGTCCGGGGGGAAGAGCAGTCGCTGGGCCCGGTGCACCCTGGGTCACGGACAATAATCTCTTCGCGGGGGGTAGGGTAGAGGAGTATTATTGTCCGGAGCTAACTTCTGCAGGAGGGATCGCTCCTGCCCCGTCGATGTAGTCGATTAACGCGAGGACGCGACCACGCCCGCTTAGGTGCAGGCACATCTAAGCGGGGTTATTTTGTCTTCTCATTTATTGAGGAGCAAACCTTTCGGCGGGTCCGCTGAATCGGGTTGGCCGAACAGCGGACGGAGGCATGTTTCAATGCCACCGTCGGGGGGCTTGGCTTAACCGCCCGGCCCCAGAGGAAGGACACCTCTAAGATAAAAAACCACCCAATCCCAAGTTTCGGAAGCGCGGCGAGGGGATGGATGGCCGTTGGGGGTTCGGTCGTTAGCGCTTCCACCTGCTGGTACCTGCCGCCCCCAGCAGTATGTAGGCTTACCCGGGTACTTAAGCCTCTGCCCGGGGTTGACCTGTTTTGCTTTATACTCGTGGGACCAAAATGGAGAACACTTTAAATAAAACTAAAAACGACGCAGTGGGTGAAAAAGTACCTCTGGTACTAATTGAGCGAATGGGCGTGCTGTCGGATACGGACAGCGCATCCAGTCTTATGAGCGTGGCGAGCGCGGAAAAACGGTTACGCAAACGCCCGAGGGAAGGTGGAGACTCAGGGTCGGACTCGGTCCTGAGCGACACAGCGGTGCCAGCACCCAAGATCGGTGCCAAAAAAGGAAGGAGAGGTAGGCCCGCTACTACCGGCAAATATGCCGGTATCGGCCTATCCAGGCGTGAGGCTGCGGCTGCAATGAAGGCCGCAGCAGTCGCCGAAAAGCTGGAGGAGGACGAGCGGCAGATTGCGGCTCTGACGAAAAGAGTGACGGAAGGGCGAGTCACTCGGCTGTCAAAGTCGTCGTCTGCCGTCTCTGATATAGAAGTTGAGGCAGAAGAGCTACCTGCCTCCGACCTAAACCAAAGAATGGCCGACGCGGTTGCAGCTATAAAAAGGGTTAGTAAGGTCTCGAAGGGCCTTAGCGGCTGCAGTCAGAAAGCGCTTAAAGAGGCCACGGCCTCCATTCTAGAAAGTGCTCAGGAGCTTTTGACCCGCACCACAACTGAAGAGACGGCGCTGCTGCGGGCCCAGAACGCAAAACTCGCAGCGCAAATGGCGGAGCTCCGCAAGGAGCACGAGGAGCTCAAGGCGGAGATGGTCAACTTCCGCCGCGAGCAACTCAGACGGGAGGTGGGCCTGCCGCCCGCAACGACGCAACCGCAACCGCAGTTGCCGTCACAGCTGTCGAAGCAGCAATCGTCACAGGAGACGGAGTTGATTCGCCTGATTCGTCAGGAGATGGCGAGTTTAAACGCGCGCTTTTCGGTGCTTGAGGGGAGGATTCTACGCCCCCCCCTAGCTGCAGACCAACGCAGCACAGCGGCGCCAACATATGCGGCCCAAGCTGCAGCACCCCGTGCTGCCCAACCGGCAGAAGCGGCTGCTGTCGCACAAGAGAGGACTGCTCGAACTGCCGCCTCGCAAAAGAAAACTGCGGGGCCTAAATCAAATAGGCAGTTAAAAGAAGAGGCTAAACTGGCCAAAAAGGCAGGTGCTACGGCTGCTCCGCTCACACAAACTGCTAGGCCAGAAACGCGCGAACCCGCCAATAGACCTGAGGCGGAGTGGGCGGTTGCGGGCGTCGCCAAAAAATCTAAAAAGGTGCGCCAGCGGGCCAAAAAGCAGGCCCAGAAGGAACAAGCGGCGGCCAAGCGCCAGACGGCGAGGCTCAGTACCCCCCGGTCAACAGCAGTGGTTCTCACCCTGCAGCCAGGGGCAGAGGAGCGGGGCCTCACATATGCCAGGATCCTGGCAAAAGCGAAAGCCGAGATTTCGCTGAGTGATCTCGGCATAACGGGCCTCCGGTGCAAAACAACTGCTACCGGCGGTCGCCTACTTGAGATATCGGGAACTACTAGTGGTCCCAAAGCAGACGCCCTCGCCGATAGACTCAGGGCGTCTCTAGGTCCGGATGATGTAAGAGTGTCCAGGCCAACCAAGTGCGCAGGTCTGCGCATTTCGGGCCTGGACGATTCCGTCACACAGGAAGAGGTCGCCGCTGCCATCTCCAAGGCCGGAGGATGCCCGCCGGATCAAGTCAAGGCGGGCACGATACGTCGGGGTGTCTCCGGTCTCGGGACAACCCTTGTCAGCTGTCCCGTAGCGGCAGCCAAAAAGATAAAAGACGAGAAACGGCTTCTAGTTGGATGGGTCTCGGCGCAGGTCGCGCTCCTAGCGCCCAAGCCCTATCGGTGTTATCGCTGTTTAGAAGGAGGACATGCGGGCGCACGGTGCACCGCTGAAGTAGACCGCAGCCAAATGTGCTTCCGCTGCGGTCAGCCCGGTCACAAGGCTGGCACTTGCACTGCCACGCCGCACTGCGTCATCTGTGCGGCATCTGGCAAACCAGCCGACCATCAAACTGGGTCAAAGGCCTGCGCCAGGCCCAAGAAGAACAATGCCAGGAGACAGCCGGCTCATCCACCGACTAGTATCACCGATACAACAAAAAAGGCAACCAGCGCCTCGCAGCCGGTTCACCCGCCGGTTGCGGCAGAACATCCGCCGAGGGCTGGGGAGGAGACAACGGCCATGGACACACAATAATGGCCCTAAGTCGTCTCCTCCAAGCAAACATAAACCATTGCGCCAGGGCTCAGGATCTCTTGCTCCAGAGCATGGCGCAGTGGTCGATCGATTTGGCAGCTGTCGCCGAGCCGTATTTTGTGCCACCCAGGGATGACTGGGTGTGCGACATGAACCGCTCGGTGGCACTGATTATAAGGTCTGGCGCCGATACCCTTCCCTTCGAGGCAGTCACCCGAGGGCGGGGCTATGTCGCGGCAATTTGGGGAAATGTTATGGTCGTGGGGGTGTATTTCGCCCCCAGTCTTTCTCTCGCCGACATGGAGGATGTCATCTTGGAGTTGGGCACGGTCGTCAGTCGTAGCCATCCTCGTCCCGTGGTCGTCCTGGGGGACTTCAATGCCAAATCTACGGCTTGGGGTTCCCCAGCTACGGATGCGCGGGGCGAGTTGGTGGAGGAATGGGCGGTCGAGCAGGGCCTGCTTCTCTTGAACCGGGGTGCCGTGCAGACGTGCGTGCGGCAGAGGGGTGGGTCTATAGTGGACCTGTCGTTCGCTAGCCCTGCCCTCGCGCGCACTGTCCAGGACTGGCACGTCCTGGAGGACGTGGAGACGCTGTCCGATCATCGATATATTCGACTTAGCGTCTCCACCCAGACCTCGGTTGGACCGGTCCAAGCGGCCCCTGTGGGCATTGGAGACGGCCCGCGCTGGGCGCTGAAGCGGCTGGACAGGGAGGCCCTCCTGGAGGCCTCTATCGTCAAGGCCTGGCTGGACTCCCCAGACAGGCCAACCAACATCGACGAGGAAGCGGAGTGGTTCCGGGAGAGCATGTCGCACATCTGCGACGCTGGCATGCCCCGAGTCCGGCCGTTACCATCCAGGCGTCAAGTGTACTGGTGGTCGCAGACGATTGCGCAGTTGCGCGTTGCTTGTGTGCACGTGCGACGCCGGTACGCAAGGTACCGAAGAAGACGCCGTCGCCCCTTTACAGCGGCGGCCGAGCAGGAAGAGGCGGAACTATATAACCGCTATAGAGAGGCGAAGAGTGCCCTCCAGTTGGCCATTGTCCGGGCAAAGGCCCAGGCCAACGAGGAGCTGCTGGAGACTTTGGACCGAGAGCCGTGGGGACGCCCCTACCTTATGGTACGGGGCATGTTGCGCCAATGGGCTCCCCCATTGTCCCGTAGTCTCCAGCCACAGCTGCTGGAGGAGGTGGTGTGTGCATTGTTTCCGTCGGGACCGGAGCACACACCACCGGCTATGGTTCCGCCTCGCAATGTGCCCGACGCGGAAGATGACATTGACGACGACGTGCCCGAAGTGACCCGGGTAGAGTTAAGAGTGGCGGTGGCTCGCATCAGGAACACCGCCCCAGGGCCCGACGGCATTCCAGGCCGTGCATGGGTCCTGGCCATGAGGGCTCTCGGGCCCCGACTAGCGGGGCTCTTAAGCGCATGTTTGGAGCGGGGCCAGTTTCCAAGCCGGTGGAAGACCGGCAAGCTGGTCCTGCTTAAGAAGGAGGGGCGCCCAGCAGACTCACCATCTGGGTACAGGCCAATCGTGTTGCTGGACGAGGTTTGTAAGATCTTTGAGCGAATCATCGCCAGTCGCCTCATCCAGCACATGACCAGGGTGGGGCCGGATTTGGCGGACAACCAATTTGGTTTCCGCCAGGGACGCTCCACGGTTGATGCGATCATGCGCGTCAAGGTCCTTGCGGAGGAGGCAGTCGCCCGGGGTGAGGTGGTCTTGGCGGTGTCGCTCGACATCGCCAACGCTTTCAACACCTTGCCCTGGAGTACCATCCGAGAGGCACTCCGGTACCACGGGGTGCCGCGCTACCTCCAACGCATTGTCGGGGCCTATTTGTCGGAAAGATCAGTGGTGTACCCCGGTCGAGAAGGATGGGGTCGGCGAGAGACGTCGTGTGGCGTTCCGCAGGGTTCGGTGTTGGGGCCGCTCCTGTGGAACGTAGGGTATGACTGGGCTCTGCGCGGTGCGCTTCTCCACGGCGTCGGCGTCATTTGTTACGCCGACGATACGCTAGTCACAGCGCGTGGGAAGTCGTACCGGCAGGCGGCCATACGCGCGACTGCTGGTGTCGCGCACGTCGTGGGTAGGATCCGGCGGCTGGGCTTAGAGGTGGCATTGCACAAGTCTGAGGCCCTGTGTTTTCATGGGCCGAGGATGAAGCCGCCTCCGGGGTCCTGCATCATAGTAGGAGGGGTCTCCATCGCTGTTGGGTCGACGATGAGGTACCTTGGACTCGTTCTCGACAGTCGGTGGAACTTTGGGTCGCACTTTACGCGGCTGGCCCCCCGGTTGTTGGGCGCCGCTTCTGCGCTCTCGCGCTTGCTGCCCAACCTGGGAGGGGCCAACTCCCCCTGCCGGAGGCTCTACATGGGGGTCGTACGGTCGATGGCGCTATATGCCGCGCCAGTGTGGGCGGACGCCCTGACGGCCCGCAATGTCGCCGCGCTGCGAAGGCCCCAGCGCGCGATGGCGGTCAGGATTATAAGGGGATACCGTACGATCTCCTTTGAGGCAGCGAGCCTACTAGCTGGATCCCCGCCCTGGGACCTCGACGCAAAGCTCCTCGCGTCGCTTTATTGGTGGCGCGCGGAGGCGGTCGAGCGGGGCGAGCGCCTGGTGCCACGACAGGTTGAGGCACGTAGGGCAGAGCTCCGCCAGGTCCTAGTGGCGGAGTGGCAGACGCGCTTAGCGCAACCCACGGCGGGGCATGCCGCTGTAGCGGCGGTAAGCCGAGGAGTGGCTCAATAGGAGCCACGGCGCCCTCAGCTTCCGGCTGACGCAGGTGCTTACCGGACACGGGTGTTTCGGGAAGTACCTGTGTCGTATAGGCCGGGAGCCGACGTCCCAGTGCCACCATTGTGATGATTGCCGCGACGATACGGCACTGCATACGCTGGCGGAGTGCCCAGCTTGGGCCGAGCAGCGCCGTGACTTAGTCGCGGCCGTAGGTGCTGCGGGAAATCTCTCGCTTCCGGCTGTTGTATCTACCATGGTCGGGAGCGAGTCAGGGTGGAGTACCGTCGCCACCTTTTGCGAGGCCGTGATGCTTGCAAAGGAGACGGCGGAAAGGGAGAGAGAGGCTGCCTCCTCTCTCCCCTCCCGCAGAAGACGCACTGGGCGTCGTAGAGTGGCCGACTTCCGGCCACCGTAGGGCGCGGCCTGCGGACGGCAGACTTGGGGCGTCTTGTCGTCTGATCAGCAGCAGGCCTCGAGGTGGCGGCGTCGTGTTCCGCGCGCGCCTCATAGTGGAGTCCTGCGGCCGGGGTGGTAGCCGCAGTGGGTGACGGGGCTCGCCTGACTATCTGGCGGGCCAATACCCGTCGGGGGGTAGCGACGAATGCTTAGGCGATACCCGCCCCTCCGACACACGGGTACATGAGGAACACGGGTTGGTTTTTAGTCAGTAAGAGTCTGACAGTCCCCTTCGCCCTTCCCCAAGGGCGGAGGGACTCCATGAGGATTTTCCAACCCGATACCAAAAAAAAAAAAAAAAAAAAAAAAAAAAAAAAAAAAAAAAAAAAAAATGGGTACTAGATAATGGATAAACATACATATATATATTTTTTTTGTAAATACATACATATTATACATAGAAACACCCAGAACAAGACAAACATCCATGTTCATGCACACAAATGTTTGACTTGAGCGGGAATCGAACCCGCGACCTTCGGCTTAGCAGTCGCTTACACTCCCGCTGCGCCAACCGGTCGTCGTCGTCGTTATAGAAACGATTATTCCTGCGCTTTTTACATTTTTCTCCAAAATCACTTTTTGGGGTTAACGTGGTTTTATTTAACGGACGGCAGAATTATTGTCCATACATGCTAAATCAGATGTCAGGCTTTTTTATGAAGTTTTTCACAGGAGATATCTGCTGGGCGGTTTTGGAAGATCTATGGTTAGAAATTAAAAAGTGATTATTTGATCTTTTATATGTAAGTAATGAAAAAATACCCTCTTTCCCCATATCTCTAAAATAAGACGTTACTTACAACCAAAATCATCCTCATCGCCCAATTCTGAAAGTCCCAACGTCGATAATATTTATATTCGTTTAAATCGAAGTCAAGTCTCAAACCGTTTTCCAAGTCCCACAACCCAATTTCGTTAACAATCAAATTGGCTCCTTGAATTTTGCCAAAATTGAATACATCATACAATGTGTAACATCCGGAGTTATCTGAAACAAATAACGTCTTGATGCCAATAGAATATTGATGATGTGGATTAAAGATGTTTTTATATTTCAGAGGCGTTGAAAGTGATACAGCCTGCTTGATGGCAAGGGTCCGTGTCCAGAATATTACGGAGGACGTGTGAACATCTATGGTCTAGTGAGGGGCACGAAAACCCCAACTTCAGACATGCTTTATTCACTATTTACTTATAGGGCTAAGCTGTCCCCCTCGATCTCCACCTTGTCGTGGTGGGGGGGCTCAGTAACCGTGGGTTTGAGGTATACCCACGGTGAAGCTAAGCGGGATCCCGGGAGGGGACGCTCTACGTGGGCTTGGGTGAGGCCTGCGTAGGATGCGTCCAAAGTGCGGGTGCGGGGGACGGTTCTGTCTGTCCTTCGCAGTTGGGTGCAGTCGCGGGCGGAGAGGCGTGTCGGTGTTGCGTCGCCGCGCGCCCTATCTCCCGCGACCAAATGGGGGCGCAACATTGTTGCTTCGTGGTGGGGTCGCAGAGGAAGAGGAGATTCGTTGTTGCGTTGCCGTCCTCCCTATCCTCTGCAGCCGCTGGGTGTTTTGGTGGCGGAGCCTAACACTTTCATCGGCCGCCAATGGGGTTTTGTTCGGGGCCCACCTGACCATCTGGCGGGCCAATACCCGCCGGGGGGTTGCGACGAATGCTTCGGCGATGCCCCGAGCCTCCAACACATGGGTACATGAGACAGTCGAGGTGGTTTTTAGTGGTAACACCACATACTCCGGCTCTCATTTCCCCAAGAGTCGGAGATCCAAAGGGATTTTCCACCTCGTAAAACAAAAAAAAAACAGGGCTAAGCTGTCATCGCATCTAGATGGTGGTGCTGTAAGTATTGTTTGTATTACTTTTGTATTGTCTTCTTTAATTATTTTTGTAAGACTTCTGAAAGCTGGTTTTGTCTTTTAAATGGCTTCAAATCACGAATTATCAATAACACAAAAAAATACAAGAAGACTCATAACGCAACGCGACAACTTATCATAGCTCGCCACACTGACGTTGAATGTGTAATGTTGAGTGGTGAGAACCCTAAGTCTCTAATTATAGCCAAATAGCGGCAGCGCTGCCAGCCATGCACGAACCACAACAATTGCAAAAAAATTATAATGACTGCCCAACAGCATTCAAACGAATGCTACGGTACTTTCGATAATTCTGTATACCAAATTGTCAAAATATCTTTCGGGAAGCATTCAAATCTTCCTAAAGTCATTTCGGACTTTCACAACGAATAGCGACTTACATCTCATCCCCTCATTCGTAAGTCTAGTGCCTTAAGCACGGGTCTTCATGTATATTTATGAAAGAAAATGAAGAGTTTAATACCCTTCATTATTTAAGACCAAGGCAATTTCATGATCTTCAGTAGGTAAGCAGTTTCAAACAACCAAGCATTATTACTGTGACAAGTAGAAACCAATACTGAACACGAGATTAATTACTGAATCTTCGTAAAGATAAACATCTAAAGTACTATTTTCTTGGGTTTACGCGCATGTTACACATTGAAATTAAACTACAGTTTACGGATTTTATCGCGTTATATTGGTTTCACGTGGTTGACGTATATTGTATGTGTCACGTGTGTAGTGTGTACCTGTAGCGAGAGCAGCACGAGCGCGCCGGTGTAGAGGCCGCATATTACATTTAAATCGAATGATCTAGAAACTACATTTTTATCTTAAAAAAATGTGTATTTTTAAGTTTCTATTTACCTCACGACCCTACAATAATGTCGGCATCAACACTAATATTCAAGTTACCAAGCACACCAAACGCAGTATTCTCGTCATTATCACATTATTGATTCTGGTGCTATTAAAATACTCAGAAATAGCGTCGTCATCTGCTATAATAAGCCATTTGTGTTGGGCGGAGAACGATAGATTTTCCGATGCCTGAAAAATATAACATGCTCTTTAAGTGATTTTTTGGCAGAGGTGTAACATTGCATCCACTTTTCACCATGTTATGTAGGTAGATCCCACGTAATAGGGAGCGAGCCTATTGTCGTTAGCGGACACTTTGCCAAACTCCGTGCTGCTACTAAGAATTCGTATAAACCCAGCAACTTTTGCCCGACCCGGAAATCGAACCCGTGATCCGGTCAGCAGACGCATACGCTACCCAGTGGACCACGGAGGCAGTGTGTATTGTACGTTTTGCAGTAGTATGTACGGTTGTATTTTATTTTTATTTTATTTTATTTATTTGGGACAAAAAACAGTTATATATTGCAGTCTTTATAAATAATTTAGCACTTAAATATTAAAAACGTATAACCCACACCATTGTCCACGAAATTACACTTGAATTAGAAAAGATAACGGACGTGTAATGCAGAAAAGAAAATTATATTGTATCTAAGTTATGAAGGATGTATGTACATTATTGATCAGCAAGAAATTCGGATGCATGTTTTTTGAATTTAGAATGAGTGAGAGCGAATATGTCTAAATTCATGAAATGTGAGTTGTACGTAGTCCATAAACGGCGAAGAGGCGCACGCTCTCCGGAATTAGTTCTACACTTTTCCGTGTAGAATAATCGGGGTACGCGCACCTCCCTCTGAATAACAGTCCTGGGTACTACATAACAGAGCCTGTTCGATAATTCAGTACAATTATACTTATTGTTGCATATGCCATACAGCATCATTATCATAAGTAATGTGCGTCTGTGCTCCAAGCTTAAGAGCTTAAAATGCTTTAAAAGATCTGCATAGGGAATCCTAGAATTAAAACATTTATAATAGGTAGTGCGAAGAAATTTTTTTTGGACCATTTCTATCCTCTGCTTGTATTTTGAGTAAAAAGGGCTCCAGATAGGTACAGCATACTCTAACTGAGAACGGACTAAAGTTTTATATAAGAAAAGGTAAGTAACAGGGTTTTTAAAGTCTATACAGGAGCGCATGACAAAACCATACATCTGAAAGGCTTTGCTGATAATGTTGTCGACATGGATATCTAAGTGTAATTTAGAATCCAGTAGTATGCCCAGATCACGTGTACATTCGCTTTTTTTTAGCTGTGTGTTATTTAGTGTGTATGCAAAGTTAATGGGATTCTTGTTTTTTGTAAATGATATATAGTGACATTTTGGTAGACTAAGGTGTAGTTTATTAACGATACAGTATTGTGAGAGCCTGTAAAGATCCTGTTGCAGTAAAATACACTCCTGAATGTTCGTACAGGCCTTATAGATTTTCATATCGTCAGCGTACATGAGGAATTTAGAGTTAACTATACAAGATTTTATATCATTTATAAACAGAATAAACAGTAATGGGCCTAGTACTGAACCCTGGGGTACACCGGATTAGACGACTGCGTAATCAGACTCGTGACCATTGACAACAACCTTTTGAGTTCTCCGGAATATGTAAGATGTGAACCATCTGAGTAAATTGCCTCTAATGCCGTTGAAGGCAATTTTGTCCAAGAGCAGTTTATGGTCCACCTTATCGAAAGCCTTCTGAAAGTCATTGTACACAGCATCAACCTGAGTACCTTTATCCATGTTTTCAAATAAAAATTGAGTGAAGATCATCAAATTTGTAGTAGTAGATCGAGATTGAACAAATCCATGTTGTTCGGGGATAATGAGGTGTTTTAACTGAGGAAATAGATAACCGTGGACGAGACTCTCAAAAAGCTTAGATAAGGTGGACAAAATAGATATGGGTCGATAGTTTTCAATGTTTGATTTGTCTCCACTTTTATAAATGGGTGTTATGAAAGCCCTTTTCCAAATACCTGGAAACACCCCTTCTCTGAGACATTTGTTGAAAAGAATGTGTAACGGAATGCAGATGCTTTGTGCCGTTTGTTTAAAAAATATAGGTGGTAGACTATCCGGACCAGGCCCTTTAGTTACATCCAAGGACAGCAGTGACTTTAAAATTACATCGTATTCGGGATAAATGTCAGAAATACAAGGAGACATCTCAGCATGTTCATTGGAGGGTGACCAATTCTGAGAGTGGAAGGTAGAAGGTTCTTAAACAGAGTTAAAAAATGTGGAAAATAATGAACATATGGCTTTGGGATCGTTCGAATATGTGTTTTATAATACATTTGATCAGGAAGACAGCTGTCCTTTCTGCGCTTAGAAACGTACGACCAAAAGTGCTTAACATTTAGAGGTATACTATCTTCAACAGACAATATATACCTATTGAAGCATTGTTCACATAATTGTTTAAAATGTTTTCGATAGATGGAAAACTTTTCATAATCTGAAAGATTATGAAATTTTTTCCATCTTACCCAAGCACATTCCTTTTTCTTGAAAATGTTAACTAGCGGCGCACTAAACCACTCAGGGAATCCAGATGATCTACGGCGCGTGACTGGGACATGAGTTCGAATTTAGAGAGATTTTTAGAGATTTTGATTTGTTTTGTACAAAGCCTGAAATAGCAAAGCACATCCTAGCTCAGCGGTTCTTTAGTCTTTAGTTTTTGTTAAATTTGTTGTATGTTACATTATAAATATGTCATTATTTTAAGCGTACTTATTATTAAGAAACAGCAAAGCGTATCCTTGCCCAGCGCTTCCTTAATTCTTCAGATCTTTAGTCTTTGTTGAATAAATTATTTCCATTGTTTTGTAACTTGCTTTGATATTGTATGTTGTTGTTTTAAGCACACTATATTGCTATAAAACTGCGGAAGCTTGTAATTGGCAACTTGTGTATACTAAATCACTGTTTAATAATGTAATTAGTCCGTAAGCTTTCCTAAAAGTAAATAAAATAAAATAAAATAATACCATACAAATAATCGTAGAAAACATCAACTGCTTGGTAGCTGGTGAGATGTAGAAATAGGTCAGTCCAATCCACACTATTTAGCTCTGCAATTATTTCTTGATAATTGGCTTTATAATAATTGTATTTTTTATACATTGACGTTTCATAGCCGTGTACTGTATCTCCAGTGATAATATGTATTAGTATGAATTGAATCTATACTTTGGTGATTCGCAATTTATTAAAAATAAAATGATTATCTTGAATCTAAGCAATAGATCTAAATAATTTCATTAAATTTTATTCATTACCATGATTATACGATTACTTTCTCTTGTTTTGAAGCACTTTTAAGAGGCGCTCAGAAAGAAAGTGGCGTTTGGTCGTTGCCATACATCGCAAAGCGGTCAAATCCAAATTAGTTTCAAAAGTCCGTAATGCTTAGTTGATAGCTATACCAAAGCATTGTCTTTGCGTGAAGCCAAATTGAACTTAAAATCGGTTATTGTGATTATAGGTAAGCAAAAATAAGAGTTAAGATTTTGACTTTACGTTAAACTTACAATAAGCATCTCTGTGGCAGCTCAACAAACAAATAAACTTCACTTCTCTATATTTAAAGTAACTGATACTCAAATTGACTCCATCTGTGGCCAGTCCCATAATGGTGCTGGGTAGTATAGAAGCCAATATTACTAGCAACCACATTTTGTAAGCAGTTCCCGCAACTTTGCCGGGCGTTTGGTGAAATTTAATGCATATTTTGCGGTTTTATATTTTTCCTCAGAAACTAGATATGGTCAGAATGTAAATATTTATATTTCGGTATATACTTCCTCATAAAAATTTTGATATCATTATTGTCTCAATATTTTATGTATTTACGCATTCAGTCATTATATTTTATAAAACGGTTTCGCCGGTGAAAGAAGAACCAAGAAATATTATAACCTAATAAAATCAGCGATCAGCGATTATTAGAATGTAAAAAATTGTACAAATATAATATCTAATCACGACACAACAGTATTATTCACGTCAAGAAAAATTTACCTATATATAATAATAATAATAATATTCTACCACATTCACACAACACCATCTAGTCCCAAACTAAGCAGAGAGCTTGTACTATGGGTACTAGATAATGGATAAAGATACATATATACTTTTTTTTGTAAATACATACATATTATACATAGAAACACCCAGACCAAGACAAACATCCATGTTCATGCACATAAATGTTTGAATCGAAGATTGGAATCGAACCCGAATATATAAAATTACTATTGTCGCCATTACATTTATTGTTAACATAATATTATGGTATTCTCATTACTTTTCGCATAGCCATCTGGAAAATATTAATCAATAATTGCATAAGGGATGGACTAAGAGCAAAGTCTAAATCAAAATCTACTTTTATTAAGGGGTTATGTAACTTCAGAACTGGTGTAGCACTATCCGCGAACTGCCAACTAAACTTTTTAAACCGCGTCAAAACACAAACGGCTTCAAAACGGGTACGCTTTTTACAATAGAGTTCAGTAAAATTTAAAACCTACCCCTATCAGTAAATCATTCCAAAACTCACGCGAGAAAATTCCTCAAGAATATAATGAAACTTTTCTGCGAACGGTACCAATCCGATATAACATCTTGACATAAAAATGGGCGCTTCCAATTGAATTGTCACAAGTCCAAAACCTGTGTCTTTGATATCAAAGTAATAATATCTATTTATGTAATTGAAACCTTTTGATTATAAATTCTACTGAACGTATTGTCCGATTTGCCCATATTTATTTCATGGTCGTTATTGAAATGGAATATGAAATCGTTTTTCAATATGTGAGTATTTATTTTAAGGGATACAGGCTACGTGCGTGTTTTAAATAATATAAAAATCGAGTTAACTTTTCCGTGTGGCGACGCTCGTTTTAATTGAAATTCCGCACAGGCGCTGCATACATTACGAAGTTTCGTTGAAAATATGCTTTACAATTTTTATACTGTAACAAAATGTTACTTTACAGCGCGAACTGAAAAATATTATATTTAGATTTAACAATGCACTGACTTAAAAGTGTTACTTATTTACTAACTTATTCATACCCTATTAAACCAAGTAATTACAAATAAAAAAAATTGAGTAAGGTTAAATCTTTGTCGCTTAAAATTCGCCAGGCAATCTATTATTATTTTTGCAACTCTTCCAATAGACTTCTGATTAAATTCGTTGCGAGTTCCAAGACAGTTAACCTTCCCCGGGACTTCACGAGTGATAAAACTCGGTGTCTTCTGTGGTCACTGTTGCTGAACCTGGCTACACAGGTGATACTGTAGTAGGAATGAGGGTGGGATTAGTCCCATACTAGGCAAGCTTTGCATGGAGATATCATCGTAAGAAATCGATAGCAGTTGTAGGTGCATGCGGTAATATATGTATGTTTATCCATTGCCTCTTTTTTATGGCAATAGGCGGCAAACGAGCAGACGGATTGCCTGATGGTAAGCAATTACCGCCGCCCATGGACACAAGCAACACCACAGGAGTCACAAGTGCGTTGCCGCCTCTTGGGGTTGGGAAAAGTGATAGGATGAGGAGTGGGATGAGGGAGAAGGAATAGGGGATAGGGCCTCCGGCACTCTCACTCACCGAACGAAACGCAACAGTTTAGGTACTGTTACTTACGTCGATTTTCTGTGAAGGGGTAGTACTTCCCCGGTCGAGCCGGCCCGGCCCATTCATGCTGAAATCAGCAAGGTTATACTACCTGCATGGGACTAGATGGTGTTGTGTGTATGTGGTAGAATGCAATAGTATTCAAGTAAAACACCGAGCAAGCAATGTGCCCACGATTTGCATCTGCTGTTTACCTAACAAAGCTTAAAGTACAATAAAGATTAAAAGAATAATTCGTTTTCAAAGCTCCGTCCAAGCACCATGTTTGCATTTTTCAAACAAAGTCTAGGCGATTGAATTACTTGGCATTTTTAGGCTTTGAGCGAAATATTGAGATTCTAATAAGGCTGCTAGAGACGTAGAAGGATAAAATAAAACATGAGCGCGCATGTGAGGCTTTCTTTATTAAACTTTGGACAATTTTTCTTTGTAGAGGACTTGGCGGTCGAACAAATCTATTTGTCGTAAGGTTAAGGTACTGTGCCATCGTCTGTTATCTAGATGGGTAATGGTTACATAATTCGTACTTGTTCCAAAACTTAATGAGTTCGTTAAAATAACACTTAACACTCAGGTGTGAGTGAGAGCCCTCAAAACGCCTGACAAAGAACACGTTAATACCATGTAATATTACTATCCTGAGTATTGGGTGGTCATATTGTGAAAGCAGTCTTATGAAAAAACTCAGATTCGGTCAAATCTGGTTAGATCAGAGCCAAGTCGGGTCTCCAAAACGAAAGTCATAAATGCAACAAGGATAATGCTAACATACTTATTACTGATGAATGAGAATGGCTATTAAAACGCAAGTTTCGTTATTTCAAGCTGAAGAGACACGAGTATTTACTTAATGATTTGTCTATTTCGCCGTTGAACATAAGGCACTATTCCGATGTTTATAATTATCTCCGTATCATTTCGTCGCTGAAGCCCAAGGAAGGTATAACGATATGAATGTTATTTTAAAAAGCGGCGATAGCCTAGTGGTGTACGTAACCGACTGCCGAGACGATGATCTCGGGTTCGATCCCCTGGTACCGCGGGCACAAACCCCTGAGTTTTCGAAGTTATTTGTGTATTAAATATGTATTTATCACTCGCTTAATAATGTGCCCGGTCCCCTATTTCATTGGTACCGAAACATAACAGGCGAAATATGGGTGTGGAATTCACCTCTGCCTACCCCTTCGGGGATAAAGGCGTAAAGTTATGTTATGATGTTATTTTAACTTTATAGCACCCAAGTTCATAACCATCTTTCTTCTTTAACTATACTGACTTGCCATAGCATTAACTTTCCTGCTTAATTTATAGAAAAATGCATTCCTGCATTTTCTTCGAATTTCCCTCTTCCCTGGTCTAGAAACGTTTGAAGCGGGCGAGGTTAGGTATGTCGAAGTCGTACAAACAGAAGCAGGTTCGGATCGGCCGTGAATAGTTTTCAAAATACCAATTCATTGGCGAATGCATTGTTATGCCTGCTCTGTAGGGTGACCATTTGTATTTTATTTATTTATAGAGTCACGCCTGTATCCCCGAAGGGGTAGGCAGAGGTGTAATATTACACCCACATTACGCCATGAATTTTTAGGTCCTACGTAATAGGGGGCGAGCCTATTGCCGTACCGGGCACATTACCAGACTCCGTGCTGTTACTGAGAAATTGAGAATTTCCTAGCGGAAAAACCCAATAACACTTTGCCCGAGCCGGGAATCGAACCCAAGACCTCTCAATCCCACGCGCACA
The DNA here is from genome assembly GCA_944739405.2 of Euclidia mi. Classification (NCBI taxonomy): domain Eukaryota; kingdom Metazoa; phylum Arthropoda; class Insecta; order Lepidoptera; family Erebidae; genus Euclidia; species Euclidia mi. The sequence continues at coordinate 118,229,898 of OX123182.2, forward strand.
TTTATGCCGCGAGACCAACGAGGCAGTCCATTTTATTTATGCGTAGGTATTTATTATTATTGATTGCTTGTCTTAGGATAATAATATATAATGGTATTCTTATATTCAACATCGAATTTAAATCAATCAAAATCAATGAACTATACTTCTCTGTCCAATAGGTCTACTGACAGCTATACATATATTAAAAACAAACAAAGTACCTGCCTAATGTAAATCTAACAGGTGGGTATACATTTTTAGTATAAAATCTAAAAATATTTGTGATATTTCTGTGACCTGGTATTTTTTATTTTGATTGTACTTTAGTATCGTAAAACTGATACTGATTTCTAAGCTTATTACTACGAAGGTATCAATAAGGGCGAAGATAGACATCGTGACAAAATCTTCTGACTGATACTGCTAAATTTCAGCTTATTATTGCGAAGGTATTATAAGGCAGCGATAGCCTTGTGAAGATACCAACAGACTGCAATGCAGAGAGTATCGGGTTCGAATCCACGCACCGATGACTTTTCGAAGTTAAGTGCGTATTAAATTGTTAAGTATCGCTTGCCCCGTGCCTCGGAGAGCACGTTAAACCGTCGGTACCGGCTGTCATGCAAATCTTTGACAGTCGTTACGGGGAGTCAGTACCCTCGAATAAACTGATACTCATGGTCTAAACCATAGAATATCGCTATCCCTTTGGGTTACGGAGGTCAGACGGCAGTCGCTCTGTGGAATAGTTGATATTCTGTCATATCTAATTAGACCAGTAAGCGGACCTCGGGCTCCAAGGCTGTAAGTCTGAGATGCAACTGGGATAACGCTAGGGAGATGATGATGATGATATTGCGAAGGTATTAAATGGTGGTGTGTGTTTGCTGTTAAATGGTGTAGAAGGACATCTGACAATATCTGCAAATTCCTCTTAATGTTTTCGAAAGACACGTCCGTCAATTCACACTTGGCCAGGGTGTTGGACTGAGGCCTAACCCTTCTCATACGAAGAACAAGCTCATGTGAGTGACACAATATCAAATAATGCATAACATGGTCACCCCTCCACAACACGGCTGTAGCTTGCCGAAAACATTCCCGCTGTAATTGGATGACTTTCAGCAGAATCCCCGCGTCGGATGCCAAAAGTCTTTACACTATTTTCTTTAACTGACTTTTGTTAGTGGACAAAGGTGTAAAAAAAGATAAGGTGCGTGAAAATTGAGCACACTTCTACTTTTATTTGACAGTTATATATTAAACGTGCAGAGAAGATTCGTATGCGTCACATTGTGAATTAAATGAATAAAGTATTTTGAATTTGGCTTTGGCACCGTGACTTCGTCCGTGGCCTATTTTGTTAGTATCAAGGTAGTCAAGCGTATTGACTTTCTGTAAAGCGAGTTTTTCATGTCAACTGTGGCCGACTATATACTTTATAGTTTCCATTACGAAAAACAGGAGGCTTTAACAGACCAGTAAATACCTGGACCCTCATGCCGGTAGTATTTCAAGTCTAGAATTGGTAATTTTGACACGATCTTCGCATGCGTGCACTGCAGAAAATATGGTCAGAACTGAGAGAAATCCGGCTTAGCCGAATTGACTTCACATACCGGTACTCGCTTCCGGTTTTTGGTAAGGAGACCGTTTAGTTTAACGTGAATATTGGTCCTGGGGGCAGTATAAAACAAAGATCCCGATTCAGTTTAATGAGACTAAAGTTTGCCGAGGTACGGATGGAATGACAAATAACATTTTTAATTGTACCGATATAATGGAAATATAATCAACATCCAAGTGTTATCTCGTTTGTATTCAAGCCTGTTGGCTTTTAGCCCAGGGTCCGCTAATAGAGTCGACCCGGTGGCATCCCATCCCAGGCTTTCACCTTAGAGCCCGGGTCCTCGTTCTAGTCGAGCCATATTGACAGAATATTGGCTTTTGAAGCGGCGGTTGCCTAGTGGTGTACGTAACGGACTGCCGAAAAGATGGTCTCGGGTTCGATTCCGAGGTACCCCGGGCACACACCTCTGACTTTTCGAAGTTATGTTTGTATTAAAAATGTTAATTATCGCTCGCTTCACAATGTGCCCGGTAGATGGCAATAGGCTCGCCCCCTATTACATTAGGACCTAAACATAACTGGCGAAAAGTGGGTGTATAGTACACCTCTGCCTACCCCTTCGGGGATAAAAGGTGTGAAGTTATGTTATGTTATCTTGTTTGGCTTTTAAAGTCAGTGATGTGCGCCGAAGGTTTGAACGCAATACCATCTGCATAGCAGTCTTTAAATAAATCCACTAGACTATCGCTGCCTTCAAATTAGACATGAAACAATATTATGCGAAATACAGTATGAGATAGCAGGTCATTACGATACACCGAATTCCCAGCTTCATTAGCAAAACACACCGTTATCCTGTTAATTCGTAACTTTGGTAGACTAGTGAAAAATAACTAGCGAAACAAAAAGCTTGTTCGCGGGGAACAATACTCATTGGAGTAACTGGCCGTTGTTGCTCTAGTACAATTGTTTGTAAAGAAAGTAATTTGTAAGCGAAACTCTCTGATTAAGTAGCTATGGTATTGTAGCACTTTATTGTGTTACGGCTGGTTCCAATATGTGATATATGTATGTATCCATGACTTTGGGATATGTACTTACATATTCTGTAGTATGTAGCTTATTAATATGGATCTCTACAAGGACAACACGCACGGCGCACAAGAGACGAGGCAGTTGACACGTGGCAAGGTTCACAATCCTTACACAAACATCAATGTCGTATTTTATGCCTTTACTGTAGTATATCTTTTTCTTTAAGGATAATTGCCACATAAGTAGTAGCGATAGCCGAGTGGAGAAACCGACAGACTGCCAAGCAAAGGGTCTCGGGTTTGAATTCACGGCGCGCACCAATGACTTTACGAAGTTAAGTGCGTATTAAATTGTTAATTATCGCTTGCTTATCGGTGAAGGAAAACATCGTGAAGAAACCTGGATGTCTGAGAGTTCTCCATAACGTTCTCGAAAGACATCTGAAGTCTGCCAACCCACACTTGGCCAGCGTGGTGGACTATGGCCTTACCCTTCTCATAGTGAGAAAAGGCCTGTGCCCAGCAGTAGGATAGTAAAAACGGCTGATGATGATGATGAATTCCCACATTAGGAAAGATCCTGTGTCGCGGGGAACTTAACAAATGTTACGGACATTAACGGACACAATGAGCACCCAGACGCAAAATAACATTTTATGGATCACGCATCAGTGGTGTTGACTCGTGTAAAATAACTTTTATACTATAGCATACAGCTCATGTTCCTTATGTCTACAAATTATATAGAGAATCGAAGATACTGATTGCTTGGCTAGAATGTACTAACTTTTCAAGTTGTACATAATGTACTCACACCTCATTATTCACTTCTTATTAGAACAGGTAGTATTGGTATAATTTTATGTTTATTATGAGCAGGTCTATTTTAGGCGTATATCTATCATCATCAGGGTTTAACAGTCCACTGCTGGACTAGGCCTCTCATTTATAAATAAACTAACCTATTAGGTTTGAATGTTACGTACCCTCACAGAGGACGGAAAAAATATTTGAATGTGTATACGGTGATCTGTATTACAACATGCTTTTGTTGCAAAACAAGATTAGTTACCATATTTTCTACTTTATTTTATTTTAGAAAATTATCTCATTTATACCTCTTGCACAAATAGATATCTGCAAATCCTACGGAGACAATTCATCATTACCACTATCATTCTCACGGCAGGTTGTAGTAGGTAGTATAATCTGTACTTAGCTTCAGATTAGATAACCGAGTGTGAGTAGTCCTTAAAGATTATTATTAAAGATCAATTAAATGTAAAAAACAACCACGTACCGGACGACGCAGCAGAGGTGAACCGATCTGGGTAACTTAGCGGGAAGCAGTTGTATGAGGGCGGCTCAAAATCGGTCTGCGTGGAGAACCTGGGGGAGGCCTATGTCCAGCAGTGGACGTCTCTAGGCTGACATGAATGAATTAAATAATTAAATACTGCCTAAATGGTCCAGTGAATAGCGTATGCGTTTGCTGATCGCGAGATCCCGTGTGGGGAAAAAATGTTACTGAGTTTTTCCGAATTCACAGTAGTAGCACGGAATCTGGCAATGTGCCCGGTAACGCCAATTAAAAAGTAAGGTAAATGAAAGATTTTTCTATAATGATAACACGGAGAAACCGTCAGCATGATCCATAATCACTTAAAAAAAGGTGCTTCAACAGTTTTCTCTCCTTAAATATTCATATTCACATTAACCGTAATAAAACTATTCAGCAATAGCACATTTTATTCACTGAATCAGAATTATCTGTAGACATTTATATTAAAAGTGGACAAAAGGTCTAATCATACTTCTGGGTCACTAACCGGGCACCTTAAAGTTTTTCGAGATTTTTATATACATTATCAACGTTATTTTAGTGTGAATGTAAAACATTATCATCAGCCTCGTTTAAAATCCCACTGCTGGGCACAGGCCTGCCCTTCATTATGTGAAGGGGGTTAGGCCATAGTCCACAAAGCTGGACCCGCATAACCGCCACCTATGGACACCTGCAACACCAAAGGAATCACAAGTGGGTTTCCGGCCTTTTGGGCAATGGAATACGACAACAGTAAACATACCGCTACTTCATGTCGATATTTTCTGAGTGGGTAGTACTTCACTGATCGAAACGGGTCATTTATCCTGAAATCAGCAAGGCTCTTCTACTTAAGTTTATTAGGACAAATATAAAAGTAACTTTTTCTTTCATAGTTATTGTATCCAGTCTTTAATTTGCATACAAACATATGCAACAATATACTACGAAAATGCTTTCAATACAGTAGATTGTAGATCAAATTCAATTAGATACGCCTAATTAATAACGATTTAGCAGTGGTATGTAATGTGCTATAATATGTTATTGAGCCCAAGTATATCAAATTATCATATTACAATACCAAGTTACCGCAAATCCAAATTCCATTAAAATTAATCGGTTAACCCTGTTATTACAGTAATTTAATAAGTATACTATTGTTTTTCAAGGGATGAGGTTAAGCTTATAGTATGGTAGGTTATTTTTCTTTTTTTATAACTGCACGCCTTTTATCCCCGAAGGGGTAAGCAGGGGTGTATTACACACCCACACTTCGCCTGTTATGATTCGGTCCCAATGTAATAGGAGCGAGCCTATTGCCATCTACCAAGCACATTGTTAAGCGAGCGATAATTATCACTTTTAATACACACATAACTTCGAAAAGTTAGAGGTGGGTGCCCGGGGTACCTGGGGATCGAATCGGAGACCACCGTCTCGGCAGTCTGTTACGTACACCACAGGGCTAACGCCAGTTTTTCAGTTTTGATAATTATCGAGAAATAAAAATGACCTTTTGCAGTCCACTGCTGGACTTTAACTTCTCCTAATTAGCTTCAGAGTAACACTGTGAGTCAATAGGAGTATTCGGCCCACTAGCCATACCACGCTGGCCCGACGGGTTAGATCAGGGTTTGATGTCGAGATTCTGTCTCTTCTTAAAAATGGGGAGCGGGGTAGCGTCATTTTGTATTCTAAATCCGTCATCACACGGGATCAATAACGTCCTTAAACGTAGGTACCTATCACTACTTAAATGTAAGTTAATGTATAGGTTTATATGCTTAAAAAAATTGACATTACAGAATAGTAAGTATGTGTATAATGACTTCGTAAATTCGGTTTATTAATGAATTTCATCACTTGGTCACAATCTGGGGGCACGGCAGTGTCCCCGCTGATTCGAGCAAAAAAGCGACAAGGCCGTACCATCCTTTTCTCGAAGCAGTTCAAGCCATTTTCGAACCCCGATAACTTCGTTGTGAATAAAACTAAAATATTTCAAATTTCATTCAATTTGAACGAGTAGTTTAAGAATAACGAGTCAATCTATTTTGACAAGTATTGTTTTTCATGGGATAAGATATTTAACGATGATATTAATAGGACTGACGTTCAAAAGAAATGTTTTAGTGTACTTTAACGTAATTTTTCTATTCTGTACCTGTGTTATACGCAATACATTTTCAAGTTTGTAAAATGACTCATATATTGAACTGTCTATTCTCTTACCTTTCTTTATAAATGCATTTACGTCGAAATTTCCTTCAGGCGAGTTCCAAGGGATAACTCAGTACAGTTATACAGCAGTTAGTTATTGTAGCACTTCTCAGTACAAAGATGGGTGAATAACGTTACAATGGGAATATGTGAAGAGAACTTGAATAGCAAGGATCTACATTTTAGGGTGGTGCATAGAGTCCATTCTGAAAATTGTGCAATATGACGCTCCTAAACTGGCAATTTAATGTTACTTTAGGTCTGGATGTTGCTAAATATTTTAATTTCTCAGCATTTTTGTGAAACTTATGAGTGCTTTGGTCTAGTTTAAAGCTTAACAAAGCTTATTTTTTATTTGATTTTATTTAAACTTCTTTACTACAGAAATGTGATGATTTAAGGCGAGGTTGCAGTACTTTTTAAGATTTTTGAATGTCTGAAAGTCCCATGAACTATGATATTTTTAATGAATAAAAATTAAAGTATAAAAGTTGAACATATCTTCTAGTAAATCGTAAAGATAGAAACACGATTTGGAATTATTGGTTCGATAAAAAAAATTGTCAAACATGGCACTAAATCACAATTTGAAACGTGTACTGCTTAGAGATTCCATAATGAATTTATATGAAAGTATTATCAATAGAAACAGCTCTTTATTTTAAAATAAATGGTAAAAACAGATTTCGTAATTTCGTTATCATTTTTCTCTAAGAAAAAAAATAGTCAAATGTTGGCATTATATCGCTCGCCGGCCGTTCATCAGTGCCTGTCTAGGCGTGATTGAGGGCGGACGTACGTCGTTGCTCCGCAAAATCCCCCTCCACCCCCGCATGTACGTTTTCGCAAAAGTACAAAGTAATTCGTATTCCAAACTCAATGGTTCAAACCATAGACATACTGGTAAGAAACCGTAGACAGGTTACTGACAAGGTAACATGACGGAGCTTACGAGTGGCACGCATCGCGAAAAGCGTACGCACACTAATATAAATATGTCAAAACGACACACTAAGAATTAGATAAGAAGTGTAAGTGAGATAGCACATCTAATCGCAAGCGCGAAATAGAGATAAACATATACTCTCTGGACCGAAGCGCATTGTGACATCATGCTGACCGTTTCACAAACAATAATTTGACTCAGATGCGACATGATCACTTTGTCTGTCTTGAGTAAATTCAATTCGCCTCAAAGTAAATTTGATTAATTCATTTAAGGTAGGGAAATAAAAAGTCGATGTGATTTATTTATAACATTTATTAAAAAAGTACATTTCATTCAATGGAAACCTAAAACAGTACGTTAATATAAGAACTGTGCGCTGCGGACCCACCGTAGCCCTGGCAATACCCCTGGGGGTATGGTGGGTCTTTTAAAGCTTAACCGTACTCCTGGCTGAAATGCTGGTAGTGTTATACCAACGTGCTACGTGGACATTAAACTGAACAGTGTTATCTCTCGTATGATAATGACTTACTACTTACGTTTTTGTATTTTTAGACAAGCGAAGACAAGCGCTATTACGATGATATAGTGCAACAAAGAGATAAATTAGATAATAAAACGTTTAGGTATTACTGCTAATGGTTATAATGCTTTGTTTATTATAGGTATAATCTGTGGTACTGTTGAAGACCCGTCATCATCATCATCCTTGCGCTGTCGAATCATTCCCACTAGTTCTATTGAACAGTTCTATGATAGAACCAGTGATACTTTTTTTCCCACTAGTTCTATTAGCACAACTTGATGAGAAGAATAGAACTAATGGGAAACAGTTATAGGAAATTTACCACTAGTTCTATGTATGTTTTACAAGGGTAGTGTCACAACATCGCGCTCACAAATCCGAATAAATATATATTTATAAAAATGTGTTAAACGAATGAACGTCTACAAAACAATTGAACGTCTACAAAACAAATGAACGTCTACAAAACAAATGAACGTCTACAAAACAAATGACTACCAGAAAGTGATCAGCTATCGATAGTGATTGCAAAAAACAGGTGCATGCGATTTTCGACCTTATTGACAATTCATGACAAACTTTTTTTTTGTTTTTCTCGCTTTCTGGCAATATTAGGGTAATAAAATTATAAATTCTGACTAATGTCAATTAGGTTGAAAATCGCATGCACCTGTTTTCTGCAATCACTATCGATAGCTGATCACTTTCTGTAAGTTATTTGTTTTGTAGACGCTCATTTGTTTTGTAGGCGCTCATTTGTTTTGTAGACGTTCATTTGTTTTATACATTAAACAAATGAACGTGTACAAAACATATTTATTCGGATATATGAGCGCGATGTCGTGACACTACGGATCATTCCCAGTAGTTCTATTGAATACCCTTGTAAAAACATACATAGAACTAGACTGGGACATTTCCTACTACTTATCCCATTAGTTCTGTTCTCCTCATCAAGTTGTGCTAATAGAATTAGGACAGTTCTATCATATAATTGTTCAATACTACTACTATACTGGGAATGATCCCACAAAATAGTAGAACTTGAAATTAACGAACTGAAATTAATAAACTAATTACACAACAATATTATCTGGGAGTACGGTTAAGCTTTGAAAGACCCACCATACCCCGAGGGGTACTGCCAGGGGTACGGTGGGTCGGCAGCGATAACTGTGCAGTACAATCTACTTAGTTGTTTAATACTAAAAGGAGAAAAACAAGAACAAGTGAATGGACTTTGATCATCCGTCAATGTTTGTAACTTACGTATGATTTTGTATTTCTATAATAATAATATATTGTGTTGATTCAGCCTCAAATCACTTTTATTACTTGACAAAAACACACATCAGTATTTTATTATTACGAATGTCCCATCTGGATACTTTGTTTTTTAGTCTTTGAACACGCACAATACTGCTTCTCTTTTACTTTCACTAAATGCCAATTTTTTATTCACTCTATTATTTGTGATACTGAATTTATTATAAATTGAAAATAAAACGTTGTAATATTGTAATACTCATGAATGAGAAGTGATTCCATAACTTTTAGTCATTTTCCTACTATAGTTTAACTACTTTAGCAAAAACTCATTACACACCACGGCATTTTCAAATGTAACGTACACACACGCGAGTAAAAGAGCGAGCGCTTCCGACCGCAGCGCGTACGCGACTAAAGCCAAATGAGACATTTAGAAAAAAAAAGTTTGTCATGAATTTGTCAGTTTTTAATGTGCCACTTTTGAAGTTCGCATAACTCATCTACGGTTTTTTTATGCTGCGCTGTGGCACACGCACACACGAAACCCCCCCCCCTCCCCTCCCCCCGCTCACTCGCTGACGCCACCGCCGTGTTTTTGTTTTTGCGGGGGGTGAGGTCGAGCTACGCACTGTACTGCAACCTCGCCTTAAGAACATTTTGAAGACTGCCTTTTCAAAAAAGATTTAATTTGTTTTGAATGACTAGGTTACATGCACTATGACACAAATCTAAACGAGTATTTAATTCTTGACCTACGGCATGTGCCCCAAATATTACGTATTATGTTGCTTTACCGAGAATATGAGAACGAAAGCATATTTCAAGATGCAAACCAAGCGATAATTCATTATAGCTCCGTTTCGGCTGTCCCTTACATGCCTACTTAGTTTGTGCAACGTGGTCTCTTAGCGGAATCCGCTTAAGTGAAACAAATCACGGCAGGGTCGTGCATGTCTTCCATACGGTGATAGATTGGCTTGTCCTTTCTACAGTGCTCTAAAGTTAACTTAAAATACCGATATGGGTTTACCATCGCGACACCATAAAAAACTAAAATCTTCAAGCTCCAGACAGACATACGGGTGCTTTAATTTTTTCTATACTGTCGACAAACAAACGTTTTACTGTGATCTCCCCTGATGCAAACCGCTGATAATTCCAAAAATGGATCACGCTCGCTTTGAAGGTTGCTCGAGCAAATTCGTCTGAAATAAACCAAGTAAGAATACCAATAGCCTTTCAGTTGCAGATTACCAGCTGGCGGGCAGCCAAAGTCTCAAGCGCAATTCCTAGATTCTTGCCCTTTTTGGCCGAATAAATATTTGTTATTGCTCTTAGAAAAATTACAGTGTTCCTAACTTATGCTTTTGTTTTTCCTTTGTTTGGTAAGTCGGATGCTTGGTCGTGTTTTTCTTGAGTAATTCGTCTAATCTAAGCAAATGTTAATGCGGTTGGATGCGGGCGCCTCAGGGTCGAACTATATGGACAGGTTTGGGAAAGGCCTTTGTCCAGCAGTGGATGTTTCTAGGCTGAGGTAATGAACCAAATCGTTAGATTGAAAATGTTGTCAAATTATTATGATAATCGCTTTTGCTTAAGTAAAATAGTAAACAAATCTTTACATACCATCATTAGCTTATATGATACATAATTTTTAGTTTAAGGTCTATACAAATATACTCGTTACCGAAGCCGCGCTCTGGATGTGGACAGACCGTGCCTCACCTGGGGCTCAAAAAATATCGGTGTGTACTTTATATTTATTTCTTGTTTACACAATGTGTCATGTCATGAACGTGTCCGGGCCGTAGAAAGGATACGGCGGCCTTGCTGGTCCGGTTATATGTGGATAAAACTTTAATTGTATAAATGACATATTCATATATTTGAAATAAGCGTGATGATTTGAAGTGTGTAACTAGATGGCAACACCGGGTGATTGGATATTGTGCGTTTGTAAAGTCCCACACAAACCTCGTATTCCTTGATGGTGCGTCTTTAAAAAACACTTGCCCATCGACCACGGACTTAGAGTCCGTTTATGTAAAGTTCTAACATCTAAAAACATGGTTGTGACGTGATCTTGCATTAGGTAAGTATATCTGCGAATATATGAGCATGTAAGTAAATATGTGATAATGTAAAGAACCTAATGGAAAATTAATACGGGTGCCATTCTTCACACCACCACTTACAATAAATTAAAAATAACTGAACGAAAAAACGGCGGTAAGCTAAAACATCGGCTAATGGTTGGCACTAAGCGAATTCATAAATTTCAAGAAAATCACGCGCTAAACAAAGGTCTTATTTTAATATAAATATCTATACTAATATTATAAAGCGGAAGAGTTTGTTTTTTTGTTTGTTTCTTTGAACGCGCTAATCTCAGGAACTACCGGTCGGATCTGAAAAATTCTTTTTGGATACGATAGCCCAGTTATTCCGGCAGGATATAGGCTATATAACATAACGCTTCGACTCTTTGGGGCCGGGCAAAAGGCTAAAAAGGCTAAAAGATAATGTCGGCAAATCTCAGCAATTAGCAGTCGAATTTTCAAAATTGTTATTGCTTATGATAGCCCAATTATTCCAAAAGGCTATAGGCTATATAAAATTACGCCACAACTTTTAGTCGCCAGACAAAAATAATAAAATGGTCAAACGAGAAGGGGGAGGGTTGGGTCAAAGGCAAAAAAAGGCTTAACGAATAGGATACAATCTATATAGGTATCGTTTTCGAGATTTTCGGGACGCTGATTAATAATATGAAATTTATTTAGTGATCCAAGATGGCGGACGGGAAATCAAAGATGGCGGATGAGAAAATTTAAAAAATCAATATGGGTATCACCTTCGATATTTTAAGGGGTGGGGAATCGAAATACAACATCTATTTCGTGATCAAAGATGGCGGATGGGAAATCAAAGATGGCGGATGGGAACATTTAAAAAAATCAATATTGGTATCGTCTGCGATGTTAAAAGGGATGGAGAATCTAAATACAACATCTATTTCGTGATTCAAGATGGTGGATGAGAAATCAAAGATGGCGGATGGGAAAAAATTAAAAATCAATATGCGTATCGTCTCTGATGATTAAAGGGATGGTGAATCCAAATACAACTCCTATTTCGTGATCAAAGGTGGCGGACGGGATGTTTTTTTAAAGTCGATATGGGTATCATCTCCGATATTTTAAGGAATGGGGAATTCAATATTATATAAAAATCTATGTTTGTTTGTTCATCATTTATAGACTCTGAAATGATGAGAGATTAATAACTTTGGAAAAGGGGCTTGGAAAAAAGGGAATTAAATAAAAACTCTTAAAAAGGCGATATGGAGTTCGCTGGGTCAGCTAGTAAATGATAAATGGCAAAAGCTAAGAAAACAAACATACTAAACCCAAACAAAATGATCCAAGACAGGGTCCGAGAAAGCCTCAGAATCTACATCCATAAACGGCGAGCTGCATAAATAATATAAATGCTTCTGCCTGAAGTAAAACCTGGACATTATTCAAGCTAAATCCCCAGGATTTCCCGGTACTTCCCACGAATCTCTTTACATTACCGTTAAATTGTTTTACCGACGAAAAAATCTGGATAGTATTGAATTTCTGCTGGTAATTAGCTATACAGCTATAAAACTATTCCTTGAAAAATAAATTCGTATCCGTGAATCTGTTTATTAATGCGTCACAATTTTCTTTTATTTCATAATAAAGCAAATATTTTGTAAAATCTAGTTATACTAGAATGCGGATCCGATCATCGAAAGCGATAGTCTTGGTTGCAATCTGGACAACGCTCAAAGACATGGTTTCTTTATCTAGAGCCAAATTATTTTTAGCATAAAATGCATTGCGTAAATTTTTTTTTTATATACGGTCTGAAATAGTAAACTAAACTAAATAAACACTAAACTTGTAAATGGATTTTAAAGAATGATGTTACAAATCGCTCAAATCGCAGCAAAATCTTGATTTATAGTATGAATGGGTAAGTTTTATACAGACATCAGTGAAAGCGATTAATTCATCCAGTCTTAGCCCAAGGCAAAGGATCTAAACACCTGGACCAAGTTTCTTGGCGCTAAGAATTAAACAATGTACAATTACCTGTATCTTCACTGATGTCAGGCCTGGAACTAAGTTAGGGAAAAACAAACAAAACTAAGGTGGCCACGATAGATTGAATGAATTATCCACTTAGCTGTTCCTCCAAACTTGTTGTCTTCAGAACACGAGGGGCACGAGGCACGTTCACAGGATTCACAATTACAGTTTTGCAGAAGTCAATATTCAACTCAACTTTTGCCGGGCAAACCAAAGGCGGCAGTTTATAAGAATTCACAATACAAATTCGCGAAGCTGGTTTATGTGCTTTCAAAAGGCGATCAATTTATTACAATTAGGTACAAGGCACGCGAGAGAGAGCAAACGGCGTGTTAATTTTTCAAGGCGGGAGTTGACAGTTCAGTGTGACTATTGTCAAAAATTTTCAATAGACTAAACAACATACATACATACATAGACTCACGCCTGTTTCCCCGAAGGGGTAGGCAGAGGCATATTAAACGCCCACTTTTCGCCAGTGTTTTGATCCCACGTAATAGGTGGCGAGCCTATTGGCGCTTATCGGGATATTTTTTTTTGCCAGAGCCTCGTCCGTTGATCGGCAGGTGCACCACTTGCAGGTGAGGTTGGCTTGGGACCCTAAGTTCTTGGTGGGAACCCTACGCACCCAGACTAACCCTACGCACTAGACTAAACAAAATGTTACTTAATCGATATAATCGATTTGACTTATAATGAAAACTAATTCTATTTCAAACATAGTAAGTTCGTTTAATGTACTAAGGTACGAGTTGAAATGTAATAAATTTAAATCTCTCCTACTAACCTGGAAACTCAAAGTCAAATCGGGCACATTAGCCATACAAAGAAAAGTTTGCCACAAGTTTACTCTGAAGCAATTGCGATTACTATTTGAGCAAAATTTACATGTTATCACTGTAAGCATGTTAGACGGGGGAATAGGCAGTATCTCTAAATGCCTTACGGCCTGGCCACAGCCTACAGCGGTAGTGGCAGCGGCGAGTGATTTCGATGGATATGGCGCGTTTACTCTGAGACGACATAGGTCGCCGCGGCGTAACAAAGCGCGCCATGTACATCGAAATGAAAACGCTCACCGCTGCGCCCGCGCCGCCGCTGTAGGCTGTGGCCGGGCCGTTAGTCCTTTTCATTTGAATTAAGTTGGCGAAGTATGGAGAGGTGCTGCTTTAAATTCACCTTCAACTAGCTTTGTGAGGAGTGTAATAGTTGTTTTAGAACTATTTTAAATTTAAATTCTAAGGCCTAGGTCTTCTTCTTCTTCTACCTGCCCTGTTCCCATATTACTTGGGGTCGGCGCAGAATGTCTTTCTCTTCCATTCTCTCCTATCAGACGTCATCTCATCATTCACTCCCTTTTCATTCATGTCACCCTTCACACAATCCATCCATCTTTTCTTTGGTCTTCCTCTTGCCTTATATCCCTCAACTCTCATCTTCATCACCTTTCTAGTCACATGATTATCATCCCTCCTCATCACATGCCCATACCACGATAGACGATTTCCTTTCAACTTTTCTTGCACCGGTGCAACTTTCAGACTTACCCTAATAAACTCATTTCAAATTTTATCCATCCTTGTCACCCCACTCATCCATCTCAACATCCTCACATCTGCTACATGCAATCTTCTTTCATCCGTCTTCTTCAAGGCCCAGCATTCCGATCCATGCAGTGCGACAGGCCTTATTACAGATTTGTAGATTTTTCCCTTTAACCTAAGGGGCATCCGTGGGTCACAAGTTGTTCCTGTGACCTGTCGCCATTTCATCCAACCTGAGTTGATCCGGTTCGTGACGTCGCGGTCTATTTCTCCGTCCCCTTGAATAAGTGTCCCGAGGTACCAGAAGTCGGAGCAAACCGATATGGGCTCTCCACCAACGGATATGGGCGCGGGACTGGAGAGACCGCCGAAGTCGCAAAACATGTACTCAGTTCTGCGTATACTGATTTTCAGGCCAACACTCTCCAGCCTTTGCCACCACTTTGTCAGTCTGCCCTGGACCTCAGGGGCACTCTCGGCAATCAACACAATGTCATCGGCGAACAGCATACACCAGGGAGC
Source organism: Euclidia mi (assembly GCA_944739405.2). Taxonomy (NCBI): domain Eukaryota; kingdom Metazoa; phylum Arthropoda; class Insecta; order Lepidoptera; family Erebidae; genus Euclidia; species Euclidia mi. The sequence continues at coordinate 118,244,962 of OX123182.2, forward strand.
CTCTTCCTGTATGTCCGCCGTGAGAGCGTCCATTATAAGCAGGAAGAGGCAAGGGCTAAGAGCCGAGCCTTGGTGCAAGCCTACAGCCACATTGAAGTTGCCGGTATTGCCCGCTGTAGACCGGACGTAGGTTGTACATCTACTGTACATCGCTCGGATCAACTGTACATACGTCCCAGGCACACCTTTCTTCTTAAGAGCCCACCACAAAACCTCACGGGGTACCCAATCATATGCCTTTTCAAGATCCACAAAAACCATGTGCAAGTTTTTGTGAGCACTTCGGTATTTTTCACAGAGTTGGCGGATCGCCAAAATGGCATCTGTTGTTCCTCGACCAGGCATAAAACCGAATTGGTTTTGTGAAGTGACAGTCTCTTCTCTCAATCTTCGTTTAACCACTTTCTTCCAAACTTTCATACTATGTGAAAATAGCTTGATTCCTCTATAGTTGTTACACTCCAGCACATCACCTTTGTTTTTATAGATGGGAACCAGCGAGCTGTTACACCATTCATCAGGTATGGCCTCTTCCACAAACAACTTATCGAAGAATAAAGTTAACCACTTCCATCCATCTACCTGGAGTGTCTTCCATACTTAAAATGTTTTACTATCGACAGTATAAAAAATGGCCTGTGTCTGAAACTTTGAAGACCACTTTACATTTTTAAGGTGTGAGCATGGGAAACTCTATTTGCCGGTTTTTGACCAAAAAGCTTAGAGAGTTGTAGAAGAGAGATTGTCATAATCTACCACTGTAAGGAAGGAGTAACGCAACCCTGTAGTGATTAGTTTCGCTTTGTATTGCACATTGAAATATGCTGTAAGGAAAATTTGGGGTACATGGCATATGTCTAGAAATAAAATAATCGAATAGATTTGAGCCACAGTGCTCTTTTGTTGATTAACTAAGTAGTTATTCAAAACAAATGAAATCTCTTTTGAAAGCAACGGGCGCTTACTATATTCTAAATTAATCCCTAAGACATTAAGTCCGTCTTATGTACCACATTTTCGTAGTGCAGAAAGATTAATTAAATGAAAAAATATTAATTAATTAAAAATTAGGCTTTGTTAAGCTAAAGTTTTTAGTTTTACAATAAAATGCTGTTAAAGGAAAGTATTTCACAGTATCCTTTATAGTACCATCAAATTGGCAGTATTATAGCGTCATAACATATTGCACAATTTATGAATCTACTCTATGCACCACCGTAAAATATAGATCCTCGCTATTCAAGTCCTCTTCACATATTCCCATTGTAACGATATTCACCCGTCTTTGTACTGAGAAGTGCTTTAATAACTAACTGTTATGTATAACTGTACCGACTTATGCCTTGAAACTCGCCTGAAGGAAATTTTGATGTTACTGCATTTACAAAGGCGAGAGGAATATATTATTATGGTTCATTTTATTAAATTAATATTAAAAATTTCTTAGTCATTAAAGATATATTGGATATAAAGCCGATACAGGACAGAAAAACAACTACGTTGACGTATACGAAACATTTTTTAACGCTAGTGATAGTAATATCATTTATTAAATTAATTATTTATAAACTGAGTTTACAGTTGGTAATATACATGAATTCAATTATATTAGTAATTTTAAATAAAAATTAAAGAAAACTGCAATATTTCGGCATCAAAATTAGAATACCATCCTCCCAAAACTCACCGCAACAGCACCATCGTCCATCATGTAGAGTCGAAACTAAGGGAAGGTGACATCAGGGGAGCGTCCAGGCTCTTATTCAGTAGCGATGTGGTGGCGCCTTGCTCTGCCGACACACTCGCAAGTCTGCAGAGCAAGCATCCAGCGCCAGGGGATAACCTCTCCTTTCCTGAGCCACCTAGCGCTGACTCGGGCTTTCTCAGCATTACAGCCAAGGACGTGGTTGGTGCCGTTGGCTCCTTCCAGAGCGGGTCTGCTGGTGGTCTCGACGGCTTGACACCACAACATCTTAAGGATCTTGTGTGTTCAAGCGCCGGGGCGGCTGGCGACTCGCTTTTGAATGGGCTAACGGCATTAACTAATCTCATGCTCTCCAGCAATGTGAACGATGCCATCGTCGACGTTTTGTATGGCGCTAATCGAAAGCGGGATGGTGGCATTCGTCCCATTGCCGTGGGGTGCACGTACAGGCGTATGGCAGCTAAAATATGCTGTCGCCATTTTAACACCAGCTTTTCTTGTAAATTTCAGCCACAACAGCTGGGATTTGGTTCTAAAGGAGGCTGCGAGGCTGCTGTACATGCCTTGTCAACGTACCTTGACTGTGATGGAGGTGAGGTTGTCTTGAAGGTTGACCTAAAGAATGCCTTTAACTCAGTCAATAGAGACACCTTGTTGACACAAGTTAAATTGGAAACACCCCAAATCTACAATTTTCTTTGGCAATGTTACAGACACCCTTCTAAATTAATATACAAGGAACATCTTTTAGAATCTGCCGTCGGTTGTCAACAAGGTGACCCTCTTGGACCACTAATTTTTAGTTTGGCCATCCATCCAGTTATAAACCAACTAAATTCAAAATTAAACATCTGGTACCTCGATGATGGAACCCTGGGAGGTGACGTAAACACTGTATATCAAGATCTGGCATTCCTGAAATCGAAATTTTTATCCATAGGCTTAGAGTTGAATACAAGCAAATGCGAAATTTTTGTTAATGACAATTTAAATAAATCCTCTATTTTTTCAAAATTCCAATATCTGGCACCCAATATCACCCAAGTTGAAAAAAGTTCTCTTCGCCTCCTGGGGTCCCCAATTTTAGACGACGGTTTTGATTCCTTTATACAGGAAAAAATTCAAAATTTTAATGATGTTTCAGACAGGCTACTCAAAATTAATATACATTCGGCTTTTAATATTATTCGATATTGTCTTTTTGTCCCTAAATTTACACACGCGTTACGGTCTTCACCTTTTTGGAAAAATCCGACTCCACTCATTCAAATTAACAAAATTATACAGAATACCCTAAGTAAAATTTTGAATGTGGCTCTGAACGACCGAGTGTGGCAACAGGCGTCCTTACCTGTGCGCTTAGGCGGTCTCGGCGCTCGCAAAATTTCTGACGTAAGCCTGCCAGCGTTCTTGTCATCGGTCCACAGCACTGCAGAATTGACCAGGAAAATCTTAGCACCTACACTGGTTGATTCTGAGGTGCCGTGTAAGGCCGATGCCATGAACGCTTGGAGAAATTCTTGTCCAGGAAATGAGTTACCCCGAAACTTGTTCTCCCAGAGGCAATGGGATGGGCCGCTTTGCAGCGTGGTACGAGAAAAACTCCTCAATACATCGGCCAACGCTGCGGAGCGTGCTCGCCTGTTGGCTGTGGGAGAATGGGAATCGGGCCTCTGGCTTCAGGCACTGCCATCGTCCAATATAGGTACCATGTTGGACGATACAACCTTCCGCTTCGCTACTTGCCTCCGTTTAGGCGCGTCATGTGTCTCTCCGCATCGCTGTCACTGCGGAGAGGCTGTCGATAGCCTTGGTCACCATGGTCTGTCATGCAGCAGGAGCGCGGTTCGTATTTCACGACACGCCAACCTCAACGACATTCTGCGCCGTGCTCTTGTCACTCCTGGCGTTCCAGCCCAACTTGAACCTCAGGGCTTGGCACGCGACGATGGCAAGAGACCGGACGGGATGTCTTTACTGCCGTGGAAGCTGGGTAGGCCTTTGGTCTGGGACGCGACATGTGTCGATACCCTTGCGCCATCCCATCTTTCCAGCACAGCAGGTTGTGCGGGCGCTGCTGCTGCTTCAGCAGAGACCCTCAAACGGCGCAAATACGTAAATCTTGAAGGAGATTATGTATTTGAGCCGTTTGGGGTCGAAACCTTGGGGCCATGGGGTCCAAGTGCGAGATCCCTTTTTAGGGATCTCGCAAAGAGACTGATCGACGCCTCGGGTGACCAGAGGGCTGGCACGTATTTAGCACAAAAGATAAGCATTGCTATACAAAGAGGCAATGCCGCCAGTCTTCTGGGCACGCTTCCGATTGACTGCGATGCGGATGACTTCCATGACGCCTTCTAAATTTAATTTTAATTTATTTTATTTTTCGTATTGTATATTTTAAATAGGCTTATTTTAATTTTAGGACATAATTAAGTTGCTTTTTATGTAATAGTTGATTTTGTTTGGAAAATAAATTCCTATATTTTAAATTGTATGTGCACCTATATAAACCTATAAATGTATATACATAATGGTAGGTAGTCATAGATACGTAGGAAAAATTTATTGACGTTATTGATTCCGGGTAATTACTGATTTAGAATACAAAATATCACTACTCCATTACATTCCGTGGGAGAAACTACACAAAGCGAATGATATGATTTGACGATCGGTTGGCGCAGCGAGAGTGTAAGCGACTGCTATGCAGAAGGTCGCGTGTTCGATTCCCGCTCAAGGCAAACATTTGTGTTCATGAACATGGATGTTTGTCTTGGTTTGGGTCTTTCTATGTATAATATGTATGTATTTTCAAAAAAAGTAAAGGTATTTATGTATGTTTATCCATTATCTAGTACCCCTAGTACAAGCTCTGCTTAGTTTGGGTTTGGGACTAGATGGTGATGTGTGTATGTTGGTAGAATATTATTATTGGAATATTATATCATTGCGAAGAGACAGAAAACTCGACATCACACCCTGTACCAACCCGTCGGGACAGCGTGGTATGCCTAGTGGGCAATCCTCCAATTAACTCACAGTGCTACTGTGAAGCAAATTCGGAGAAGCTTAAGTCCAGCAGTGGACTGCAAAAGGTAGTTTTTATTTCTCGATAATTATTAAAACTTTAAAAAGCGGCGTTAGCCCTGTGGTGTACGTAACGGACTGCCACTGCACTTGCTGGCTAGCTTTATGGAGAAGGAAGGCTTCTATATGATGAATTCCTTCTTCGAGAAGTGAGAATGCCGCAAGTGGACCTGGGTAAGTCCAGACGGTGCCACCAAAAATGAGATCGACTTTATCATGTCGACGAAGAGGCAGATATTCAATGATGTCTCCGTGATCAATTCACTTAAAATGGGGAGCGATCACCGAATGGTAAAAGGCACATTGAATATCTGTACAAGCCTCGAACGGTCGAGGTTGATAAAGTCCACGCTCCGACCGGCACCGGTTCATATCCAAAACCCCGAGAGCTTTCAGCTCGAACTCAAGAACCGTTTCGAATGCCTGGGCGAATGCGTAGATGTGGACGAGTACAGTAACGGGTTCGTGGATGCTGTCCATACAACAGGGGCTAAATTCTTTAAGCCCCAGAAAAGCAAGAGAACCAGCAAGATCTCGGGTCCGACCCTCGTGCTGTTAGAGGAAAGGCGCAAGATGGTTCTACTATCCTCCGACGACATGCCGAAATATCGGCACCTCAACAGACAGATCTCTAAGTCTCTGACTCGCGATCTCCGCCAATACAACACAAAATGTGTTCGTGAGGCGATCGAGCAGAATAAGGGATCCAAATTGTTCCAGAGGGATCTGTCTGTTGGGCAGAGTCAGCTGACAAAGCTGAAGACGGAAGATGGCAGAATCGTATCGTCCAAGCCTGAGCTCTTGGAGGAGATTGAAAGGTTCTATGGACAGCTGTACACGACAACGCAACAACCCGCAAGTACTCCAGCGTCAGACCCTAGAGCTGGATTGACCCGACACTATACCGAAGATATCCCGGACGTCAGCATGCACGAGATTAGTGTGGCTCTCAAACAGCTCAAAAACAACAAGGCGCCGGGTGATGACGGAATTACGAGCGAGCTTCTGATGGCTGGCGGTGCACCCGCTAGAGAAGCCCTTCGGAAGCTATTTAATTCCGTCATTCTCGAGGGTAAAACGCCACAGGCGTGGCACAGAGGTGTGGTGGTGCTTTTCTTTAAGAAAGGGGATAAAACCCTCTTAAAGAACTACAGACCCATCACACTTCTGAGCCAAGTCTACAAGCTGTTTTCGAGGGTCATCACGAATCGTCTCCAGAGCAAGCTAGACGACTTCCAGCCTCCCGAACAAGCCGGTTTCCGTAAAGGCTATAGTACCATAGACCACATACATACGCTGCGGCAGGTTATACAGAAGTCCGAGGAGTATAACCAGCCCCTATGCTTGGCGTTTGTGGACTATGAGAAAGCCTTCAATTCGATCGAAACCTGGGCGGTGCTACAGTCTCTCCAACGGTGCCGGATTGACTACCGATATATCGAAGTGCTGAAGTGTTTGTATGAAAACGCCACTATGTCAGTCCGCCTCCAGGACCAGAGTTCGAAACCTATTCAACTCCAGCGAGGAGTGAGACAGGGGGATGTCATATCCCCGAAACTGTTTACCACTGCGCTGGAGGATGTTTTCAAGCTTCTGGACTGGAATGGACTCGGCATCAACATCAACGGCAAGTACATCACTCACCTTCGATTCGCAGACGATATCGTAGTCATGGCTGAGACCATGGAAGACCTAGGCACAATGCTCGATGGCCTCTGTAGAGTTTCGCAACAAGTAGGTCTTAAGATGAACATGGACAAGACGAAAATCATGTCAAACGTCCATGTTGTACCTGCTCCTATTCAGGTTGGGAACTCTACGCTCGAAGTTGTCGACAAGTATATCTACCTGGGACAAGTAGTCCAATTAGGTAGGTCCAACTTCGAGAAGGAGGTCAATCGTCGAATCCAACTCGGTTGGGCAGCGTTCGGGAAGCTACGACATATCTTCTCGTCCGATATCCCGCAGTGTCTCAAGACGAAAGTCTTTGACCAGTGTGTGTTGCCAGTGATGACTTACGGATCAGAGACGTGGTCGCTCACTATGGGCCTTATCAGAAGGCTCAAGGTCACTCAGAGGGCGATGGAGAGAGCTATGCTTGGAGTTTCTCTGCGAGATCGAATCAGAAATGAGGAGATCCGCAGTAGAACCAAAGTCGCCGACATAGCTCTCCGGATAGCCAAGCTGAAGTGGCAGTGGGCAGGGCACATAGCTCGAAGAACCGATGGCCGTTGGGGCAGAAAGTTTCTGGAGTGGCGGCCACGTACCGGACGACGCAGCTGAGGTAGGCCCCCCGCAAGGTGGACCGACGATCTCGTGAAGATCGCGGGAGGCGTTTGGATGCGGGCGGCTCAGGACCGGTCTGTGTGGAGAACCTTGGGGGAGGCCTATGTCCAGCAGTGCACGTCGTTTGGCTGATATGATGATGATGATGATGAATATGAATACTTAAAGAGAGAAAACTGTTGAAGCACCTTTTTAGGGTTCCGTAGTCCACAAGGAACCCTTATAGTTTCGTCATGTCCGTCCATCTGTCCGTCCGTAGCCTAGCTCAAAGACGCCTGGTGCTAGAAAGCTGATATTTGACTTGAATATATACATAAGATATTGCAACAAAACTGTAAAATAAAATTTAGGAAAATATTTTTTAACGGTATCTCCCCTACTATAGTGGGGTTGAATTTTTTTTGGTTGAGTACCCCATCATTGGATAGGTTTAAAAAAAATATTATTTGTTTGCTTAAATCACTTTTCGATCAAGTGATTGGTTTGTCAAATATCAAGTTTTGAAGTGAAAAAAATTGTTAGACTCAAGTGTCCCCCCCCCCCCCTGTGCCGGCTAAACTATTAATTTGGAAGAGGTGAAAAAAATCACAAATGTAGTACATATAACGAATTTAAAAGGAAAACTATCACGGCTAAGTAGATATCACTAGTTTACGAGTAATCGTCGGTTAACTTATAAATACCTATTTCTGTGAGTTTACATTGGGCGCCGTGGCTTAATCTTAAAGATATACGTACTTCGGTACTACGTATGTATAGTAGTAGTATATCTTGGAAACCACATTTTATGTTTACAATACATAACTGGATACATACCTAGTATTTTTCTAAACAAAACTTAGGTTTTTATAATAGTGTTATTAAAATTATTTTTTCAGCAAAATAAACAGTCGGATTTGTTGTACATTAATACCCTTTGCAGCAAGTAATTATGGGCAAATACGGAACCCTACATTGATCGTGGCCCAACACGCACTTGGCCGGTTTTTTAGGGTTCCGTACCTAAAAGATAAAAAACGGAACCCTATTACTAAGCCTCCGCTGTCTGTCTGTCTGTCTGTCTGTCACCAGGCTGTATCTCATAAACCATGATAGCTAGAAAGCTGAAATTTTCACAAATTATGTATTTCGGTTGCCGCTATAACAACAAATACTAAAAATAGAAAAAATGAAAATATTAAGGGGGGGTCCCAAACCAAAAACGTGTTCTTTTTCGTATTTTTTGCTCAAAATTACTAACTGTAACAGGAAGACGCTTTAAATGTTCACAGAATATGTAGTTGTATATTACCTTTCAAAATAAATAATTAAATTTAAAAAAAAATAATAATAAAGGGGGGCTCCCATGCAACAAACGTAATTTTTAAGCAATTTGTTACTCGATCTTAATAAACAGGTAGAAACTTATAAAAAAGTATTTAAGTATACATACAACGAACGTGATTTTCTTTTATAGATGATGGTACGGAACCCTTCGTGCGCGAGTCCGACTCGCACTTGCCCAATTTTTTTTTAATCGGCGTTACCGCTTGGTAACGCCAATTAAAAAAAAATTGGGCATTGCCATATTCCGTGCTACTACTGAGAATTCGGAAAAACTCAGTAACACTTTTTCCCCAACCGGGACCTACCGATCAGCAGATGAAGCAGTATTTTAATTATTTAATTCATCCATGTCAGCCTAGAGACGTCCACTGCTAGACATAGGCTTCCCCTAAGGTTCTCCACACGGACCAATTTTGCCCGCATCCAACCGCTTCCCGCTTTGTTACCAAATCGTCGTCCGGGACGTGGTCGTTTTTTATATTTAATTGATCTTTAATAATAATTTTTAAGGACCACTCACACTCGGTTATCTAATCTTAAGCTAAGTACAGATTATACTACCTACTACTACCTGCCGTGAGAATGATAGTGGTAATGATGAATTGTCTCGGTTGGAAATGCAGATATCTATTTGTGCAAGAGGTAAATAAATAGAATAATTTTCAATTTTTTTTTTTTTACATTTTCATTTAAATATTCCTCTCGTCCTCTGTGAGGGAACGTGACATTCAAACCTTAGAGAAAAGTTGGAGGACATTAAAATTATGACACCGCTATAACTCAAGGAAGGGAAACGATGTTAAATCGCTGACGTCCGCCAGGATTCGGATCTTACCTTCATTTTAAATTACTTGGTTTGAATTCTTGTCATAAACTACAAAAATGAAATGTTTTACCTACTATGACATTTTATTAAAAGCATCTTTTATTTCTCATCTCATTCTCTTATTGCAGCCCATTGTTAGACGTAGGCTTCCCTCAGGGAATGACATAAGACCTAATCGCCCGTTTTTACCAAACAGTTACACTCTTTAAGTCATACATACATACATACATAGGCTCATGCCTGTTTCTCGGAGGGGTAGGCAGAAAGATCCTGACATATCTCACTTGCTTCATTCACTCTCATCAAATTTCTCATTAAAGTCATCTATCCATCTTTTCTCATTATTACATTGAAGTTGATTTTACAGGTCATTGACCTGTTGTGAAATGTCAGACTCGTATTGATGCTCATGGCTAATACTAGTGTAAGAAAGACACAAATATCAGCAGCAGTAGAGAAATACGCAGAGTGATAGATATACGCCTAAAACAGACCTGCTCACAATAAACATAAAATTATACCAATACTCCCTGTTCTAATAAGAAGTGAATAATAAGGTGTGAGTACATTATGTACAACTTGAAAAGATAGTACATTCTAGGTAAGCAATCAGGCTCTTCGATTCTCTATATAATTTGTTGACAGAAGGAAAATGAACTGTATGCTATAATATAAAAAATATATTACACAAGACAGCACCACTGATGTGTGATCCATAAAATGTGGGAATCGTCCTTAAAGAAGAAAGATATATTACAGTAAAGGCATAAAATACGACATTGAAGTTTGCGTAAGGATTGTCAACCTTGCCACGTGTCAATTGCCTCGTCTCTTGTGCGCCGCGCGTGCTGTACTCGCTCCATTCGAGTATTGCATAGTTTGTGCACTTGAAGATTGTTGTGTATGCAGCCAACATTATTAAGTGACAAAAGGAAAATTGGAAAGCAGCGTAAAGGCTTGAACATAATGAAGGCGGCGGACAACGTTTCATAGCTATCTACATAAATACTTGCGTTACTGACTGATTTACAAGAAGTAGGGACGTGCAAGAAGATGCTTAAATATGGCCTTTCCCTTCCTTGGGAAGCTTATGGGTACACAAAGAAGGGATTTCCCAAAATTCCCACAGGATCGGTCAGAAAAGAAATTCTCTAGTTGATCAATATAAATTTACATGCATTCACTGGTGGCTTTGGAATCCAAATTCAAAAACGTCAAAACAGAGCAAAATACGCAAGGCAATTTCTCAGTGCAATATTGATAATTGGAACTTATTTCTTTCTAGAAGATGCCCGCTACGGTCGCCCGTTTTACCCAACCCCGTAGGCATTTCAGGGTATCCTTTCTTAGTGCACCATTACGGTCCCCAAGGAAGAAACATGCCAAATTTCACCCTCTTGCGCGCAATTGTTTTGGCTGTGCGTTGTCTGTCAGTCAAACAGTAACGCAAGAATTTTATATATACAGATTTTCAGTAAATAAGTAGATACGATTTTTGTCGGAAAATTTCAAATACAGGGTGTAAAAAGGCCCTTAACGAATACTGAAAGCCCATGTTGTACCAATCACTACGAACATTTTTTACTTCGGCACCATACCTGGGAAATTATTGGTTCAGGAGATATTGAGGCCCAAAGGTAGTATGGAATTTTTCTAATTAGGTAAAAAATCGATGCATTTACCCCGCCAATATGTTCTTTAGATGCCCTATGACCCCATGGATAAGTAGGTATTTCGAACATAGCATGCGAGCGCTTTTAATAGCGGTTTAAAAATGTGAAAACTTATTTTTGGTTAGTATAAATGCGTGCAAAGACGATAAGCTGTTACACTAACATAGCTACGTAATCAAAGAATTTCGCTTAAAAATTACTTTCTTTATAAACAGTTGTACTAGAGCAACAACGGCCATTTTCTCCAATGAGCATTGTTCCCCGCGAACAAACTTTTTGTTTCGCTAGTTATTTTTCACTAGTCTACCGAAGTTACGAATTAACAGGAAAACGTTGTGTTTTGCTAATAAAGCTGGGAATTCTGTATAGTGTACTGACCTGCTATCTCATACGATATGACGCGATGCACTTCGGCGAGGTTGGGTGCCGTTTAGCTGAACTTGGCTTTGTAAGATTATGATTCCAGAACCAATGTGTTCAGAATGTGAATTTGCAGAGGGCAATGGAAGAGTGATTATATTCATCCAGTCCTTGTAAGCGAGAACAAATCTCTGACATATGTTTACTGTGTTTCACAGTGATGAAACCAAACAAATTACTTACTTACCATAAGACACACACAGATCTAAAATTGGCCAATATTAGCTGAATATTATCTTTATAGCTACCAGAGTCCAAGGCGTCTGTCTTCAGAACACGCTGCACGAGGTGCGGATTTACACAATTTTTGCAAATGTCCAATATGTCACAAATTCTATCACAATTAACCGATGTCGGTTGTAGATCAAAAGCGGTATTCACAAGGGCTCCAAATTTACTTCAATTCTACAAAATACAAATCACACGACACAAGACAAAACTTGTCGTCAAAAAGGAATTGCCGGAAGCAAGAAGAGATAATGATTTGATAGTTCACAGAAAAAAAAAATATATATATATAGATATAGACAAAATAACATGTTACTAAACTAATAATCGATTCAACTTATCATAGACAATATTTCTATTTCAAATATCCACCCGCCCCGGACTGGCCTTCCGGGCCGCTAATCGGTTGGTAGACGTGACAACGTTGCAACCGCTCTCGTCAGAATCGAACCGTCCACCAAGACCTCAGCATATCTGGGAACTCCATCAGCCCCAGTTACCAAACGAAGAATGCGCCCCCTGCGCCATCTGAGTGGCGGAAGGTTAGCCTCCTTAATCAAAACGAGGTCTCCAATCTTGGGTGGATCGGTCTTGTAGGTCCACTTAACGCGTTGCTGGAGTATGTGCAAATATTCCAAATGCCAGCGTTTCCAAAAGCTCTGAGTAATCTGGCGTACTAATTCAAAACGCGAGAGACGATTAAGTCTCGTATCGATAGGGTAACTCAGGCAAGGCGACAAGTGGGCGACCAATCAATAAATGTCATCCACATAAATATCGTCCTTGAGGATGGCAGAGTCTCGTGGAAACGTAAGCCTTCGCGGTCTGCGATCTCCCAAAGAGAACGTATTGCCAAGTAGGGGCTCGACCTTAGCCCGTACGTATTGGTATTGAGCTCGTGGACGGCTATGGGATCCCGAAGATTCTCTTTCCAAAGGATCAGCTGGAAACGATGGTCATCAGGGTGGATAATCGTCTGCATCATCATCATCATCATTTTTATATCGGCCACAAATACAACCTTATGTCGTCGGAAGCTGGTGCTGACGTCACAAAGGTCCTTGACCAACTTGGGACCAGAATGCAAGCATTGGTTCAAGGATACGCCTGTAGAAGTCTGCGCAGAACCATCCAACACCGTGCACAGCTTGCCAGTTGATGGCTTCAATACCGCATGATGCGGGAGAAAGTAGTGCTCCACCGAACGCCAATCGAAATTTGACACGGACATGTGGCCCAATTATTCATATTCTCTCATGAACTCAATATACTTTTGTCTGAGCTCCGGATCACGACCCATGCGACGCTCCATAGCTCTGAACCGCATCAGAAAGAGCGGAGCCTACCGCCAACAATTTTTCAAGTTCGGGTGGAGGGGGTTCCCTAGGTACAGGTCCCATCAAAGCAAATCCAAATATGGTCGGGATGGCAGTCAAACCATTTGGCATCAAGACCCGTTTCCCACCAATCAAAATTCCACCGAGCACATCAGAGCCAATCAACAAATCGATTTGTCCTGATGTGTCAAATTTGGGGTCTGCCAGTTTCAATCCCGATGTCAAATTCGCCACAGCAGCAGGCAGCTGTTTCTGTGGATGCATACCCAAAATATTCTTCAGCACAATAGCCGAGGTTTTAATCCTCGGGTGTGAAGATTCAACAGGGGCAAACAAAACCTTAACTTGCCCTTCAACAGTAGATGCTAAGTCACCTATTCCCCGTATACAATTTGGAAAGGAGCCCATAATTATTTAATTTAACGTACCCTACCAAATAAGTGGAAACAATGCAACCCTGTGAACCTGTGTCCATTATAACGCGGACAACAACAGAGGCCTCCGTGGGTCCCCAGACCCTAACAGCAACCGTTGGTAGGATAACGGTCTCATTGGGGGAGGTTGGCATTATAGGGCAGGAGTCAATGACCTATTGTTGCCTGGGCAGCGACCGTTGGCCAGGACAAGGCAAATCAAAATGAGGGTGCGGCTTGAAGTCCTCAAAGGCGCGGTGATTCGATCCGTTCACCATCTGTGGGGGGTCATAATGACGCACCCGCCCAAAACGAGGTGGGCGCGAGTCAAGGTGGGGACGCTCCGCCAAAGGAGGGGAATACCTGGGGCAGCAGTCATGCTGCTGGTGACGCTGAGCTGTCGCACAATCTGGTGCGCGAGAGAGAGGAGGCATGCGCACGCTACGGCTCTCCAAACGGGGTGAGCAGCGATCCAATGAGCGAGGTGAATCTCGGCAGTGCGCCGGTGAGCCTCGGCTGCCACTTCAAAGCACCCGCCTGGTTGGACAAGCGGCCTACCTCTCTGGCATTCATGCAGAGAATGTCCAAATGCTGTCCTTCACAGTGAGGACAGGGGCGAGAGTTTGGGCAGTCTCGCTGGTAGTGGGATCCAAAACAAGAGAAGCAAAGGCGACGGGCATTCGCGATGCGCCTACGAGAGGTGACATAAAGGCCAAGAATGCCTTACAACTGGACGTTCTGTGTTTCGTGACTTTGCAGTAAGAGCACACTGCTGGGCTCTGCGTGACTGCAAATCGAGGAGGACACCGATCAAAATTTCCTCGGGTGTGAACGCGAGCCTGCTCCTTGACCTTAGGCGGCTGCGACTTAGCCAGCGTATCACCACCGGAGTTTTCCAAAACCCGGCACTCGTCCTCCAAGAACCTTTCCAAGTCTGCAAAGGGGGCAGATGCGTCGCACTATCCCCACCAAAGCGCTGCTCAAATCGCGACCTTAGGTCGCCAGGCAGATTTTTGAGAACTATGTGGACCAACAGGTAGGACCAGTGGTCCACGGGCAGATCCAGGCACTTAAGGGCGTCTACTGCTACCAATAGCGGGTTCAAAAGTTGGGTGCGCAACGCAACCTAAAGACCCAGGTGAGCGTGGGCAAACTCAAAATCTGCTCAATATGGGTGTCTGCGAGGGTACGCTTGTTGTGGTACCTACGGGTAATTAAGACACGGGCAGATGCTGGATGAGGCCTTTGGCCTCCCCATCCAGAACCGACATCAAGTTGGCCAATTTTTTTGCCAGCCGAAGGTCAGCCCTGGCATCGACCAGACTGTCAAACATGTTGAGAAAGCCCAGGTAGCTTCCTAGGCAGCCATCAAAATGTGGGAGGTGTAGCGTGGGAAGCCGACTCACCAGTCCCGGTGCTGGCCTAGGAAGCTCCTGCTTGAAGCAGAACGGGTTGCCCGACACTCTCGGCAATTAGCTGTCTTGCACAGTCTAAAACAGCATCATATAGGTCTAATATCTGGGCATAATCCTCACTGACTTTATTTCGCTGGTCTACGGTGAAGTCAACAACTGACACTTCCAGACAGCAAGCGCTGAAAGAACAAAATTGCTGTTCCACGCTTGCCAGCCGATCATTGATCTGCTCAAATCTTTGTAATAGGGTCTGCTGACGATCAAGCCGGTTTACCAGAGCAATGGCTGAGGCAAACCAGCGCAAATGTGATGAAATGGCACCCGCAGCAAGTCCTTGATAGCTGACATCATGAATTCTCAAAGGAGCTCGGACAAGCGTTAAATAATATTATCAATTAAAACTTAACAAAACTTAAAATTTGTTAATTCTTTGAAACCAACAAGGTGTTAGCTTGTTTACTGCATCTGCAGTCAAGCAACAGATATTTACTGCCCAACAAAATTAAAAGTTTCAATATATTGAAACAAACACAAAAGTTATCAAAGTTATAACTAATAACAAATTAACGTTGAAACTTCAAATTAATTAATTAATTATTTACAACAGACAGACTAACCGTGTTATTTGTGATATATACGTAAGTAAACACAGGTATGTGTTGCCCAACAATATTATCAATATAATTATTATAACAAAAACAAGGTTTATTAAGTTGATTTATCAATGTGACCCGCCCATCTATGCAAGGTCAAATTTGGTTATTATAATGTTTCAAACTCAATGTTTACGATAAATAAGTCAATTGATACATATAACTGGTATGTATCCAACCAAAACTGACTGATTTATGATTAGATTTCAAAAATTCAAGTTAAACAATTACTGATTTAAGGTTATGTATATGACAATGTGTTTCAAATTAAGTAGGTCAACCAATACAAATAAATATTATGTATTTAAACAAAACTGACCTGACAAACACTATAACACTGTTAACAAATGTGATGTAACAATGCATAGCTCAGATACAAGTTAACAATAAAGGCACACTCAACCACGCTTCTGCATCGCAAAAAATATGTTCAGAATGTGGCTAGAAACAATGGGAATTGTTTGCATAGGGCAATGGAAACGTGATTATATTCATCCAGTCCTTGTCAGCGAGAACAAATCTCTGACATAATTATGTTTACTGTGTTTCACAGTGATGAAACCAAACAAATTACTTACCTGAATCATCCCTGATGTCAGGCTTGAGCTAAATAAGACACACACAGATCTAAAATTGGCCAATATTAGCTGAATGTTATCTTTATAGCTACCAGAGTCCAAGGCGTCTGTCATCAGAACACGCTGCACGAGGTGCGGATTTCCACAATTTTTGCAATTGTTCAATATGTCACAAATTCTATCACTATTAACGGATGCCGTTTGTAGATCAAAAGCGGCATTCACAAGGGCTCCAAAACTTCAATTCTACAAAATAAAAATCACACGACACAAGATAAAATGTGTCGTCAAAAAGGAATTTTCCGGAAACAAGAAGAGAGAATGATTTGACAGTTTACAGTGTGACCATAGTCAAATATTTCAATAGACAAAATAACATGTTACTAAACAATTACTAAACTAATAATCGATTCAACGTATCATAGACAATATTTCTATTTCAAACACAATGCTATTTTTTCTTTTTAGAAAGAGAACTCCCGCACTAGGACTAAACCATGTGTCGCGGGGGACTTTACAAACATACAACTAACGGACACAGTGAACACCCAGACTCGAAACAACAATTTATGAATAACACAAAGTGTTGTCTCGTGTGGGGATCGAACCCACAACACTGCAGCGCACTGTCAAGCGGCGAGGAGACCGCTTAAACCACTACGCCTTCCGTGCAGTCAAAATGTTTAAATTAATCTGATTGATCTCTTCGCCAAAAGCTGTCAGCGAATGCTGCTTTGCAATGCCGGCTTTTCAGCTGTAACCAGATTTTCTGCATTGATGCAAATATCGTGTCAAAATATTAATTCATCATCAGCCCTTTATACTATACCACTGCTGGGCACGGGCCTCTTCTCACTATGAGAAGTTGTTTGAATTAGAAATATTATTTGTGATAGGTCAAGTCGATTATATCGATTTAGTAACGTTTAGTTTAGTCTATTGTAAATTTTGACTATGGTCACACTGAACTGTCATTCACTTACTGTTCTGAAAGTTTTTTTTGACGACACGTTTGGTCTTGCGCTCGCGTGGTTTTGTAATTGAAATAAATTGTTCGCCTTTTGGAAAGCTCGTCCTAGTAGCTTCGCGAATTGTTTGTGTTTGTGATTTGATGAAAGATAAACTTGTAACCTATTGAACATTGTGAAAATTGTGTGAATCCGTGCACGTGGTTGGTGCCCGACGACTTCGTTGAAGAAAACCCTGATCATAGGACCGGTATTTATAACGATTTGCTTGTTATTTTGGCCAAAATTATGAGTTAATCTTATAGGTCCACTCAAGAACATCATCAGGAGCATCAGTGAAGATTTGGTAAGTAAATTAATATTGATAGTTGTAATTCACTGTGCAACGCAGTGCATTGTGTCTAGATCCTTGTCTTGTCGTCGTCAGGTAGATGTATTACAACTTCCACTGCGCACTCTGAACAATTTCCTGCCTGCCTACGGCAACTCTAGACATAAATTTTTGGTAGCAGAGCGTAGTTGAAATTTAGCCGCCGTTGATTGTATCTAAACTCAGATTGGTATTGTATAAGCTTGTATCTGAGCTATATATCTTATTTGTTAACAGTGTTGTGGTGTTTTCCGGTCAGTATTGTCTAAAATACATAATATTTATTTGTATAAGTTGACCTACATAATTTGAAACACATGTCATACATAACCTCAGTCAGTAATTGTTTGACTTGTATTGTTGAAATCTAGCAATAATTTGTTGTTGTTAGTATTAATAAGTCAGCTTTGATTGGATACATATCAGTTATATGTATCAATTGATTTAGTTAATTGCATATATTTATATATTGAGTTTGAAACATTATAACAACCAAACTTGACCTTACATCGCTAAACCTTTGTTGTTATACAATATTGACAATATTGTTAGGTAACACATACTACTACTATTGTATATCTCAAATAACACAGCCAGTCTGTCTATTGCAAGTAATAAGTTAATTAATTTGAATATTCAACTTATTAATTTGTTGTGAGTTCTAACTTGTTTTGGTATAACAATTTAATTGAATTTGTTGGGCAGTAATTACCTGCCACTTGCTTGCACCAGCAGTAAACAGGCTAATACTTTTACGTATCTGTGATTGGACCACGAAATATGGACTTAAGGTAAATCCTGACAAAACACAACTGATTGTTGTCGGCAGCCCCAAACTCATCTCGAAAATTTGTTGGTCCGAACTGCCACGCATTAGTTTTAACGGAAAGGATCTTCCGTTCAGTAAAACTGTTAAGAATCTAGGTATTTACTTTGATGATACTATGTCATGGAGATCTCAAATCCTAGAAACGAGTCGAAAACTATTTGCATCAGCAGGTTCGTTGCGTAGATTACGCAACTTCCTTCCAACTGCCACTAAGATTGCGCTTGCTCAAGCTCTGCTTCTGCCTATAATTGACTACGCGGACGTCAGCTATCTTGACCCCACTGAAGAGCAGCTAGATAAACTTGAGCGTCTCCAAAACTTTTGCATACGATTTATATTTGGATTGCGCAAATATGATCACGTTTCAGATTTTCGCAACAAACTCAAGTGGCTGCCAATTCGTCTTCGCAGGAATACTCACATTCTTACATTGTTATATAATGTACTTTTCAATCCCAATTCTCCCTCTTATCTCAAAGAACGGTTTAAGTTCCTCCATGACACACATGTAAAGTCCTTGAGGTCGTCTGAGGATCTAACGCTGGAGATGCCGAAGCATTCCACAAATTACTTCGACAAATCTTTTAATGTTCAGGCTGTGCGACTGTGGAATGCCTTACCACTGGATATTCGAAGAGCAAAAACAATAAATATTTTCAAAGACTTGGTAAAGAAGCACTATTTCAAGGATTGACAAATATACCAACTTAATTATCGTCTGAGTTCATCACTTGTATAAACTGTATCTATTATATTATTTAGTATATTGATATATATTTAATTGTATTTGTATAAATTATGTATGTATTTTATGTATCTAAGTAAAATGCATATTTATTTATGTTTTAGTACCTATAGTATTTTATTTAGGATAATCTTCTTGATAATTTCATTTTAAAGCTGCACCATACCCACAAAAATGCTTTGATCATTCCTGTCCGTCCCAAGGTTGCCTGGCAGAGATCGCCCCTGGCGATAAGGCCGCCGTTTGTACATGAAACTTAGCTTTAAGTCACTGAATAAATGTAATTAACTTTGGTGTGCAATAAAGAATATATCTATCTATCTATCTACTTTGTTGGTTTCAAAGAATTAACAAATATTAAGTTTTAATTGATAATATTATTTAACGCTTGTCCAAGCTCTTTTGAAACTTAATTATGTCAGCTGTCAAGGACTTGCGTGCGGCTGCTGGTGCTATTGCATCAGATTTGCGCTGGTTTGCCTCAGCCAGTGCCTTGGTGAACCGGCCTGATCACCAGCAGGCCTTACTACAAAGGTACGAGCGGATCGATGATCGCCTGGCAAGTATGGAACAGCAATTTCGCACTTTCAGCGCTGGCTGTCTCGAAGTGTTAGTTAATGACTTCACCGCTGACCAGCGAAATAAAGTCAGCGAGGATTATGCCCAGGTCTTAGACCTGTATGATGCTGTCTCCAACTGTGCGAGACAGTTAGTTGCCGAGAGGGATGGGCAACCCGGCATGAAGCAGGAGCTTCCTAGGACAGCACCGGGACTGGTGAGTAGGCTTCCTACTTTAGACCTCCTGCGTTTTGATGGCTGCCCAGGAAGCTGCCTGGACTTCGTTAATTTGTTTGACAGCCTGGTCGATGACAGGGCTGACTTTCGGCCGGCAAAAAAATTGGCCTATTTGATGTCGGTTCTGGATGGGGAGGCCAAGGGCCTCATCCAGCATCTGCTCGTGTCTGACGAGGCGTACCAGACGGTTCGGGACTTAATTATCCGTAGGCACCACAACAAGCGTGGCCTCGCCGACACGCATATTGAACAGATTTTGGGTTTGCCCACACTCACCCGGGTCTAAGGGTTGCGCACCCAACTTTTGAACCCGCTTTTGGTGGCAATCAACGCACTTAAGTGCTTGGACCTGCCCGTGGACCAATGGTCTTATCTATTGGTGCACATTGTGCTCAAAAAGCTGCCTGCCCACCTGAGGTCGCGTTTTGAACAGCGCTTTGGTGGGGGTAGCGCGTCCCATCTGCCCCCTTTGCTGAATTGGAGAGGTTCCTCGGGGATGAGTGCCGGGTCTTGGACAACTCCGGTGGTGACACGCCAGCTAACTCGCAGCCGCCCAAGGTCAAGGAGCAGACTCGCGTTCACACCCGAGCCAATGTTGACCGGCGCCCTCCTCGCTTTGCAGTCACGCAGAGCCCAGCGGAGTGCTCTTACTGCAAGGTCACGGGGCACAGAACGGCCAGTTGTAGGGCATTCTTGGACCTTCATGTCGTCTCTCGTAGGTGCATCGCGAATGCCCGCCGCCTTTGCTTCTCTTGCTTGGGGTCCCACTACCAGCGAGACTGCCCAAACTCTCGCCCCTGTCCTCACTGTGGAGGACAGCATTTGGACATTCTCTGCATGAATGCCAGAGAGGTAGGCCGCTTGTCCAACCAGCCGCCGCCGCGCACGGGCGGGTGTTTTGAAGGTGGCAGCCGAGGCTCACCGGTGCGTAGCCGAGATTATCCACCCTGATGACCGTCGCTTCCAGTTGGTCCTTTGGAGACAGAATCCTCGCGATCCTATGGTCGTCTACGAGCTCAATACCAATACGTACGGGTTAAGGTCGAGCCCCTACTTGATAATACGTTCTCTTTGGGAGCTCGCAGACCGCGAAGGCTTATGTTTCCCACGAGCCTCCGCCATCTTGAAAAACGATATTTACATCGATGACATTTGCTCGGGCGCCTCCACAGCGGACGAGGCGATCCTCCTGCGGGACGAATTGATAGGTATTTTGGCCTCCGCTGGTTATGAGTTGCGCAAATGGATTTCCAACTCACCAGCGCTTTTGGAGGGCTTACCCGAGGATCATCAGCAGGATCCACATTTGTATGAGATTATTGACAACCCCGCCATGATGGCTGTTCTCAGCGTTCAGTATAGACCAGTCCAAGACATCTTTACGTATAACGGAGACTTGAAATTGCCTTGTTCTTGGACTAAACGTCTCGTGTTGTCTACTGTCACCAGAACCTTTGATCCTAACGGTTGGATTTGTCCTGTTATATTTTGAGCAAAATGCTTCTTGCAGAAGCTTTGGACAGCAGGATTGACCTGGGACGAACCTCTACGCGGTACTCTTGTTGAGGAATGGACCTCTTTTGTATCCTCACTTCCTGCCGTCAACGAGATCTCCTTGCCACGTCCCATCCTTCCTCCCGGGAAGTACAAGCCCACCCTTCACGGGTTTTGTGATGCCTCGGAACGTGGTCACGCGGCCGTGGTGTACTTGCGCACAGTCAGTGCCTCAGGTCAGGTGAGAGTTTCCCTGATCATGGCGAAGAGCAAGGTTGCACCCCTTCGGACATCTCTGACCATCCCAAAATTGGAGCTCTCGGGAGCAGCCCTACTTGTACGCTTATTGAACCATGTGTCTAGTACTTTGAGTAAAACCATTTGTATTAGTAGGACCTACGCCTGGACAGACAGCCAAATTGTTCTTTGTTGGTTGAAAGTTTCTGTCCACACCTTGGAGGTATTTGTCGCTAATCGTGTTTCCCAAATCCAGAAATTCGTAGTCAAACTTGTTTGGAGACACGTGCCAGGTGAGCTCAACCCCGCTGATTGTGCCTCGCGCGGATGCTTGACGCCTAGTTCAATAGGCCATTCGCTGTGGTGGGGTCCGGAATGGTTGAGTCGACCAGAAATTGATTGGCCTCGAACGCCAGTTTTGAATGCTTCTAATTTGCAGGGTCTACGAACACTCGCTCTTGAAAGGACGGAATGCGCCTTCGACCCCGATTTTTTGTTGAGTCGTTACAGCTCCCTCGATAAGTTGTTAGGTGTTACTGCTTGGATAAAGCGTTTTGTTTTTAATTTTAGGCACCCACAACAGAAACGACTGACACCGTTTCTCTCACCACAGGAACCACAGGAGTCCCTCACCTTTTGGGTTCGTTCTGTGCAATTGACGCATTTTGAGAAGGAGATTGCTATCCTTAAGTCAGGGAAATCGAAATTATCGGGAGCTTTATCTAAATTGCACCCCTTTTTGGACGATACGGGTCCCTTGCGCGTTGGAGGGCGCGTCTGAAGAACGCCAACCTCCCTTACGGAGCACGTCACCCCCTTTTGCTACCCAAAGACGGTCATTTGGTACGTTTGTTGGTAACTGACCGTCACCTTAAAAATTCGCATGCTGGTTGTAATGCCCTGTTGGCCATTTTGCAACGCGAATTTTGGATTTTGTCTGCCCTAAGAATTATTCAGAGTGTGGTCTTTCGCTGCATCCCTTGATATAAGCTCAAGGCTTCTACCATGCAGCCCTTGATGGGAGACTTACCGGCAGATCGCGTAACCGAGAGCAGGACGTTTGACGGTGTTGGCACGGACTTCGCTGGTCCCTTTTTGGTGAAAACGTCGACACTTCGAAACAGCAAGACTGTTAAGGCCTACTTGTGTGTTTTTGTTTGTCTTTCCACAAAGGCCGTACACTTAGAACTGGTCTCCTCGCTTACGACCGAGGCGTTTGTAGCCACATTTGACAGATTTGTGTCCCGCAGAGGGCTGCCTTCCTTGATCCGTTCTGATTGCAGCACTAACTTCAAGGGCACTTATAATTATTTGAATGATGTTGTTTATTTCCTTGTAACCAACAAGGCTTATATAAGAAAAGAAAAAAAAAAGAAATGAAAAAAATATTTTGTAACAGCACATAGGACACACAATAGAAAATATGTAAGCAAGTACATATACAACAAATAGTAGTAGGTATTAGAACATTTATATAAAAGAAGAAAATAAAAAAAAGAGACAAAAACAAAAAAAAAAAAAAATTCAATATAATATGGTGAGGATGTATCCCGTCGCTGGCCAAAAAAGGTTGCTGGATCAGCACTATGTGCAGTGATGCTAGTGCATAGTGATATAGGCAATAGGCTTGCCCGACGTGGGATAAATTGGTTGTTTTCTCCACCAAATTGTCCACACTGGGGTGGTATTTTTGAGGCCGCTGTAAAATCGGCCAAAACACACTTGCGCAGGACAATCGGTGAATCTGTCCTTACATTTGAGGAACTCGCAACAGTGTTTTGTAAGATTGAGGCCGTTTTGAACTCTAGGCCATTGTGCCCGATCTCCTCAGATCCGAATGATTTGGAGGCCCCCGGGCCATTTTTTTATTGGTCGCCCACTTGTCACCTTGCCTGAGTAGCCTTATATTGATACGAGACCTAAGCGTCTCTCGCGTTTTGAATTAGTACGCCAGATTACTCAGAGCTTTTGGAAACGCTGGAATTTGGAATATTTGCACATACTCCAGCAACGCGTTAAGTAGACCAACAAGACCGATCCACCCAAGATTGGTGACCTCGTGTTGATCAAGGAGGCTAACCTTCCGCCACTCAGATGGCGCAGGGGGCGCATCCTTCGTTTGGTAACTGGGGCTGATGGAGTTCCCCGATTTGCTGAGGTCTTGGTGGACGGTTCGATTCTGAGGAGAGCGGTTGCAACGTTGTCACGTCTACCAACTGATTAGCAGACCGGTAGGTCGGTCCGGGGCGGGTGGATGTTTGAAATAGAAATATTATTTGTGATAGGTCAAGTCGATTATATCGATTTAGTAACGTTTAGTTTAGTCTATTGTAAATTTTGACTATGGTCACACTGAACTTTCATTCACTTACTGTTCTGAAAGTTTTTTTTGACGACACGTTTGGTCTTTCGCTCGCGCCGTTTTGTCTCTCGCGTGATTTTGTAATTGAAATAAATTGTTCGCCTTTTGGAGAGCTCGTCCTAGTAACTTCGCGAATTGTTTGTGATAAAAGATAAACTTGTAACCTATTGAACATTGTGAAAATTGTGTGAATTCGTGCACGTGGTTGGTGCCCGACGACTTCGTTGAAGAAAACCCTGATCATTGGACCGGTATTTATAACGATTTGCTTGTTATTTTGGCCAAAATTATGAGTTAATCTTATAAGTCCACTTAAGAACATCATCAGGAGTATCAGTGAAGATTTGGTAAGTAAATTAATATTGATAGTTGTAATTCACTGTGCAACGCAGTGCATTGTGTCTAGATCCTTGTCTTGTCGTCGTCAGGTAGATGTATTACAACTTCCACTGCGCACTCTGAACAATTTCCTGCCTGCCTACGGCAACTCTAGACAGAAGTGTAAGGCCATAGTCCTCTGCGCTGGCCTAGTGCGGGTTGGCAGACTTCACATGTCTTTCGAGAACATTATGGAGAACTCTCAGACATGCAGGTTTCCTCATGATGTTTTCCTTCACCGTTTAGCAAGCGATAATTAACAATTTAATACGCACTTAACTTCTAAAAGTCCTTGGTACGTGCCGTGAATTCGAACCCGGATCCTCTGCGTAGCAGTCTGTCGGTCTCTCCTCTCGGCTATCGCTGCTCTTTAAATATTAATTGTAGACTTATAATCGACTACATGCATGTGGGTCCAGGTATTTTTCGGTCTTTGGAGTATGGAAACTACGGTTGTTGTCAGCTACGATCTCTTTACAGAAAGTCAATACGCTCGAATACCTCAATCGGCCCCAGGCGAACTCACAGTACCAAAGGCAAAAATCACTTGGGCCACAATCAAAACCCTTTATTGACTTATATCACAATGTGACGCTTATGAATCTTATCTGCAAGTTTAATATATAACACTCAAATAAAAGTATAAGTGTGTTCAATAAATTTCACGCACCTTATCTCTGTACAGATTTGTCCACTTGCAAAAGTCGGTTAAAGAAATAGTGTAATGACTTTTGGCATCCGACGCGGGGATTCTGCTGAAAGTCATCCACTTACACCGGGAATGTTTTCGGCAAGATTCGGCCGTGTTGTGGAAGGGTGACCATGTTTATGCATTATTTGATATTGTGTCACTCACATGAGCTTGTTCTCCGCATGCAAAGGGTTAGGCCTCAGTCCAACACGCTGGCCAAGTGTGAATTGACGGACGTGTCTTTCGAAAACAATAAGAGGAATTCGCAGATTTGGTCAGATGTCCTTCTATACCATTTAACAGCAAACACACACCACCATTAATACCTTCGCAATAATAAGCTAAAATTTTGCAGTATTAGTTAGGCAGATTTTGTCACGATGTCTATCTTCGCCATTTAACAGGCGGTAGGTACCATTAATAAGCTTAGAAATCAGTATCAGTTCTACGATACCTAAGTACAATCAAAATAAACAAATTCGGGCGAGTGCGAGTCCGACCCGCGCACCGAGGGTTCCGTACGCATTTTACCTTATTTGAGGTAGTGCTATTTACGCTAGTCCTCTAAATCTGTATGAGCGCCCATACAACTTAGAGGACTATCTTAAATGTAGTCTACTAGGTATGTATGGGGACACCCTTAAATTTTCCACTTTTTTATTTTTTGTAATTTTTCCTTTATTTGTGCTGTAAGACCCTGCTTTTGGCCAAATTTCGTGATTCTAGTTCTACGGGAACTACCATAAAGGTTTTCGACCCAAAACCTATAGGGTACTTACGGTTGACCTAGAATTGTCAATTTCGGTTAAACCCAAGTTCTTACAGCACAAGTAAAATAAAAATTCCGAAAATTTAAAAAAGTTGAAAATTAAGGTTATTTTGATACTTACAAGTTTTCGCAAAAAACTAATTTTGACCATATCTTTTTATCGGGTTGACCCAGGATCCTAATTTTTATACACCTAATAGGAACCTCAGTATCTGGTATAAATTTCAATTTGCTAGGTCCACCCGTTCCTAAGAAAATCGTCGGTGATACACGGACAGACAGACAGACAGACGGACAAGAAAGTGATCTTATAAGGGTTCCTTTTTTTACCTTGTGAGGTACAGAACCCTAAAAATACCAGGTCACAAAAATATCACAAATATTTTTAGATTTTATACTAAAAATGTATACCTACCTCTTAGATTTACATTAGGCAGGTACTTAAATTTGTTGTTTTTAATTTAAAGCTGTCAGTAGACTTAATAGGCAGAGAAGTATAGTTAATTGATTTTGATTGATTTAAATTCGATGTTGAATATAAGGATACTATTAGGTATATATTATCATCATAAGACAAGCAATCAATAATTATAAATACGTATAAATAAAATGGTCACACTACCGAGCAGGCATATCAATGCATTCGCCAATGAATTGGTATTTTGAAAACTATTCACGGTCGATCTGAACCTGCTTCTGTTTGTACGACTTCGACAGTCCTAACCTCGGCCGCTTTGAACGTTTCTAGACCAGGGAAGAGGGAAATTTGAAGAAAATGTAGCAATGAATTTTTCTATAAAAAAAGTAAGAAATAAATACTATAGTGAGTCAGTATTGTTAAAGAAGAAAGATGGTTATAAACTTGGGCGCCATAAAGTTAAAATAACATTATAACATAACTTCACGCGTTTATCCCCGAAGGGGTAGGCAGAGGTGTATTCCACACCCACATTTCGCCAGTTATGTTTCGGTATCAATGAAATAGGGGACCGGGCACATTATTAGGCGAGTGATAATTACATATGTAATACACAAATAACTTCGAAACCTCAGAGGTGTGTGCCCGTGGTACCAGGGGATCGAACCCGAGATCATCGTCTCGGCAGTCGGTTACGTACACCACTAGGCTATTGCCGGCTATATACGAAATGATACGGAGATAAATATAAGGCCAATTTATAAACATCGGTATAGTGCCTTATATTCAATGGCGAAATAGACACATCATTAAGTAAATACCTACTCGAGTTTCTTCAGCTTGAAATAACGAAACTTGCGTTTTAATAACCACTCTCATTCATCAGTAATAATTATGTTAGTATTATCCTTGTTGCATTTATGAGTTTCGTTTTGAAGACCGGACTTTGGCTCTGATCTAACCAGATTTGACAGTATCTGAGCTTTGTCATAAAACCGCTTTCACAATATCATCACCCCAATTGTCAGAATAGCAATATTACATGGTATTAACGTGTTCCTTGCCAGGCCTTTGAGGGCTCTCACTCACACCACACCTGAGTGTCAAATGTTATTATATCGAACTCATAACATTTTGGAACAAGTACGAATTATGTTACCATTACCCATATACATAACAGACGATGGCACAGTACCTTAACCTTACGACGAATAGATTTGATCGACCGCCAAGTCCTCTAAAAAGACAGGTCACACATACAAGCAAAACCAAGGCACACAGCACCAACATTTAATAAAGAAAGCCTCGTATACGCGCTCATGTTTTATTTTATCCTTTATCGTCCCTAGCAGCCTTATTATATGCTCAATATTTCAGCATCAGAGTGATCACTGTAAATGAATCTATTACAAATAATGGTTGTTTTTTTTAAATTCGATCCAGAAAACAGATCGATTTGGCATCCTTGATCAGCCACACGAGGTTCAATTTGATTAAAATCATATTCATCTTCAACTCTTACTCTTACTTAATTTGATGTGATATCTAAGACTTTTGTGGCACTACGTCTTATAAAACGTGTATATCTAGCTAACACCTGTGACTCTCTAACTTTCTTCTGTCGATATATTTGAGGGAATATCGTAGGAACATAACTTGGACTTGTTTGCACGTCAGATTTTTTGCCTCCAATAAAACGTTCACTACAAATTGTGTCGTGACGTCTTGGAGTCCATGGCGAGCCATCAACACTGAAAAATAAAACATTATTTTAACATAAGATACAGAACAAATAAAAATAATTTATTTATTAAGTATCGTATCTAATATTTCGTTGATCTAATTTCCACTCTACTGTTGGAAAAATATAGAATGTACACATACTATTTGTGCCGTTATTTTTGCAGTCCACAACACAACAACAATTATGACCCATTTCAAAGATGATAATATTTAAGATCAAGAATTAAATTATCAGATAATGTATTTGTTATGACAAAACTCAAATCAAAATCAAATTGACTACCCAAATAGTTACGGATTTCTGCCACGGCATGCGCTGCGATCGTTTTAGCTATCCCCTCCATGCACTTCGCACGTAGCGAATAGTAGGCCAATTCCTCTTTTCAAAGGAGAGGCCTAGTATTAAAAATTATGTAACGGGTCTAACGGGTCGTTACATAATTTTTTATATGTGTACAAATCGTGGTAGTTTAAAAGAGAGGCCTAGTGTCAGCAGTGGACTGTTAAAGGCTGATGATGATGATGAAATTGTTTTTATTTGTAATTACTTGCTCTAATAGGGTATGAATAAATAAATAAGTAACACTATTAAGCCAGTGCATTGTTAAATCTAAATATAATATTTTTCAGTCCGCGCTGTAAAGTAACAGTTTGTTACAGTATTAAAATTGTAAAGCATATTTTCAACGAAACTTCGTAATGTATGCAGCGCCTGTGCGGAATTTCAATTAAAACGAGTGTTGCCACAGGGAAAAGTTAATTCGATTTTAATATTATTTTAAACACGAACGTAACCTGTGTCCGTTAAAATAAATACTCAGATATTGAAAAACGATTTCATATTCCATTTCAGTAACGGCCATGAATTATAAATAGGTTTAAATCGGACAATACGTTCAGTAGAATTTATAATCAAAAGGTTTCAATTACATAAATTGATATTATTACTTTGATATGAAAGACACAGGCTATGGACTTGTGACAACTCAATTGGAAGCGCCCATTTTACGTCAAGATGTTATATCGAATGGATACCGTCTGCAGAAAAGTTTTATTACATTATTGAGGAATTTCTCGCGTGGCTTTTGACTATTAGTATGATTTACTGATAGGGGTAGGTTTGAAATTTTACAGAGCTCCGTTGTAGAAAGCATGCCTGTCAAAACAGGCATGCTTGTGTTTTGAGGTGTTTTCAACAGCTGTCAGAAACAGATTTTTGTTCGATTGGCAGTTCGTGGGCAATGCTATGCCAGCGTTTTGTCTATTGAAACCACATACAACTTAAATAAACTACGAACTCTACTCGCAGTACATCCATTATGCAATTATTGATTTATGTTGTCTAGATGCCAAGCGGAAAATAATAAGACACTGCCGTATATTGGTGATGATATGTTTTTACATACATACATACATATCATCACGCCTTTTATCCCCGAAGGGGTAGGCAGAGGTGTATTTCTACACCCACTTTTCGCCAGATACACTTTAGTCCCACGTAATAAGGGGCGAGCCTATTGCCGTACCGGGCACATTTCCAGACTCCGTGCTGCTACTGAGAATTTCGTGACAGAAAAACCCATTAACACTGCCCGACCCAGGAATCGAATACGGGACCTCCCGATCCCACGCGTACATTTATGCCGCGAGACCAACGAGGTAGTTGTATAGGGTTTGATGTCGAGTTTTCCGTCTCTACGCAAAGATGGTATTTGCATCGTGTTATCCCTTAGTCGCCCCTTACGACACCCACGGGAAGATAGGGGGTGGTGACACTTGTATTCTATGCCGTCAACCATTGGTTTTATATATGTTTATCGTTTTTAGTGGTCCTATTGCACTTATGAGTAAGAGACAAGTGAATCGATATAAATAAAATATATTGCTAGGCATGGTTCTACTTTCTCCGTCGAAAACGTGTTATGAAATATAATGACTGAATGCGTAAATACATAAAATATTGAGGCAAAAATGTTATCAACAATTTTATGAGGAAGTATATACTGAACAATAAATATTTATATTCTGACCGTATCTAGTTTCTGAAGGAAAATATTAAACCGCAAAATATGCATTGAATTTCACCAAACGCTCGGCAAAGTTGCGGGAACTGCTTACAAAATGTGGTTGCTAGTAATATTGGCTTCTTTACTACTCAGCACCATTATGGGACTGGCCACAGATGGAGTAAATTTAAGTATTAGTTACTTTAAATATAAAGAAGTGAAGTTTATTTGTTTTTTGAGCTGCCATAGAGATGCTTATTGTAAGTTTAACGTAAAGTCAAAATCTTACCTCTTATTTTTGCTTACCTATATCACAATAACCGATTTAAGTTTAATGCGGCTTCACGCAAAGACAATGCTTTGGTAAAGCTACCAACTAAGCATTAAGGACTTTTGAAACTAATTGGGATTTGACCGCTTTACAATGTAATGGCAACGACCAAACGCCACTTTCTGTTTGAGCGCCTCTTTAAAGTGCTTCAAAACAAGAGAGAGCAATCATATAACCATGGTAATTAATAAAATTTTAAGAAATTGCTTAGATCTATTGCTTAGATTCAAGATAATCATTTTATTTTTAATAAATTCCGAATCACCAAAGTATTGATTTGAGCAAGGGTCGAAAAATACTATTCTCGATGAAGAGCTAAACGGTGAAGCGGCCTTCAATTCCAATTTATCATATAATGTGTACAATAAAGGAACCATTGCCAAGCTCTAGCTATCTTAAAAATACATTTCAGAACTTACTCATTGTTGCAGGGTCTGTTATGTTTTCAAAATCGGCATCAAGCAATTCTATTGCAATATCTGAAGTATACTTAAACCAGCCTGGGACAGATTTTGACAAAGTTCAGAAGTGCTTGGAATATGGAATGCATTCTATTGGAGTATTCTTAGATGCTAATTGTGAGGGAGCTAATGACGTTTTATATTTCGTAAGTCTTTTTAAGACATTGTCTTTTTACTTTATCTATTGGTGAAAACTGTACAAAATGCTGATTGGTAGTTCTTATGTTTATCTCGTTCCTACTGCCAGACAGGACGCCGTGGTTACTTTATTTTAAGATATGCATAGTTACAATCAAACAAGTCGGCGCTAGACCAGTTTGAAAAAAAGACCCTTGGCTCGCTCATAGAGTCGAGGCACACTAGAAACTGGTTTTGTTTACGAGTGTCAATGTGCGTGTCAATTAGCACTGGAAGCAACGATGTCTTGCTGAGCGATCCTCGCCCTTATGGTGGTCTAGCGCGTATTTCTTCGACTGTACATAGATAAAGCTTAGAGTATAGTGATGACCCGTTGATTAAATTGACTATTTCGCTGGCATAGCACAGCAAGCGCTTTAGGGTTATTATTACAAGCACTTAATCAACAGACTCAATGAATACCCGTACACCACGCCGTACACGATACATTTTTTTTGATTTCATGGTGTTCTCTAGTGGGAGAGTCGAACCCACACAATTTCACAACGTGACTACTGTAACCACAATGTCATAGAAGCGGTAAAATATTATCACAACATTTTGTTCGTTTGAAGATCTATCTAACACTTTACATTCTCTGATTCATTATCTCATACACTTAATGATTTTTCAGGCATCAGAAAATCTATCGTTCTCCGCCCAATACAAATGGCTTATTATAGCGGATGACGAGGCTATTTCTGAGTATTATAATAGCACCGGAATCAATAATGTAATATATGAGCAGAATAGTACGATTGGTGTGCTTGGTAACTTAAATATAAGTGTCGACGCCGATATTATTGTGGGGTTGCGAGGTAAGTAGAAACTGAAACTACTCAGTTTTTTATTATATATTATAGTATATAGATTATAGTAGTTTTAGTTAAGAAATACTTTTATTTTAAATATTGCAAGTTGCTGCATTTTTTTTTCTTATAAGAACCATTAGACAATATGGTAGTCATAAAGATCAAGGTATGTATCGCCTCAAACCACCACCTTATCATACCCTCTCGGATCTGAAAAGGATATATTGATGAAATTTATAAGACCTGCCTGAAGCCTTTTAGATCAAACTAAAGACGTAGTTAAAGAAATGTAAAGAAAAAAGGTTCTAACTCCTTATTCGTTATCTAAGAAACTTTGATCAAACGGCGTGTGAACGGTACTTTAGATTTTTATCTTTACGAAGATTCAGTCATTAATCTTTCGTTCAGTATTAATTTCTACTTGTCACAGTAATAATGCTTGGTTTTCAAATTTCTCAAAGTACCATATCTTTTAATGCTGCCGGGAAGCAATGCTTTATTTTTCAAAATAATGGAGTTCGTGCATATCTGGCATGGCTACCACTTTATGAATAGATTATTTATAGATAGAAGTAGATACTTAGGGTTCTCGCCACTTTAACATTAAACTTCAGTGAGGTGAGCTTGCCGCGTCGTCATACCTAATAGTACAGTTTGACCTCTGCGACACATTCTAGTCACGGAAAACTGACAAAACAATCATTAGGAGCTACTCATCTGAGATACTTCCGAAGTGCGTAATGGGTCTTCTTGTATTTCTTTTTTGAGTTTTTAATAATCATAATTTGAAGCCATGTTGAGACAAAATCCGCTTTCAGAAGCCATCAAATACTTTAGTGTCCCTCGGTCGATCAAAGATTTTCACAGCATTTCCTCCGTAACATTCAATGCATGTGGACACGAACCCCAGGAAGGCTGTATCACGTTCGGCGCCTTTAAAATATATAAAAATATCCTTGATCCACATCATTAATATTATATTGTCATCAACACGTTATTTGTTTTAGATAACTCCGGATATTACACATTGTATGATGTATTAAATTTCGGCAAAATTCAAGGAGGCAATTTGATTGTCAACGAAATTGGGTTGTGGGACATGGAAAACGGTTTGAGACTTGACTTCAACTTAAACGAATATAAATATTATCGACGATGGGATTTCCAGAAGTGGACGATGAGGATGATTTTGGGTGTAAGTAGCATGGTATTTTGGAGTAGTAAAGAAAGGGAGCACCTTTACAAGAGTCACTTTGTCATTGCTCTCTAAACCACCTGATCTGACTTTACCACCCTATTTGAATAGTCATCTTCTGTGAGACACTATAAAAGAGGCCTGATATCTGCACCTAATATATTTGCACAAATAATGCAAATGCCCAACAGGAAACATGACAGCAATTGAAAATAAACATTTATTTTACTTGAAAACCGATATCTGCTTAGTCTTAGAAACATCCAATACTACGAATTCATGGCAAATCACAGACAATTATCTTATTTTAAACAAAATAACATCGGTTCTTTACTACACGCCATAACTGATTAACACACAAACAAATTTAAATTGACTCAAGATGAATAACGTCATCTAGATATCACAATCGTGTTCATGACAAAAGGCTCTTTACATAATATGGAAAACATGACGTCGTTGTATTAGCAATTCCCAACCAATGACTTTGACAAATAAGTATTTGTTAAGATCTCTACTATCACACTCCTACCGGCTGGCGTAATAACAAATATTGGATATTTTTCAGGTAACTCCAGCACCTAAGAAGTTTGATCTGAAGATGTTATCGAGCCCACAACAGATTCCTGGCGTAGCAGTGGTAACACATACAGCCGGTGCTATACTTTGTCTCATTGCTGAGATGCATAACTTCAGGTAATTAAAATACTTCTCTTCGTGTCTAGCCGCTGCCAGCCACTTTGTGTATATCGTCAAATACCTAGTAGCTTGCCTTTGGAAAGGCCTATATTATGCCGTGCCAGCCGTGGATTATGGAAGGCTGAAGATGATGAAAATACTGCTAACTAGACTTCACCCGCGGGTGAATTATACACCCAATTTATTAGTGGAAACCGTACAAAAATCCGACCGCAAGTTTATGAGGTTGTCGCATTCATACATACCGACTGGAAAGGGTGTTCATAAAATTTTAGGGTTCAGTAGTAAATTACAAGGAACCTAGTTTTGCCATGTCCGTTCGTCCGTCTGTCTGTACGCGGTTTTGTGCAAAGCCTATAAGCACTAGACTGCTATATTTGCCATATTTATAGATTGTAACTTAGTCCTACTATGTTTAGATCACTAGGTAAGGGGTACTAAGTAACCCTACATTGTGCGTGGATCTACATGCACTTGGCCGGCGACAAACGAGCAGACAGAGAGGTAAGCGATTGGCGGCCATAAGTGTCAGGTGTATTGCGGCCCTTTGGAATGGGAAAAATAATAGGAGGAGAAGGATAAGGGATAAGAGAAAACGGATGGGGCCTTCGGCACTCTCACTCACCTCACAAAACTTAGCAGTATAGATACTATGACGATATTCTGTGAGAGAATCGTACTCCCCGGTCAATTCGGCCCACTTATGCTGACATTGACAAGTTTTCACTACTGTAAAATATCACTTTTATTTCAGGTTCATCCATACTTTCACGGATAGATGGATTGGCACATTTGAGAGGAATAGCACAAGGGTAGGTATTGCAATAATCTTGCACAATGCAGATCATATAACCGTTTGGTTTAAAATTGTAGCAAGTTCAATTATAATGGACAGGATGCCCACAGCTACCTCTGCACTGCTTTTTATTAATTTTTCTTTTCGAGCCTCTGGTAATTAGTTTCAAGAAATTCCTTCTTAGTGCACCCTACAGTACCCAACAAATACACATGCTAAATCTCAGTTTCTTGCGGCCAATAGTTCTGGCTGCGCGTTGTCTGTCAGCCTGTCAGTAACGAAAGAGTTCTATGTATATAAAGATTATAATATAATATCTAGACTTTTGATTGTAATTTTGTTCTTTTCCTAGGTGGTGGCAAACAGCCTGTATTTTAGAGAGCAGGACATTTCACCTGTGATTCGGTTTATATCCACTGTGCACGATAAAATTGACATACTCATACCTCCGTTGACGTCAATCGAGTGAGTAAACCATTTGTACAATTGTAATACACATGGTATTACATGATTCATTCCAGATGCATTAAAAATAATATTATAAAACCCCTTTTTAAGACAGGAGAAAGGTTGGACATAAGCAATTATAGACCAATCGCACTTATACCCATATTTGCAAAAATATTTGAAAAGGTAATATATATATGCATTTATTTTTATTTGGAGAAAATAAACGTACTGGTGCCAGAGCAGTATGGATTTAGAAAAAATAAAAATATAAATATAAATAAAACCTGTAATTACAAATGTGGACAAAGGTCAACCTGCGATTGGAATGTTTATGGACATGTCAAAGGCCTTTGATCGTGTAAGACATGACATTCTGCTAGATAAATTAGATCATTATGGTATCAGAGGTAATGCCCATGATCTTATAAAATCATACCTTTCAAACCGACAGCAATTTACAGAGATTTCGACCATATGCATGGAGTCAAAATCAGAGTTGATTAATAGGTCCGATGTTAGAACTGTCAAATTCGGAGTTCCACAAGGCAGCGTGATGGGGCCTTTACTTTTCATTATTTATATAAATTATTTCACATCGAGCACCATCTACGACATGACTTTGTTTGCAGATGACAGCACTATACTTTTTACCAATAAAGCCATAACTTATCTTGAAACAGATATTAATAACACTATAAGTCTTATTATATCATGTTTATAGATGAATAATTTAAAAATTAATCTTAACAAAACAAACTTTATAGATTTTAAACAAAGAAGCAAAAATATGGATTTTAAATTAGATATAAATTACAATGGTCATAAATTTGAAGAGAACGAATTTACCAAATTTGTAGGATTAATAATAGATCAGAAATTAAATTGGAAAGCGCATATAAAACACGTTTGTTCTAAAGTAAGTCAATTTGCCTATGGGCTTTATAAATTAAGAAACATATCATATGTATTGTTTCATCGAATTTAAGATACGGCATCATATTTTGGGGAAACTCTACTGACTGGCTACTAGCATTTAAAGCTCAGAAACGCTGTATCAGAACCATATTTAATATTAAAATACCCGACAGTTGCAAACCCTACTTTGTAAAGTATAATCTTATGACATTAACTTGCATCTACATTATTGAGTGTGCCATGTTCATAAAACAAAATATAGACTTATTTGAAAAGAGGTCTAGGGTTCGCCATGCGGATAAGTTATGTGTGGTGGCCAGCAGTACAGCTCTAATGCACAAAAGCTTTTTTTGTAATGCAGTCCACATATATAATAAGCTACCAAAGCAGATCATCGATATTGAACATATCCATGTATTTAAAAGGCGTCTTCAAAAACTGCTTACAGCTAAATGCTATTACTCTGTTCAAGAATTTCTAGAAGATAAGAATATTGAGTATTTTTAATCAGCGATAAATTTGCTTTTAATTATCATATTTTAATTACCTTATTTGACATTACATTATTATTATTCTTATTTGACATTTCTTTATAATTTGACATTTCATTATTTCTATCCTTATTAAATTATTTCTAATATTCTTTGACATTCCATTACAATTATATGTGTCATTATAACTTGACATATATTATTATTGCTACATATTTTTTTTTTTATAATCCATTGTAAACAATTATATTCTGACATTGTGTTTTTTATATTATTCTAAAGCTGGCAAATCAATCATATAATTTTACCAGAATATACCTACAAAAAAAATTGCATGCCTAATCGTTGAATATGGTAAAAGAACCTAAATTATTAGTATATAAGATCTACAAATGTATGTATACCCATATTCACAAATGATTAAATGAATTATGAATAACGAAAAAATAATCGAAAAGTTTGTATCCCAACTGATTTTATGTCAATAACAAAAGATTTATTAAAATACCTACTAAAGAACCTCCGAAAATTTAAATTAAACCCGATGATCCGGGGTTACTCGCAAGTGAAAATATATGTTACAAAGACAACGATGTTAGCTTCTTGTTTGTGTTGTGGGTAAAAGGTTGTGGGTTCTATTCCCACACGAGACAAAACTTTGTATGATCCATAAATCGTTGTTTCGAGTCTGAGTGTTCATTGTGTCCGTTGATTGTATGTTTGCAAATTCCACGCGGAAATGCCTTGTGCGGGAGTTGTAAAAAAAAGGATTACACAAGAAACATCACATTGCACAAGATATTTTGTGACATTTTATACGACAAAACAACTTAATTTTCATTTATTTATGATTGAAATTTTGAAAACCCTATCCATCCATGGGTCAAACATAACCACCATATTGC
Organism: Euclidia mi; assembly: GCA_944739405.2. Taxonomy (NCBI): domain Eukaryota; kingdom Metazoa; phylum Arthropoda; class Insecta; order Lepidoptera; family Erebidae; genus Euclidia; species Euclidia mi. The sequence goes on from OX123182.2 coordinate 118,281,949, forward strand.
AATTTTCCAGAACTAGATATTACTACCGCATACCAACCAAAGGCCCTGGAAAGTTCGAAAACCAGTTCCTGATGCCTCTTAGCCCTGTCGCATGGTGGGGTGTCACAGGAGTCTCAGTACTATGTGCCTTCCTACTGCTGCTTTCAGCTCGCCTTGAGCAAAGACCATCGACGGTTCAGTACGCGGTCTTTTCAGTTATAGCCTCTATTTGCCAGCAATGTAAGTGCATTTTGCATTTTCGTAGCTTTTGACGCTGCATAATGTATTACATTGGTGATTTTGTTTTCAGTTTACGAGGATTGTGATGAAAATGGAGCTAAAAGGGTGTCAACAGGCAACTATTTGTTCTTTTTAAATGCTAAAGTATAGCATAAGTAAACTTTGTTTCTACACCATTGGATTATTATATGTATTTCTATAGTCTATTTTCTATCCGTCCAAAGGTTGCCTGTAAGAAATTGCTTTTTGCGATAAGGCCGCCCATTGTGCATTTAAATTGTGAACTCTATCTATCTCTCTTGTCTCTGTAAAATTACTGTGTATGGTGTACAATAAAGCATTATCTAATCTAATCTAAATTATAGGCTCTTCAGGGCATCTTAATAAATCCTCGAGTTGACTCAAAATGACATGGATATGAAGTTAAACATTTTAGTACCATATAACATTTTTGACTTGCCTTCCTTGCTATCTAGAGGTCTGTTATAGCCCTGAATGCTTATCCGTAGGATGTGGGTAAAAATTTCAACCAGGTTATTTTTTGCGCGGTTAACATGTATATATTTAGGAGTACGTGAGACGTATCAGTTAGTGGCCATAACCATGAATTTGCATAATTTAGGAAAAGATAGGCGTGACTGAACTTTTTCATAATATTCTATGATATAAGTTTCCTCTACTGGCAATGACTTTTATTTAATATCTCATACGCTATACTGCATCACATACTCATACCCTTACATTAAAATTTACGTCACAAAACCTATGAGGTAGTACAAATATTGACAAACATAATACAGCGCAATTATCTTCCAGGTATCCACTTTGGGGAATTAAATTCCCCAACAAAACAATTACATTAACAATTTGACACAGTTTCACTTTGAAAGTTGATATTCAAAATGGATGCCTTCAGCATATTGATTACTTCGGCACGATCAATAAATTTTATTGGTCATTAGTATTTATTTATTTATTTATATTTATAGCCTATATATCCGCTGGGGTAGGCAGAGGTGTACCTAATATTACACCCAAATTTCACCATGAATTCCCACGTAATAGGGGGCGAGCCTATTGCCGTACCGGGCACATTACCAGACTCCGTGCTGCTACTGAGAATTTCCTAACGGAAAAACCCAATAACACTTTGCCCGACCCCGGAATCGAACCCAAGACCTCCCAATCCCACGCGCACATTTATGCCGCGAGATCAACGAGTGGTCATTAGTGTAATATATTATGTAGGTATGTTTAAGACATATTTAATAATAAAAACTTTCAAGGTCACACCTACAAAAAGCTAATATTTTGTCAAATGGTTGGACTAGTAAGCGGACCTCAGGCCCCAAGACGAAGTCTTGGATCCGAGACTTCGGCTGGGACAATGTTAGAACGATGATGAAGATTCTAGGTCGCTCAGGGTCATGTGATTCCAAACTACTCAGAGCCTGTACTTTAGTCATCAGGTTTTAAACAAACATTATTAAATAGTCTTCAATTTATTATACAAAATACATGAGAAATTGCACCCAGACAGAAAGAAATTATGATCGTGCTCATCAATGACCAATCTCAACCTTTGAATTAGCAGACAGGATCAATAACCACTAGACTAACAGGCATACATTTCACCTGGGGCCATCAAAATACGTACGCAGTAGTATAATAAAATCATTAAATCCTTTTAAAATTTATGACGCAATCATTCTTGGTCATTAGCCTGTATTTGGGTGCACGAAAGACGTTCCTCGAATTTAGGCACCCGATGCATTAATTACTTTTTATTTACGTTCGCTTACTGGAAAGTGGGCAAACCACTCTTCGTTTCTTCAAAGAAAAATCCTCCACTCTCTGTGACGAGTGGCAAAGTACTGCTGGACATTTGAAAGGCAAACGTTTGAATTAGGGCGTACTCGACTCAGTTTATTTATATTTGGTCGTTTGTCTGAATTCCTTAGGCAATGGAATATGTGCTAATGACCAAGTAACGTTACACTTTTTCCTTGCAGCTCGAAAAGTCACGATCCTAGTAACTGGTCTATCATGCGTCCTCATATACAATTACTACACCAGCTCAGTGGTGAGCTGGCTGCTGAATGGTCCTCCGCCTTCTATCAACTCCTTGAAGGAACTCCTGGATAGTCCATTGGAACTGATTTATGAAGATATTGGATATACAAGATCTTGGCTGCAGGTATACTGACTTTTTAAATATTTTGGGTAGTTTTTTGGTTTCTGTTTTATGACTATATCAGACTTCGCACACGATTTTGCTCGCCTAGGAGTAGTTTATCAAGGTAATAATCAGTGTATGATACTCTCAAGTTTCCTAACTATCTCTATATGTACAAATTTGTACCATAATATGGCTACTTGGGGTCGTGAAAGAAGGACAAACAAACTAATAGATAAAAAAGCTTGAGGTCAAGATAGAGTTTTAGTTTACCTGGCTCTTCATGAGAGTCATATGTCTTGGCCTTTAACCGTGTCGCTCGGTTTAAAATTGTATATTTTTCTGCTTGCAGAGTCACAATATTATACTCAAGAATAATAAAGCTAAGAAGAACATAAATTAGAAACACGGTGTATTAGTTATATAGGTACTTCTACCTGGCAAAGTTGTTACATAAATCAAGTATAAATGCGTGTATCCATAGAGATACAGCTACAGCCCGAATAAATAGAGTGAACATTTATCCCCCAATGCTCAAGCAGTTTATTGAGAAGAAAACTTTTACTTACTCTTGATGGTCATTTACAAAATGAGTGTTCTTTTATTTTATAGTAGGGCCTTATGTGTCGTCAGAAATTACTTCTCATCATTACCATAATAAGTATAGTATAATGGGTGTAAGGTATAGCGTACCGAAAACTAATACCCGTGATTCAGTACATAATACTGAGGCCCATGGCGGTCGAGTTTCCTGGAAAAATTCTAATATTAATGTTTTTTTTTTATTCAATACGATCTAAATTACTCGGATAGATCTTTAGTCTGTAGAATAAACATTGTTTGAGTGTCGGCATCGGCATGTCAGTGGCCGCATTTCTCCGCAATGGAATACCCTACGACAACACACTGTGCAAATATTTAAAATAAATTATCTTACCTTCAATCATACTAGTTACATAACAAACTATTTATTGGTCATCGTCATCAGCCTCAACCGCAATATTATGAAAAAAATTATATATTAACACTTTATATGTATTTTTGAAAACTTCAGGGAGATCTTTCAGACATGTTTACTCACGATGTTTTCCTTCTTGCACGTTTTCTTTTTGTTACGTGAAGGAAATCCTTTATCGCGGGGCTCCCTTCATCACTTACATTCAAGCTCAACTGATTGAAATAGCAATGGTATGTGCTACTCCAGAAACAATTCAGCCTAAACTCTAAAAAGGAGTGACGCGAATCTACTACAGTGTGATATTGCAACCCTAAATAATTTACTGTAACTACGCAACCAGATACATGACGCATTGTACCTTATAAGTTATAGGTTAACCACCTTAAAGCACTGTCAATATTCTCAATTTCCCCATTTGCATTCGTACGAATCCGTGGGTCTATCCATTCACATAAAGCCTCACATAACTTCGAAAGCATCAAACGTATGTATAAATTGCAGACTCCATCGTACTACTACAACAAAAAAAACGCCCCGATAGAGGACGCTTTACGTCAAAAGAAAGTATTCAATAAAAAGAAGGACACACCGTTACTGGAACCTTTAGTTCAGGGCATAAGGATGGTGCAAAAAGGAGGTAATTTTGTAAAATGTTAGAATTGACTTGGCAATTCATTTTTATTGAAGGGCTTTTAGGCACCATTGCTTCTGAAACGAAATATTACTTACTTACGCGCTATACTAGTATTTTTCTGAATTTGCAAGAGTTCTCATTGTATTTCAAATCGTCGTAATGTTGCTCTTTTATCGGATTCATAACATTCCTGATATTCGTTGTCTTAAATTAATATGGCAAATTTAGATTTACCCGAATTAAAAGTGATACCTTTAGTCGAAATAAAAATCATCAAACATTCAGAATCAGTAGAAAATCATGTGATAAGCAGAATTTTCACGACATATAAATCAAAGTCGACGACGGCCAGTTGGCGTAATGGGAGTGTAAGCGACTGCTACGTCGAAGGTCGCCGGTTCGATTCCCGCTCAAGTCAAACATTTGTGTGCTTGAACATGGATGTTTGTCTTAGTCTGGGTGTTTCTATGTATAATATGTATGTATTTACAAAAAAAAGTATATATGTATGTTTATCCATTATCTAATACCCATAGTACAAGCTCTGCTTAGTTTGGGTCTAGATGGGGTTGTGTGAATGTGAAAAAAAGTGTATTATGTTATTTTGACAACCCGTACTTATGGTAAAGAAGTTTAAATGATCGCCGTATACAACTGGGGCAAAGTAGTGTGATGTGTAGGTAATATAGACACGAGAATACACTGTGTGATCCACAAAATGTCGCTTCAAGTCTGGATGTACTTTGTGTCCGTTGCTAAAGGCCACCCTCACATTGGCGTCAGCGTCAATGCACCGGCACCTCGGCCGGCAGCGTCGACGCCGCGTAGTCGCCCAGGTGCCGCTGCATTGACGCTGACGCCCAATGTGGGGGCGGCCTAAATGTGTGTAAAGTCCAAAGTTTGAAAAAAGAAGAATGATTATAATTTCCGAATGATTTGATTTTATTACCTGATATCGCATTTTCAGGTTACGCTTATCACACAGAAGTGAACAGTGCGAATGCTTTGATATCAAGTACTTTCGATCAGGAGGAGCTGTGTGAACTAGGGTCCTTGCAGTCCATGGAACAAACACCTTTATATCCAGCTGTCCCGAAGAATAGCCCTTATAAGGAATTTTTAACGTGGAGGTATGGATAGCACTTGTTGATTGTATAGCACCCGTTTGAGATATTTTTTTGAGATTTATTATAAAAAAATGAAATACCATAAAAGACTAATAGCAAAAAAGTGTGTTGAACAAAAGTGTCCCAAATGTCCACCACTATTTACGCTCTATTTAACAAAATACTATTAATAAAAAGCATACATAAAAGTCAACATACTCATTATTTACTCCCTCTGTGCCAGATTAAATTTTAAACTATTTTACTTTCATGACGGGTATCGGCCTGCTAAAAATGGACCAAAAAAAGCCCTTGTAATTTGCACGTACTCCTAAGTTACACTTGCCGTAGGTCATCTTGTACCAGGAAATCATGTGTAATTAAGTATCTACTTTTAGAATACGAGCTTGGGAGCGAAGGGAGTTCAATATTCGTTAAAGTTTCTCGTATTTTGTGTCCCCAATCAATGATAGCCTGCAGGGTTTTGGGTTACTCTCGATTCGTAGGCTTTGACCTCAATGTATGAGTTGTGGCTTAAATTAGAATATTATCGGCCGTATAATATATGAATGCAAATATTCCATGGTAGCCTTTTAAAGGGATTTATTGAGCAACTATAATTTTATTGGAATATAATGATGGTTAGTAATGAAGCTTCAATAAAACTTTATTATTTTGGTTGATGCGGTTTTCGTAAATAAGTTTAATAGAAGCAGCGATAGCCGAGTAGAGAGACCGAAGGACTGCTATGCAGAGGGCCACGGGTTCGAATCCACGGCACGCACCAATAACTTTTCGAAGTTATGTGCGTATTAAATTGTTAATTATCGCTTGCTTAACGGTGAAGGAAAACATCGCGAGGAAACCTACACGTCTGAGAGTTCTCCATAATATTCTCGAAAGACGGGATTGATTATAGGAGCGGGATAGATTATTATATTATACAAGGCTGATGATGATGATGATGAATTCTATGACTAACTACATCTATGTAAATGTGGTCACAGATTAATATAAACATTTGAAATTCCATTACACAGTTTATTTAGTTGCCAAGTAACTTGAAATTTTGGCATGAGAATTTAAGCTATTAAATAGGACGTCAAAAATATCTAGTGAGATGAGGTTGATAGAATTTCCAGCGCACTAACTAAACGAAATGCAACCGTACCATAAATACTTGTGCGTTGATACTTCATGAGAGATTAGTTCTCTAATTAGAGAGTTGGTTTACCTGGCTCATTCCTGCCGAATCAAATTCAACAAAAAAAGATATTGTAGCTCTTTGATTAACCATGTACGACGGCGAAGACAATTAACTTTCGCGACATCTAACGGGCGCAACGAAACTAAAATCCTACCACGCCCAATCGAAGTTTTCACCTAGCCTGATCATAGGATCCTACCACTAGTTGAAGGAGCAACACACTTTTTATATCCACAATATCGTAGAACTTTATGTAGACCGTCATAAGTAACCTTGACTTGAACTAATCGTTTCACAGTCTAATGCGTCTGCTAGAGCGTGGGTTTGTGTCTTGTATCCAAGCTCGCACTGCATCTCCTGAAGCCAAGTGTGAGGGTAGTTCTCCAAGAGCTCTGGCGCTTGGTGGGGCCGCACCAGCCTTCATCCTTCTAGCTGGTGGTTACCTGCTGGCAACTCTGATTATGTTGGTTGAAAGGTAATGTGCAACAACAAAAACAAAAACCTGCCTCCATGGTCCAGTGGAAGCAGATCCCGGGTTCAATTCCCGGGTCGAGCAAAAGTGCTACTTAGTTTGTACTAATTTTGAGGCGTCTGCCAATGTGCCGGCTCGCCCCCAATTTCGTGTGACCTAAAATTTATAAGGCGTAATGTGGGTATAATATTACATATTTGCCTACCCCTTCGGAGACAAAGGCGTCATGTTATAAAAAACATGATATCTCATTGGAGCAGTCGAGATTTGTAATAATTGACCTTACGTATGCATATTATGCCAAACCACTGCTGTGTTAAATTGCTAGTGATATAATAATTTCTTAAACTTATATAAGCTTTTATCTTACTGCATATTATATTGTATATAAAAATGAAATAATACAAACTGTTAAGTTTCAACTGCGTGCTGTATTTTTAAACTCTCTAATGATTTTTTTTTTCAGATTCGTGTACAAAATGAAAAATAATAATGTACTATATTAATCCGCTTAGCACGATTATCAGTGGTCTCTTGACTGCTCACCTTACTCGTAGTCTTAGTTTGTATTACAACCTCCTCGAATAGAAAACACCGAACTTTGACACTCGTGAAATCCCAAGATAAGCTACTTGTATATTGTCTTGGAAGCCGCATCAAATTTAATCATCAGTTTTTATAGGTGTTGGGAATAGTTGATCAGATGTACTGCCTTCCTACGCAATTCAGGTGAGACACCTAAAGAGATTTAAAAGCCAAGATGAGTCAAGCACTATTGACTTGAATATTAAACAATCTTGTTTGGGAACTATACCTGTTTTCAATAATTAATATGTATAGCAAAATCGATCGCTTTGCATGTTTGAGACGATAGTTAAGATATCTTGAAGATATATTTTTGGTTTTTGTCTAATTAATCTGTATAATTGATTACTAAATCCACTAATCACCCAACTATCGCATTGCTAAACACAAAAAAAATTGTGTGTGGACTGAAATATCTGTTTTATTTTTCTTCCTTCCCTGCGTTAATTGATTTTTCACTATCGTAGAGACAGTTACATATAACTGTGGCCATCTATCGTACGATGGCGAAGTCAACAAACACCGGTGACATCTAGCGCACATCGATGGAACTATCCTAAATTGCGCTATTAAAGTTCTCGCACGCGTTTACTGTAGAGAATATGTATATACAAGTATATATCTGCGTGCATTGGGCTAGTCTACTAGTTAAGATCATCTAGCTTGGTCAAATGAGCCTCCCTTAAGTTGGAGAAATACTAACACCCGCTTTCCTCGAAAATATTTTGACAATGGCATTTCCTTGTATTAAGGTATACCAAGCTGGATGATATGCAATCAAATCTTTCTGATAGATTAAAAGTATGTAGCATGAATATACGACAAAAGCTATTGTATTATAAGCTCATATTTATTGCACCACATCAGTTTCAACCACGGCCAAAACTTCACCCTACAAATTTGTTTCAGGAAAAACAATAACGATACCACTATTTAAGCCCTGCAATTTCAATTCAGCGATTTGGCACAAACAATATATATTTTTACATACATAATATAGCAATTTTTGAACAGCCTCTCGTATTTCAATCAACGGTCTGGCGTCACGCCACGGCTTACTATGGCAATTATTATAAATCCAGTTTTAACAAACTATACAGTATCAATGGACTGATGAAAAGGCCCTCTGATACAAATTGCTTGCATTGAAACGAAAATTTTCCGGCGAACATTTACATCGTGACGAATTTGACGGAAGCAGAATGTGGGTTTCAGTCCGTTGTGTGTTCCATTTAAAGTCCATGTTAGTCGACCAAATTCCAAACAATCCTTATTTTTTTTTTTATTTGTTAGATAAGTTTATATAGGGTTTCACAAGACCCATCACCAAGCCGAAGTCTACTCGTTGTGGACATCATGCCAAGTCATAATAACCAAAAATAATACCTGGGAAACGAATATTTTTAAGTTTTCATCATTTTTAGGGTTCCGTACCTCGAAAGGAAAAAACGGAACCCTTATAGGATCACTTTGTTGTCCGTCCGTCTGTCAAGACCCTTTTTCTCAGGAATGCGTGGAGGTATCAAACTCAAATTTATAATAAATACTCGAATCTACGGTTCCATAGAGTTGTAAAAAAATCAAACTTCTAAGCCAACGCAATCAAAAGATACAGCCGTATATGCTGCAAATTGCAGCATATTTTCAAACTCGCATTGGAATCAAAACCTACAGGGTACTTCCCGTGAACTCAGAATCTTGAAATTTAGTACGAAGCAACGTCTTATATCACTCATAAAGTAAAAATTGCGTGAACCGTAAATTTTTAGTTACAGCATATAAAAAAATATTTTTAATAAATTTTAAGTTACTACCCCTTTCTCTTGAACGCGTGGTGGTATTAAATTGAAATTCATATCAAATACTCAGGTATATAACATCGTTAAGCTGCAACAAAATCAAGCTTCTATGTCTACGCAATCAAAAGAAAGAGCAATATAAGCATATTTTCAAACTCGCGCCTACTCACAAGTGAATCAAAACCTACAGGGTACTTTCCGTGAGCTCAGAATCTTGAAATTTGGTACGAGGCAACGTCTTATAGCACATATAAAGGAAAAATTGCGAAAACCATAAATTTTTAGTTACATCATATAAGAAAAATATTTTTAATAAATTTAAAGTTACTACCCCTTTCTCTTGAACGCGTAAAGGTATTAAATTGAAATTCATATCAAATACTCAAGTATATAACACCGTTAGGCTACAACAAAATCAAGCTTCTATGTCAACGCAATCAAAAGAAAGAGCAATATAAGCATATTTTCATACTCGCGCCTACTCGCAAGTGAATCAAAACCTACAGGGTACTTCCCAGGAACTCAGAATCTTGAAATTTGGTACGAAGTAACGTCTTATATCACATATGAAGGAAATATTGCGAAAACCGTAAATTTTTAGTTACAGCATATAAAAAATATTTTTTATAAATTTAAAGTTACTACCCCTTTCTCTTGAACGCGTGGTGGTATTAAATTGAAATTCATATCAAATACTCAAGTATATAACACCGTTAGGCTGCAACAAAATCAAGCTTCTATGTCAACGCAATCAAAAGAAACAGCTATATAAGCATATTTTCAAGCTCGCGCCTACTCGCAAGGGAATCAAAACCTACAGGGTACTTTTCGTGAGCTCAGAATCTTGAAATTTAGTACGAAGCAACGCCTTATAGCACATATAATGGAAAAATTGCGAAAACCATAAATTTTTACTTACATCATATAAGAAAAATATTTAAAAAAATGTAAAGTTACTACCCCTTTCTCTTGAACGCGTGGAGGTATTAAATTGAAATTCATATGAAATACTCAAGTATATAACACCTTTAGGCTGTAACAAAATCAAACTTCTATGTCTACGCAATCAAAAGAAAGGGCAATTTAATAATATTTTCAAACTCGCGACTACTCGCAAGGGAATCTAAACCTACAGGGTACTTCCCGTGAACTCAAAATCTTGAAATTTGATACGAAGCAACGACTTATAGCCCAGATAAAGGATGCGGAAGGCTGAGGACCGCGTGCTGTGGTGCGTGTTGGGAGAGGCCTATGTCCAGCAGTGGACTGCGATAGGCTGATTGAGATTGAGATTTCAAATAATTACTTAGTCTTCAAACCTTTTTGCTAATTATTCTGTACTTTATAAGTATTTTTGTAACAGATTTCTAATAGTCACTAAAAACTTTGGAAATCAATAACTTTGATAAAAAATCTTACCATCATTCATCAGCAGACTTTTGCAAGGCTGCTGCAAGGCTGGTATCCTATACCAGCCTTGCAGCATATTTAAGTTATGTTTTTTATTTGGTTTATTTAATCAGTGTATGTATATTTATATATTAATTCACAGTTTAAGTACTATTTATAATTATTTATGACTAGTTATTATTAATATACCAACAGGTTTGTACGGAACCCTCGGTGCGCGAGTCCGACTCGCACTTGACCGGTTTTTTTAAACCGCAATTAAAGGCGCGCGCGTGCAATGCTTGAAATACCTAATTATCCATGGGGTCATATTGAACATCTATCATCTATAGAACATATTGGCGGGGTAAATGCATCGATTTTGTACCTAATTAGAAAAATTCTATACTAACTTTGAGCCTCAATATCTCCTGAACCAGTAATTTCCCAGGTATGGTGCCGGAATAAAAAATGTTCGTAGTGATTGGTACAACATGAGATTTCAGTTTTCGTTAAGGGTCTTTTTACACCCTATATACAAGTAGCATACCTATCCGATACAGGCTTAATAATTTGAGCATTTTGGCCCAGTCTATCTTGGTGTTTAGACACAAAAGTAGTACCTAAGTGACCAAATTGTTGTTGAGGAAATTGAAACACCCTATTTTAATTATATTAAAAAAAACGTCGCCACAACGAAAAAAGCCTGCATCTTGGGAAAGATAACAATTATTCAAACTACGGATACAGAGGACACCCAGAATGACACACAAACATATATGTAGATGTCCTATTTAGTTTTCTTATCAATAACAACCCGCGCAGTGCTATACGTGGAAGAGATTCATAAAAACATTAGGTTAAGCTATATGTGCAGTCAAATAAATAAGACTAGGACATGGCCTACAAATGACTACAGTTTAACTAAGTCATCATTGTCATATCTTTTTGTATTTTTTTTGTTAAAAAAGACAACTCCGCACTAGGAGTAAATCCTGTGTCGCGGAGGACTTTACAAACAAACAACCAACGGACACAATGAACACCCAGATTCGAAACAACAATTTATAGAACACACAAAGTGTTGTCTCGTGTGGGGATCGAACCCACAACACTTGGCGTAGTGTCAAGCGGCGAGGCGGCCGCTTAAACCACTACGCCAACCGTGTTTCACGATGGAAGAGCAAGCATGACAATCTATGATAAGACCAGCATCACAATATTTAATGGCTCTAACTCACCAAATTCAAAAGATCTTCATAACAACTAGGACCGAGCGGCGGCTGAACGTGCTCTTAGTTTTATGCCTCAGGAATCCCTATATATTAACAAATCCTTAATACAATATCCAATTTTAAAACGTAGATAGCTAGCAACACAGAACGTTCCAAACACGAGCTCCTAAAACAAAACTCCTTACCTCATTACCAATCATATCAATAACTCATTACCCGATATCGTATAATCTAGACAGTAACGTGAGCTCTCCTTAAGTTATCTAGATAATAGATAGATAGATAGATAAATCTTTATTGTGCAAATACAGTTGGTACAAATTAGGTATAATAACTTATATGTAGGTATACAAATAGTAAATGCACAAAGGCGGCCTTATCGCAAAGTGCGATCTCTTCCAGGCAACCTTAGGATGGACAGACTGAAAAAGAGAAGTTTGATGGTGTAGTGATCATATATATCATTATATGGACATAGATGTGTAGGTATATATTACCTATACATAGGTACAAATAATACGTATTATACATACTAACTATACATATAATACATATATAATTATACATACATACAATACATATAATACATAGCTATATAATACATACATATACATATAATGATATCAATTTCGATTATAATGACAAGTAGTGCTTCTTTAATGCGTCTTTAAATATATTAAGTGATTTTGCTTGCTTAATCTCAATTGGTAGTGCATTCCACAAACGTACAGCCTGAACAGCAAAGGATTTATCATAGAAGTTTGTGGAATGTGTAGGCATCTGCAGTCTCAGATCCACTGACGACCTCAAGGTCCTTGAATGTGTGTCATGAAGGAACTTAAAACGTTCTTTGAGATACATGGGGCTATTAGGATTAAACAGCACATTATACAGTAGCATAAGAATATGAGTATTCCGGCGAAGACGAATTGGGAGCCACTTGAGTCTGGATCGAAATTCAGATACATGATCATATTTGCGTTAACCAAAAATGAATCTTATACAGAAGTTTTGGAGACGCTCAAGTTTGTCAAGTTAGTCCTCATTAAGATCAAGATAGCTGACATCGGCATAATCGAGTATTGGGAGAAGCAAGGATTGTGCAAGCGCAATCTTGGTGGTTGTGGGAAGAAAGTTCCGTAGCCTACGTAATGACCCAGCTGAGGCAAACAGCTTTCGACTTGTCTCCTGTATTTGACATCCCCAAGATAAAGTTTTATCTAGATAGATCCCCAGGTTTTTTACGTTATCTGAGATTGTTAATATTTTACCGTCGAACTGAATCTCAGGTAACTGCGGCCAGTTGACCTTGGAGATCATTCTGGAACTGCCAATCAGAATAATTTGTGTTTTAGATGGGTTTACTTTAAGGCCATAATTTTTACTCCACGTACAAATTTGCGCCAGGTCAAAGTTTATATTAGAGAACGCCTCTGAAATCGCTTCTAGTGGTGCCTGTGAGTATATCTGTAAATCATCTGCGTAAAGGTGGTAGGACGAAAGTAAGTGCTTAGAGATAGAATTTATGAAAATTGCGAATAGTAATGGAGATAGCACGCCACCCTGCGGTACACCGACAGTTGTGCTCCACCATGACGAGTACGACTCATTAACGCGTATACGCTGTCGGCGTCCAAACAGGTAACTATGAAACCAGTCAATTACCGTTGGAGATATGTTAATAGAGCGGAGTATGGCAAGCAGGATATGGAAATCCACGGTGTTAAATGCGTTGCTAAAATCAAGTAGGGACAAAAGCGTGAGTTTTCCACCATCCATGCCTAGCCTTATCTCATCAGTGATATGAACCAATGCTGTAGTAGTACTATGACCAGGACGAAAACCAGATTGGAATGGATTCAGGAGAGCATTCTTGGAAAGGAAAGTACAGAGTTGTGTATGTACAAGACGCTCAAGGACTTTGGAGAGGAATGGAAGTATGGATATAGGACGGAAATCAGTAAAGGAACAGGGTTTGGATTTTTTAGGGATCGGTACTACTTGTGCATCTTTCCACGCGGATGGAAAGACACCGCTGGTAATTGAGTAGTTCAGGATATGACAAAGGACAGAGAGGATTTCATCTAGGATAGGCAGGATCATATTTCGACTGATACAGTCATTACCAACAGCATTGGATGAGATAGAAATTATGCTCTTTTTAACATCACAACCGGAAAATTGCTCGAAAACAAAAGGTGAGTAGCTGGGAGTTGGGATACGTGAAAGATCTTGTAACGTGTTAGTTTTTCTTGTCCCATCAAAGTTGGACGAAGCAGAGAAATGTGCGTTAAGCGAATCTATATTTATATCTTTGGGGATTGCGTCATTGCGCGACTTACCAACTCCCAGTGTTCTAAGAAATTTCCAAATTTTAACTTGATCTCCGTTTTCAACCGAGTTGTGAATATGCTGGCGTTGTGCTTTCCTACACACCTTATTGCAGAGATTTCTGGCACGTATGTGGGTGATTCTCTGAGTTCGTGTAAATCGGGTGTCCGGGATGGTAGAAAAAAAAGTATTGACATCTTACATATATTTTTTAGACCAAATAAAGCATTAGGTATGGAGCTAGAATTTGCATTTAAAGTAAACCAGTAATTTTACAAATTAATAATGAAAAAACAACATAAACAGGTCAAAATGTCACTACCTTCAGTGTCCCAATCACATGTTTTCAACTTTCGCTTCCAATATGATGGTGAAGTTGATATTTCACGAACTTGATAATATTATATAATATTAATTTACATTATGAGAAAACTTTATAAAAATTTTCACAAATACAGACATGTTAGTTGCGTAAAAAAAAAATTTAAACTTTTGTCACGGGAAGTTGGTCCTTACCTTCGGCAAAAATTGAATTGATAAAATGTCCTGTGTGTGTACAGCCTAACTCAGTGCCTCCCCGCGCCTCGCGTTCGTGCGCCCTTCAGTCGACTAAGAGACTTGAAGGTGGGCGGCTGCGCGTTGGCGTTAGAAAAATAACCGTTATTTTGTCGTGAAAGAGATTATTTGTCACAGAATCATCATCTATACCGTCAGTTAAGTTACAAGGTAAGAGATGAGTTCAAATGTTTATATTCTTTTTTAACATAACGCTTATAGGGTCTGAGTATTCTAGTTATGTGTTTTAAAATGAATAGTTTGCAAATTACGTGGTTAAAAATAAAAATGTTGCAGAAGGTCACTACCCTCAGCGTCATTACCTTCATTTACCATCAGTTTTTAAACTGATTGTAATGATCACGAATTGAGGGTAATGATTAAACTACACGTGTTTTAATTTTGTTTTATAATATGTATTGATCATCATCATATATCATTCATAATATTATCATTATTTTAATGCATTTCCATGCTAGGATATTTATTATCTAATTTAATTACACCAAAGATCATCAGTATTGGTAACAAGACGCATATTTGGTCGCACAGTTCTATAAACTGTACTTGTGATACGGTTTTCTTTTATTTTATTTTTTATTTATAGACTCACGCGTATATCCCCGATGGTATAGGCAAAGGTTTAATATTACACCCACATTTCGCCATAAATTTTTAGGTCCCACGTAATAGGGGGCGAGCCTATTGCAGTACCGGGCACATTACCAGACGCCGTGCTGCTAGTGAGAATTTCCTAACGGAAAAACCCAATAACACTGCCCGACCCAGGAATCGAACCCGAGACCTCCCAATCCCACACGCACATTTATGCCGCGAGACCAACGAGGCAGTCGGTTTTCGGTCTAAATTAAATTGGATAATTATCATGATTATTATTAATTGATGATCAAAATACCGACAAACGCTTGCGCGTTCCAGCTGGGTTTTATTTACATTAGAATACACTTACTCTCCCTCGCATTTTGAACGTCTACCAACTAAATAGAAATTTCGGTTATCACAGCAGAAATAACAAAAGTAATAAACTTACAGGTAACTACTGAAATGGCAAAAGTAAAAACTAAGAAAACCCCAGAAGAAAAATTAGCACAAGCAAGACTCCATTAGAGAGCTAAGTATGAAGAAATTAAAAATGACCCAGAAAAATATTCTATTCAGAAAGAAAAAGAAAAAATGAGATATTTAAAACGCAAAGAACAAAACAAACTAAAAACTATTAAAGATATGACACCAAGGCAACAAAGAAACCAAAGAAAAAAGTGGAGAGAGAATCGTCGACGCTACATAGAAAAAAAGAAAAAGGAAAAAAATATAGCAAAAATGCTAATTGATAACTCTTCTCTTAACAGTGATGAAGAAGGTATAGCTCAAGAACCAGCAAATGAAGTTGATCCGTTAGAGGGACCGTCATCATCTATGCCTAGCAAAGAAAATAAAGAAGCAATGTCTAAAAACGAAAACGATGACAAGAAAAATAACTGTGAGTTTTGTGTTAAAACAAAAAGATTTCTTAGACGATACCGTTACATGCATGCAAAAGAAATTGGCATACTCAAAAAAGAAATTGAAAGCAAAAATAGAGAATTACTTGCGATTAAAAAAGTATTGAACAGAACAATCAAAAGCCAAAATAAACTAAAAAAAGAAAACCCATCAACTGAACAGAAAGTAGAAAGTTTGATTGAGAATATAGATGAAAACAAAAAAGAAGAAGTGAAAAAGAAATTACTTTTTGGAGAAATCATTACAAGACAATTAAAAGAAGGGTTCAAAACATTATCAAAGAAACGGAAGCATGAATTTACTCATGTGATTGTAAAAAACAAAGAAAATTTCAAAAAGCATAAAGTGTTAACTGAAACGACACCATTTACAGTACGAGATAAAAAAAAAGAAAATGAGAAGAAAAAAGACACTTTAGGCCAAGATATTGAACATTTTTTTGAAGATGACGTTAACACTAGGATTGCTGCTGATAAAAAAGAATACATAAGACGCAATGGAATAGCTAAACAAAAACGCTATCTAATAGATACCATGATCAATCTTCATAAGAAATTTAATAAAACTCATAATTATCAGGTTGGATACTCAACATTTTGCAAATATCGTCCATTTTGGGTGGTATATCCAAAAGAATCTGACAGAAATACATGTTTGTGTGTATTACATGTCAATATGGACTTAATAGTTAAAGCTCTTAACACAAACAAAATTATTAAGAAGTCAAATGGATCTGCACTACTGGAAAGTCTTTGCTGCGATGTTCGAAGAGAGGAATGCCTTAACAGAACCTGTAATAAGTGTAATAAAAATGTGATTGATTATGGAGAATTCCGAAATGACAAATCTATAAAATATTATCAATGGGGTAGGAAAATTGAAAAATATACTGTAAAAGAAGAAGAAAAAACATCAAAGAAGACAACCAAAATTGAAATGCGTGATTTGCCTTTAACATTAATAAAAAAACTTGAAGATTCTCTTCCTAGCTATTTCAAACATTGTTTGAATATAGTACAACAATATAAAAATATCACTGATTTAAAAAAACTTTAGCTCCCAAGGAAGTTGTTGTCCACATGGACTTTTCGGAAAATTATATTACTAAATTTCATGAAGAAGTGCAAGGTCGTCACTTCGGTAACAGTCCTGAACAGATCAGCTTACATACATCCGTGGCTTATCTGCTAGATCCCGAAACAGGAACGTCCAAAACGTACAGTATGTGCACAATGAGTGAATGCACGAGACACGATGCAGAGTCTGTATGGGCACACATAATACCGCTAATAGAATATATCAAAAGCATTACTCATGTCTACACATTGCATTTTGTCACTGATAGCCCATCAAGTCAGTACCGTAACCGGAAATTTTTTTACGTAATCAGCCAACTTCAGAACCAATATCCAGACTTGAACGCAGTTACTTGGAATTATCTTGAAAGCGGCCATGGAAAAGGAGCACCGGACGGGATTGGCGCTGTTGTGAAGCGAACTGCAGACAGCTGTGTACGTTTCGGAAGAGATGTCGGTTCATTAGAAGAATTTTGGAGACTCATGAAAGAAAAGATTAAAAACATAGAAATGCGTATAGTTACTAAAAAAGATATAGAAGAGAGAAAAGTCCCAAACAAAACTAACACATTTAAAGGCACTATGTCAGTGCACCAAGTTTTGTGGTCTACCAGATGTCTAAGAATGACGTTTCGCAAATTAAGTTGTTTCTTTTGTCCCAATGGTACTGAATGTAACCATGGCTACCATTTGGGATACATGGATGTCCCCGAAGAAAGCGCTGTATAACAAGAACACCTGTTGCATGAATTTCTTGACACGAATACTACACCCGAATTAATTGATGAAATGACGAATTCCCCCATAAAATTTGATATGTATACTTTTCAAAGTTCGTCTGGCAAAACTTTTCGTCAACACGATGATTCAGAATTATTAAATACTGGTTCAGTTTCTGAACCAATAAAAAAATCTCCACGATCGCCGAAGGTGACGATACTTTCTGATATTCGCTTAGACTGGTCGAACACTGCTTTTTATGGATATTCTGGATCAAATAATAAAAACTCTAACTATCAATCAGATTTTGAGAAATTTGTTACATCATCGTCATCCAATGTAGAGGAGAAAGAAAATGTACCTTCCTCAGATGACGATGATCTTAGAATTTTTTAAATATCAGACTTAGCATTAAACATTCTTTTTGTGATTTTTATGTTTCTTTGTTGAGAGGACAGTGTTATGTTTTCTGTTTTATTTTTTAGTCAAGTAGGCAGTAATTACTATATTTTATCTTGTAAGCCAAATAAGTATTGTTTTCTATAAAAATATTGCCCAAAGATGCCAATAAATGTTTAAGAAAATTGTTTTTATAACACATATTCATGGTCTTATCGATCACAGTATTATTTTTATTGTTTATATTAAGTATTTAAATTGTCGCTCTTTAAAATGGATCATTCTCACTAGTTCCACCAGCAATTAGTTCCATGGAACTAGTGAGACTTTTTTTTCTCAGTAGTTCCATCGCAGTTATTAAGTTCATGGAACTACTGAGAAAAAAAAGTCTCACTAGTTCCATGGAACTAATTGCTGGTGGGACTAGTGAGAATGATCCTTTAAAATTACAAGCAAAATACTAATGTCTATAAAAAGTGATTTGTTTTGATTTATAGATAAAGTTATTTTTTACGGCCAAAGGTAGATATCTATAAGTGAACTAATTATGACTGAAAGATCTTACCGTGTGACTTAATACTGATTATTTTTAAATTGATCCAAATAAATACCTGAAATGCTATGTTTTTAACTGTTTTTTATTTCATTAACCATTGATCTTTACCAGTAGGCTTCAATCACTACCCTCTACTCCATAATCATCACCATCAGATGATTGGTCATTGCCATCCTCCGAGAAAAATAAAATTTCGAAAGCCTGTTACTCCTAAACTTATGGATGCAATTTATAAAAAAATGGTGAAATTGCATAACTTCTCGAATATTTTGATCCTAGTACCCCACTTTTATAATCTAAAAAAATCTCTGTTTTTCCTTCGATTTGCACGAACTCATAGAATCACCCATGTATTTTTCCAAATTCACAGGGTTTGGACGGCATTTGTACTTAGCCTTGGCAGCCGCTTTCTTTGACATAAGTATTTAAATTTCGTCAGTAAGCCAAGGTGCAGGTAGATGTTTTAATTTAATGGCACGGATTGGTGCATGCACATCGTACAGCTGAGTTAATTTGTCTGTAAACATATTGACTTTGATATCTACACAGTCTGATGTGTACAAAGGAGACCAATCTATACTACGGGCATCTGCGCAGAGCTTTACAATGTCCATCCCACCGAAGTTGCGTTGCATAATAATTCTCGGTTTTGCCTTTGGTGGACGTATTTTATATGAAAGATAGATTAAATCATGATAAGAGAAACCGTCTGCAGAGCACTGACCATGTTTGGATACAAAAGTAGGGGAAGAAACAAAAATGAGGTCAAGAAGAGAAGGTACAGAGTTTGGGAAATGGTGTGTAGCATGAAGAGGAAGAATAGATAAATTGCAAGAATTTAAAATACGCCTCAATGTGGTGGAACGATTATCCTGTTTTAAGAGGCAGGTGTTAAAATCACCCATTATAATTGTGTGACTGTAAGAAGGTACCAAAGTTTCTAGGATGTGTTCAAAAGAAGGGAAAAAATTTATACGGAACGAAGGGGAATAATAAACACCTAGAAGAACTTTAGCACGATTTAGTTCCACTTCTAAGAATAGATGCTCGCCGGCATTCGAGGGTGGTGGTTGCGGCGAGATGCTAACTATTCGGTACGGAATTTGAGCACGTAGGTAAATAGCACCGCCACCACCACCAACCGCGCGATCATTTCTTATTAGGTGGTACCCCGGAAGAGAATATGAAGTTGATGGGAGACATGGTTTGAGCCATGATTCTGAAACGAGAATAGCATGAATGTTCCTACAGTCAAAGGTTGCCAGCATATCAGGGCAATGAGCTGGAATACTTTGGGCATTTATATGGACTACATTAAAGTTCCCTGCGACGTCAGAGAACTGAGACTGAAGAGTGTCTGCAAGTGAAGGCAAACTAGTAAAACTGTCATTGAGACTACTAGCAGTTAAAAAGCTGTCATCGTCACTATTTGTGTCTAACATAATACATCGACTATATTAAATAACAATATATTTATAATATATAATTAATTAACTATATCAATACAATAAAACGTTATATATTTATATTATATAGAATACTTAAATAGAAATATATTGTAAAACGGTGTAAAGTCAGTCCACCCGCCAGTTGCATGTTACAAGAAGAGTATTGTAAATAACACTACATAGCTTTATAGAAAAAAGAAACAAAGAGAAAAAAAACAATTAAAATGCGTAATGAACAATGGCAAGTTCCCATACAACACTTTATTTGAAATCGACTCCAAGCGTCTATGTATGAAAAAATGTTAAATACAAAGGGGTTCTATTACTTAAACATAATCATCAAGAGTTTTTATTTTAGGAGGCCGTAAAAAAAAGATATGAACATTGTTTACATTTTAAGGTTATGTTAATAGAAAACAACTTTGTAACTACACAAATGCATTAAATATATTTAGATAAGGGGTGGTAATGTGCAAAAAGCATTGATAGGATATACCTAGACTGATTCAAGATCAGTGTTTAGACTTGATAAGTATCTAATATTAAAAAATCAAAGTACCATCACGAAATAGGGATGTAGACAGGTTTGGCAGCCATAGGTGCATTTCAATATAAACTGTTTGGATACGCAGCCGGCGACGTCGCCATGGCGTACAAGTGAGGCAGGGCTCTTAAGATTAGACGTCATGGCATGATGTTAGATCTCTCTAATAAATAGGTACAAGTCACTTGCTTTTATAAGGAACTAGCTTTTGCCCGCGTGGAAGTCGAAAATTATCCCACAGGAACTCAATACCAGGATAATAAGTATACTATATCCTATTCCAGGTTATGGTCTAACTGTGCGCCTAGTTTCATTTTAATCGGTTCAGTAGTTTTTCGTGCGTAACAAACAGACAAACAAATAAACATCGCATTTATAATACTAGTAAGTATAAGAATAAGGATATGGGATCTCTATTAATAGTGCGCCACCAACAGGCATGACAAACCTTATCTGAAGGTGACAGCTGCAAATAAAATAAAGGAATGTTTTTGTAATCAAATACTTACTCCATAATTGATAAAAACCACAATTTGTATTATATTGCTTTAAAAGAGACATCAATAGACTTATAAAACTCTTTAGTAATAAAACACTGCAAAAGGATTTATTATTTAATAAATACTAATTAAAGATGCATGGACCTGACGTGGTTCTATTTTCATTTGGATAATATTTGTAGTTCGGTCGGGCTATCTTTTAATATTTTGTCACTTTGCCTTCGTACTAATGAACATCCACATAGAAGGCACACATTTCTTTGGCCTCGTGGACACGGTCCAGCTTGTTCACCTTCATTAGCATCTTGCTGCAAACTGTGATTTACTCAATCCATAGCGAGTTCCCAACATGCTTCACAAACATAATCATCATCAGTAATCTAAAAATTAAGAAAAGCAATTATTACTACAGGCAAAGAAAACGCATCACACTACATCTAGATAGACTAATGTTACCGAATTTTGTAATATTTTAAACTGCTTTGAAAATTCACTTAAACTTACTAACGCTAAATTGGTAAGTAGGTTAGTATAATAAATAATAATGTTTAAAAACTTACGATTTGTGGATAAACCCAGTTGCAGAGCAAAGTACAAACTCTTATGTTCTGATCTAAGATGCGATATCGCCGGAGAGTATTGACGCAAATGTTATAATTCACGCACAATATGCGTGTAGGCCTGCTACTTCTCATCATAACAAAATCTTAGGGCACAATCGAAGTCCGTGTAGAAAAAGCTATAGGTCCAGATGTTTTGAGCGCAGATAGTCCGTGAGAAAGCACAAGTCATCGTATGGGGCAGCGAATCAAGTCCAGGGGGTAAGCAAGAATCAAAAATAAGGATAATTCCATAGACTAATATATATTATGATAATTCAACAAAAAACTGAGAAAACAACGAGAACACTACCAAACAAGCTTTTCGGTCTTACGTAGTATTTGTATACTCTTTGCTTTTCGGAAAGAAAAGAACGTTGACAATGTCACAGACTATAGTTGGTGCCACGAGAAGATAGACTTTTTGCAAACACATTCAGGGTTTCACAATCTTTGTTTCTAACAGTTGTTTTTGAGATTTTATGCCTTAGTGAGCTTTTATGCTTTTTGAACAGTAGTTTTTTTGTTTCAATGCTCAATTATGCTACTAAATATTCGAATTTATATTTTATTATCTATGACTTCTTGTCGTGACTATTTTTTTCTAATTTTACAAAAATAAACATATTTTATTTTGTGTTTGAGTATTCGAATTTCCCGGAAGTATTTTCATGAATTTGCCGATTTTTTTTAGTTTTTACTCTTAAGTAATTCTGTAAATGCAAAACAACAAAAGAGAGCCATGTATGTCAATAATGGAGTACAAGCATGGTACTCGATCGTATATTCAATAAGCTAAGCTATTATAAAATAAAAATAAAATACCACTAATGAATAATATTACAGACCACTAGCTAGTACATTACATTAAAATGTCAAGGCATAGAGATTTTACATTGTGTATGAATGAAAACGTCACAATGAACGTAAACAAAATCGTTATATAATACTTTGCCGTCTGCAATTCTGCACCCGCTTTTCCGAGATGCCGACCGTAGGACGAGCATTGCGACACCAAAAATATTCTTAACATCCAAAAAATATGTTTTATCTTCTGATAAATGCCGAAGAATGAAAAAAAATAATGGATTAACGCAAAATGTTGACATTCTAGCCGTCTGATATATTCCAGTACCACAAAAACACTGTTGGCAGTGCATATATCGATAAAAACCCGATCAATTGACATATTACTTTGCAATGATACATATTTGTGTACCGTTGCGCTCATTGGATTTGACATTTTTTTTTGACAGATCTGTCGCTAAGTTACTTAGTAAAAATTCTTTGTTTCAGAAAGTCTATGTTCTCGTGGCACGGTCTATAGGGATCATAGACAAGGGCAAGGTGTTAAGGTGAACGCCGACTTGGCCGCACCGCACGCGCCGCAGTATTCGCATTTGAATTATTTATATGAAGTTCTATGCAACCTCGCACACCCACCCGCGCCGCAGTCGCCGCAGTCACTGAAACGACCGAACTCCCCAAGCCGCAGCTGATGACGTCATCAACACCGGCCCGCACGCAGCGGACGCTGCGGCTAGCGCGGCGCGGATGACGCTGAATGAAAGAACAGTGTTGCCAACACTGATTTTCAAAAATACGTAGATCAGAGTTAAAAAGTACGTAGATCTACGTACTTTTAATAATATCCTAGATAAAGGGAGTAAAAAATTGTAAAACGAGTGTTTCAAACATCGATTCGAGCCTGTAAGCAAATATTATTGATTTAAATTGATCGATATGTTTTAAGTGTGTACTTGTTAAACTAATTGGGTACGAATAAACATGCAACAAATTATTAGCTACGTCCATTATTACGTGTGGTTTGTGTTTAATAATGCTTATTTCTTAGTAAAATTCCATTATTTTGCTAATTTGGTAATTTGCTGCAAAATACTTAGATTCTGGGCCAGAAGTACGTAGGTTCGCGAGAAGGGTCCAAAATACGTAGATCTACGTAAATAGACGTAGAGTTGGCAACGCTGTGAAAGAAATCAAGTGCGATGCGTGCGGCGACGGGAACGACTGCAGTGACTGCGGTGCGGATAGATGTGCGAGGCCATTAACAAAAAGCGATGACTGCGGGGACTGCGGCGACTGCGGTGCGGCCAAGTCTGCGTTCACCTTAAGGATACTGACTATGTAGACTTGATGTAGACATTTTTACTTATGTTGTCATTAATTTTATTATCTTTCAATTGCCTACTGATACCTCTAATTAAATGATATCTCAGATCAAGTTAAAAATATATAATTATTTATTTATATCATAAATAAAATCTTCTTTTTATTAAATATAATATACATAATTTTTTTTAACATTATCGTGAATTGTTTCTAGATGTAGGTTAAAAAGATTACTTACCTTTTTTCTATTAAACAAATACGATTGTTTTGTAAATGGTAACTCTGAAAATGACATTAAACAAGCACCGGAAATGAATGTATTCAATAAATAGTTTATCAATTTAGATAATTTAACGTACGCTTTTATACTTGAAACTAAAAGCGTACAAAATACGAAATAATTATATTAATAAGTTTTTCATAAGTTTCGTTTATAGACGCTTCTAACACTTCACAGGTATAATCCTGCCATTGTTCTTTGAACCAGGTGAATTTGTTAAATAAGTAAAATAAAAAGAAAAGTATATATAAAACAAAATAATATTTGACATAGGCTGAGGATAAAAAACCAATGATTCAGATTGGCAGTAGTACGTCAAGCAAGTGACATAACTGACATATGATACGTCAAAGTGAAAAATACTGTGAAAGTTAAAACTAAATACAATTTTATGTTATGAAGAAGGTAGAAAAAATAATATAAATTCACCCAGTCGCAAAAACAAACAAACAAGAAACCTATTTTTTCGAAGCCGCCGTCCGCTTGGTTTTCGCAGCAGCAACCTTCCCCACAGGTTTCTCTGGGTCTGCGACTTTAATTTTGTTGAGGTCGCCCAAGCACAGCACCCGATGCCGACGACCATCCGCGCCAAGGACGAATACCGAGCCCTCCCTGGTCCAGCACTTCGTCACGCCAAACTTCTCCCGCGCTGCCATGAACGCCACATGCCGCGTTCGGGTCAAAAACTCAGACAGCGTTACTCCGGACCCCTTCAACTTAGTTTTGGCGAACCATATGCTGTCTCGAACTGATGTGCTCCGGAACTTGACGAGAATAGGTCTAGGCTTATTTGGTTGGGGACGGCCCATTCGATGACAACGTTTGATATCTCCCGTAGTGAATGTATTAAACTTCAGCCGTTGCTTCACCACTTAGACGACCATCTCAGCTGTTTCTTGACTCTTCTCCTCTTCAACGCCGTGCAGGAGAATCATATTTCGACGGCTGCGTGTCTCCATACTGTCCACAGTGCGGGCGACAGACTCCAACTGTTGTGAAAAGGACTTAAGTGTCTGGATTATGAAGTCCTTGAAAGCCACAAATTCTTCTGCCAAGCCGCCCGTACCAGTAGAGCTCTTCTTGAGGAGATCCGCTTCGAACTTGGCCATCCTTTCCTCCAAATATTGTTGAATATTATTGATAGAGGATTCCATGCTGCAGCGTGTGATTGTGTTAGTGCTATTAATGTTGTGTATATGTGGATATAATACTAGACTGGCAGGTATTCAACCTCAGCTATGTTTATATGTCATTAAATATATTAAAACTATATTTAAACTATTTTATTTAAAATAACTTTAACAGCTGTTTTAAACCAGATGTTTACTCAACTACCCACCAAAATGCAAAAAAAAAAAAACTAGATAATTGTCGTGTAATTAAGTCAGAGTTCACTGTAACTAAGTTTGTGAAGCCTCCGGTAGCAGTTATAGCCTATTTTGATGAACCATTAACAGAAGTTCATCCTTTGTGAGTTATTCTTAGCCTGTTGTGGAATAACGAGTTGTTGGATGTAGATTTAAATGAACTAAGGTAGCTGATATGTAATTTGTAGTTCAAATGTCATAATTTTACTTAATTGCCTATAATAATATAATATATAGTAAAATATTTTACTTTGTAAAATGATAGGCAAACAAGAAGACGGAACGCCTGATGGAAAACGTTTACCACTGCCCATTGACACTCGCAACATCAAAGAGGTTACGTTGCCGGCCTCTGGTATGGGAAAACGAATAGGAGGAGATAGGGATGAGAGTGAAAGAAAAGGGGAAGGGGTCTTTAACACTCTATTCAACGAACAAAACGCAACAGTTCAGCACCTTATTCGCCGGTCGAGTCAGCCCAGTTATGCTGAAATCAACAAAGTTCTCGTGAAAAATGTTTAATACATTAAAGTAAAGTAGTAAGTACAGGAATCCAGCAACTCGCGAGGTTAAGCGCGTTCCTAGTTATCGGTACCAATCGCTCATCTTATTAAAAAGAAACTGCCGCACTAGGAATGAATTCTGTGTTCCGGTGGATTATAGAAACATACAACCAACAAACGCAAAGTACAATCAGACTCGTTACAACAATTGTTGAATCAGACAAAGTGCTGTCGTGTGGGAATCGAACCTACACGCGACACAGTGCCAAGCGGCAAGGCGACCGCTTCAACTACTACTCCATCCGTGTAGCCCGATGATTGAAACATCATATTATTATCAGTTGCAGACTATCTGCATTACAGGTAATATGTACAAGGAAACTCTCAAGTTAAATTACGTAAATTTGACTATAACTCTACATTTTCCTCAACAAAAAATCTTAAGCCGCCACAAAATATGATTTTTAACTATCCTGTACCTTCCTGTACCTTGAGACGAGTAAAACCGTCATGCGAATAAAATACTCCTACCAAGTCACCTGTATAAGACTGAGACCTGAACGTCATAGAAATGATTACTATTGCCTGGAAATTTCCCTCGAGATCCAAAAGGTCGCAAATTGTACAGTAATAGAATTACTGTAATGTATTGAAACTTTGACCTATACCTGTGCCTGTATGGGTAGAGGTATTTTGTGTAATTGTATGGTATTGATAACAATGTTATTCTTGCTATTGCACAAACCTGATGGGCTGATTGTAGCCTTTATTGTGAACAAACTTTTCTTCTGGGACCTAGCTGAAATCGTGAAAAAAATCCTTGTAAATGTTCCATACTAAATTGAACTTAGCCTTGGCAAAATGTGTGTAATTATAAATAAAGCAAATATTAGTAATTATAAAATAATAAATTAAAACGATCATCACACGATCGAGTCATCACATGGAAATTATTTCTAAGTGGAAACCGAACTTTCTACCCAGTAGGTACAGCAATCAATCAAGGATCACAAGACCAACAGGCCTGATAAACTAATGCATTAACAGCTAGATAACCCAACGATCAGGTAGGGTTATTGTTCATAGGACTAGGTCATGTTAAAACAGAAGATAAGAAAAGATGCATGTCTTTTAAGAAAACAATACAAATCGATCATCAACAGGGTTAGGGAAATTAGTAACAAAAACTGGACCCTAAAAACTTATTGAAGCGACATTCATGTAACGTAACTTATCCTTTTATATTTCACAACATTTACTTAACAAACTTTGCACTCCCCATACATCAAAGTAATTATTATTTAAGGTGTGTGTGTACATCGTACCGAATTTTACGAGAAGACCCTTACACACCGCCAAGGCTTGTAAGTTTACGTAAATATAAATTTACTTCGCCAGTTTCGCGTTACACAAATGAATAATTGAATTTTTCACGCAAAACTTCGCAAAACAAGTATTCGAGCTTTTCAAGTTTGTGACGATCTTATTGTGGTCATAGAAAAATAGAAAGGTCCCAGTTAAAAGAAAACTAATTGGAGTTTTCTTTTCGTTATGATAGTCAGGTGGCAGACGAGCTGATGGCCCACGTGATGGCAAGCGGTAAATAACTACCGCCCATAGAATTTAGCCATGTCAGAGACATTGAAACGTGTAATTTCATTTCGAGTAATTTCACCAACTACAATACCATCCAAACCAGAACATAGCTCTGTACATTTGTACGTTACTACTTGGTGGCAGAATAACAGACACTGCGGAGGTACTTACCTACTGGCCCTCGCAATAAGAGGCCAACGACCAGTAATGATAAATGGTTTAAAATTTAGCCCTTCTCTTATCTGAGTAAAGTTATTATAATCTAAATAATCATCATCATCCTAGCATTGTCCCGGTTGCGATCTAAATACGGAATTCAATATTCGAACTATAGATAGATCTGTAGATTTTAGATTCGTTTTTGACATAAGCTCCATACAAAATATGTCAAACACGAATCTCGAATCTCAAAATCCATGTATGGATCGAATATTGAAAATAGCCCTAGGACGCACGCATTGGTCTGGGCCGGGGTCGGCTTTTCAGCTGTACCTTTTCCACTTAGCACGGTCTTCATCATCCCTGGTGGCTAGTAGATTGGAACGCAATCCGAACAAATAAAACGATAATTATAAGGTTCATCATGACTATCAGCCTGCTGTAGTGCACTGCTGAAGCCTCTGCAATTACACGTCACTGAGCAACGATAAAAATACAATCTTAAACGCAACACAAATCCCTAAAATCTACCGCCATGGTCCAGTGGAAAGCGTATGCGTTTGCTGATCGGGATCACGATACAACATAAAACGCAACAACCACAACGTTTTAGGTCTTGGATTCGATTCCCGGGTCGAGCAAAAGTGACTTTCTCCGAATTCTCAGTAGGAGCACGGAGTCAGGCAAAGTGCCCGGTAACGGCAATGGGCTCGCCTCCTATTTCGTGGGACCTAAAAATTTCAAAGTCGAAATGTGAGTATTGCATTACACTTCTGCCTAACTCTTCGGAAATACAGCCGGAAGTCTATAAAAACTGGCTCAGTATTGTATTGAATTAGACTTCGCTCGCGCCTCCACTCTTGAATTATACACCCAAACTTTCCTGAAGATCACACAACATTTATTTTTAGCAAAAGCCGTACAGTAATCCTTTTGGTAGGTTTTGAGTTCATCGCGTTCATACAGACACAAAAGACGCGGCGGAGACTTCATTTTATAATATGTATAGATAATAAATACCTAGTAAGATCTCAGATGAGTTTACCAGACAGTTCATTTTATTTACCATACTATGGCTTTTGCAAAATTTCAATGTAGTAAACTTATTTTTACAATATCTTCACTTTTTCAACAGACACAGAATTATCATAAATATAATATGATTTTATTATCAGCTACGCGAGTGCACATCACATGAAACGACTTCATCCATATTCAATGAAATATGTCTGAGTAAATAACTTGCTCAGAATATTCCAAGTGCAACCATGTAGGTATATAGTTTTTGAATGGTCAGTTTGACACTAATTCTCATGGGTGACTAACTATAATTGCAACTTCATCATCATATCAGCCGAAAGACGTCCACTGCTGGACATAGGCCTCCCCCAAGGCTCTCCACACCAACCGATCCTGAGCCACCCGCATCCATCCGCTGCCCGCGACCCCAAGAAGATCGTCCAATTGCAACTTAGTGAAATTTATATCGCGTAATTATTTGAAATAAAGGGCAAAATACCCGTAAATGTTTATATTTAAAACGGTGTTTACACAGTTGTATACATTTGAAGAGTTGCGAAAGTTTAAAGGTATTTATCATTGTTACTGCTTGACTACTGTCACCACAAACCCTGTCTATTCCACGCAGTACTAATAATAATTATACAAATTACCAATCGTAATATTTGGACCGTTCTTTTAGATTTGCCGATATTAAGAACTATAAAACAATAATTGTTAAAAAAATATTTTAATCGGCCAAGCCATCGTTGTATAGACTAGATCAACTGACCATTAAATAATTTCCTGCCAATTTGTACAAATTCTTGCTCGATGCAACTATGCACCTCTCATAGAATGTTCTTTCTGCGTCAATTTCGGTGGATCTTCCATCACCATTAGTTTTCCCCCTATTCATTTCTTTCATCGACTTCTATCTCCTTGATGTTCATTGGCATCGATTTTGTTGCTTTCAAACAACATAGCCACGTCGATTGTTGCCGCAAGCCATCCGATGGGACACTTTTATACACATTACTAGTGGATGCCTCCAGCTTCGCTTGCACATCTCTCCTGGGCCTCAAGTCTGTTATTACAATAGTGCCAAAATGGTCAATGACTGACTTCATAATTGTTGATTTTGACAAGTTTGGTAGTCTTCTGTTACAATGGTGTCATTATGATTTTCCGATGGTCAACCACTTACACTCCATTGAAAGACATGGCATAGATTGGTAGTCTCGTACATAATGACAAATCGATGACTGACGTATGCGGTTGTCTGGTAATATTTTGACAGTTCTTTTGATCAGTGACCTACCATCGTAACGCCATCGTGCAATCATTGCTTTTGTCTAGTGTTTGCTATTGAAACATAGTGATAGACAATCAAAAAGTTTAATGTACTACAAAAAAGAGATAATGTATTAACTGCGAACTAATATTCTCGAGCTAACTAACAAGCCCGTCGCTTAACGAGAATGACTACAAACCCTTTTACGGATATTCCAGAGGCGAAATTTGTAAAAACGTTTCATCTTAGAGAGGAAAGGATTCAGTAAAGGAGATATTTCAAAAACTCATTCCCCTTAAGGCCAGACCGCGTCAAAACGATAGAGTACCTATCGGCAGAAATAAAGGTGAGAAAACTGAAGTTAATATTGATTTATTATTCTATTCCTATAAAGAAGAAATTTATTAATTAATGTTATATTTTTATTGCTGATTCTGGTAGCACTCATTTTACGCATCAGGATCTTACCAGGCCTTGATTGGACAGGGTGCCCTCCATGACATTTCGCCAATTACTGTGTCACAGCCCACTAAAGAAGTTACAGAGGCATTATATAAAATATACCATCAATATATTATATGGAAAGGAATATCATAGTTCGCCTAGTTCAGTTTGTGGTTTTCCAAATTTGATGTTCAAGTGTCTACTTGAACATCAAATTATATTATGTACATTCTGCCTTCCGAAATATACAAGGACATCAAAGCTAAATACTCATATTCCAAACATAAGAAACAGGAAATTAAATAATATTTTCAAACGTTGTAGCTGTGCTTTTAACCCAACTATGGCAGAGCTCAGATGAACTTAGTTCATCTGAGTGACGGAGCTAAAAAGAAAGAGTAATGTTTTTACACATTGGGAATGGAAGTGTTAGTAGTAGATAATGATATGACTATAGATAGTGACCAGCAGTGGTTTGGTACTTAAATAAATGATAATGTCATACCTATGTGATAGTTTGAAGTATTAGTACAATAAGATCTTCCTGATCTCTTTTTAATATTGCCATACCTACCTGACAGGAACAGTTATGTTAATGATGACTAGATAGTGACCAGGCTTTATATAATGTTCCTAATTTATCAATATATTCTACCTAAATTTTATGGAGTCTTGTAAAGAATTTAAGTACCTACATAATTCAATTAAATAATGTCTGAATTATGATGAAAAGTGTTTTTAAATTAATTGCATAGTATAGAAGATCTTAGTATAAAAGAATATGATGTAATGAGTGGTGTGTTTATAAATATTTACTTATCTCTCTTACAGATACAAAATTCAACCAAACGGGCAACTTCTTTATGAGTTTTGTGACCGCTCATATCCATCTGTTTGAGACATACATATATGTGAGGATTCTGCAAAGCCAGTATGAAGAAAGTTGCTTTGCTAGTAGATGCAAAAGTGAAGATTTATGATAGTTAGTATATGAGAATAGTGTTCAATTTTCGTGTCTATAAGTAATTGGGACCAATAATTCTTAATAAATTCATGTACAGAAATTATTTATGTTTAATAAAACAACATTGTTAATAATAACAAATAATTATGAGTTTTATTTTCCTTCTTGATACAGTTACAACACATGAAACACAAATAATATTTTAATTGTAATAGGAATGTATCTATGATCTAACTCAATCTTCAATATTTTATGTTTTGGCTATGCCAATTCTTCTTCGAATATAAACATCTTTAGTAGTTAACTCGCTATCTTTAATTATAGTATTTACTCCTGTCGATATAATCATTTTGAGGTGTGATGTGAACTGCATAACCTTGCTGTATCATTTCCTTTGGAATTTATTATCCATAGAGCATTTTCCATTGATATCTTCGTTTTGGCTCTGAGAGAAACATACGAGCTACTCCGTATTTAACAATTCAACGCAGTGCATTGAGATTATTGAGAAATATAACAAACTAGGACTTTGTTTACAAAAATGTATGAGTTTTGAACTTTTAACAGTTCTTACTTCAAAACATGATTTGACTTTGACAGCTAAACAGAACAAATATAATAATAATAATAAAATAATAATATTCCACTACATTCACACAACACCATCTAGTCCCAAACTAAGCAGAAGCTTGTAGTATGGGTACTAGATAATGGATAAACATACATATATACTTTTTTTTTTGTAAATACATACATATTATACATAGAAACACCCAGACCAAGACAAACATCCATGTTCATGCACACAAATGTTTGACTTGAGCGGGAATCGAACCCGCGACCTTCGGCGTAGCAGTCGCTTACACTCCCGCGGCGCCAACCGGTTGTCAATATTATTGAGTTGAATGGTTAAATTCATTGTTTTTTTGCTATTTACGAACTTTAATACAAATTTAGAGTGCTTATAACACTAGCAATGAATATTTAAAAAATATATAAATGAAATCTGGCATGAAAAATAATCAAATATCATGGTAGTTTTTCAAAAATCATTTCTTCTAATGGTTTCTTTTATCTATGGCAATACAACAATGCCATTCTGCCACCATTCAATTACGAGACCACTGATCGATCACTGAACTATCATGATGAATTACCAGACTACGAACTTTTGTCAATATGACAATGGGATCGTGTTGGAATGACGAATGTGTTTAAAATAACAGACTTGAGGCCCTGATTACGTGCGAATTTTGGGAAATACCTTTTGGTCCTCAAGGAACATACATGCCTGAGTTTCTTGCACTCAATAGTTTAAGGTGTGCATTGTCTGTCAGTCAGTCAGTAGCGCAAAAATTTTACATATACAGATTAGTACTCCGTTATAAGATGTATCTGTTGATTTTGTATCTCACTCGTCACTTCCCGTTGGTTTAATATAAATAGTATTATAATTTTTATATAAATAGTCATAATCAGAGCTACAGCTGCATGTCACTGTGAACAAAACTGCATGATGCCGTATATATGTGGTCGACCTCTATCATAAAATATAAAATATTGCACCCACTCTGAGGTTACAGTGGATATATTATTTATTCAAGAATTTCTCAGTATGGGTGTCAACATTTCTAAACAAATAATGTTTTTGAAATTGAAAGAGATAAATGTAATTTTAGTACATTAATGATTGTTTGATGAAAAGTGAAACTGTTAGAATAACGATGTACAGTTCAGGTTTATGGAAACAGTCGAATGAAATATTTGTTAATAAAAATAATTACATGGAAGTATTTCTGTGATAGTAAAGTACCTAATTCTCTGATTTACATTTACTTAGATTTCCTAGCGGCAATTTTAGTGGCATCCTTGGACCACTTCTACTGTACTAGTACATATTTTGTGACCCAAGCATTGAATGGATAAACATCAGCAAGAATACAATACAATATGATCAACGACGCATTCTTCTATTAAGCATACGGAATGCAGTAACTCGATATCCACCTTTATTTACTCTTGTAAACAAAGGCAGATAGTACAAACCTAGAGCCTACTAATAATAAAAAAAGCTCATAATATTCGTGGAATTGAGTTCTACTTTCCAAAAGTAGTCCTAAAAGCTTACAATACACAATACTCTTATTTATTATGTTCTCATAAAACAAACACTCTGTACTTATTTTTACGACAATTTTCTAACTGTATACCAAAGTTATTACGCTTAAGTGGTCGTAGAAAAACAAAATTTGAATAAAAAGGGAAACATTTTAATTAAAAAATAGAATAATAATCTAAAGTTGTATCAAAGAGGGATTAGGTATTTTCCAGAGAAAATCTCTTTAGATGTTCTGTGTTTGTTTGTTTGTCTTGGTCTAATAAAATTTCGTTTGCGTTTTGACGATCTGCTTGCATTTTATTTGTGGTGGAAGCTTTTTTACGACATTAATAGCCTAGTACTGTAGAGTACAAATAACCGCCGTGCAGAGGGTATCAGGACCAATCCACTAACCTTTTGGCCTTATGGGCATGTGAAATATTTCGTTACGTTCCTAAGAGATCATGGAGACCATAACAGTGAATATCCCTATCCCTTTAGGTTGCGGCGGTCAGACGACAGTAAAGTGAGTGAAGTTGGTGAAGAAGCTGATTTTCTGTCAAATCTGGTTTGACTGGTCTAGGATGTAACCACAGTAAAGCTAGGACGATGATGACATAACGGAATCTAACTCTTTTTTTTATATTATCACCAAAACTTCGTTCTGATTAAAACATTTAAAAGTCCAACTTGTTGTGTTAAATTTATAACACTTGTTCTTCGAACTGCTAAATTCCCGCAGGCAAAGCCACGGTTTTGACTTTAATTATTACTGCAAAAGTGATATTTGTTTAAATATCAAAGGACATACATAGACAAAGCTGGAGGCTACTATCATTCTGCCAGAGCTTACAGCTGACAACTGTGACGAGGGTCGAAAATGTCGCCATTTTGGTAACAGTATTTTATAATTGTAAATTAATCTCTAGTATTATAACGTAGCGCTAATAGCGAGACTTGGCTTGCCGTTCGTAACAGATCGGCAAAGTCAAGCAACTCTTGCACAGGTCACCACTTGGATGGGTGACCGTGTGTGACATTTTCATCTGAGCGCTACCGTGCTTCGGGGGGCACGTAAAGCTGTCGGTCCCGGTTCTTGTCTAAGGATAAGGATCGTTAGGCCATATCGGAGGCCTTCGGGCGGTCTGAAAACTCCGACACCAGATTTGGCCACACACTCACACGAAATTAAACAAACAATAACTAGGATTAAGTTTTAATCTACGTGTATATCATCTATCCATATAAATAACATTGAAGTGTCTGTCTGTGATTTCTAAATAACTATGTGCTTCTAGTTATTTACGTACCAACACGACAATGCAACCTTTACTTTTTATTTCTGTCTATATATCCGTTGTTAATCCGTTTGTACTTTTTGGAACTACTTAAGTCATCCTACACAAATTCCTGTATGTTTCGATATTGAAAGAAAAAGGAGTTTTTTAAAGAGCTATCAAATAGAGGCTATATTAATATCCGAGAAAATTTGAGGCAGCAGCGCGATAATTGAAAATGTTGTCAATATCACACGATGGATTACTCTCAGGTAAACAGATTTCCTCATAACATTTTTCTTCACCATAAACAATACTTAAAATTGTGACGTCAATCCTCGTCGCATCACTTAGCCGGCCGTCCCCGCCGCCCGCGCCCTGCAACGGCCTTTAATTACGGCCGTGCAGCGAGGATCTTTTTTTTTCATCGGCTGGATAGAGGCGAACAAAGCTAAGTGCATCACTGCTATCCCGATCAACGCCGGAAACGGACCCCGAACAAGACTACGCCGAATCACGCGACCCTGGTTCTATCTCTGTAACTGTTCTAAAATTTCCTTAATAATTTTCGATTAGGTGCTTTGCTCAAGGATGTCTTAAATTCTTTACCGAATTAAACTAATTTTTAATTGTAACAGTAATAACGATTTTAATAACCACACCAAAGTAGCTAACAACGTTACAGTGGCGCCCAACGTGGGGCAACAACAAAATTTTATAGTGTCTTTATAAGTCAATAGAACGTTCCATCCTGTGGGTTTGTATTCAAAACCTCTGCCAATGAATACAGATTTACATAGAAGCGCATTTCTTAAGGGACTTCACTTGGAATTGGCACACGAAATGTGTGCCGATTCCAAGTGGCGACAGTCACCAGTGTAGTTCGTAGTTGACGCCGTTGGCGGCGCTGGCGTCGTTCTCCGTCTCTCTTGCTCTCGTAGTTAAGATACACAGGAGGAACCTTCGTCTGTCTTGCACTCCTAGAGACAGCTGTCACAGCAAGACTGCCACGCCGCCAAGCGGCAATCTGGGCCACAGAAAGTTTGTCTACAGAGCGCCCATAAGAAATGTGCCTCTATGTAGACCGAAACGATCAACGGGTGATCTTCT
The DNA here is from genome assembly GCA_944739405.2 of Euclidia mi. Classification (NCBI taxonomy): domain Eukaryota; kingdom Metazoa; phylum Arthropoda; class Insecta; order Lepidoptera; family Erebidae; genus Euclidia; species Euclidia mi. The sequence continues at coordinate 118,318,202 of OX123182.2, forward strand.
AGCGTATGTCACTCACCGTTGGGGTGAGGCGATGGACAGGCATGGAGAGTCGTTGGCTATTAGTCTCGACATCTCCAAAGTCTTCGATAGAGTCTGGCATCGTGCGCTTCTTTCCAAGCTTCCAGCCTACGGCTTGCCGCCTCGATTGTGCAACTGGGTTGCCAGCTTCCTGCATGTGCGCCGTATACGAGTCCTTTGTGACGGTGAGTCATCGAAGTTTCTCCAGGTGAACGCTGGTGTGCCTCAGGGGTCCGTGTTATCGCCCACACTCTTTCTTCTGCATATCAATGATATGCTCACTTTTGGGGGCATACATTGCTATGCAGATGACAGTACTGTACATGGGCGATATCTCGGACACCCTGCGGCAAGCAAGCCGATACTGAGGAATATAGGCGAACACTTGTTGCTGAGCTTGACCGGGTTCTGAATTGTCTCTCGCGTTGGGGTGATGAGAACCTGGTCGAGTTCAACGCCAAGAAAACACAGGTGTGCGCATTCTCAGCCAAGGTATCTGCATTCCTTCCCCATCCCTCTCTTCTGGACACTCCACTACCGATTCAAGACAGCCTCAGTATCCTGGGTATGGACATACGCAGAAATCTCAACCAGAAGAACTACATCGAGGGTGTCATCAAATCTGCATCTCGGAAACTCGGAGTCCTGAACAAGGTGAGGAGGTTTTTCACGCCGGAGCAGTTGTGTCTGTCATACAAGACCCAGGTTCGCTCCTGCGTGGAATACTGCTCTCACCTTTGGAATGGCTCCGCTCAGTACTTATTGGACGCCCTCGATAGGTTGCAGCGGCGTGCTGTCCGTATCATCGGGGATCCAGAGGCCACTAAGACTCTTGAGTCACTGCAATTACGCGGAGACGTGGGCTCAATGGCTGTCTTCTACCGCATCTATCACGGTGAGTGCTCCGAAGAGCTCTTTCAACTAATCCCACCCTCTCCTTTCCTATCCCGAACGACACGTGCTGGGTTGAGGTGCCACTCTTACACGGTAGAGCAGATACCGTCACGCACCAAACGGTTCGGCGCTTCTTATCTCTGCCGAACCATTAAGATGTGGAACTCTTTACCAGTCCACGTGTTTCCCTCCACCTATGATCCCGGGTCCTTTAAGCGGGGCGTGAAAAAGCTTTACTCAAGGCCGTCAAGGTGAGGGCCATCATGCCATAATGCCATGCTGGCTCCTGGGATGATGTCCATCACTATGGGACTTCACTGACTACTTAACATCAGGCAGCATGGAGTCAATTTGTACGGCTGAAAAAAAAATCATAGTTAGAAGACTACTCTGTACGTTAGTACAGAAGCATTATTCTGTGCTAATACTACCAAAACAAATATATTTTTCCTTCAATATATAAGTACGATGTTTCATCTATCGAAACATATTGACATAAATCATCACGATACATTATCAATATAAAACAAGAAACCAAAACTGTTTGACCCTCGCGCTTACAAATCTCTAGGAAAGAACCGTTTGTATCGACATTTCATTATAAGGGTGGTAACAGTGAAAGCGGGTCTGATTAGAATCAATATTTTGGCAATTTAGTTTCCGCCAGTTGTGATCATATATCAAAAGGCTAGTGGTAAAGGAAATAGTATAAGGATAGAGCACCCTTATTATAAACGTCAATATTAGGCTGCCGCCGTGGTCCAGTGGATAGCGTATGCGTCTGCTAATCGGGAGATTCGATTCCCGGGTCGGGCAAAAGTTTTGCCGAATTATTAGTAGCAGTACGAAATCTGGCAATGTGCCCGGTAACGGCAACATGCTGAAACCTAGGAATACATGGCCGAAATGTGGGTGGAATGTGTACACCTCTGCCTACCTAATTGGGGATATAACTGTGACGCTACAAAAATATTAGTGTTAGTTAATTATTTCTAATATTATTCCTATTTACTTTAATAATTTAAAATGTATTTATTATTTAAAATGTTAGTACAAATAATAAACTAACTAATAAAAACGTGCGCTATTACTGAAACACTATAACATTAGCAATACATATAAAAACAGTACATTATGCGTATGTACCTGACCCGTGTAATTCCTGAGGCAAAATTTTGGACCTTTTCTGAACATATATATTGCTCTTCACAAAACCCTTTTCACTCTTTAAATCTTCACCTAAGGGTGGGTCCACACACAAGACTCTTGGAATAATAAAAGCTATATTGTTGCTGAAATTATGTAAACTCGTTTGCAAGTGTTTTGGGGTGTAATCTAGGAAGGATACCGTATTGTTTAACGGTCGGTTCGTATTTCAGCACACACGAGTGTTGCGAGTTCGAACCTTAAGCCAGGACCAAACCAACGCGTTCAGCTCGCTTTCGCGGTGGCGTGCACGGGGGCAATTATTGCGCGTGCAAAAGTTGTGCACACTGTCGCGTTCGTTCAGGCATTCACCAGGCTGTAGTCGCGTCACTAAAATGCTGTCTGATACAGATAGTGAAATTGAAGAAGTTTTAATTCTGTCTGTTATTATTGAAGACGAAGAAGTGAACTTGAGGTGGGTATGATATACTGTGCCAGTGAAGTAAATACCTACCATCATTCGATAACGCCTTATAATTATTTTTTCAGAAAAACAAGAGTTTGGATGCACAGTATAAATGAAACAAGAGAAATGGAATTTAAATAGTTTTTTAATCGATACACACATAAAACAAATCATAAATTCTAATGCAGAACAGAACGACTCACAGTCGGGGCCCCTTGGGAAGATTTGATTGGTAAAATTTAAATGGTGTTGTTATTTAGTATTACTTAACAGAATTCTAAACTACTGGACTTGTTTCTTTCTTTAAAGTTTTTATTTAAGTTCATATTTTCACGTATTTTTTTAAATTAGTTTTTACGCAGTCGGGATTTTGTTTTCTTTAAATTAATAATATTTTTTTCTATTATTATTATAATCAGAATAAGACGTATCATACGTATTTGTGGACCTCATTTATAATTTCAAGCTTCCGTTTCCACCATACTCAAAATCTACAAAAACACAGTTTCCACAACAAATAATAGCTGCGTGCAGCGTCCTAACGCAACAAGCGCGCTCTGATCGCCACCGCCGCGTGCAGACGCTGCACCGGACGCCGCGTTCAATCAGAGGACGCGTAGAGGTGAACACGTCGCTATATCGTACACAACATCTGATCGCCACCGCGCACGCTACCGCGGACGAGCTGAACACGTTGGTTTGGTCGTGGCTTACACGTGGTGACACTTTATGTGCTCCAAAAATTGTTGTTTCCATGAAATGGGTGTAAAATTACATATCTGCCTACACCTTCGGATATACAGGCGTGAGTTTATAAAAATATATATTTGAGTATAGTTTTTTTTGGGGCACAGTTAACATTCTACCTGATCTGAATCTCGGATAGACTAGAAAACAGAACACGAGCTTTAAGGTGAAAGCAAAACAGCCTTCTTGGATGCAACTTGGATAACGCTGGGACGATGATGATTGAGTAAGACTTATTTGTAAAGGCTAACGTTCACAAAATGTATCCTAAGCACTTAAGCAACTAAGAAGTAATTTAATTCAGTGAATTTGAACATTTATCCATGGTTTCTATGTTGCTTTACTGCCTCCGTGGTCCAGTGAATAGCGTATGCGACTGCTTATCGGAGGTCCCGGGTTCGATTCCCGGGTCGGGCAAAAGTGTTACTGGGTTTTTCTCAGTAACAGCACGGAGTCTGGTGATGTGCCCGGTAACGGCAACAGGCTCGCCCCCTATTACGTGGGACCTAAAAATTCATGGTGAAACGTGTGTGTAGAATTTCAAAGACATAATCCTTTATTCATTTAAATCACAAAGTGACACTTATGAACGTCAAAATTAAAAAAATCATTACTTAAAGCTTCGACATTTACATTTACTGCCACGTTCCCAAAGCAAGGGCGTAGAACCATGAGAAAGAACGGGCAATAAAACTCAAGGTTACTCTTTTTCATCGCCAGGTTTTGCATAATACATAAAAATTACAATTTTGTAAGGTGCTGCAACTGTTCATGTCATTTCTATACATTTACTCTACTTAATACTCAAGCATAATCTAGTAAAATTTTGATGTTCATTTAATTAACCTCCTGAAAATAGACATGGTGAAACAGGAGCATCCACTTACATTAAGTACCTAATAATGCAGGCAATCAATTACACCTCTGCCTACCCCTTTGGGGATAAAGGCATGAGTCTATAAATAAATAAGAACCTATTTGTAAAGGCCTAAGTGACACAAAATGTATCCTAAGCACTTAAGCGACTAAGAAATAATTTCGTTCAGTGAATTTGATCATTTTTCTATAGTTTTTATGGCTTTTAATGATAGAGGTGCAAATTTATCTGCTAACGCATATTATAAACAATGTTTAACCAGGTGTAATCATATGAATATAGGGTGCATAGGGTTCCCACCAAGAACTTAGGGTCCCAAGCCAACCTCACCTGCAAGTGGTGCACCTGCCGATCAACGGACGAGGCTCTGGCAAACAAAATACCCCGATAAGCGGCAATAGGCTCGCCACCTATTACGTGGGATCAAAACACTGGCGAAATGTGGGCGTTTAATATGCCTCTGCCTACCCCTTCGGGGAAACAGGCGTGAGTCTATGTATGTATGTATGTATGTATGTATGTGATCATATGAAAAGGTCGTTACCTGAGCATGATAAATTGACTTTGTAAATTGAACCTTCCGTAGGTATGAAGGTAAACAAGTCTTATTTTATATTGTACCGTAATTTATCACGTCAATATTAATTAGTTCCCATTTGTAAGTTACATGAATTATTTTGCAAAATCTGGACATTTTGAACGCGCTGACAATATCCTGGTAAAAAGAATGGTTTACTATTGTTTGACAAAACACGTATGACAAAAGATCATTTTACAAACAACGTTTGAAAAACTAATCATTTGACAAACTTTCATTTCCCAAACATATTACTTTAAGAACAATCATTTGACATATTACAGGTTACGCAAATGATTTACTTAGAAAATAATTAAAATGTTAAATAATTATTTAAAAAATAATCATTTGACTAAATAATTCGTTTGCCAAATTGGTGATTGTACAAAAAGTTAGAAGATAAATTATTAGTTTTTAAAAATAACTAATAATTTCTAACCAATACTTACGCAAAATTTGCAGCAGCGATAGCCGAGTGGATATACCAACAGACTGCCATGCAGAGGGTATCTAGTTCGAATCAACGGCGCGCACCAATGACTTTTCGGAGTTAAGTGCGTATTGAATTGTTAATTATCGCTTGTCCCGTGCCTCGGAGAGCACGTTAAGCCGTCGGTCCTGTTTGTCATGAAGATCTTTGACAGTCGTTACAGGGCGTCAGTACCTTCTAAATAAACTGACACTACTCTAAACCATGGAATTTCGCTATCCCTTCGGGTTGCGGAGGTCAGACAGGTAGTCGCTCTGTGGAAAAGCTAATATTCAGCCAAATCCGGTTAGACTAGTAAGCGGACCCCAGATTGAAACTGGGATAACGCTAAGAGAAAGAAGACTTACGCGAAATTTTGAAAATATTTAATTGCATGGTTGCAATTTTCATCTTGGACAGATTATTTATAGGTAAGTAATAATTTTGTATTAATACTAATTCCATAGAAACTTAAGTCTTTTAAAAAAAATACACACTGCCTGAATTAAGTGAAATAAGTAGAATTCGGTTCTGGCACTCGCCGGCCGCTACCGCGGCACGCTCGCTTCGCTCGCTCGGCTCGTGCGTTGTGGTCGCAGTTCTAACCTAACCTAACCAGCCATTGTTTCAGTTAACCCTACACAAAGATTGTTGTATTAACGTAGATTTTGGTCAATAAAATATTTACCAAGCAATGCATTTGTCAAAAGTTATTTATGCTTTACGTTGTTTTGCCAAATAACATGTTTAAAAAATAATCAATTTGTAAATTAATGTTTTAGCATAGTAACTTTTTTATAGTAAATATATTGTCAAATGAGTAGTTTATTAAACAATAGTTTGTAACATAATAAATTTATCAAGTATAATTTTGTCAAATGTTATTTGTCAAATGAAAATTTTTCATTTGTTTTTTGTCAAATGATCGGACACCAAAAAGAATGCTAGTGATCGTCTTCTCACGTTGCAATATAATAAGCTAAGCTAATCAAATATTGAATAATCAGACAATTAGATACATTTCATGCTAAGAAATAAATGTTTTACCGTAAATCTTTCGTCATCCGTTTATTACTTAGTAGACCATGCCCGCGGCTACACCCGCTATAATATCATAGGCGTACTATATTCCGCTATTATCATAGGCGTTGATAGTAACGCTCATTCACCTATGTGGTACTGTGAGAGGAGACAGTACACGGAGGAGGACCGGACACAGAGTATAGGAGGAACCAGATGGAAGGATTTATCCTTGGATTGGACCTGCAGCTCCACAATGAACCAGATCAGTCGACTTGACTATCTTGACGAGAGGAGTTGACGTGTGCGATTGGAGAGTACACGAGGGTGCCAGCCTCAGCGATCATCAGCTGATAACGTTCGTCGTAAATGGAAGAAGCGAAAGCTCCGCCAAGGACAAGGTTGACATCGGCTCAGCGCCGTTCCGAGTACAAGGAGTTAACTGGCCCACCTTCTGCTCAGCGCTGCATGCGAGGATGGACAGACTTCACCCGAGACTTTCCGCCACTGAATACAGCGAACGATATACAGAGATGCTACTCCGCGCAGCCCGAGAGTCCCTAGGACAAGGTGGCAGAAAGGACAATGGCAAGTACGAATGGTGGTCCCCTGCACTGGACAATTTTCGTCGCCATATCAACAAGACTCGAAGGGATTGGCAGAAGTCAAGACGCACCGAATCGCCGGATCAGGATGCTCTGCATGACGAGCTTCGTGCCCTTCGGGGTGAGTACAAGCTCACTATGAAATCTGCAGAGTTGGACTTTTATCGACGAATAGCCGAGTCTGGTAACGACGACCCGTGGGGACTTGCATACCAGGAAGCCAGCGGACGCTCGCGCCCGCCGCAGAACATCTTGTATGGAGCGAAGCTCTCGGAAGGCTACACCCAATCGACGGGGCGCCTCGGTTGCGAGTGTCACGCAGGCAACGGTGCTCGGTGTTACTCTGGACGATGCAAGATCCTACGCGCCGCATGCTAGCATCATCGGGGAAAAGTCCTCTAACTGCTTTGGCAAAATGTCGCGGATTTCGGCGACCAGACGGGGAATGAAGTACCCTTAGAGTTCTGTATTCAGGAACCTACGTGGCCGTCTTGACGTACGCTGCGGCCGTATGGTATCGACGATGGCCCAACTTCGTGGTCAAACGAACGCTTTTGCGCACCCAGAGGCCGGCACTTATTTTACTAACGAAGGCGTACAGATCGTGCAGCACCGCAGCGTTACCTGTGCTTGCGGGCGTGTTACCAGCCGATCTGGAAGTTTGTCGTGCGGGACGAATTGCGGAGGGGGGTTACCAATTGGCCGCGAAAGAACTGCGCACTCTCAAGTTCACAGTTAGGCGGGAACTCGCTGCTCTTTGGCAGGAACGATGGCAGGCTAGTGAAGACGGACGCGAATTATACAGCTTCTTCCCAGATGTGTGTAAGGCTGAAGTCAGGATGGATCGAACCGGATTACGAGGTCTCCCAAATACTCACCTGACACGGATGCTTCAGGAAGCGCCTACACAAGCTTGGGCTTTGCGACACTCCGGTCTGCCCGTGCGGTGAAGCTGAGGAAAGCCGTGATCACGCGCTCTGGGAATGTAGCTTGTACGCAGAAGGAAGATCGCTGATGCTAAATTCGATACGCTACGCAGAGGCGGGTCCAGTCTATCACGTGGAACTGGTTCGCAGCATGGAAAACTTTGGCGCGTTGCGCACATTTGCGCACACTTGGCACTCCATCAGAAGAACATTGGACAGCTAGAGGATTGAGTGACGCTGAACGCAAAGTAGGTTCTGTGTTGTTTTGCCCTATTAAGGGGATAGTAGATATTTACAAAGCCAGCCCCCTTGGGGAGAGTATGGCTCGGGACATTAAAGATTTGTAGGGAGTCAAGAAAGAGCGCGCGGGAAAGAGCAGACGCAAGTACCGTCCGCTTCTTTCGTGATTCGGTCCCTATGCCGCAAAGCAGGTAGGACCATGAGGTGGTGGTGGGAATATGTCCTTGGAAAGTCTATATGACGATGCTTACCAATGCCTAGAGACCCCAGAAAATTCTATATACTAGCTGGGGAAGAGGAATCAAAGTTGTCAAGAAAGTGTCGGCGTTTAGTGTTACGAATCATCTGATTACACCGATTCCTAGCAGTCTTAAAAGAAGTCCAGTTCACATCACACTGATCCTTCCGGTATTTCCGAAAACCTCGGTCTCTGCGTCTCATCGCCATCCAAACTCCCTCCGTAATCCAAGGTGCCGGTGGACGCTTCAAATTGATCTTCCTAACCGGAGCATGGACATCGTACAATTTGACTACAGCCTCGTTGAAGAACTGGACTTTGGCATCCACTGTAGTTGCCGCGAACAAAATATTCCAGTCCATTACTGAAGCATCAAGCCGTAATTTGTCCACGTCCATTCGAGAGAAACAACGTTTGTGCAAGACTTTGGGCGTAAATTTGGGAGGTTTAAGGATATATGAAAGGAATATGAATTTACGAAAATTTTATAAAAATATAATAAAAGTTGAAATCTGCAATTATAACTGCTTTATTCTGTGAAATATACAGTGACTTATTACTACTCACGTTTGTGAAATATCCCATGCACAAATTCACTGGCTATTAGCAATACCACCTACCAGCTGATCACCGGCACACGTCACAAAATAATCTTTATTTGGCACTACACTGAACTAAAATGTCTCAGCTTGCTGACATTGAAAATGCACAAAGAAGCCTTGAAGAAAGCTTTACCAAGAGGATGGCTGAACTTGAAGCCCAGATCCAGAGCAGCGGGCCTGCAAAAGACACTGTCTCCAAAGTAGCTGAGGAGTTCCGGACCTTCCGGGAGCTTATGTTCAGCATGTTGGGGTTACTCCATAAACAGATAAATGAATGCTCCCGGATGATGGACACAATGGAGAACAGGCACCGACGCAAGGCTATTGTCTTCCTAGGCATTCGGGAAGTTAATGATGAGGACTGTCCCGCTGTTGTATCAGACATCATCACGGAGAAGTTGGGCATATCTGAAGTTACACCAGCATCGTTTGAGGCCTGTCACAGGCTTGGTAACATCCACAAGGAACGTCATCGTCCCATTCTTGTGAGGTTCAGCAGTTTGGACGTCAAGAATGCAGTCTGGAAGGCGAAGACGAAGCTGAAGGGTTCGTCTGTTACGGTCAAAGAGTTTTTAACTAAGGCCAGGCAGACTGCGTTCACCAAGGCGAGGGCCCACTTTGGCATCAGGGCGTGTTGGACGCAGGACGGTGTAATTAATATTAAAGTGGCGGATGGCACACGGAGCAAGATCAAGTCTATGGATGAATTAAATCCTTTAATGTTAAAATATCCGCAGTCGAAGAGTGATTCCCGGCCTGCAGTACGACCTGTGCGGAGAGCGTCGCGACAGTAAGCAACACCAAATCATCGACCCGGCGTAATTAGTTATTTCCTTTTTCTTTTCGTGTTTGCAAATTCAGTTCGTGTTACATGTCTTGAGATTGCATCTTCATGGAAGGAACGTACCACTCTAACTGTTGTGCGCCACATTTTTGGTTTTGTTTACTTTTGCTTACCCACAAAGTATCTCATAACTAACCAATCTTTATGTAACTTCAATTTCTAAATTATTTTGTTAAATGCAGTTCAATATATTTCAATCAAAATATTGTCAAAATAATTGTCACTTAGACATTTGACGTTAAACGTCATTGATAAAGGTTGCGTTCCAAAATTCGTAAATCATGTTTTCGCTCTTAACTTTTTTTTTGTTACTGTTAAAATATTTCATGTGTAATTTGTGTATTATTGTCTTGTGTAGGTAATGTGTTGGTGTCAGCTGGCGGGTGGTGCAGAAATGTGTTTTTTGCACCGGCTTTTAACTTTTTTTTGTTTTTTTTTTTATATAGTATATTATTATTAATTTTATTGTTATATATTATTATATTTTATACACTTCAATTATTTATATGGCATCTGATGATGAGTCATCTTTCCACTCGGCAAATAATTCTTCTGCTTTGTCTGACGACGACAGTTTTTGTTCTGTGACAGGCACACTTGGCGATTTTATTCGTGGAACTTTTAGTCTTCAACATCGTAATTTGTTAAATGTTTGCCACATTAACGCTCAAAGTCTGCCAAGTCATTACAGTGATCTTGTGGAGGCGTTTACACAGTCAAACGTTCATGCCGTCCTTGTCTCTAAGAGTTGGCTCAAACCTCAACTTCTTTCCACCACTTACCCCCTTTCTGGGTACATTCTAATCCGAAATGATCGCACTGAAAAGAGGGGTGGTGGTGTCGCTATTTACTTACGCAGTGACTTCCCTTATAAAATTATAGCTTCTTCTTCTTCTATCGCTGCTGAATTTCTTTTCCTTGAGGTTTGTGTCAAAGGAGCGCGGACCGTACTTGGCGTAATTTACTGTCCCCCTAATGTCGATTATTTCACCGATTTGGAATTGGTTCTAGAATCTTTAGGGTCTGAGTACGAGCATCATATCATCATGGGTGATTTTAATACCGATCTCCTGCTCCCAAACTCCCATCGTTCCCGAAAACTCCACTCCATTGTCGAATCTGTTGGTCTTCACATTTTACCTCTGAATGCAACACATCATAATACCAACAGTGAAGACACATGGTTGGATTTGATTCTCACCTCAGCTCCTTCCCTCGTTTCCTCTCACGGTCAACATCCTGCTCCTGGTTTCTCCCATCATGACCTGATCTACATTTCTTATGTCCTCAAGCCTCCTAAACCTCAACCCAAAGTACTGTACAGGCGTTGCTTTGCACGTATGAACACCGACAATCTGCATGCGGATGCGTCAAAAATTGATTGGGCACCTCTAGAGGTAGCTACTACAGTTGATGTGAAATTGAAAGTGTTCAACGATATCGTAATCAACTTATACGATGTTCATGCCCCAGTAAGGCGAATCAAATTGAAACGACCGCCCGCACCCTGGTTGACACGTGGGATTCAGATGGCGATGAGGCGCAGGGACCGAGCTTTTCGGAAGTTCAAGCGGGATCGTTGCGATGAAAATTGGGTTCTCTACAAAGTTGCTAGGAATCGTTGTAATCAAATAATACGAAATGCTAAACGAAGCCACATCCTCAACAACATTTCCTCCTCTTCCCCTGCCGATATCTGGAAGTTCCTAAGGACTCTGGGTATCGGTAGGGTTAGCCGTGTGGATCCTCCGCCGGCGCTTAGTCTTGACGATATTAACATTTATTTTGTCTCCACTCCAAAGTTTGATCGTCAGACCGTGAGTCGAACGGTGGACTATATAGATAGCTTAGCTCGACCAAACATAAATCCTTTTCGCTTTTCTACAGTTGCTGAGGCTGAGACCAAAAAGATTATCCTTTCAATCAAATCTAAAGCGGTTGGTTGCGATGAAGTCAGCCGTTTTATGATTATCACCATCCTGGACCACCTCCTTCCAGCTATTACCCACATAATAAACCATTCCCTTGACTTTGGGCAATTCCCTGAAATTTGGCGTAAAGCATATGTTCGGCCATTGCCCAAAGTCACTAATCCTGTCACTCCTAGTCACTTCCGGCCCATTTCCATCCTCCCTTTCCTTTCCAAAGTCCTTGAGGCTTGTGTTCATAAGCAACTGTCCCAGTTTGTGTATGAACACAATGTCCTCAGTCCCTACCAGTCCGGCTTTAGACCCGGACATAGCACAGTCACAGCTATGCTCAAAGTGACTGGCGATGTGAAGGCGGGTGTGGAGGACACTAGGGTCACTGTGCTGGTCCTGGTTGACTTCTCAAACGCCTTCAACACCGTCAGTCACGATATCCTACTATCCATCCTATCCTATCTCATGATCTCCTCCGAAGCACTGGAATGGTTCTCTTCATATCTTCGTGGACGTCAGCAGTCCGTCAGAGTCGATGAGGCTTCATCGAGTTGGCGAGACCTTGAGGCTGGTGTTCCACAAGGTGGCATACTCTCTCCTCTTTTATTTTCTCTGTTTATAAATCTCATTACCCTTGATCTTCAGTGTTCGTATCATTTGTACGCCGATGACCTACAACTTTACTCGCAGGCTAAAATTGAGGATCTGCCGGATGCGATCGATGATGTGAACCGGAACTTGGCAAGGATTCGGGATTGGTCCGAAAGGTACGGCTTATGCGTCAATCCTGTGAAATGCCAAGCTATCATCATTGGAAGCTCCAGAATTATAAACAGGCTGGACTTGGCATCGCTTCCACCCGTAACATTTAATGGAACCAATATACCTCTGAGTCCTTCCGTTAAAGATCTCGGTTTACACATTGACGCTACACTTAGCTGGCAATCCCAGATTACAAGCGTTTGCCAAAAGGTTACCGGTGTGCTGCGTTCTCTCTATCGCCTGAAGAATTTCCTTCCTGTCAAGACAAAGACAATGCTTGTGCAGTCCTTGGTTTTTCCTATAATCGACTATGGCGATGTGTGTTATCTCGACCTGAATGCAGATCTACTCAATAAACTTGACCGACTTCTCAACAATTGCATTCGGTTCATCTTCAATCTCCGTAAATATGACCATGTGTCCACATATCGTAAACAGCTGTCATGGTTACCTATACGGCAGCGTCGTAATATGCGCACGTTGACTACTCTTTTCACTTTTCTCCATTCATCTAATAGTCCCAGCTACCTAGCTCCTTACTTTCAATACCGCTGTTCCAACCATGACAGAAATCTTCGGTCTTCTAATAATTCTCTTCTCTCGTGTCCTTCTCATAGCTCAAGTCTTGTACATTCTTCTTTCACTGTAGTCAGTACTTCTCTGGAATGCGCTCCCTCTCGAGATTAGGATGGCGACGAATCGTTTCACGTTTAGGGCTAAGGTGCGCCAGTACTACATCAAACTGTCACTTGAAAGACCATAGAAACATTATCTCTTACATTTGTTACACTGTGTATTAAATATACGTATGTATATGTATATATTTATTTTATATAGTTTTTATAAGTAAGTATGTATTATTTATATATGTACCTATGTATTATCATAATATTTATATGTTATGTATAAAAAGTAGTATAATGTTGGATTACATATGAATTATTTCAATCTTTGCAGTTTATACACCTGCCACAATCATCTCTGCACCACCCTAAGGTTGACTGGCAGAAAATGCTATATAGCATTAAGTCCGCCTTTGCATTTAAATTGCAGAAGTGTAAAAATAAATAAATAAATAAATATGAGGTCATGATGGGAAAAACCAGGAGTAGGATACTGATCATGGGAAGGAACAAGGGAAGGGGTAGCGGTGAGAATTAAATCCAGTCAGGTGTCCTCTCCGTTGGAGTTGTGGTGAGTGGCCTGAAGAGGGAGCACATGGAGACTGGCAGATTCAAGGATGTGGAGAAGCTGAAGTGTACGGGAGGATCGAGAGGATAAAAGGTCAGTGTTAAAATCGCCCATGATAATGTAATGTGCATACTCTGAACCCAAAGATTCCAAAACCAATTCTAAGTCAGTGAAATAATCAATAGAGGGTGGACAATATACTACTCCAAGAACTTATTTAGTTCCCCTGACCCAAACCTCAAGAAAAAGAAATTCTGCAGAACCAGGAGATTGTGAAGGAGATGAAGCGATTATTTTGTAAGGAAGGTTGCTGCGCAGATATATAGCTACTCCTCCACCCCTCCTATCAATCCGGTCATTTCTAACTAAAATAAAGCCAAGAAGAGGGTAGGAAGTAGAAAGAAGATGAGGTTTAAGCCAGCTCTCAGAAATCAGGACGGCGTGAACATTAGTACCTGAAAAATCTTCTAAAAGGTCACTGAAATGGCTGGGTACGCTCTGTGCATTAATGTGGCAAACATTCTATAACCGACTTGTAAGTTGGTTAAAAATTTGCCGTAAAGTATCGCCGAGAGTCAGGTCATCTAAAGAGCAAAAACTGTTATTAGCAGATAAATCAGTAGAATCATAAGCTGAATAAATAACATACTTGATAATAATATAAAATAATATATACACCACTATTTTTTTATTAGTACAAAAACTTTAAAGACATATTAGCGAGACATTATTATCATATATGTAACGTAAGAATTTCATAATATCTATAAAATAGCAAAGTTATAATCATTTGTTTTTTGTAGAAAATCTCACCTAAATCATAGACATATTTTACAATCCATTCACTACTTCATTGATAGTACTTACTTTCCGTCCTACTCTTACGCATCCTTTCCGGTCGCACTTATAATGTACGTAGCCTTAGACAATAAAATGAAGCAAAATAATAAGTGTAGGTAGTTACTTCTTATTTTTTTTAATTCTACCCTCTCTTTCATACTTTATTCGGGCTTAGAACCGGCAAAATTTACCGTTTTGCAAGTTATTAAATACGAAGGTATGTAATTAGAAAGCAAACACATATTAACATAAAATAAGGTATTCTGTAATAAAAGAAAAGAGTAATTTTGGCGTATTTATGAAGTTAGAATCATCTGCTATTTACAAATATTATTTTATCAGCATCATGTCAGCCTAGAGACGTCCACTACTGGACATAGGCCTCCCTCAAGGTTCTCCACACAGACCTATTTTGAGCCGCCCGCATCCATCCAACTGAAATTATACTACACCAATAATAAACAACGATGCTTGCACACCATTCAAGCAGCATGCTAATTTAACCTGTAAAAGCTTTAGACAAAGCAGTTTTTTCAACATTTTTCAAAACATTAAAGTTTAAAATTAAATAGTTTACACTCTCCGTACTTCCGAAATTGTTTACAATGAATAAACGTTAACACGAACTTTATTTTGACCCTGAACCACCGCTTAACTCTCACAACTCGCACTCGAAGCGAAATCCCAAAAAGTTATCTACAACTTTGTTATTGACATAACAATATGAAGTCGGAAGATCGGCCAGTATGGAGGGTCAATTGTCTTTTACAAACATTTAACGCCAGACGTGTTCTCCCATATATTACCGCGGTTTGTTTGTGAACCATATGAGGACGGAGACATGCTCTAAGTCAGGGAGAAAACTGTTGAGCTGTAGAATGGATAAAAGAGGTAGCGACGTAGGATTGCCTTCAAATTTTATTCTTTACACCTGTGTAGTGTTCTAATATTCTAAAGATTACGGTCTATCGCAATCTAGGCAGAGCCTACGTAAAAAATGGGTAAAATGTGGCATGCAAATGAGCTATGGGCCGTCTGACTGGTAAACGAAACCGTTGCGCTTAACAACCACCAATTCCAATTAGGTATCGCGTAGAACACGCCGCGATTTTCACTGCAACCAATAATAATACCTCTATAACATCTGTATTTAAACTGTGCCAGTACTGAACATAGACCCCTTCTCACCATG
The DNA here is from genome assembly GCA_944739405.2 of Euclidia mi. Lineage (NCBI taxonomy): Eukaryota > Metazoa > Arthropoda > Insecta > Lepidoptera > Erebidae > Euclidia > Euclidia mi. Next base: position 118,333,778 of record OX123182.2, read on the forward strand.
GTAAGATTTTGGCCGCTGCTCACTACTATAATTATGTACAGGCGAAAGTTTATAGGACGGATGGATGTTTGTTACTCCTTCACAAGCATACAGAACGGATTTGGATAAAACGAGACAACCAACGATCTCGCAGGCGAACAGAAACTAATTTATAAGGAATTCGACCCCAAAAACATGTCCTTTATAATGTGACTTAATTTGGCACAGCAATAATCATGTGACCATCAGAAATCCATCAATAACTGGCGAAAAAATCTCGTATCTACAAAGTACATTCGTTTTACTTTTACGTCGTATATGGTTTTACGCGACATGAATTTGAATTCAAACATTATGAACACTTTTGATTAAATATATAATCCATTAATACAAAAAAGTATATACATTATTTACGTAGCAATATTGTACGAAGCCTGATAGTATTTGTCTAAAACTAGTACAACGCCATACTTGCTGAAACCGGCATCTACCTAGCGCTAATAATGGTTGCATCTAAGATTTTCACCTCGTAGCCCTGTGGTCGCGCACTGTTCTTATCAGATAATATTTCTGAGTATTAGCATTTCCGTAGCACAACTGATTACATAATGCGGGATAAAGGCGTGAACTTATGTTATGTTTCTTATGAGACTGCCTCCATGGTCCAGTGGATAGTCTGCTGTAATAGGTTTTGGGTTTGATTCCCGGGTCAGGCAAAAGTGTTACTAAGCTTTCCCGAATTCTCAGTAGCAGCACGGGGTCTGGCAATGTGCGTGGTAACGGCAATAAGCTCGCCGTTGTAATATTACACCTCAGCCTTCCTCTTCGGGGATAAGAAAGTACCTACTTATGATACATAGTATACAAAAACATATGCCACAATTATAAACATTGTTACCGTATTGATATCCTCTAATGATAAATATTTTGTAACGATCCACAGAGTTTGTAGCAGTATCTAATGAGTTAGAAACTAGTCTAGGAATACTTGAGAAACTGAATAATATAAGTTTTAAACGTCTTAATTCTGTATCGTAATTTCTGACTTTGTTCATCATCATCAGCCCTTTATAAAGTCCCACTGCTGGGCACGGGCCTATTCTCACTATGAGAAGGGTAGGGCCGTAGTCCACCACGCTGGCCTAGTGCGGGTTGGCAGACTTCATATGTCATTCGAGAACATTATGGAGAACTCTCAGACATGCAGGCTTCTTCACGATGTTTTTCCTTCACCGATTAGCAAGCGATAATTAACAATTTACTGACTGAATCTGACTTTGTTAGTTCTATTAATTGATGTCATACGTGCCTGGTATTTTTAGACATCCTCGTAAACTCTACATCTTTCTAAATTCATAATGTATGCAGATGATCTTAAAATATATAGGACAATTCGGAACATCTCAAATTGTAATTTATTGCAAGCAGATCTGGATCGATTTCAACAATACTATTCACAATATAAAATTCCACTGAGTGTATCAAAGTGTGTATCGATTACATTTACTAAAAAGAAAAATGTTTCAATCCACACCTATAAATTACACCAGAAATACTCATTAAAGTATCTTCTGTAAAAGATTTTGGAGTACTATTTGACAGCAAACTCCATCTCAATCAGCATATAGACGGAACATTGCGAACGCCTCGCAATGTTCCATCTAACGTATGTTTGGCTTTGTCACGAGATCAATTTAAGACTTTATGAAGGCAGCTACATATACACCACTATTTTTAATTAGTACAAAAAATTTAACAGGGCTCTAAGTACCTTTAACTGATCATATTTGTGTAGGTAAAAAATAAAAACACTAAGTCCCAAAACTGTCTCAAAACTATCCACAAAAATACGTAAAAAATAGTAAATACATAACTAAAACTATGAGTAGTAAATTAGTAGTAGAAGTAAACTATTCCATTGATAAATTCCCCCCTGTCCCTCTGCGCCCGCGCCGCGCCCCGCCCGATGCGAAAAACAGTGCTAAATTGTAACCGGTAGTGAGCGCATCGTTTTTTCGATGGCTTATCAGTTCACATCACGAGAGTATGTAGCTATGCTTCGTGCGTACTTTTTGAGTGGACAAAACGCGAGTGCAGCGTGCGTTTGTACAGGGAAGAGTTTGGAGGCCAGTTGATCGGTCGAGGCGGCCCCGTAACTTGGCCTCCATGCTCACCTGACCTCACGGCCATGGACTTATTTTTGTGGGTGTACAAAAGTGAGCCGGTTAGTGTCAAACAATTAAAACAGCGCATATTGGACGCTTATGACAAAGTGAAAAGACAGAAGCGTACTTCTCTCGTTAAAAAACAATTTAATTAAACTTGCCTGTCTGTGTATTGACAACAGTGGTGGACATTTCCAAAGACAATTGAAATACTTGTAAGTAAAAATTACCTACCTACGTAAATAATAATTTGATGCGGGCGGATCAAAATCGGTCTGTGTGAAGAACCTTGGGGGAGCCCTATGTCCAGCAGTGGACGTCTCTAGGTTGACATGATGATGATGAAATTTGTAAATAGCAGCTGATTCTAACTTCATAAATACGCCAAAATTACTATTTTCTTTTCGTCCAGAATACCTTCTTTTATTTTGATATTTTTTTGCTTTCTAATTACATACCTCCGTATTTAATTACTTGTAAACCGGTAAATCTTGCTGGTCTTAAGCCCGGATGAAGTATGAAGGAGAGAGTAGAATTAAGAAAATTAAAAAGTAACTACCTACACTTATTATTTTGCTTCATTTTATTGTCTAAGGCTACCTACATCATAAGTGAGACAGAGAGAATGCGAATGAGCAGGATGGAATATTATCAATGAATTAGTGAATGGATTGTAAAATATGACTATGATTTAAAGTGAGATTTTCTACAATAAATAAATGATAATAACTTTGCTCTTTATAGATATTATGAAATTCTTACGTCACATAAATGATAATAATGTCTTCGCTAATCTGTCCTTAAAGTTTTTGTACTAATAAAAACATAATGGTGTATATGCTGCAGTCAAAACTCTTAACCAGTCAAAAGTACTTTTGACCGTATGCTTTAGTCAATAATACTTTTGATTAAAATAACAGTTAAAAGTACTTTTGCCCAATGGAGCTGGTTAAAAGTAGATACTTTTTACTAACCTACCTACTTATTATGAAAAGTTCTGTCGCCCAATAAGCTAAGTAGACGGAGCCCTGCTTCGCAGGGCTCCTATTTTCGAGTGCGGGGTCACAAGAGAACCTAACATAACCTATAACCTAACCTACCAAACCTGACTGGTTAAGAGTTTTGACTGCAACATAATTATACACCTGTACAAAACTCATTCGATCTCACTAGAATTTGCTGTTTTGATCTGAAATCCTCTTTATGATAAGTCCTCAAATAGTTCGGGACAAGTTCAGCGCCAAGACCCTCATTTATCGATGTATTAATGATTTAAGTGTTCATGAAAATGATGGGTAATGAATGTAGAAGAAGCGCGTGAGGTTTGTAAGGATAGATGCAAGTGGCGTTCCGTTGTCTCTGCCTACTCCGACGGGAAAAAGGCGTGAGTATATGTTTGTATGTTCATGAAAATTTAAACAATCAGCTATTAGATTTAAAATCTAGACGCCTTTTTCTGGAAACAATGTTTCTATTTGGCTTGTGTCGTAACAGATATGATTGCTTGGATATAACAAACAAACTAAGCTAAGTTGTGCGTAGAACCGTTACAAAACGCCAGGTGCGAATATCCCATTTTTGCTGTTACTTCTTGCAGAACAAACACCGACGTTCGTGTGTAGTGGTAGAAGTAGCTACGTTTCTTCAATATATAATCTCGTTTGGTAGTGAGTCTATCTGCGATGCAGCGGGCTTTACTTGTATTTTCTCTGAAATTATTTACATAATCACTGTTTCTTACCACGTATCAGTGACAGTGATTTCTCTACCGAATGTAAGACGGTGCATCTTTACACCTGACAATTTTTATTACAGTAAATCAGTATACGCTTGCATTGCGAAGTTTATGCTAAAATGTATGCATTGCTTGTGCTATATATTATGTACTTAATATTATTTATACTATAAAGGACATAACATTATTTATGAGTAAAAAAGTATTTGTCTCACTGTAGCTATAACTGTAGTTAATTAACTTCAAGATTTGTGAGACTAGGTTACAGCAGTTAAAAGCTTTCGAGAGATGTTAGTATATAGTTGATTGAATCAGGCGTTACTTGGCGGAACTCCATTGTAACCTAATGGAACGAAAGAGGAACCCACCACGCACCCTCGAATTGACCACCCCAACTATTGCAATAGAAAAAGGTTGACAATATCGAACTCCTCTAAAAGGATAAGGGATATAGGAATGGTATGGGTTCCAGGAAGATACCTGACTTGCAGTATCCCGCTGTATGCGCCGACTATTCTTCGACACGTGTTCCTCTTTCCTTCCATTAGGTTAGATGTTAGTATATTTTACTGCCTCTGTGGTGCAGTGATTGGGAGGTCCCAGGTTTGATTCCCGGTTCGGGAAAATGTATTACTGGGTTTTCCCGAATTCTCAGTAGAAGCACGAAGTCTGGTAAATTGCCCGGTAAAGGAAATAGGCTGTAAATGGTACGAAATGTAGGTGTAATGTTACCCTATCCCTTCGGGTATGAAGCCAAGAGGCTATGAAAAAATAAATATTTATAATCACCACTTACAACTATTATTACGAGTCTTATCGAACCCAATAGTTAATGTAGAACGTATCATTTAAATAACAATTCTCTCAGTGTACAAATTCATCCATTGAGGTTTTGCTAATTTTCGGTCAATTTTATTTAGGAATTATCAAGTCTTCTAATTAGCGGGCAAAAGCCGGGTCGCTATTTTAAAACTTTCGATTTTCTTTCCTTTACTGTCCAATTTATTACGTCAAAGTATAAAAGTAAGCTTTTATCTGTTAACAAATAATTTTAGAAGGACATATTGTCTCTACGGCCTAGTTAAACGCAATGAAATGTTTTAAGATTGAAAACTGCTTAACAGTAAAATGTTTAATTTAAGTTTCTCTGTATTAGTTGTTTCATTCGACTTTGCTTGGTATTCATCGATATTTTATATTCATTACTATTATTAACAATAATAAATAATGATGAATGGAGAAATTTTGAATCCCACTGTGCAAAAGTTGATACAAGTTTTTTAATTTTATGTACTCACATAAATTTGGTATCCCTACAGACTTTGCCTGCACGTATGGCGTAGCGGTTCAAGCGGCCACCTCGCCGATTAATACTGAGTCGAGTGTTGTGGGTTCGATCTCCACAGGAGAAAACACTTTGTGTCGAATCTGTAACTAAATTTTTGTTTCAAATCTGGGTGAATCTTATGTCCATTCCATGTAAGAACAAATTCACTTTTTGTAAAGTGCCCGCGACATAGGTTTTATTTTTTGTGCAGGATATTTTTAAAAGAGTAATGAAACAACCATCATATTCTACACAGGCAAAGACACGTATACACCTAGTGAATGTTAAACTTTTGCTGAAAATATATCGAAAATCCATAACCATTTTTCATCTGTCAGGTCGTACAAACAAAAAGTTCCATTTATATATAAGTAAAGAGTAGGTTGGTGTAAAGTTTATGACTTATATCACATTCGACTGTAGGCAATGCGCGCTGAAACAACGACTATTCTCAGGTGATTTTAAATTGTCTCTACAAAAATTAATGTAATCTGCAGAGCGGAAATGGGTGAGGCTCTACATGTAGAGATTTTTCTGTTCAATATTTTAAAAATTACAATTTTATTGTTAATTATCGTTAACCATTTGTCCCGGTTTTCATAAAGAACTTTGAATACACATACACTTGTAATCGTTATAGAGTCACGATCATCATCCTAGTTCTGTGCGATTGCCATCCAAGACATGCGCTTTCGCATCCGGGGACCGCTGGTACATGTTCATGGACTATTGCTATCCTTGCAAAGGTTAGACGATACTCGATCAGTGAAAGGCTTGATGTACCGGTTCCATCCAGGTTTTTCACAGAGCGATAGCGCTTAGACGATTATGATGATTTCGAAAATTGAATTGACTTCACTATTATTAATAATACATATAATTTGTAATTACCCCTATAGATATTATCATAATCCGTTATATAACATTTCGCTGCATTGCGTTACAGCGATCTCACGTTGGGTAGCGTCAGATCCGATAGTGCATTGAATTTTGACGACTGTCAGGGAGCATCATTGCAAACGCACCATGCACATGGCACGTGGAAGCTTATCAGAATTGCAAAAAAGAAATTCGTTTGATGCGATGCATCCTATATGGATCTGTAGACGAGGGCTTAAATATTAAATTTAAGTATGTAGGTATTGCACAAAATGTCCTATTAAATGCTAAACTACGTCAGACCAGTTATTTAATGAAACTCCCATTTATACTAAAGCAATAGGCTCGCCCCTTATTACGTGGGTCTGAAGTATATCTGGCGAAAAGTGGGTGTAGAAATACCTCTGCCTACCTCTTCGGGGTTATAGGCGTGAGACTATGTATGTGTATGTCATTGTATGTACTCCCATTAAAAAATTACATACATATTGAATAATACTGAATACAATTCCCTCTGTTACTAAGGCTCCACCAACATTTGTGACAAAATATATAAAGGAGGTTTGGATTTTCGCCAGCTCGTCGGCATGAGTTTGCGCAGAATTAAGTCACCTATATTAGTGACGGCATTGTAAAGGACATTGTTCTATATTCCGACGACAATTGTGCAACGTCGACGCATCGTTCAATTTTTATTTTAAGGTAATGAAGTGCATTGCTATACCTACAAAGAGGGAATAGAGAAACTACCTTTTGTCTCTTTTACCCTAAGGATGCATCGTGCAAGAGTGCAACGATGCAAGTATGCGTGCAAGGACATTGTTCTATTTTCCAGCAACCTAGAAACCAACCAACCAACCTTTAGAAATTAATTGGATTTTAAATTATTTGCTACAGGTATAGTCTAATGGAAATACCAACGGACTGCTACGCAGAAAGGTCTAGAGCTCAAATATAAGGCGGGCACCACAAACTTTTCAAAGTTACGTGCGTATTTTAATTGTTTATAATTTCTTGATAAATATGAAGGGAAACCTGTGTGATTAAGAGTTCTCAAAAGATATTGTCATAGTGCACACTATGGCCTATTTATAGTAGGTATAGATGGTAAGTCATTGTGTAGACGTAGTAGCTGTCAGTGCATCCATGTTCAATGCTCGATACCTACAACATTTTGTCAACTCTCGCAAGTAATACTCATACAAGATGAAGGGTGTGTGCTTAAACCCTTACACCGACCTCACATTGGGCGTGCGCGTTCCTTGAGCGTGCGCTCGGCGTGCGCCTGCCATGCGTTCGATGTGTCCCTGGCGATCACATTGTACTGCAAAGTAAACGCTGCCAGCTCAAGAAACGTAGACGCCCAATGTGAGGTCGACCTTATACATCAATTCACTCATATATCAAAAAGCGGTGAAAGCATTCGCTAAAGAAATACGAGGTCAGTATAAACATAAAATATGTTATCACCAAACTGAATTTGCGGTTATGAATCATACAAATCTTAGGTTAAGTTCAGCATCCGATAAGTGTACAGATAAGCGAAAACGAAGTATACTGCCTTTGACAAAACAATAGATTTATTACTCTAGAACTACTTACTTGTACGAATGGCGTGGTATGGGAAGGCTTGTGTCCAGTGAGACTTGCTTTGCGTTAGTTATGTTTGACTATATTATCGCACTTCATCTTCGTTTAGTATATTTTTTATTAAATAGTTAATTATCGCTTGCACCGTACCTCGCAGAGCATTTAAACCATTGGTCCCGGCTGTCATCAAGATCTCTGACAGTCGTTACGAGGAATCGGTACCCTCAAATAAACTGATGCTGGTCTAAACCATAGAATATCGGTATCCATTTTTTTTACGGAGGTCAGACGGCAGTCACTCTTTGGTAAATTTGATTTTCTGTCATATCTGGTTAGACAAGTAAGTGGACCTCGGGCTCCAAGGCATGCAAGTCTCGGATGCAAACGAGATAACGCTAGGATGACGATGAAGGTGATATATGACTTCACCTTCGTTTAAAAGGCTCGAGGAGCTCAACCGCAGAATCTCGTGCAGATAAATACATAATTATAGAAAGAATTAGTTACCTGCTAACGAGAAAGCCAAAACAAACGATCCACTTATAATTGCATACGCATTTTCATTAAGTAGGTATTCTAGCAGATACAAGAATACAAGGTGTGGTCCAGAAGACGAGGCAAGCGATGTCCAGCGTCTTGTACCAAGGAGCAGAAGGTTTAGCTGATGTCAGTCAGGTACGAGAAGGCCGCTGTAATCGTATCTCCAGTTTAAATAGATTGCTCCTTCAATCATTCAGGAGCGAGGGCGAATACGCCTGAACATGTGGTCATGTATTCTAGAAGAGCACAACAATTCTCTGGAGTAAAATTTTACTTCCCGACAGTAAAATTCCTAATCTTCTTTATAAAGAATGTAGCTTTAGCTTCGCTTTCTTACGACAACTTACCTTAAATCGTAACAAGAAACAGCAAGTACCAACACACGAGGCAACTTGGCGAACAGCCATCGTTTGTACCCAACAGATTACGAACGAATACTACCTACTTTGATTCATTATGTTCGGCGGTATTAAAATATAATATCCTGCTTTTTTTTGAACTGTTATGTAAGTAGCTAGCTTAAGTACGCTAGCTCCAAGGATACCCAACTGAAAACCATTGAAATTGCAACTGAGGTCAAATTGGATATTGCTGATGATCATTATAATTCGAGCAGCAGTGGGTCATTTTAACTATATATAGGGCTGATTCTGCTACGAAATTCAGAAATTAATTGATTGAAATGAAATGAAGTGAAATAAAAATTGGAATACTGATATGTAAGCATAAACTTTTACTCCGCCGTGTGGTTGACGGCATAGAATACAAGTGTCACCACCCCCTATCTTCCCGTGGGTGTCGTAAGAGGCGACTAAGGGATAACACGATGCAAATACCATCTTTGCGTAGAGACGGAATACTCGACATCAAACCCTAAACGACTGCCTCGTTGGTCTCGTGGCATAAATGTGCGCGTGGGATCGGGAGGTCCCGGGTTCGATTCCTGGGTCGGGCAGTGTTATTGGGTTTTTCTGTCACGAAATTCTCAGTAGCAGCACGGAGTCTGGAAATGTGCCCGGTACGGCAATAGGCTCGCCCCTTATTACGTGGGACTAAAGTATATCTGGCGAAAAGTGGGTGTAGAAATACACCTCTGCCTACCCCTTCGGGGATAAAAGGCGTGACGATATGTATGTATGTATGTAAACTTTTACTAGTTATACGGTAGTACTGATAATAAGCCTTTGTTGTCACACTGTATAGATATTCATATCTAACTTTTAATAATATTATAGTAACTATTCTCACAATTAACTTTTAATAATATTATAGCATTAAACCGTAAGTACATTAAGAATAAGGAAAAGTTTTACATACAAATGGCTATTACTCAACAAAATTAAACGCACTTAACATATTATTATAATAAGTCAAGAAAATGTTTGATAAATATTCATGACTTAAAATTTTCGCTTTCCGCTTGTTTGTGCGGAGTTGCTTCGAAAAGACGATTATGTTCTTAGCAGTAAGATTAACAGTTCATACGTGAGCTTGCTTAAATTATGACGAAAGAAAACGGATAAACATTATATAGAAAGCAGGCAATGTTATAATTTTGAAGGTATTTATTCCATCGAATTTTAGATACTTTTACGTTCGCGATATGCTTCTCTTCTGTTTTCGACTGGTCCTAATTTATGCCCACTCGTTGTCGAGCAAAGTTTAGCAGCAGACCATTAAAGGTTAGGAGTTTAGTCAATCTTGAAGTCCCGGGGCCAGAACTGTCTTGGAACACGCAACAAACTTAATCAAAAGTACATTGGAAGAGTTACGAAATATATAAATTTGCTAAGTACATTCTAATATTTCCGAAAATGCTATGACATTATTGCGGCTGGTGGAGACCATAGACTAATGATTGGTCTCGCCGAAGCGATACCAATCATTTGTCTAAGGTGGAGACATTGGGCATCAGAAATATTTTCTCAATTATCATCGTTATCATCTTAGCGTTCTCCCGCTTGCGATCCAATACAGCCAACCAAGATGCCTTGGAACCTGAGATAAACTATACTTGCCAAAATTATCTTATGTCCCCTAAGATACAAAATGAAGAAAATTATACGAAAACTGTTTCCATATTCAATGTAGAGTAAGTATAGTCTTTGTGGTTGCCATGGAAACTCTTGTCAGAGTCGTTACTTATGCTAATATCGGTCTGTTTAAAAGCCAAACTTATTTCAGAAAATATGTTTCTAAAAGTATTTACGAAGAGCAATATTGTTTATGAATTGCCTAACTTGGAGGAGAAGTAATTGGCAATATGTACATACGATAGCAATCTCTCGGTTCAAACCCAGAGCGTGCAATAATATATTTTCAAATTATTTGTATCGACGGCGGGTAGCTTGATTTTTGGCCTGTATCAACGCTTCAGACTTCTATTTGGGCACAGCTGGGTCTCTTTGCAATTAATACACACTGAGTACGATACACTGAGTTTATTCGAGGACACAGAATACAGTGTCTCCACAATATAAATATGCACACGTGGCTCGGATGAAAATGCATTACTTTTGGAAACGCGGCGAAGTCGGACGTAGGTAGGCTACACTAATTGTTTCCTCCGCTATGTCTATCACCAAAGTGCCCGTTGACAGCTTTACGTGCTCTTATAAAAACATCAAATGACGTTGACAGCTGTCAACTTCCAACCTCAGTGTTGCCAACCATCGTATCCATATACGCCCAAATCGATTAAGATGTGACGTTCTGTTTTCCAATCTCCGACATATGCGTATCAAATCGTGAAATGTCGTAGCTACATGGTGAAAGAAAACATTGAAGGTGAAAACTATATAATGTTCTTAGCAGACATAATATATGAAGACATGTGACATTTTGACGAGGTTATCGGTTGATGCTTGTATCTCATACAAATATCGTAGTGGATGAAGATGAGGGTAGCACTCCTAGTGTAGATACTAATAGACTGCCATCTAGGGAGTATCGGATTCAAACCAACAGTGCATACCACTGACTTTTCAACGTTGTGTGCGTGTTAATCGTTTGTTATTAATCAGGTAACGGACCGATTGAACCTCAGTAGCAGCATGGAGTCCGGTAATGTGCCCGGTAACGGCAAAGGCTCGCCCCCTATTACGTGGGATCTAAAAATTCATGTCGAAATGTGGGTGTAAATATTACAGGTGTAGCCTGACGCCAGTATCCCCGAAGGGGTAGGCAGAGGTCTGCCTACCCCTTCGGGGATACAGGCGTCAGTCTATATAGATTAAACTGGTCCTGGATTTCATGAAGATCTTTGGCAGCTATTATGGGGTGCAGTACCCTTGAATATACTGACACTGGTCTAAGCCATGAATTATCGCCACCGCTTTGGGTTACGTAGGCCAGACGACGGGCCTTCAGTTAGTCTGTCAAATCTGGTTAGACTAGACAGTGAATCCTTGACTCTAGGGCAAAAGGCTTGGATGCAAGTGGGATAATCCTAGGACGACGATGATGATGACTCATCCATTATACAGGCAGTGAAGAACTAACTTATCGATAGATTCTTATGATCATCAGTTGCCCACGAAATTCACCTGTGCTCTTTCTGCTAAATCAATATAAATTAAAATGAATCACATAAATGTTTGGACACGCATACCTTTCAAAGGACTGCACAAAATTGAATAGATTTTAGTTCATAAACACGATTCAGACCCGTTACACAATCTTTAATACGTATATTACTTTGCCGTATTTTTTGCGATACAAAAGAACACTTCTTTTTTGCATGTTGTTTTATTTTCAATTGCTACAAATTTGCTTCCAGTGATTTTGGTATATTTTTTTTTCTGCCGAACAAATTGACTCCATGCTGCCTGATGTTAAGCAGTCAGTGAAGTCCCATAGTGATGGCCATCATCCCAGCAGCCAGCATGGCATTATGGCATGATGGCCCTCACCTTGACGGCCTTGAGTAAAGCTTTTTTACGCCCCGCTTATAAGACCCCGGATCATAAGTGGAGGGAAACACGTGGACTGGTAAGGAGTTCCACATCTTAATGGTACGGCAGAGATAAGAGGCGCCGAACCGTTTGGTGCGTGACGGTATCTGTTCTACCGTGTGAGAGTGGCACCTCAACCCAGCACGTGTCGTTCGGGATAGGAAAGGACAGGGTGGGATTATTTGAAAGAGCTCTTCGGAGCACTCACCGTGATAGATGCGGTAGAAGACAGCCATTGAGGCCATGTCTCTGCGTAATTGCAGTGACTCAAGAGTCTTAGTGGCCTCTGGATTCCCGATGATACGGACAGCACGCCGCTGCAACCTATCGAGGGCATCCAATAAGTACTGAGCGGAGCCATTTCAAAGGTGAGAGCAGTATTCCACGCAGGAGCGAACCTGGGTCTTGTATAACAGACACAACTGCTACGGCGTGAAAAACCTCCTCACCTTGTTCAGGACTCCGAGTTTCCGAGATGCGGATTTGATGACACCCTGGATGTAGTTCTTCTGGTTGAGATTTCTGCGTATGTCCATACCCAGGATATTGAGGATGTCTTGAATCGGTAGTGGAGTGTCCAGAAGAGAGGGATGGGGAAGAAATGGAGATACCATGGCTGAGACAGCGCACACCTGTGTTTTTTTGGCGTTGAACTCGACCAGGTTCTCATCACCCCAATGCGAGATGCAATTCAGAACCCGGTCAAGCTCAGCAACAAGTGTTCGCCTGTACTCCTCAGTTTCGGCTTGTTTATAGATGGATTACCAAAGGTATTAAGACGTCTAGTAAAATGAAACGTCTACTTGGTTCCATTAATAAGGCACAGTGCAACGTATCAATGTTGAACTACCGCGAAAAGTATTTTAGACTCTATAAAAAGGTATTAAGGTGTGCTAAATAGCTACAAGCTAGTAAACTAATCAGTGCTGCCTCAAATAGTAGTAAAGCAATTTGGAAAATTGTTAACAATTGCAGAAAAAGAAAATTTGCCGTCAATAGCATAATATTAAAAGTAGATGACCGTATAATAGATAATCCTTCTGACATTGCAAATGTATTATCAGATCAATTTCAAAACAACACATTGCCACAGTATATAAATACAATACGGGCCATGGAATACATCACCCTCAATACTATCTAAGTATCAAATAGTATGATTTTTGAGCCCGTCACTTTGGAGGAGATACTAAGGCTAGTCAAAAGTATGGAAGGGAAAAGCTCGTATGGTCACGATGAATTACCATTAACTGTATTTAAAAACAACATTGACATACTTGCATCGCCAATTTCTGATCTAATGAATGAATGTGTAACTCAAGGCGTATTCCCAGACCAATTTAAAATAGCTCGAATAATTCCAATATTTAAGAAAGGATCAAAAACAGATCCAGGAAATTACAGACCTATATCGTTGTTACCAGTTCTTTCAAAAATATTTGAAAATATTATAAAAAGAAGACTTGTAAAACATATTAATATTGAAAAAAATATTGACTGCCAACAATTTGGCTACCAGAAATGTGTGGGTACTCTGGATGCGATCGATTCATTAATTGACTGTGTCGTACGGAATATCAATGAAAGACTTAAGGTTGCGGGCTTATTCCTTGATTTTAGTTCTGCTTTTGATAATGTAGATCATGATCTCTTAATTCTGAAACTAGAGCATTATGGCATCAGGGATAATTTGCTTATGCTGTTAAAATCATATTTGCATAACAGAAAACAGTATGTAGAGATCAAATCAATTGTCGAAAGGCAAGAAACTTGCGCCAAATCTAGCCTAGTTACAATAAAAAGGGCGTGTCGCAGGGCTCTGTTTTGGGCCCCATATTCTTTATATTATTCATAAATGATTTGCCTGACTTCGTTCAAAATATTATGCCGGATATAAGACTGGTTCTTTTTGCTGATGACACTAGTGCGGTTATAGCCAGTAAACATATACAAGACCTAGAATGTAAGATCAACTAGTTGTTGTCAATTTTTGAAAACTGGTTTTCTGCTAATAACCTTATGATAAATATTAAAAAAACAAAATGCATGTTATTTAAAACCACTGTTAGACAAAACGAAGTGCTAGAATTGGTATCTTTACAAAATAAAGTGGACATAGTAGAAAATTTCAAATTGTTAGGTGTAGAGATTGATTGTTTTTTGAATTGGAAGAAAGAACTTGCAGTAGTTACAAACACGTTAAGTAGTGCATGTTACGCTATACGAACGTTGAGAGACGAACTCACTGTGTCACAAATTCGTCCTGTCTATTTCGCTTTGATAGAATCAAAATTGAGATATAGTATAATGTTCTGGGGTAACAGTTTCATGTATAATATATCTGCAGCATTTGTTATGCAAAAAAAGACAATTAGGACTATGCTCCGAATTGAACAAACCGAATCATGCCGAGATCACTTCATAGAACTACAGATTCTTACTGCACCGTGTCTATACATTCTTGTACTGCTAGTCAATTTGGTTAAAAACCTTTATAACCTTGAAACGATAGGGGATAGAACAACTAGATTAGCAACTCGAAGAAAAGATTTACCGAACTCTATACAGCACAAATTAAATGTGGTCAAGCACTGCTCACGCGTACAATCCATTATTCTCTTTAACAAGTTGCCAATAGAATTTAAGACTATACATAATTATAATATTTTCAAGTACAAATTAAAGGCTTATTTATTACAGAAAGCTTATTATAGTGTGGATGAGTACATTAAAGACAAGCATAATTGACATTGATTTTGTATACTTACAATCATTATCTCAACTATTTGTTTTCCAATGTTTTTTGAATAGCATGACATTCCAACGCAATTAATTTTTATATGTATATAGATACATATTATTAATAGTAATTTTAAGTTGACTTGTTGTTATTGATGTAAATTTTTGGGTTTGACTTTGACTTTTTTTTTCTTTTTGACATTTTTAATTGACATCTTATGCATTATTAATATCTTATTTTTATATTATTCATTATATCACTTTACCTAGTTCAATGAGAATCCACAAATTTATATCAAAAGTACTATTGTAATAAATTTTTTTTTTTTTTTTTAGTTTTATAACAATGTTCGACACAAATAAATTTTGTAATGAATAAATGAAATGAAATGCTTAGCCGCAGGGTGTCCGAGATATCGCCCATGTACAGTACTGTCATCTGCATAGCAATGTATGCCCCCAAAAGTGATCATATCATTGATATGCAGAAGAAAAAGCGAGGGCGATAACACGGACCCCTGAGGCACACCAGCATTCACCTGGAGAAACTTCGATGACTCACCGTCACAAAGGACTCGTATACGGCGCTCATGCAGGAAGCTGGCAACCCAGTTGCACAATCGAGGCGGCAAGCCGTAGGCTGGAAGCTTGGAAAGAAGCGCACGATGCCAGACTCTATCGAAGGCATTAGAGATGTCGAGACTAATAGCCAACGACTCCCCATGCCTGTCCATCGCCTCACCCCAAAGGTGGGTGACATACGCTAGAAGATCACCCGTTGATCGTTTCGGTCTGAAGCCATACTGACGATCACTGATGAGAGAGTGATCTTCTAGGTAGCGAACGAGTTGGTTGTTGATTAAACGTTCAAACACCTTGCAGAGGATAGGGGTGATAGCAATGGGTCGATAGTTGCCCGGATCAGAATGATCCCCTTTTTTGGGAATCGGTTGTACGTTCGCCTCTTTCCTTTCTTGCGAAAAAATATTATCAGATAGGTATTAAGACAGTGATTATGACAACCACTTTGATTTATTGTAGTTTTAATACTAGCTTCCTGTCTGTTACAATTCTCATAGTTTCTTTGAGGTTAAGATAAAACCGTAAATGGTATTTGTTTCGAAACAAGATAATATGATGGATATCCGATGGATATGCCTTCACTCCAATATATGCCTACAGATGTTCAAAATAACACGTTATAATATTCGATGATGTGATGGAGTGTAGGGGCCAGAATAGGCGACCAAGTGGTATAGTGAGCATGTTAACAACTGCAACGTCCAAGTTCGTGGGTTCGATTCCCGTTCAAGTCCAACATTTGTGTGCGTTAACATAGATGTTTGCCTTGGTTTGGGTGTAGATAGCATATATAAACATGTATGTTTATCCATTTTCCAATACCCATAATACAAGCTCTGCTTAGTTTGGGACTCGATGGTGCTGTAAAATAAAATAATCTTAATATATAAAATCCTTGCGTTACTGACTGACTGACAGACACGCTACAGCCAAAACTATTGGGCGCAGGAAGCTGAAATTTGGCATGTATGTTCCTTGCGGACCTTAGGGGTGCACTAAGAAGGAATTTCCCGAAATTCCCACGGGATCGGCCAAAACGGGAAAATTAAAAAAAAATGCAGGCGTAGCTGCTGGCGTCCTCTAGTATTTAATAAATTGAATACATGTATTAAGTACGTAATATCTATCTAATAATGAGCACCTTTATCACAGATGTTATAATTATTTTTATGATTAATGTTAGATTCTTCCAAGTCAGGGACTTATGTGCTTTTATTAGCTGTGGTGTGCGATGAGGTTTTGAAGCTCTGCGGTATTGTATTCGTCTCTCTCATTGGGCTAGTAGGTATAACCTGTATGAAGTATTCAATTTATTTTGTAAAACAAACAATAAAAAGTAATACAGAATATTGAAGAACTAGTAACAGTCATGTTTGGTTAATTTTGAGGCTAGTATTATACTTAATTACTCGTCTTAAAACTCGGACCAAGCCCTTCTCATTATGAAGCGCGAACTTCTTTAAGTTAACTCTGTTAATTAGCTAGTTTTGTTAAGTTGCAGCTCTTAAACTTAAGATATTGTATAACTTAATATTTTACTTATAATATTTTGTTGTTCGGGCGCCGGAGGATTTGTATCTAAAGTTTACGGAATATTTGTTCATTGCATTTTGTTTTAAACTTTGAATGTAGACGTTTGGAGACATTATTTATCTAAGATATTAAATAAGCCTTCGACTGCTGTTTAAGTAAATTGGATATGCTAGATATGCATTGACTGCTTAGTAAATTATCATCATAACATGTTTTATTACTGTTTAAAAAACACTTCTTTTAATTGTTTAAAAAAGATAACTCCCCGCTAAGCATAAATCCTGTGCCGTGGGGCATTTATAAACATATAATCAACGGACACAATGAGCACACTTCCATATCCTTCTTTTATAAAAAAGTTGTTGTCCTGACTGACATATCATTGCAGTCCTGAACTACATGCAATTTGGACAGCTGCTTCTCTTTATGACGAAGGCTCCCACATAGGAAGCCACCTTTAGCAAGGTAAAATCATGGCTGAAAACTTATTTGAAAACCGCTAATTTTCAAGCAAGCACTATGAAAATACGCCTAACTCGCTTAAAATTACTCCTAAACATTATTTGCCTTAACTCTTCACATATTCTGCCCCTAATCGAAAATCGTAAGTAATTATCGCCATATTAACTCACTTAAGCTTCCCCAAATACCCTGGGTCACCACGTGTAACGTTGATTATGGCGCGCCATCAGTAGTTAATATTTTAGTGTGACAAAACTTCGTGACAAGATAAGTTTACGGTGATATCTATCTTGTGAGCCCCGTGATTAAGGGATTTAATGGCGTGCGAGTGATATTACACTGGCAAGATAAACGAGATAAATATTTTAAATACATCAGTTGTTTACGATATGTTGTTATTGAGAACATCTACAGATTATACATTTGTGATAAAAAGAGAAATAACGCATAAAATACTACAAACCATTTACTGGTTATAAGATACTGTTTGTGGCCCTCATAAAATAAAAATAAATGCAAAAAGCACTATACAAAAAGTAAGTAAGAGCAAGTAGGTGCAATATAATATAACTTTGCTAAGTTGTGATTTTTCGATGTGCTCTACCACATTCTAAACAATACCCCATTTTTAAGCCTGACCTGCCTGTCTACTGCTATTCCTCACCCTTTTTCAACTTATCACGCCGCATTAATTCTTATCTTTCATCTTCCTTTTTCACATTTATCCTCATATTTAGGGGATGCCTAATGTGTGACAAATTATGGTCGAACTGTCAGCTTCTAACCCTACCCGTCACGTAAAACAGGCGTTTTATATTATTTATTCTCGTATCCTACGTGGGGTAACAAAGCCGAAGATATCCTTTCAAGTCAGGGAGCCTCAATGACGCACTTGAGCAATCTTTATGTGCAATTAACATGACCTCTATAGGCGGGGGTTTATAGGTGAACAAGCTGGGACCCGCGATTTCACCCGTAAAACAGTGTTCTTTGAATCGCCGTATCGCATTGCTCAGTGGTTCAATTACCTTTTTGCATTGTTTTTTTTATACTTACCCCATAACCTTCTTCATGAAAATTGGGGCGGGGGTTTCATAAATTATTATTCAAAAATAATTTCCAAATGCGGCTGTTAGTTTCGAAGATTAGCGTAGTTTTTTGTTTTATAACGATACTTCGCCCACTGCTCCGCCCGAGTAAATTATACATTTAACCGTTTCTCGGGAATCACACTATCTATTGGTACAAACCCTATGAAAACACGTTCAGAAGTTTTTTAGTTAATCGAGCTCATACAGACAGATACGTCCCAGATGGGACTTAATTTTATATATGTGTAGATTCACTACTTCCCGTGGCTTCACTCGTATAAGGGCAGCCTGTGTCATGTCGATGTATAAGCTACATTAGGTACTGACAAATAACAACAAACCAACACTTTCATATTCCCAATATTAGTACGGATACTATAGATATTTTTCGCTATAAAATTTTAACACTGCCATAACTAGCCAACGCAGCTAGTTATGTTTATTGACACGTAAAGTTTATTGTGCGTGAACTTTGTTTTATGATGTCATGGACGCTAACGGGTTTGGAGATTTAGTGTTTGAAGGAATACGATTCTGTTAGGTTTGTATAAATAGGGTTTATGCAACCGTAGATAGCAGCAATAGATTCATCAGTAGTGTATGGCGTATTCCATAGTGGCTTGAGCGGCCATTTCGCCACTTTACACTGCGCTGAGTATTGCTTGTTCGATCGATCCACAAATTGCTTTTACGAGTTTGGGTGTTCTTTATGCCTTCTGGTAGCAAAGTTACAGGAATTATTAATTGTGAAGCAATAGCCGTAAATGATGCGGATGTAACCGCGGGCTCAGTTACTTTTTCATATATGAGGATGAACCTCTTTATCAACACGTTCCCATATTTCATAAACAGGGTTTGATAAAGTACTTACCAACATGGTGGCATAATTAACCCGGCAGGTAATTTTCGCTTGCAGTTCGGCATGCAGGTGTTGCTAGTCGTAATATACGCGTGAGACACTGGCCTGTTGTTTCGCGGTAATGCTCAGACGTGTGCTGTGCCTTGTACACGGTGTCAGTCATGAGAGGATAGCGATTGTAGATATTTTTATCCTTTTCTTTCTCCTTCATCTCAATCCTTTTATTACTGTTCCTATTCCAAAGGGCGGCAATATTGACAGTTAATATCAACTTTTCCTTCATCCTCATCTAACTCCCACTAGTATTTCTCTTTTCCAACGACAACGCTCTTGTAACTCCTCTGGTGTTGCTTGTGCTTATGGATGGTGGAAGTCGCTTACCATCAGGCGAGCCGTATGCTCGTTTGTCGCATATTCATAAAACAGGATCAATAATCAGTGCAATAGTCTGCTTGTAACAAAGGCCTGTATATCCTACTTATGAACATGGTGGCATAATTAACCTGGCAATGTTCGCATGCAGTTCGGCTTGCAGGTGTTGCTAGTCGTAATATATGCGTGAGAAACCGGCCTGTTGTGCGCCGCGATAATGCTCACACGTGTGCTATGCCTTGTATGTAGTATGAGTTATGAGAGGATAGCGGTTGTTGTAATAGACTGTTACATATATTAACTAGCTGACCCAGCGAACTCCGTATCGCCTTTTTAAGAGTTATTATTTAATTCCCTTTTTTCCATGCCCCCTTTCCAAAGTTACCATTGACTTAGCGCTTAATATCTTATCATTTCAGAGTCTATAAATGATGAACAAGCAAACATAGATTTTTATATAATATTGAATTCCCCATTCCTTAAAATATCGGAGACGATAACCATATCGACTTTTAAAAAAATGCCGTCCGCCATCTTTGATTTCCTATCCGCCATCTTTGATCACGAAATAGACCTTGTATTTGGATTCACCATCCCTAAAATCATCAGAGACGATACCCATATTGATTTTTTAAATTATTCCCATCCGCCATCTTTGATCTCCCACCCGCCATCTTGAATCACGGAATTGATGTTGTATTTGGATTCTCCATCCCTTTAACAACGGAGACCATACCACCCATATTGATTTTTAAAAAAAGTCCATCCACCATCTTTGATCACGAAATAGATGGTGTTTTTGAATTCCCCATTCTTTAAAATATCGGGGACGATACCCATATAGACTTTAAAAAAAACACATCCGCCATCTTTGATTTCCAATCCGCCATCTTTGATCACGAAATAGATGTTGTATTTGGATTCTCCATCCCTTAAATCATCAGAGACGATAACGATGGGAAAGATTTTTTAAATTTTTCCCATCCGCCATCTTTGATTTCCCATCCACCATCTTGAATCACGAAACAGATGTTGTATTTGGATTCTCCACCCCTTTTAACATCGCTGATGATACCAATATTGATTTTTAAAATTTTCTCATCCGCCATCTTTGATTTCCCATCCGTCATCTTTGATTTCCCGTCCGCCATCTTGGACCACTAAATTAATTTTATATTATTAATCAGCGTCCCGAAAATCTCGAAAACGATATCCATATAGATTGTATCCTATTCGTTTAGCCTTTTTTTGCCTTCGCCCAATCCTCCCCCTTCTCGTTTGACCATTTTATTATTTTTGTCTGGCCTCTAAAAGTTGTGGCGTGATTTTCAGAATAATTGGGCTATCATAGGCAATACCAATTTTAAAATCCGACTGCTAGTTCCTGAGATTAGCCGACATTATCTTTTAGCCTTTTTAGCCTTTTGCCCGGCCCCAAATGGTCGAAGCGTTACGTTATATAGCCTATAACCTTCCGGAATAACTGGGCTATCGTATACTAAAATAATTTTTCAGATCCGACCGGTAGTTCCTGAGATTAGCGCGTTCAAACAAACAAACAGACAAACTTTTCCGCTTTATTATATTAGTATAGCGACATCTATATTAATATAATAAAGCGGAAAAGTTTAACTGTTTAAGAAATATAACTGCAAAAAGTATTTACACATACAAACTACATACTTAGTACTAAGACATAGTAGTAGGTAGTTATGGATGACGCATCCCACACCAAAGTACAGAGACAACCATTATTTTAATACCCCTTTGTTTTGTTAATAAACTTAATCGATGTAGATCAGTTACTAATGAGTTTAGAGAAATGAATCATGGCGTGAGCCCACCTACGGTGGCCCGCCCACCTCTTTGTGTTTAACTTAGTATAAGAACTGTTGTACTGAATAAAGTAAGTTAGTCTTGAGCTGTAGTCTTGAGTAATCTTTCATCCGTCTCGTGACAATATTGTAAGCGACTTAATATAAATATTGTAAAATTATATTAAAAATAAATATAGTTATTTGTGAAAAAGTCTTTTTGAAAAGATATAACAGCTCCCGCAAAGTTTGACTGGCGCAGCCGGTAGGATTTCCGCGTCGTAAATTAACTTAAAATCAGTGAAACACGTCGATTGCTTTCTTGCGGTATTATGGAAATCCACGAACCAAACAAATAAGTCAACGAAGCAGTGGCAGAGACGAAGATCAAGACCCAAGACTCAACTCCGTGGAGCATGCACAGTCTGTGAGTAGACCCAAATCGCTATTCCTTTCTATTTATCTTATTCCACTGTAATATTGTAAGTGTCTAAAAGATTTGAGCAGCGTTATTTCCAATCATCGAAATATACTGTAGAATTTGTATAAGACGTTAGTGTAAGTTTAAAGTATTAAAATGGATAAAATTTGTAAGATTCCTAAGGAATTAACTTCAGTGATCCCAAAGTTCGATGGCGATTCACAATTACTTAACTTGTTTATCACGAAATGTGAATATGTTATAGAGTGTTGTAGAATTAAAGAAAATCCAGAACAAGATTTATACTTATTTCATGTAATTACTTCAAAGCTGATAGGTAAAGCAGCATCGTTGATAAGTGAACGTAGGGACTTAGATAACTGGCACATTGTGAAACGTACCTTAGAACAACATTTCGGTGATCCAAGGTCAGAGGCTATTGCTATTGAGTTAGAAACAATGAAAATAAATAATGGCGAATCATATTTAGATTTCTGTAATAGAATTCAACACGTGAGGAGTACTTTAATCGCTAAAGTCAACTTAACTTTAGACGAAACTCTCCGTGCAACTAAAGTTATAATTTATAATAAAATGTCAATGAATGTATTTTTATATAACTTAACGGAAGACTTGTTAAGAATTGTTAGATTGAAAGCATGTAATACTTTAGGAGAGGCGTTAAGTGTAGTTTTAGAAGAAGTTAATTTTTATTACCAATATAATGCGATAAATAAAATGAAGATTTCACAATATAAACCTCAGAATTCTTTTAATAATAACAATTTAGCAAATAAATTTGGTACAAAACCAGTGTTTGCTCAAAATACATTTAATAATAATAATCAATCATTTAAATTTGGTATTCCACAAATACCACAAAACAAATTTAATATGCAGAACGCAGTTTCTAAGCAATCAGGTAGATTTGATTTATACGGTCAAAACCAAGTAAATTCTAATTATAATAACAATCAGTTTGGATATAAACCAAATTTTAATAATAACAATCAGTTTGGATATAAACCTAATTATAATAATAATTTTATTTATTATTTATAGACTCACGCCTGTAACCCCGAAGGGGTAGGCAGAGGTGTAATATTACACCCACATTTCGCCATGAATTTTTAGGTCCCACGTAATAGGGGGCGAGCCTATTGCCGTACCGGGCACATTACCAGACTCCGTGCTGCTACTGAGAATTTCCTAACGGAAAAGCCCAATAACACTTTGCCCGACCCGGGAATCAAACCCGAGACCTCCCAATCCCACGCGCACATTTATGCCGAGAGACCAACGAGGCAGTCATAATAATAATCAGTTTGGATTTAAACTTAATTATAATAATAATCAGTTCGGATATAAACCCAATTTCAATAACCAGCAATTCGGTTATAAACCAAATTTTAATGCAAATCAGTTTGGTAATAAACATAATTTTAACAATCACCAATTTAATGCTAAACCTCAGCCAAACAAATCGGATGATGTGACAATGCGCACAGCTCCGCAGCCGATAGTGCAACAAGCACGTGTAAACGAGTTATACGAAGAAAACGGAAATTTTCAGATGGATACTTTAGACGAAAGTATGAAATAATAAATATTAATTGTTTTTCAAAGTTAAGATTGTCACATATAAAAATACCAGAAATAAATGCTACATTTATGATAGATACGGGAAGTTCTAGATCATTTATTAGCCCTAAAAAGGTGGAACAGTATTTTAAGAATTATGTTTGCTATGAACCATTTAAAGTTATTAGTACTCATGCTTCGAGTCAACATAACAGTGTTATTTATATGCCTTTATTTCCAACTTTTAATTGTTCGGATATACATAAGTTTTACGTATACGATGTAGACAGTCGTTACGATGGGTTGATAGGAAGTGAATTATTAAAATATTTAAATGCAAAAATAGATATGCAAAATAATATAATATATACACAACATAGTAAGATACCTTTAATATATAGTCCAACATGCCAAATAAATATTGCACCGCGACGTGAACAGCGTGTAAAATTGCCAACAAATATACAAAATGGAAATGCTATAATGAATTATGTTTGTTTTATGAAAGGTGTTAGGATGCCTAGTGCATTAGTTAAGTGTGAGAAAGCTTATGCTACCATGATAATCCAAAACACGTTAGACAAAGAATTAAGACTAACAGTAACGAAACCATTTATTGTAACAGAATATAATAATTCTCAAATCGAATTAAATTTTAATGATAACATAAATAATTTAGAAATAGATCAAATATTAACCGAAAATTTAAATAAATTTAAATTAGATCATATGCACGACGAGGAACGTGATAAGATTAAAACATTATGTACAGAGTATAAGGATATAATCTACTCAGAAAAAATACCTCTTTCTTTTACAAATAAAGTAAAACATCATATAAGAACACAGAATGAAGATCCAATTTTTATAAGGCAGCCACAAGTTATAAATGAAGAAATAAATAAGCAAGTAAAGAAAATGTTAAAGATAATATTGTATCAGAATCTCATTCTCCTTGGAGTGCTCCTGTGCACTTAGTCCCAAAGAAAATGGACGCATCTAATGAAAAGAAATATAGGTTAGTTATAGATTATAGGAAATTGAATGATATAACAATAGATGATAAATATCCTTTACCTAATATAAATGATTTATTTGATAAGCTAGGTAGAAGCTGCTATTTCTCTACTTTAGACTTAGCTAGTGGATATCATCAAATAGAATTAGCTGAAGAAGATAAACAGAAAACTGCATTTAGTAAGCAATCAGGTCATTATAAATTTTCAAGGATGCCGTTTGGACTTAAAACTGCACCCGCAACTTTTCAGCGTACAACGGACAATGTCTTAAGAGGGTTACAAGGACTACATTGCCTGGTATACCTAGATAACATTATAGTATTCTCATCAAGCTTAAATGAGCATATAGATAAGTTAAGAAATATATTTAATAGATTACGAGAAACGAATCTAAAAGTCCAATTAGATAAATCAGAATTGATTGACTTCAGAAGGATTGAAGCCAAATAATGATAAGATAAATGCTATACTTAATTACCCATTACCTCGTAATATAACGGAAATAAAAAGTTTCCTAGGATTGATAGGATATTATAGAAAGTTTATCAAAGATTTTGCTAAAATAACACAGCTGATGACGGCTAGATAAAAGAAGAAATGCACAATGCCATTTACTGATCAAAGATATATAGAATCATTCCAAAAATGTAAAGAATTATTAACTAATTCACCTATTCTTCAATATCCAGATTACACTAAACCATTTATTTTAACAAAGGATGCATCTGAGTTTGCTTTAGGCGCTGTCCTATCTCAAGGAATAACAGGTAATGATAAACCAATAGCATATGCAAGCAGAACATTAAATGATGCAGAGTCACGTTATAGTGTTACGGAGAAAGAACTTTTAGCTATTGTGTGGGCCGTAAAACATTTTCGCCCATATCTTACGGTAAAAGATTTGTTATAGTTACTGACCACAAGCCTCTTGCTTGGCTTAATTCCCTTAAGGAAACAAATAGTAGATTAACAAGATGGAGTTTACGTTTAGCTGAATATAATTTTGAGATAATACATAAAAGTGGTAAGTTAAATAGTAACGCAGATGCGTTATCACGTATAAGAATAAATGCTACTGAAGAAGACACTTTGTCAACTCAAGCGAATAAAGATAAGGATGAAAATTTAAAGAAATATGTTAAACAATTAACGAGAGATATTAAAACTTTAAGTAAACCAGAAAAGATGGAAACAGATTCAGATAAACCAATAAGTATTCAAGACTCAGATTCAGATGAACTTATAATAGGTAGTTCAACTTTAACTGCTTCAGAAACTGAAAATATTGAAACTATTCATTCAGTCGAAGATACTGAATCTCAAAGCATACCTATATTACAAGAAGCGGTAGATACAAAGCCTAACCAAATATTAGTATATACTTGGTTGATAGATAAGTTATTAGTTAAAGTATTACCCGTGAAAAAACAACGAGTATTAGAGGTTCATTTACCTACTAACAGACCAGATTTAGTTAAACAATTTTTGAAAGAATATGTTAGAAATAAAACTACATACTTTATTTATTTTGAAGATGACATACATCGCACACAATTTACAGAAGCAATTATATTTTTATTTAAGAAAGAACTTGTTAAACTTTATGAATGTACTAAGCGTGTAGTATACATAGAAGATGAAAATGAGCAAATAGATATTATAAAGAAATACCATGTAGGCAAAACTTGTCACAGAGGTATTAAAGAAACTTTAGCACATATTACGAGAACGTAAAAAAAAAGCGGCGATAGCCCAGTGGTGTACGTAACGGACTGCCAAGATGATGGTCTCGGGTTCGATCCCCAGGTACCGCGGGCACACACCTCTGACTTTTCGAAGTTATGTGTGTATTAAAAATTTAAATTATCGCTCGCTTAATAATGTGCCCGGTAGATGGCAATAGGCTCGCCCCCTATTACATTGGGACCTAAACATAACTGGCAAAATGTGGGTGTGTAATACACCTCTGCCTACCCCTTCGGGGATAAAAGGCGTGAAGTTATGTTATGTTATGTAAGAGAACGTATTTTTGGCATAATATGCCACAAACTATTTCATGCCTTATAAATTCTTGTGAAACATGTAAAATAATGAAATATGATAGGAAACCAATAGAGCCAAAACTTCAGTTAACCCAAACACAAAATAAACCCTTACAAGAGATTTTTATTGATTTATTTAATACAGAAAGTAAATATTATTTAACCATTTTAGATGCTTTTAGTAAAATGGGACAAGCTATTGAAATCCCTAACAGATCTACACCTGAAGTGGTGAGAGCTTTAATCAAATACTTTTCTCTAAACTCCGAATAATCCAAACTCAATGGGACTTATTGAAAGATTCCACTCTACTATTATAGAAATATATCGTTTAGCTAAATATGAACATAAGTATACTGATGCAGCGTCTGTAATGACTTATTAGATTATGGCATATAATCATAGTATTCATTCCACTACAGGAATGACATCTTTTGAAGTTTTGTTAGGACATACAGATTCAAGACACGTATTTGATAATGATTTCGAAAAACAATATATGCAACAATTAATTAAAGAACATGCCCAAAGAACAAAATATCTTTATAAACATTTAACGGAAAAAACTATAAAAACGAAAGAGAAAATTATAGAAAAGAAAGTTGGAGAAACAAATATTGAATTAAATATCGGTGATAAAGTTTACGCTACAGATATAAACAAAAAAAGTAGTAAAGATAAACCCAGATTTGTTGAAGCGGAAGTAATAGGCGAAACAAATAGAAATGTAGTTCCAATAAAAGTTAAAAATCGCGAAACCAAAGCACCATTAAAGAATATTAAACGTCCTCCGCAGATACATCCTAATCGCACTGGCGGTGAGCATGATGATGCGACTTCAGGCCCTTCAACTTCAGGCGTTACCTGACAATCCAGGCATACTACCGGTGAAAAAAGGATTAGCAGTAATAAGCAATGATAAATGGATAATAGTTAAGATATTAGATTTTAAACCTATCGTGGAAGATATAGAGAGTAACATTTACAATGTTACTCTCTATATCTTCCACGATAGGTTTAATGAATTAAATAAATTAGTTAATCATTATGATAAAGATTTTACTTCAAATTTTATAAATGTTGTTATACAAATAGATTATATGAAAAATATAACGATTAATAAATTACAACAAATTAAACCATCTATAAGAATAAAACGTGGTTTAGTAAATCCATTAGGATCTTTAATTAAGTTAATGACTGGAAATCTTGATAATGATGATGCTATTAAGTATGATAAAATTATTAATGAAATAAAATTAAACCAAAACACTGCAAACAAAAGACTCACTTTGATCACTGCAATGGTACAAACATTAACAAATTTCACATTCGAAATAAATGATAACCTCATTCAAATAAATACGGATATAAGTAATTTTACAAATCAATTAAATAATCTTTCTAGAAGTGAAATGTTAAATCACATTGAAACTCATATTTTAAATACATACAATTTATTAATGAATAATTTTCAGACAATCCATATTAAGTTGAATGAGATAGAAACTAGCATAGCTTTAAGTAAGTTAGTTGTATTACATCAGTCAATTGTAGACAAAGATAGTTTATTATGTTTATTACAAAACATAAGTAAAACTGAAAAGTTAATATACTCACCAAGTTTAGATAACTTAATTAAATTAGAAAGAAGTATTATATTAAAAGCTTATTTTAAAGAAAATTATATTCACTATGTACTGGAAATACCGTTGGTTAAGCAAGATACTTACATATATTGTAGATTATATCCCTTACCTGTCTTATCCAACAACCAAACAGTTGTTATATTACCTAAATATCCTTACCTGTTAGCGAAAGGGTTGAACATAAGACTTCTTGCCCATGCATGTCAAGAAATAGATGAAACCAGCTTCCTATGCGTAGATGACTACAATCATTACTTCAATGAAGATAGTGGTATCACAGAATTGATGACATATGCTGAGAACGTGAAATCATGTATTCAAATCCCTATCGATGTCGAGCCAGTAAAGATCCAGTTAATACAACCAAATAGATGGATGTTGTATAGCAAGAAGGAAACATTGCTATCTAAGAACTGTTACGTTGAAATATCTTATCAGAAGATTCAAGGCACATACATAGTAACGTTAGACGACAACTGTGATGTGAAGATCAAGAATATGCACCTGAAAATGTATCAAATTAATGAAGAAAGAATTGTTTACTCCAAGTTGCCAATTATAAACCTACCAATAGTAAATTCAACAAATAGTACAAATATTAAACCAGTGAATTTAGAAGGAATAGATCTTACTGACTTAAAACTCCTGTCATTTTCATTAAAGAAAAGTGTTCAAATAAGTGAAACTGAAAAGCCAATAATAACAGTGAAAAGTGTCAGCATATGGACATTAGTACTTTACGTATTAATATTAGTTATTCTGTGTACCTTAGCTTATAAGTATTATACTGTGTTTGTTAAATGTTGTAAACGTAATTCACTAAGGGTGAAATCCGATCTTAAGGAGGGAGGAGTTATGGATGACGCATCCCACACCAAAGTACAGAGACAACCATTATTTTAATACCTCTTTGTTTTGTTAATAAACTTAATCGATGTAGATCAGTTACTAATGAGTTTAGAGAAATGAATCATGGCGTGAGCCCACCTACGGTGGCCCGCACACCTCTTTGTGTTTAACTTAGTATAAGAACTGGTGTACTGAATAAAGTAAGTTAGTCTTGAGCTGTAGTCTTGAGTAATCTTTCATCCGTCTCGTGACAATATTGTAAGCGACTTAATATGAATATTGTAAAATTATATTAAAAATAAATATAGTTATTTGTTAAAAAGTCTTTTTTAAAAGATATAACAGCTCCCGCAAAGTTTGACTAGGTACTCAAAATGCTTTATGTCAAAATGTTATCCGGTGACGTTTCGCTTGGCTTCGCTAGAGTGGCTAATATGGCGACTGCGATTTGTCTGTCAGAAGCATTAGAATTTAACAAAATACTCGACAATCCGAATTTTGCGGATATATGTTGTCGACTTGAAATCTTTATTTTTTAATGTTTTATTATTCAGGTATGGTTTCCATGTACTCCTTGACGAAATTATTAAATTAATATAAGATTTGACACTGTGATAGCAGCGCAGTCTGTCGGTTCCAATGTGAAACATTCCGAAATCCACAACTAATTACAAATTAAAAATTAAGTAAAAAACCATTTTCCAGTGGACTAAATTGTGAATCTAAACCATTATCAAGCCCCCTTGAACACACACAAAAAATTTCATCAAGATCGGTCTAGTCGTTTAGGAGGAGTTCAGTGTCATACACACGCACACAAGAAATATATATATTAAGATAATATAAATATCTACCTTTTCTTATCCCTCATCTAACTCATTCTTAGTTCATCAGCATTTTGTAGGCCACTGCTAGTCATCTTCTAGTTTGGCCTAGTATACCACGGTGGCCAGAGTGGTTGGTATAGCGTTGCATGTAGAGTTTGCCGTCTCTCCGCAAGATATTATATGCTTCATGACATGTATTGTTCTTCGTGTTGTCAGTCTAGATACATCCACTGCTGGACAGAGGCCTCCCCCAAGGTTCTCCACACAGACCGATTTTGAGCCGCCCGCATCTAACCTATTCTCGCGATCTTAACCAGATCGTCGGTCCACCTTACGGGAAGCCTACCCCTGCTGCGTTCGTCCGGTACGTGGTCGCCACTCCAGATCCCGCCTGCCCCAACGGCCATCGGTTCTTCGCGCTATTTGCCCTGTGACTTTGCTTCTCCTGCGGATCTCCTCATTTCTGATTCGATCTCGCAGGGAAACTCCGAGCATGTATTGTTCTTAGTCGCCCCTTATGACAACCACGGAATGAAATCGAGTAGTGACGCTTTGTATCTTTCCCTACACTGACTATCATGAACTGAGCAACACTCAAATTGGTTGCAAATGAATATGTTTCTGAAAAAAATTAGCGTGTTTCTTAATATAAAAACACCAATATGAATTCGATTTTACCTATTTTCAATATGTTACCTAAATTATTTTTTAAGAACTGTACCTATGTATGTATACCAATTTTTGTGATGAAAAGATTTTTTATTTATTAAATTAATTTGTTTTAAAACATTTTTAATAAAGAACAAGAAATCTTTTGAATGTTTTTGTACGTGGGTTCATGATTTTATATTGCCTCCTAACTATATAGCGAAGATTCATCCAGTGACATCTTATAGACGACAGTGACCTTCGAAAATCAGAAAGATAGAATCGGGTAAGTTTGAACTCGAGTTTGAGTTTACAATTTCGTGTCATAAGCGATTGGTCCATTAGGCATAGCCACTAATTCCTGATGTGCAGGTTTTTAAAGTAGGAACAAAATTCTAAGTACCTCAACTCCTTGGATAGAAATTACAACATATCGCCTAGTCCATCCATAGGTTATAATGACGTCATCTCAGTGCACGTTAGTATTTTAGCTTGGAAGTCAGCAAGCAAAAGCCAACCATTGTACATTTTGTTTTATTAATTATGTTTTATGAAATCTATTATGAAATTGGTGTATGAAATGATGTCCAATAAAACATATTTTACTTTACTCTATACTTACGTATATTTCGGCGATACGCCAGGCTTATCGTGTCCAGACTCCGTTATAATAAAAACACTCACGTAATATTACTTGGTTTATTTTCAGACGATTTCTAGCACAGAATTGAAATAAAATGTGACCTACAGTCCTTTTTATACACTAACCGTCATTACACTGAATTTTTAACTACTACCACTTCCTTTACAACATATAATTGAAATTACTATACAAATCTAGTCAAAAATCGACAATATTGTAATGAATTTTGCACAACACCAAATGATTTATTTTACACGAATAACAAATTTATTTTTTAACCAAACGATGCTTTACAACATTGTCAACAGATGGCGCTATCAACAGGATGCAAATATAAACGCATGTTATTTATTACCGTAAAAATAAGTGTCAGAATAATGTTATTTAATACTAATTGATTCTTTGAAAGTTTCTGGAGTTCTCTTAATAACTAAGCGATAAATTAAATACCCAATCTTTATAAAACAGATAAGCAGCCAATACAGTGTCTAATATTGTAAAGTAGTGAAGTTCTCAGTTCTGTGTTCACAAATAGTTATTTAATGATCCAGCGCGCTCCTCGCGCTGATTATTCAACGGTTACAGAATGAACAGCATAACAAACAAAAAGAATGAATATAAAAATTACATAAATAAGCGTTTATCAAACAGAATGAACTAAAAGTTATTTACAAGGCTTCACCTAGTCATAGGATCTTAGCCTGTGGCATGCGTCACCCATCAAAGGATCTAACAAACAAGGCTTCACCCATGACGGGATCTTAGCCAACTCGCGGCATCACCCATGGCTAAGCCAACTCGTGGCATCACCGACATAGGGATCTAGCGCACACAGGCATCACCCACATAGGGATCTAGCCCACAAACGGCATCACCCACATAGGGTCGATCTAGCCCACGCGGCATCACCCATCACGGGATCTAGCCAACACACGGCATCACCCATCACGGGATCTAGCCAACACACGGCATCACCCATCACGGGATCTAGCCAACGAGACCAGGATCAAGGATACGCATGGTGGCCAGCCAGCGTTTTGAGAAGGATGTTGGATAGGAGAAATAAAATTTTATTCAAACACATAAATGCAAAATTTGCCTCATAAACACATCAATGCATATACATAAAATAATCATCATCGTTCGTCATGATCAGTTATATCAATACAATGCAATTATATAGGTCCAACAACGACAGTGGAGGAGGTAGAGGACCCCCCACGTAAATCGGTATCTGACGAATCCTCCGCCCATACGGTCAAGCTGCTCATACAGTTGTTGATGTTGATCAGCAACAAAGGTTAGCAAACAATGCTTGACTCCAGCTCAGTACAGCACTCATGCGGCATGTGTACGCGTAGCCCACACACAAAACCACTGACGTCAAAAGGGTGGGCCACCGTCATCCATTCATATTAATCAGTAAAGGACGTCGCTCGTCTATCCTCTCTTCACACTAAGGTCAGGTCATCTGCTAGGATGTCATCATCAACCTGCAACACTCAAAAGACAGGTGGTGGGCAACATTTTCCACCCAAATATTAGTTCCATGAACCTTCGTAACTGTAGATGAAATAAAATTCTACTCTTACAAAGTGGTGCGGTCTATTAGGCTATATCTATATATCAGGCATGTTCAACATGTGCATTGGTCTATAGTTATCTTTGCTACAACAGTGTTGGAGCCCATATTTTACGCATAAGGTAAAATACAAAAGACACTGAATTTTCTCAGGTTCTGTCTGACAGTGCCATTTTAGATAATCAAATATAGAGTTATCAGGATACCCATATTTTGCAGTTTTGATAAAATAGTTAAAACTTCATATATTCAAAATTAGTTTTATCCACATCAAACAGGAAAACAAAATGGCAAGAACAAAGAGAGGCCTATGTTCAGCCGTGAACAGTCGGACTGTTGATGATAAATATGAAATGATTTTTAACCATGCAGATCCAAGGATTTCGAAAATACTAGTGTTATAATTATTATTCATGTAAGAACATGTTTAATCCAATATTGAATATTTTTAGGCATAGTGCAAGCTGTGAAATTGTTTAACCCTTTGCCAACTGTGCCATAAAAGAGAAAGTTAACAAGCTACCAATATTACAAAGCAAGAGTAGTGCAGTCTTATTTCTAAAAATGATTCCACTCACTTTGTATAGTTAATATGGTGGTGAGTTTATATCAATAGTTATATTTGACTTTATATTTAAGGGAATTTTCTAAATAATGTTAATATTTATTTTAAACTGTTAACATGTGGTGTTAATGTAATTCTTATTAATTCATACACAATTAATAATTGATTATCTGAATAAATAAACTTAAACTGACCAATCACAACTGACTTAGAAATAAAGCATGAGGAATCCATACAATTACTTTTACTTGCTAAGAATAAATACTGCTAAATGGGAAAAGAGATAATATGGATTTTCACATGTTCTTTAAACCCACTTACCATTATCCTAATAATCATATTCCTATCTGTCTTGTATCCCACAAGAGCTAGGCAATAAGGTTAGCACTAAATTTTATTGGTTTATCACTGGTTGTCATCTTGAATATAGATGCAACTAACTTAGCAAATTAACTCACAACTAAAATAAATTGTATTTACCGAGTATAACACTAAGGCTTGTTATTTATAAAAGATTAGCAGTCACCTGCCTTAAGACTTTCAACCTAAAATGCTTAGAGATGGACTTTTATAAAACCTAAGTGAGTGCATATGTCCATAAAGAAATCTACTGTCCAGATCTCATGTTTCTAGCTTCAGTAGTTTGGGTTAAACAAGGACGTATCATGGTCGGAACAAATAATTCTATACAGGTATAAAATTAATCGACAAATATTAAGATATGTTGGGTTTCCTTGTCTTATAACCTTAACTTGAGCTGCAAGTTGACAGTAACAATTTCAACATAATGTTAAAATGAAATCATGTAGGTACCTACAGAGTCCACAAATATATAATAAAACCTATTTTGTAACTTTACAAATATTAGCTTTAAAAATATGTAACACAAATTTATTTTTATATCTACCTTCTGAATATATCTGTACTAATATAATAAAACTGAAGTTTGTTTTGTTGAATGTAGTTATCTGTGAAATTACTGATTTTATGCAAATAATTATTTTTGTAGTGGATACGAGTAGTCATTTATCAAGAGAGGCTTCATATAATCGCGCCGTGAGCACTAGCCATAAGTAATGCAGTTAGTTAGCCTTATGTAATGTGTAACCAAGGGCTATAAATAATGTTTTGATTCCTTTAATGTTTTATCTATCTATCTATCTATATGTCACGCCTGTCTCCCATTGGGGATGGCAGAGACTATGGAACGCCACATGCTTCGGTTCAAACATACCTCTTTCGCTTCATCGACATTCATTAACCTCGTCATGCATGCGCGTCGGTTATAGGTACTTTTTATTTTGCCCTTTATCAGTAGATCACCTATTTGGTCGGCGTACGTCCGCCTAGGGCGTCCCCTACCGACATTTCCATTTATTCTCGCACGATACACTCCTTTCGTATTTCTTCTTTCATCCATCCGCTCCAGATGTCCAAACCAACGTAACATTCCTTTTTCAATCTTTGTCACTACATCTTCTTTTAGACCACACTTTTCCTGTTTTACTATTGAGATAACCTATTGACTACCAATTGAATGCATCTTCAGCACATCAATTAGCTTATTTAAACTGAAAGCAAATCAGGTAATTTATATAATGCATCTATATCAGACCTTCAAGTTGAAAAGGGCAGTTATACCGTTCTTTACTAATAATTACATTAGTAGAACCACATAACAACAAAGCTATTTTCTCTTCCTTGTGTAGATAAGTAAGTTTTACAGAAAGTTTCCGACATGGCCTAACGATTAATAAACAGACATGAGATAAGAGCCCCAGCCGAAGGCATAACATGACTATAAGCACAGTAGCACTGCTATATATGTACTAAACGTGGATAAACAACAGTTGCCTATAAGTTCTATTTGGGGTGTAACGTTCGTAATTTTGACTGTATAATGTTTATCTGGTAATCTTTACGGGGACAGTAGGTAATCGTGTAAGCACCATAATTATAAAATTAGGATGTTTCTTAAAAACTAATCAAATCAGCTCTGGATAAATACCTCTAGTCAGTGCATCAGCAACCCGCATCTGCAACCTCTGGTAGAACTCAGAGCAGGACAGCGTTCACGCCACAGCACAACCCGGTGCGTGCACCCCGTCGCTCTGTCACTCTCGCTCGCACGTGGCCTCACGTGAAGTGTAGACGTGCTCGCCATAACTCCGACACACCGTGTGGTCTCCGATCAGGGTTGACTAGGGCCAAACACGGCTTACAAGCGCTTGTCGCATCAGTCTTCAGATCATCATTGGTAATGGCGGCCAAGCCAAGAGACCCATCAGTCTTGCACCAATCGTAGATCCCGAAGTCTCTTAGGGGGCGTTTATCCAACCGCTGCTGTCGGCGATACGCCAGGGTTATCGTGTCCAGACTCCATTATAATAAAAACACTCACGTAATATTACTTGGTTTATTTTCAGACGATTTCTAGCACAGAATTGAAATAAAATGTGACCTACAGTCCTTTTTATACACTAACCGTCATTACACTGAATTTTTAACAACTGCCACTTCTTTTACAACATATAATTGAAATTACTATACAAAACTAATCAAAAATCGACATTAATATTGTAATGAATTTTGCACAACACCAAATGATTTATTTTACACGAATAATAAATTTATTTTTAACCAAACGCTGCTTTACAACATTGTCAACAGATGGCGCTATCAACAGGATGCAAATATAAACGCATGTTATTTATTACCGTAAAAATAAGTGTCAGTATAATGTTATTTAATACTAATTGATTCTTTGAAAGTTTCTGGAGTTATCTTAATAACTAAGCGATAAATTAAATACCCAATCTTTATAAAACAGATAAGCAGCCAATACAGTGTCTTATATTGTAAAGTAGTGAAATTCTCAGTTCTGTGTTCACAAATAGTTATTTAAATATCAATCTTAAATATTATTAATATTTTTGTAACAATATAATCATTATATTTTAATTTGCGCCCATATATATTATCTACAAATTTTTATGTTATACTTTTTCTGTCTATGTGACAAATAAATAATTTTCTTTCTTTCTTCTTTCTATATAGATAAATTAGAAATATGTATATATAATAATATATATATATACCCCGTGACGTAGAAATATGGATAAATTACAAAGTATTTTATCCCAAAAAAGAATCGCGTGTTTCTTGTCGCCGACAACTGGTAGGTTAGTGCATGCGATGTAAAAGTGCGTTGCGACAAAATCCACAGGGAGCCTCGAAATGAGCATACAAAGCAGCCCTATACGCTATTGATGCAGCAGACAGCGTACTGTCAGCAAAAAAGGACGAAAAAAATTTTGGAGCTTCCATTTTTATCATTTCTGCAAAAATACTTTTACCTCCTGCTATATAACGGCATCCACTGTGTCAGTGCCAGTCAGTCACTAAATTCTGTGTCAGTCTTTAAAATTAACTTGAAAATTATGTTTAAGGTTTGTACGACGTTACTTGTTACACCAAAGAAAATGGCGCTTACAACAGTACGTGGTATTTTGCTCGAAAGTCAATAAAAATTATTAATGCTATGGGACTACTCACGCAGGGTCATGTTAATCAGCTATCTAAAAAAAGTTGCTATGTCAATTTGTTGTTAAATACCTGCATGTTATAGATAAATTAAACCCACGCAAAGAAGAATCATTGTGATCACTACACATACATTTTTCCTTGCTTTCTGTTTATACTTTCACGTTGTAATACTTTGTTCGATATCATACGACACACCCAGATAATGTCAAAATGCGTCATGTTATTTTTATAATCTTCTTAATTTTCACTTTAATACGAAAAATAGCCGGTATCATGAGCGAATTTCACGATGACATAAGACTCATCAGATGGGACACTCACATTTTCACAAATGCTCTTTTTAATACAGCTATGCATTGGACACTGTAGAAGAAGAACTATTTTAAAAACCTTAGTTATTAATAGCATTTTCAAAGAATAATATCTGTATTATAACCAGATTTCAACACGCCACTCACGGGTTGCCAAAGTCAACAAAGTGTTCTGAAACTTCAACCCAAGCATAACTATCTTCAAGTTAATCAAAATATTGACAGAGCAAACATTTTCAGTTATTGCGGACGGTACTGGTGTCAAGTTCATTAACCCCGTGACGTCACTCCCAGTGGTGTATCGTATTGGGTGGGTTTTTAAGTGTTAAGTTGTGGGGAAATCAAGTATAGCTTTGTATCCTTTGACAAAATCAGTATTAATATTTTCATTTGATGGGCCTTCTAATAAAGTGTATTTTTGACAAAGTTTTCACTTTATTTATTCTTCATATTTCACAATAAAGTATAAGTTACCGGATACTTTTGGACATACATTTGCAGTTGAGGGTGCATGTTTGGATGATCAGCGTAATTGGAATATCATGCAACATATCATGGCAGTCTATTGAAATCGCTACTAGGCTCTCGTTGCTTTATTATACCTAGTCAATCGTATTATAATTATAAGAATTTGTTCGCACTATTTTTATAATTATCGTGTCAGTATTTAACACCACATGTACAAGGTAACGTTAGACTTGAAGTAAATATTTAATCACAAATCGTTAGTTTGCCGAGTTGAGGTTACATCTTTTTAATTAGAAAACTAAAATATAATACACTAAACAAGCGACAAAAACTTAAGTTAATTTAATCCGTTTAACTTAACTTAGGTTTAGAAGTCTAGAATTTATTAAGTAAAGTGCTTAAAAAGTATTTAAATCATGCAACTTTAATTAGTATGCCTGGCCAATAGTTTCTAACGCCAGCAGAAGTGTTTTCATTAAGACTACCGAGGCACTGAAAGACAAAGAAAATAAGCGCCTTAGGAATTTTAAGTGGCACAACCACATCTTAAATTCTATTGGAGTACATCTTTGTAGCTAGAGTTGGCAGATTTCAGTCTTTAAATTTGGTACAAGTTCTTTGTATTGGAGATTTGCTTCGTAATCTTGAGGCGTATGTTTTTTTTAGATGTTATACACCCCTTAAATATAATTTGCACATTTGTATGCATGCTTGATTGATTTTGGGTTGGCTTGCATTTTTGCGTCGTTTGAGTATCAAAAGTAAATTTTATAGCAGTTTTCCTCAATCGAAACGAAATTATTACACAATCTTTCGTTTTGGATGACAATGCTTGGTTAGATATAAAAACACACAAGTTTGTTTAACAGGTCATAATTGCGATTAAAAAGATGTAGTGTAGAGATGGCCCCATATAATATATAAGCGATGTATTCATAAAGATCAGTATTTACTCAGCAATCACGCCTTTCAATACTCTCCTTTACATGGCGACCCTGCCAGTTCGGGCTTTGTTTTAAAATTCCATTTCCAAATATGGACTAAAGACGCGCAAGCGAACTTTGTACCGTACGAAATGTTTTGTGATTAGTGAATACAGAGTCTAAAATAAAACTAGCACAATGAAGAAAAAGAAGAGAAAGAAATGTGCGGTAGTGCTGGTGTTTTAGTTTCCGTACTACGAACTGTGTGCTTTGATAATGATCAAGCCCAGAACCTGCGTTGTGGCCCTAGATTGATATCTGTGCAATCTGCAAAATATAGCAGCTAGATCAAATCAGCCTGGTAGAGTTGTAGTGATGATACTGAGGATGGATGATGAGAACTGCAGGCGGTCTCATACAGCCGCGCTACCCCCGGCCCAGTGATGACCAAGATGAAGAAGACCGTATTACGAAAGACTATTACGCCTCGCCGTGCTAGGGATGTGATGGTGACGTGACGTTTTTTTTCGGATAAGTGTGTGTTTTTTTACAGCGAAATCAGATTTTTTTAGATAAAATAATATTATACGTATTATTAAGTACAGTATTGAGTTATTTCAGGTGTTCATTATAGATAGAGCACCAATTTTAATATGCCCTAAAATATAATCCTTTTTTTTTGCTATACAGGTAGCTATGTACCTACTTATGTTGCGCCTGTTGCGTATTATCTATAAATATGTATTGTTAAATTACAGAAATAGAATTACATAAAATATTATTATATTTGAACATAGAACTTGGAGCAGTTTGGTAGCAAATTCCTTTAGATGTATATGGCATGAGATAAAGTAAACATATCGGATAGTCGCTATGGCGTCACCGAGTGTAGAGTTACGAATTACTGGAACTGTTGCCACCCGCGCGTAAGCTAAAGAATTATGCACCTAGGTAATATCTGGACAGTGGTTTATAAATTTTATGTTGCTAAAAATAGAACTTTGATATTAAATATAGATGTTAGTATGGTCCAATAAAATAAATTGATTGTATAGTGTGTTAAGTGATATGGGATTACGATTTAAAATATAATATTGAATGTTTTGTTTAGATTTTGATAGTTGGAAATTATTTGGTACATAAAATTTGTTGTATGAATTGGTCTGATCAACCAAATGCAATGCAATTTTTTATTGACCTAATAATTTAATTGGAATGGAAATGTGTCATGATTTTGAAATATAGGATATTGTATTAAATATATAATAGGTACACATGGTAAGGTACAGGTTTAGGGTAATGACCTTCATATTCGATCATGGTGTAAATGAAGTTTCTCCGTGAGGTTTGTTGGTGACCATGTATGTCTTAAATATTGACTCTAAACTAGATTTATTATGTTATAAAATATTATGCACCATGAGATATTATAAGAGAAAATATTAAATAAATATGATGAAGATAAATAAATAATGATGACGAAAATAATAATGTGCGCTAAGAAAATGTAACAGGTACCGAGTAGTCCTGTATGATATGATTTATGTACCTTACAATTTAAATGTGGTTAAAACGATAGTAAATAATTAATACGATGTGTACCTATTTATAACAAATGAAGGATAAGTATATGCAATAAAATATAATGTACAAAGAGATTGAAGTGTTAAATAGGAAATTGTGCAAGATTTTATTAAAATGAGAGAAATATTTTCATAAAAATGAGAAAAGTGAATTTAAATTGTTATCAAATAAATGTTTCTAATAAATGTTATATTGCTTTTACATATTAAATATTATCAAGGTGTTTCATGTTGTGTTATATGTATTTTATCAGTTGTCATTAATAACGGTTTACCAGTTTTATTGTTTATTTTTTTAATGTGTAATAGACATTAAATTCATTGCCAGTCATTCAGACTCCGGGCTGCTACTGAGTATTCGGAAAAACCCAAGAACACTTTTACCCGACCCGGGAATCGAACCCAGGACCTCCTATCAGCAGTCGCATACGCTATCCACTGGACCACGGAGGCAGTCCAATATGTATGTATTTACAAAAAAATATATATATGCATGTCTATCCATTGTCTAGTACCCATAGTACAAGCTCTGCTTAGTTTGAGACTAGACAATGTTGTGTGAATGTGGTAGAATATTATTATATCGTCTAACTCTTCTACTTCATGACGTCATATCATGTAGATATGTGAACACACAAATTAGCCATAGCTCAACGATAATACAACGTTAATATCTCCTATGAATTAATCATTGAACATAGAGGTACGAAGCAATATTAAACAAGACATGTACAGTTTCATGTACACTTGTGTAGTTTTTAAATTGAACCTTATTCTTATACTTAAAGTCTTAACTTTGATTTCCATAGAGGATAAAGAATCTAATACAAATATACAAAGCTGAAGAGTTTGTTTGTTTGTTTGATTGAACGCGCTAATCTCAGAAACTATTGGTCCGATTTAAACATTCTTTCAGTTTTAGATAGTCCATTTATCTAGGAAGGCTTTAAACTATACCTATAACATCACGCTATGAGCCACGGGAGCGGAGCAGTAGCCTTAAATAAAGTGGGTGTAACCACGGGCTCATCTAATAGTGTTATAAAAATTGTTGCATAGTATATTAAATTATAATTGAAGAATTCTAATTGCGCATTATAATGATTGAATAGTTCACATTGCCCGAAGTTTCGAGCGGATAAAATAAATTGTGGTCACAGGACGAGACCTGTCAAATGGTATGGTGAGAGGTTTCAAGGACGTAATAGGGGGCGAGCCTTTTGCGGTTCCCAGCACATCAGCAGAATCCATGCTGTTACTGAGAATTCAGAAAAAAAGTCAGTTACACTTTTGCCCGACCCGGGAATCGAACCCGGGACCTCCAATCAGCACACGCATACGCTATCCACTGGACTACGGAGGCAGTCAGTTTAATATTGTATGTGTTTGAGTAGAGACGGATCAAGGATACAAAGAGCAACGAAACTCTTTCATTTTGGCATATTATAGTGTAAATGAGTATCTTGACGACAAGTACGCTTGGAAATAAATATTTTTTGTTATTAGGCTAAATTTTTGTTTATTAGGTCAATAAGCAGTTTTATAGCTTACTTAATTACCTACCGTTTTTTTTTTCTTTTTACTACATTTGCATTTTTGTTCTACTCTTTTTATTATAATTTATCGGATTTGTAAGGTGAGGGTAACGCATGGTCATGAACTGCTAACTAATAGATTGTAAATTGCTGCAGGTTTATATACCGTTACTTTTCGGAACATACTATTCCACCATAGCTCTGAACAGTCATGTTCGCGAGTTGCCTACATCAAAGGCGTAAGTGGATGCTCCTGTTTCACCATATTTACTTTGGGAGGCTTACCAAATGAACATAATTTATTGCTTGAGTATGATATCAATACTTAACTATTAAATTTTGCATTAGTAGATAACTCACAATGTGAAACAGTTGCAGCTCCTTACATAACATGTAAAACGATTATACTGGCAGTTAAAAAGAGTGGCCACGAGTTTTATTGCCCGTTCTTTCTCGTTATTCTACCTATTGCATTGCGAACGTGGCAGTAAATGTAATTGTAGAATCATCTAGTAATTAACTTAAATTTTTAACGTTCATAAGCGTCATTTTGTGGCCTGAATGAATAAATGATTTTGACTTTGTTGGGTGTCGTAAGGTGCATAAGGAAAATACACGAAGCAAATTATATCTTTACGAAGAAACGGAAAGCTTGATATCAAAACCGGTAGAAGAGCCTTGCTGATTTCAGCATGAATGGGCCGGCTCGACCGAGGAAGTAATACCCTCTCACAGAAAATCGACGTAAAGTAACAGTACTCAAACTGTTGCGTTTCGTTCGGTGAGTGAGATAGCCGGAGGCCCTATTCCTTCTCCCTCATCCCACTCCTCATCCTAACCCCTTTCTAACCCCAAGGGGCGGCATGTGACTCCTGTGGTGTTGCTTACCATCAGGCGTTACGTCTGCTGTGTTTGCCGCCTATTACTATAAAAAAAACCCTTGGCCACCGTGGTATAGTAGGCCAAATTAATCATCATATTAACTCATTATTTTCATCATCATCATCCTAGCGTCATCCCGGTTGCGCCCAAGACTTACACGCCTTAGAGCCCAATGTCCACTTTCTGGTCTAACCAGATATGACAGAATATCAACTTTTCCACAGAGCGACTGCCGTCTGATCTCCACAGTCACACACCACAGTTGATGTGGCGGCGCTAGGCTACATGTGGACGTCGGGGACATCAAGCTCGCGAAGCTCCTTTTAATTCAAAATAAAAAAATCGTTAAATTAAGTGAACCAAATTATAAAATAAAATAATATATTATGAGTAAATAAATGACAATACACACATTTTCACCCAGTACAGATACCATATGTAGTGCAATGTGTGTGCAAACGCTCATTCGGGTGAAACTTTCATTTCATAGTGTTGCAAAAGGGACGAATCAGAATACCCGTAAAGTACCTACTACTTCTGTCACGCACG
This sequence comes from Euclidia mi, assembly GCA_944739405.2. Classification (NCBI taxonomy): domain Eukaryota; kingdom Metazoa; phylum Arthropoda; class Insecta; order Lepidoptera; family Erebidae; genus Euclidia; species Euclidia mi. The sequence goes on from OX123182.2 coordinate 118,377,021, forward strand.
TGTTCTAAAATAATAAAAGTCATTATCATCTGCTTAGTTTTTCCCGAATTGTTTGGGGTCGGCTTCCGAAGCCAGTATGATTGGCGAAACAAAAATAAATAAGTAGGTAACTTGTAAAACTGTTTTGCGAGGCCCCGTTACGCCTAGCGCCGCCACTGCCCAAAGGTATAGCGATATTCCATGGGTTAGACCAGTATCAGTTTATTTGAGGGTCTGAATCACCGTAATGACTGTCAAAGATCTTCATGACAGTCGGGACCGACGGTTTAACGAGCTCTCCGAGGCACGGGGCAAGCGATAATTAACAATTTAATACACATAAATCCGAAAAGTCAGTGTTGCGCGCCGTGGATTCGAACCCGATTGCCTCTGCACGGCAATCCGTTGATATCTCCACTAGACTATCGCTGCCTCTTTATGTTATTGTGACTGAAATGGGCAGAGACCCACGTCTAGCACTGGACTGCGAAACGTTGTGTGATAAAGTGTTTTAAATATACGAGTTCAACACGACACCATATTTTTAGTACCGCTAAGGTGCATCAAATATGTTTTTATTGGAATATCATACAATACAAGACGGCGCTGAGCTCTCATCAGTCTCTCAGCGACCACGATCGAAATTACGGAAACAAGGAGGTATTTATACCTTAAATAAAATAATTTTACGCGATTAAGATCCGCTAAATTATGTTGTATGATACCTATATACAAATCGCGAAAGTTTAAAATCGTTTATTCGAATAGTTGAACAAAAATGGTTGTACAATTTGAAATACAGTTTATAATAATAATATGCACTAAGTATATCAACATTTCATACTGCATACAATAAAATTAATGTTACGCACGCTACGTCTTCGTAGCTCGTAGATCCTCTACGCCATCAGCTGTACTCATATTTCATTGTCTACACGATACAATCGTAGTACGAAGTGTATCTATCAATCAGCACGGTAGACATTCTTCAAGTCGCCTTTCATACGATTTTGGGTTCTAAAACCATGTTGCTAAGGTTGTAATTTAGTATTGATCGGGCTACTAATTGTGACACATTAAAGAAACCACCAAGACATTTATGCTGTAGGTAAACTGATTTTATTACTGGCTACGGAGGTATAGGTTTTGGTTTTTATATTTGTCTGTATGTTTATTTGTTCGTCGGTATCTAGCACGCTATCTCTAGTTATAACTTAACAGAATAATATGAGGGATTTTATGAGGCGTTTTAATTACCTATGTGGTGTCACGTTTAATTCAAAATGGCGGAAATCAGACGGATAATACATCGGGTCCTATTTACTAAACCCACTGCGGTGCTAAGTCAAGCCAAGTATTTTTCCTACCATAAAAGGTGGGAAACGAACTTACGGCCCATATGATGGTAAGCGGCAACCGCCGCCCTTAGACTATGGCCTTGTCAGAGACACCGCTGAGTTGTCGCCTACTTTTAGACGTAATTTCACTTTCTTCTTGTTCTCGTATCGTATTTCATACACTGTACCATTCAAACTGTAACATAGTAGGTACTGCACATTTTGCGCAGTTCCACTAATTAATAGCAGAATAACTGATACTGCGGTGGTATATAGCTAGACGGCCTCCGCAACAAGAGGCCCACCACCAGTACTCAAATTCACGCTATGATCACTATATAAATAAAACGAATGAACGGATTAATATGAAACTTTACAGCCATGGAAAAGGGCTAGTAATCCATAAAAGACTCGCCCAGTCCTTTCCGGATTATTATTTCGTTATTTTTTCCTTTATTATCAAAATCTTTGCCTAAGTTTATAATATTTCTAGGAACCGGGCCAATTAAAAACAATCAACGCTACGCCACGCCATACGAAATCGGGACAAGTGACGTATGTTCTTTGTTTCACGAACAATGCAAGCAATGTATCCAAGTAAAGGATTAGCTCTTTTGTCTCATACAAAGGTGAGATTTACAACAACTGTAGAGTTCGTAAGTCGGTCAATGTGTTGCCGCGTAACACCATTGTGTCGACAATGTTTATTTTGTTTTGTTTTCAAAATATTTCTTGTTTGTTTCAGAGAACAAAGTTTGGTTGTCAGCTTTTAAGAAATTTGCTGAACAGGAGCGCTTTTATTGTAGATTTGTTTTAGTTTTGCGATGTGATAAAACGTATTACATTTTTAAATTCAATTTAAATTATCTTTTATATAGTTTACAACAGAATAAAGTAACATATAAAACAACATTTTGTGTGATCCATAATGAGTATACTAAAATGCCCCACAGAATTAAATTTTTCAAGTCTGGCTTAAAATACAAAGAAAAGTCGTGTACAATGTAATCCTCGGCTGAAATTAGGCAATTTTTTGTCAATTTTATACCGTCTCTATTTACATTGCTTTATTGATTGGACATGTGTAAGATTGCATCCTTCTAACTTCAGGCCATTCGCCGTATAATAGTATCATCATTGTAATAAACCGTGATACTGAAATTGTTCCGGATCAATCTAAGCCGTTCAACATGCAGTCCTGGCAGAATATTAGATTCTTAATCGAGTTTAGTGGCGTGCCATTGAAGAGCCTAAATCCAGCGGTGGACAACAGCACTGCGGGCTGATGATGATGAGCGACCACTGTTTGACCTCTGTAAATAGCCACATTTTGGTTTTATTAGTAACCCCGTCATTTTCTTTCATTAATCGAAAATCTTGGTTCAACATTCGCTCGGGATAGTTAAAAAAAAAGTAAAATTTATTTTTCCATACCTACACACCTTTTTTTTATTTTTTTTATTTATAGACTCACGCTTGTGTCCCCGAAGGAGTAGGCAGAGGTGTAATATTACACCCACAATACATACCATACGAAAATCAATATTGACAAAAATAATAAGACGAAGACAGACATACAAAATATTTATGTAAATTTAAAAAGAAAACAGCGCAAACTTTATTTTTATTTGCAAATATAATCACAGAGAGTTTTAATAAAATATTCATAAAATCTGCAACTAGTAGCAAACTCTGCGTGTTCTGCAATTTTATAATCCTAATAGAGAGAACATTCAAACTTAGCATCACATAGATTTTTGTCCTGCGTGAATATTAAATAACAATACTACTAAACGTTAAGACAGCGCCTAAATCACTATCTCTTTAATTGAGACATTCCCTTCACTAACACGTCTGTCAAGTATTGATAAATTAGATAACACTAAAATATTACATTCACCACATTGATATATGGCATACATACGTCTTCCAAACTAACAAGTGTAGCTGCCAAGTCCTGAAATAATAGGAGCGCGCTGAACTGGGACTAAGTTTAGTTCAGCACCTACTTACTGGGAAAATTTATATTTAGGAAGCTTGGCATATAGAGGTCGACCGAGGCGTTTGGTTAGGTAGCCAATACCTAGAGGAGTGAAAATATTTTTGTAATAGTTACTGCTCAGAAGGTAATTTCTCGTATTTTATCTGACATTGACACAGAATTTTGAACAACATGAAATTAAATTGATCCAAAAGTCAGCTAGAACAATATGCCTTAACGTTTTCTCCAAGGCACTGGGCACGCGACTTTTTTAATAGTAATAGGCGGCAAACGAGCAGACGGATCGCTTGATGGTAAGCAATTACCGCCGCCCTTGGACACAAGCAACATCACAGGAGTCACAAGTGCGTTGGCGCCTCTAGCGGTTAGGAAAAGGGTTAGGATAAGGAGTGGGATGAGGGAGAAGGAAAGGGGACAGGGCCTCCGGCACTCTCCCTCACCGAACGAAACGCAACAGTTTAGGTACTGTTACTTAAGGTCGATTTTCTGTGAGAGGGTAGTACTTCCCCGGTCGAGCCGGCCCATTCATGCTGAAATCAGCCAGGTTCTACTACCTCATTTTTCATCGTTAACAAATAACAACGCACTTGATTTCAAATAGTCATAAAATCGCGCCGTAGCCGCGTAGGTTTGAACTCGATGCTCTGCGCTTAACAGTCTGATAGTTTCTTCAATGGGCTATCTCAGTCTGACAATTTATTCGCCCTTCTTGTCATTTAGAAAAGAACACCCAGTTTCGGCGCCACTCATAGAAAGAGACATTATCTTTAGTATATACTCACCACTGAAGAAATTACCATTACCGTTGGTAACAAAACCATTTACGCCATAGAACTACTTAAAAATTAGGCAACTGGCGCAATTCCAACGCTGACCGCCGCTTCCATATTAGGCTAAGTGCACATAGCTTGTTTAGTCCAAGTGCAGGTAATTTGTTAGCGCAGTGTGTGCTGTGCTTAATATGTAAACCAGTGTTAGCTTTATTGGTGCCGGGTGTTATATGGGATAATGTTCGAGTTAGTAAACTTGTATCAGATATTAAGGGAATTATAGATTGGTCAATGTGTTCTGGATCTGCGTGATGATGTAATAATGTCAATTATTCGTATGACGTAGTGGTTTAGGCGGTTGCCTGTCGTTTAGAACTGCGCCGAGTGTTGTGAGTTTGATACCCACACGATACAACGTTTTTATTATTCATAGCAGGGGCCAGAAACCCGTAATGCTTGATGTTCAATTCAAACTATTTTGCAAACGTCTTAATTTCATCGTTAAGTTGTTAAAAATTAATAGTTCTTTTGGTGCCACTATTTACTTTAAATAAATAACTTAAACCCTTGAAAACTTCAGACGCCAAGAAAGCACGATTTCAAAATAATTACATGTAAAAAATGGTAAATGCTAAAATAAATTCAATGCAACGTTCTACACACTGCAAAACTGCGCTGCATAATTACCTTCGCCCTATTTCAATATCCAAGAAAACTTCTAGTAGAAACTAGTGTTAACTAACCGAAACGCCTCATCCCGGTCCGACACAGTTTTCGTAAGCCTTCTGAGCCTTCGGAGCTCCGGGTACAACCTTCCAAAGCCTTCATTCGCTTTTACGATAGCTATCGCACCTTGCACGGCGGTGCATTTTATCCTCCGAAATACGGTTGTCGTGTCTCTGTTGAGTTCCTCGATTGAACTGTTCTGTAGTGTTTTATTAGTTTGCATGGATGTATACGTGTTTGGTTGTGCTCCGTCAGGCGTGGCTTTGATAAGATTTATTTTTTTTGTTTTTAAGATGATGGGTAGACTGTAGGTATATTTTTTGGGTAGTGTAGGGGTAGGCTGGGTTTGAATTGTTAATTATCGCTTGTCCCGTACCTCGGAGAGCACGTTAAGCCGTCGGTCCCGGTTATCATGAAGATCTTAAACAATCGTTACAGGGCGTCAGTAATTTCTAATAAACTGACACTAGTCTAAACCATGGAATATCGCTATCCCTTCGGGTTGAGGAGGTCAGACAGGCAGTCGCTCCGTGGAAAAGCTGATATTCAGCCAAATCTGGTTAGACTAGTAAGCGGACCCCAGATTAAAACAGGGATAACGCTAAGAGGATGATGATGATGAGGGGTAGGCTGGGTAGGGCCGAGAACTAAGACATTATTTACACAAATTCTCACCCTAAGGGGGTAAAGTAATCGCACACGGGTGGAACTCTGGGTGAAGTCTACTAATATATAATTGTATCCTCCTGAGGCCCTCGGTATCATATATGATACTATGGAAAATATATTTTTAGCAAGGCCATATATCGCGATTTGTTTGAATTACTATCAAACATACTTAAAAGAGTTATTAAGCTATGCTGCTAGGTGGCTATGGCTCGTGTTTGTAGCCCTGGGTTTTGCTTATTATTATTTGAAATTGAAGGTGCGCGTAAAAACCGAAATGGCGAATTCGATCAGAGGTAAATATTATTTCCTATTGTTTTTGCGTGTGTATTTTGTTGTAGCTATTTAGAATCATCATTATACTAAGTATTTATGAAGTTATACTATATAACTAATGCAGTTAAATATCTTATTTCGTCGCATTTCTTTCGGTATCATGGGTGATACTTTGGGCACTCGCATCTAAGAATGGTATCTTTTGCAGGGTTGCGGGATGGTAAAATTTTGGAGAATTTAATCAATTTAGATAAATCAGAGTGTGAAGATATAGATGAAGAAGATGAGGAAGAACTAAATTTAGAGCAAAAAGATATCTCTGAGGAAGTAATACCTCGGTCTTTAGACGAAAGTGATTGGGATTCTTCTAACGATGAGCCGCTTTCTTCGGTTGCACGTGCTAATGCTGCGAGAATATCAAGAAACCGTCCTTTGCGATGGGATCATACTAACAATTTTGATAATTCTTCTAGAGACCTTTATGAACATCTACCACTCGTTGATCCAGTCACTATGAAACCTACTCCTGAATATTTCTCCAGGTACATCGAACCAAGCTTTTTTGAAACTATGGCAAACTGCACCAATATTAATAGTGTCCATAGAACAGGAAGATCTCTTAATACAGATGCTGAAGAAATAAGAACATTCATAGGGGTTTCTATGGCTATGGGCATTTTAGAGCTCCCTCGAATCCGTATGTTCTGGGCTGCTGAAACCAGAGTGACATTGGTAGCCAATGCTGTAACTCGCAACCGATTTTTTCAATTGAGATTTAAAATTAAAGTTGTTGATGATCAGTTAGTCACTCCAGAAATGAAAGAAGTCGTCAGGTTTAGGAAAATTCGCCCTATTGTATGTACGGTAGAAAAAGGTTGTCGAGAAAATAAACGATGCCAAAATGTGGCCATTGACGAGCAAATTATCCCATTTACGGGAAAATGGTAACTAAAACAGGTTGTCAAGGGAAAGCCGAATCCTGAAGGTATAAAAGTATTTATACAAGCTAATCCTAATGGGCTTCAGTTAGATTTATATCTTTATCAAGGAAAAGGAACCAGTGTGGAGTCAGCATTGTATACCATGCCAGATGAAATTGATCTGGGCGGTCGTGTAGTGTTGAAGCTACCTTCTACTACCTTCAAACCGAACGCGCAGACTTGTGCAGCCTCTTCCCCATGAAGCTAAAAGACTAAAAGAAGCTCAACACTTACCAATGTGCGTGAAGGGCACCCAAAACAATCGATCTAAATGTAGACTCGATAAATGCAGCCAATTAACATTCGTAAAATGTTCTGCTTGTAACATTTTTTTATGTTTCAATGTAAACCGTAATTGTTTGTTTGAGTTTCATACCAAACATGATACATTTTTATGGTTCGTTCATTAATATTTAAGTTAATTTAAAAGTTTGATTACAAAACCATTCAATAATTTTAATCCCTTCTAGTACCACAATGATCCCATAGTATCACCTGTGATACCCCCTATTCTGTAGTTTGTGGAGGGGGGAGATTTTTTTAAATATTTTTCCTGTAGTCTCTGTACCAATATTAAGCACAATTCCAAAAATTACGAAGATCCAATAACTTTTGGGGTCCTGGGTCTCAGGAGGGTATAGCACACATCTTCGATCCTGAACTTTCTTTATTTCTAGCAAAAATAATCATAAAATTCGTTAGTTTAAAAATGTCATGCGTATCTTGGTTTATGTATGACTTATGGTTTGTGTACCTTGAGATTTAACTGCAGAGAACACAGGCTTGGTATCTCGCCAAGTCGCAAAAGACGCGATATTATGAATATTGCTACGACATTTTCTTGATATTTAACCGCTACTGCAAAGCGACATAATATTTCTATATGCAAAACGATAAAGTTAGGCTACTGTCAAAGAGGTCTTTTATCAGAAGTTAAACCTATTACAGTTTAAAAATTTTATCTTATATATTTGTTGCCAAACGACGACGGTATATGGAAAAAGAATTAACTTATTTCTCATAACCATGGTGATCTTATCCGATATTCCAAGGTGGCGCGTTCATGCATATCGTGTACAACCACAGCATACATGTGTATTTGAATATGAACTCAATAAAACATACAACAGCAGTGTCAAAACGACCACAGTTACGTCACTTCTATGGATATGGATTTATAAAACCAATAAGTTGTACTACCAGAAAAGTTCACCAAGAAACCGCGGGCGCCGAGGCGCAAGTCTTGAATGTAACCAGGATAACGAAAGGACAATGATGACAATTTTAAAACAGTCTACCTAATTAGCTAGCTCACGAGTTCCTCTTTCCATACATAGAATATTTAAATACCAATAAACATTGCTGGATTTCAAAATATTCATTTGTATCTCCATGAAATACTGAATATTCAAATAAATTGAAAGCCGCCTTACTGTATAATTCTTCATACTTTCGTCTCACTATATTGATTGGGTTCCTCGAAAGTCCAAGAGGTTTTATTCACAATGATTTTAAGAGTAGGCGTAAGTGTACTCTTGTGTAGGCGATTCCAGGCATTCTCTAACGCGTCTTGTGAATGTGTTTTATATAATTACATAGCCAGACATGCTCTTAACAGAATTTGTCATACTTCACAAGTATGACAAATTCTGTTAAGAGCATGTCTGGCTATGTACAATATCGGGTTCCATAGCGACTTTGTGGAGGATTTAGTCCCAATGATTAATAAGCCGACCGAAAAAATAAATTTAATTAATTTAATCATTTACCACACTTACTTAAATATTATGGCGTGGTTGAGAAAATTAGAAACACACTTGTTAAAATATATTAACCATAAAAAAAAACGCATGTTAACTTTTACTCTAATGAAACTCAGTCATGTATGTATGTTCAGACTACTTCTTGTTTGCTCTAGCCAGTCTAGTAACCGTGGATTGGTCACCCGCGGTGAAGCTAAGAGGGATCCAAGAGGGGACGCTCCGCGTGGGCTTGACGGAGGCCTGCGCTGGATGCGTCCAAAGGGGCGGAAGAACTGTCCCTCGCAGTCGGGTGCGGTCGTGGGAGGAGAGGCGTGTCGGTGTTGCGTTGCCGCGCGCCCTATCTCCCGCGACCAAATGGGGGCGCACCATCGTTGCGTTGCAGTGGGGCTGCAGAGGAAGAGGAGATGCGGTGTTGCGTTGCCGTCCTCCCTATCCTCTGCGGCCGCTGAGTGTTTTGGCGGCGGAGCCCAACACCTTCATCCGCCGCCAAGGGGGTTTTGTTCGGGGCCCGCCTGACCATCTGGCGGGCCAATACCCGTCGGAGGGTAGTGAGGAATGCTTCAGCGATACCCGACCCTCCGACACACGGGTACGTGCGGAACACGGGTTGGTTTTTAGTCAGTAAGAGTCTGACAGTCCCCTTCGTCCTTCCCCCAGGGTGGAGGGACTCCGTGAGTATTTTCCAACTCGACACAAAAAAGAACAAAAAAAAATAAGGTGGATGTAATACAAGCTTCCACTGCCGTCTTGCAACAATTCCCACCTGCCTAGGGCAATTCTGGAACATCGATAATCTTGAGATTTTAAGATTTTGTGTGGCATCATACTATATTTGATATTTAGGTTGTGTGGGTTGAAAGCATTAAAGATCAAAAGAATAACTACAATTTTTCATTCCTTGGGTGTCGTAAGTGGCAACTAGGGACAATTGGACATGATGGAGATTGTATCTTTGCAAAGAGACTGAAAACTCGACATCAAATCCTATACCAACCCATTTGGTCAGCGAGGTATTATAGTAGGCTTAATACTCCCACTGAATCACAATGTTACTGTAGCGCAAATTAGAAGAAACCTATAGACTGCAGTGGATTGATAAAGGCTGTATAATGATTCGCACAATCCCGAACTGAAATAAATAATATATATACATACATATTTTCAAACACAACAATGCTAATTTAACATGTCTGTATCATTAAATTAAACGTGAAATAGCCTTTAAATACATACATACATACATACATAGACTCACGCCTGTTTCCCGGAGGGGTAGGCAGAGACAATGGAACGCCATTTGCAACGATCCTGACATATCTCTCTTGCTTCATTCACTCCCATCATCTTCCGCATGCATGCTCTTCTGTTTAGGGTACTACTAAACTTTCCTTTTTTTTAATATATAATAAAATATATACATACATATTTTCAAACACAACAATGTTAATTTATCATGTCTGTATCAGGAAATTAAACGTAAAATAGCCTTTAAAATAATCATAAGAATAAAAATAAATTAGGTACTCTTCTTTGATATCAAGTACTGAAATTGTAAATATAATATAATGCTAGTCTTAGAATAGCGTTATATTAAGTTCTTATTTAATAATAAAAGTAATTGCCAATAATTTAGACGAATGATCGTCCCACTCATTCGCAACAACTCTGTGGATCTTCACTTTTATTAAAACACGTAGCAATTTAAGTTCAAGCATCTTGCTGTTGAGATAAAATGGAACTTCTAAATTTGCACCCGATCTGTACTGTTATGGAATTATGAAAGTTTGTATCCCATTCACGCTTTAACGGCTTGAATCACTGAACCGATTTTGATGCAATTTATCATGCAAACAGTAGGCGGATAGTTGAAGAACCCATGTCAAACATTAACTATTTTTTTTAAATGTAAAACCTGGTGGCTGATAGGGGATGAAAGGTTGTAGGAGTGGCACGTGGCACTCAAAACAATATATAAAACCAGATAATAAAATTTCTATCAATTATCTAGTTTTATATGTAGTTTACTTTTTATCGATATGAAATGCGAGCAAAACGAATTCTTACGCTAGTACAAAATAAAGTAAATTACATCTTCGCTTAAAATTATTTCATTCGGGTATTCACGGATCATTTCGTGCTAAGGTTTTCAGAAACGTTGCATTCATTTCAGTAGCAAATGTATGTGGTACCAATTACGTTGATGCATTTTATCTTAATATGTTTGTAAGCAATATGGCAGTGGTAATAAAACTAATGGAATAGTACATGAAATGTTTTAGACGAGGGTTTACTGTAGTTTAACTGTTAATCAATATAATTATTGAACGCGTCTACCATTTTGTTTATTCGGAGTAATTCGCGTTATTATATTTAGTTAAATGATTATAACATTTAGAGATAATTATTGCGATGTCTTTGTTTTATTTGTGAAATTATTGGATATAATTAGTAGCACGTTGAAGTTTGTTAATTTTTATTAGGTTTTGATTGCTGTTGTAGTCAGCGACAGTCTAACCGTCTGGTGATCATGGCATTGGGTTCGACTCCCGAGAAATAAGTGATACTTTAATTTTTCTGACCAGATTAATTTTGTAGATGCTCGGCGTTGAATAGTGATGTTAAACTCCCTTGGCATGTTTTTCGTTGTATAGGCGCGTGAAGTTACTTATGCGTCTAATCTCTCAATGTCCTTCGCTATCATACTGCGCCGATCCCAAATAAATTGGGACCAGGGCAAGACAATGATGGTTGACATTACTTAAAAAGCATGGTCTTTTATAAATATTGGTTTCATAGAAGGAATAATCCGCATATAATATTATTTAGGTATGTAATTAGAATACTAAAAACTAGGCTAATCATAATAACTAACCTTCTTCCAAGGCATTTAAATTAAAGAAGTTGTGTTATCTGTGAAACCAGATTCAGTAATAGTTACCAGAGAACTGTGAGTGTGAAGTGAGAACACTTGCGAAGTCCCGGAGAAAGTTAAACTGTCTTGAAACCCGTAACGAATTTAATCAAAAGTATATTAGACGAGTTGGGCCACCACAAACATATTTTAAAGTTTTTAATTCAAGAAATTGTATTCTATGAATTGTATAATTATGTATTAATCATGCCCTTTAATCGCATCACACCCATATACCGAAACTATTTTTCTTTCAATACGTTTTGTCTTAAAGCATGTCTCACTGGAAATAGTTTCGCATCGTATATCTTACAATCAAGACTCTTTAAACCAATTTTAATTAAATGTCTATATATCTATAATAATATCTTTAAAACCAATATATCGCGGTAGAATCCGTTGACCATAGTTTGATTTCAATAAAAAAATCTATAAATGTGCAGACGTGTCAAATATATACGAATTCTGTCCCATTTTTCTCGCCTTTTCTTCCATCGCGACTAAAAATAGCGTGGGTTACTACCTCCTAAGGTAAGCAAGGGCTTTATATACAGCACTCATATATCCTTCGACAGATTAGATCGATCTTCCTTGTACTCATTTATTCTTCAGCCCTTGTGTCTTATGTTACTCCCAGCGTGAGTGGGTCATATCATAACAGATTGCGTCGTGAGGTCGTGTGCTTTTGGTAAATAAAGGTGCTTTTTGGAGAGATCTGTTAATAATTTTAATTCACCCAAAATAATTTCACATAAATGCGTAAATTAATTAATTTAAAGGTTTGCTACACAATTGTTTTTGGACGTTTCTACGAACTTTCTGTGGTCGTGATTAAGACTCGGTGATTAATTTAGTATGCATACGCGAAAGTTTGAAATTCAATTTAATTGATTAAACAAGTTCTTATTGCGTTTGCAAACATACTTAAGGTATGAATAAGATTATAATTTCTGATGATGTGAGCCGGTTATTGACCTATTCTATGAAATTGTATGATACCAATCGCTGAGGGTTAAAATATTTTATGAAAAGCTTTCTTTGCGATTAAATTACCCAAGACAGGCAGATAGGCGTTCTGCGAGAAAATTATGAGTAAGCGAGTATGGAATAAAACTTACAGTTTTGACTATGTTTCAAAACTTCTTCGTATTTTTAATATCACGTTTAGCTTTCTAAACATTTTACTGATATTCGACCACGGCAGCCAGTCTCAATGTAGGCTAATCCACTCTAATTCCAATGGAATAGCACGACCGTTGAGAGATTAGACGCAAAAGTAATATCACGCGCTTAAACAACTAAAGCATGCCAAGGGAGTTTAACATTACCATTCAACGCCGAGCATCCACAAAATTAATCTCGTCAGAAAAATTAAAGTATCACTTTTTACTCGGGAGTCGAACCCAATGCCATAATCACAAGACGGTTAGACTCTCGCTGACCACAACATCAATTAAAACATTATAAAATATTAACAAACTTCAACGTGCTACTAATTATATCCAATAATTTCACAATTAAAACAAACATATCGCAATAATTATCTCTAAATGTCATAATCATTTGACTAAATATAATAACGCGAGTTACTCCGAATAAACAAAATGGCAGACGCGTTCAATAACTAAATTGATTAGCAGTTAAACTACAGTAAACCCTCGTCTAAAAACATTTCATGTACTTCCTTTAGTTTTATTACCACTGCCATATTGCTTACTTAAGATAAAATACCTCAACGTAATTAGTACCACTTACATTTGCTACTGAAGTGAATGCAACGTTTCAGAAAACCTTAGCACGAAATGATCCGTGAATAACCGAATGGAAGAACTTTTAAGCGAAAATGTAATTTACTTTATTTTGTGCTAGGTTTTGCCTTCGGTTTTGCCCGCGTTGAATGTCAATAAAAAGTAAACTATTTGTAAAACTAGGAAATTTATTATAAATCGTATTATCAAGTTTTACATGATTGTAGTTTACTTTTTAAGTGCGTGCCACACAACTAATAATTTCATCCCCTATCACACATCAAATTTTACATTTATTTTAAACGTAGTCAATGTTTGCGCCATGGAAAATTGCTGCAAAATTGGTTCAGTGATTTAAGCCGTTTAAGCGTAGTAGATATACAGACTTTCATATAGTTTACTTTTTAAGTGCGTGCCACACAACTAATACTTTCATCCCCTTTCAGACATCAGATTTTACATTTTTGAAAAAAGTAGTTAATGTTTGCGCCATGGAAAATTGCTGCAAAATTGGTTCAGTGATTTAAGCCGTTAAAGCGTAGTAGATATACAGACTTTCATAATTTCATATCAGTATGGATCGGGTTCTGCTATTTTATTTCAACAGCAAGATGCTTGAACTTAAATTGCTACGTGTTTTTATAAAAACAAAGATCCAAACTCTTGCTGCGAGTGAGGGGGCCAACATTCCTCTAAATAATTCCCAATTTAATAAACTTTAATTACAAAATAAGAACTTAATATAACGCCATTCTAAGTCTAGCGTTATATTATATTTACGATTTCAGTACTTGATGTCAAATAAGAGTAATTTATTTCATTCTTATGATTATTTAAAGGCTGTTTTACGTTTAATTTCATGATACAGACATGTAAAATTAACATTGTTGTGTTTGAAAATATGTATGTAAAACAGGAAAGGTTAGAAGTACCCTAAACAGAAGAGCATTCCGCATTCCATGCGGAAGATGATGGGAGCGAAAGAAGTAAGAGAGATAATATGTCAGGATCGTTGCAAATGGCGTTCCGTAGTCTCTGCCTGACCGTAAAGGAAACAAGGAAACAGGCGTAAGTGTATGTATATATTTATTTCAGTTCGGGATTGTGCGAATCATCATACAGCCTTTTGCGATCCACGGCAGTCTATAGGTTTCTTCTAATTTGTGCTACGGTAACATTGTGAGTCAGTAGGAGTATTAAGCCTACTATACACGTTGACCAAATGGGTTGGTATAGGATTTGATGTCGAGATTTCAGTCTCTTTGCAAAGATACAATCTCCATCGTGTCCAATTATCCTTAGTTGCCACTTACGACACCCAAAGAATGAAAAACTGTAGTTATACTTTGGATCTTTAATGCATTCAATCCACATTATCTAAATATCAAATAAAAAAATATCAAAAATAGTATGATGCTACACAAAATTTTAAAATCTTAACATTGTCACAAATATGTCCCTTGCCTCATTAGAGTAAAAGTTAACATGCGTTTCTTAGAAATATGGTCTGTATATTTTAACACGTGTGTTTCTAATTCTCGACCCAATTACTCCATAATATTTAAATACGTGTGGTACACTATTAAATTAATTAAATTTATTTTTTCGGTCGACATGTTGAACATTGGGATTAAATCCTTCACAAAGTCGCTATGAGAACCTAATATTGTACAAAGCCGGACACGCACTTGACAGCATTTGTCATACATAAATTCTCAAGACGCACGGTTGGCGTAGTGGTTTAAGCGGCCGCCTCGCCGCTTGACACTGCGCCGAGTGTTGTGGGTTCGATTCCCACACGAGACAACACTTTGTGTGATCCATAAATTGTTGTTTCGAGTCTGGGTGTTCATTGACCGCGTTAGTTGTTTGTTTGTAAAGTCCCCGCGACACAGGATTTAGTCATAATGCAGGAGTTGTCTTAAAAACAAAGAGAAAGAGACGCGTTAGAGAATGCCTCGAATTGCCTACACAAGAGTATACGCCTACTCATAAAATGATTGTGAATGATACCTCTTGGACTTTCAAAGAACCCAATCAATATAGTGGGATGAAAGTATTATACAGTAAGGCGGCTTTAAATTTATTTGAATATTCAGTACTTCATTACGATCCAAATGAATGTTTTGAATCCGGCAATTTTTTTTGGTATTTAAATATTGTATGTATGGAAAGAGAAATTCGTGAACTAGCTAAATAGGTAGACTTTTTTAAAATTGTCATCATTGTGCTAGCGTTATCCCGGTCGCATTCAAGACCTCGGAGCCCGGAGCGTATCTTGATTATTATTTTTAAGGATAAAAGTAGTGAAGTGGTCGTCTTGACTACTATTGAGTGGTTTATTGAATGCTCCTCGAAACGATCGAATGCCGTGCGCATAGCACTGAGGTTGTATACAATATGCATGGACTCGACGCCATTGGATAACGCTAGAACGATGATGAACCTTCGTGATGAGAGCAATAAATAAATTTATTTATACTGTCATTTGAAACGAAATATGACGCCAGATTTTTTTATTAACTGATATAAATTAACTCCTAATAAAAAACTTCTTTGACAGCCTTTGCATAAAGAAATATTTCGTCGCTTTGCAGTAACGATTAAAAATCAAGAAAATTTCGGAAAAATATTCAGAATATCGCGTCTTTTGTGACTTGGCGAGATACCAAGCCTGTGTTCTCTGCAGTTATATATCAAGGTACACACACCATAAGTCATAACTCATACGTAAACCAAGATACGCGTGACATTTTTAAAGTAAGGAATATTATAAAAATTTCGTTGCAAGAAATGAAAACCAGGATCAAAGATAATGCTATGCAATTAAATATTTCTAGACTTCACCCCCGGTTCCACCCATGTGGGACTTTTAACCCCCCCTAGAGTGGGACTTTCCGATTGAAAACACAACCAAACACGTATAATACATTCATGCAAACTAATAAAACACTACAGAACAGTTCAATCTACAACCCAACAGAGACACGACATCCGTATTTTGGGGGATAAAATGCACCGCCGTGCAAGGTGCGATAGCTATCGTAAAAGCGAATGAACTCGGCTTTAGAAGGTTGTACCCGGAGCTCCGAAGGCTCAGAAGGCTTAAGAATACTGTGTCAGACCAGAATGAGGCGTTTCGGTTAGTTAGTACTAGTTTCTACTAGAAGTTTTCTTGGTTATTGAAATAAGTCGAAAGTAATTGTGCAGCGCAGTTTTGCAGTGCCTAGTATTAAGCATTGATAGCTTTTTTTACATGTAACGTTTTTGAAATTTTGCATTCTTGCCTATAGCTTTCTAGTGTATACATATTTTTAAATTAAAAGGGTTACAATAAATAAACAATTAATAATAGTTAGCAATTCGAAAATGAAACGATACAATTAATTTAAACGTATGAGATTGGCATAATATTTTTTGGATTCATATATCAGTTAGACAAACATTTTGTAATAATCATCAACTAAAATGTTCTCTTGAGCCTGCCAACTTAACCATGTATTCAGGATAACATAAACAGACATATCTAAAATCTCAACATTGTCGATGTATTGCACAAATAAATACTTATGTCCCTTGCCTCATTAGAGTTAAAGTTAACATGCGTTTCTTAGAAATATGGTCTGTATATTTTAACACGTGTGTTTCTAATTCTCGACCCAATCACTCCATAATATTTAAATACGTGTGGTACACTATTAAATTAATTAAATTTATTTTTTCGGTCGACATGTTGAACATTGGGATTAAATCCTTTACAAAGTCGCTATGAGAACCTGATATTGTACATAGCCGGACACGCACTTGACAGCATTTGTCATACATAAATTCTCAAGACGCACGGTTGGCGTAGTGGTTTAAGCGGCCGCCTCGCCGCTTGACACTGCGCCGAGTGTTGTGGGTTCGATTCCCACACGAGAAAACACTTTGTATGATCCATAAATTGTTGTTTCGAGTCTGGGTGTTCATTGACCGCGTTAGTTGTTTGTTTGTAAAGTCCCCGCGACACAGGATTTAGTCATAATGCAGGAGTTGTCTTAAAAACAAAGAGAAAGAGACGCGTTAGAGAATGCCTCGAATTGCCTACACAAGAGTATACGCCTACTCATAAAATGATTGTGAATGATACCTCTTGGACTTTCAAAGAACCCAATCAATATAGTGGGATGAAAGTATTATACAGTAAGGCGGCTTTAAATTTATTTGAATATTCAGTACTTCATTACGATCCAAATGAATGTTTTGAATCCGGCAATTTTTTTTGGTATTTAAATATTGTATGTATGGAAAGAGAAATTCGTGAACTAGCTAAATAGGTAGACTTTTTTAAAATTGTCATCATTGTGCTAGCGTTATCCCGGTCGCATTCAAGACCTCGGAGCCCGGAGCGTATCTTGATTATTAGTTTTAAGGATAAAGGTAGTGAAGTGGTCGTCTTGACTACTATTGAGTGGTTTATTGAATGCTCCTCGAAACAATCGAATGCCGTGCGCATAGCACTGAGGTTGTATACAATATGCATGGACTCGACGCCATTGGATATCGTGGATGCCGCGATAGCTTTAAGTGAGTAAGCCGTAAATTTCCTTTCACTCGATTTTAAGTCGATCTTAACTTTGAGTGGTCTTTTCTTTAATCGCATTTGTGTAACAATAGGTAAAACCGTCTTCTTTTTCTTTCTTTCTTTCTATGAGTTTAAGTATCGGTCTGGAGAACAGTCATATCTGGTTTCACTAATATGTACTCCTGACTTCATGTCATTCGGTGTTAATATTACTTGTGAACTTTTGTGATGAGAGAAGGGCAGCGATAGCCTAGTGGAGATACCAACGGACTGCCATGCAGAGAGTATCGGGTTCGAATCCACGGCGCGCACCGCTGACTTTTCAAAATTATGTGCGTATTAAATTGTTGATTACCTCTTGCCCCGTGCTTGGTATATAATAACAGGTAAAACCGTCGGTCTCAGTTGTCATGAAGATCTTTGACAGTCATTACGGGAATTTAGTACCGTCAAATAAACTGATACTAGTCTAAACCATAGAATTTATCTATCCCTTTGGGTTGCGGAGGTCAGATGGCAGTGGCTCTGTGTTGGACCGGTAAGGACGGACGGACGGACCTCGGGCTCCAAGGTGAGTCTTGGATGCAACCGGGATAACGCTACGACGATGATGAACCTTCGTGATGAGAGCAATAAATAAATTTATTTATGCTGTCGTTTGGAAAGAAATATGACGCCAGATTTTTTTTATTAACTAATAATAAATTAAACTCCTAATAAAAACTTCTTTGACAGCCTTTGCATAAAGAAATATTTCGTCACTTTGCAGTAACGATTAAATATCAAGAAAATTTCGTAGAAATATTCAGAATATCGCGTCTCGGGCAGATACCAAGCCTGTGTTCTCTGCAGTTACATATCATGGGACACAAACCATCTATACACATAAATTAAATTGGAGTGTATGTTTGTAATATTATAATAACCGCTTTTTACTAAATGCATATGGATGTATACACGGTACAAATACCGAAATTATTTTTTTTACAATTTTGGTCTGTCTGTTAGTTCTCACTAATCTCTGGAATGGCTGGACCGATTTTGACGGAACCTTCACTGGCGGATAGCTGGTGTACCAAGGAGTAACTAAGGCTATAAATTAACCGAGCAGCCGAAGTATTTCCCTCAGGGCGCGGGGGAAACCGCGGGAAACAGCTAGTAAGTCCTAGGTTGAACCTAGATACGCATGACATTTTGAAACTAAGGAATATTACGAAAATTTCGTTGCAAGAAATGAAAACCAGGATCAAAGATAATGCTATGCAATTATATATTTCTAGACTTCACACACGGTTCCACCCATGTGAGACTTTTTACCCCCCTTAGAGTGGTACTTTCCAAAAATCCTCTCTTAATATTTCAACATGTAAAAAAACTCGAATGTATTTAATTAGGGTATAGGTATACGGCCTACCCACCATCTTGAAAACACAAAATTAAATATCATTAAACACACGACGGATTGCAAAAACAACCAAACAAGTACAATACATTCATACAAACTAATAAAACACTACAGAACAGTTAAATCTACAAACCAACAGAGACACGACGTCCGTATTTTGGGGGATAAAATGCACCGCCGTGCAAGGTGCGATAGCTATCGTAAAAGCGAATGAACCCGGCTTTAGAAGGTTGTATCCGGAGTTCCGAAGGCTCAGAAGGCTTAAGAAAACTGTGTCGGAGCGGGATCAGGCGTTTCGGTTAGTTAATACTAGTTTCTACTAGAAGTTTTCTTGGTTATTGAAATGAGGAGTAGGTAACTGTGCGGCGCAGTTTTGTAGTGTGTAGTAAGTTGCATTGAATTTATTTTAGCATTTACCGTTTTTTACATAAAATTACTTTGAAATCGTACTTTCTTGTACGTCTGAAGCTTTGTAGGGTATAGTAAGTTATTTATTTAAAATAAATAGTGGCACCAAAAACACTTTAAATGTTATCAACTAAACGATGAAATTAAGACGTATAATATTAGAGGTTTGCAAAATAGTTTGTATTAAACATCAAACATAACGGGTTTCTGGCCCCTGCTATGAATCACACAAAACGTTGTCTCGTGTGGGTATGGAACTCGCAACACTTGGCGCAGTTCTTAACGGCAAGGCAACCACCTTAACCACTACGCCATACGTATAGTTGACATTATTACGTTACCACACAAATCCAGAACACATTGACCAAACTATAATTCCCTTAATATCTGATACCCGTTAACTTACTCGAACATTATCCCATATAACACCCGGCACCAATAAAGCTAACCCCGGATTACTTATTAATCGCAGCACACATTGCGCGCACAAATTACCTGCACTTGGGCTAAACAAGTTGTGTGCACTTAGCTTAATATGAGCGCGGTCAGCGTTGGAATAGCGCCAGTTGCCTAATTTTTAAGTAGTTCTATGGCGTAAATGGTTTTCTTACTAACAGTAATGGTAACTTCTTTAGTAGTGAGTTATACTTAAGAAAAGGTTTTTCTGTATAGGTGGAGCTCAGGCTAGAACTTAGTTTTCTAAATGATAAGAACGGCGTACAAACTACACTTTAAGCTAAGCCTAGCGGAGAAACTATCAGGCTGACTTGCAAAGGACCTTGAGTTCAAACTTACAGCTTTTCCATGACTTTTCAAAGTAAACATAGTAAATTTGTTTATTGGTGAGCACGTTAAGCCATCTATTCCGGCTGTCATGAAGATCTTCGGCAGTCGTAACAGGCATTCAGTACCCTTGTATTTACTGGATGGCACTTTGTTATCCCTTTTGGGTTGCGGTGGTCAGGTGGCAGTCATCGGTAACCAAGCTAACATTCTGCCTTTGATTAGACTAGAAAGTGAACCCCAGTCTCAGCGGAAATTTTGGATGCAGTCAGGATATCACTAGGGCGACAATGATTAGTGTTTTTGTAGGGTTGAACAAAATACGTGATGGCAATTTGCGACCGTCGACTAACTCTGTGACTGACTGTCTGAATGACTAGCCCTCTGGGGGGCAATTCTTATATTTATTCAAAATGCAGTTTGGTTACTTGATGTACCTAAAGCTAAAGCTAGCTAGATTTGTGCAAATGTACTTATGTCATAAATAGTAGTCTTCTAAAATAGCTGATATTTGAATGACATCGCGACTAGATCATAAATTGAACAAAGAGGCAAACTATGAGTCAACGTCGAACTATATATTAAATTAGACGATGATGACATTAAGTATTTTATTCTTAATTGATTATTATTTATTCTTAATTATGATGAACGATCTTCCTTGTGTTCTTAGTAATACTGAATGTCTGATGTTTGCTTACGATTTAAAGCTTTGGTTTCGACTGTAAGTTTGTATTGCATATTGAATAAATGACATACATACACATACATATCGTCACGCCTTTTATCCCCGAAGGGGTAGGCAGAGGTGTATTTCTACACCCACTTTTCGCCAGATATACTTTAGTCCCACGTAATAAGGGACGAGCCTATTGCCGTACCGGGCACATTTCCAGACTCCGTGCTGCTACTGAGAATTTCGTGACGGAAAAACCCAATAACACTGCCCGACCCAGGAATCGAACCCGGGACCTCCCGATCCCACGCGCATATTTATGCCGCGAGACCAACGAGGCAGTCGTATAGGGTTTGATGTCGAGTTTTCCGTCTCTACGCAAAGATGGTATTTGCATCGTGTTATCCCATAGTCGCCTCTTACGACACCCATGGGAAGATAGGGGGTGGTGACACTTGTATTCTATGCCATCAACCACACGGCTGAATAAATGAATAAATAAGTTAACAAAATACCAATGTGAGTCAATTCAAAATCCAATCGCATTTCCTTCAAAATACAGTTTTAACTTCTTCTTTCTTTCCTCTAGATATTGGCTACCGGTTCTAACCGAACTCGGTCAACCTCTATATGCCAAGCTTCCCAAATATAAATTTTCCCAGTAAGTAGGTGCTGAACTAAACTTAGTCCCAATTCAGAGCGCTTCTATTATTTCACGACTTGGCAGCTACACTTGTTAGTTTGTAAGACGTATGTATGCCATATATCAATGTGGTGAATGTAATATTTTAGGGTTATCTATACATGACAGTCGGGTAAGTGAAGGGAATGTCTCAATTAAAGAGAGTGTAGTGGTTAAGGCGGCTGTCTTACCGTTTAGTAGTATTGTGATTTAATATTTACGTAAGATAAATATCTATGTGATGCTAAGGTTGAATGTCCTCTGTTTGGATCATAAAATTCCAGATCACACAGAGTTTGTTACTAGTTGCAGATTTTATGAATATTTTATTAAAAGTCTCTAGTATTTGCAAATAAAAATAAAGTCTGCGCTGTTTTCTTTTTACAGCTAAGTAAAATTTTTTGTACGTTTGTTTTCGTCTTATTATTTTTGTCAGTACTGATTTTCGTATGGTATGCATTGTGTAGGTATGGAAAAATAGATTTTCCTTTTTTCTTGTAACTATCCCAAGTGAATGTTGAACCAAGATTTTCGATTAATGGAAGAAAATGACGGGGTTACTAATAAAACCAAAATGTGGCTATTTACAGAGGTTAAACAGTGGTCGCTCATCATCATCAGCCCGCAGTGCTGGATTTACGCTCTTCAATGGCACGCCACTAAACTCGATTAAGAATCAAATATTCCGGGTGGACTGCATGTTGAATGGCTTAGATGGATCGGGATCAACTTTAGTACCACGGTTGATTACAATGATGATACGGCCAACGGCCTGAAGATACAAGGATGCAATCTTACACGTGTCCAATCAATAAAGCAATGGAAATAGAGTCGGTATAACTACTACTACTAAAAATTGCCTAATTTGATTACATTGTACACGACTTTTCTTTGTATTTTAAGGCACACTTGAAAATAATAAACCCTATGCCTTGTGGCATTTTTGTACACTCATTATGGATTACACAAAATGTTGTTTCATGTATTACTTCATTTTGTTCTAATTTATATAAAAGGTAATTTAAATTGAATTTAAACATGTTATTACATCGCAAAACTAAGCGAAATCTACAATAAAAGCCCTCTAATTTCTTAAAAGCTGACAGTCACACTTTCTTCTCTGTAACAAACAAGAAATATTTTGAAAACAGAACAAAATAAACATTGTCAACAATGGTGTTACGCGGCAACACATTGACCGACTTACGAACTCCACAGTTGTTGTAAATCTCACCTTTGTGTGAGACAAAAGAGCCAGAGCTAATCCTTTACTTGGAGACATTGCTTGCATTGTTCGTGAGACAAAGAACATACGTCACTTGTCCCGATTTCGTATGGCGTGGAGTAGCGTTGATTGTTTTTAATTGGCCCGCTTCCTAATATTAAAAAGTTATGAAAAGATTTTGATAGTAAAGGAATAAATAACTGCCTCCGTGGTCCAGTGGAAAGCGTATGCAATTGCTGATCGGCGGTCCCGGGTTACTGGGTTTTTTCGAATTCTCAGTAGCAACACGGAGTCTGGTTATGTACCCGGTAATGGTAATAGGCTCGCCCCCTATTACGTGGGACCTAAAAATTCATGGCGAAATGTGGATGTAATATTACACCTCTGCCGACCCCTTCGGGGATACAGGCGAGAGCTTATAAAAAAAAAATAACGATATAATAACCTGTAAAGGACTGGGCTAGTTTTTTATGGATTACTAGCCCTTTTCCATGACTGCAAACTTTCATATTAATCCGTTCATTCGTTTTATTTATATAGTGATCATAGCGTGAGTTTGAGTACTGGTAGTGGACCTCTTATTGCGGGGGCCGTCTAGCTACATACCACCGCAGTATCAGTTATTCTGCTATCAATTAGTGGAACTGTACAAAATGTATAGTACTATGATACAATTTGAATGGTACAGTGTGTGAAATACGAGAATAAGAAGAAAGTGAAATTACTTCTCAAAGTAGGCAACAACTCAGCGGTGTCTCTGACAAGGCCATAGTCTAAGGTCGGTGATTGCCGCTTACAATCACATGGGCCGTAACTTCGTTTCCCACCATTTATGATAGGAAAAATACTTGGCTTGACTTGGCACCGCAGTGAACTAAGTAAATAGGACTTGATGTATTGACCGCGTGACTGCCGCCATTTTGAATTAAACGTGACACCACATAATCAAAACGCTTAATAAAATTCCGAAGAATAATTTCCTCCTATTATTCTGTAAGTTATGACTAGAGATAGCGTGCTAGATACGCACGAACAAATAAACATACAGACAAATGTAACACCAAAACCTATACCTCCGTAGCCAGTAATAAATCAGTTTACCTACAGCATAAAAGTCTTGGTGGTTTCTTTAATGCGTGTGACAATTAGTAGCCCGATCAATACTAAATTACAACCTTAGCCACATGATATTAGAACCCAAAATCGTATGAAAGGCGTCTTGAAGAATGTCTACCGTGCTGATTGATAGATACACTTTGTACTACGATTGTATCGAATAGACAATGAAATATGAGTACAGCTGATGGCGTAGAGGGTCTACGAGCTACGAAGACGTAGCGTGCGTAACATGTATGCAGTATGCAGTATGAAAGGGTTCATATAGTGCATATTATTATTATAAACTGTATTTTAAATTGTACAACCATTTTCGTTCAACTATTCGAATAAACGATTTTAAACTTTCGCGATTTGTATACATCATACAACATAATTTAGCGGATCTTAATCGCGTAAAATTATTTTATTTAAGGTATAAATACCTACTTGTTTCCGACATATCGATCGTCTTGCACCGATCGTGGTCGCTGAGAGACTCATGAGAGCTCAGCACCGTCTTGTATTGCATAATATTCGAATAAAAATATATTTGATGCACCTTAGCGGTACTAAAAATATGGTGTCGTGTTGAACTCGTATATATAAAACACTTTATCACACAACGTTTCGCAGTCCAGTACTAGACGTGGGCCTCTGCCAATTTAAGTCACAATAAAATAAAGAGGCAGCGCTAGCCTTGTGGAGATACCAACGGATTGCCATTCAGAGGGTTTCAGGTTCGAATCCACGGCGGGCACCACTGACTTTTCGGAGTTATGTGCGTATTAAATTGTTAATTATCGCTTGACCCGTGCCTCGGAGAGCTCGTTAAACCATCGGTCCCGACTATCATGAAAATGTTTGGCAGTCATTACGGTGAGTCAGACCCTCAAATAAACTGATACTGGTCTAAACCATGGAATATCGCTATCCCTTTGGGCAGTGGCGGCGCTAGGCGTAACGGGGCCTCGCAAAACAGTTTTACAAGTTACCTAGGTACTTATTTATTTTTGTTTCGCCAATCATACTGGCTTCGGAAGCCGACCCCAAACAATTCGGGAAAAACTAAACAGACGATAATGTCTTTTATTATTTTATAAAATGTGCGTGATAGAAGTAGTAGGTACGTTACGGGTATTCAGATTCGTCCCTCTTGCAACACTATGAAATGAAAGTTTCACCCGAATGAGCGTTTGCACACACACTGCACTACATGGTATCTGTACTGGGTAAAAATGTGTGTTTTGTCATTTATTTAGTCATATATTATTATATTTTATAATTTAATTCACTTCATATATCGGTATTTTTTTTTATTTTGAAGTAAAAGGGGCTTCACAAACATGATGTCGCCGACGTCCACATGTGGTCTAGCGCCGCCACTGCCTTTGAGTTGTGGAGATCAGACGGCAGTCGTTCTGTGGAAAAGTTGATATTCTGTCATATCTGGTTAGACCAGTAAGTGGACATCGGGCTCCAAGGCGTGTAATTGTTGGGCGGGATGACGCTAGGACGACGATGATGAAAAAAATGAGTCAATATGATAATTCATTTGGCCTACTATACCACGGTTTTGATATCAAGCTTTCCGTCTCTTCGCAAAGATATAATTTGTTTCGTGTAGCTTTCTTATGCACCTTACGACACCCAACAAATGAAATAGGTTCGTCGCTCTTTGTATCCTTCTCTACTCTAACACATACAATATTAAACTGACTGCCTCCGTGGTCCAGTGGATAGCGTATGCGTCTGCTGATCGGAGGTCCCGGGTTCGATTCCCGGGTCGCGCAAAAGTGTATTTGAGTTTTTCTGAATTCTCAGTAACAGCACGGATTCTGCTGATGTGCCCGGTAACGGCAATAGGCTCGCCCCCAATTACGTGGGACCTAAAAATTCATGGCAAAATGTGGGTGTAATATTACACCTCTGCCTGCCCCTTCGGGGATAAAAAAAACAGTATTAAACTAATAAACTTTCCAGTCCTTGAAACCCCTCACCATACTATTTTACAGATCTCGTCCCTTGAGCACAATTTATTTCATCCGCTCGAAAGTTCGGGCAAAGCGACCTATCATCATCAGCCCTTTATACTGTCCCACTACTGGGCACGGGCCTCTTTCCATTATGAGAAGGGTAAGGCCATAGTCCACCACGCTGGCCAAGTGCGGGTTGGTAGACTTCACATGTCTTTCGAAAACATAATGGAGAACTCTTCAGACATGCGTTACCTCACGATGTGTTCCTTCACCGGTTAGCAAGCGATAATTTACAAATTAATACGCGCATAACTCCGAAAAGTCATCGGTGTGCGCCGTGGATTCGAACCCAGATCCTCTGCGTAGCAGTCTGTCGGTTTCTAAGAGGCTATCGCTGCTTAACAAGCGACCTATACAATCATTATAATGCGCAATTAGAATTCTTCAATAATAATTAATATACTATGCAACAATTTTTATAACACTACTAGATGAGCCCGCGATTACACCCACTTTATTTAAGGCTACTGCTCTACTCCCGTGGCCCATAGTGTGATGTTATAGGTATAGCTTTAAGCCTTCGTAGATAAATGGGCTATCTAAAAGTGAAAGAATTTTCAAATCGGACCAATAGTTCCTGAGATTAGCGCGCTCAATCAAACAAACAAACAAACTCTTTAGCTTTACATATTTGTATTAGATTCTTTATCCTCTATGGAAATATTACTTAAGACTTTAGGCATAAGAATAAGGTTTAATTTAAAAACTGTACAAGCATGTCTTGTTTATTATTGCTTCGTACCTCTATGTACAATGATTAATTAATAGGAGATATTAACGTGGGCTATGACTAATTTATGTGTTCACATATCTTCATGATATGACGTCATGAAGTAGACGAGATAGACGATATAATAATATTTTACCACATTCACACAACACCGTCTAGTCCCAAACTAAGCATAGCTTGCACTATGGGTACTAGACAATGGATAGACATATTTACTTTTTTTTGTAAATACATACATATTATAAATAGAAATACCCAGACCAAGAAAAACATCCATGTTCACGCACACAAATGTTTCACTTGAGCGGGAATCCAACCCGCGACCTTCGGCGTAGCAGTGGCTTACACTCCCGCTGCGACAACCGGCCATCAAATAACTATATGACGACATTATTACATAATGATTTGTATAAATACATTTACTACACATTAACAACCTGTTGGCGCAGCCAGCAAATATATGTTTATTATATACTGTTATTTCAAATATATTATAGTGTTATTTTGACTAAACGTAAAGTTCATTATTTAAAAAACAAATATCTGAGCATCAATTGCCATCTATTGCCCCAGTTAGTTTACTTCCATTTACAATTTTACAATCGAATCCTCGTCGGATACCCAATTCATGTATTTGAATAGGAAGGCTTTTTATTGATCAAACTTTATATTTGATATCCATGTTACGGGAGTGCACAAAAGTAAACTAGTCTGCGATATTGGAATAAAAAAACGTCATAATTTTTAGTATTGGCTCTCATTGGCAAGACAATGGGAATGCACTACAAATAAGAAATCCGCCATATGGAATTGAAATACGACTACGACCGTTGCAAGAAAGTCGGCAAATACCGATGTATACAGGGTGTAAAAAGACCCTTAACGAAAACTGAAATTCCATGTTGTACCGACCACTACGAACATTTTTTACTTCGGCACCATACCTGGGAAATTACTGTTTCAGGAGATATTGAGGCTCAAAGTTAGTATGGAATTTTTCTAATTAGGTACATAATCGATACATTTACCCCACCAATATGTTCTTTAGATACCCTATGACTCCATGGATAAGTAGGTATTTCGAGGATTACACGCGCGCGCTTTTAATTGCGGTTTAAAAAATGTTAAAACTTAAAAAAATAAATCGTTTCCCAGGTATTATTTTTGGTTAGTAGACTTGGCATGATGTCCACAACGAGTAGACTTCGGCATGGTGATGGGTCTTGTGACACCTTTTTTTTTTTTTTTGTTTTACGAGGTGGAAAATCCCTTCGGATCTCCGACTCTTGGGGGAAATAAGAGCCGGAGTATGTGGTGTTTCCACTAAAAACCACCTCGACTTCCGCCATGTACCCGTGTGTCGGAGGGTGGGTCATCACCAAAGCACTCGTCGCCACCCTCCGACGGGTATTGGCCCGCCAGATGGTCAGGCGGGCCCCAAACAAAACCCCCTTGGCGACGGATTAAGGTGTTGGACTCCGCCGCCAAAACGCCCAGCGGCCGCAGAGGATAGGGAGGACGGCAACGCAACACCGCATCTCCTCTTCCTCTGCGGCCCCACCGCGACGCATCGAATGGTGCGCCCCCATTTGGTCGCGGGAGATAGGACGCGCGGCAACGACCGCACCCGACTGCGAGGGACAGACAGAACTGTCCCCCGCACCCGCACCGTTGGACGCATCCTGCGCAGGCCCCTCCAAGCCCACGCGGAGCGTCCCCTCCTGGATCCCTCTTAGCTTCACCGCGGGTGACCAATCCACGGTTACTGAGCCCGTCTTGTGACACCCTGTATAAATATGCATTTAATGTCTTATTAACCGCAATTATGACCTGTTAAATAAACTTGTAGCTCATATATAATAAGGTTTTTTTTTATGTTAATAGGTGGCAAACGAGCAGACGGATTGCCTGATGGTAAGCAATTACCGCCGCCCATGGACACAAGCAACACCACAGGGGTCACAAGTGCGTTGCCGCCCAGGGTTGGGAATGGGGATAGGATGAGGAGTGGGATGAGGGAGGAGGAATAGGGGATAGGGCCTCCGGCACTCTCAGTCACCGAACGAAACGCAACAGTTTAGGTACCGTTACTTGACGTCGATTTTCTGTGAGAGGGTAGTACTTCCCCGGTCGAGCCGGCCTATTCACGCTGAAATCAGCAAGGCCCTACTAGCTATACAAGATAATGTTACTGTTTCATGTAATATTGTGTAACGTTTTTATATCTAACCAAGCATTGTCATCCAAAACGAAAGATTGTGTAAAAATTTAATTTCGATTGAGGAAAACTGCTATAAAATTAACTTGCAATACTCAAACAATCAAGCATACATACAAATGTGCAAATTATATTAAAGGGGTATATAACTTCGAAAAAGAAACATAAGCCTCAAGATCATAAAACAAATCCCCAATACAAAGAACTTATACAAAATTAAAAGACTCAAATCTGCCAACTCTAGCTATCAAGATGTACTCCAACAGAATATAAGATGTGGTGTGCCACTTAAAATTCCTAAGGCGCCTATTTTCTTTGTCTTTCAGTGCCTCGGTAGTCTTAATGAAAATCTTCTGCTGGCGTTAGAAACTATTGGCCGGGCATACCAATTAAAGTTGCATAATTTAAATACTTTTTAAGCACTTTACTTAATAAATTCTAGACTTCTAAACCTAAGTTTAGTTAAACGGATTAAATTAACTTAAGTTTATGTCGCTTGTTTAGTGTATTATATTTTAGTTTTCTAACTAAAAAGATGTGACCTCAACTCGGCAAACTAACGATTTGTAATTAAATATTTACTTCAAGTCTAACTTCATCTTGGATATGTGGAATTAAATACAGACACGATAATAATAAGAATAGTGCGAACAAATTCTTATAATTATAATAAGATTGACTATAATAAAGCAGCGAGAGCCTAGTAGATTTGTTCCTGCCATGATATGTTGCATGATATTCCAATTACGCTGATCATCCAAACATGCACCTAACTGCAAATGTATGTACAAAAGTATCCGGTAACTTAAACTTTATTGTGAAAGCAAGTAGGTGTGTACAATAAAGTGAAAACTTTGTCACTTTGTAAGACGGCCCATCAAATGAAAATATTAATACTGATTTTGTCAAAGGATACAAAGCTATACTTGATTTCCCCACAACTTAACACTTAAAAACCCATCTAATATACCCCCTTATAACTATGTTCGCCAATGACGATACACCACTGGGAGTGACGTCACGGGGTTAATGAACTTGACACCGGTACCGTCAGCAATAACTGAAGATGTTTGCTCTGTCAATATTTTGATTAACTTGAAGATAGTTATGCTTGGGTTGTAGTTTCAGATCACTTTGTTGACTTTGGCAACCTGTGAGTGGCGTGTTGAAATCTGGTTATAATACCGATATTATTCCTTGAAAATGTTATTAATAACTATGGTTATTAAAATAGTTCTACTTCTACTGCGTCCTATGCATAGCTGTATTAAATAGTGCATTTGTGAAAACATGAGTGTCCCATCTTATGGTTCTTATGCCATCGTGAAAACCTCCCATGATACCGGTTATTTCTCGTATTAAAGTGAAATTTAGGAAGACTATAAATATTACATGAAACAGTAACATTATCTGAGTATGTGAATATATAGGTATTTAATGTCTTATAATAGCGAAGAAAGTAACTATGTTATTTATCGTATAATAACATGAATGGTATAAACAGAAAAAGAAAGCTAGGAAAATATATGTGTTGAGGTCACGATGATTCTTCTGTGCATCGGTTTATTTTATCTATGTATAACATGCAGGTATTTAAGTACAAATTGGCATGGCTTACTTTTCTTAGATAACTAATTAATATGACCCCGCGTGAGTAGCCCCATGATATTAATCATTATGACTGACTTTTGAGCAAAATACCACCGTTGTAAGCACCATTGTCTTGTGTGAAGCAAGTAACGTGGTACACACCTTAAAACATAATTTTCAAGTTAATTTTAAAGACTGACACAGAATTTAGTGACTGACTGGCACTGACACAGTGGATGCCGTTATACAGTCAGAGGTAAAAGTTTTTTTTTCGTCCTTTTTTGCCGACGGTACACTGTCTGGTGCATCAATAGCGTATAGGGCTGCTTTGTATGCTCATTTCCAGGCTCCCTGTGGATTTTGTCGCACCGCACTTTTACATCGCATGCACTAACCTACCAGTTGTCGGCGACAAGAGACACGCGATTATTTTTTGGGATAAAATACTTTGTAATTCATCCATATTTTTTAATTTATCTATTTAGAAAGAAGAAAGAAAGAAACCTATTTATTTGTCACAAAGACAGAAAAAGTATAAAATAAAAATCTTAATCTTAATATATAAAATCCTTGCGTTACTGACTGACTGACAGACACGCTACAGCCGAAACTATTGGGCGCAGGAAGCTGAAATTTGGCATGTATGTTCCTTGGGGACCGTAGGGGTGCACTAAGAAGGGATTTCCCGAAATTCCCACGGGATCGGGCAAAACGGGAAATTCAAAAATATGTGCGTGCGAAGCCGCTGGCGTCGACTAGTATGTAGATATACTTAAGTATAGAGTAGAGTAAAATATGTTTTATTGGACATCATCATCATCAGCCTTTAACAGTCCACTGCTGGACTAGGCCTCTCCTTTGAAAGGAGGAATTGGTTAAGGTTGGTATAGGGTTTGTATCAAGTTTTCCTTCTCTTACAGTGCTGTTCTCTGCATAATACTTATGCTCCCTCTGTCGGCTCGTACGCCACCCATGGGATGATATGGGGTGGTGACAATCCGTATTCTTAATCCGTCACCACACGGACAGACACAATTGGACATCATACCAATTTCATTCTAGATTTCATAAAACATATATAAAACAAAATGTACAATGGTCGGCTTTTGCACTATGAACGGTCTCTTCCAAGCAACCTTGAGATAGACAGGTGAAATCAATACTAAAGTGCACTGAGATGATGTCATTATAACGTATGGATGGACTAGGCGATATATTGTAATTTCTATCCAAAGAGCTGCGGTACTTAGAATTTTAGACTGCCTCGTTGGTCTCGCGGCATAAATATGCGCGTGGGATTGGGGGGTCTCGGGTTAGAAAGTGTTACCTATTGGGTTTTTTCGTTAGGAAATTCTCAGTAGCAGCACGGAGTCTGGTAATGTGCCCAGTAAGGCAATAGGCTCGCCCCCTATTACGTGGGACCTAAAAATTCATTGCCAAATGTGGGTGTAATATTACACCTCTGCCTCCCCGTCGGATATACAGGCGTGAGTCTATAAAAAAATAGAAACTTAGAATTTTGTTCCTATCTAAAAATCTGCCGATCAAGAGTGGCTATGCCTAATGGACCGATCGCTAATGACACGATATTGTAAACTCAAACTTGAGTTCAAACTTACCCGATCCTATCTTTTTGATTTTCGAGGGTCACTGTCGTCTATAAGATGTCACTGGATGAATCTTCGCTATATAGTTAGGAGGCAATATAAAATCATGAACCCTCGTACAAAAACATTCAAAAGATTTCTTGTTCTTTGTTAAAAATGTTAATGGTATATATTATGACAAATTAATTGAATTCATATTCATACATACATACATAGACTCACGCCTGTTTACCGGAAGGGTAGGTTGATACTACGGAACGCCATTTGCAACCATCCTGACATATCTCTCTTGCTTCATTCACTCCCATCGAATTTCTCATGCATGCTCTTCGGTTAAGGGTACTTTTAACCTGTCCTTTTTTTAGGATGTCTCCAATCTGGTCAGAGAACGTCTGTCTAGGTCTTCCCCTTCCTCTTGTCCCATTCACATTGTTTTTTATATTCGTGTTTTTATATTAAGAAACACGCTAATTGTTTTCAGGAAAATATTCATTTGCAACCAATTTGAGTGTTGCTCAGTTCGTGATAGTCAGTGTAGGGAAATATATAAAGCGTCACTACTCGATTTCATTCCATGTTTATCATAACGGCCTGCGCACCCAGATCGGCAGATCTAAAGATAATCTGTTAAGGTTGGGTGATATCCACCCAAGCGAAAATAAGTGCGACTGCGGCGTATCACCACAGACAATGAGCCATATGCTGACGTGCACTACAAGCCCAGACTTGTGCACACTTGACGACATGTATAAAGCAAGGCCAAATGTGATACGCGTTGCCGAGTACTAGTCTAAAACCGTATGAAAAGTGTTACCATCGACACGAAAATAAGAATAAGGGGCAACTAAAAACAATACATGTCATGAAGCATATAATATCTTGCGGAGAGACGGCAAACTCTACATGAAACGCTATACAAACCAGTCAGGCCACCGTGGTATACTAGGCCAAACTAGGAGAGGCATATGACCAGCAGTGGCCCACAAAATGCTGATGAACTGAGGAGTTAGATGAGGGATAAGAAAAGGTAGATATTCGTATTATTATTAGGTATACATATGTAACAGTGTATATTACAACAATAACTATCCTCTCATAATTGATACTTACCGATACTGTACAAGGCATAGCACACAGGTGAGCATTACCGCAGCGCACAACAGGCCGGTGTCTCACTCGTATATTACGACTAGCAACACCTGCACTCCTGCATATACCTTTGTTCCAAGCACACTAATGCACTGATTATTGACCATCTTTTATGTAACGTGCGGCAAACGAGCAGACTGATCGCCTGATGGTAAGCGACTTCCACCACCCATAAGCACAAG
This sequence comes from Euclidia mi, assembly GCA_944739405.2. Classification (NCBI taxonomy): domain Eukaryota; kingdom Metazoa; phylum Arthropoda; class Insecta; order Lepidoptera; family Erebidae; genus Euclidia; species Euclidia mi. Next base: position 118,410,532 of record OX123182.2, read on the forward strand.
CAATACCAGAGGAGAGCGTTGTCGTTGGAAAAGAGAAATAGTAGTGGGAGTTACATGAGGATGAAGGAAAAGGGGATATTAACTGTCAATATTGTCACTCTTTGGAATAGGAACAGTAATAGAAGGATTGAGATGAAGGAGAAAGAAAAGGATAAAAATATCTACAATCGCTATCTTTTCATGACTGACACCGTGTACAAGGCACAGCACACGTCTGAGCATTACCGCAACACAACAGGCCAGTGTCTCACGCGTATATTACGACTAGCAACACCTGCATGCCGAACTGCAAGCGAACATTACCTGCCGGGTTAATTATGCCACCATGTTCGTAAGTACTTCACCAATCACTCTCTAAGAAATATGGTAACGTGTTTATTTAAGCATACATAATAGTGTAACAAGTAATATACATATATACAACAGAATAAAACAACTTATGTCACTAAACTATCCTAAACTAAACCAATAAAACTAAATAAATAATAATAACAAAATAGAAGAGGAAACAAAAAAAACAAACTACGCCGCGTCAAAAAATTCCTCCACAACGCTGTCGGCTGGTAGCGTGCCCAGAAGGCTGGCAGCATTGCCACGTTGTATGGCAATGCTTATTCTCTCTGCTGTCACGGGAAGCGTCGATCAACGTGTTGATAAATAGGTACATCCTCATATATGAAAAAGTACCTGAGCCCGCGGCTACATCCGCATTATTTACGGCTATTGCTTCACAATGAATAAATCCTGTAACTTTGCTACCAGAAGACACGAAGAACACCCAAACTCGTAAAAGCAATTTGTGGATCTATGGATCATCATCATATCAGCCGAACGACGTCCACTGCTGGACATAGGCCTCCCCCAAGGTTCTCCACACAGACCGGTCTTGAGCCGCCCGCATCTAACCTCCTCCCGCGATCTTGACAAGATCGTCGGTCCACCTTGCGGGTGGCCTACCTCTGCTGCGTCGTCCGGTACGTGGCCGCCACTCCAGAACCTTCCTGCCCCAACGGCCATCGGTTCTTCGAGCTATGTGCCCTGCCCACTGCCACTTCAGCTTGGCTATCCGGAGAGCTATGTCGGCGACTTTGTTTCTACTGCGGATCTCCTCATTTCTGATTCGATCTCGCAGGGAAACTCCAAGCATAGCTCTCTCCATCGCCCTCTGACTGACCTTGAGCCTTCTGATAAGGCCCATAGTGAGCGACCACGTCTCTGATCCGTAAGTCATCACTGGCAACACACACTGGTCAAAGACTTTCGTCTTGAGACACTGCGGGATATCGGACGAGAAGATATGTCGTAGCTTCCCGAACGCTGCCCAACCGAGTTGGATTCGACGATTGACCTCCTTCTCGAAGTTGGACCTACCTAATTGGACTACTTGTCCCAGGTAGATATACTTGTCGACAACTTCGAGCGTAGAGTTCCCAACCTGAATAGGAGCAGGTACAACATGGACGTTCGACATGATTTTCGTCTTGTCCATGTTCATCTTAAGACCTACTTGTTGGGAGACTCTACAGAGGCCATCGAGCATTGTGCCTAGGTCTTCCATGGTCACAGCCATGACTACGATATCGTCTGCGAATCGAAGGTGAGTGATGTACTCGCCGTTGATGTTGATGCCGAGTCCATTCCAGTCCAGAAGCTTGAAAACATCCTCCAGCGCAGTGGTAAACAGTTTCGGGGATATGACATCCCCCTGTCTCACCCCTCGCTGGAGTTGAATAGGTTTGGAACTCTGGTCCTGGAGGCGGACTGACATAGTGGCGTTTTCATACAAACACTTCAGCACTTCGATATATCGGTAGTCAATCCGGCACCGTTGGAGAGACTGTAGCACCGCCCAGGTTTCGATCGAATCGAAGGCTTTCTCATAGTCCACAAACGCCAAGCATAGGGGCTGGTTATACTCCTCGGACTTCTGTATAACCTGCCGCAGCGTATGTATGTGGTCTATGGTACTATAGCCTTTACGGAAACCGGCTTGTTCGGGAGGCTGGAAGTCGTCTAGCTTGCTCTCGAGACGATTCGTGATCTATGGATCTAGAATTGAAATAATTATTTTCCTGTGTAGGGATCGAACAAGCAATACTCAGCGCAGTGTAAATTGGCGAAATGGCCGCTCAAGCCACTATGGAATACGCCATACATTACTGATGAATCTATTGCTGCTATCTACGGTAGCATGACTCTATTAATACAAACCTAACATAATCCTATTCCTTCAAACACTAAATCTTGAAACCCGTTAGCGTCCATCACATCATAAAACAAAGTTCACGCACAATAAACTTTACGTGTCAATAAACATAACTAGCTGCGTTGGCTAGTTATGGCGGTGTTAAAGTTTTATAGAGAAAAATATCTATAGTATCTGTACTAATATTACTAATATTGTAAATGCGAAAGTGTTGGTTTGTTCTTATTTCACGCCAAATTTGCAGAACGGATTTTGATGAAACTTTGCAGTAATTTAGCAAATACATCGGCATGACAGGCTGCCCTTATATGAGCGAAGCCGCGGGAGGTAGTGAATCGACTCGAATGATGCCCGCGGTTACACCCGCGTTATTTAAGGCTACTGCTTCGCTCCCGTGGCATATAGCGTGATGTTATATAGCCTATAGCCTTCCTCGATAAATTACCTATCTAACACTGTATTTTTTTTCAAATCGGACCTACTGCACGATAGCGGCTGTGGGTACTGTAGGCACAGTCCGCCCAGTCTAATGGGTACTCTACTCGAGGCGCGTAGGTATAACTCGAGTTTCGTGCGTTTGTATGGAGTTACAATACTGTTAGATATTATTACCGTGCTTCTGGTGTGTCGTCTTACCCAATTGATGTGCAAGTTTTATTTGAACTGTATCGACAAAAACTTTGAGGTTAGAATGCAGTTTTAGCAATATTTGTGTCATATATTAATACAATTTTACATTGCAAAGTAAAGCAACTTAAAGATCCTTAACTTACATGTATTTTCACCACCAAACAAAAGCGAAAGCAAAATTATTTGCATATCAAAATCACAAACACATTAACTACTTGCCAATCTGCGTCTGCTTGCCGACATATAGACTGGGAACGGTTGTAACAATTTTTCTTTGATCGTTCGTACAAGTCGCATTTATAGTACTAACAACTTATTAAACGTTTGAAATAAAAGAGTAAATATTTCTCTTCAAATAGACATAACAATTAGGGGCCTAGAGGCAATAGTTTCCAGACAATTACAACTTACTTAAATCTGGGCTACTGTTACAACTGACCCCCATACCAGGGACGGTTGTAACAGCGAGGGGGGTCAATTGTAACATACTCAAATAATACACAATGTATGCATTTCAATCACGATTATTGTTTATAAACCACGACAATAAAACACACAATCAAGTACTTATATATTACTTCAAATCAATATGGCACCTTTTTAGGCACATTTTAAGCAGTTTTTTTATCAGTTTATAACATTTTAATTTTCAAGGTAACATCGTACATTAATCTTCTGACCAAGTCAGGTATTTGGCAAGCTGTTGTTTTCGTTTCGGCTGTAAAGACTCTGTTATGAGCTGTGTACCCTATTATTATTTTTTCCACCTCAGGTTCGGTCGCTGCATCTCTCTTTCTTATGTAACGTAGCAGGGAGACATATTTAATACCATGGGTATCAGCCGCTTGTCTCAAAGAAGTCCCAGTTTTAACGTCATCGTAAGCTTCCCTAAAGCGAAATATCTCGCTATCGTCTCTTGTCGTCTCTTATAAGCGTTTTCTAGGCATCTGCAATGAAAAATACATACATAACGAATGTTGCAACCGTACCCACAAAAAGTGTTACAATTGTACCCACCCTACCCTTCTACTAATAAAACGATCTCATCAGTGACAAAAAATACCTACACTAAAAATAAATACAGTATTCGTACGTCTAAAGTCTAATAATCACCCATAAAAACAGACGAAACGTAGAAAGCTTTATAAGCAACACAATTTATAAAAGAAATCGATCAAAAATACTTACTTTTGGTTGACAAAACACAATAGGCCACTCTGCAAACGTATATAGCGCGCGGACAGCGCCGCAGCTCTGGCAATCATGACCGTACACGTAGGCCACGTGTCTTTCCCCTTGTACCCATCCTCGTACGGTGAATAGTTCCGCGAATATTTGAATTGTTACAACCGTACCCCGTTACAACCGTACCCAGTCTACTCTAATGAATTTGAGTACTAATGCCATCTACAGGCACACTATAAAACGTCACTACTTCACCCTTAGCGCGAATATTCCAATCAATATTGATAGTAAACATAACACATAACATATCTTCACGCCTTTTATCCCCGAAGGGGTAGGCAGAGGTGTATTACACACCCACACTTCGCCAGATATGTTTCGGTCCCAATGTAATAGGGGGCGAGCCTATTGCCATCTACCGGGCACATTATTAAGCGAGCGATAATTAACATTTTTAATACACACATTGATAGTGTGTCATCTTATCTGACTATGTCATCTTGAGCACATCTCCCCTATAGCCTATATAACATCACGCTATCAGCCACGGGAGCGGGGCAGTAGCCTTAAATAAGGCGGGTGTAGCCGCAGGCTCATCTAGTGAAGTATAATAATAGACTCAAAAACAGTGTTTTGCTTGGCACAGGCTGTGATAACCCATGGCATGCATGGCGGAGTCAAATAGACTACCATGCAGACGTTGGCAACCTTATATAAACTGATATCTAATATCAGTTTATATGAGGGATTGTCTTTCGGGATATATACCACTTAACTTTATTTCCAGTAACCGATATTTGCAAGCGCCATGTTCACGAATATACTGGCAGTAGATCCGTGAACATGGCACATGACCATGAAAGTTTAAATTGTTATAGTTCAAATCTATATTAATAATTTCGTCAAGTGGTATGGTAGATCGGAACCTTACCTGAATAATAAAACAAAAAACGAAATTAAAGATGTCGAGTCGACAACATATATCCGCAGAATTCGGATTGTCGAGTATTTTATTAAGTTCTATTGATTCTGACAGACAAATCGCAGTCGCCATGTTGACCACTCTAGCGTAACCTCGCTGACACCAGATAACATGTTGAGCACTATTGGCGATGCAAAGATTATCCACGCGCCTCTAGTGGCGAATTTGGTAGTTGTCCGGGTACGACACTTTTGATAGCATTTAATACAACTTTGCTTCGAGGTTATAGTGGTAATTGTATTGAGCTGTCAAAAGTGTCGTACCCGGACAACTCCCAAATTCGCCGCTAGAGTCGTTAGTTAGAATCTTAGCATCGCCAATTATATAGTTTGTCTGTGTAAATACTTCTTGCAGTTATATTTCTTATTGGTATAAACAGCTAAAACGACAATTATAGAAGTATCCGTCCAATAAAGGAGATTTGTGTTACCCCAAATTTACGCGAGTGAAGCTGCGGATAAAAGCTAGTTCTTATATAAACTTGTCATCTTTCTTTTATTTCGAAACATATATATGTCAGCGGGTTGCTTGATTTTTGGCCGGTATCACCATTTCACAGTTTGTTATACGTTCACACTAAATCAAATTAACATAACTGACTATAATTATTTTGCATTACTGAACACGAAACGAGTGACAGTTTCTAGGTACTTGTTGTCCGCCCGGAGTCTCCAAGAGAAGTGATAGTTGTCATTGCTCTGTTTGAACGTAAACCGTCATCCCCTCTCTTCAACTGTAGCGAACGTCACTAGACTCTGTCGAAGCGCGCCATCTTCGCATTTCCATTTCGTAGTCAATTGACGTCCCGTACTGATCATTCCGATACAATCTGCGGGGTTCTCAATACCCGCGACGTGATTGAAACAAGTAGCAGGAACCAGTTCAATCAATTTGCTAACGCGGTTGGCGACAAAAGTCTGCCAGCGATGAGGAGAAGAATGAATCCAAGCGAGCACTACTTTGGAGTCGGAAAATGCGTATATTCTATTAATGGGGTAGTGGGGCAAAACTGTGTCGTGAACCTTGCGGAGCAACTGAGACAGCAGAAGGGCCGCGCACAACTCCAGCCTCGCAACCGAAATGGTTTTAACAGGCGAGACCTTAGACTTGGCACAAACTAACTGCACCGAGTAGTGTTAGAACCAATGCGGACTTGCAGATATACGACTCCGCCGTAAGCACGCTCGCTGGCGTCAGCGAAACTTATTAAGTTGATGGTACATCCATCTACCAACCCAAGATGACGCGGAATAGTAATTTGATTGAGCGCAGTAAGCTCAATACAAAACTGGCCCCAAGCGGCGACAATATGGTCAGGGGGTGTTTCATCCCACTCACACTTTGATAGCCAAAGCTCTTTGATCAAGAGCTTGGCGTAAAAAATTGTGGGAGCCACAAAACCCATTATGTCCCATAGTCGAGCCACTGTGGACAGCATAGTGCGTTTGGTGCACTTATCATCTGGTGGTGAGACGTCAAACCGAAAACTATCGCAGGATTTGTCCCAGCGTAAACCGAGAACCTTATGCGGTACAGACTTCTCAAACTCAATGTCTGGAGAAGCCTTATGAGAATCTGGTATGCGTGCGAGAACCTCCTTAAAGTTGCTTGTCCATTTGACAAGATCAAACTGGCCTCGCTTGAAAAGCTGAATAAGCTCTTCACAAAGCGAAATTGCTAGCGGAGCGGATATGACACTGCAGGCAATGTCATCCATGTACAAAGCGGAAGTGGCAACAGCCGCTGCGGCGGGAAAGTGATCGCCTTCATCAGCGATCAACTGGCGAACAACTCGTAACGCGTGATATGGGCTAGATTTGAGTTCAAAACAAACACGATTGAACTGATACACAGATAAAGGTTCTTTCTTGTCAAAACGATAAAAGATCCGTTGAAATCTACGGTCAGATTCGCGAACGCCGATATTGAGAAACATTTGGCGGCAATCAGCTGACAGAGCGATTTGGAAAAGACGAAACTTTATTATGATGTTAAATAAATCATCCTGTAGATTGGGGCCGGCATGCAAAATGTCATTAATCGACTGACCCGATGTAGTCTTACAACTAGCGTCTAAAACCACACGAAGTTTAGTAGAGGTTTTATCTTCGCGAACTACGCCGTGATGCGGGATATAATATGAGGGCAGAGAGTTGCCCTCGTTGTTTACAACTACACTCAAAAAACCTTTATCTATGTAGTCACGAATGACGTCATTATAGGCGCTGCGTAACTTAAGTTATGCATCAAGTTTACGATCCAAATAATGGAAAGGTCTGAGCGCAGCAGCGTACGAGTCGCCTAACGAATAAGGGTCACCACAGAATGGCAACGCCACAACGTATCTGCCACTGTCGTCACGAACAGTGGTAGCGCGGAAATGTTCTTCACACTCGAGATCTTTACGGCTCATCGAGGGCGGTGCGGTAACCTCTTCAAGCTCCCAAAATCGCTTGAGAAGAGAATCAATATTGTTTTCTTGAAGAACAGAACAACAGCAAGACGTAACGTATTGAGAAGTATGTAACGTAGGTACGGTACCCATAATCACATACCCAAATACCGTCTCAATAGCGGGCGGTAAGTTATTTTGCTCACTACGTACCACTTTAGTTAGTAGCAAGTGCGGGAATATTGCGGCTCCGATCAAAACATCAATGTCTGCCGGATTCGCAAACTCCGAGTCTGCCAGCGGCAATGACTCGAGGTGTGTGAGAAGCGATACGTCCACATTAGCGTTTGGCAATGTGTCCGTAATACGCTCCACGATAAGCGAAGAAATGTTAAAATTTATGTCTCCATCAAAACGCGAATGTATTTTAATATCTACGGAACCCTTGCAATGTTTTTCTGAACCGCCGATCCCTCGGACTATTGAGTTCGTATTTTTAAAGTTATTCCACAATCCGAGGCGTTTGAACAACTCAAACGTTATTAAATTGGTCTGAGACGCGCTATCCAGTAGACAACGTACCATGTGCGGCGACCCATTAACATCATACACGATAACTTGCGCTGTCGCTAACAGAACAGTCTTAGACGTACATACATCGCGGCCTAGCACTGCTCTAATCACTACAAGCGCGCGAAGGCCGTCCGCGCGTGCGTGCCGCCCGCGCAATGGATGTCGTACACAACGATATCTCATTCTGAATCGTCGGGGGCGCAGTTATCGTAGCCTGCACCTGCGACGTAAGTGTGTCAAGATTAGCGGCTTGGCTTGACAACGGGTTATCTTTATCGAAGTGAAGCAGAGAATGATGTTTTTGATTGCATGAGCGACACTTTGTTTTACTAGAACAATTACTTGTTTTATGTTTTATGCTTAAGCAATTAATGCAAGCCTTGTTATCTTTTACGCATTTAAAACGAGCGGTTGGATTTAAATTATTAAAGGCGGGACACTTATAGAAATGGTCGTGCACTATATTACTGCACAGACACTTCTGTGAATTATTACTATTAGATTCCGAGCATGTTACGTAAGGTTGTGGATTAGGGACCGAGTTATTATTACTATTTCGCGATTTATTCAACCTTTGTTTGTTGCTGTTAGTATTAGACGGGCTAGGTGAAAGAGACTGCGTATTATGAAATATTCGACACTGATCTTTGATGAACGAAATAAAACTATCTAGTGTAGGTATTTTATTATTGCGTTCCGACATCTCGAAAGCACGAATTGTATCAGTGACAAACTTTTTTAAAGCGAGTTGAAGCAACATAAAGTCGGAAGGATCTTCTAATTTTAAGTACCTAAGAGAATTAACCGCGGTAACGTAGTTATCAATAAACAGCTGGAAATTCGCGACAGACGCGTTGCCGGACAGTTTGAGATTTAAAGCTTGGTCAAAGTAAGTAGACGCCAGGACGCGAATGTCTTGATATCTGTCAAGTAGTGACTGAAATATGACCTGATAATTCTCAGCACTGGGTGTGACACCTGCAAATACGGACTGTGCCTTCGGTGACAGTTTACCTATTAAATAGTACAACCTGTCAGCATCTGTCAGAGAACTATTATACACACATAATCTCGATTGGCGGTAGTATCGGTTTGCGGGCCGTGGCAACGGGCTGCGCCGAACATTTACCCTCCAATTGCGATTGTATACGCTTAATAATACAATAAAGATCTTCGAATGATGTGTACGCCTGATAATTCGGTTTTTCATCAGGATTAGCAGAAAGCAATCTTGCCTTATAATCGTCTAACAACTTATGAAAATCTGTTTGAATACTATCTACTGTCATACAATAACTGAGAAATGCTTCGCCATTAGTGTCAGACGCGGCTGCGGTCTTTGACCGCTCGTTAATGTTTTGAATGCGCTCAAATAAAATATTGCGTTTTGCTTCTAAGATTGTCAACTCTTTGTCTTCCGACACGCGTGACTTCTTTTGTTGTGACATGCTTACGTAAGTATAAGCTAATGAAACCGAAACAAAATAAGAATATTTAATGTACCTATTATTTTACCTAAGAAGGCTAAGAAGGCAACACTTTAGAGCTGTGGAATTAAAAGTTGCTCGAAATATGAGATTTACAAGACAACTATGATAGTTCCAGAAATAATAATTGAGTAAGTAGGTAGCTACATAACAGTATATTACCTACTGAAGCGGCCGGAAACAACCATGTGACGGTTATGTGAATAGACTAGGAGTATAGCTAGGTGCTATAACTGCCTAGGTATAGCGATATAACGTATAAAAACGTAAATGAATCCGACTCGTATGGATCAAATAAATGGTTCGGCGTTACACCGAAACCGTAGGTTCTAGGCAACTTGGAGAAGGAAAATGGACTGTATCTAGAGGATGGCGAGTTTTGGGTCGCCTAGGATTGGAATGGGGAAGAGGATTGTGAGTGGGTATAGGATATTTATTATTCTGAAGGATGAGGGGCACCTACCTTGGTCGTCAGTCCTCTTTCCTTGCAAATGGCAGCCTCCTGGTGTTTTCGAGATGAAGCTGCTTGATTCACTCCACTACACAAATCACTTTCACTCGCGAGCGGTTCTGTATAAGCGGTAATAATTATAGCGGTGCGGAAGCGGCGCGGTGCGGTATGGCGGACACGTTTTCTCGAGCTTCTCGAAAGTTCTGGACTCTCTCCCGCGTCGATGCGCGCGGCAACCAATCCGCGAAAGGCGTGCCCCTTCCAGGGAATGGGATAGACAGAGACGAAAACTTGGTATCGCTCGCATTAGACAAGCAAGCGTGGAACGATTGACGTTGATGTGATTAGTTCTCAATGGAAAGGTAGATGGCGCTACCACTTAGGCTCTGATCACTTTTGAACGAAAATCGTTACGTATTATCAACACCACGAGTCGATAAAATAATGGCGCTATTAATATCTTTTGACTATAGCCAGGTTACACTAAACAACCAACCGCACTCGTCTAGACAGCACTGCAGTTCACACGTCTATTTAAGAAATAAAAGCTCCAAGCTGTTCTACACAAAATCAGCACAGTCAGAAGCAATAGCTGCGCACAGTCTTACACTATGAACTTAGTAAGTACGAGTCGATTAGTTTACCAACTTTAGCGCCCTGCGAAGGACAGTCTAGACCGGAGTTATTGTGCTAGATTTAGCAGAAAACCAACCAAAGCTGGATATTGGTTCTAAAACCAATATAACAACTGCACTACAACAATAACTAGCACGTTTCACTCAAACGCACTTGCTTTGAACAATGCAAGTCGGCCTGTACGCTCACTCTCGCTACTATTACAGTCCATAAAGTAAGACCGAGATAAGATTAATCTATTTGCAAGCATAATATGATCGCAAGGTTTGTGGGTGCAAGCCACCCTCGCATGAAGAAATAAAAATAATCACTTTCTTTTTAACAGGCGTATCAAACTCAAAACCTCCGTTCGCTATCTACGACAACCTAAAAACTTAAAATACGGCAAAGGTCTATAGAGTAAGAATGTATCGATAAGTGAGTTCGTCACCGTGTGTATAATGGATAGGTCAGCATTATCGTCCTAGCATTATCACGGTTGCATCAAAGTCTTCTAGTCTTTTACTTTCTAGTTTAACTAGATTAACTGAGTGACTGTCGTCTGACCTACGTTACCCGAACCAATGAATACAGATTTACAGAGAAGCGCAGTTCTCAAGGATTTCGTGTGCCGATTCCAAGTGGAGACTGTCTCCAGTTTAGTTCGTAGTTGGCGCCGTTGGCGGCGCTGGCTTCGTTCTCCGTCTCTCTTGCTCTCGCAGTTAAGATACACTCAAGGAACGTTTGTCTCTCTTTCTCTCGTAGAGACAGCTGTAACAGCGCGACTGCCATGCCTCCAAGCGACAATTTGGGTCACAGAAAGTTTGTCTTCAGAGCGCCCATAGGAAATGAGCTTCTATGTAAATATCTGAGCTCTTTGCCCAAAGAGTGATGATAATCCACGACTTAGACCAATGTCAATTCCAGGGACTGACGTCCCATAATGGTTGCCAAATATTTCTATAGAACCTGGGTCCAAAGCTTGCGGCAACTAATAATAAATGATTCAATACGCACATAACATTAAGAAGTCAGTGGTATGCTGTTGGTTTGAACCTGATACCCACTGGAGTCTGTTGGTATCTACTTCTGAACTGCTACCCTCATCTTCGGCCTCTACAATTACATCTGCATGAGGTTCCAGAATTAACCGACAAAACAGCCAAAACGTCACATGCCTTATCTAAATAAAACGTATATGTCTACTGTGAACATTATATAGTTTTCACTATGTTTTTCTTCACCATTTGGCCAACGATAATTAACAATTATACACTGATATGTTTAATTTTCTTAAGAAGAGCCGAAAATTGGGTTCAGCGGCGTGCTATTGGAGAGGCCTCTATCAAGCACTGCTTGGCACTATCGCAGGCTGATGACGATGATGATGAAGAACATAACATAACATAACTTATCTAATCTCCTAAGGATAAAATATGGCCTCAATCACAATATTTATTTTATCGCATCAATTTTCAATTTAAGTTAATCATATATGCAACTATTTAATATAGTTTATATATACCTAAATTGGTTAAATATTTCGCAAATTGATCCCTGAATAAAAAAACGGTTTAAGAACCCCTAGTTTTTTTTTTGAAATACCTAAGTAACAATACCTAGTGCTTATAGTTTTTGCGTAAAAATGCGGACGGATAGACACGGCAAAACTATTAGGGTTCTTTGTAGTTTGCGGCACCCTTAAAAGTAGGTATGTGGTTTGAATCCACAAGACTCTCTGCTAAACAGTCCATTGATTCATTCACTCGGCTATCGCTGTTGCACAATTGAACTGTAAATCGCCACTATAAGACAGACTACACTGCAGTATTTCCCTCCCAGAGACTGGTCTAAGTTTATAGTGGTGTTTGCTATTGGATATTTTCGACGACCAGACGCGTCGCCGCGGCTGCACACTGGAAGTTATTGCCGCTACGACTACTGTCCTTTATTAAATTTCGCACGCGTATGTTTCAATTTGCTATCTGTTAGATGGTTTTTTATATGAGTATATCTATGGTGGGATCGTGTCGAAGGGAAAATATGTATATTAATATCGACGTTGTCCTTCTTGAAACTTGGGCAAATCCTTAAATCGCCATGTACCGCGACCAATAATAGATCCACCACTCAGAGTTGATTTGTCTGGTGCAGAGAGAATGCGGTGTATTCGATATCTCACAATGGCGTGGCCATGCGAATTCACCAGTCACACACAAAGAAAATCTTTATGACCAACATGCACAGTGAACCCTACGGTTAATGAGACAGTTACAACTAATTAACAGTTCCTCTATACTCTCTTCCCTGTAAGTACTGTTGAGTCATCATTACCGCCTAATTAAAACTAAATTATACGTTTCAAGCAATGGTATCACAAAGGTCGCTGGAATATAGAACAATGTTCCTGCACACATCCTTGCACTCTTGGATAAGCATCCTTGGGGTAAAAGAGACAACACGCAGTTTCTCTATTCTCTCCTTGTGAGACTACAAAAAATTCATTACCTTAAAATTGAAATTGAACGATGCGTCGACGTTGCACAATGGTCGTCGGAATATAGAACAATGTCCTTTACAATGCCGTCACTTATGTATAGAATGACTTAATTCTGCGCAAACTCGTGCCGACGAGCTGGCGAAAATCCAAACCTCCTTTATATATTTTGTCACAAATGTTGGTGGAGCCTCAGTAACAGAGGGAATTGTTTTCAGTATTATTAAATATGTATGTAATTTTTAAATGGGAGTTTCATTAAACAACTGGTCTGACGTAGTTGAGCATTTAATAAGACATATTGTGCAATACCTACTTAAATTTAATATTTAAGTCCTCGTCTACAGATCCATATAGGATGCATCGCATCAAACGAATTTCTTTTTTGCAATTCTTATAAGCTTCCACGTGCCATGTGCATGTTGCGTTTGCAATGATGCTCCCTGACAGTCGTCAAAATTCAATGCACTATCAGATCTGACGCTACCCAACGTGAGATCATTGTAACGCAATGCAGCGAAATGTTATATTACGGATTATGATAATATCTATAGGAGTAATTACATATATGTATATGTATTATAAATAATGAAGTCAAATAAATTTGCGAAATCATCATAATCGTCCAAGCGCTATCGCTCTGTAAAAATACTTGATGGAACCGGTGCATCAAGCTCTTCACGGATGGACTATCGTCTAACCTCCACAGCCCATAATAAGGATAACAACACTCCATGACTATGTCCTGGTGGTCCCCGGGCTCCAAAGCGAATTTCGTGGATGGCAATCGCACAGAACTAGGAGGATGATCGTGACTCTATGACGATTACAAGTGTAAGTGTATTCAAAGATCTTTATGATAACAGGGACAAATGGTTAACGATAATTAACAATTGTAATTTTCAAAATATTGAACAGAAAATCTCTCCATGTAGAGCCTCACCCATTTCCGCTCTGCAGATTACATTAATCTTTGTAGAGACAATTTAAAAACAACTGGCTACATCATAATTTACTCACATTAAATGCAAAAAAAAAACAAAATATATTCATTTTGTCATGCGCAAGAGTAAACAAATGGTTACTAAACCTCAACTATACGCACACGAATGCACAACGTCATCTGTGAACACAGTAATAGCATGTAACTGTCCTACTATCGTCCATACTAACAACATTAAATATCTCGGGATCACTATTGACGAAACACTTTCCTTCCGTGACCATATTACAAACTTAGTAAATCGAGTCCGGAAATTAATTTATGTATTTAAATCGCACTTGACCGGTATTTTATTTAAATACATAAATTAATTTCCGGACTCGATTTACTAAGTTTGTAATATGGTCACGGAAGGAAAGTGTTTCGTCAATAGTGATCCCGAGATATTTAATGTTGTTAGTATGGACGATAGTAGGACAGTTACATGCTATTACTGTGTTCACAGATGACGTTGTGCATTCGAGTGCGTATAGTTGAGGTTTAGTAACCATTTGTTTACTCTTGCGCATGACAAAATGAATATATTTTGTTTTTTTTTGCATTTAATGTGAGTAAATTATGATGTAGCCAGTTGTTTACTATATTAAAGCCTGACTGCGCTTTCTCATAAAGTTCATTGACAGTTGGGGCGAAAAATACAAGAGCGGTATCGTCAGCGTAGGATATTAATTTGCCGTGATCTAACTGAATGTTACACAAGTCACTAATATAAATTAGGAACAGTGTGGGGCAGAACGCTACGATGTTAATGATGATCCCCCCGTGGGATCTCCACATTGTCTCGTGGTGGGGGGCTCAGTAACCGTGGTTAGGTCACCCACGGTGAAGCTATACGAGATCCCGGGAGTGGACGCTCCGCGTGGGCTTGACGGAGTCCTGCGCAGGATGCGTCCAATGGTGCGTGTGCGAGGGACAGTTCTTCTGTCCCTCGCAGTCGTGCGCGGGCGCGGGAGGAGAGGCGTGTCGGTGTTGCGTTGTTGCACGCCCTATCTCCCGCGACCAAATGGGGGCGCACCGTTGTTGCGTCGCGGTGGGGCCGCAGAGGAAGAGGAGATGCGGTGTTGCGTTGCCGTCCTCCCTATCCTCTGCGGCCGCTGGGTGTTTTGGCGGCGGAGCCCAACACCTTCATCCGCCGCCAAGGGGGTTTTGTTCGGGGCCCGCCTGACCATCTTGCGGGCCAATTCCCGTCGGGGGGTAGCGAGGAATGCTTCGGCGATACCCGACCCTCCGACATACAGGTAAATGAGGAACAAGGGTTGGTTTTTAGTCAGTAAAAGTCTGACAGTCCCCTTCGCCCTTCCCCCAGGGCGGAGGGACTCCATGAGGATTTTCCAACCCGACACGACTGTCAAAGATCTTGATGACAGCCGGGACCCATGGTTTAACTACTCTCCGAGGTACGGTGCAAGCGATAATTAACTACTTAATAAAAAAATTACTAAACGAAGATGAAGTGTAATAATTTACCCAAACATAGCTAACGCAAAGCAAGGCTCACTGGACACAAGCCTAACCATACCACGCCATTCGTACAAGTAAGTAGTTCTAGAGTAATAAATATATTGTTTTGTCAAAGGCAGTACACTTCGTTTTCGCTTATCTGTACACTATTCGGGTGCTGGGCTTAACCTAAGATTTGTATGATTCATAACCGCAAATTCAGTTTGGTGATAACATATTTTATGTTTATACTGACCTCGTATTTCTTTAGCGAATGCTTCAACGTTTTTTGATATATGAGTGAATTGATGCATAAGGCCGACCTCACATTTTGCGTCCACGTTTCTTGAGCTGGCCGACGTTCACTTTGCAGTACAATGTGATCGCCAGGGGCACATCGAACGCATGGCAGACGCACGACAAGCGCATGCTCAAGGAACGCGCACGCTCAGTGTGAGGTCGGTGTAAGGGTTTAAGCACACACCCTTCATCTTCTATGAGTATTAGTTGCGAGAGTTGACAAAATGTTGTATCGAGCATTGACCATGGATGCACTGGCAGCGACCACTTCTACACAATGACTTACCATCTATACCTACTATAAATAGGCCATAGTATGCACTATGATAATGTATTTTAAGAACGTTATAGAGAACTTAAATACACAGGTTTCCCTTCATGTTTATTAAGAAATTATAAACAATTAAAATACGCACGTAACTTCGAATAGTTTGTGGTGCCCGCCTTAGATTTGAACTCCAGACCCTCTGCGTAGCAGTCCGTTGGTATTTCCATTGGGCTATACCTGTAGCAAATAAATATTAAATTCCAATTAATCTCTAGTAACTTTCCAGAATAAAATACCATAATTACATATTCCAAATTCCTTCCTTCCCTTCCCTGTCCATGTGGTGACGGATTAAGAATACGGATTGTCACCACCCCATATCATCCCATGGGTGTCGTAAGAGTCGACAGAGGGAGCATATTATGCAGAGAACACCACTGTAAGAGAAGGAAAACTTGATACAAACCCTATACCAACCCGTTTGGCCTGCGTGGTATAGTAGGCCAATTCCTCCATTCAAAGGAGAGGCCTAGTCCAGCAGTGGACTGTTAAAGGCTGATGAGGAATTTCTTCATCCGACCAATCTTAAAAAATAGATAAGTATACTTTTATTCATAATAATACCAATAACGATTCTAATCCGTCCGTTCGAGTTGAATAGTCCGGAGCGCAAGTTTAAATCACTAAAACTTTTTTAATCTCGTTCAGTGTTCGCGGAACTTAGACCCGGAGCTGTACAGAGACTCTCGAATAAAATTTCCAAGCTACCGTGATATCAAATAATAGTTTAATAGAATAATGTAATTCCTGATGATCAATTCTGCCTTTATTGGGCAAGGGCTTGTTCTCACTATGAGCTGTAATCCACCACGCTGGCCAAGGCGGTTTTGCACTTCGCATATCGTTCGAATACAAAATTGAGAACTCTCAGATATGCATATACGACGCTTTTTTGCACCAAAGTGATGCAAAAAAGCATCGTAAATAATTCTAAACAATTTGAAAATCGTCCAAGCACAATATGTCGAGCCACTCACAATAGATCCCGTTGCAGTAGCCCTTATCTAATCTAAGGATAAAATATGGCCTCAATCACAATATTAATTTTATAGCATCAATTTTAATTGAAAGTTTATCATATATATTATGCAACTATTTAACATAGTTTATTTATACCTAAATTGGTGGTTCTTCTTTCTTTTGTTAAATATTTCGCAAAGTGATCCCTGAATAAAAAAAACGGTTACAGGACCCCCTAGTTTTTTTGAAATACCTATGTAACAATAGCTAGTGCTTATAGTTTTTGCGTAAAAAGCGGATGGACAGAGGGACGGATAGACACGGCGAAACTATAAGGGTTCTTTGTAGTTTGCGGCACCCTAAAAAATCTGTGGTTTGAATCCACGAGACTCTCTGCGAAACAGTCCATTGATTCATTCACTCGGCTATCGCTGTTGAACAATTGAACTGTAAATCGCCCCTATAAGACAGACAACGCCGCAGTATTTCTCTCCCAGAGACTAGTTAAAGTTTATAGTGGTGTTTGCTATTGGATATTGTCGACGCCCGGACACGTCGCCGCGGCTGCACACTGGAAGTTATTGGCGCTATGACGACTGTCCTTTATTAAATTTTGCACGCGTATGTTTCAATTTGCTTTCAGTTGGATTGTTTTTTAAATGGGTATATGTATATGGGTATAAGGTCATGTCGAAGGAAACGATAGAAAATAATTACGTATATTATTATAGTCGACTTTATCCTGCTCGAACTTTGGGTAAATTCATAAAAAAATCTCAGTTAAATGATAGATCCACCACTCAGGGTTGAGTTTTCTGGTGTAGAGAATATGTGCGATTGCCAAAAGATGTTCCACCTTCCCACTAAAATCAATCGCGGTGTTTTCGATATCCCACAATGTTGTGGCCACGCAAATCAACCATCGTGACATACCATGCTTCTGCCATAATTTATTGAAACAGTAAAGGATAGCAATATAAAATTCCTTTGACTATGGCACGCTTGCACGATGAACCTTACGGTTAATGAGACAGATACAAATAAATTATAGTTCCTCTATTCTCCCTTCCTGTAAGTTCTGCAGGGTCTTCATTACCGTCGAATTAAAATTAAATGACACGTTTGAAGCACAAAGGTTGCTGGAAAATAGAACAATGTCCTTGCACGCATCCTTGCATCGTTGCACTCTTTCACGATGTATCCTTGGGGTAAAAGAGACAGAAGGTAGTTCCTCTATTCCCTCTTTGTAGGTATTGCAATGCACTTCATTACCTTAAAATTAAAATTGAATGATGCGTCGACGTTGCACAATGGTAGTTGGAATATAGAACAATGTCCTTTACAATGCCGTCACTTATATAGGTGACTTAATTCTGCGCAAACTCGTGCCGGCCTGGCGAAAATCCAAACCTACATTATATATTTTGTCACAAATGTTGGTGAAGCCTTAGTAGCAGAGGGAATTGTATTCAGTATTATTAAATATGTAATTTTTAAATAGGAGTTTCATGAAATAACTGGTCTGACCTAGTTAAGCATTAAATAGGACATATTGTGCAATACCTACATACATATATCCGCATAAAATATTGCCGACATGCAATGGGCTGGTTTCTAAAATTTCATAATAAGGTACTCTTCTACATATCCACATAGAAAGCATTGCATTAAACGAATTTCTTTTTTACAATAAAATTCAGAGAAGCTTCCATATGTCATGTGCGTGTCGCGTTTGCATTGATGCTCGCCGACATTTGTCAAAATGCAATGCACTATCGAATCTGAGGCTACCCAACGTGAGTTCGTTGTAACACAATGCAAATAAATGTTATATAACAGATTATGATAATATCTATAAGGGTCATTACATATATTATGTATTATAAATAATAGTGAATTCAAATCAATTTTCGAAATCATCCGAATCGTCTAAGCGCTATCGCTCTGTGAAAATCCTTGATGGAACCGGTACATCAAGGCTTTCACAGATCTCAGAACCCATAATAAGGATAACAACACTCCATAAATATGTCCTGTTGGTCCCCGGGCTCCAAATCAAAGGTTTTGGATCGCTAGGATGATGATGATGACTCCATAACTATGAGTAATGACCAGTATTTAAGGGTACTGCTTACCCATTTCGACTGTCAAAGATCTTCATGATAACCAGAACCAACGGCTCAACGATAATTAACGATTGTAATTTACAAAATATTGAAATGAAAATCTCTACATGTACTAGAGCCTCACCCATTTCCGCTCTGCAGATTACATTAATCTTTGTAGAGACAATTTAAAATCACCTGAGAATAGTCGTTGTTTCAGCGCGCATTGCCTAGAGTCGAATGTGATATAAGTCATAAACTTTACACCGACCTACTCTTTACTTATATATAAATGGAACTTTTTGTTTGTACGACCTGACGGATGAAAAATGGTTATGGTTTTTCGATATATTTTCAGCAAAAGTTTAACATTCACTAGGTGTATGCGTGTCTTTGCTTGTGTAGAATATGGTGGATTTTTCCTTACTCTTTAAAAAAATATCTCTTTACTAAAAATAAATTCTATGTCGCGGGCACTTTACAAAAAGTTAATTTGTTCTTACAAGCAACGGACACAAAATCACCCAGACTTGAAACAACA
Source organism: Euclidia mi (assembly GCA_944739405.2). NCBI lineage: Eukaryota > Metazoa > Arthropoda > Insecta > Lepidoptera > Erebidae > Euclidia > Euclidia mi. The sequence goes on from OX123182.2 coordinate 118,430,227, forward strand.
ATTTAGTTTACAGATTGGACACAAGGTGTTTGCTCGTGTGGGGAATGAACCCACAACACTCGACTCAGTGTTAATCGGCGAGGTGGCCGCTTGAACCGCTACGGCATACGTGCATGCAAAATCTGTAGGGATACCAAATATAAGTTAGTACATAAAATTTAAAAACTTGTGTCAACTTTTGCACAGTGGGATTTAAATATATTTTCTCCATTCATAATTAATTCTTATTGTAAATAATACTAATGAATATAAAATATCAACTAATACCAAGCAAACATAAAAGAAACAACTAGTACCTACAGAGAAACTTAAATTAAAAAAAAAAAACTGTTAAGCAGTGTTCAGTCTTAAAACATTTCATTGCGTAAAACTAGGCCTTAGAGACAATATGTCCTCCGAGAATTATTTGTCAACAGATAAAAGCTTACTTTTGTACGTGAGTACGTACGTGTAGTACTCAGTAAAAGAAAGAAAATCGAAAGGTTTAAGATCGCGATCCGGCTTTTGACCGCTAATTAGAAGATTTAGATAATTCCTAAATAAAATTTACCGAATTTTTTTTTATAGTCTCTCGACTTCATATCCAAAGGGATAGGTAGAGGTGCAACAGTAGGTACACCTACATTTCGTACCATTTACAGCCTATTTCCTTTACCGGACACTTTACTAGACTTCGTGCTATCTATATATTATTAATAGCCGATTAGTTAACTGCCTCGAAAAGACACATTATCTCTCATCTTCCCAATTCCTCCATCTCCATCTTCCGAGCAAAATTATCAACGTCTGACGCCGTACATAGCCTGACTGACTATATCACACAGGAACTTGGAAAAGGCAACTACACCTTAGGGATCTTTCTCGACCTAGCCAAAGCATTCGATACTGTATGTATTTCTTCATTTCTATACAAATTGGAGTACCTTGGTGTAAGAGGAACGCAGCTTAAACTTTTTGTGGACTACTTAAATGATTGGCATCAGTGTGTAAAGATAGATAAAATTACGAGCAATTATCAAAAAAACCCTAAATTTGGTTTGCTCCAAGGAAGTATTTTGGGCCCCACACTGTTCCTAATTTATATTAATGACTTGTGTAACATTCAGTTAGATCACGGCAAATTAATATCCTACGCTGACGATACCGCTCCTGTATTTTCCGCCACAACTGTCAATGAACTTTATGAGAAAGCGCAGTCAGGCTTTCATATAGTAAACAACTGGCTACATCGTAATTGACTCATATTAAATGCGGAAAAAACAAAATATATTCATTTTGTCATGCGCAAGAGTAAACAAATGGTTACTAAACCTCAACTATACGCACACGAATGCACAACGTCATCTATGAACACAGTAATAGCATGTAACTGTCCTACTATCGTCCATACTAACAACATTAAATATCTCGGGATCACTATTGACGAAACACTTTCCTTCCGCGACCATATTACAAACTTAGTAAATCGAGTCCGGCAAATAATTTATGTATTTAAAAAACTAAGGACATTTGCGGACTCAAAATTAATCACACAACTGTATTTGGCCCTATATCAATCTATAATCCAATATTGCATAACTTCTTGGGGTGGTGCTCTGAAAACAATCTTACTGCCTCTTGAGCGAGTACAAAGAACGATCCTAAAAGTAGCAAACTCTCACCCCTATCTTTTTCCCACAACCCTGTTATATAGTTCCTGTCATGTGCTAACTGTTCATCAACTCTTCATCTTGCACATAGTTTTAAAACAACATGCTATGTTACCCTATGATACACACAATACTAACAAGAGGCGGAAAGATTTAGTCTGCATCTCACATCCGACCTCAAAATTTACTTTTACGAATACATTTTACACATTTATGGGTCCATTTTTATATAACAAATTAAATAGAGTCATAAGTTTATATACCTTAAACTATTATAACTGTAAAAAAGTACTCTGTAATTATTTACAAGATATGTCATATGAACAGACAGAAGAGTTACTTACAATATTAAAATAGAAACAAGAACATAATTTTGTACATCTATTTGTATTTTAACTATAGTTATTTTAATGTAGTTTTACCATATATACCTAAGATAATTTCACTTAATCGCCTGAAGCACAGGTTTTCAACCTAGTACAGGCAATCATGATTTTATCCCTTTTTACTTATAAGATCTGAATTGTAAATGTATTTGCACTTATTGGAAATAAAACAATTTATTATTATATTATTATTATTATATATCAGCCTTACTCCGCACATACTCCTCAAAGCTCTCATCTCCACAGCATTGATTCGACTTTCATGCTTCTTCTGCCATACTCATGATTCGCTACCATACATCAGTGTTGGCGCCAAAACTCCCTGCAGCACAGCAAGGCGAGCCTTACTTGGGATAATTTTGTTACTGATGATGGACTGTAGGGCGCCATTTACACTATTGCCTGCTTTGCTAAATTGTGTATCTTAATTTCTGACTTTGTTAGTTCTATTAATTGATGTCATACTGTAGTGTGTAGCCAGCCTAACCTCCTTATATATTGTAATGTTAGTATGTAAGTTAATGCAATATAGCTCAATCATTCGAACCTTAAAGACGCGTTTGATTTCCATTCTTTACATGGCAACCCTGCCAGTGCTGTTTCCTTCCTTTCCTGCCAGTGCTGGATTTCCTTCAAATGTTATTCTTTATACCTGTGTAGTGTTCTAATATTCTAAAGAAAAAAAAATTGGTTGCCTGTAAAGTCGGTATACGGGCGAAAGTTTTACGTGACAACGACTTATATAATAAATAATAATTTTAATGTGAATATTCATTCGTATAGTAGGAAGAAGGATGAAAGACGCGTGCCTTTCACTTTTTATGTCTGTCTCTCTCGCTCTTAGGCGGGACGCGTGCCTCTCACTCGCTCTCATTGTGAGCGCATAACGTGAGCGGAGCGTAACGCAGTTTCTTGAAGTGTCACCCGGCAAACCAATTTATAAGACGTTGTCACGTCAAAATAAACTATACAGGTGTAAAGAATAACATTTGAAGGAAATCCAGCACTGGCAGGAAAGGAAGGAAACAGCACTGGCAGGGTCGCCATGTAAAAGATGGAAATCAAACGCGTCTTTAAGGTTCGAATGATTGAGCTATATTGCATTAACTTACATACTAACATTACAATATATAAGGAGGTTAGGCTGGCTACACACTACAGTGTGACATCAATTAATAGAACTAACAAAGTCAGAAATTAAGATACACAATTTAGCAAAGCAGGCAATAGTGTAAATGGCGCCCTACAGTCCATCATCAGTAACAAAATTATCCCAAGTAAGGCTCGCCTTGCTGTACTGCAGGGAGTTTTGGCGCCAACACTGATGTATGGTAGCGAATCATGAGTATGGCAGAAGAAGCATGAAAGTCGAATCAATGCTGTGGAGATGAGAGCTTTGAGGAGTATGTGCGGAGTAAGGCTGATATATAATAATAATAATATAATAATAAATTGTTTTATTTCCAATAAGTGCAAATACATTTACAATTCAGATCTAATAAGTAAAAAGGGATAAAATCATGATTGCCTGTACTAGGTTGAAAACCTGTGCTTCAGGCGATTAAGTGAAATTATCTTAGGTATATATGGTAAAACTACATTAAAATAACTATAGTTAAAATACAAATAGATGTACAAAATTATGTTCTTGTTTCTATTTTAATATTGTAAGTAACTCTTCTGTCTGTTCATATGACATATCTTGTAAATAATTACAGAGTACTTTTTTACAGTTATAATATTTTAAGGTATATAAACTTATGACTCTATTTAATTTGTTATATAAAAATGGACCCATAAATGTGTAAAATGTATTCGTAAAAGTAAATTTTGAGGTCGGATGTGAGATGCAGACTAAATCTTTCCGCCTCTTGTTAGTATTGTGTGTATCATAGGGTAACATAGCATGTTGTTTTAAAACTATGTGCAAGATGAAGAGTTGGTGAACAGTTAGCACATGACAGGAACTATATAACAGGGTTGTGGGAAAAAGATAGGGGTGAGAGTTTGCTACTTTTAGGATCGTTCTTTGTACTCGCTCAAGAGGCAGTAAGATTGTTTTCAGAGCACCACCCCAAGAAGTTATGCAATATTGGATTATAGATTGATATAGGGCCAAATACAGTTGTGTGATTAATTTTGAGTCCGCAAATGTCCTTAGTTTTTTAAATACATAAATTATTTGCCGGACTCGATTTACTAAGTTTGTAATATGGTCGCGGAAGGAAAGTGTTTCGTCAATAGTGATCCCGAGATATTTAATGTTGTTAGTATGGACGATAGTAGGACAGTTACATGCTATTACTGTGTTCATAGATGACGTTGTGCATTCGTGTGCGTATAGTTGAGGTTTAGTATCCATTTGTTTACTCTTGCGCATGACAAATCGAATATATTTTGTTTTTTCCGCATTTAATATGAGTCAATTACGATGTAGCCAGTTGTTTACTATATGAAAGCCTGACTGCGCTTTCTCATAAAGTTCATTGACAGTTGTGGCGGAAAATACAGGAGCGGTATCGTCAGCGTAGGATATTAATTTGCCGTGATCTAACTGAATGTTACACAAGTCATTAATATAAATTAGGAACAGTGTGGGGCCCAAAATACTTCCTTGGAGCAAACCAAATTTAGGGTTTTTTTGATAATTGCTCGTAATTTTATCTATCTTTACACACTGATGCCAATCATTTAAGTAGTCCACAAAAAGTTTAAGCTGCGTTCCTCTTACACCAAGGTACTCCAATTTGAATAGAAATGAAGAAATACATACAGTATCGAATGCTTTGGCTAGGTCGAGAAAGATCCCTAAGGTGTAGTTGCCTTTTCCAAGTTCCTGTGTGATATAGTCAGTCAGGCTATGTACGGCGTCAGACGTTGATAATTTTGCTCGGAAGATGGAGATGGAGGAATTGGGAAGATGAGAGATAATGTGTCTTTTCGAGGCAGTTAACTAATCGGCTATTAATAATATATAGATAGCACGAAGTCTAGTAAAGTGTCCGGTAAAGGAAATAGGCTGTAAATGGTACGAAATGTAGGTGTACCTACTGTTGCACAGAGGTGCAACAGTAGGTACACCTACATTTCGTACCATCTCTCGACTTCATATCCAAAGGGATAGGTAGAGACCTATCCCTTTGGATATGAAGTCGAGAGACTATAAAAAAAAATTCGGTAAATTTTATTTAGGAATTATCTAAATCTTCTAATTAGCGGTCAAAAGCCGGATCGCGATCTTAAACCTTTCGATTTTCTTTCTTTTACTGAGTACTACACGTACGTACTCACGTACAAAAGTAAGCTTTTATCTGTTGACAAATAATTCTCGGAGGACATATTGTCTCTAAGGCCTAGTTTTACGCAATGAAATGTTTTAAGACTGAACACTGCTTAACAGTTTTTTTTTTTAATTTAAGTTTCTCTGTAGGTACTAGTTGTTTCTTTTATGTTTGCTTGGTATTAGTTGATATTTTATATTCATTAGTATTATTTACAATAAGAATTAATTATGAATGGAGAAAATATATTTAAATCCCACTGTGCAAAAGTTGACACAAGTTTTTAAATTTTATGTACTAACTTATATTTGGTATCCCTACAGATTTTGCATGCACGTATGCCGTAGCGGTTCAAGCGGCCACCTCGCCGATTAACACTGAGTCGAGTGTTGTGGGTTCATTCCCCACACGAGCAAACACCTTGTGTCCAATCTGTAAACTAAATTGTTGTTTCAAGTCTGGGTGATTTTGTGTCCGTTGCTTGTAAGAACAAATTAACTTTTTGTAAAGTGCCCGCGACATAGAATTTATTTTTAGTAAAGAGATATTTTTTTAAAGAGTAAGGAAAAATCCACCATATTCTACACAAGCAAAGACACGCATACACCTAGTGAATGTTAAACTTTTGCTGAAAATATATCGAAAAACCATAACCATTTTTCATCCGTCAGGTCGTACAAACAAAAAGTTCCATTTATATATAAGTAAAGAGTAGGTCGGTGTAAAGTTTATGACTTATATCACATTCGACTCTAGGCAATGCGCGCTGAAACAACGACTATTCTCAGGTGATTTTAAATTGTCTCTACAAAGATTAATGTAATCTGCAGAGCGGAAATGGGTGAGGCTCTAGTACATGTAGAGATTTTCATTTCAATATTTTGTAAATTACAATCGTTAATTATGGTTGAGCCGTTGGTTCTGGTTATCATGAAGATCTTTGACAGTCGAAATGGGTAAGCAGTACCCTTAAATACTGGTCATTACTCATAGTTATGGAGTCATCATCATCATCCTAGCGATCCAAAACCTTTGATTTGGAGCCCGGGGACCAACAGGACATATTTATGGAGTGTTGTTATCCTTATTATGGGTTCTGAGATCTGTGAAAGCCTTGATGTACCGGTTCCATCAAGGATTTTCACAGAGCGATAGCGCTTAGACGATTCGGATGATTTCGAAAATTGATTTGAATTCACTATTATTTATAATACATAATATATGTAATGACCCTTATAGATATTATCATAATCTGTTATATAACATTTATTTGCATTGTGTTACAACGAACTCACGTTGGGTAACCTCAGATTCGATAGTGCATTGCATTTTGACAAATGTCGGCGAGCATCAATGCAAACGCGACACGCACATGACATATGGAAGCTTCTCTGAATTTTATTGTAAAAAAGAAATTCGTTTAATGCAATGCTTTCTATGTGGATATGTAGAAGAGTACCTTATTATGAAATTTTAGAAACCAGCCCATTGCATGTCGGCAATATTTTATGCGGATATATGTATGTAGGTATTGCACAATATGTCCTATTTAATGCTTAACTAGGTCAGACCAGTTATTTCATGAAACTCCTATTTAAAAATTACATATTTAATAATACTGAATACAATTCCCTCTGCTACTAAGGCTTCACCAACATTTGTGACAAAATATATAATGTAGGTTTGGATTTTCGCCAGGCCGGCACGAGTTTGCGCAGAATTAAGTCACCTATATAAGTGACGGCATTGTAAAGGACATTGTTCTATATTCCAACTACCATTGTGCAACGTCGACGCATCATTCAATTTTAATTTTAAGGTAATGAAGTGCATTGCAATACCTACAAAGAGGGAATAGAGGAACTACCTTCTGTCTCTTTTACCCCAAGGATACATCGTGAAAGAGTGCAACGATGCAAGGATGCGTGCAAGGACATTGTTCTATTTTCCAGCAACCTTTGTGCTTCAAACGTGTCATTTAATTTTAATTCGACGGTAATGAAGACCCTGCAGAACTTACAGGAAGGGAGAATAGAGGAACTATAATTTATTTGTATCTGTCTCATTAACCGTAAGGTTCATCGTGCAAGCGTGCCATAGTCAAAGGAATTTTATATTGCTATCCTTTACTGTTTCAATAAATTATGGCAGAAGCATGGTATGTCACGATGGTTGATTTGCGTGGCCACAACATTGTGGGATATCGAAAACACCGCGATTGATTTTAGTGGGAAGGTGGAACATCTTTTGGCAATCGCACATATTCTCTACACCAGAAAACTCAACCCTGAGTGGTGGATCTATCATTTAACTGAGATTTTTTTATGAATTTACCCAAAGTTCGAGCAGGATAAAGTCGACTATAATAATATACGTAATTATTTTCTATCGTTTCCTTCGACATGACCTTATACCCATATACATATACCCATTTAAAAAACAATCCAACTGAAAGCAAATTGAAACATACGCGTGCAAAATTTAATAAAGGACAGTCGTCATAGCGCCAATAACTTCCAGTGTGCAGCCGCGGCGACGTGTCCGGGCGTCGACAATATCCAATAGCAAACACCACTATAAACTTTAACTAGTCTCTGGGAGAGAAATACTGCGGCGTTGTCTGTCTTATAGGGGCGATTTACAGTTCAATTGTTCAACAGCGATAGCCGAGTGAATGAATCAATGGACTGTTTCGCAGAGAGTCTCGTGGATTCAAACCACAGATTTTTTAGGGTGCCGCAAACTACAAAGAACCCTTATAGTTTCGCCGTGTCTATCCGTCCCTCTGTCCGTCCGCTTTTTACGCAAAAACTATAAGCACTAGCTATTGTTACATAGGTATTTCAAAAAAACTAGGGGGTCCTGTAACCGTTTTTTTTATTCAGGGATCACTTTGCGAAATATTTAACAAAAGAAAGAAGAACCACCAATTTAGGTATAAATAAACTATGTTAAATAGTTGCATAATATATATGATAAACTTTCAATTAAAATTGATGCTATAAAATTAATATTGTGATTGAGGCCATATTTTATCCTTAGATTAGATAAGGGCTACTGCAACGGGATCTATTGTGAGTGGCTCGACATATTGTGCTTGGACGATTTTCAAATTGTTTAGAATTATTTACAATGCTTTTTTGCATCACTTTGGTGCAAAAAAGCGTCGTATATGCATATCTGAGAGTTCTCAATTTTGTATTCGAACGATATGCGAAGTGCAAAACCGCCTTGGCCAGCGTGGTGGATTACAGCTCATAGTGAGAACAAGCCCTTGCCCAATAAAGGCAGAATTAATCATCAGGAATTACATTATTCTATTAAACTATTATTTGATATCACGGTAGCTTGGAAATTTTATTCGAGAGTCTCTGTACAGCTCCGGGTCTAAGTTCCGCGAACACTGAACGAGATTAAAAAAGTTTTAGTGATTTAAACTTGCGCTCCGGACTATTCAACTCGAACGGACGGATTAGAATCGTTATTGGTATTATTATGAATAAAAGTATACTTATCTATTTTTTAAGATTGGTCGGATGAAGGAATTCCTCATCAGCCTTTAACAGTCCACTGCTGGACTAGGCCTCTCCTTTGAATGGAGGAATTGGCCTACTATACCACGCAGGCCAAACGGGTTGGTATAGGGTTTGTATCAAGTTTTCCTTCTCTTACAGTGGTGTTCTCTGCATAATATGCTCCCTCTGTCGACTCTTACGACACCCATGGGATGATATGGGGTGGTGACAATCCGTATTCTTAATCCGTCACCACATGGACAGGGAAGGGAAGGAAGGAATTTGGAATATGTAATTATGGTATTTTATTCTGGAAAGTTACTAGAGATTAATTGGAATTTAATATTTATTTGCTACAGGTATAGCCCAATGGAAATACCAACGGACTGCTACGCAGAGGGTCTGGAGTTCAAATCTAAGGCGGGCACCACAAACTATTCGAAGTTACGTGCGTATTTTAATTGTTTATAATTTCTTAATAAACATGAAGGGAAACCTGTGTATTTAAGTTCTCTATAACGTTCTTAAAATACATTATCATAGTGCATACTATGGCCTATTTATAGTAGGTATAGATGGTAAGTCATTGTGTAGAAGTGGTCGCTGCCAGTGCATCCATGGTCAATGCTCGATACAACATTTTGTCAACTCTCGCAACTAATACTCATAGAAGATGAAGGGTGTGTGCTTAAACCCTTACACCGACCTCACACTGAGCGTGCGCGTTCCTTGAGCATGCGCTTGTCGTGCGTCTGCCATGCGTTCGATGTGCCCCTGGCGATCACATTGTACTGCAAAGTGAACGTCGGCCAGCTCAAGAAACGTGGACGCAAAATGTGAGGTCGGCCTTATGCATCAATTCACTCATATATCAAAAAACGTTGAAGCATTCGCTAAAGAAATACGAGGTCAGTATAAACATAAAATATGTTATCACCAAACTGAATTTGCGGTTATGAATCATACAAATCTTAGGTTAAGCCCAGCACCCGAATAGTGTACAGATAAGCGAAAACGAAGTGTACTGCCTTTGACAAAACAATATATTTATTACTCTAGAACTACTTACTTGTACGAATGGCGTGGTATGGTTAGGCTTGTGTCCAGTGAGCCTTGCTTTGCGTTAGCTATGTTTGGGTAAATTATTACACTTCATCTTCGTTTAGTAATTTTTTTATTAAGTAGTTAATTATCGCTTGCACCGTACCTCGGAGAGATCCTCCTCATGGAGTCCCTCCGCCCTGGGGGAAGGGCGAAGGGGACTGTCAGACTCTTACTGACTAAAAACCAACCCTTGTTCCTCATGTACCTGTATGTCGGAGGGTCGGGTATCGCCGAAGCATTCCTCGCTACCCCCCGACGGGAATTGGCCCGCAAGATGGTCAGGCGGGCCCCGAACAAAACCCCCTTGGCGGCGGATGAAGGTGTTGGGCTCCGCCGCCAAAACACCCAGCGGCCGCAGAGGATAGGGAGGACGGCAACGCAACACCGCATCTCCTCTTCCTCTGCGGCCCCACCGCGACGCAACAACGGTGCGCCCCCATTTGGTCGCGGGAGATAGGGCGTGCAACAACGCAACACCGACACGCCTCTCCTCCCGCGCCCGCGCACGACTGCGAGGGACAGAAGAACTGTCCCTCGCACACGCACCATTGGACGCATCCTGCGCAGGACTCCGTCAAGCCCACGCGGAGCGTCCACTCCCGGGATCTCGTATAGCTTCACCGTGGGTGACCTAACCACGGTTACTGAGCCCCCCACCACGAGACAATGTGGAGATCCCACGGGGGGATCATCATTAACATCGTAGCGTTCTCCCGCTTGCGATTTCCCTTAGGATACAAAATTAAGAAAATTATACGAAAACTGTTTCTATATTCAATAGAATTGTGGTTGCCATATCAACTTTTGTCAGAGTCGTTACTTATGTTAATATCGGTCCATTTAGAAGCCAAACTTATTTCAGAAAATCTGTTTTGGCAAGTACTTACGAAGAGCAATATTGTTTATACATATATTGGCTCGTTCGGAGGAAAAGTTATTGGCAATATGTACGATAGCAATCTTTGGGGTCAAACCCACGGCGTGCACCAATCATCATCAGCCCTGTATATAAACTGTCCCACTGCTGGGCACGGGCCTCTTCTCGCTTTGAGAAGGGTAAGGCCATTGTCCACCACGCTGGCCGAGTGCGGGTTGGCAGACTTCACATGTCTTTCGAGAACATTATGGAGAACTCTCAGACATGCAGGTTTCCTCACAATGTTTTCCTTCACCGTTAGCAAGCGGTAATTAACAATTTAATACGCACTTAACATGGGTGTCGTAAGAGACGTCAGAGGGAGCATAGTATGCAGAGAACAGCACTGTAAGAGAAGGAAATCTTGATACAAACCCTATACCAACCCGTTTGGCCAGCGTGGTATAGTAGGCCAAACCTTTCCTCCTTTCAAAGGAAAGGCCTTGTCCAGCAGTGGACTGTTAAAGGCTGATGATGAATGCACGCACATAACTTCGAAAAGTCATTGGTGCACGCCGTGGATTCGAACCCGAGACCCTCTGCGTAGCAGTCCGTCTGTCTCTCCACTAGGCTATTGCTGCTTTTCGTGCACCAATGGCTTTTGAAAATAATACTTCTTCATCAGCATCGACAACAGCCTGCGAAAGTGCCAATCAGTGCTTGATATAGGCCTCTCCAATGGCATGCAGCTGAACCCAATTTTCGGCTCTTCGTGAGAAAATTAAACATCATCATCATCAGCCCTTTTATACTATCCCACTGCTGGGCACGGGCCTCTTCTCTCTTTAATAACATTATTATGCTTACCGAAAAAGAGATAAAAGCAGGACTAAAACTACAAAGTATATTTTTCCAGAGGTTTAGTGGGCGGACTCGTGGGAAAGGCGTCCCCACGCTTTTTTTTTGTTAGGCAGTTTGTAACTGTTTTTCATAGGCAATCCTCAGGTCGAGCAGCGATAGCCGAGTGATGAGACCGACAGACTGCTACGCAGAGGGTCTCGGGTTCGAATCCAAGGCACGCACCAATGAATTTTCGAAGTTAAGTGCGTATTAAATTGTTAATTACCGCTTGCTTATTGGTGAACAGACACCGATAAGCAAGCGATAACATGACAGATTTACTCAGTGTCGTCTGCGACACTGAGTACATCTGTCAAATCTAGAAAAACTAGAAAATAAAAGTCTAGAATACTTTGATGCAACCGTGATAATGCTAGGACGATAATGCTGACCTATCCATCATACATACGGTGACGAACTCACTTATCGATACATACTTACAATCGCCATTTGTGCTCCCTGTGTTATATCTATCTAAATTAAAATGAATTACCAAAATATTATGTCCGTGTGGTGACGGATTAAGAATACGGAATGTCACCACCCCATATCATCTCATGGGTGTCATAAAAGCCGACAGAGGGAGCAAATTATGCAGAGAACAGCACTATAAGAGAAGGAAAACTTGATACAAACCCTATGCCAACCCGTTTGGCCAGCGTGGTATAGTAGGCCAATTCCTCCTTTCAAAGGAGAGGCCTAGTCCAGCAGTGGACTGTTAAAGGCTGATGATGATGATGACCAAAATATTTGTATTTTGTATAAAAATTGGATACATCTTTATTTTATGTGTTCGTTATTATCAGGAGAAGAATCGTAGGACAAAATAATAATAAATAAAAGAATATAAAAAAATTATAGAAAACACTACTTATTACGAAGTTCGCTGGGTCAGCTAGTGTTATAATAATATTCATATCAAGACACTAATAACAATGTACTAATCATGACACTAGATAACATTACCAGTATCTATATATAAAAAAATCTTTATTTTTATATCTTCACGCATGTATCCCCGAAGGGGAAGGCAGAGGTGTAATATTACACCCACATTTTTGCCTTATGAATGTTAGGTCCCACGTATAGGGGGCGAGCCTATTGGCGTTACTGGGCACATTTAGAGACTCCATGCTGCTACTCAGAATTCGGAAAAACTCGGTTACATTTTTACACGACCCTGGAATCGAACCCGGCACCTCACCCTAAGCAGACGCATACGCTATCCACTGGATCACAGAGGCAGTCATCATACAAAAAATATTCTATTATTGCATTATTTTATTTACATGATTTAAATTAATCCAATGCTTTCAGCAATTTCGGTATAAATCGTTGACAAAAATATTAAATGATACAAACATTTAGTAAGACAGTAATTTTGACAACGGCTTTGATTTATTAAAGATAAAAGATCCATTTATTTGTTAAACATTTATCATTATAGTTTTAACACTTGCTATCTGTCTGTCTATTAAGATAGAGCCTTCCGGGGATTGTCTATTGGTTTCCTGTCTGTTACAATTCTCATAGTTTCTTTGAGCTAAAGTTTAAACTGTAAAGGTATTCATGTTACGAAACAAGCATAATATGATGGACTAGTCGACGCCGTGTGGTTGACGGCATAGAATACAAGTGTCACCACCCCCTATCTTCCCGTGGGTGTCGTAAGAGGCGACTAAGGGATAACACGATGCAAATACCATCTTTGCGTAGAGACGGAAAACTCGACATCAAACCCTATACGACTGCCTCGTTGGTCTCGCGGCATAAATGTGCGCGTGGGATCGGGAGGTCCCGGGTTCGATTCCTGGGTCGGGCAGTGTTATTGGGTTTTTCTGTCACGAAATTCCCAGTAGCAGCACGGAGTCTGGAAATGTGCCCGTTACGGCAATAAGCTCGCCCCTTATTACGTGGGACTAAAGTATATCTGGCGAAAAGTGGGTGTAGAAATACACCTCTGCCTACCCCTTCGGGGATAAAAGGCGTGACGTTGTGTATGTGTATGTGTAGTCGACGCCAGCGGCTTCGCACGAACACATTTTCGAATTTCCCGTTTTGCCCGATCCCATGGGAATTTCGGGAAATCCCGTCTTAAGTTTCCCGTTCCAAGGAACATACATGCCAAATTTCGTCTTCTTGCGACCAGTAGTTTCGGCTGTAGCGTGTCTGTCAGTCAGTCAGTAACGCAAGGATTTTATATATTACTAGAGGACGCCAGCAGCTACGCCTGCATTTTTTTTTAATTTACCAGTTTTGGCCGATCCCGTGGGAATTTCGGGAAATCCCTTCTTAGTGCGCCCCTACGGTACCCAAGGAACACACATGCCAAATTTCAGCTTCCTGCGCCCAATAGTTTCGGCTGTAGCGTGTCTGTCAGTCAGTCAGTAACGCATACGGATACGGATTTTATATATTAAGAAGCTATCCGAGAGATATGCCTTCACTATATATGTATATATGTTTCGAAATAAAAGAAAGATGACAAGTTTATATAAGAACTAGCTTTTGCCCGCAGCTTCGCTCGCGTAAATTCGGGGTAACACAAATCTCCTTCATTGGACGGACACTTCTATAATTGTCGTTTTAGCTGTTTATACCAATAAGAAATATAACTGCAAGAAGTATTTACACATATAAACTATATAATTGGCGATGCTAAGATTCTAACTAGCGACTCTAGCGGCGATTTTGGAAGTTGTCCTGGTACGACACTTTTGACAGCTCAATACAATTACCACTATAACCTCGAAGCAAAGTTGTATTGAAAGCTGTCAAAAGTGTCGTACCCGGACAACTACCAAATTCGCCGCTAGAGGCGCGCGGATAATTTTTGCATCGACAATAAAATAGTGCTCAGCATGTTATCCGGTGTAAGATAGGTCACGCTAGAGTGGCCAATATGGCGACTGCGATTTGTCTGTCAGAATCAATAGAATTTAATAAAATACTCGACAATCCAAATTCTGCGGATATATGTTGTCGACTCGAAATCTTTATTTTTTTATGTTTTGTTATTCAGGTAATGTTCCGATCTACCATACCACTTGACGAAATTTAATATAGATTTGAACTATAACAATTTAAAAGTTTCGTGAATGAATACAAATTTACATAGAAGCGCAGTTCTTAAGGATTTCGTGTGCCGATCCCAAGTGGGGACTGTCTCCAGTTTAGATCGTAGTTGACGCCGTTGGCGACGCTGGCGTCGTTCTCCGTCTCTCTTGCTCTCGTAGTTAAGATACAAGAGGAACGTTCGTCTCTCTTGCTCATAGAGACAGCTGTCACAGCGCGACTGCCACGCCGCCAAGGGACAATTTGGGTCACAAAAAGTTTGTCTTCAGAGCGCCCATGGGAAATGCGCCTCTTTGTAAATATCTGAGCTCTTTGCTTTCGTGGTCATGTGCCATGTTCACGGAACTACTGCCAGTATATCCGTGAACATGGCGCTTGCAAATATCGGTTACACGAAACAAAGGTTCGTGATATATATGCCGATAGACAATATAATAGTTTGTTCGGAGTGAAATGGCGGAATAATATCATAATGACTGTATTTACTGACTTATATATTATTATTTATTATGTATATATATTTATAATCTGCAAGTATTTATTCATATACATATATATGTATTTATATACCTATACTTAATACGTGTATACCATATATGTATATAAATATACTTATATATTTTAAATATTTATCTATAATTTAAGTAGTAATTTTCATATATATTAATTATTATCTAATTCCAAATAATTACTTTCTAATAGTCACGCACCTACTATTTACTAACTCTGCATCACCCTAGGTTGACGGGTAGAGAATGCCTAAGGCATTAAGTCCGCCTATGTACCACATGTTTTGTGCTGTGCAAAAAGTTAAATAAATAAATAAAAATAAATAATATCAGTTTATATGAGGTTGCCAACGTCTGCATGGAAGTCTTTTTGACTCCGCCATGCATGCCATGGGTTATTACAGCCTGTAGGAAGCACCGTTTTTGAGTCTATTAATATACTTCATAACTCGTCTTATTAACATACTTTATGATTGCCCCTGTGGTCCAGTAAATAGTGTATACGTCTGTCGATCGAAGGTTGTGGGTTCGATTCCCAGGTCGAGTAAAAGTGTTACTGAGTCGGAATTCTCTGTGTCAGCACGGAGTCAAAGTCAAAATCCTTTATTCTTCTAAACCACAAAGTGACATTTATGAACGTCAAGTTTAAAAAAAAAATTACTTAAAGCTTCTACATTTACATTTACTGCCACTTTCGCAAAGCAAGGGCGTAGAACCAAGAGAAAGAACGGGCAATAAAACTCACGGTCACTCTTTTTCATCGCCAGGTTTTGCATAATACAAAACAATTTCAATTTTGTTAGGTGCTGCAACTGTTACACCTTCTATGCCAGTTGTATATATTTACTCTACTAAATACTCAAGCATAATCTAGTAAAATTTTGATGTTCATTTAATTAGCTTCCTGAAAATAGACATGGTGAAACAGGAGCATCCATTTACAATAAGTACCTAATAATCCAGGTAATCCCCGCAAATGTTCAGAATCACGATAGAAATGATGCAGTTAAATATTAAAAATGTAATACCAGTCCGTAAGATCGACATCGACCAGTCATCGCAAGTAGCACCCGTCCACAAGTATGACGCATAGGCCAGCCACCATCCGAGTGTGGTAATGTGCCCGGTAATGGCAATAGGCTCGCCCCCTATTACCTAAAAGTTTATAGCGTAGCGAAATGTATGTGTAATATTACGCGTATGCCTACCCCTTTGAAGATACAGACGTGGGTCTATAAAAAAATATATTACTCGTCTTATAACTCGGACCAAGCCCTTCTCATTATGAAGTGTGAACTTTCTTTAAGTTAACATTGTTAATTAGCTAGTTTTGTTAAGTTGCAGCTCACAAACTTAAGATATTGTATAACTTAATATTTTCTTATAATATTTTGTTGTTCGGGCGCTGGAGGATTTGTATCAAAAGTTTACTGAACATTATTTGTTCATTGCATTTTGTTTTAAACTTTGAATGTAGACGTTTGGAGATATTATTTATCTAAGATATTAAATAAGTCTTCGACTGCTGTCTAAGTTAATTGGATATGCATTGACTGCGTACTAAATTATCATCATAATATGTTTTTTTACTGCTTAAAAGAACACTTCTTTTTGTTTTTTAAAAACGATAACTCCCCCGCTAAGCATAAATCCTGTGTTGGGGGGGGGGCATCTATAAACGTATAATCAACGGACACAATGGGCACCCTTCCATATCCTTCTATTATAAAAAAGCTATTGTCCTGACTGACATATCATTGCAGTCCTGAACTACATGCAATATGGACAGCGGCTTCTCTTTATGACGAAGGCTCCCACATAGGAAGGACATTTTTACTAGCGACCCTTAGCAAGGTAAAATCATGGCTGAAAACCACTAATTTCCGCAAGCTAGCACTATGAAAATACGGCTAACTCGCTTAAAATTACTCCAAAACATTATTTGCCTAAGCACTTCACATATTCTGCCCCTAATCGAAAACCGTAAGTAATTATCGCCATATTAACTCACGGAAGCTTCACCAAATACCCCGGGTCACCACGTGTAACGTTGATTATGGCGCGCCATCAGTAGTTAATATTTTAGTGCGACAAAACTTGGTGACAAGATAAGTTTACGATGATATCTATCTTGTGAGATTAGGGGATTTAATGGCGTGCGAGTGATATTACACTAGGGCGATAGCAAGATAAAGAATGAATATAAATATGATGTAAGTGATAAGAAATATTGTATTCAACAACTACATTATTATTCAGTGATACCCTTATAAAATGACACTTTTTAGAAAAAAATATTTGTTGCGCGAAAATTTTGCGAATATACAGGTAGTAGAGCCTTGCTGATTTCAGCATGAATAGGACGGCTCGACCGGGGAAGTACTACCCTCTCACAGAAAATCGACGTAAAGTAACAGTACTTAAACTGTTGCGTTTCGTACGGTGAGTGAGAGTGCCGGAGGCTCTATCCCCTATTCCTTCTCCGTCAACCCACTCCTCATCCTAACCCTTTTTCCATCGCCAAGGGGTGGCAACGCACTTGTGACTTCTCTGGTGTGGCTTGTGTCCATGGACGGCGGTAATTGCTTACCATCAGGCGATCCGTCTGCTCGTTTGACGCATATTACTATAAAAAAAAAAAGAAATTAAATAAATAGTTGCTTTCGACTTTCTCGCGTGCCACAAAATAAATAGCATAAGTAATAATTTCTGTTACATCACTAAGTACAAGTTGTGCTGTCAAGGGATATTACCAACGTATGATTATCTGATTGTGGTGACTTTAGTAGGTAGTAGAAAGTACTTGAAACCCACAATAGGCTTGTGTCCTAAAACGTAATTAGCGATTAATTTGTTCTTTTATTAGATGTTAAACCGAAATAACATTTTTTTTAAAGTCGATCAGCAATATTACTAATTACGGCTTTTTAAAAACCCATTTGTATTTGATGCGAAAACGCCGTAAACCATCATGGCGGTTGAGTGACGACACGAAGTGCAAAACAAGAACATTGACCTATGAGTACTATGGACTGGCCCTATTAGGTTGGCCGTTGGCCGTCTGGGTTGACTCCAGATTATAATCGATATCGACATTGAGCCGGTAAGAGGTAAATCATACATACTTGTAGATTTCGATAAAATATGTTGGTAGATTGATACATATAGCTAGTTACTAAAAATCATTCCCAGATTAGTTTATTCTAAAATGCTGATACGGGAAAACATGCAGCGATAAACGTCCCTTGTATAAAACATGTAACTAATGGTGGTAACCTTTATAAATTACACACTGAAATAACATCTCTGATCAAGTATTAACAGTTAGATACAGCATGACCTACATTACGATTGAAGCCAAAAAAATGGCAGGGGCATGACATGACTCTGTAAATACACTAGCCACGCAAACAAACGACAAGTAAACAAACCATAAGATTGCCAACAATATGTCGACGTGTGTCAATGGTTCACAAACATTTCAAAAGTAAAAATAATACTTATAGAATATTGTTTTACAAGTAAAGAAAGTGTTTAATTATGTAACAGCACTTTTGTTTTACATGTAATATTACTGTTAAATAGAAATAAGTTAAATAGATTTAAGGCGTGATTTAACGATCTCTAGCAAAGCCTGAAGCACTGATTCATGTGGTTTTTTGAAATATTTAAGGCAAATATATTGGTTAAACAACGATTTGACAGCAGATTTACCACAAAACTCGGCAAAGAATATGCCGTCACGGGCACGATTAACCCTAAAACCCTACATGGGGTGCAGGTGCACCCCACAAAGATTTGTCTAGGGTTAACATTGCTATTAAAATATAGCCATGATGTGTGTATGTAGTAAACTATGGCTATCTCTTTCTTCTGACATAGATATCGCTAAGAGAAAACCAAACAAGACTATGTTTGATGGCTATATTATGTCGATTTCGTATATATCTATTTATATAATGTAATTTTTATATACCTATGTACAATTGGCCACTCCGTAGTTTATTATCTCATTGAACATAACTAACCGTAAGGGTCGGCGCATATCTGACGGAAGATTCGTCGCGTATCATCCGTCGCGTAACGCCAAAACAGCCAAATATGTGATAAATCATTCAACCTTTCACACCTTACCGATGATGCGTTAGTGCGTCGAGCGTACAGCGTCTGTTCCGTTTCCATCAAAGTATCGTCGGTCGACGTAATCATACTTTTATTTTGACGTTTTAGTTGTATTTACTACCAAAAAGTCAATAACAACAACAAATGGCTAATCTGAGCCGATCAATAGGCTGTTCTTACTTAAAATATAATATAACTATCTGTCTGATCTCTTCTTCCACCTTGACATTGGCAAAATCATCGATGAGCAATGGAGTCATTAAAAAAAACAACAATGGCGGACGCACTTTTTGTCGTAATGCTTTCTGAAAATTGGTTTTAAAACCCTGAAAATAACAAAAGTCTTAACTTTTTTAATAAATATTTAACTTCATTAACATCTACAATTAATAATGAATCTGTAAATACTACAAACCGATTGATTTTTAGTGGACACAAGCCTCGCAGTTTTTGTGATTATGTAAGTAGTGTGAGGTAATATTTGTGAATTTTTATCACTTATACTTTACTGAAACGTGGGTCTTGTCTACTGCTCCTTCTTAAGAAACCAAAGAGTCTAAGCACTGCAAGTCTGTTGATAGTAGATAAGTATAATACCGAGTCTCTAAGCTGTGATTTTTTTTTGTAAATTCATACATATTATACATAGAAACACCCAGACCAAGACAAACATCCATGTTCATGGAACACAAATGTTTGACTTGAGCGGCAAACGAACCCGCGACCTTCAGCGTAGCAGTCGCATACATTCCCGCAGCGCCAACGGGTCGTCATAAACAATGTCCCAGTTTTAAGCCTGTTTACTGCTATTCCACACCCTTTTTAACTTCGCACGCCGCATTAATCCCCATCAAAATCTTATTCACATTTACCCTCATATTCAGGGGATTCCTAATGTGTGAGAAATTATGGTCGAACTGTCATCTTCTAAAATCAAAATCAAAATCATTTATTCATCTAGGCCACAAAGTGACGCTTATGAACGTCAAAATT
Organism: Euclidia mi; assembly: GCA_944739405.2. NCBI lineage: Eukaryota > Metazoa > Arthropoda > Insecta > Lepidoptera > Erebidae > Euclidia > Euclidia mi. Next base: position 118,450,617 of record OX123182.2, read on the forward strand.
AAATTAATTACTTAATGATTCTACATTTACATTTACTGCCACGTTCGCAATGCAATAGGTAGAACCACGAGAGAGAACGGGCAATAAAACTCATGGCCACTCTTTTCAAACAAATATAATGGTGGTACATTTTATTTTTGTAAGGAGCTGCAACTGTTTCACATTGTAGACATCTACTAGTAAAATTTTTAGTAGCTATTGATATCATACTCAAGCAGTAAATGATGTTCATATGGTAAGCCTCCCAAAGTAAATATGGTGAAACAGGAGCATCCACTTACGTCTTTTTAATGTAGGCAACTCGCGAACATGGTCAGAACTATGGTAGAAGTGAATGAAGCAGAAAGTAACGGTATTATGAAACCAAAGCAATCGACAACCTATTAGTTAGCCCATGACCACGAGTTACCCACATTTTACAAATCCGCAAAGTTATAATGAAAGTGTGGAACATGAATGCAAAGTATGAAATGAGAATATCGTAATTAACTACACTATAAAATAAAACTACTAATTATTGACCTAGTCAAAAGCGAAGAACTACTTCCAAGCGCTCCTGTCATCAAAATAATCCTTCAAACTGTAATATGCCTTATTTATAAGATTCTTTTTAACTTCTGCCTGAAACGAACTTAATGGCAAGTCTAAAATATAAGTTGGTAATTTATTGTATATGCGAATACTGAGCCCAATAAAAGAGCTATGCGTTTTGTGCAAACGAAAATACGGAACACATAATTTATGTCTATTTCTAGTATTGATATTGTGTCTGTCACTATTCATTTTATAAGAATTTATGTTTAGTCTTACATGCATAACACTGGCATAAATATATTGTGACGCTACAGTAAGAATACCAATAGTTTTAAATTTTTCTTTGAGTGAGACTCTTGTCTTTAACTGGTAAATGGCCCTAACTGCCCGTTTCTGCAATATAAAAATATTTTGGATATCAGCAGTTCTACCCCATAACAATATGCCATATGACATAACACTATGAAAATAACTAATATAAACCAATCTAGCCGTATCGACATCGGTCAACCTACGAACCTTCTTAACGGCATAAGCAGCTGAGCTAAGTTTCCCTGAGAGATATGTAACATGCGCACCCCATTGTAACTTTGAATCAAGTGTTAATCCTAGAAATAATGTGGATTCAGTTTTCGAGTACATCGTCATTTAAAACTATGTTAGGACCAAGGTTTCTGACATTAGGCAGAGCAAACTTAACACATTTTGTTTTTTTGGCGTTCAGTACTAGATTGTTTACATTAAACCATTTAGTCACTTGAATGAGTGCACTGTTTATTTCGTTAAAGTGTTCCTTATTTCTATCTTCTTTAAATATCAAAGAAGTATCGTCAGCAAACAGTACAACGTCACAAATGTTTCTCAAGTAAAAAGGTAAATCGTTTATGTAAACAAGAAACAAGAAAGGCCCTAGGATGCTGCCCTGTGGCACTCCTAAATCAATAGGTAAGCCACTGGATTTTGAGCCATTTATTTCAACACATTGGATCCTGTCACTTAAGTACGACTTAATGACATCCAATGCTTTAGTCTGGACGCCGTAATGTCTAAGCTTGCACAAGAGCGTCTCATGGCAGACACAATCGAATGCTTTCGAAAGGTCGCAGAACACACCAACAGCATTTTGGGAATTCTCCCAAGCACTGTAGATATGTTTGAGTAACGCTACTCCTGCATCTGTTGTCGAAAGACCCTTGGTAAAACCATATTGCTCACCATGAAGGAGGCTGTTTTGATTAAAATGTCTTAGTAGTTGCTTGAGTATGATCTTTTCAAAAATCTTACTAAAAGCAGGTAGTATCGATATTGGCCTATAATTACTAGGATCAGTCTTATTGCCGGATTTGAACAGAGGTATTATTCTACTATGTTTCATAAGATCTGGAAAACTGCCAGATTTAATACACTTATTGAATAAGTTGCTTAAATAAGGAGCCACTACATCAATTATACTTGTCAAAACCTTAACAGAAATGCCCCAGAGATCACCTGTATTTTTAGACTCTAAAGACTTAAAAGTATTTATAATATCGGTAGAACTAATACTATGAAATTTAAATATTACTTCACATTTTCCTACACTAGACTCTAATAGGTTTTCTGCGACTATAGCTGATGATTTTAATTCTCTAGTAGTAGTAAGTGGTATGCTAGCAAAAAAGTTATTAAATGTGTGTGCGACTTCTTCGTCATTATGAATTAATTTATCATTATCAAGAAGACAAAAACTATTACTTCTTAATGTTGTCTTACCTGTTGTTTCATTAATAGCTCGCCAGGTTGCCTTAACTTTATTCGAAGATTGTTTAATTTTATTCCTAACGAATATAGCTTTAGCTGTATTGCACACTCTTTTAAATATTTTAGAATAATTCCTAACATACTCAGTGAAGTTTAAATCAGAATTGTATTTTTTCATACCATACAACTCATACATTTTTGCTCTGCTTTTGTAAATACCCGCAGTAGCCCACTCATTAAAAGCTCGAGATTCCTTAATTACTTTCTCCTTAGTCTTAAAAGTATTCTGAAACGTGTTATTAACTATATTAAATAAATTGTTAAAATTCTTATTTGGCGAATCTATTTCTATTAAGTCAGGATTCATAGTATTCATTCCAATCAATACTTTATTCCGGAATTCATTAAACTTATGCCTAGGTAATGGCCTAACCAACACTCTCTGTACCATGCTATCATTGTAATATGGAAACCTAGCTAATTGACCACAGTGATCCGAAGTTAAATCAGAAGTCACTACTCTATCTGAAACAATACAATTACTAAATATGTTATCAAGACAGGTGAAAGATGTTGCTGTGATTCTAGTTGGTTCAAGAAATAATTTTTTCAAATTAAATGATCTAAAAAGGTTTAAAAATCTACAAGTCATTATTGAATTTTCAAGAATGTTAACATTAAAATCACCACAAACTATAATCCCTTTCTTATTGCTCCTAATTTTACTAATTGCATCTTCCATAACAGATTCAAACAAATTAAAGTCACTTAATGGAGGACGATATACACATATAATAATATGCTGCTCAAGCTCAATGCATGACAGTTCCACCGTGCGTTCTATAGACAAGCTAGCTATGTCTTTCCGTTCTTTACATGTTAAACTGTTTGAAACAATAATCAATGATCCACCATGAATAGCTTGTTTCCTAGAGAAGGCACTGTGTACTGTGTATTGTGTGTTATTTATGAATTTAACCTGGTATTCTTTAAGCCAGTGTTCCGTAATGCACATAACTTTAATACTATGATTTTCTAAATATAAACCTAATTCTAAATCCTTGCCAGATAGACCTTGTATGTTTTGATGTGCTACAGTCAGTTCAATATGTCTACCCTTTGTCCTGTTCTTAAGTTTAAAGAACTTGTGTCAGTATTCTCAATAGAAGAATTATAAGGATAGGAACTATTTACAGAAACTAAATTCTTGGATACCCTACATGTACCTGTGTCATTTTGTATATTATATGCTAATTATTTAGCAACTTGTCTTTTATAAAATAGTGGCAGATACATAGTATCTTTAGTCAATGTAAAATTATTAATAAAATTATTGATGTCAAAAAATAAAATAAAATCCTTATATTGCCATTTCAAATTGTATAACATCAAGTTATGTTCATGAATATGTCTATTCATCATAGCATTTAAACTATAAGCATAAGGCAAAGTCATACTAATAAATTTGCAATCATATGTTCTGTGAAGCGATAACATAACTTCTGTTAAATTAATTATATCTTTTTTAGTCACCATTTGACTATCACCGTATGAGATAATTGTTGTGGACTCCCTATCAAATATTGTTGTATTTAATTTATCAATTAGATGTGAAAAAGAAGACTCTGGATAGCAATAATTAATAATATTGTGTTGTTTCAATTCACAATTTATTAAACTACCTAAGCCTAAACCTAACCTATCAGAGAACATATAAACTTTATTTGTGCCATTCCTACCTAAGGAAGACCTATCTGTTGTATTATTTGCTAAATAATAACTTTTGTCAATATCAAAAATATTCTGAGACTCACAAGTGGGTGTGGTTGATTTTATGCTATTTAGGCAAGTATTGGTGTTTGTCAAAGCTTTCACATACTCAAGATTTTGCCTACCTACCTGAGCTATCTCATCATATTTCCTAATATAATCCTTAACCTCATTTTGATATTGGGTGTTCATCCTATCTATTTGAGACTGTAAAGAGGTAATTTGACCTTTGAGATCCCTAGTATGTTGATCATACAGCATTTTACTATTTATCAACTCTGTGTTGTACTTTTCTAAGTCTAATAACAATTCTGAACGCTCAGAAACTAAAACTTTATATTGCTGGAATGTTACTTTATTTTTCTTGTATTGTTTTAGGCTAAAGATTAGTTTCCTAATGTGTTTGTTTAGTTTATTATATTTTCTATGTCGTTTCAGGCCACTTGTGTTTAATTTAAATGGTTTCGTAGATCTGTCACCTAAGCTAGTACCTACAACCTCTGTATAAAGGTTCTGAGTTTTTCTACGGTTTAATTCCTCAACAGTCTGTTCTAGGGATTTAATATTTATTATTGATTGTTCTAAACAGCATTCAAGTTCCCTAATGCGACTCATAGACCATGAATGGCCATCATTGCTAGCGGTCAATAAATGTATTTCCTCCTGTAACCTATCTCGCTGGGCCAGTGTGTCCATATACTCAATATGGAGTTCTGCGAGCTGAGCCTTCAGGTTGGAAACCCTATCGTTGACAATCCTGATGTCCTCTTCACAGTCTGCACGCTCCTTCAGTAGGTGTATATTCTCCTCCTGGCACTTCTTTAATTCTATCAAGGTTATTCTCAGCTTGTTCTCTAGATCCTTCGCTGTGGCCTTCCGGGTCATCATAGTGCTCATTGTGGAATGGCTCATAGCCAAGGATACGCCAAACACCTATGGACAGAAAGATAAACAAGATGTCAGAAAAGAGATAAGTCAGTAATGAGTAGGAGTTTATAGATATAGATAAATAAATAAATATATTTATTTAAATAAATATTTATAGCTAGAAGGACAGTAGACAAATAACAGAAAAGGAAAAATATTATTGAAAGTAAAGGTGTTATTCAATTTTTAATTAATTAGGCAAAATATGTAGGTAGTAAATGAAAAATATAATCTTTGCAAATTTACTAATTTGTATCAATTCTTATATTATATTACTTATAAAGATATTATATATAGGGGCCTTGTTAAAGATATAAACACTTAAATAAATGTGAAGTGTAAGTGTAGTAGGTGTTTTGTATGGGGCGTTTGTTCAGTCTTCGATTTTGCTTCCACGTCTTGTCAAGCAAAAGGAGACAGAAACTGTGCCAGTGTGTGATGGACGTAGCTCACAATGGTGTGAGCCGAGTAAATGTGTGATGAGGAGTGTAAGTTAATAAGTAAGATACTCCCCGGGTTTAAAGATGATTTCAAATCCGTCCGTTAACACCTGGTAGTAGATCTGTCCGCCAAAAACTGTTCGTATCGAGGTTTCAAACACCAAACTCAATGTCTTTCACAATTTTATGCACAGTATGATAACATAAATGATATTCAAGCATTTAATATTCATTTAAAATAAAATAAAACTTTTAAAATTACAGAGCTACGTAGTTTTACGTCTGACGTTTACAGTGTTGCCAGCCAAAAAAAGCTAACCCTACCCGTCACGTAAAACAGGCGTTTTATATAATTTATTCTCGTATCCTATGTGGGGTAACAAAGCCGAAGATATCCTTTCAGGTCAGGGGGTCAATGACACACTTGAGCAATCTTTATGTGCAATTAACATGACCTCTATAGGTGGAGGTTTATAGGTGAACAAGCTGGGCCCCGAGATTTCACCCGCAACACCTTGTTCATTGAATCGCCGTATCGCATTGCTCGGTGGTTCAATTGCACCCTTTTTGCATTAATTTTATTATACTTACTCCATAACCTCCTATATGAATTTGAGTATCATAAATTATTTATTATTCAAAAATAATTTCCAAATGCGACTGATAGTTTCAAAGATTAGCGTAGTATTTTGTTTTATTATATGTTTACGAGACTTCGCTCACTGCTCCGCCCGTGTAAATTATACATTTAATCGTTTCTCGGGAATCACACTATCTACTTATTGGTGAAAACCCTATGAAAATCCGTTCAGAAGTTTTTTAGTGAATCGAGCTCAGACAGACAAATACGTCCCAGATTGGACTTAATCTAATCTAATACTAATATATAAAGCTGAAGAGTTTCTTTGTTTGTTTGTTTGGTTGAACGCGCTAATCTCAGGAACTTCAGGTCCGATTTGAAAAATAATTCAGTGTTAGATAGGTAATTTATCGAGGAAGGCTATATAACATCACGCTATATGCCACGGGAGCGGCGCAGTAGCCTTAAATAACGCCGGTGTAACCGCGGGCATCACCTTGTTTAATATATGAGTCGATTCACTACTTCCCGCGGCTTCGCTCATATAAGGGCAGCCTGTCATGCCGATGTATATGCTACATTACTAAAAAGTTTCATTAAAATCTGTTCTGCAAATTTGGCGTGAAATAAGAACAAACCAACACTTTCGCATTTACAATATTAGTACAGATACTTTAGATATTTTTCGCTATAAAACTTTAACACTGCCATAACTAGCCAACGCAGCTAGTTATGTTTATTGACACGTAAAGTTTATTGTGCGTGAACTTTGTTTTATGGTGTGATGAACGCTAACGGGTTTGGAGATTTAGTATTTGAAGGAATAGGATTCTGTTAGGTTTGTATTAATAGAGTTATGCTACCGTAGATTGCAGCAATAGATTCATCAGTAGTGTATGGCGTATTCCATAGTGGCTTGAGCGGCCATTTCGCCAATTTACACTGCGCTGAGTATTGCTTGTTCGATCCCTACACAGGAAAATACTTATTTCAATCGTCGATTCATAGATCCACTAATTGCTTTTACGAGTTTGGGTGTTCTTCGTGTCTTCTGGTAGTAAAGTTACAGGATTTATTCATTGTAAAGCAATAGCCGTAAATAATGCGGATGTAGCCGCGGGCTCAGTTACTTTTTTTTATAGACTCACGCCTGTATCCCCGAAGGGGTAGGTAGAGTAATATTACACCCACATTTCGCCAGGATTTTTTAGGTCCCACGTAATAGGGGGCGAGCCTATTGCCGTACCGGGCACATTACCAGTTTCCGTGCTGCTACTGAGAATTTCCTAACGGAAAAACCCAATAACACTTTGCCCGACCCGGGAATCGAATCCTGACTCCTGCGGATCTCCTCATTTCTGATTCGATCTCGCAGGGAAACTCCAAGCATGTATTGTTCTTAGTCGCCCCTTATGACAACTACGGAATGAAATCGAGTAGTGACGCTTTGTACCTTTCCCTACACTGACTATCACGAACTGAGCAACACTCAAATTGGTTGCAAATTAATATTTTCCTGAAAACAATAAGCGTATTTCTTTATATAAAAACACGAATATGAATTCAATTAATTTGTCATATAATTACCAGTAACATTTTTAACAAAGAACAAGAAATATTTTGAATGTTTTTGTACGTGGGTTCATGATTTTATATTGCCTCCTATCTGTATAGCGAAAATTCAACCAGTGACATCTTATAGACGACAGTGACCCTCGAAAATAAAAAAGATAGAATTGGGTAAGTTTGAACTCGTGTTTGAGTTTACAATTTCGTGTCATTAGCGATCGGTCCATTAGGCATAGCCACCAATCCTGATCGACAGGTTATTTAGATAGGAACAAAATTCTGAGTACCTGTACTCTTTGGATATAAATTACAATATATCGCCTAGTCCATCCATAGGTTTTTTTTTTTTTTTTTTTTTTATTTATTTATTTTAATTAAATTAACAAAGTAACATTACAGAATGACTTCCAAACCGTTACATTGCATACTTAAAAGATACGTAAACAATATTAATATCTTAATAAAATAAACACCACTAAAACAAAAACACTAACGGTAAACAATATTTATGACTAAACAGAATAATAATATCTAATACATAGGATCTAAATACTAAAAAATATTCTGGCCTTCTTCACAAATGTACTCAAATTATCAAAAAATACATCAGCGTCGTGAACTTGACTCATGAAGTCATTATATAAATTTATGGCTCTAACAGTTGGGGTACTGCTTACATAGCTGCAGCTCCATTCGGTAGGACACGAAAATAGGTGATGTCTTCGCCTTCCTACGCCACGTGTGTAATTTTGAGGAACATAGAGTTGCATGCATTCTAGCACTGCAGGATTATCTACCTTACCACGCAATAACAGATAGTAATGTAGTATAAGCATTACCCTGCGTCTCAACAGCAGCGTGTCAAATCCCACCATTCCAGACACAAACAGAGATGGGTACATGTATGGATAATACCCAAACTTTCTTTTATAGAGGTACCGCGCACACTTCTTTTGGATTTTTTCTATCATAAGTGCATGCTTTTTATCATGTGGGTCCCATATTATAGCATTGTATTCTAGTTTGCTACGTACATAAGCGTTATATAATAAGACTATTACATTTGTACTGTGAAATTGTGACGATGTCCTAAGTATAAACCCTAGAGCTCTACATGCACTTTTACATGTAGTTGAAATGTGTTCACGAAAATCAAGTTTGGAGTCGAAAATCAATCCCAGGTCTCGGATGGTATTTACTCGCTCTAGTTGAGAGTTTCCTAAACAGTACTGTTCTATGATAGGATTTCGAGACCTAGTGAATGTAATGACCTTACACTTGTCCACATTAAGATCTAACCTATTTTGTTTACTCCAGAGATTGACTGCGTTTATGTCTCGTTGTAAGTTTTCACAGTCAGCTGCGCTATTTATGGGAAGACATATCTTTAGGTCATCCGCGAACATAAGGCGCTTAGCTGTATTCAGCACCTTTGGGAGGTCATTTATCATTAAAAGAAATTGAGTAGGTCCTAAAGTACTGCCTTGGCTTACTCCCGATCTGGTGTAGTACTGATTTGATCGGTATCCCATAAGCTGTACATACTGTCTCCTGTCTCTTAGATAACTGGCCATGAGTTTCAGTAGTCTTGGACTAAAGCCTAAAGATGAAAACTTCGCTAATAATACGTCATTATCCACAACATCAAATGCCTTCCGATAATCTAAGTAAACAGCATCAACTTGACGACCGGTTCTCATCTGGTTTTTTACACTATCTATGAATGTTATGTGGTTAGTCAAGGTAGAACGATTTAATCGAAAACCATGCTGGGTATCATCTAAATGACACTTAACCTGTTCAATAATTTTGCGATTTATAATACTTTCGAATACTTTACTAAATACTGATAATATGGCTATCGGTCTGAAATTTGTTACTTGTAGTGATGTATTACTTTTAGGGACTGGAGTGGCTCTCGAAACCTTCCACCTAGAGGGATATACTCCCTGCTGTATACATAAGTTGTATACATATAAAAGAGCGTCTTCTAATACACATGCGCAGTCCTTAAGAATAAATGCTGGTACAGCATCCGGCCCACTCGCAGAAGAGGTTTTGAGACGCTGGATAGCTTTCCACAAATCACTTGAGCTAATCCTGTCTATGCAGACTCCTGGTACGTGTCCTTGATCATCTGCAGCACGCTCTGCTTTGATAGGATTTAATTCGGGCGATTTTTTTTGAAACACAGAACTAAAATACTCACCAAATGCGTCAGCCGCCTCCTGACCTGTTACTGTTTTAGATCCCAATAAATATTCTTTGTTACATTGTCTATTGTTGCGTTTATTTTTCACGTATTTCCAGAAACTAGCAGGCTCTTTACTAATATCTTTCTCTACAGATGTTATGTATTTCTTATATGCATCATCAATAAGTTTTTTTTACTTTAGTTCTATAAAACTTGAACATTTCTTTATTAAACTGTAGGCCATAATTTTTGTATTTGATAAAATGACTGTATTTTACTTTTATAAGCCGAATTATTTCAGGGTTATACCATGTAGAGTAATAGTGCGTTGGGACTGTTGAGTATGAAATTTTATTTGAAACGTTATCATTTATTGTTTTGTTTATGTTCTCATATAAAGTATCTACCGCTACATTAACATCAGATTGCTGTAATACGTTGGACCAATCTATGTTACCTATATCTGCATACAAACCAAGTAAATTAGCCTTACGGAAATTCCAAACGGGTGTGGTGTATTTATTTTGTAATGTAGATGGCTGGGATCTTAACACTGCTGTTGAGACACTAACAGTAACTGTAATCTCGATAGGTGGGTGATATGCGTCCATTTGCAAAAGAGGTTTAACATCACCATCCACACTAATATTGTCAGTTTCAATGTTTGCTAAAATCAAATCTAAAATGCCTCTATATTTATTTTCAACATAGTTGTACTGTTTCATTTTACAAAATTCCATAAAGTTATTAAAGTGTGAAGTAGCGTTATTATTACATGAGGTCAAATTAAAGTCACCTAATATGACAAACTGATAGTCCGAGTATTTATACATAGCATTTTCTATACAGTCTAGTACATCACAATATTGCGTATCACTATAATTTGGCGGCAAATATACTACACATACAATAATTTTCGTATTTTTATAAGTTACCATTCCAAAAATTAACTCTTTGTTGTTCGATAAGCCATCATTATCTAATAAAAGCTTAACACTATAGCAGTTCCTAACGGCTAATAAAACACCGCCCCATCCCGTGTCACCTGCCCGATCTTTACGCAAAACTATGAAGTCTTGGGGAAACAATTCTGCATCAGTAACCGAACTATTCAAAAATGTTTCAGTCAAAGCTACAATGTCGCATGGACATAGGCGGAGATTGTTACGAAATTGTTCAGTTTTTGATCTTAAACCTCTGACGTTCTGATAAAACATATGCATTTTCTTACTGGGCTTGAGGCGCTCCCTGTTTCTTAATTTTGATCCGAAAGGGCTGCCGCCACGGCCTGATGCATATATCTTCCGTCCAATTACCAGGGGATAATACTCGGTCAGCCAATTTAGATAGAACTCCCAATTTGAACGAAGCATAGTTACCTCGAGCCTTCAGAGCTTCGACGGTGCACTCGCATTCGCAAATAGTTTTAAGGTGGTCACATACCTGCTCTACGGTTTTACCTATCTGCACGTAGTAAAGGTGTAAATAATTCCAACGTTCCGATGCTTGCAGTCCCGTAGGTCCAGGAGAAGCTTCGCCACGTATTAGTTTACTATCAGATCGACGGATAACCTTTTTGTTTGCCTCTGACCGTTCGCTTTTATGAGTCTCGCTGTTCAGAAGATTCGTGGTAAGTGTAGGTGATTCTTCATTATTTTGAGGTAAACTGCAAGGTGCGTGACACTCTGATTGGGTTGGTTTACTTTCTTTAGCACTTTGTATATTTTTAGATTGCTTTTTTGGTGTCTTACTAGTCTCCTTGGTAATATTATCTGAAATACATTTTACTGCTTTGCTACCTGCGTCTGACTGCCCGATATGCCTTTGAATTGTACTTTGCATTATAGCAACCTTACTTTCTAACAGATCAATACGTTTTTCTAACTGTGAGAAGGCACTTTGCATAATCACCGTAACTCTGTCAGTTATTGCATTGCTCATTTGAGTGGTCAGTCGCTCATTCAGTACGCTTTGGATCTCTTCACGTATTATCATTCGCAAGTTATCAACGCAAGTTACGTCCTCAAGAAAACCAAATATATTTTCGGTACTCTGCTTACTCACGGTGTTTTGTGTCAATTTCGACCGAGAGTTACCGATAGCCTACTGTGGGATCCTTGTCACGTTCTCACAAGGATCCCACAGTAGGCTCAACGACATATTAAGGTCATTCTTATTCTGGCTAGAATTTGTTTCCAAACTACTCCTTGCTCTTGCTTCCAGTGAGTGATTAGGAGTGTTAGAATTGTCACCTTTGAGTTCCTTTGACTTACAGCAAAAACATACCCACTTAGTTCTTTGATCTTTTGTCATCTTCTTATACCAGTTTTCAGACACATTACTGCACAAAAGATCAAAATGTTGTTTACATTGTGAGCATTTCATATAATGCGCATTTTTTATTATTATTAAGCAGCCGCCACATATAATTTCTGGTGCAATAGTTTTAGGTCCCTTAGATGCCATCTTTTGATAATTTTCTTAATGTCCGGGTAATGAAAGTTCTTCTATCCGATACAAGATGGCACCTCTAATAAAATACTTTGGTCAAGAGGTTTAATATTTATGTTATTCTAAGCAAAACTATTGTTGTATTATTGTGTAGGGCGCATCCAGTATTAGAGTAATAAAGTAGGTATACACGGTATTATTGAAGTGCACTGATACAGAGAATTTTTAAAGTTCTGTGTTTTGTGTCAGTTCGTTGACCCCACGCGTAAGCGTCACGAGATTTAAATTATCCGTTAGTGCAAAATGTAATTAGATGTATATGTTATGTTTTGTGACGTAAACATTGGCACTTATTTCTAGTTTTTATAGTTATTTCACGTAAATATGTAATCACATGTCTATGCACAATATACCACAACACTGTTTCTGTTCGTTTGTTATGTTTCAACCGTAGTACACTTTAGTATCGATTTTATAATAGTTATCAATAATATCTTCATGAGATAACAATGATACACACTTATTGTCACTTTATCTTTCCGAAATTCAGTAAGTACAGTTACAGAAAGCGCTGAAACTATTTTTATCAAATTTTTAAAACTCTAAATACGGGAGCTACTGTTTACTCGAATAGCGCCCTCTGGCTTAACTTTTTTAATGACATCATCTCAGAGCACTTTAGTATGGTGTTGCGTTGCCGTCCTCCCTATCCTCTGCGGCCGCTGAGTGTTTTGGCGGCGGAGCCCAACACCTTAATCCGCCGCCAAGGGAGTTTTGTTCGGTGCCCGCCTGACCATCTGGCGGACCAATACTCGTCGGGGGCTGCTGCTCATGTGAATGCTTATGTGAATCCCTACCCTCCGACACACGGGTTCTTGAGGAACACGGGTTGGTTTTTAGTCAGTAAGAGTCTGACAGTCCCATTCGTCCTTCTCCCGGGGCGGAGGGACTCCATGAGGATTTTCCAACCCGACACCAAAAAAAAAAAAAAAGAGCACTTTAGTATTGATTTCACCTGTCTATCCTTTTCTTTCTATATAGATAAATTAGAAATATGGATAAACTAGCTGCCCCGGCGAACTCCGTGTCGCTTTTTAAATATCTTTTTTCTGATTCCTTTTTTTATCAAACCACTTTTCTAGGAAATTATGAAGAAAGTTACTAAAGCCAGCAGTGCTTAATCTAAAATTTCAATATTTATAAAGATATGCAAAGAAACGAAGATTGATTTTTATATATAATTGATTTCTCATCCGCCATCTTGAATCACGAAATAGATGTTTTATTTGTATTCCCCATCCCTTTAAACATCGGAGACGATACCCATATTGATTTATAAAAAAAAAACCATCCGCCATCTTTGATCACGAAATAGATGGTGTTTTTGAATTCTCCATTCCTTAAAATATCGGAGACGATACCCATATTGATATTTTAATTTTTTCCCATCCGCCATCTTTGATTTCCCATCCACCATCTTGAATCACGAAACAGATGATGCATTTGGATTCCCGATACCAATATTGATTTTTTTTAATTTTCCTATCCGCCACCTTTGATTTCCCATCCGCCATCTTTGGTCACGAAATAGATGTTGTATTTCAATTCCCCACCCCTTAAAATATCGAAGGCGACAACCATATTGATTTTTAAAATTTTCTCATCCGCCATCTTTGATTTCCGTCCGCCATCTTGGATCACTAAATAAATTTCATGTTATTAATCAGCGTCCCGAAAGTCTCGAAAACGACACCTATGTATAGATTGTATCCTATTCGTTTAACCTTTTTTGCCTTTGACCCAACCCTCGCCCTTCTCGTTTGACCATTTTATTATTTTTGTCTGGCCCCTAAAAGTTGTGGCGTAAATTTATATAGCCTTTCGGAATAATTGGGCTATCATAGGCAATAACAATTTTTAAAATCCGAATGCTAGTTCCTGAGATTAGCCGACATTATCTTTTAGCCTTTTTAGCCTTTTGCCCGGCCCCAAAGGGTCAAAGCGTTATGTTATATAGCCTTCCGGAATAACTGGGCTATCGTATACAAAAATAATTTTTCAGATCCAACCGGTAGTTCCTGAGATTAGCGCGTTCAAACAAACAAACAAACTCTTCCGCTTTATTATATTAGTATAGATTACAAAGTATTTTACCCTAAAAAATAATCGCGTGTCTCTTATCGCCGACAACTGGTAGGTTAGTGCATGCGATGTAAAAGTGCGGTGCGACAAAATCTACAGGGAGCCTCGAAATGAGCATACAAAGCAGCCTTATGATGCACCAGACAGCGTACCGTCGGCAAAAAAAGACGAAAAAAAAGCTTCAATTTTTATCATTTCTGCAAAAAAAACTTTTACCTCTGGCCATATAACGGCATCCACTGTGTCAGTGTCAGTCAGTCACAAAATTCTGTGTCAGTCTTTAAAATTAACTTGAAAATTATGTTTAAGGTTTGTACCACGTTACTTGCTACACCAAAGAAACACGCCTTTACAAAAGTGCGTGGTATTTTGCTCGAAAGTCGATAAAAATATTAAAACTATGGGACTCACGCATATTAATCAGCTATCTAAAAAAAGTTGCTATGTCAATTTGTTTTTAAATACCTGCATGTTATAGATAAACTAAACCCACGCAAAGAAGAATCATTGTGATCACTACACATACATTTTTCCTTGCTTTCTGTTTATACTTTCACGTTGTAATACAATGAAAACCATACATTGGTCGATATCATACGACACACCCAGATAATGTCAAAATGCGTCATGTTATTTTTATAGTCTTCTTAAATTTCACTTTAATACGAAAAATAGCCGGTATCATGAGAGAATTTCACGATGACATAAGACTCATCAGATGGGACACTCACATTTTCACAAATGCTCTATTTAATACAGCTATGCATTGGACACTGTAGAAGTAGAACTATTTTAAAAACCTTAGTTATTAATAGCATTTTCAAAGAATACTATCGGTATTATAACCAGATTTCAACACGCCTCTCACAGGTTGCAAAAGTCAACAAAGTGATCTGAAACTTCAACCCAAGCATAACTATCTTCAAGTTAATCAAAATATTGACAGAGCAAACATCTTCAGTTATTGCTGACGATACCGGTGTCAAGTTCATTAACCTCGTGATGACGTCACCAGTGGTGTATCGTCATTGGCGTACATAGTTATAAGGGGGTATATAAGGTGGGTTTTTAAGTGTTAAGTTGTGGGGAAATCAAGTATAGCTTTGTATGCTTTGACAAAATCGGTTTTAATATTTTCATTTAAGGGGCCGTCTAATAAAGTGTATTTTTTTTAAAGTTTTCTCTTTATTTATTCTTCATACTTGCTTTCACAATAAAGTTCAAGTTACCGGATACTTTTGGACATTCATTTGCAGTTGAGGGTGCATGTTTGGATGATCAGCGTAATTGGAATATCATGCAACATATCATGGCAGTCTATTGAAATCTCTACTAGGCTCTCGCTGCTTTATTATAGTCAATCTTATTACAATTATAAGAATTTGTTCGCACTATCTTTATAATTATCGTGTCAGTATTTAATTCCACATATCCAAGATGACGTTAGACTTGAAGTAAATATTTAATCACAAATCGTTGGTTTGCTGAGTTGAGGTCACATATTTTTAGTTAGAAAAGTAAAATATAATACACTAAACAAGCGACAAAAACTTAAGTTAGTTTAATCCGTTTAACTTCACTTAGGTTAAGAAGTCTGGAATTTAATAAGTAAAGTGCTTAAAAAGTGTTTAAATTATGCAACTTTAATTAGTATGCCTGGCCAATAGTTTCTAACGCCAGCAGAAGTTTTTTCATTAAGACTACCGAGGCACTGAAAGACAAAGAAAATAGGCGCCTTAAGGGTTTTAAGTGGCACAATCACATCTTAAATTCTGTTGGAGTACATCTTGGTAGCTAGAGTTGGCCGATTTCAGTCTTTAAATTTGGTATAAGTTCTTTGTATTGCGAAATTTGCTTCGTAATCTTGAGGTGTATGTTTCTTTTTAGAAGTTATATATCTATAATGTGAGTTGTATCTTTGTATGCATACTTTATCGATTTTGGGCTATCTTTTTTTAAATTTACTTTTTGCACAAATAAAGTATGTACATAGGTGGACTTAATGCCAAAGGCATTCTCGAAAAGTCAACCTAAGGTGATGCAGAAATGATGGTTGTAGGTGCGTTCCGAACTTTTGTAGTAACAAATATGAGATTAATTAAATATTTTTGATGATATTTAAATACTTACTAATATTTCAATAAACATATAAATTATTATTTATTTGTTTATTGAAATATTAGTAACACATAAACTTATATATAAAGGTATATATTATAATATATATTTATATACATCTATTTATATAAATATAACTATATAAATAAATTATCTTGTAGGTTCGGGTCGTTTGGGTCTGACAAACTTAATTTTATAGCAGTTTTCCTCACTTGTACCAACATTTTTTACGCGTTCTTTCGTTTTGGATGACAATGTTTAGTTAGATATGAAATTTTTATTATGTATCTGCTACAAGTTTATTAAGATATGTAATGCATAAATACTTTGGTATTTTCCGACGTTTCGATCCTATAACGTCGTGGTCGTATATTAATTCCATATGGCGAACTTCTAATTTGTACCTAATGCATTTCCATTCCCATGCTAGTGAGAGACTTTAAAAAAAAACACTTATTAAATGACTTTATTTTAATTCCAATATTGCACACTACTTTTTTATGCACTCCCGTAACATGGAAATCATATAAAAAGTTTGATCAATAAAAAGCCAATGGCCTTCCTATTCTAATACATTAATTGGGTAACTGACGAGGATTCTAATGTAAAATTTTAAATGGAAGTAAACTAACTGGGACAATAGATGGCAGATAACTAAAAATAAAGGTATTGGTGTACTACCAATTCTTTCATTCAAATACATTTCATATTCTGAAAACTTTTATTTTAATGCTTAGATATTTATTTTTTAAATAATGAACTTTATGTTTAATAAAAATCACTATAATATATTTGAAATAACAGTATATAATAAACATATATTTATGTGTCTTTAGTACTATCTGCCTACTATATTATTATTACAAAATGAAGTCTCCTTTGCTCAGAGGCAGCGATAGCCTAGTGGAGATACCATCGGACTGCCATGCAGAGGGTATCGGGTTCGAATCCACGGCGCGCACCAATGACTTTTCGGAGTTATGTGCGTATTAAATTGTAAATTATCGCTTGCCGGCTGTCATGAAGATCTTTGACCGTCGTCAGTACCTATAAATAAACTGACACTAGTCTAAACCATGGAGAGACCGCCGCGGACGTCACGGCGATCGCACGTGCCACTCGACACGGCTCGCTCGCTCGCCAACGCTCGGGCGCCTTTGTTTACATCGCGAAACAAAATAATTTTATAGTAAAATTATAACTGTTTGCGCCCGGTTCTGTCGCTACAGGATCGTGCGGGGAGTGCCGCCGACTTGATTGCCGGCGTGGTGGTGCCCTCGCCGTGTGGGAGGGGTCGGTCTGGCACCAGCGCCAAGCCCCGACTCCCGACCGCGCGGTGACTGGCATCCAGCCACCACGCTTAGGCGCCGCGTGACGGCACTATCCCGAGATGGCGGAACAGCACCAGGCATCGTCCGGAAAGGGGGCTAACACCACCCCGGAGCTGCAGACCAGGCGTGCGGAACACGAGGGCGACCTTCGTGCTTTCGACGCCCTTCGTGCGAAGGGTGGCATCACGCGGGGCCTGCAGCGCTGGGTTGAGGCCTACTTCCGGGCGATGGATGTCATGATGGGGGAGATGAGGAAGGAGGATCTCACCCCCACCGATTTCAAGACCCTGCAGGTGGTCCAGGCCGTGTTCCCGGACATATTGACCGGACCGGACACTGTCGCCACTACCACCACGGCGACCACCGGCCTAACCACCACCACCACCACCACCACCACGCCCGAACCAGCGCGTACGCCGGAGCGGGTGCTCACAATCCAGAGTGTAGGGGAGGATCACGGTGACACACCATCTGCCACCACCACCGATCCGACCCACGAAGCCGAAGCCGACAGCCGGAACCACCGCTGCCCCTACCACCACCACCACCACCACAACTACCAAGAAGCAGGCCGTGTTTGTGGTGGACCGCCTGGATAACTGGACGGTCCACTTCAAGGAGCTGGCCGCCCAACTTGGCCACTCTCCCAACGGGCGCCCCTTTGGCAAGGGTATCAGGTTCACGCCCCGCGATGACCAGGAGCTCCGAGTCATTCAGGCGTACCTGGACAACTTGGGCCAAGACCAGGCGCCATACTACGCCATCGCACCGCCCTCGGCGAGACCGCTGAAGGTAGCCATCCGAGGTCTTCCAGCCGACACCCCCGCGGAGGAGATCACCAAAGACCTGACCGACAAGGGAGTGCCGGTCAGGTATAGCAAGCATATCCGGGCCCGAACGGGCAGACCGGGATGCATCTTCTTCGCGGAGGTGGACAAGACTCCCGAAGCCGCAAAGGCCGCGTATGCGGTCAACGAGGTCCTCCTCATGCCAGGAGTGACAGTGGAGGCCTGGAGGGGCAAAAAGGGCCCCTCACAATGCCACCGATGCCAGGGCTTCCGTCACAGCTCCCACAACTGCCACAGGCCCCTTGCCTGTGTGCGTTGCGGTGGCGGACACCATGTCACGAATTGCCCACGCCCAAAGGACCAACCACCGACTTGCGCAAATTGCCAAGGAGCCCACACCGCCAGCAATCCTGCTTGCCCCGCGTATAAGCGGGAAGTACGCAGCCGCAAAGTGGGACTCGTGGCCAAGACCGGCCCTCCAAAACTAGTCGCCCACCCCAACCAAGTCGGGGAATCAGCCGCGACCAACCTGATGGCCAAAGCCAACGCTCCGGCTGAGAAGGGACCCACGGCGACTACTCAGCCGAAGAAAAAGAAGAAGAAGAAGAAGAAGCCTCAACTCGGACCGGGCCAACCCCCTGCGGCCACTGCAGGGGATGGACCTGCCAAGCCAGCCTCCGCCACCAGCGAAAAAGAGCAGCTCGCCGCCCTTCTCTCTCTGTTCGCTCAGAGGGTTAGGGCCGGCGACATAGATATAACAGGAATGCTGCAGACCATCCCCTCCAATGGATAAGCCACTAAGGGTGGTCCATTGGAATGCCCAGTCCCTGTCTGGGAAGAAAGGCCTCCTACGCCTCTTCGTCAAGGAGCAGCAAGTCGACATCATGCTGATAAGCGAGACCCACCTGAAGCACACCGCCCCACTCAAGATCCCAGGGTACATCGTCTACAGGCAGGATGAGGTCTCGCCGGCAGGCATAGCCTACCGGGGACTTGCTGTCCTGGTGAAGAGGTCAATGGTGCATCAACTCGTCGAGCCGAAGAGACACAACACCATCTACGCCCTCGGTGTTGATGTTCAAGTCGGCGGACGGGAGATGCGCCTATACGCGGCCTATCGACCGCCAGGGACCGGCTCTATTAGCTCCTTCAACGAGGCCGAGTTGAGGAATCTTCTTCTTCCATCCACGCCCACCATCATCGCGGGAGACCTGAATGCCAAGCACCCGGCATGGCACTGCGCAAGCAGCGACCGAGCGGGAGAGCTCATCTTCCAGGATGCCAGCACCTACAATTACGAAGTCGCCGGCCCCCGAGAGCCTACCCGGCTGGATCCCTCGGGGCGTAATGACAACGTGCTGGATATCCTGATCTCCCGAGGACTGAGGGCACCTCCCACGCAAGAGGTCCTGCCAGACCTGCCCTCCGACCACCGACCGGTATTACTGGTGTTCAGGGAACCCGCGACGATGGTCAACCTACCAAGACCACGTACCCAGACAAACTGGGACCAGTTCGAGGAAGAGCTGGCCGGCTACCATCAGCCGTCCACCATCCACACTTCTGAGGAAGTCGATGCAGCCGCCGAGGAGCTCTCCAGCACCATTCAGGCCGCGCTTCGAGCATCCTCGAGCACCAGGGTCAACTCCGAGAGGCGGGCACCCCTTCCCGCCTCGATACGGAAGCTGCTCGAGGAAAAGCGCGATGCCAAGAAGACCTGGATGAGAACTCGGCACCCCAGGGACAAAACCCGGTACAACCGCCTCACCAACGCGCTTAAGGCCGCTCTGTGGGAGCACAGGGGGGACGAGTGGGAGCAACACCTGTCTCACATCGAGGATAACCAGGCCTCGTTATCACGCCTCTGCAGACAGCTATCTGTGGACCCAAACCCGACGCGCCCCCTGCTCGGAAGAGACGGCCTTTTGCGCTACAAGGCTGAAGATCGGGCGGCGATCATCGCGAGCAGCCTCAAACAACAGTTCACCCCCCACGAGGTCTAAGACGAGGCCCACTCACGAGAGGTAGAGGAGCTAGTCCGGACCTACCTCTCAACGCCCCTCGTCTCATCGGATGGAGGTGACCTGCTGGTGACCCCGCAAGAGGTTGCAACGGTGATCCGCAAAACCAACCCCCGGAAGGCGCCTGGTGAGGACGGCATCCCGAACTCCGCGCTGCATCGACTTCCTCGGAAATCGCTGATTGCAGCGACCCAGCTCTTCAACGGCATCCTGAGAACCGGCCACTTCCCGACCAGCTGGAAGCGGGGCCGGGTCATTGTTCTCCCCAAGCCCGGCAAGGACCTCAGGAAGCCGGAGAACTACAGGCCCATCACTCTCCTCTCGACGACGTCCAAGGTGTTCGAGCGGCTGCTGCTGGCGAAGATCACCCCGCACCTCAGCCCGAGGCCCGAATAATTCGGGTTTCGCCAGGCACACTCTACCACGCTGCAGCTGACTCGCGTACTGGGCGAGATGGCCACGTGGATGAACAAGCGAGGCCACACGGTGACCGTGATGCTCGACATGGAGAAGGCGTTCGACAGGGTGTGGCATGACGGCCTCATCTACAAACTGTCGACGTCCACTATCCCACGACAACTCATCACGGTCATCGCATCATTTCTCCGAGGGAGAACCTTCCACGTGGCCGTCGAGGACGTCACGTCAGAGGAGAGGACCATCAAGGCCGGAGTCCCACAGGGGAGCTGTCTCTCCCCAGTTTTGTACGCCCACTACACGGACGACATCCCAGTAGTGGGCGACGTGAAGCTGGCGCTATTTGCGGACGACGCCGCGTACCTGTCCAGCTCACGGAACGCCAAACACGCTGCACGGAAGCTGAGCCCGACACTTGAAGCGCTCCCGGGCTGGCTGAAGAAGTGGAGGCTCAAGTGCAACGTGTCCAAGACCCAGGCTATGGTGACTGGACGGGTACAGTACCCGCCGTGCCTCAAGCTGATGGGGGAGGAAATCCCTTGGTCGCCGACGGTCAAGTACCTGGGCGTCACAATCGACCGGAACCTGACGATGTCACATCACGTCGGAACAATCGTCGCGAAGGCCCAGGTAGCCAGAGCGAAGCTTCGCCCGCTGCTGTCCTCGAGATTGCCGTTGAGAGCCAAGCTGGCCGTCTACAAAACTTACAT
Organism: Euclidia mi; assembly: GCA_944739405.2. NCBI lineage: Eukaryota > Metazoa > Arthropoda > Insecta > Lepidoptera > Erebidae > Euclidia > Euclidia mi. The sequence continues at coordinate 118,472,349 of OX123182.2, forward strand.
CAGGTCGCGCCTCACCTATGCGGGGCCGGCCTGGTACAACATGACAGCGAGGACCACTCGGCAGCGACTGCAGCGGGTGGAGAACGTGTGCCTTCGCCTGGCGGTCGACGCGCCCAGGTACCTGAAAAACGCGACCATCCATCGGGACCTCAAATGGGAGCCGATCGAGGGATTCGTGAGCGGGCTGGCCCGGGGTATGTTCGAGCGAGCAGATCGCTCAGAGCATCCCCACCTAGTCAACATCGCTCCACTCCCCCATCCAGAGGCAACAAACCTCATCCGGAGGAGACTGAAGCGCCCCGCTCGGGAACTGATCCCAGTTCCCTCGAGCGGGGCTTCTTCTTCACCACCACCATCACCACCATCATCACCACATCAGCAAGATGACCAGCCGCCGCCCTCTCGCAGGCGACTAACTGGGCCTCTCCCAACGGAGACTCACCCGGTTGGTCAGCCTCGAGGGCGGCCAACCCACTGACCGGCCCATAGTAATGGGCCGCGTAGACAACCTCCTTAAGGAGTAAACCTCCCAAAGGTACCCCCACTACCCCGAAGGGGTTGTGAGAAGAAGACCTACGACGATAAACCATGGAATATCGCTATCCCTTCGGGTTGCGGAGGTTAGATAGGCAGTCGCTCCGTAGAAAAGCTAAAATATTCAGCCAAAACCGGTTAGACTAGAAAGCGGACCCCGGGTTGAGACTGGGATAACGCTAGGCAGATAACGCAAGGATGAAGTCTCCTTTACTTCTTGCCCGTTTATATGAATGCAGTTAATTCAAAAACTCCTAAACAAGATTCTGTGTGATTTTCACCAATAGATAGTGTAATTCGTGGGGAAAATGTAGGTGTATGATTCACGTAGTAGTAGTTTGATATAAAAGCTTGTCTAGTAAATTTATTTATACAAATAATTATGTAATAATGTCGTCATATCGTAATTTGACGACTGGTTGGCGCAGCGGCTGTGTAAGCCGCTGCTACGCCGAAGGTCGCGGGTTCGATTCCCGCTCAAGTCAAACATTTGTGTGCGTGAACATGGACGTTTGTCTTGGTCTGGGTGTTTCTATTTATAATATATATCGATGCCTTACGGCCAAAAGAGGCTAACCGCCACTTAACAAACTTTACAGGAGAGTAGTTTAAAGTTCAAAATTAGTGAAAAAAAATCATAGAACATTTTCTGTACGTTCCAAAAGTTTCAAAATTTAACCATATAGTTTTTGATTAGGTCTCTACGAAATGACATTGTTAATTAAAACAAATCACACTCCTAACACTATTTACTGTCGCTTACCCTCAAATGGTCCTAATTATGCTAACAGGAAAAAACATCGTAAATGAAAACAATCCAATTAATGAGTTCCAACCCAAATGATTTAACTGCACCATTTATCATACAAAATAAATAAGCGGGTCTTAATCGCGTAAACTAACTTATTTAAGGTATAAATACCTATTTGGTTCCGACGTTTCGCTCGTCTTGCACCGAGCGTGGTCGCGGAGAGACTGATGAGAGCTCAGCGCCGTCTTGTGGAAGTGCGGGTTTCGGCACCTACCCTCACTTGGTCTTTATTTAAGTTCGCAATGTCGGTACTCCGACACACTACACTAATGACGTCTACACACTGTTGAGATTTATCACTGCGGCGGTGTCTACACTTGCTGATGACTGGATTCCAAGTAGCCGATAATCTATATCCATCCTCCCGGTTGAAATTGTTATGTTTCTTGATTTCTACCGCTTCACGTACTATCCTGGAGTAATAGTGACGATCGGTGGATAAGACCTGTGGTTGATGCAGTTCTATCCAGTGGTTTGGTCCAGACTCCAACAAATGCTCAGCTATCGCCGACTTATTAATCTGTCGGTTTTTTACAGCTGCGATATGTTCCTTTACTCTTTCAGCGATTGTACGCTTAGTCTGCCCGATATATGAACTACCACAGCTGCAATCGACTTTGTAGACGCCAGGTGTTTGGAGAGGAATGACATCCTTTGGGGTACGCAGATTGTGTGCAATCTTAGAGAGCGGACTGTATACAGTCTTGATGGAGTATTTCTTGAGTTCTGTTCCAACCTTGTCCGTCACTCCCTTTAGATATGGCATGTACGCCGGCACTCTGCTTACTTCAGGTCTACGATCTTTCCTCTTCAGACGGAGTATCTTCTTCTTGTATCCATTGCGCGAACATATCGCAGCTGTAAAAAACCGACAGATTAATAAGTCGGCGATAGCTGAGCATTTGTTGGAGTCTGGACCAAACCACTGGATAGAACTGCATCAACCACAGGTCTTATCCACCGATCGTCACTATTACTCCAGGATAGTACGTGAAGCGGTAGAAATCAAGAAACATAACAATTTCAACCGGGAGGATGGATATAGATTATCGGCTACTTGGAATCCAGTCATCAGCAAGTGTAGACACCGCCGCAGTGATAAATCTCAACAGTGTGTAGACGTCATTAGTGTAGTGTGTCGGAGTACCGACATTGCGAACTTAAATAAAGACCAAGTGAGGGTAGGTGCCGAAACCCGCACTTCCACAAGACGGCGCTGAGCTCTCATCAGTCTCTCCGCGACCACGCTCGGTGCAAGACGAGCGAAACGTCGGAACCAAATAGGTATTTATACCTTAAATAAGTTAGTTTACGCGATTAAGACCCGCTTATTTATTTTGTATGATGTATACAAATCGCGAAAGTTTAAAATCGATTGCACCATTTATTTTATTTCTGTTGAAGAAAAAGAGCATACCTCTGCTTTTTCTGTTCATCAAGTGGAGCCAATATGACATAACCGGCTATTGGTTAATGGCAGAAGAACAAGGAAATTGTTATAAGTTAATAATCTATAACAAAATACTATAAGCTCTTTTATACAACGCGAAAGCACATTGTGATTAATTCTTATAAAATTATACATACATACTTACATACATACATTAGACTTTTATAAGTTTTTAAACTGGCTAACCGACTAAGGTATGAATTAAAAAAAGAGAAATTATGCTCAATCAGTCTTTATTTTAGAAAATTAAACAAAAGAAAAAAAAATGTTACTCATTGTAAGTTAGTCTTGCATTATACATTCATGCTGACATTCTAGGTATGACAAAAAAATATATACTTAAAATTTCGTACCTAAGGACCACTTTTAGGTATGACGGTAGGCGTTTGGTCCTCGTCGTCCGCATGTCTGCGTCTACAGTTGCCGTAAATCGCCTCGCGACGTCCGTTGCCGGGGGAGTCCTCCACAGCAAAGAAACTACCCAAAACAACCGTGTCCGATGAAGACATGCGTCAGGCGGAAGGTGAGGACACCGTGGCGGCCTTCAGCCACTCCACAAAGAGGGTTCTTACTATCGCTTTTGCCATGTATCCATTCATTCGCACTCACCCATCCATTCACTAAATCGATAAAACAATGATGATGACACATGTTAAATCAGTCGCGGTGACAAATCTTGAGGCAGAATAACAATTTGCAAAAGAGGGCCCCTTAGTAGGCTAAGGGTCGGAACATATCTGACGGAAGATCTGTCGCGTTTTATCGATCGCGTAGCGCCAATACATACAAATGTATAGAAAAACGTTCAACCTTTCCCACCTGACCGATGATCCGTGAGTACGTCGAGCGTACAGCGTCTGTTCCGTTTCTGTCAACGCATTATCCGTCGACGTCTCGCGCACCACGCACCACGTGATTTTTGACCTTTGAGTAAGGAATATACATGGAGAGGGCAAATAGTACATAAGAAAATTACATTATACACATATATACGAAATCGACATAAAGCCACCAAACAAAGTGTTGTCTCGTTTTGTCTTAGGGATATCTCTCTCAGAAGAAAGAGATAGCCATAGTTTACTGAATAAATTAATCATGACGATATTTTATTAGAAATGTCATTTGTGCCACTGTCGATGTCGACATAATTTTCGCCAAGGTTTATGGTCCATCTGCTGTGAAATCGTTGTATATCGAACATAATAATTTTGTTTTTGTGCATAAATATGTCTAAAAACTAGATGAATCAGTGCTTCAGGCTGTGTTTCATTACCGCATGTATGGTGCCATGTACTTTCTCAGCGACACAGTATCGATATGGGCTCTCAGAGAATATTTTGTTACATGTTTGATACAAGGGTCGTCTTTTGCTTTGCCATGTTTGCCCACATTTGCATTATGGAATAAACTAATCTGGCAAAAGATTTAAACTAACAAAAGTAACTTAGTACAAAAATGTATTATTTTCCTCTAACCGGCTCCATATCGATATCGATAACATTCTGGAGTACAACCCGAATGACATCTATTTTATTTTCCCGACTTCTCGTATACCTACGCTGCACGCTAATTTCGTAGGTATGCACGCTAAATTTGGAGGTATTGGACGTACCATATCCATGCCATTCCCAGATCGGTGATTTTTAAGATCGTAAGTTTCCAGGGCCGCCAGACCTTACTTATTTTTTCAGAAACGAAATGTGTAGAATAATGTAGTGTTAGTATGTGGTATGGAGTGTTCGCATACTTGCTAGCTTGGATCGTGTGCCAATTTTTAGGTATGAGGTGCTAAAAGGTCCACGGGATCAATTTCCATACATACCTACATTGAAAACATTTTGTGTCATGCGCTGTAGCTGTAACCCCTTCTATATCATTTTTATACATTTTGTTAAAAACCGTAACCAAATCGTATCATCGTCTTTTATTTTTGAACCTCCATACCTTTAAAGGAAATATATTCAAATAACGCTTGTTGGCTACTATAAAAATCTCCGAAGTCCGCCATATTTTTAATAGTCAAACTCGAATCGCAATATAAATAACTACAGGACTTCAGTGACTACATAAAATCAGGGCACACGAAAAATTATTAGGTAAAAGAATATGACAGTAAAATATTGAGCTGCCCTGAGTGCGGCCCTGCACGAACAAACTGATATGTGTGCACAATAGCCACGCTTTCAGCTCAATGTGTGCAGATACGCTCGACGCATTTTCCGTCAGATGTTTACCGACTCATTTGACGGAATAGACGCGACGGAAGATACGTTCGACGCATCTTTCGTCAGATATGTTCTGACCCTAATATATGTGCATAACAAACGTGCAGTTTTTATTCTCTCACTCTCATAGTCCCATAGGCAATTCGACACAACAGAGTCATATCAGTCGCAAGATTAACTCTTGACTGTTACTGAGAATTCATCAAAAAATCCAATAATTTCTTGCTGGCCCAACCTGGGATTCGAACCCTTGACTATGCTCCTAAGTCAGGCCAGCCAACAAAAACTCTGTAGTAGGTACTTACATATTTAACCATTCAGTATTGTCTGAACAAGATAGCAAAAGAATGACTTCTTACCTATAAAACTTAGAATAACTAATTAGAATACACAATTATAGATGAATATAAAAGTCTATTAAAATAATCTTACCGTTTTATTGCCTTCGAAAAACTTCGCGCCAAACGGACTCGCAAGCACGGAGGTGCTTACGCCGCCCGCGGTGAATGTTTGCTGTGCAACGCTAACGACATTTCGTTCGAATGAAAGAGTGAGATAACCGACGCTGTTTGTCATTCTTCTCTAAGCTAACCGCCAAACCTTTGATTTACCTTGTTATCTAACCACCATACCAGATATTTTTTTTTGGAGGGAAAAAAAGGGTAAGTGACAATGTAAGGCGACATTCGTTTGGATGAATTATCCTAAGCGCCTTCGATGATTGATTTGGTGACTAGGGAAAATAAAAATAAACGCCAAATAAAGTCACGGAAATGAGACCTAAATGTAATAAATGACATATATTCTATCCAAAGGAACTGCCCTAATATACTAACCGAAAGTTTGGTACACAAAGATTCAAGTAAAATTTGACTAATGTATTTTTTACAAAAAAGTATTTACAGCCCAAACTACTTAACGTTCAAGTAAAGAAAAAATATTCAAAGCCAAAATTGCTTATCGTACAGTTTTGAAATATTATTTTTATCCAACCACCATAATACAAAATACACCAAAAATAACTGTCGTTTATGACGAAAAACTTTGCGTTAGAACCTCAATTCCTTTACCGCCTAAGCGACAAAAAGTTTGTCCTAGAGCCACGAAACTTAGACCATTAGACGCAGAAAAAAAAGCCGATTCTAACCATATATATAAGTCGATTTCGCCAAAAATGTCGCTTACCCCCTTTTGGCCGGAAGCCATCGATATGTATTTACAAAAAAAGTATATATGTATGTCTATCCATTGTCTAGTACCCATAGTACAAGCTCTGCTTAGTTTGGGACTAGACGGTGTTGTGTGAATGTGGTTGAATATATTATATCGTCTATCTCGTCTACTTCATGCAGATATGTGAACACACAAATTAGTCATAGCTCAACGATAATACAACGTTAATATCTCCTATTAATTAATCATTGCACATAGAGGTACGAAGCAATAATAAACAAGACACGCTTGTACAGTTTTTAAATTGAACTTTATTCTTATGCCTAAAGTCTTAAATTTGATTTCCAAAGAGGATAAAGAATCTAATACTAATATATAAAGCTGAAGAGTTTGTTTGTTTGCTTGAACGCGCTAATCTCAGGAACTACTGATCCGATTTGAAAAAATCTTTCAGTGTTAGATAGTCCATTTATCTAGGAAGGCTTTAAACTATACATATAACATCATGCTATGAGCCACAGGAGCGGAGCAGTAGCCTTAAATAACGTGGGTGTAACCGCGGGCTTATCTAGTAGTGATATAAAAATTGGTGCGTGGTATATTAATTATTTATTGAAGAATTCTAATTGCGCATTATAATGATTGTATAGGTCGCTTGTTAAGCAGCGATAGCCTAGTAGAAACCGACAGACTGCTACGCAGAGGATCTGGGTTCGAATCCACGGCGCGCACCGATGACTTTTCGGAGTTATGTGCGTATTAAATTGTAAATTATCGCTTGCTAACCAGTGAAGGAACACGTCGTGAGGTAACGCATGTCTGAAGATTTCTCCATAATGTTCTCGAAAGACATGTGATGTTTACCATCCCGCACTTGGCCAGCGTGGTGGAATATGGCCTTACCCTTCTCATAATGGGAAGAGGCCCGTGCCCAGTAGTGGGACAGTATAAAGGGGTGATGATGATAGGTCACTTTGCCCGAAGATTCGAGCGGATAAAATAAATTGTGCTCAAAGGACGAGACCTGTAAAATAGTATGGTTAGAGGTTTAAAGGACTGGAAAGTTTATTAGTTTAATACTGTTTTTATTTTTTTTTAAATCTCACGCCTGTATCTTCAATGGAGTAGGCAGAGGTGTAATATTACACCCACATTTCGCCATGAATTTTTAGGTCCCACGTAAGGGGCGAGCCTGTTGCCGTTACCGGGCAAATCAGCAGAATCCGTGCTGCTACTGAGAATTCAGAAAAACTCAGTTACACTTTTGCCCGACCTCAGAATCGAACCCGGGACCTCCGATAAGCAGACGTATACGCTATCCACTGGACCACGGAGGCAGTCAGTTTTATATTTCATGTATTTGAGTAGTGACGGATCGAGGATACAAAGAGCGACGAACCTATTTCATTTGATGGGTGTCGTAAGGCGCATAAGGAAAATACACGAAGCAAATTATATCTTTGCGAGGAGACGGAAAGCTTAATATCAAAACCGGTAGTAGAGCCTTGCTGATTTCAGCATGAATGGGCCGGCTCGACCGGGGAAGTACTACCCTCTCACAGAAAATCGACGTAAAGTAACAGTACCTAAACTGTTGCGTCTCGTTGGGTGAGTGAGAGTGCCGGAGGCCCTATCCCCTTTTCCTTCTCCCTCATCCCACTCCTCATCCTACCCTCTTTCCCAACCCCAAGGAGCGGCAACGCACTTGAGACACCTGTTGCGTTGTTTGGGTCCATGGGCGGCGGTAATTAGGCGTTAGGCGATCCGACTGCTAATCTGCCGCCTATTACCTTAAAAATAAACCTTTAGCCAGCGTGGTATAGTAGGCTCAATTAATCATCATATTGACACATTATTTTATGGTGACTTAAATTGGCAGAAGTCTACGTCCAGCAGTGGATTGCGAAAGATTTTGTAATAAAGTGTTTTAAATATACGAGTTAAACACGACACCATATTTTTAGTACCGCTAAGGTGCATAAAATATGTTTTTGATTCGAAAAGTTGAACGAAAATGGTTGTACAATTTAAAATACAGTTTATTATATGCATTATATCAATATTTCATACTACATACAATGAAATGAATGTTACGCTCCTAGCTACGTCTTCGTAGCTCGTAGACCCTCTACGCCATCAGCTGTACTCATATTTCATTGTCTACACGATACCATCGTAGTTACGAAGTGTATCTATCAATCAGTACGGTAGACGGCAGACATTCTTTAATGCAGCTTTTGGTACGATTTTGGGCTCTAAAATCATGGGGCTAAGGTTGTAATTAATATTGATCGGGCTACTAATTGTGACACGCTTTAAAGAAACCACCGAGACTTTTATGCTGTAGGTAAACTGATTTCATTACTGGCTGCGGAGGTATAAATTTTGGTGTTATATTTATCTGTATGTTTATTTGTTCGTGAGTATCTAGCACGCTATCTCTAGTTATAACTTAACAGAATAATGTGAGGAATTTTATGAAGCGTTTTAATTATGTGGTGTCACGTTTAATTCAAAATGGCGGAAATCAGACGGATAATACACCGGGTCCTATTTACTAAGCCCACTGCGGTGCCAAGTCAAGCCAAGTATTTTTCCTACCATAAAAAGTGGGAACCGAACTTACGGCCCATGTGATGGTAAGCGGCAACCGCCGCCCTTAGACTATGGCCTTGTCAGAGACGCCGCTGAGTTGTCGCCTACTTTGAGATGTAATTTCACTTTCTTCTTATTCTCGTATTTCACACACTGTACCATTCAAACAGTAACATAGTACTGCACATTTTGTACAGTTCTACTTATTTATAGAAGAATAACTGATACTGCGGTGGTATATTGCTAGACGCCCCCCGCAATAAGAGGCTCATCACCAGTACCATAATTCACGCTATAATCATAACATAAACATAACTTCACGCCGTTCATTCCCGAAGGGGTAGGCAGATGTGTATTACACACCCTCACTTCGCCAGTTATGTTTCGGTCCCAATATAATAGGGGGCGGGCCTATTGCCATCTACCGAGCAGATTGTTAAGCGAGCGATAATTAACATTATAATAGACACATAGGCGTATAGAATCAAAGTTAGCTAAATCCGTGTAATGCTTTGTGTCATAAAACAAAAATATTAGTTATTTTAGATTTATTTTGGCAAAACCATGAAAGAAATAGCTGTACTTGAAGGGTGCTTTAAATGCTACCATTGAATCACAACGATTCGAATAACCCATTGGTTAAACAGTATTTATTCACTAATGTTTAAATCACTTAGCTGCATTTGATTCTAAGTGGTGGATTTAGCTGACTTAGATAGTCACCGTACGGGATATAGATGCATTTGATTCCAGTAAAAAAATATAACGTCACAGAACTAGGGATGTTATAACATTAATAATGGAAATACAGAAAAAATATTTATTTAAATCCTACTTAACATTTAATTTATCAATCAACTTATAATTTAATGTGGGGGTACATCACTAATTTGCACGTACTGGTAAATTTTTGCAGTATTTGCTTTCCAATTCTCCGGATGTCTACGACGTTTTCTGCTATTCCCCAGTAATGCTTCTGTTACTGGCACTTCCATTATAGTTTTTATAGCACGTTTACTGCCTTTTTTAGAATCAAACTATACAAGAAATTTTTAAATTACAATAAAAATCAGAGAGACGTAAGCGCAGTTTACTATGACAGCCGCTATAATGAAATTACGAAATGACAGGCTGTGATTGGTCAGTCGCGATTTAAGCTGTATTTGTTTCTAACGATGCAGGATATAGCTATCTTTGATTATAACTAGATACTTTGTCATAGATTTACGCTCGTATTTAGTTGATTTTGATAGTAAAAGACATCGTAAACATAATGAATTCCGTATAAAGATTCGAATAGCATTCATAGCTTAAAAATTAACCTAGTGCGGATTTAGCTGAATTTGATTCTATACCCCTATAACTTCGAAAAGTCAGAGGTGTGTGCCCGGGGTAACTGGGGATCGAACCCGAGACCATCGTCTCGGCAGTCCGTTACGTACACCACTGGGCTACCGCTGCTATGATCACTATATAAATATAACTAATAAACGGATTATTATGAAACTTTGCAGTCATGGAAAAGGGCTAGTAATCCATAAAAGACTCGCCCAGTTCTTTCCAGGTTATTATTTCATCATTTATTCCTTTATTATCAAAATCTTTTCATAACTTTATAATATTTCTAGGAACCGGGCCAATTAAAAACAATCAACGCTACGCCACGCCATACGAAATCGGGACAAGTGACGTATGTTCTTTGTCTCACGAACAATGCAAGCAATGTCTCCAAGTAAAGGATTAGCTCTGGATCTTTTGTCTCACACAAAGGTGAGATTTACAACTATTGTGGAGTTCGTAAGTCGGTCAATGTGTTGCCGCGTAACACCATTGTGTTGACAATGTTTATTTTGTTTTGTTTTCAAAATATTTCTTGTTTGTTCCTGAGAAGAAAGTTTGGTTGTCAGCTTTTAAGAAATATGCTGAACATGAGGGCTTCTTTTTGATGTGATAAAATGTATTACATTTTTAAATTCAATGTAAATTACCTTTTATATAGATAACAACAAAATAAAGTAATACATAAAACAACATTTTGTGTAATCCATAATGAGTGTACTAAAATACCCCACAGCATAGGATTTTAATTTTTTCAAGTCTGGCTTAAAATACAAAGAAAAGTCGTGTACAATGTAATCAAATTAGGCAATTTTTGTCAATTTTATACGGACTCTATTTACATTGCTTTATTGATTGGACACGTGTAAGATTGCATCCTTCTAACTTCAGGCCGTTCGCCGTATCGTCATTGAAATAAACCGTGGTACTAAAGTTGTTCCGGATCCATCTAAGCCGTTCAACATGCAGTCCTGACAGAATATTTGATTCCTAATCGAATTTAGTGGCGTGCCATTGAAGAGCCTAAATCCAGCAGTGGACAATAGCACTGCGGGCTGATGATGATGAGCAACCACTGTTTGACCTCTGTAAATAGCCACATTTGGTTTTATTAGTAACCCCGTCATTTGATTCCATTAATCGAAAATCTTGGTTCAACATTCGCTCGGGATAGTTAAAAGAAAAAAAAGTTTAATTTATTTTTCCATACACAATACATACCATACGAAAATCAATATTGACAAAAATAATAAGACGAAAACAGACGTACAAAAAATATTAACGTTGATGTAAAAAGAAAACAGCACAGACTTTATTTTTATTTGCAAACTTAATAAAAGAGAGTTTTAATAAAATATTCATAAAATCTGCAACTAGTAACAAACTCTGTGTAATCTAAAATTTGATGGTCCAAACAGAGAACATTCAAACTTAACATCACATAGATCTTTATCCTGCATGAAATTAAATCACAATACTACTAAACGGTAAGACAGCGCCTAAACCACTATCTCTTTAATTGAGACATTCTCTTCACTTACCCGACTGTCAAGTATAGATAAATTAGATACCACTAAAACATTACATTCACCACATTGATATATGGCATACATACGTCTTCCAAACAAACAAGTGTAGCTGCCAAGTCTTGAAATAATAGGAGCGTTCTGAACTGGGACTAAGTTTAGTTCAGCACCTACTTACTGGGAAAATTTATAATATATTTGGGAGGCTTGGCATATAGAGGTCGACCGAGACGTTTGGTTAGGTAGCCAATATCCAGAGGCGTGAAAACATTTGTGTAATAGTTATAGCTCAGAAGACCAATTCTATGTATGAGTATGTATTTCATCTGATATTGACACTGTAGTTTGAACGCCGTGCGATTAAATTTGAATTGAGCCAGAATTAGTTTATCGTCTAATTTAAGTACATTTGTTCGATATACAGAGTGTTTGGAAGTTCGGTGCAAAGCCGTAAATCGGAGCTAGTATAGACTACGTAGAACCATTTGAACCATACTTGTCTAAAGCGAAGTGTGACCATTTCTTTTTTGGGCTAATTTTAATGAATTTGATGACAAAACCCAAAATTTTGCAGCTAGTTGGATATAATGGTCAGTTTGAAAGACAAAAATAATTTTTTTTCTGTTATTTTATTGAAGTAATGTGTAAACAATCTAATGAATCATGATTAAGGCATCTGAGTCATGAATATTTATTTTTAAAATTTAAGAAAGTTGTTTTGTGAAGGGTTAGAAAAAAAACACGGATGGTGCTTTCTTTGTTCAAACATTTTTAAAAACATGCCTGATTATTGTTCTCTCTTTTAAGGTATCAACTACACGAATAGCTCAAAAATTGTTGAAATTAGGACTTACAAACCAAATTGAGGCAGAAATTTAAAAACTATCGAACGAGTTTCGTGCCTTAAAAATACTTTTAATGATGGAAATGATAAGTAAATTGAATTCTTAATTATTTTGCAAAGTTCCAAATATTTAGGAGCCTCTTCGTATTAAATTTGACCCTTTCAGGTAGCACGCATAGTAATAAAAAATAGCAATAAGTTAGTTACAGAAAAAAAACAAACTTATCGTTAAAACAATAGCGTCGTGTTTGTTTTGTCGGAGCCAATAACTACCTGTTTTAATTAAGGGAAGTTGGTATACTTATTTTATTATTTTACTTTGTTGAGTGATAACTACGCAAACTGCGCAAAATTTTGTGTTTTGTCATCAAATTCATTAAAATTAGCCAAAAAAAAAATGGTCACACTTCGCTTTAGACAAGTATGGTTCAAATGGTTCTACATAGTCTATACTAGCTCCGATTTACGGCTTTGCATCATCGAACTTCCAAACATCCTGTAGATTTGACACTTTGTTCAATTTATGATCTAGTCGCGATGTCATTCAAATATATATTTTAGAAGACTACCATTTATAACATAAGTACATCTACACTTGATGTACCTAAACTGAATGTTGAATAAAAATAATTAAAAGAATTGCCCCCCATATGGCTAGCCACTCAGACAGTCAGTCACAGAGTCAGTTAGTCGACGGTCGAAAGAAAAGTGTCAGTCAAGATTTTTTTGTTCAACCCTACATAACCACACAATAATTGTCGTACTAGTGATATCCTGACTGCATCCAAAATTTTCTATGAATGTTAGCTTGTTTACAGATGACTGCCACCTGACCACCACGAAAAGGCATAACAAAGTGCCATCCAGTAAATACAAGGGTACTGAATGCCTGTTATGACTGCCGAAGATCTTCATGACAGCCGAATAGATGGCTTAACGTGCTCACCAAGCACGGGACACGCAATAATAAACAAATTTACTATGTATATTGAAAAGTTATAGAAGCATGCCGTAAGTTTGAACTCAAGGTCCTTTGCAAGGCAGCCTGAGAGTTTCTCCGCTAGACTATTAAAGTGTAGTTTGTACGCCGTTCTTATTATTTAGAAAAAGAAGTTCTAGCCTCAGCTCCACCTATACAGAAATACCTTTTCTTTAGTATAACTCACTACTAAAGATAGTGCGTTAGACCATTTGCGCCATAGAACTACTTAAAATTAGGCAACTGGCGCTATTCCAACGCTGACCGCGCTCATATTAGGCTAAGTGCACACAGCTTGTTTAGCCCAAGTGCAGGTAATTTGTTAGCACGTGTTTGCTGTACTTAATATGTAATCCGGGGTTAGCTTTATTGGTGCCGGGTGTTATATGGGATAATGTTCGAGTAAGTTAACGTGTATCAGATATTAAGGGAATGATAATCGGTCAATGTGTTCTATTTGCGTAGTGACGTAATAATGTCAAATGGATGTATGGTGTAGTGGTTAGAGCGGTTGCCTTGCCTCTTAGAACTGCGTCGAGTGTGGTGAGTTCGATCCCCACACGACACAACACTTTTTGTGATTCATAAATTGTTATTTCAAGGTTTTTTTTTAAAGATTTATTTAATATTTGAAAAACATCTTAAAACTAATTACAAATTAAAACTCGCCAAACGCAATTGTTTAACGGCGAGATGCGCTCTTAAACATTTTACTAAACCTACCTTACAAAACTAATAGTTAGGGTTATAAATTATGTTTAAGCCAAGTATATATATGTAAATAACAAAAAACTTAAATTAAACTAAAATTATAAAATATGTAAAACATTTAACAAAATCTTTATAAACTTATATACTTATCCACTTTATAACTGCAAAAGGACGTCTTTCAATTTTTTCTTTAGGTTTCTAAAACTAATTTGAGGAACTTCTCTTAATAAATCTAAACTATTAAAAATAGAGGGTACAATATACTTGTCTGTTCGTTGGCCATAATAATTTGTTACTTTTGGCTTCTTAAGTTTATGTTCCCTAGCTCTTTTAGTGTTATATTTGTTTTCGACAACATGTTTGTACTCTTCATTAAAGTAATATTCTAAGCCTATCAAGTATTGAACCTTTTTAGGGTTCCGTACCTCGAAAGGAAAAAACGGAACCCTTATAGGATCACTTTGTTGTCCGTCCGTCTGTCAAGACCCTTTTTCTCAGGAATGCGTGGAGGTATCAAACTGAAATTTATACTAAATACTCGAATCTACGGTTCCATAGAGCTGTACAAAAATCAAACTTCTAATCCAACGAAATCAAAAGATACAGCCGTATATGCTGCAAATTGCAGCATATTTTCAAACTCGCATTGGAATCAAAACCTACAGGGTACTTCCCGTGAAATCAGTATCTTGAAATTTGGTACAAAGCAACGCCTTATAACACATATAAAGGAAAAATTGCGAAAACCATAAATTTTTAGTTACAGCATGTAAAAAAATATTTTTAATAAATTTAAAGTTACTGCCCCTTTCTCTGGAACGCGTGGAGGTATTAAATTGAAATTCATATCAAATACTGAGGTATATAACACCGTTAGGCTGTAACAAAATCAAGCTTCTATGTCAACGCAATCAAAAGAAAGAGCAATATAAGCATATTTTCAAACTGGCGCCTACTCGCAAGTGGATCAAAAGCTACAGGGTATTTCCACTGAAATCAGAATCTTGAAATTTGGTACGAAGCAACGCCTTATAGCACATATAAAGGAAAAATTGCGAAAACCGTAAATTTTTAGTTACATCATATAAGAAAAATATTTTTAATAAATTTAAAGTTACTGCCCCTTTCTCTCGAACGCGTGGAGGTATTAAATTGAAATTCATATCAAATACTCAGGTATATAACACCGTTAGGCTGCAACAAAATCAAAGTTCTATGTCAACGCAATCAAAATAAAGAGCAATATAAGCATATTTTCAAACTCGCGACTACTCGCAAGGGAATCAAAACCTACAGGGTACTTTCTGTGCACTCAAAATCTTGAAATTGCGTAAAAAGCAATGTCTTATATCACTTATAAAGGAAAAATTGCGAAAACCGTAATTTTTCAGTTACAGCATTTAAAAAAATATTTTTAATAAATTTAAAGTTACTACCCCGTTCTCTTGAACGCTTAGAGGTATTAAATTGAAATTCATATCAAATACTCAAGTATATAACACCGTTAGGCTGTAACAAAATCAAGCTTCTATATCTACGCAATCAAAAGAAAGAGCAATATAATCATATTTGCAAACTCGCGACTACTCGTAAGGGAACTTCCAGTGAACTCAAAATATTGAAATTTGGTACGAAGCAATGTCTTATAGCCCAGACAAAGGATGCGGAAGGCTGAGGACCGTGTGCTGTGGTGCGTGTTGGGAGAGGCCTATGTCCAGCAGTGGACTGCGATAGGCTGATTGAGATTTAGATTTCAAATAATTGTCTTCAAACCTTTTTGCTAATTATTCTGTACTTTATAAGTATTTTTGTAACAGATTTCTAATAGTCACTAAAAACTTTGTAAATCAATAACTTTGATAAAAAATCTTACTATCATTCATCAGCAGACTTTTGCAAGGCTGGTATAGGTATTTAAGTTGTATTATAAAATAAGCGATATATGTTAATATAAAATAAAGGATAACTGATTACAAGCGACAAAGACCCCTTTTTCTTTAATTTATGCTTCTCCAGCTTTCCATACTGTAATGTTATGGATTTCATTTGGCAATTAAAATACCATAACAATGACTGGTGAACTTTCACTTATATACCTACAGATTTGTACGGAGCCCTCGGTGCGCGAGTCCGACTCGCTCTTGACCGGTTTTTTTTTCTATGGGCAGTATTTTACATAAAGGAAAAAATTTTTCGTAATCTTTATTGCACATATTTTTATCTTGCTTACTTACTAAGTATTTCATCAGTCTTATTTGGATGCCTTTGATGCCTTTTAAGTACGTAATAAAGGTTCGTCCGTATACAATCAGCCCATAGCTAATCAGTGAGTCTGCAAGGGCATAGTATACAATTCTTAGTGTATCTGTGTTTAACACTCTCTTAAGCTGGTAGAACTTGCCCAATACAGATCTCAATCTAGCGCACACGTCAGATACATGCATAGACCAATTGAAGTTCTTATCTATCCTTAATCCTAAATATTTTAAGTTTTCAACATATTGCAAAGCAGAACAAATACAATTCATTTTGTTATCGTATGTGTGTCCTATTATGGTAAGATTATTAGTATTTGTGTTTTTTGCGCTCTTGTTGTATGGAGAATGTAGATGCATGCATTTCGTTTTGTTAAAATTGAGTATGATACCATTGTCATGCGCCCATTTCGTTATATTTTCAAAATCTGACTGTATATTTGTTTGTACCTGTGATATATCTTTAGAGGCATAAAGGACACACACACGGATTCCATAAAGTCCGGGTGTTCATTGTGTCCGTAAGTTGTATGTTTGTAAAGTTCCCCACACAGGATCTATTCCTAGTGCGGGAGATCTCTATTTAAATAATAAGTAAGTAATAAAAATGACTGTTTTCAATTCATTATCTTCATATAAGAATAGTCTAAGCTTAGCCCAGGGCAGGGTCCGTCGTCTAGATATGAATGTTCATGCGCTCCTGTATACACGGTTAAGTTGGCAGGCGCTAAGAACCTATGCATGATGATTACTACAAAGTACTTGTCCAAATTTTACAATGGACATTTATCTTTCCAACCTCTAAATAATAAATACGTTTAAAAGTCATTTATTAATACTTCACAATTAATAGTTTATTTGTCGTTACCCTATTCGTTAAAGAACGTATATGCTAACAATATTTAAATGTCTATAAAGCACGAATTTAAAAACATCCAATGTAAATATATTAATATACCTTAGATAAATTCAGTTCTATTAATAAGAGAATTCAATGCAACATAGATAGACACAGCAAAACTGCACTGCATAATTACATACGACTTATTTCAATAACCAAGAAAACTTCTAGTAGAAACTAGTATTAACTAACCGAAACGTTCTGATCCCGCTCTGACACAGTTTTCTTAAGCCTTCTGAGCCTTCGGAGCTCCGGTTACAACCTTCTAAAGCCGGGTTCATTCGCTTTTACGATAGCTATCGCACCTTGCACGGCGGTGCATTTTATCCTCCGAAATACGGTTGTCGTGTCTCTGTTGAGTTCTTAGATTGAACTGTTCCGTAGTATTTCTCTGTTGAGTTCCTAGATTGAACTGTTCTGTAGTGTTTTATTAGTTTACATGGATGGATACGTTTTTGGTTGTGCTCCGTCAGGCGTGGCTTCGATAAGATTTAGTTTTCTGTTTTTAAGATGATAGGTAGACTGTATGTACTGTAATGAAAATTAATGAATTATAATAATAATTCATTAATGGGCTGGTCACATCTGTCGCTGAACCGATAACCGTTGGAGTAGTTGTGTTCTAGAGTGGAGACCGCGCTTTGGTAAACGTAGTGTAGGACGCCCTCCGGCTAGGTGGAGTGACGATATACGCAAAGTGGCTGGCAGCACCTGGACACGAAGAGCCGAAAATTGGGCTCAGTGGCGTGCCATTGAAGAGGGCTATATCCAGCAGTGGACTACAGCAGGCTAATGATGATAGTGATGATGATGATGAATAATAAGAATAGAAATACAGTAGATTCTGAAGACTTTAAAAGTTGAAGGATAAGTTATCAATCAACAATAACTTTATATTATTGTAGCGAAACGAGATGTATTGAGTATTCGAAAATAATATATAAAGGCTGTTTGATGACAAATGTAAAGACATCCTTTACACGTAAAATAAAAATCTGCCGTTACTGACTGACTGACAGACAACATACAGCAGAAAATAATGAGAGCAAGAAGTTAAAACTTGTCATATATATGTTTTGGGTAGTGTAGGGGTAGGCTGGGTTTTAATTGTTATTATCGCTTGTTCCGTGCCTCGGAGAGCACGTTAAGCCGTCGGTCCCGGTTGTCATGAAGATCTTACACAATCGTTACAGGGCGTCAGTACCTTCTAATAAACTGACACTAGTCTAAATTATGGAATATCGCTATCCCTTCGGGTTGCGGAGGTCAAACAGGCAGTTGCTCCATAGAAAAGCTAATATTCAGTCAAATCCGGTTAGACTAGTAAGCGGACCCCAGATTGAACCTGGGATAACGCTAAGAGGATAATGATGATGTCGGGTAGGCTGGGTAGGGCCGAGCACTAAGACATTTTTTTCGAAATTCTCACCCTAAGGGGGTAAAGTAATCGCACACGGGTGGAACTCTGGGTGAAGTCTACTTATATATAAGTCTACTAATATATAATTGTATAGCACACATCTTCGATCCGAAACTTTCTTTATTTCTAGCAAAAAAAGCATAAAATTCGTTAGTTTAAAAATGTCATGCTTATCTTGGTTTACGTATGACTTATAGTTTGTGTAGCTTGATATATAACTGCAGAGAACACAGGCTTGGTATCTCGCCAAGTCGCAAAAGATGCGATATTCCGAATATTGCTACGACATTTTCTTGATATTTAATCGTTACTGCAAAGCAACGAAATATTTCTTTATGCAAAGGCTGTCAAAGAAGTTTTGTATAAGGAGTTAAAATTATATCAGTTTAAAAAAATATGGCAACATATTTCGTTCCAAACGACAGTATAAATAAATTTATTTATTGCTCTCATCACGAAGGTTCATCATCGTTCTAGCGTTATCCCGGTTGCATCCAAGACTCACCTTGGAGCCTGAGGTCCGCCCATCCGTCCTTACCGGTCCAACCAGATATGACAGAATATCAACTTTTCCACAGAGCCACTGCCATCTGACCTCCGCAACCCAAAGGGATAGATAAATTCTATGGTTTAGAGTATCAGTTTATTTGAGGGTACTAAATTCCCGTAACGACTGTCAAAGATCTTCATGACATCTGAGACCGACGGTTTTACCTGCTATTATATACCAAGCACGGGGCAAGTGGTAATCAACAATTTAATACGCTCATTATTTTGAAAAGTCAGCGGTGCGCGCCGTGGGTGGATTTGAACCCGATACTCTCTGCATGGCAGTCCGTTGGTATATCCACTAGGCTATCGCTGCCCTTCTCTCAACTCTCTCATCACAAAGGCTTACAAGTTATATTAACACCGAATGACATGAAATCAGGGAGAGAAAATATGGAGTCAGGAGTACATATAAGTGAAACCAGGTGTGACTGTTCTCCAGTCCGATACTTAAACTCATAGAAATAAAGAAAAGGAAGAAGAAGATTTTACTTATTGTTACACAAATGCGTTTAAAGAAAAGAGCACTCAAAGTTACGGTTGACTTAAAATCGAGTGAAAGGAAATTTACGGCTTACTCACTTAAAGCTATCGCGGCATCCACGATATCCAATAGCGTCGAGTCCATGCATATTGTATACAACCTCAGTGGTATGCGCATGGCATGGGGCCGTGTAGAGAGCAATTCAATAAACCACACAATAGTGATGTCAAGACGACCACCTTACTACTCTTATCCATAAGACCAATATTCGAGACTCGCCCTGGGCTCCGAGGTCTTGAATGCAACCGGGATAACGCTAGCACAATGATGACAATTTAAAAAAAAAATCTTATTTAGCTAGTTTATGAGACCCTCTTCATACACACAATATTTAAATACCAACAAACATTGCTGGATTACAAAATATTCATTGGGATCTTAATGAAATTCTGAATATTCAAATAAATTGAAAGCCGCCTTACTGTATAATACTTTCATTCCACTATATTGATTGGGTTCCCTGAAAGTCAAGAGATTTTATTCACAATCATTTTAAGATTAGACGTAAGTGTACTCTTGTGTAGGCGATTCGAGGTATTCGATTTCGCATCTTGTGAATATATTTTATATATGCGAAGTATGAAATAAGCTGTCAAGTGCGTGTCCGGCCATGTATAATATCGGGTTCTGTAGTGACATTGTAAAGGATTCAATCCCAAGGTTCTTTATATCGGCTGCAAAAGTAAGTTTCATTCATTTAATAGAGCCCCACATCTACCTAAATACTATGGTAAGTATAACCTTTGCGAAGAGGCTGAAAGTTTAGTGTCAAATCCTAAATCAGCCCGCCTGATCAGCGTAGTAGGTATTGGCGAGGCAAATTCGTTTACTGAATTTTATGAAGCCGCTAGTTAGGAGAAACCTTTCATCCTGCAATAGGCTGCGAGACTGTACGATGATTCCTCGCAATCCCGAAATGAAATGAATATCTCTTCTTTGATATCTAGTAATGAAATTGTAAGATTAAGAATCGTGTTATCTTAAGTTTTAATTTTATAATAAAAGTAATTGAGAATTATTAACACGAGCATTTTACTGATATAGTATTAATTAAAGTCAGTCGGTATGTCTATTATGCTTTAACAGTTTAAATCACTGAACCGATTTTCATGAAATTTTACATATACATAGGTGATTGTTGGATAGTTGAAGAACTTAATGTTCACTACTTTTTTCAAAAATGTAAATCCTGATGGCTGAAATGCATAATTGTATGTGTAGCACGCACTCAAAAATATAATTACATGTTACCACCAACCAGATTATTTAAGCCTAGTTTTATATGTAGTTTATGTTGAATCGTTATAAACACGGGCAAAACCCAAGGCGAAAAGCTAGTACAAAACAAAGTAAATTACATTTTCGCTTCAAAGTTCTTTCATTCTTTCATTCGGTTATTCACGGATCATTTCGTGCTAAGGTTTTCTGAAACGTTGCATTCATTTCAGTAGCAAATGTAAGTGGTACCAATTACGTTCATGCATTTTATCTTAAGTAAGCAGTATGGCGACGGTAATAAAACTAATGGAATAGTACATGGAATGTTTTTAGACGAGGGTTTAATGTAGTCTAACTGTTAATCGATTTAATTAGAGAACGCGCGTCTGCCATTTTGTTTATTTGGAGTAATTCTCGTTATTAGTCAAATAATTATGCAGTAATTTAGGTGGTCATCTAGAGATAATTATTTCGATGTGCTGCTTTTATTAGTGTATTGAATATTATTTGTAATTAGTAGCACGTTGAACTCTGTTAATTAATATGTTTTGTTGACTGTTTTGGTAAGCGGCAGTGTAACTGACTGCGAATATGAGGCCTTGATTTCGATTAATATGAAGTCTTTAGTTCGATTCCCGAGTGATGATTTATTTTATCTGAAGAAATTAATTTAATTTAATGTAAGCTCAGGGCTGGTAATTGGTGATATAAAACTCTCTTGACTTTTTTCGTGATATAGGGGCGGCACATTAGTTTTGCGTCTAATCTCTCTCGCTGGTCACGCTGCAATACAATTCCATCCGAATTAAAGAATAAATTAGTCTACATTGAAACTGGCTGCCGTGGTCGAAAATCGGTAGAACATTTATGCTACCGAGCTAAACGTGACACTAAAAAATACGAAGACCTGAAAGCCAAGATTGTAGGTATGTTTCATTCTATAGTGTTTTTTTATAATTTTCTCTCAGAAAACCTATCTAAGTAATAGAAATCATAATTCAGATATTGCATGTGTTTACACACATACTTTTTAGAGAAACAATTTACAAAAAAGCTTTCTTAAAAAAATGCGATTGAAATTTACCATACAATTTCATAGAATAGGTTTAAAAAATTTAGCTCACATGTTCAGAAAACAGAATGGTAATCATACCTTATATTAAAAATTTGCAAACTTAGAATCTAACTCAAACTCAAATATGTTTATTTCCATAAAAATGTTTAAATTTTTTGGACACGTCAGAAAGTCATACAAATAAAAAAAATAAAAAAGTAACTTTAAATGCATATTAACATAGTTGAACATTGAAAAAAATGCCTGTTCAGAAAGTAGAGCCTCGTGAGAAGAATCAGGCAAGAAACTCCGGGCCACTCTTTTCTACGTCTTGATTCTATACAATTTAAAAACTTAGTAACTACATTGAATTTTTCATAGGTATATGAGCTGGTGTGTCTATAATGTTGTTGTTTATTAATAAGGTTTTTTTAATAATGATATAAAAGTACTAACTAGCATTATATAGACACAATAACTCACACTCACATGAAACTTAACACTAATCAAACATAAGTAGCCTGTGGGACCGAGCAAATTAATCCCAAGCATTTTTATTTTCAATATAATCTAGCACTGACTAGTACCCTTTTTGACAAAGTTTACGTTTTATAATCTTTTTGAATTTATTATAACTTAAATTTTGAATATTGCTTGGCACTTTATTGTAAAAGCGCACACATTGGCCTTGAAAAGATTTTTTTATTTTCTCTAGCCGGGTAGCCGGCACTACTAGCTTACTTTTATTTCTAGTATTCAAATTGTGGATATCACTTTTCTTTGAGTATGAGGCCTTGTTTTGGAATAAATATATTAAGTTGGAATAAATGTACTGGCTTGCAACTGTTAAAATATTTATTTCCTTGAATTTATTCCTTAACGAAGCCCCATACTCCAAATTATAAATTGCTCGAATAGCTCTTTTCTGCAGAACAAAGATGGTCTGAATGTCGGCAGCATTTCCCCACAGGAGAATACCGTATGACATTATACTTTGAAAATAGCTATGATATACAAGCCTGGCAGTGTCAATGTCAGTTAACTGGCGAATTTTCCTGACTGCGTATGCTGCAGAGCTGAGTCTATTCGCCAATTTACTAATATGTGGTCCCCATTGCAGCTTAGAATCTAGTGTAATGCCTAAAAATTTGGTGTCATCCACAAGATCCAACACATCATCCTTAACCTTTACTGAGGTGTTCACTTGTTTGACGTTAGGCATCAAAAATCAAATAAATTTAGTTTTTAGTCTATTTAAAAGCAGGTTGTTAACCTCAAACCAGCGAACCACCTTTGAGATAGCAATGTTTACATCGTTCATATCAATTTGCTGTCGTTTTAATTTAAATAAAAGTGAGGTATCATCAGCAAACAGTACTATCCCGTGCTTGTCATTGACGAGGTGTGGTAAGTCATTAATATAAACTAAAATCGTTATTAAAACAATCAAATTGAATTTTAAACTCTCGTGATCCTTGTGACCTTACCATGAGTTAATCTACGCAAATAATTGTGCATGCAACAAATTGAATTCCTAACACATTGCTCAAAAAATAACACCTTTATTTACCTAAAGCACACAAACTCCCGACTCAATCCTGTTGTGATAAGACTCACTCACGCTGGGTGTAACAAAAGACACAAGGGATCAAGAATAAATGAGTACAAGGAAGATCGATCTAATCTGTCGAAGGATATATGAGTGCTGTATATAAAGCCCTTCCTTTCCTTGAAACGTCATTACCCACACTATTTTTTGTCGCGATGGAAGAAAAGGCGAGAAAAATGGGACAGAATTCGTATATATTTGACACATCTGCACAGTTATAAAAAAAAAAATTGGAATCAAACTATGGTCAACGGATTATATTACGTGATTTATTGATTTTAAAGATATTATTATAGATATGTAGACATTTAATTAAAATTGGTTTAAAGAGTCTTGAATGTAAGATGAGCGATGGGAAACTATTTCCAGTGAGGCATGCTTTAAGACAAAACGTATTGAAAGAAAAATAGTTTCGGTATATGTGTGTGATATTATAAGGCAATATTCAATTCATAGAATACAGTTTCTTGAATTAAAAACTTTAAATTTTTGTGGGGTCCCAACTCGTCTAATATACCTACTTCTGATTAAATTCGTTACGGGTTTCAAGACAGTTTAACTTTCTCTGGGACTACGAGAGTGTTCTCTAGTAACTATTACTGAATCTGGTTTCAAAGATAACACAACTTATTTAATTTAAATTTATTAGAAGTAGGTTAATTATGATTAGCCTTGTTTTTAGTAATCTAATTACATACCTAAATAATATTATATGCGGCTTTTTCCTTCTATGAAATCAATATTTATAAGAGACCATGTTTTTTAAATAATGTCAACAAATCTCTCAATTGGCTAGTTGACAAAAAAAAAATTATAAGTCCGTCCTTTAGATTATTCAAAAATAAGCGATACGTATTTTTTTATTTGTAAATTAAACCAAAAATGACCAAGATATAGCTCATTAAAGTTACGTATAACGTCACGCCGTGCTGCATTTTTTCGCACTAGATGACGGCACACGTAACTTTAAAGGGCTATATCTTTGTTATTTTTTATTTAATCGAAAAAAGAAAAAATACTTGTCCAATATTTTTTTATAATCTAAAATACGGACTAAATAAAATGTAATTATTTTGACCCTGGAAACTACCCTATTGGCTAGTAATCCCTATAGAACTCTTTCTAATAAGCATCATCAGCCTGCCATAGTCCACTGCTGGACTCTGGCAGGCTAATGATTAGGCCTCTCCAGTGTCACGCCACTGAGCCCGATTTTCGGCTTTTCGTGAAATAAGAATTGTATATTATATTTTTATCATAGTATTCAATATTTGAATAAATATTTGAATCAATAGTTGCATCATGAATTCATGATCGAATAGGGAAGTTTCCTGCAAGTGAAATAAATTATACAAGTATTTTTATGTCGTGGAACATGTCAAAATAATAGGAGCTTAAAATCAAAATCAAAATCTTTTATTCAAAATTGGCTGGTAAACAGCTCTTTCTGAACGTTAAATTTTACAATAGACAGTCCCCCAAAAAGCCCAACCCTTCACTGCTTCCTATGTGTTTTCGCTAGGAAGAAGAAGCTTCATTCATCAATTAACGTTAAAACTTAATTTAACATTTTGTATCGTCAATTTATTGATAATAAGTATTCTACTTGACAGCAAACCACTATGACGTCACTACGTCATATTTCATACAAAAGCCTTAGCAAAGGTCGTTTTTGACATTTCATTAATAGTGCTTGATTTGACTAGTTGTAAACAACCGTATTCTATTTACAGAAACGTGGCGTCATTTGCACTGCCAATCAAACCAATTTTAATCACACGGCGCATTTGAACCTGTTAGTTTTCAAAAATATATTTTTTAATATTTTTAGTAAGATCAGAACCTTTATTTTTTGGGGGTTAAATATAATGACCACCATAAAATGCTTTGAAACCCTTAGTTCTTTAACCAAAAATACATACTTAACACCAGAAAAATAAAGTCTAAAATTAAATAGTACTAGCTATTTTAGTCACGGCTGCACTTCAAACGGAATATTCCGATCTGTCACCCCGCTTTGTCCCCTTAGGGGGACAGATCGGAAAAAAAAATTGATCTGTCCCCCTATTAGCAATGTGGGGACAGTTCGAACCTTATTCACTCCTTAACGGTTTCATCTGTCCCACTATCACTGATGAGGGGACAGTTCGAACTTTATTCACTCCTTAGCGGTTTCATCTGTCCCCCTATCACTGATAGGGGGACAGATAAAACTTTTTATTCCTGTTTGTCCCCCATAGAATTTAATATATTAATTCTTAAAAGTAATGCCACACATACTGCAACATTACATTAAATTAAAGACTAGTGGTTTAGGTTTATAATCATCTGTATTTAAATAATTTAAGTAACAAATATTTCTTTTGTTTTTCTATTAATCAGCCATAGTCCCTTAAATCACAGTACGTATAGTAGATACAATTACAATCAGTCTTCTGATTTGTCATAATTCAACTTAATTATAATAAAAAATATACTAAGATAAGATTATATGACGATTTAAGAATATGTTGTTTTGTTATTGATTGATAGAATCAGTCACAATCCGATAAATCACAGTAGGTATTGTACTTACATATTACTATGAGTCTTCTGATTTGACTACATGTAGCCTCGTTACAAATGAAAACTTTTAAATAATAATAAACTTTAAGTTGTAAATAATCTCAAAATATACTTAAATTATCGGAAGTTTCAAATGAAAACTTTTAAATAAACTAATAATAAACTTAAAGTTGTAAATAATCTCAAAACATAAATAAACGAAAATCACTAGTATAACGAATTTTAAAACTTTTCCAAAGGTCGTAAGGATAATGTATAAAAAAAATATCCATCGCAACTTCTCCAACAAATGACCAATAGTAATTTCACCACCTATAAACCGCATTTGACAATTATGTATAATTATGTTCGTCTTTCATAATATTTCTCTTTGTGCGACACTTGCCGTTGGAGGTTATTGGTTTTGGATCTATTGAGATATGACTCTATAAAAAGCTACATCCTTTTCTAGAATAACTAAAAGTATATTTAAGTTGGGTTTTTTTTTTCGGTTGCATTATTTAATCCATGGTGCCAGCCTTCTAGAAAATTTGTAGTACGATGACGTTCATTAAAAACACACCATATCTTTCTAAACTCAGTATCATGCGGTCTAATCCATTGTTTGATCATATACAATCGATATTTCTTGCTCTGGTCATCATCTGGACTTTCTGATGCGATGTATGACCATCTATTTAAAATTTCATTATCAGGTATCAGTGGAAGTACGGCACTAAGTGCCACTTGTCTTTTCAAAAGTTTTGACTTAGTTAGCCCAAGAGCTGTTCCCTTCTTCCACACAGCTTTATGATAGTGAAAGAAACAACCTTTAACTGTGACTTCTGGAAAACACTTTTTGATAGCGTTTATTGCTGGAATTTCATAGTCTGTTTTATAGGTTTTGGGTTTCCACTCTGGGATTTGTGACTTAATCATGTTAAATAAAATTTCGTAGCTCTTCTGATCCTTATGACTCATTAATGAGTAAACTACTGGCACAATGTCGGTATTCATATTTTTACTTCTCTTAGTAATGCGCATCATTGCGGCTGCCCATAAAGCTCTATGAGTAAGAAAGAGAGAGAGAACCGGAATTTGTTTGCTTGTTTTGAAATCTATTGTTTATTTTTACCGAGTAAATTCCTGGAAGTTTGGATATTAACTATAGTACTGACATACAGAGCACAGACAGAAATTTTATTTTGTTTGATTAATCTTACAGGAATGAAAACGTCAAAACTTGAATTTATTTACTTAATTTTTGAATAATATAGAATTAATTACCTTAATAGAAGCTGCAATTTTATCTAAACACGTAAATTTTTTTATTTGTAATATGAAGTCAAATCTTCTTCTTCTTTCGTGTCAATGACGAGTCTCAAGTTTTAATGCATCAAATTTTGTTTGCCCAGTACGCAGCCACCCTTACTGCATTTTCGGAGGCGTTCATGAAGTCAAATGAGAGGACTGATTGTTATTATACTTATTATACCTGGAATACCTACTACGTGATTTATGAGACTGTGACTGATCGATAGAGAAACAAAAGAAATATATATTTATAATTTATTTAAATACAGGTCGTTATAAATCCAAACCACTAATCTTTTATTTAATTCTTGAAACTAAGCTTATAACGTATAGCATTACTTTTAAGAATTAATATATTAAATTATATGGGGGACAAACAGGAATAAAAAGTTTTATCTGTCCCCCTATCAGTGATAGGGGGACAGATGAAACCGCTAAGGAGTGAATAAAGTTCGAACTGTCCCCTTATCAGTGATAGGGGGACAGATGAAACCGTTAAGGAGTGAATGAGGTTCGAACTGTCCCCACATTGCTAATAGGGGGACAGATCAAACTTTATTTTCCGATCTGTCCCCCTAAGGGGACAAAGCGGGGTGACAGATCGGAATATTCCAAAAAAAGGGTCAACTTAGTTTATTAAAGAAGGTGGTGTAACCAAATCCAATTAATGTGTTGGCATTTCATACAACTAACAAAAAAAGTTTGTTTATAATTCTACATTAAAATGCTGGTTTAATTTTGGTGATCATTTACTACTTTTAGGTTAACAATGATTCATTTGGAGTCACTTTGCTTAAATAGGATAGCGAAATGTTAAAACTTTGGTTATCATCTTAAATTAAAATGCTTTTTTCATTTTGGTGATCATTTACTATTTTTGTCTGTTATATGTAACTATATCTGGTGGTAATTTAAACATAAGCCATTTTTTTTAGGAAGTGAGTCAGGTATTATTTATAAATTGCATCTAATAATGTACGTTATACGTTACGATATACGTTTTTTTATATCCTATATATGTATAGTGATACTATGGTTAATGTTTCTTTGTGTTAATGTAATGTGCTTATGAAACCGGGTTAACATAAATAAATAAATCTGTACGAATGTCTATGGTAGATAGATCTCTAGAATTTCTTTATTGTGCAAATTATGGTACAAATTCGGTGTAAATGACTTAATTGTCTATGGATACAGGATCAATGAATATTTCGAGTGCTGTAAACTTTCTCTCCTAGAATTTACGCCAACGCTAATGCATTTATTTTGACCTTTTCCTTTTTTAGTTCGCTTTAGTGATATTTTTTAAATAACTATAGAAATCGACAAAGGATGTATCGAACTGAAGACCGAAAATTTTAAAATTACTTCTAAAAGCAATCTACTAGCTAAAAATTATAAAACACGTCTTCTAAATAACAAATTAAACTTTTCTTCGCAATATTTCACCAACGTAATAACAATAAATAAAGTAAAATACCGCCGGCCAAAAGTCAACAGTCTAAGCAGGTAATTAATTAAACAGTATTTTTTATAAAATACTTTAAAAAACTAACAGTAATTATTAAGTTGAATCGGCTGAGCAAATTTACACAGGACTGTAATTAACGAAGAGTACTCGGGACCTCTGAGTTGTCGATCTACGTGTTTGGTGCAAGTGACGCGAATTTGTGCATTAGGTAAGCACGAAAAAATATTGTCCTCAGAGGCAACAAAAAACGTCAGGATTAGTATTATCATAAAATTGGTGACGTTTAACCACCAATTTTTACCAATGATTGCAACATTGCTGATTTACTTACTTCGTCCAATTTTGACGGGACCACTAAAACAAATACTTTACTAGATCTTTCAAAAATCCCAACTCTCAGATATTCTCCTTTTGGTTTCGAGCTATTTACTTGTTGTGATGCTAAAAAGAGCATAACTTTAATCTCATCGAGTGCTGTTGGTAGTGACTGTATCAGTCGAAACATGATTCTTCCTATCCTTGATGAAATCTTTCCGAAATAATTGCTCTCCTGAAGAATTCGAAGGCAGCAATTTTACTAATGATAGCAGGATTGCTAATTTACGTACGACAGCTGTTTGAGATTACGAGTATGTGAAACGTTTTGTGTTCTTTGTTGTTATTTGACGTTAAATCTAATTAAGATATTTAAAAAATATAATTATGTAAAATAGATACCTATCCTTATGAAAGAATCTTCCAAATGTTTCTCCATAATTGCTAAAATCTGTTCGTTGTGAAAAACAATATCTTCAATTTAAAAAATAAGGCTTTTTTTAGTTTTATTCAGAAAAATAAATAATTACTCGTGACATATTGCTAAAACAAGGAATGGTACTTATATATATTTACAGGACTCAAAATCAGTTATCTTGGATCGGACTGTTTCTCGTGATTGCAGATCTTAACTTTGGCCATACTTGTATTGCGACAAGATTCTTATTACATCAACTCAATTAGCAATTGTTATTTGGCGAAATTATCGCGAAATATCGATGTCCTTTTCTCTCACACACGATAAAGTAGGAAGCTGCTATTGCCAAGTAATTTGTATTTGATTTGCATAAATCAAAAGCAATTGGTGTGATGATTTGTTTGTTGGTCGAAACAACTTTGGTCATCAATTTATAAATTGATTTATGTTCTTAATAAGAGGATGCCCACAGCTACGCTCACACATTTTTTTTATTTAACTGTTTCTGCCCAATCCCGTGGGAATTTCAGGAAATCCCTTCTTAGTGCATATACAGACAGAAGAAGAAGACAGATTACAAGATGTTTTGTATCACAGACAGTATTTTATTATTAAACCGTTTCTGTACGATCCCATGGAAAATCTTTTCTTAGTGCACCTTCACACTCTATCTATAAGCCCTTTTTATAACGTTTTTAGGCGCACCTCATATTGGACGTGCGGGTTCCCAGCGAGCACTTAGCGTTCACTCGGTAGTACAAGTGAACGCCGGGCGCACACCAAATGTCCGCCGGCCGCACGCTTAGCGCACGCCCGAGGAACGTGCGTGCCGAAAGAGAGGTCGTCATTAATCCTTTCACTTGCACCGCTGTTGGTCCCGGTAGCTCAAATGGCACACTTCACAGATGAGTTTGCGAGGGTATTTCCAGCTTCACCGCAAACCTTTGCCGAGTTTATTGCACAGTTCAACCTTGCCCATGGATATGCGACTAATTTGTGTTTGTCACACCATTGGACTTTCGGCCGCTGCGGTTAAGGGACCGCTTTTGGTTTCAAATCGTTAATACTTTCAGATGTTTAAGCTATGAGTTTGTTTCGCAGTGTTACCTGAGAAAGATGGTTCTTGTAAGAAATATGATAAGAGTGACTTGCGGCTTATTGGAAGAGTCTCTTTAATAACACTTATGTTTTGAAATTTTGCCTGGATATGTAATCATAATATTTTAGTATTATCAGAGAGAGAGAGCATCCAAGTTGTCCCGCCATTCGTTTGGATCTTCTACGATGACGTTACCTAAAATCTTAGTATGAGTATAAATCGAGACTCAATGAAAGTATTTGCTGATCATCTTTTGTTTTTCATTAAATCTAATGTTCAGGTCTTGTGGGATATGTACCACATAACATCACTTTAAATATTCGATATTTTGTTACTGTTGCAAGCGTCATGATCACAGATGTACCTTCTAAACTACTGCGTAAGGATACATACCATGGATACAACAATTCAACCAAGGCCACAGAATAGATAGTACTAACGTATCAAGACATCCATTATAGGGTCACATTAGTAAAAATATTGACGTTTCACCAAAAAGTACACATAATCTTTTGTATATTAGGTATATTTGGTTAGAAAACAATAAAGTTATTAGAGAATTGTTCCACGATAATTTGTCAATAACACTTGTTTTAAGTGTTGTCGTTTACTCGCTGTCTCAGAGTTCAATAATAGATGTTTTTTTGCGATGGACGATGTTGATTTTTTGGAATAATAAAATAATGAACAAAATTCCGATAAACCTTGATTACATATTATTGTAAATTTAAAAATTACTCTGATTGTTAAGTTTTCACGTCCGATCTAACAAAATAATTAAAAAATATATTATTATGTACAACACTGTTAACACTATTAGAGAAGTTAGAGAACGCTACTTCTTAATGCAGGCTTTATTTTAACCTAGCTAGAGCACTTCACCCACCTGATTGAAGATGTAATTACCTACGTCATTCTCCTAGCATAATCCCAGTTACAAGTTACAACCCGGGGTCCGCTTACTAGTCTAACCGAATTTGACTAAACATTCACTTTTCCAGAGTGCGACAGTAGGGTTGTACTTACCTACACTCAACATAAATGTTTTGTAATGCGCATGTTACATGTACAAAATATCAATAGTTAAAATAGCAAAAATATAATATAGAATCTACACATGATACGGTGTATGTATCATGTGTAGATTCTATTATATTTTTGCTATTTTACGTGTACGTGAACCTGCATAGTACAAGCTACCTTCAGTTATTGTAGCCCAAATAATTATTCTAAACTCCAATTTAGTTTAATTTATACAGACAATAAACCCTCGATTTGGCTTAGACGGATTATGATGGCACCTTACCTTTTGTCACATTGAGAGTGGGATTCATGGAGGTAAGTGGGATTCCATCGCAGATATTATAAACCAGCTTGTATTATATCTTGTTTGTTTCATAGATTATAAACCGTCAGAGTTAGCAAGGTAAGGCCACTGATTTGAAACATGATGAGAAGCGCTTAGAATTTAGTTAATGCAACAAGCGATAAATTAATAAAAATAATACATATTTGTGTAAATAAAATGGGTCACAAATATTTACATAATTATTTAAGTAAATGGATAAACATTCAAGAGTTCTTAAGCTCCTTTATAAAAGCAACAATTTAACAGACGGTTCTACAGAATTTTTAATAATTGTACTACTATCCTCACAGCAGCAGCTATAAAAGATCAATCTACGAGGGCTCTGATAAATCTCGAAGCCCAGAATATGAGTTTTAGTTACTGGACTCCGGCCGCTCTTGTCTAAAAGCAGGACGGTGTCTTAGTTGCTTATCATCATTAATCGATAAATTGCTTCCACTTTGCCACGCCCCCTTCACATAATTTATGAACCTCTATATTGTTATAAAAGTTAATTAGCTAAGCGGTACTTTCATATCAACCGCAACAGTTAACAATTTGGGGAGGAAATCGGAGTAATTATCACGGTTGTCACAACGACCCGTGGCGACCTTCTGACATTGTATTTGTGGCCTTTTTCCTCATTGGGTTATAGTTATGTAGTATTAATTGGGTTATCTAATATATAAAATTCTCGTGTCACAGTTTTCGTTCCCATACTCCTCCGAAACGGCTTGACCGATTTTGATGAATTTTTTTGTGCTTATCCGGTATCTATGACAATCGGCCAACATCTATTTTTCAAAAAAAAAAAATTGCAAAACAACGTTTGCCGGGTCAGCTAGTATTATATAGAATATTAAGTTAGTAAGGCGTTTTTGCTGAAACTAGTCTTAACAGAATTTTTATCAGTATAGCTGTGACCGGAAAATCATAAGAACCGTAAATTTATAAATTTCCTAGAAAAATTATAAATTTTCGTAGGATTCTAAACGAGAGATAAATTTACGCAAACATTTACGTAAATTTATCAATTAGCGACGTCTGACGGAAATCCATTCGTAAGATTCTACACGGTTCGACCAATCACAGAAGAGCTTTTAATTTTTCATAACATAACTTCACACCGTATTTAATTTTACGCTTCTTTAAAATACGGTAAATCACACACTGCTCTCTGATTGGTCGGTCGGTGATAATGATTGATCGAACAGTTCAATTTAATAGGTTATGTCAGGTTTTCTTGTGACCCGAAACACAAAAATAGTAGCCCTGCGAAGCAGGGCTCCGTCAACTTAGCCTCATTAACATCGCTTAAGTTTCGGTTTATTCGTAAAAGTGGCGAAGAATGGCGGTGGCGAGGAAGGAAATGGAACACGTGACTTATTCAACCAATCAGAGCGCACATGGCCTTCGGTTATTGCTTACGTGTTATTTTACGAATGAATTCGGTGAGTTTATCAATTTACGAAAATATGGGCGTAAAATAATACAATTTATCTCTCGTTTAGAATCCTACGAAAGTTTATAAATTTCCTATAAAATTTATAAATTTACGGTTCTTGTTATTTTCCGGTGACGTAGCCACCACCCGTAGGTTCGGTAACACCGAAATTAGACTAATTAGAGGTGCGAAATAGTGATCTATACTTACACCTTAGACGTACACTGGCTTGGCACCAGCAAAAATATCGGTCTACAGTGTTCGCATTATTATTTTAAGAAAAGGCCTAAGTATGGGACGCAGTTAAGTATTGCTGTAATCGTAACTTGAGCAACACATAAAGCTGTACTATTATTCTGCGTTCACATGGTAACAAAATTAGTCTTCCATTTCAAACCCTAAAGTATATAAAAATTTGTCTCGAAACAAAAATCATCACCAATTATATTAAACAACTAGTATTTAATGTAATTGGTGATGATTTATAGTTAATTTTAGTCATTCATAAACTTCGCTAGAAGTGACCTATCTCAATGTCCTAGAGAAAAATTTACTTATTCTCTAGCTTGCTTAGCTCGAGAGACTTCCGGCTATAAAAGTTCCTTGTGTGGTAGCATACATAGATTTAGGTTTCCAGACCTTTACTTCCAATACACAAAAACAACTAACCGAAAACGCCAAATAAAAAACAATACAAAAACAATGTCCGAAAATTAAGATGGTGAGCATAAAATATACTTCCAATTTGTATCCCCCAAAGCCTGTATACTGCCATAATATACTCGTAGCGACATAATATAAAAGGGTCAGGTTTTACAATGCCAGTGTACGCCCATAACGATATTTAGGCGGATACAGGATGTGTGAGAATAATGCCAGTTTTTCGCGAGACCTTTGACATACTACATACCTTTGACCGATAAAAAGGGTTAAGGCTCAGTTAAAAAGTTGTTTCGCCGTGTCATTCCCGCTTTAACGAGTTCCACGCGTATTAATTTTTTTATGTTGACTTGTTTGAGAAAAGCTTCGGCGGTATTTTGGAGGTAAAGGGAAAGTTAGCCGAAACAAGTGACGTCACTCTGACTGGCTTGATAAAAGAGTTATGTTTTTATGGTAATTATATGCACCTTGGCGTTAATAGACCTAATTATAATAAGACAGTTCGAGCCATTACAAGCCATTCACACGTACCACGACCTCACCAAATGGGTGAAATTTGGACGAAAATGAATAGTTCAAAGCACGTGCCACATTTTACAGACATTATCAACAGCGTTAGTAATACTGACCAAATCGCACCCACATCATAAACACAAATTTGAAAATTTGCGTTGAAGCGACGACACTTTGCTCGCCTCTTTCCTCTCCATGTCGCTGACTACGCAACCACATCGTAACCACTAGCAATAATGCAACCTCAACAACATTTTGTAGGTACCACAACACAACCTCAATAAGCCGCAGCAACACTTTACACACGTAACCGCAGCTTGACTGCATATATTTGTGGTATCGGTGTGGTCCGTGTGAATAAAGCCTAACGTACTTCATTGTAGGTAATGCAAAATATACCTGATAATTCAGTAGACAATGGTCTACTTATACGCTTAAAACAAAACAGCTTGAGTATAATAAAGTATTTTACATCACAAATGTGCTTAAGCCGTGTGGTTGACGGCATAGAATACAAGTGTCACCACCCCCTATCTTCCCGTTGGTGTCGTAAGAGGCGACTAAGGGATAACACGATGCAAATACCATCTTTGCGTAGAGACGGAAAACTCGACATCAAACCCTATACGACTGTCTCGTTGGTCTCGCGGCATAAATGTGCACTTGGGATTGGGAGGTCTCGGGTTCGATTCCCGGGTCGGGCTAAGTGTTATTAGGTTTTTCCGTTAGGAAATTCTCAGTAGTAGCACGGAGTCTGGAAATGTGCCCGGTACTGCAATGGGCTCGCCCCTTATTACGTGGGACTAAAGTATATCTGGCGAAAAGTGGGTATAGAAATACACCTCTGCCTACCCCTTCAGGGATAAAAGTACAGTACTCGCCAAACTTTATGGCCGCTCCGAACCTAGCCGCATTGCGCTGCGCAGAACACAAAATCAGGTATCAGCGGGACGTATGCGGGGCGTGGAGGCAGGGCACGCCCGCGCGCGCTGTCTTCCACCCGCTAGCGTCCTCGCCTCCCGTGCGTTAGTGTGAGTGTGCTACGTTCGTACACGACTCACATATTCACTGAGCTCTGACAGTATCGTCGCGTTTAGAATAGTTTCATAGTGTTACTTATTTGTAGTTTCTCGTTGCTATCGTTGTTTCTTGTTGTTATTTGTACTGATATACGGCCATTTTAAATATTCGAACTATACATAGATCTGTAGATTGTAGATACGTGTTTGACATATTTTCTATGGAGCTTGTGTCAAAAGCGAGTCTAAAATCTACAGATCTATCTATAGTTCGAATATAGAATTCCGTAGATAGTAACCATTTTCATTGATCATGCCTCGCGGTCGTTTTAATGTTTTACGTCGCCAAACACGGAAAATGGTGTTTGACGTATTAACGTTTATGAAGAAGGAAAGAAGTCTAAGCTTAAAAGTCGCTTCACCTATCTGAATTTACATTAATCGAATTTGATTGAATATGTAACTAAACAATATAATATAGCTAATCTAACAACGTAACTGAAGATTTTAATTTTCAATAATTACAAATATATTTTCTTGGTTATGAAATGTCCACCCGACTGTACCATGCGCAAGTTCGTACCGATGGCTACATTCAGAGCAGCCATAAAGATTGGCGAGTACTGTATGTGCTTAAGCCCTGTCATATGAAATACGAGGCAATTTAAACTGTGCACAATGAAAACTTCAACTCACCAAACTTACTTGCTAAACAAGACTAATGTAATTTGGCTGTTTCAGCAAATTGTGAGTAATGCATGTTTCGGTACTTATTTCCCGACTTATAGTTAATGCTGTTACATGAGTTTTGAAGTTAGCATAATGGTACATCATACTTTAAAGGTAAACATCATTAGGACCCTTGCATGTATGAGAATTCTCCATTATGTTCTCGAAAGACATGTGAAATCTGCCACAGTCAAAAAACGTCAGCCAAGGGCACCCACCCTTGGCCAGCGTGTGGACTATGGCCGCCATCTTTTCAGTCGGTAGAGTTAGTAGAGTAGCTGGACATATTCCTCCTAAAAAGCTCTCCACGTCGACCGATCTGGAGCCGCACGTATCCATATGCTACTACGGTCTTTCTATGAGGTCCGTGCCCAGCAGTGGGAAATTTTATATACAGGGCCGTCTAGGTGGTGGGTACCACCGCATCACTTATTCTGCTGCCAAGAAGGAACGTACAAATCTGTTGTAATATGTTCCTGTTTGAATCGTACGTTAGCTAGTAAAAATACTGGGCATTGAAACACCTTACGTCTCAAGGTAGGCAGCGACTTTGCTGTGTCTTCGACATGGCTGAAGTCAATGGACGGCGGTTATCGCTTACCGTAAGCTCGTCTACCACCTTACAGCCGTAAACTAGAAAAATTAGTTGTGAGTGGTGAAAACTTATAGCATACTTGGCAAACGTGCCTGAGATTCGGCCGTGCTCTGCGCGCTGATACTAGCGAGCTCCGTCATGTGCGATTGCCCCATTAACAGGGACGCATTTGTAAATGCACACACACACAATTCTATACCTTAGGGGGTAAATTATCTGAGGTTTTCTTTTTTCGGCTTTGCTCGCAATGAAAACCGCGATGTATATTACTTTCTTACTACATCTTTGGCCACAAGTTCGATTGAAAGAAGGAAAATAAATTTTAATTTTACCAAAAACACCAAAAAACTCATTATTGAACATCAATCTAAAACATTGCATATCAATCAATTTGGGCTGAAAGATTTTTGATAGAAACCTCTTTACAAAACAGAGGAATAAAATACGGCTTTATTTGTTGGTGCGAATATGAAATTAGCTGGCTTTTCCCCTTGCCGAATACCCAATGTTTTCTTCCCGATTTAGAAATGTTGCAATAACATATTTATTTTCTCCTATTGTTTTCCTTTTAGTGAAGACAAGGATCTTGAGTAAAGTGGGTAGTTGGTACTTTATTTTCTGTTTGCCTTTCGAGGATTTTTGTCGTTACTGGGTAAGTGTATTAGTTGGGTTATTTGAATGGGAGATTTCGTTTCGATTCCAGTATTAGCAAAGTTTATTTTTAAGTTTGAAAGTTAGATAATGTATCTGTTCTCAATTTATTTGGGCTCAACCAAGAACGTTACAGAGAGGTTGAAATATTCTGACGCTGGTCTAACCGATTAATTTATTCTATATTTTACTTTTTTTTTTTGGTGTCGGGTTGGAAAATCCTCATGGAGTCCCATCGCCCTGGGCGGGGAAGGACGAAGGGGACTGTCAGACTCTTACTGACTAAAAAGCAACCCGTGCTCCTCATGTACCCATGTGTCGGAGGGTAGGGTTTCACCTAAGCATTCCTCGCTACGACGAGTATTGGCCCGCCAGATAGCCAGGCGGGCCCCGAACGAAACCCCCTTGGCGGCGGATGAAGGTGTTGGGCTCCGCCGCCAAAACACCCAGCGGCCGCAGAGGATAGGGAGGACGGCAACGCAACACCGCGTCTCCTCTTCCTCTGCGGCCCCACCGCGACGCAACGATGGTGCGCCCCCATTTGGTCGCGGGAAATAGGGCGCGCGGCAACGCAACACCGACACGCCTCTCCTCCCGCGACCGCACCCGACTGCGAGGGATAGACAGAACTGTCCCCCGCGCCCGCACCTCTGGACGCATCCTACGCAGGCCTCACGCAAGCCCACGTGGAGCGTCCCCTCCCGGGATCCCGCTTAGCTTCACCGTGGGTGAAAATCAAATCCACGGTTACGAAGCAACCACGACAAGGTGGAGATCCCACGGGGGGGTCTATATTCTACCTACACACAACACCATCTAGTCCCAAACTAAGCAAATAGTACTATGGGTACCAGATAATGGATAAACATACACAAATATATTTTTTTAGTAAATACATACATATTATACATAGAAACACCCAGACCAAGAGAAACATCCATGTTCACGCACTCAAATGTTTGACTTGAGCGGGAATGGAACCCGTGACCTTCAGTATAACGGTCGCTTACACTCCCGCTACGCCAACTGGTCGTCAAATTAATACCCGTTAAATAAACTTGTAAGAAGGATATAACGCCAGGGTGATAACGATAATCATTGATGATCCTCAGATGCACTCAAGTCTTCGTTTGAAAAAGTTAAAGTCGTAACATGGCAATAACAATAATGTTGGCTTCTTTGTTCTCTATACTAAATCATTACTTACACACACAGTAAATTTTTAATATCACCACTGCACAAACTTCTATAAATCCATATATATTTTCCAAGGTTTCTCATCACTTACTATTACCGTCTAGACGCGGTAATACCAGGTATTTAATGCATAGCGCCTCCAGGAGGGGATTAGCAACGTGCGGCGCGACGGTGTTAATCTTTCGCTCCACACACAAACATGGAGCACACGTAACGCCTCGGAAAACGGTTCGGATTAGCCTCAAGTCTCGTTCAGTAATTTTTGTATAAAATATATTCTTGTATTTTTTTTTTATAGATTCACTTTTTTATAGTCCCCGAAGGGGTAGGCAGCGGTGTAATATTACACCCACATTTCGCCATGAATTTTTAGGTCCTACATAATAGGAGGCGAGCCTAATGCCTTTACCGGGCACATCACTAGACTCCGTGTTGCTACTGAGAATTCGGAAAACCCAGTAACACTTTTGCTCGATCCGGGAACCGAACCTTCAGGTTGACAGTGTAGCGAAGGGCGATGCTGATTCGTTTCGGTGAGTGTCAACCATTAATAACAACCTACGGGAATGAAAAGCCAGAGAAAATATTTTTGTGGGTTAACCATCGTTTCTTTATTATATAATACATTTGAGCTCATAAATAAATTCGAATGAATTTTCATCTGCTGCAGTTATATATATATTTTTAAAATAGTTTGGTTTAAAAATATAATTACTAACTGATTGAAATGCTTCAATAAGCACCTATTCAAATTGTGATATCTGATCCATTAACACCACAATTTTATGTCGTCTGGTTATGTCATGGTCTATTTTATTTTTAACAAATAAATTCTTCTCAATCCCGCCGAGAAAATTGCTATAACTCAAAGAACTACATTTATACATACGGTTTTATCTATCGGCTGAGTAACTTAGAGTTAAAAGGGGCGCCCGACTCGCTCGTGGGCCTGGTTGTCGCCAGGCTTTCGCCTCGCATAATTATGTCGAACCAGGTCCATTTTTTGGCTGCACGCATATTCTTTACCTACTTCGTCTTGCATATTCTTTTTTCTTTTGTTACGTATTTATTCTAAAATTTATCTTGACTTGTTACATTTTATGTGATTTTTTTTCTTATTTATAATTATAACTGTCAATTTTGTTTTCTTTTTTTGTATAAGAATTGTATGTAATAATAATTTATGTGTGTAGCGAAAAATAAATAATTCTTTATCGTTATCTAACAAGACAAATGTATCACATATTATAACTTACGTTAAACTATTCGTCTAGGAATTTCCCTTATACTCACTCCTTTTCAACGACCATCGACCATTGAGTCTTTCTTCAAACCCAAAACTGCGATATATTGGCTTATTTCTTACTTTCATAATGTGACAAGCATCGAGAAAGGTATGCTAAGGTGGTTTGGGCTCGTGGAGAGGATGGATGACGAAAGATTGACCAAGCAGAAATACAAGGCAAGTGTGAATGGGACAGGACGAAGGGGAAGACCTAGGCGGACGATCTCTGACCAGATTGGAGACATACTAAAAACAGGACAGGTTAGAAGTACCCTGAACAGAAGAGCATGCATGAGGAATCTGATGGGAGTGAATGAAGCAAGAGAGATATGTTAGGATCGTTGCAAATGGCCGTAGTCTCTGCCTACCACCTTCGGGAAACAGGCGTGAGTCTATGTATGTATGTCGTAATGCTTTATTCCAATTAAGACTGAAAAACAGGAGAACGTTGCATTTATTCTGGCAACTATTCTAAATGCGTAAAAGACGCCGACTTGATCACCAAGGACCGGCGCACATGTAGTGAAGCGTAGCGTAGTATTTTTCATTGTAAAACTATCATCGCCATTATTCTCATTGTGAAATAATCCAAAACCCATTATCATTTAATAGTTATTAGTACTGCCTCGATGGTCTCGCGGCATAAATGTGCGCGTGGGAGGTCTCGGGTTCGACTCCCGGGTCGGGCAAAGTGTTATTGGGTTTTTCAGTAGCAGCACGGAATCTGGTAATGTGCCCGGTACGGCAATAGGCTCGCCCCCTATTGCGTGGGACCTATAAATTCATGGCGAAATGTGGGTGTAATCTTACACCTCTGCCTACACCTTCGGGGATACAGGCGTGAGCCTATAAATAAATAATTTAATTAAAAGTTATTAGTGTGAACAATAATCCGGGAAGCGAACCCTGGACTCAAAGGTGTTGGATAACTTCGTGTGACATTTACACTTTTAAACAATTTTTATCAACATTGAAATACCCCTTAGTCCAGCTAAAATCAGAAACAGGTGACAAGACAGGAGTAACGGCCTCTATATCATCGGTCTCAGGCAATACGTCTTAGCTGTCCCACAAACTACGTGAAACCAACTCAAAGTGAATAGAAGGGCGAGCAATCGAGATAGAATATTTGTCCATTCCGACATAGTAGAGGATAAAGAATTTCATAAGATAGAGAACTCTTTCAACTGTCGCTTTTAAAACATTATATTATATTATTCAAAGGGTCTTAATTGGATAAATGAAACTAATTTAAGGTATAAATAACATAGATATTTAAATATATGTAGGTACCTCCGTAGTCATGTGGAAAGAGTATGCGACAGCTGATCGGAGGTCCCGGGTTCGATTACCGGGTCGGGCAAAAGTGTTACTGGGGTTTTCCAAATTCTCAGTAGCAGCACGGAGTCTGGTGATGTGGCCAGTAACGGCAATAGGCTCGCCCCCTATTACGTGCGACCTAAACCTTCATAGCGAAATGTGGGTGTAATGTTACACCTCTGCCAACTCTTTCGAGGATACAGGCGTGTGTCTATAAAACAAAAATAGTTTCATTTACGCGATTAAGACCTCTTAATTTTAAGGTTTCTATTAAATAGGTATATGAACACTCTATTGCCGTGTGGTTGACGGCATAGAATACAAGTGTCACCACCCCCTACCTTCTCGTGGGTGTCGTAAGAGGCGACTAAGGGAAAACACGATGCAAATACCATCTTTGCGTAGAGACGGAAAACTCGACATCAAACCCTATACGACTGCCTCGTTGGTCTCGTGGCATAAATGTGCGCGTGGGATCAGGAGGTCCCGGGTTCGATTCCTGGATCGGGCGGTGTTATTGGGTTTTTCCGTAACGAAATTCTCAGTAGCAACAAGGAGTCTGGAAATGAGCCCGGTACGGCAATAGGCTCGCCCCTTATTACGTGGTGGGACTAAAGTAT
Organism: Euclidia mi; assembly: GCA_944739405.2. NCBI lineage: Eukaryota > Metazoa > Arthropoda > Insecta > Lepidoptera > Erebidae > Euclidia > Euclidia mi. The sequence continues at coordinate 118,514,627 of OX123182.2, forward strand.
ATCTGGCGAAAAGTGGGTGTAGAAATACACCTCTGCCTACCCCTTCGGGGATAAAAGGCGTGACGATATGCATGTATGTATGTGTATGAACACTCTTCCACCACTCGTTTTGAGTTAAAAAGACAACTTCTGTAGTAATAATACCTAAAAGTTTGTGTACCGGTATACAACACAAATATTCGATCAGTGGACACAAAGTACACCCAGAATCGAAACAAAACATTGTGGATCACACAAACTCAGCTCACGTCCGGGGATCGAACCCATAACATGCAACGCAGTGCTAAACGCCAAGGCGATTTCTTAAACCACTACGCCATGCGTTTAGACTGATATTCTTCTTCGTGTCAATCATCATCAGCCTTTAAAGACTAAGCCTCTCCTTTGAAAGGAGGAATTGGCTTACTATACCACGCTGGCCAAACGGGTTGGTATAGGGTTTGTATCAAGTTTTCCTTCTCTTACAGTGCTGTTTTGTACTGTTTTTATGGGGTGGTGACAATCCGTATTCTTCGTGTCAATGGTTTCAGCTATATGAGACCTGCATAATATTCAGCCACTCTTATTGCGTTAGGTGTGGCCTCCCAGAGCTCAGACACAGTGCAGGTGCTCGGGCAAGAATATCAGCAAGTGATCCATTGTCTGCTCCAGCTCACCACATTCACATTGGGCAAGGTCGGGGTCTCAAACCTTTGGGTGCATGAAAGCAGCCTCCTCGCGGCGCACCTGGAAGCAGCTAGATACGGTAACGCAGTATCTAGGCTGACAAATCCTCTCAACACAATGGTTTAATCTGATAGATTCCAGTAAAGTTACTTGGCAGATCTGAAAGGTAATGCCTATCTAGAGGTGAAATTGCACTGCAGCCTGATTGGTTACCTTCTAAGGGTATTCTTACCCTGGGTTCCATGTATCCCAATGTAAGGTGGAGGAATCCGTGATCAGGTACTGGTTAAAATTAAAAGCTTAGTTAATGTAACTTACTTTCACCGAACTTACATTTTAAAAAAGTAAGTAATTTTAACTACCCATATCACTTGGTATTCAATGGAATCAATTAATACTAAAACTTTAATTAAACGAAATGTCTGTGAAGTTTTCAATGGAGAATACTCTTCGATTACGTTCGTAGTGGCTATGAGAGCAGAAGTTGGAATTGTGAATGCTGTTTGTAGATTCTGTTGATACTTGAGAGACACGAGCACGGAAAATATAATTAATTAATATACTTTTGCTACTTACTAGAAACTGAATTTTGTGAAATAAAAGTAGGTATATTTTAAAACGTAGGTATTGTAAAATTTACTTTATGGTTATTCTTTATTCAGAACAAACTATTAGCTTGAGCCCTCAATAGTTACAAAATATTTGATAGTTTTAAAATAAATATAATTATTGGGGTGCGTACAATCGATTCATAAAGTTGTTTTTAAATGTTCTACAAAGAACGCTAAAGAGCCTGTAAACTAAAAAACAGGAATACGTGTAACATATGATAAGATTATAATACAAGACTTTAAAACACTTGATAAATTAGAAACTGAATTTACCGAATCAAAAACCCCAATACCTTACACTGGATTTAGATTGTAATCTTCGACGTAGCATGAGATGTTTTTTAAGGAGACACATTTTTTAATGCACAATTAAAAGTGCGCGTGTCCAATTTTCGAAATACCTTCATATCCATTGGTGCATAGGACATCTATAGACCAGGTTGGCGGGGTAAATGCATCGATTTTGTACCTAATTACAAAAATTGTATGGTAACTTTGAGCCTCAATATCTCCTGAACCAGTAATTTCCCAGGTATGGTACCGAAGTAAAAAATGTTCGTAATTATTGGTACAATATGGGGTTTCAGTTTTCGTTAAGGGTCTTTTTACTCTCTGTATAGTCCAGCCTTCCCGCAGTCCGTCTACTGAATATAGGTGCTTTTATGTCTATTGATGGAATGTTTTTTAAGTTCGCTGCGTCACAAGACATATTCTAGTGCGGCAGTGGTGTTAAAAAAATACTAGAGTACTACCTCTGAGGAGTAGGCAGAATGGCCAAAGTTTGTACAGAGTGAAGAAGTTCGCATCTTACAAAGTAGTTGCAACGGTAGGGCTTCTGTTTTGTTTTTGGTCACAATCCGTTTAGTTAGTGTACAAAAATCTTAAACACTAGTGTTAGTAACCTAATGGAAGGAAAGAGGAACCCACCACGCACCCTCGAATTGACCACCCCAACTATTGCAATAGAAAAAGGTTGACAATATCGAACTCCTCTAAAAGGATAAGGGATATAGGAATGGTATGGGTTCCAGGAAGATACCTGACTTGCAGTATCCCGCTGTATGCGCCGACTATTCTTCGACACGTGTTTCGCCTCTGCACGAGGCATCCTCAGGAATGATGGGCAACGACTGAGCGCTTTCCAACCGTGGGCATGTGTTATAAACGATTGTACTTTCTAATCCCCTCCCTCCGTTGCTCGACTGATGTGAGTCATTATGACGGTGTGCGAATATATTCAGCAATGGGGACCCGTTAAAGTTGGTTTGATCGTTCAGTAATGTATGCTTGTCCCGCTTTAAAATCTCTAATTGTTCCAATACGCACATTCTAATACCCTTTTGACAAGTGTGTATGACGTCAAATGAATGTCCGCTATTTAAGGTATGACCCGATTCAAGTAAATGTTCGGCAAAATGAGACTTTTCCGGCTGGTTGTTTCTAAACGCCGCTAAATGTTCTTTATATCTCAGCTCAAAACTTCGACCCGTCTGTCCTATGTACTTATTTTGGCATTGGTCGCATGTTAAGCAGTAAATACCGGACTTTTTGTTCTTGCATACTTTATCTTACTTTATCTCCTCAGTATACCTATAACTGACCGTATGGCGCGTATACTGAGGAGGAACGGTATCAGATCAGCCTATAAACCATACAAAACGTTAAAATTTCTTCGAAAAAAGGGCGACATCTCGCGAGATTAACGAGATTGCACTCGAGCATAAAAACGTTCGAAGCGCGGACTGACCCGAATGGAGTTACAATCGGTCGGTATTGGCATTAATAAAAAATGAAATTAATTTATACGAGTCCGGGGGTCAAAAGGCAAACTTTTACAGTCCGTGGATGTCTGCCTAAGATCTGCGGTTCCAGCTACCGTTGAATCCGAAAGGGCCTTCTCAACGGAAAAAAGGAAGCCGTTTAGCAGACGATTTTGTGCTTCTGAAGGAGATACTTTCAAAATAATTCGTAATCATGGCATGTGATTTGAACTGAACAAATCTTTCATTTGATTGGTATATTCTGGTAATTAATCTCTAATTTTCAATAGTCTAACTAATTGGTATACTTATTTTGTTAATAAATCTGTAATATCTAATGGATCTACTAAGTAGATATAGTTTTATTTAATTGATAATAACATCTCAGTTTAATAGTCAACTCAACATAGATAATAAGTTTTTTTTTTTATTGTTGTTATACAAAACTGCCAATCTCGCAACATCTCGAAATTTGCGAGATCTCGCAGTATTGTTATTCATAATCTCGCTTGATCCCGAATCTCGCGAGATTTGCATTCCTACTCAGAATGCTGTTGGGGCTGACGCGCACCCTGCGCATGATGGAGGCGCATCGTTTGCGTATGATGGCTTGAAAACCATCTATTCCCGCTTGTGCAAACATGCCAGAGGCACTGCAGTAGCGCGGCAACCCCAGCAGCACCCTGAATGCATTGTTAAGTATATTGAACGCGCAGAGCGCTGTATGCCCTCTACGTGTTAGTTGACCCACGGACTGCATGTATAGAAGGACTGACAATACGCTGTAAGCTTCTGCCTTGATATATAGTCAGGAAACTGAAGAAACACCCGCTCATGTCATTCTGCACTGCACAAGTGTGAGCGATCAATGGGCAAACCTGCTGAACAACCCCAGAACCATGTGTGAGGCTTTGAACGACACCAGCCAACTAATGGCTTTCTGGAAGGAGCTAAGGTGGTATGAGTAGTCGGCGTCAATCAAGACGCCACTTACGCACAATGGCCCAAATAAGTGGCTAAGTGCGGAAAACCCACGACTAACTGACAAACTAACATATAGTCAGGATGGCTATAAGGATCATGATGTGGTAGAAATAATGTCCGATGAATGTAAAAGACAGCAGTTTTATATTAGTGACAGAACACTGAAAACTGATATAATACAACTCACTCAAGGAAAGCTTGTACTATAGCAACCAGATTACTGATAAACATACTTGTACATTCATAAAGCTTAGCTTTAGCTTAGCTTTTCCACAGAGCGACTATCCTTCTGACCACCGCAAACCAAAGGGATAGTAATTTAGTTTATTCAGAGCTATTGACACCCCGTAACTACTGTCAAAGATACTCATAACAGCCAGGACCGATGGCTTAAAATGCTCTCAGAGGCACGGGGCAAGCGATAATTAACAGACAGTCTGCAAGAAAATGGGAATTTTATAATGCGTATATAAGTCTATCCTCACTTTGAGAAGGGTTAAGCCATATCCCACCGCTCTTTAAAGTATCTTCACATTGCGATTGAGAAATAATAAATCAAAATAACAGTTGATCCGAGCTGGGAATCGAACCTGTCATCATTTGATCAGTATACAGGCGTAAACTTATGCCACGAGTTTAACACATAATATGTGTATATGAGGCATAATAATATAAATTATTAACGAATAATATGCACCAACTTGATTTAATCCTGAAGGGCGTCGCGTGCGCAATTTAAATTATTAAATTTATGTTTATTTTATTCTGCCGTCATATTAAAATCTCATTAATAAAGATTAGAAATTAAAATCCGACTTCTGACATTGAAAAATAGTAATATAGATTAATAATCATGCAATTTTTTAAATATCGCACAAATACTACTACGCTACGCACCAGCAGTGACGAAGCGACCACTTTAATAACTACACCGCAATTGCCGGAGGCCTCCCCTTTTCCTTCTCCATCATCCTGCCCTCCTCCGATTCCTTTTCCCATCCCAAAGGGCGGCAGCACACTTGTGATATCTCTGGTGTTGCATATATCCATGGGCGGCTGTAACCTAACCATCAGGCGGTTTTTCTGCTCGTCTGTTACATGCTTATTAAAAACGAATTCGGCCTCATTTCAAAATCTGGTATTAATACCAAATCCATCTATAATGGCGAATTTTAAAAATACTTTATTTTTTGTTATTTATATTAATTCTGAGCATCTGTCTAATCTCAAAACGAGACAAGCAAAATGCTTTATGGGGTTTTTCAAAAAGAAATTCTTGTAAATCCAGTAGTACATAATACATACATACATAACGTCACGCCTTTTATCCCCGAAGGGGTAGGCAGAGGTGTATTTCTACACCCACTTTTCGCCAGATATAATTTAGTCCCACGTAATAAGGGGCGAGCCTATTGCCGTACCGGGCACATTTCCAGACTCCGTGCTGCTACTGAGAAATTCGTGACAGAAAAACCCAATAACACTCAAAGTTCTTTATTTCAAATAGACCATTTCCTGGCACTTTTGAACGTCATTATCATTACATAAATAATACTTACATTTAAAAAAAAAAACATTGTAGGTATACATATAATAAATTACATTATCAATGGTTAAAAATTTAAATTATATAAAAAAAGTTTTGAAATTGTTCATAACAAATTAACTAAATATTATAACATTATAAAGATTCTCAACAAAACACCAAAAAAGAAGAAAATAACAGTAGAATAAAATAATATAATTTGTGTACATAATTATTATTTGCAGATATCATTCCAGTTCAACTAAGCGACCAACTTGTCTTGTCATTTAAATAATCATTAACTGTATAGTACGCTTTCTTCAGCAAAGTTGCTTTAACTTTCGTTTCAAATATATTTGAAGGTAATTGTAGCAAGGCAATGGGTAGTTTATTATATATACGGATACCAAGCCCTACAAATGAGTCATGTACTTTATACAGTCGGTGGAAAGGAACATGCAGTCTGTGTCTATTCCGAGTGCTAATATTGTGAATATCACTATGCTTAGTAAAAAGGTGGATATTTTTCCTAACATTCATTATGTTAGCAAAAATAAATTGAGACGCGACAGTGAGAATACCAATATCCCCAAATCGTTCTTTTAGAGACACTCTCGCTCCCAGCTGGTATATTGCTCTAACAGCCCGTTTCTGTAATACAAAAATGTTATTTATATCAGCAGCATTGCCCCACAGCAAAATACCGTAGGACATCACGCTGTGGAAGTAACCAAAGTAAACCAGACGAGCTGTTTCCACATCAGTGAACTGTCTAATTTTGCGGACTGCATGAGCAGCAGAGCTGAGTTTTCCTGCAAGGCAAGTTATGTGGGGACCCCACTGTAGCCTGCTATCTAATGTTATCCCGAGAAACACTGTAGAATCAATAGCTTTCAGAACTTCGTTATTAATAATAAGATCGGGCCCAAGATTTTTGATATTGGGCATAACGAATTTAACACATTTCGATTTCTTGGCATTAAGAACAAGGTTATTTGCAGTAAACCATTGTGTGACTTGCGAGAGTGCACTGTTTACGTCGTCAAAATTATTTCTATTTCTGTCTACTTTAAAAATCAAAGAGGTGTCATCAGCAAACAGTACAACATCGCAAATATCCTTTAAACAGTAAGGCAAATCATTAATGTAAACCAAGAATAAAAAAAGGGCCCAATATTGAACCCTGAGGTACGCCTAATTGGACCGGCAGACCAGAAGATTTCTTGCCATTAGCGTCTACACATTGTATCCTGTCTTTCAGATAGTATTCAATCAGCTGCAGATCCATATCTTGTATACCATAATATCGCAATTTGCGTATTAGCGTGTCCCTACAGACGCAATCAAACGCCCTAGACAGATCACAGAACACACCAATGGCATTCTTCGAATTCTCCCACGCGTCAAATATGTGTTTCAGCAAAGCAACGCCCGCATCAGTTGTCGAACGGCCCTTCGTGAAACCATATTGATCCCCATGAAGCAGACAATTTACATTGAAATATGTTAATAGTTGCTTTAGTATCAACTTCTCAAATATTTTGCTGAACGCTGGCAGTATCGATATAGGTCTAAAATTACTGATTTCATTTTTGCTGCCAGACTTAAACAAAGGTAGAACTTTACTAAGCTTCATGAGGTCGGGAAAGATACCTAAATCAATACACTTATTAAAAATGGTAGATAAATAGGACGCAGCGTCATCTATAACATGCTTCAACAGTTTAATAGATATCTCCCAGAAGTCACCGGTATTTTTAGGATTTAACGAGTTGAAGGCATTGACTACATCTTGTGGCCCTATATGTGCAAATTTAAATATGGTACTGCAATTAGGTACGCTGTCCCGCATCAGTTTTTCGGCCGCGGTGGGTGATGAATTTAAGGAGCAAGTCGTTTTTACAGGTATATTTGTAAAGAACTCGTTGAATAATTGGGCTACATCAGCTGCATTTGTTATATTTTTGTCGTTATTTTTTATTACCAGCCTATTATCACAGTGTGATTTACCCATTTGAGTGTTAATAATTTTCCATGTAGCTTTTATCTTATTATTCGAGTTTTTTATTGTATCGCTAATAAATTTTGATTTAGCTAAAGCACAAACCTTTTTAAATATTTTAGAATATTTACTAACGTAATTTATAAAAGGAGCATCAAATTTATACCTTTTCATGCCATACAGCTCGTAAAGTCTCGCTCTACTTTTATAAATACCGTCCGTGGCCCATTGATTAAAGGTAACCGACTTACCACTAACATTTTTAATTTTCGTTTTAAAAATATTTTGGAACTCGCTCTGTACTATTTCGAACATCGATTCGTACATATCATTAGGGTTGTCATAACTCATAATAGTGGGCTTTAATTTGGCTGCTACCTTTGCCTTAAAATTGTTACAGCGCTTTGTTGTGTGTGGCCGATATTCTATCTTATACTCAGAATTCGGTATTGTTATAGGGAAGCAAGCTAATTGTCCACAGTGGTCGGATGTAATGTTGTTCACAACTAATTTGTCTAGAGTATCACAAGCAGTAAATATATTATCAATGCAAGTCGAAGTGGAAGCTGTGATTCTGGTTGGTTCAAAAAACAAATTTTGCAAATTAAAAGAATTGAATAGATTTAGTAGTCTGGTACTAAGTGGAGAAGAATCTAGAATATTAACGTTGAAATCCCCACATACAATTACCCTCTTTTGTTTATTATTTAATTTATTAAGTGAATCTTCCATTACTGATTCAAATATACCAAAGTCACTTGAGGAGGGGCGGTAAACACAGACTATAATGTATTGCTCAAGTTCAATGCAAGACAATTCTACTGTGCGCTCAATAGAAAGATTTACTATATCTAGACGTTCCTTACATTTTAACTTATTTGAGACCAATATAAGTGAGCCACCTCGAAAGGCATTACTTCTCACAAACACACTCTGTACACAAAAATGTTCAATATTAAAAAATGGTACTTCAAATGACTTCAACCAATGTTCAGTCACACATAGTATTTGAACATTGTGTGTTTCCAAAAATAAACTTAGTTCTAACTCCTTGCCGGACAGACCTTGTATGTTCTGATGAACAAGAACCATTTTCCCAGGCCTACCCATTGTCTCACCTAACAGTTTAAATCAGTTGAAGTCTTATCAATAAGAATATTAGTGTGATTACTAATAATGATCTGCGGTACATTATAAGTACTATTGTCAGTATAGCAGTTACTAGAGTAACCAGTCAATGTTGATCTGTCAGCTAAGGGGTTTGCTGTATTTTGTATAACACAGTTAATATTATATGCTATCAAAGTAGCAAGCAAATGTCTACATTTTTTGGTAATGTGCATAATATTCCATGTCAATTTAAAATCACTAACAAATATGTTAGTGTCAAAAAATAACAATTTGTCACTATGACGACATGTCAATGTATGGATTAAGTTATTTAAACTATAAATATAATTATTTTGCTTGTCAGATAATAAATTAGAGTATGTCAAAGAGCACAGCATTATTTTACCTACATTTAATTGTAATAAAATGTCAATACTATCTAAAATGTCCTTTTTACTTAAACCTATACTATTACCTAACAACAATACTACAAATGAACTGCTGTCTAGGTTACTGTTCACAACTTTTCTTACAATTCCCTTGTAACCCAGATTTGGGTAGCAGTAGTTAACCACATTACTATTCAAATAGTTCTTTATCAGGGAACCAAAACCAACACCTAACTTGTCAGTGTATAATACCGTATTTAATTTATCATTAATATGGTGCTGTCTGGGCTGTAATACCTCTGTCTGGGGAACAACAGGTTGGAGCTCAGGGAGAGGCACAGAGCAAGTACAATTGCATGAGAAATTGTTAGTCAGAGACTCCATTCTCTTCGCATTGCACTTTACAATGTCCAACAGCTCACCGGCCTCCAACATGTGCTCACTCAGCTGATTTTGAGAAAACTCATACTTGCTAAAAATGTCCTTTAGTAGTATTTCCTTGCTCAGCAACTCATTTTGTAAGCGCTGTGTGTCAACTTCATACAAACTTTTACAGTACTCCAGCTCAGATTGGCAAAGATTTAATTCATTGACCAAATTAATGCGCTCCTTTCTCAGGTTGACATTAATTTTTGATAGGTTTTGTTTATGCATTACCTTGTGAGATAACCTAATAAGCTTTTTAATTTTAATATATTTCTTTAGTTTTTTGCGACTCATAATTAATGGACATTGAGTATCCTCACCAGTCAGATCTATTGTAATGGCCGGAGCACACTCAGGCACAGATGCATCTCCTATCAACCTATCATATAGCTTTTGGGTGTCTGAGGCTTGGTCACTAGCTCTAACTGACTGTAACATCTTAATAGTATCATTAGCACTATCTAAATCACGCTCAAGTTTTGTAATATGACTTAATGCTAGTTCGTGTGTGTCACTGCAATGTTGCAAAGTGGATAGTGTTGTACGTAAGTGTTCCTGTTCATTAAGTACGTCAGTGTAATGACTGTGTAGCTCCGCCAGCTCATTTTTTAAACAAGTGTTTTTGTCATTGATTTTAATAATTTCAATCTCGCTATCGTCCCTCTCCTGGAGCAGCTGTTGACATAAACGTTTTGAGGCCTCCAGCTCTGTCAAGGCCTTTCTTAGCTTGTCTTCCATATCTTTACTAGTTGCCCTTCGCGTCATCATCATCCTTTGCAGAATTGGTAGAAGCAGTATATTTTATAATAATAAATTATAAATTCGATTCTTCACTAATGTCAATATTGTTAACGTCAAATGTGTCAAATAATGACAGCTCGTGCCATTTTTAGATTTTAGTTCCTCTGCTCACTCACTACTCTGGATTCGATAGTATTGGTTCAAAGTCCACTTTTCAAATATAATTTTTTTGCAGCAACGGCTTTACCAATAATTATTATCAAGTACTTGTTAAGATACAATGTTCTCACAATACTGGCGTCAGAGGCTTATTGTATACGTTGGAAAGTTGATCGTTTCGTAGCTTGGGTATAGCACTGGTTGTTAATTACAATGATTTTGCAATCATCTCACTGTGTACTGTAAAACTTTATAAATTTGTTTATTCTTATTAGTTTAAGTCACTAACAATATCACTTGATGATTGCTTTATTTACAACAAGTTGAACCACAATATAATGCAATTTACACTATTATAAATAATAATTAGCGATTTTAAATACGCGGGCGATGTAAACAAGGCTGGTGTTGCCAGCAGTTTTAGCTCACTGCCCGACCCAGGAATCGAACCCGGCACCTCCCGATCCCACGCGCACATTTATGCCGCGAGACCAACGAGGCAGTCGTATAGGGTTTGATGTCGAGTTTTCCGTCTCTACGCAAAGATGGTATTTGCATCGTGTTATCCCTTAGTCGCCTCTTACGACACCCACGGGAAGATAGGGGTGGTGACACTTGTATTCTATGCCGTCAACCACACGGTAAGTAGTAAATTAACAATTCAATATGCAGATAACTCCGAAAGGCCATTGGTGCGCGCCGTGGATTCGAACCCGATACCCTCTGCATGGCAGTCAGTTGATATCTCCACTAGGCTATCGCTGTCTTGAATCGTTTGTATGCTAAAAGATATAATTGAATAATTGCCGCGATGAAACCTTTAATATACTATTGGATTGGTTTGCTAATGATAGTATAGTTCCCTTGACTTTTGTGCGCTTGTTTCTCGGGTTTTACGTGGTTTTATCTGCAAAAGCGTAGACAGTATACGCAGAATTATTATCGTATCTATATCCATAATCACACTGCATGTGATGTATGTCTTATTGTAAGATTACCTATATAAATTGCCCAATCATTTGAATTATTTATTAACTTTTATGCCACTGACGAACGAGATACTTAGTGATGGCAAGCGACCAACCACAGCCCAGGCTTGAGTGATGCTGAAATGTGGGGGCAAATACAATAGTTACACTTGTAAGTTGCCAGTAACCTCTTGCTCTAATGTGCGGCTTAAAATATAGCTGAAAGAATATGGTAACACACCACACTTTAAACGCCTGTTGGAAAATTAAGAAATAATCTAAGGAATTTATTACAGATAATATTGTTGAAATGTAAGTTATAATTTTCAATTCTCTTCTCAAGTGTTTCAGAAACTGAATATACAGCACTCCTCAACCCTCACCACTTGAGAACTTGGAGTGGAACTGCTTATGTGCCTGTGTGAAGAAACGGGTAAAATATAGCCCTATAGAGCCGTAGATTGTTTCTGAAGTGTTTTCGTAGATTTATTTTATTCCATTAAAATACATACATATGCTCACGCCTTTTTCGGGTAGGCAGTGACAACAGAACGCCATTTGCTTCTATCCTTACAAACCTCACGCGCTTCCTCTACGTCCATTACTCTTTTCATACAAGTTCGCCGGTTACGAGTGCTTTGGACCTTGCCGTATTTCAAGACGTCCCCAATTTGGTCGACGAATGTCTTACGAGGTCTACCGCAACGCAACCGACTTGCCCACACACATTTGCCTCATATATTTGATTCGTCATTCTTTCTTCACTCATCTCCTTCGACATTTCCATTAAAACATAATATAATAATAATAATAATATTCTACCACATACACACATCACCATCTAGTCCCAAACTAAGCAGAGCTTGTACTATGGGTACTAGATAATGGATAAACATACTTATATATTTTTTTTTTGTAAATACATACATATTATACATAGAAACACCCAGACCAAGACAAACATCCATGTTCATGCACACAAATGTTTGACTTGAGCGGGAATCGAACCCGCGACCTTCGGCGTGGCAGTCGCTTACACTCCCGCTGCGCCAACCGGTCGTCAAAAATTATGTTATTATAATAATTTTATTTGTTTTGAGATTTCATAACTTTTGCAGAAATGGCGTGTGCCGTTCTGAAAGTATTTAAGAGTTTGAAGATTTTTACATGCCAGATTTGCAGTTGTTTAGCGCCTGATGTTTATAAATAAAGAACGAACGTACTGCGAATATAGTCATATTGCCAAGACTCCTAAGAAGAGAACTCAATTAAGGCGCTACCTCGAAAATGTTTGCCCTTTTTGATTACAGATTTTGAAGCAGTGAGACACACCAGCAAAGTGAAAATTTGATATATTATTTATCAGGTCTTTATCTAGGGACTGCTCGCTACAGATACACGATTGGAAGATTTTCGCTCGATAGAATTTTAATTTGAAAAACATGTTTTCTCTAAATATTTTTACGGATATTTAAAAGAATACTTAACTTTTCGCCTTGGAATTGCTACTCACCGAAAGAAAAGCTAGTTTATTAGGATTTTTTTCTACAACGATTATTACTTGAGTTATGAACGAAATAAGATTTCAGACAGTTTCGTGATGACATGTCATGTCAAAAACCGTTCGACATTCAACTTTATAGCTAACACTTAGCGATGACCTCTGCACGATTTTTTGACCTTCGAAGTAGCCTCTTAATTAACAATTTTTGTCGTGTTTCAGTGGAAATTCTTGCCGCAACCTTCCTTTTCTCCACTTTATAGGTCGACTTTGGGGCTGGAAGAGATGTATGGTACTCTTACCCTAAAAGGTCCGGGGCCTACTTATAAAAGCACCGCTGTGTCCTCGATGGTCACAAGAATATATTATTTTATCGTTAACACGAAGGCATTTATTCAGCGATAAGAATATTTGATCTCACCAATCATTTGGCAAATTTTGATGTTCATATTCATAAATTTTACGAAAATAAAAATAAAAAGATTTTGTTAACTTTTATTTTTCATTGTAAATTCATATAAATTACTTATTGCTATTTTCCCATTTTATAATTATTTCTTTATTATCAGTCCACTGTTAGATTTAGGCCTCTCCTATGACGCGCCACTGGCTTTAGTTTGTGGCTCTTTAGCCACAAACTAAAGCCAGTGGCGCGTCATAGGAGAGGCCTAAATCTAACAGTGGAAAACTGTAGGTGTCTAGAATTTTGGCTAGAAGGAGCTGGGATCAATTGCAGCAGATTTGTGGAAGCGTGACTCTATTCATCAGCCCTTGTAAGCCACAACAAATCTCAGACACAACTGTACTGTGTTGCACAGCGAATACATCATCATCAGCCTTTAACAGTCCACTGCTGGACTAGGCCTCTCCTTTGAAAGGAGGAATTGGCCTACTATACCACGCTGGCCAAACGGGTTGGTATAGGGTTTGTATCAAGGTTTCCTTCTCTTACAGTGCTGTTCTCTGCATAATATGCTCCCTCTGTCGGCTCTTACGACACCCATGGGATGATATGGGGTGGTGACATGCCGTATTCTTAATCCGTCACCACACGGACAGCGAATACAAGTAATCTTAATATGAATGTGTTTCACTTACCCGCTATCCTTGCTGATGTCAGGCTTGAGCTAAATTAGACACATTCATACAAGTATATTGGCCAAAATAAATGAATGAAGTATCTTATACTTAGCTATTAAGCTTCAAACGCGACGTTTTCAGGACACGTTGGCACGTGGAAGTCGATACCAGATTCACAATTTTCACAAATATCAATCAATAGTTCACAATCAATTTACCGTTGCCAGCACTAGATCAGGCGGCGTTCAAAGCGGTTTACTCTATTTAGTTCAATTAATCAATTCACACGAAATGCAAAAAGGTGTGCTCACAATAAGAGTCGACAACGTGGTAATTTTTTCAACGCGGGAAGAGACCGAAGTGACAGTTCAGTGTGACCATTGTCAGAAATTTTCAATAGACTAAACAAAATGTTACTCAATCGATCTAATCGATTTGACTTATAATAAAAACTAATTCTATTTCAAACATCCACCCGCCCCGGACCGGCCTATCGGTCCGCTAATCGGTTGGTAGACGTGACAATGTTGCAACCGCTCTCCTCAGAGTCGAACCGTCCACCAAGACCTCAGCAAATCGGGGAACTCCATCAGCCCCAGTTACCAAATGAAGGATGCGCCCCCTGCGCCATCTGAGTGGCGGAAGGTTAGCCTCCTTGATCAAAACGAGGTCACCAATCTTGGGTGGATCGGTCTTGTCGGTCCACTTAACGCGTTGCTGGAGTATGTGCAAATATTCCAAGTTCCAGCGTTTCCAAAAGCTCTGAGTAATCTGGCGTACCAATTCAAAACGCGAGAGACGACCAGGTCTCGTATCAATATAGGGGTACTCAGGCAAGGCGACAAGTGGGCGACCAATCAAAAAATGGCCCGGCGTAAGGGCCTCCAAATCATTCGGATCTGAGGAGATCGGGCACAATGGCCGAGAGTTCAAAACGGCCTCAATCTTACAAAACACAGTTGCGAGTTCCTCAAATGTAAGGACAGATTCACCGATTGTCCTGCGCAAGTGTGTTTTGGCCGATTTTACGGCGGCCTCAAATATACCACCCCAGTGTGGACAATTTGGTGGGGAAAACAACCAATTTATCCCACGTCGGGCAAGCCTATCACCTATATCAGCTTTGTTGGTTTCAAGGAAATTAACAACATCATTCAAATAATTATAGGTGCCCTTGAAGTTAGTGCCGCAGTCAGAACGGATCAAGGAAGGCAGCCCTCTGCGGGATACAAATCTGTCAAATGTGGCTACAAACGCCTCGGTCGTAAGCGAGGAGACCAGTTCTAAGTGTACGGCCTTTGTGGAGAGACAAACAAAAACACACAAGTAGGCCTTAACAGTCTTGCTGTTTCGAAGTGTCGACGTTTTCACCAAAAAGGGTCCAGCGAAGTCCGTGCCAACACCGTCAAATGTCCTGCTCTCAGTTACGCGATCTGCCGGTAAGTCCCCCATCAACGTTTGCATGGTAGAAGCCTTGAGCTTATAGCAAGGGATGCAGCGAAAGACTACACTCCGAATAATTCTTCGGGCAGACAAGATCCAAAACTCGCGTTGCAAAATGGCCAAGAGCGCATTACAACCAGCATGCGAATTTTTAAGGTGACGGTCAGTTACCAACACGCGTACCAAATGACCGTCCTTAGGTAACAAAAGGGGGTGACGTGCTCCGTAAGGGAGGTTGGCGTTCTTGAGACGCCCTCCAACGCGCAAGAGACCCGTATCGTCCAAAAAGGGGTTCAATTTAGAGACAGCTCCCGACAATTTCGATTTCCCTGACTTAAGGATAGCAATCTCCTTCTCAAAATGCGCCAATTGCACAGAGCGAACCCAAAAGGTGAGAGACTCCTGTCGTTCCTGTGGTGAGAGAAACGGTGTCAGTCGTTTCTGTTGTGGGTGCCTAAAATTAAAAACAAAACGCTTTATCCAAGCAGTAACACGTAACAACTTGTCCAGGGAGCTGCTGTAGCGATTCAACAAAAAATCGGGGTCGAAGGCGCATTTTACCTTCTCAAGAGTAAGCGTTCGTAGACCCGGCAAATTAGAAGTATTCAAAACTGGCGTCCGAGGCCAATCAACCTCTGGTCGACTCAACCATTCTGGACCCCACCACAGCGAATGACCTATCAAACTAGGCGAAAAGCATCCGCGCGAGGCACAATCAGCGGGGTTGAGCTCACCTGGCACGTGTCTCCTAACAAGTTTGACTTCGGATTTCTGGATTTGGGAAAGGCGATTAGCGACAAATACCTCCAAGGTGTGGACAGAAGCCTTCAACCAACAAAGAACAATTTGGCTGTCTGTCCAGGCGTAGGTCCCATTAATGCAAATGCTTTTACCCAAAGTACTGGACACGTGGTTCAACAAGCGTACAAGTAGTGCTGCTCCCGAGAGCTCCAATTTTGGGATGGTCAAAGATGTACGAAGGAGTGCTACCTTACTCTTCGCCATGATCAGGGAGACTCTCACCTGACCTGAGGCACTAACTGTGCGCAAGTACACCATGCCCGCGTGACCACGTTCCGAGGCGTCACAAAACCCGTGAAGGGTGGCCTTGTACTTCCCGGGAGGAAGGATGGGACGAGGCAAGGAGATCTCATTGACGGCAGGAAATGAGGATACAAAAGAGGTCCATTCCTCAACAAGAGTGCCGTGCAGAGGTTCGTCCCAGGTCAATCCTGCTGTCCAAAGCTTCTGCAAGAAGCATTTTGCCCAAAATATAATTGGACAGATCCAACCATTCGGATCAAAGGTTCTGGCGACAGTAGACAATACGAGGCGTTTAGTCCAAGAACACGGCAATTTCAAGTCTACGTTATATGTAAAGATGTCTTGGACTGGTCTGTACTGAACGCCGAGAACAGCCATCATTGCGGAGTTGTCAACAATCTCAAACAAATGTGGATCCTGCTGATGATCCTCTGGCAAGCCTTCCAAAAGCGCTGGTGAGTTGGAAATCTATTTGCGCAACTCATAACCAGCGGTAGCCAAGATACCTATCAATTGGTCCCGAAGGAGGATCACCTCGTCCGCTGTCGAGGCGCCCGAGCAAATGTCATCGACGTAAATATCGTCCTTCAAGATGGCAGAGGCTCGTGGGAAACGTAGGCCTTCGCGGTCTGCGAGCTCCCAAAGAGAACGTATTGCCAAGTAGGGGCTTGACCTTAACCCGTACGTATTAGTATTGAGCTCGTAGACGACCATGGGATCACGAGGAGACTCTCTCCAAAGGATCAGCTGGAAGCGACGGTCATCAGGGTGGATAATAGTCTGCCTGAACATCATTTTTATGCCGGCCACAAAGACAACCTGATGTCGTTGAAAGCTGGTGATGACGTCACAAAGGTCCTTGACCAACTTGGGACCAGAATGCAAACACTGGTTCAAGGATACGCCCGTAGAAGTCTGCACAGAACCATCAAATACTGTGCGCAGCTTGCCAGTTGATGGCTTCAATACCGCGTGATGCGGGAGAAAATAGTGCTCCACCGAACGCCAATCCAAATTTGACACAGACATGTGTCCCAATTGTTCATATTATCTCATGAACTCAATGTACTTCTGTCTGAGCTCCAGATCACGACCCATGCGACGCTCCATAGCCAGCAATCTCTTTTCGGCTAAAGGTCGTGACTCACCAAGCGGAGGCCGAACAGACAGAAAAGGTAGCCTCGTAATGATCCGACCAGAACGGAGTCGACCAGTGTTGTTCTGGAAGAACAGCTCGCACTCCTCATGTTCTGGATTCAAACGGGCAACTTGAGGGGGCTCCTCTACTTCCCAAAACCTCTGAACCGCATCAGAGAGAGCAGAGCCTACAGCCAACAAATTATCAAGTTCAGGTGGAGGGGGGTCCCTAGGTACAGGTCCCATCAAAGCAAATCCAAATATGGTCGGGATGGCAGTCAAACCATTTGGCACCAAGACCCATTTCCCACCAATCAAAATTCCACCGAGGACATCAGAGCCAATCAACAAGTCGATTTGTCCCGGTGTGTCAAATTTGGGGTCCGCCAGTTCCAATCCCGATGTCAAATTTACCACAGCAGTAGGTAGCTGCTTCTGTGGATGCATACCCAAAATATTCTTCAGCACAATAGCCGAGGTTTTAATCCTCGGGTGTGAAGATTCAACAGGGCCAAACAAAACCTTAACTTGCCCTTCAACATTAGAGGCTACGTCACCCATGCCCCGTATACAATTTGGAAAAGAGCCCATATTAAATTTAACCTGCCCTACCAAATAAGTGGAAACAATGCAACCTTGTGAACCTGTGTCCAATATAGCACGGACAACAACAGAGGTCCCCGTGGGTCCCCAGACCCTAACAGCAACCGTTGGTAGGATAACGGTCTCAATGGGGGAGGTTGGCGTTATAGGGCAGGGGTCAATGACCTATTGTTGCCTGGGCGGCGACCGTTGGCCAGGACCAGGCAAATCAAAATGGGGGTGCGGCTTGAAGTCCTCAAGGGCGCGATGACTCGATCCGCGCGCCATCTGTGGGGGGTCATAGTGACGCACCCGCCCAAAACGAGGTGGGCGCGAGTCAAGGCGGGGACGCTCCGCCAAAGGAGGGGAATACCTGGGGCAGCAGTCATGGTGCTGGTGACGCTGAACAGCACATTCAGGTGCGCGAGAGAGAGGAGGCGTGCGCACGCTACGGTTCTCCAAGCGGGGTGAGCGGCGATCAATTAAGCGAGGCGACTCTCGGCTACGCGCCGGTGAGCCTCGGCTGCCACCTTCAAAACACCCGCCCGTGCGCGGCGTCGGCTGGTTGGACAAGCGGCCTACCTCTCTGGCATTCATGCAGAGAATGTCCAAATGCTGTCCTCCACAGTGAAGACAGGGGCGAGAATTTGGGCAGTCTCGCTGGTAGTGGGACCCCAAACAAGAGAAGCAAAGGTGGCGGGCATTCGCGATGCGCCTACGAGAGGCCACATGCAGGTCCAAGAATGCCCTACAACTGGCCGTTCTGTGCCCCGTGACCTTGCAGTAGGAGCACTCCACTGGGCTCTGCGTGACTGCAAAGCGAGGAGGGCGCCGGTCAACACTGGCTCGGGTGTGAACGCGAGCCTGCTCCTTGACCTTGGGCGGCTGCGACTTAGCCGGCGTGTCACCACCGGAGTTGTCCAAGACCCGGCACTCATCCTCCAGGAACTTCTCCAGGTCAGCAAAGGGGGGCAGATGGGTCGCGCTATCCCCACCAAAGCGCTGTTCAAAACGCGACCTCAGGTCGGCAGGCAGATTCTTCAGCACAATGTGCACCAATAGATAGGACCATTGGTCCACGGGCAGGTCAAGGCACTTAAGTGCGTTGATGGCCACCAAAAGCGGGTTCAACAGTTGGGTGCGCAACCCAGAGACCCGGATGAGCGTCGGCAAGCCCAAAATCTGCTCAATGTGCGTGTCGGCGAGGCCACGCTTATTATGGTACCTACGGGTGATTAGGTCCCGAGCCGTCTGGTACGCCTCGTCAGACACGGGCAGATGCTGGATGAGGCCCTTAGCCTCCCCATCCAGAACCGACATTAGATAGGCCAACTTTTGTGCCGGCCGAAGGTCAGCCCTATCATTGACTAGGCTGTCGAACAAATTAATGAAGCCCAGGTAGCTTCCTAGGCAGCCATCAAAATGGGGGAGGTCCAAAGTAGGGAGCCTACTCACCAGCCCCGGTGCTGACCTAGGAAGCTCCTGCTTCAGGCCGGGTTGCCCTTCCCTATCGGCAACTAGTTGTCTCGCAGTATTGGAGACAGCATCATACAGGTCTAAGACCTGGGCATAGTCTTCGCTGACCTTATTTCGCTGGTCAGCGGTGAAATCATTGATTGACACTTCAAGACAGCAAGTGCTGAAAGTGCGGAATTGCTGTTCCACACTTGCCAGGCGATCATCAATCCGCTCGTACCTCTGAAGTAAGGCCTGCCGGCGATCAGGCCGGTTCACTAAAGCATTGGCCGAGGCAAACCAGCGCAAATCTGATGCAATAGCACCAGCAGCCGCACGCAAGTCCTTGATAGCTGACATAATCAAAATTCAAAAGAGCCCGGACAAGCGTTAAATAATATTAACAATGAAAACTTAATATTTGTTAATTCTTTGAAACCAACAAAGTATTAGCCTGTTTACTGCAAGTGCAGGCAAGTGACAGGTATCTACTGTCCAACAAAATTAATAGTTTCAATATATTGAAGAATCAAACACAAAGTTATCAAAGTTATAACTTATAACAAATTAAAAGTTGAAACTTCAAATTAATTAATTAGTTATTTGCAACAGACAGACTGGCTGTGTTATTTGAGATATACAATAGTAAGTAAGCACAGAATATGTGTTACCTAGCAATATTATCTATATTATAACAAAACAAAGTTTATTAATGTGACCCGCCCAAGTGGCAAGGTCAAGTTTGATTATTACAATGTTTATGAATATATGCAATGAACTAAATTTATTGATACATACAGCTGTTATGTATCCAAACAAACTGACTTATTAATGCAACAACAAATTTAAGTTGGATTTTTCAACAATACAAATCAACAATTACTGATTGAGGTTATGTGACAATGTGTTTCAAATTATCTAGGTCAACTTATACAATTAAATATTATGTATTTTAGTCTATAACTGACCTGACATACACTACAATACTGTCTACAAGGTGAGATATATAGCTCATACAACACCAATCTTGACTACTTGAGACTTCAGATGCAATCAACGGCTAAGATACAAATTTACAATATAGGCAGTTAACCACGCTCTTGCTATCAAAAATTATGTCTAGAATTTTGGCTAGAAGGAGCTGGGATCAATTGCAGCAGATTTGTGGAAGCGTGACTCTATTCATCAGCCCTTGTCAGCCACAACAAATCTCAGACACAACTGTACTGTGTTGCACAGCGAATACAAGTAATCTTAATATTAATGTGTTTCACTTACCCGCTATCCTTGCTGATGTCAGGCTTGAGCTAAATTAGACACATTCATACAAGTATATTGGCCAAAATAAATGAATGAAGTATCTTATACTTAGCTATTAAGCTTCAAACGCGACGTTTTCAGGACACGTTGGCACGTGGAAGTCGATACCAGATTCACAATTTTCACAAATATCAATCAATAGTTCACAATCAATTTACCGTTGCCAGCACTAGATCAGGCGGCGTTCAAAGCGGTTTACTCTATTTAGTTCAATTAATCAATTCACACGAAATGCAAAAAGGTGTGCTCACAATAAGAGTCGACAACGTGGTAATTTTTTCAACGCGGGAAGAGACCGAAGTGACAGTTCAGTGTGACCATTGTCAGAAATTTTCAATAGACTAAACAAAATGTTACTCAATCGATCTAATCGATTTGACTTATAATAAAAACTAATTCTATTTCAAACAGTAGGTGAAGTGGTAATATTCGCAAAAGGAGTGGTGATATACAAAGGTATATCACCACTTCTTTTGCGAATATTACCACTTCACCTACAGTTTTCCATTATAGGTAATTATTGTTGCAGAGAAACATGAAACTATTGTCCTGGTTTTACAAAACAAATATTTACAAACTGCTGAAAACGGGTCCTTAAAACCCGGTATCCACTTCCAAGTAATTATTCTCCGTCACTGACCCCGAGTGAAATATGTAATTAATTTGTTAAAATACATAGTTGCTACACAAAGGCCAGGATTTTGTTTATGACGGTATTAAATAAATTGTGATACATATTGTAAAACAATACATGATATGGAAATGACTAGACGTTGACGTATCCAAAATAGAATTTCACACACAAGTCATCACATGGAAAGTTGTCAAATCCAGTACCATTGTAGGGAACCCCTTGGTGGGGTTTGGGGTTGAACCCATTATAGTGGTAACATAGTTAAACATCTTGCCTTGATCTTTGGCATCTTGACCAGAAAATGTGAAGCACAAGAATACCACAAACGACCACGTCTTTTGACTTAAGTGTAGAGTTTGTAAAGTAAGGGCTCATAGAGTTAGTGCATGAACTAAAATCAACATATCATCGCGATAAAATCCGTAAACCGTAGTTTGGTTTCGACATGTTTTGTAGAGTTAGTAGATTGGGGCGACGTGAGCCGTCTTGGTAATCCATGAACATGTTTTTGCCCACCAAAACATATCTGGGAACTCAGCTTACTTACTACAGGTAGGGTACATCCCAATGTACCCTACCTTTTGTAAGTACGCTACGTTCCCAGAGTTACATGCCTTATGCTAGGTGCTAGTTTTTCCATGTCGACGCCTATTGATTGTCGACGAACTATTAGCATACAATGTAAAATTGAATGTAGCGTCAGAAAATTTAAATGCAGACGATAATAAAGTTATGTAGTTGTAGATTCGTTTAAAAGAGGACAAATGCAATTATGAAGGATACTCTATCACGCCCTTTCCAATTATCTGATCGATCGAACTCCTGAACAATTATTGTTTTATTAAAAGAAACAATAAACTCGATTGCGTAGCAAATAATAAATACGTGAAAATTAGCTTATGAAGTTATAAAAAATACCAAAACCCAGTAGTTCAGAGTGTTGTAGTTAATACTATATACGTACGCTTTGAATGTGCATTCATTTAAAAAAGTCATCAATTCTCATGCAAAATAGACAACGCATTTAAAACTAAACACATTTAAATTTTACGAGGCTCCTTAAGACGATTAGATTCGTAAACAAAAACCTTTCTTTGCGTTCGTAGTCGGATAATAAAACTTAAAATCCTACCTATAATTGCAGTATGTGATTAACCCAATGTTTCAGTTACAAAAGTAGAAACTAATGGTAATATTCGGAAAGCGGATCGACAGTTACCAATTTTAGAACATATTCTGAACTTAGAGCACCTAGCTCTATTTTTTTATCAAGAACAAAAACAGAAGAAGTTTCGACAGCAGGCGATCTCATTTAATGAACGAAACTTTTCACTTTCAATTTGTTGGCAAAGACGTAAGATGGGTTTTGTCTCCTCTCACTCAGAATTCAACTCTCCTTGGCGCCACAAATTGGCAGAATGGTACACAACCCATTCAGGTTATGTTGGAAACGTATGTCATCATCCTCCACGTATGTATTTCTGTATATTTTCCTGGCCAGATAATTCGCCGCGCTCTCATAAGAGGCGAGGTAAAATCAAACAAGTCGGCGCTGGACCAGTTTGAAAGAAATTCCCTTGGCTCGTTCATAGAGTCGAGGCACACTAGGAACTTGTTTTGTATACGAGTGTCAATGTGCGTGTAAATTAGGGAAGCGACGATGTCTTGCTGAGCGATTCTCGCCCTGATGGTGGTCGAGCGGGAAGTTGTTCGACTGTACATAGTGGGATGTCATTATTATGGAATACTTACGATAGGATACGAGCCGAGGCTACGATGTATACCTTTGTCGATTGGCTCCAGAAGCTACTATCTCCAACCCTATCCAATTTTATTGGAACTGGACTTACTACTGCTAGGATACCCTTCTGGCTAAAAGACAAATTTAAGTGTCAAGATTAATAATTCGACATGTAAATGCTTCTAAAAGTCTTAAACACTCTAACCTATAAAAGTCAAAGTCAAAAATCATTTATTCATCTAGATCACAAACGCAGACGCTTATGAACGTCAAATTTTAATGTACATTACTTAATGCTTCTACATTTACATTTACTGCCCATTCACAAAGCAATAGGTAGAACCACGAGAAAGAACGGGCAATAAAACTCGTGGCCACTCTTTTTAATCGCCAGTGTTATGTTACATATTTTGTTTTTGTAAGGAGCTGCAACTGTTTCACATTGTAATTAATTACTTGTAAATAGTAATTAGGAACATACATAATACTAAAATAATTAATGCAGTTAGCAATTTAACAGCTGTAGTAGCCTTCCAGTGTGAATATTGTGTAACAGGAGCATCCACTTACGTCTTATAATGTAGGCAACTCGCGACCATGTTCATAACTATATGGTGGAAATATATGTTACAGAAGTGACTGTATATGAATACACAAAATTACTAAAACATTAATTTACAGCCCATAATCACGAGTTATCTTCATCTTACAGTGCAGTAAAACTTTAATAAAATTAGTGGAACATCAATGCAAATGTAAATGTGGTACCTAAGTTGAATGACCTAATAATACATGAACAGTGATTTAAAAGAACTAGAAATATTATATAAAGATTAACTGAAAAATGCAAAGTATCTATATAATTCTAATTAGGTATAAAGATCATGAGTTGTCTAGCGTAAGTGACCAGCTATCCTTATCACTGAAATAATCATTAATAGTATAATAACCTTTCTTAATAAGGCAGTCTTTTATTTTAGTTTTAAATGTACTAAATGGTAATTCTAAAAGACTAATTGGTATTTTATTGTATATACGAATACCTAGCCCTACAAAAGAATTATTAACTTTATGTAAACGATGATAAGGGGCATATAACCTATGCCTGTTTCGAGTATTTATGTTATGTATATCGCTTTTTGTGGTTAATAAACCTATATTTTGCCTAATGTACAAAATATTAGCAAATAAAAATTGCGAGGCTACTGTAAGAATTCCTATAGACTTAAAGCGATCCCTAAGAGTATCTTTTGCACCTAACATGTATATTGCTCTTACCGCTCGTTTTTGTAGAACGAAGATATTCTGAATATCCGCAGCTTTGCCCCATAACAAAATGCCGTAGGACATAACACTGTGAAAATAGCTAAAATAAACTAAACGAGCCGTGTCGATGTCAGTAAGTTGCCTAACTTTTCTGACGGCATACGCAGCAGAGCTTAGCTTTCTTGCAAGACATGCTATATGTGCACCCCATTGTAACTTATTATCTAGTGTAATACCTAGGAACACTGTAGAGTCTACTGTGTCAAGTTCCTCCCTATCTAGCATAATATTAGGTCCCAGTTGTCTTACATTTTTTTTTTTTTTTTTTCACTAGCCTGTACTGTCCCACTGCTGGGCAAAGGCCTCCCCCAAATCTTTCCATATCTTCTTGTCACCTGCAGTGTCAAACCAACTCCTGTGGTAGGCGTCCAAGTCATCTCGCCACCTCTTTCGGGGCCGGCCCCGGCGACGCTGTCCATCTTCTGGCACCCATAGTGTCGAGATCTTCGCCCAACATGTCTGTCTTACATTAGGTAAAGCAAATTTAACGCATTTAGTTTTCCTAGAATTAAGTACTAGGTTATTTGCTGTAAACCATTGTGTAACTTGTAATAGTGCATTATTTACATCATCAAATTGATTTCTATTCCTATCTACTTTAAAAATAAGTGACGTATCATCTGCAAAAAGTACAACATCACAGATGTTTTTTAAATAAAAAGGTAAGTCATTAATATATACAAGAAATAGAAAAGGACCTAAAATTGAGCCTTGTGGAACGCCTAGCTGTATAGGTAATTTAGAGGATGTAGTCCCATTTACATCGACACACTGAAATCTCTGCCGCAGGTACGAATCGACAACACTAAGTGCGGTTTTCTCTACGCCATAGTGGCGGAGCTTACGCAGTAGCGTGTCGTGCTGAACGCAGTCAAATGCTTTAGATAGGTCACAGAACACTCCAATAGCATTCTTTGATGACTCCCAAGCACTATAAACGTGTTTTATGAGAGCAACACCCGCATCAGTAGTGGATCTACCTTTAGTAAATCCGTATTGATCCTTGTGAAGCAGACTATTTAAATTAAAGTGGTTTAGTAGCTGCTTTAAAAGAATCTTTTCAAATATTTTACTAAATGCAGGCAAGATAGATATGGGCCTAAAATTATTAATTTCATTTTACTGCCAGATTTGAATAAGGGTTTAATTTTACTTAATTTCATGAAATCCGGAAATACGCCTAGGTCAAAGCATTGATTAAAAATTATAGATAGGTAAGGCGCAACAGTCTCAACTATAGTACCTAAAATTTTAATTGAAATGCCCCAAAAGTCATCGGTATTTTTAATATTAATTGAATTATATGCGATCAATATATCTCGCGGGGTAACGTGCTCGAATCTAAACACGCTCTTGCATTCAGGTACACTGCTAAGCAAAAAAATGCCAGCGTCTAAAGATGATGATTGTAAACAGCTAGTAGTTGTTAAAGGTATGCTCGCAAAGAAACTGTTGAACATATGTGCTACTTGAGTTTTATTGGTGACTAATAAATTGTTTTCTTTAAGTTCAAATTGGTTTTCCCGTGGTCGTGCTCTTCCTGTTTCATTATTTATAATTTTCCAAACTTCTTTAATTATATTTGTTGAATGCTTAATTTTACTACTAATAAATTTTGATTTTGCCATAATACAAACTTGTTTAAAAATTTTTGAGTACTTTGTTACATAATCTCGAAAAGGTGTGTCAAATCTATGTTGTTTCATACCATATAATTCAAACAACTTGGCTCTACTTTTGTATATACCTATAGTGGCCCACTGGTTAGAAGATCCCATAGTACCCTTTAGTGTGACTGTTTTACTCTTGAAGGTATTTTGAAACTCATTATTTACTAGTCCAAAAAGTGAGTTATAAATTGTATTTGGATTTTGTGAGTTCAATATTGAGGTATTGAGTTTAGCAATAATATTGGTTTTGAAACGTATTAGACGATTGGTAGTCTGAGGCCTACATTCTACAGTACGTGATTTATCATATGTTGAACAGGGAAAACTAGCTATCTGTCCACGGTGATCAGAAGGGAGAGAACTAATTACTACTGGGTTTGTGGCAGCACAAGAACTAAATATGTTATCTAAACAAGTAGAAGATGTTGCAGATACTCTAGTAGGTTCACAGAATAGGTTACTTAAATTAAATGACTTGAAAAGATTCAGAAATCTAATACACTGTGAAGAGTTCTCTAAAATATTAATATTAAAATCGCCACATACTATAATATTCTTATTACTACATTTAATTTTATTTATAGCATCTTCCATAACAGTCTCAAATAGATTATAGTCACCAGAAGGAGGTCGATATACACAAATTACTATATATAGGTCTAATTCCACACAGGACAACTCAATAGTGCGCTCAATAGATAAATTAACAATATCTTTACGTTCCTTACATTTTAATAAATTTGAAGTTATTATGAGAGAACCGCCTCTAATAGCCTGCATTCTTATATACGAACTCTGCACTGTATAATATTGATTTATAACATAGTAGTTTTAATATAATATAGTAGTTTTAATTCTTGCGACGTATATCGGTAACTTTTATTGAAGAACCTTGTCCCGAAATTCCCTTAGGTTTTTTTGTTTAGACCAATAGTACGTTAGTACTATCTATTCCGTGCCAATAGCAGAAAAATAGGCTAATATTATACGAAAATGGAAATATGGTTTTATAGAAGGTAATTGAGAACATTTCGGTCATTGAGAGATTTTATCAGAACGGAGCTAACCCTTGTGTTTGAAACTTTTTTACGTATTTCTTGCTCGTATCATGTTATTTTTTTCAAACTTCTATGTATTTTTACAGTTTATCCTTAAAAGCCTAGGGTCTGAGTTTATAACTTTTCAAAGTAATATGTAACGGATTTTTGTATTTTATGTATTGTGATCACTTATGTTGAGATTTATTTATTAAACCATTAATTAAACGAAACCCGGAAAGTTTATAGGTAGTGAAATATACTTTATGTTAGTGAACCGATCAGGATTCCGGCGCTATCCTGGCTGCATCCAAGACTGTTTTCAAAGAACTAATTACATAAAAGTACACCTAAAATTAATATAACACGTTGTTAGTGACAATTTCTGAGTTATGCTTTAATAAACCCTTCATAATCTAACTAATTTCTTAATAACCTGGGTCACTATGTCTTAATTACTCCAAATCAAACCCAACCCGTTGTCGCTATGATACGCTCACTAAAACATCAAAAGCCTTCTCTACACTTCGCAGCTTGTAGCGGCATATGCGTCTATAGGTAAGCTTCCCACGGTGAACTGTGATGCAATTCTAGTGTCTAATGTCAGAGGTGTTCGTTTTTTGTACACCGTTAGCCCTGCACAAATGCTACGTGGGTTACACCATAGGCGATGGCGATACCATATGCGGAAGCGAGTATGTCATCTTCACATTTTTACGTACAAAAAAATTGAAGTAATCAGATCTTACAAACTTTTCAGTACCTAAATCAAATCTACCATCACTTCATACACTCTCACAATCTACTGAGCTACATACTTAATATATTTTTAAATATGACTTTCATAAGAGTCTGCCTCGTTGGTCTCGCGGCATAAATGTGCGCGTGGGATTGGGAGTTTTCTGGTTCGATCCCCAGGTCGGAAAGTGTTATTGGGTTTTCCGTTAGCAAATTCTCAGTAGCAGCACGGAGTCTGGTAATGTGCCCTGGTACGGCAATAGGCTCGCCCCCTATTACGTGGGACTAAAAAAATTTTGGCGAAAAGTGGTGTAGCAATATACCTCTGCCTACCTCTTCGGGGATATAGGCGTGAGATTTCGTATGTAACGTATAAGAGTCTCATAGTGACCTGAGTGAATACAGGATTTTGACTTTGACTTTACTGCTGGATGTAGGCCGCTCCTACACGAGCCACAATATGCCGCCTAAACGGGTCGGTATAGTGTTTGATGTCAACTTTTTCGTCTCTTCACAAATACATATACAACGTGTAATTGAAATAACGCACATCCTCAGACACCCCAATTAGAAGACCTTGTTACAATCATAATGCATGCATTGAAATATTTTTTTTATTTGCGTAAATAATGTTTTTTAAAGAAAGTATTAACTCAATTAAAAGTGAAAATCGTGGTCACTCTAAATCTGCGCACGCACACAAACGAAACGGTTGCTATGGTAAACAAACAACAGCGATCTGGTAGGAACGAAACACGATACGATATAACAAAATGTATGAAATTCAGTCTGTAAACCACAATCTGATAGAGTGGGGTTTACAAAAATGATGTTTGAACATTTGTCGGCCACTGTTGATATTACCAAAGATATTATGAGTATTATTTTCTTTCCATCACACTTTTAGGCTATGGAGTGGACAGTCGAATCATTTATTGTTTGTTATTAATATGCACGATCTATTGTTTCTTAACATCGTAAGTGACTATTGTGACTATCTTAACTTAATCATACCTAGTTAGCATTATTGATCGATAAAGTAAAAGAATAGATATCAATGAGAGAAATAAACAAGAACGGCGTGTTTAAAGTTGTCTTGTGAATCTAAATACTTACAATAATAGAATAATAAAATAACTTACAGGCTTAAAAATCACATTTCTTAAGTCCACGTAGCACTGCACCACTTATTTCCTCACAAATCACATCTTTTCACTGTTTCAAAAGCAGCTAGTATCTTAATTAATTAACTACTCGACACTTTTTCTCTCCTCACAATAAACTGGTGATTTAATATTTCTCCACAATGAGAAAGTCCAGGGGTGTCAAGTCAACATCTAGATGATGTTGAACATTCCACACCGGCACCGGCTTGTTGATAATTATTAAATTATACACCATTACACATTTTGTAAACAAGTGAACTTTTAAAAAGGTTTTCACAGCACTCACTGATAGAATCAGATAGATATTCCCGGTTGTGTACTTGTCATAACATGTCTAAGCGCATCGCCCGCTGCGCTTGTCATGCGCCAGCGCGAGCGAGACATTACGTCTCGCTCTTTCCCGTTGTTTATTACCTACGTTAGTGAAAGATAGATGATAGACATTTTGGTGGTCAATTGTGTGCTATTGTCTTTTGCCGTCTATTGTGTTGTATTAATGTGTGCGTTTGTGTAAGTCAACGTGGAACCATTTAACAAATGCATTAAAAAATAAGCCGTTCTGCTTTGTTTTAAGGTTTATTTTCGAATAGCTCATTTTTTTTTAAATTGTGTTGTATTAATGTGTGCGTTTGTGTAAGTCAACATAGAATCATTTAACAAATGCATTTAAAAATAAGCCGTACTGCTTTGATTTAAAGTTTATTTTCGAATAGCAAATTTTTTTTTAAATGAGTGACTACAATTTACGTTATTTTAATTATTTTAAGACTAAAAATAAACAATATTAAAAATAACGGAAATGGATTCAGTTGCCGATTCTGAACAAAGTACTTTCAAGATGTGCATTTAAACTTGTTACATGTTGTATTATTTGCTTCGTGTATTTTCTTTCAATCAGCAGCGTCGATAGCCCAGTGGGTAACCGACTGCAGAGACGATAGTCTCGGTTTCGATCCCCAGGGACCCTGGGCACACAACTCTGACTTTTTGAAGTTATGTGTGCATTATAAATTAATTATCGCTCGCTTACTGATGTGCCCGGTAGATGGCAATAGGCTCGCCCCCTATTACATTGGGACCGAAACATAACTGGCGAAGTGTAGGTGTATACACCTCTGCCTATCCCTTCAGGGATAAAAGGCGTGAAGTTATGTTATGTTATGTTGTATTTTCTTTAGTCGCCTTTTACGATACCCGCGGAATGAGCGGCAGTGCTACCTTGTATTCATTATCCATCACTACACGGAGATTGCACCTTCTTTGACATTTTTAGGGATTTAATTTTATTACTATTTTGTAATTGGTTGTGATGAGACAACATACCATTTCATAATTAGGTATGTAGTTGTAATGAGACATAAATTTTAATTACTAAAACTAATTAAAAATGTTTGTAAACAAATGCCATCAAAGCAAACTGTTAATCGTAAATATAAAGTCCACTTCATATCCATCAGTCGCCAGTCAACATAAATCAATAAATAATAATTGTTAAATAATCCTAGATTACTAGTGTTGCAACGGACAGACAGTTACTAGACGTAAATCATTGTGAAGTTAATATTTGCAGCTAATAATTAGCTTTATAGGGTTTTGAAAGCCGGTCCCACATTACACATTGTTATGTAAATATGTGAAAATGTTAAAATCATCACGCTTTAAGTCATAAGCGACATGCGAGTGACTCTCTAATACTCATAAGCGGTAGCGAGTCATTTAAGAATTAATGGATATTCATTGATTTTACTGCGTACTAAATTCCTATGTCTAATTTCGTAGCTATATGGCTTTTTGCCAATCTGTTTTATGAGTATTGTTTCAGAAGCGGAAGCGGGAAGAATTTAGGTGAGGCGCAGCAAGATGCAGTGTCAAAGTTTAATGTCAAAGGTGTATCTTTTTGTATACCGTTAACTATGCAAACGCCGTGTGGTTCACGCAAGAGAAGATAGCGGGAAAGATTACAAAAATAGCGAATTATTCTAATATTGATTTATATTTATTATAGGATAGCTTTTAAAAAGATTATGTACTTAAATTTAGGGTGCGCCTTTGTTTGTAAATCAAATTATTTAAGGTGTTTTGACTACCAGTGAAAACTAATCTGTCTTTATCTGTATTTTAATTCCCCGATATAGTTTGTTACAATAGAAAGGTAGGTGTTCAATTGTTTGTAATAGATGAATTGTCTATAATATTTACCTAGTTACTGTTTACAAAACGGAAACAATTTCGACATCAAAGGCTGGTCAACTATTGACTTTATGAGCATCACAATGGAAAATAAATACCTGTCCTATGTATAATGGTTTAATCATATTAAAAGGTTCCACACTTTAATTTCAAGTTCGTACGTATGGGTCAAATCTAGTAATATGAAAAGGGGTAATTTATCCTGTTATTCCCAAAGCTGAAATTTTCCTGAATTCAGCTCCAACAATGCTTTTTATTAGCGAGATCTGATTCTCCAGCAATGCCAGTCTTCAGAGGCAATTCTCAAGATAGACCTTAAAATTTTGTTAAAATAAAACGTAAAACTTCTAATCCCCACATCCTTATAAATAGGCACTTAATTAGAAAGTAAACAAAATTAAAATCGACACAGCTAAGTACTTTAGATGCCCGAGAATTATGATTGAATCTATAAACAAGTAATGTCAATGCGTCACGGCATCATAAAGAGAAGCGACTGTCGGGCATGGAAAGTAAGAATTTATAAATAGAATTAATTTTCAATATCTAATTTTAAAATAAAAAGGCCGCGTGGCATGTATGACAAACGTTAGCGAATTTATCTTAAATTTTGTTAAATATTTCTGGTTTATATTATTTTGACAATCACTATCGTTTTTAATTGAAGCTCTCAATGGGTTTTCTTTGCGTTTGGGAATAGAGGATTAGTATACCATAATCATCTTGGTTTTAAAGTATATAAGAATCTCGTACTAAATAACAACATATGAATAACTAAAATAAGATATACATATATTTTTTTGCCACTAAAATAACAAATGTTTTCCCGCTCCCATTCCATTGACACACATTTTCTTTTAGACTGCTTCCGTGGTCCAGTGGATAGCGTATGCGACTGCTGATCGGTGGCTCGGGTCGGGCAAAATTGTTACTGGGTTTTTCCGAATTCTCAGTACCTAGCACGGAGTCTGGTGATGCAAATGCGGTGACAGCAATAGGCTCGCCTCCAATTACGTGGGACCTAAATATTCATGGCGAAATGTGGGCGTAATATTACACTTTAGCCTACCCTTTCGGGGATACAGGCGTAAGTCTATAAAAAAAATACATTAAAATTTAATAATAAATTATCCCAAAAAATGTTATCTCAAGCGCAGCTTAATCGCTGGCTCCTTTGCCTTGTACCGCGTCCCGTGAAGCTTGAAGGAGATCGCAGAGATAACACTGCCTTTGTACCATCCACAAAGGTCTGT
This sequence comes from Euclidia mi, assembly GCA_944739405.2. Classification (NCBI taxonomy): domain Eukaryota; kingdom Metazoa; phylum Arthropoda; class Insecta; order Lepidoptera; family Erebidae; genus Euclidia; species Euclidia mi. Next base: position 118,547,285 of record OX123182.2, read on the forward strand.
ATCGGTCGCGATTGTCTCATTGTGAATTGCGATGACAAAATTAGATTTTTGTTTAACTGTACTCGTCAGGGCACTTGGTGATAAGCGGTGTCTTTTAATTTTGCTTCGCTTTCAAGAAATTTGAATTTTATTTTTATAATTTTAATGAGCAGTTGAGTGTTTACATTGGTACAATGTTAAGTATACCACTTTACTCCCCATAAAGAAGTGGTTGGAGCTTTCGATACTTATTTTAGGTAATGCTAGCAGTTACTATTTGAGTGAGTGGCTACTGCCATTCTATATAGTAGACCAGGATGAGGTGTCACGTTGCTTTTTCTGATGACTAGAGGTAGCTGAGTTTATATAATAGAAGCAATGGCAAACACCATGTCTCTGTTTGTTGAGTTAGACCAGAATATTATGGCATATCTTAGTTTTGAGGCAGTTGTATCATGAATAACCATGATATGCCATGAGTAATGCCTCGTGGTTAAGAGTAGGTGAAAGCTTATGAAGGGCATAAGCTGTATTACAATTATTTTTCATATATATAAAATCCTTGCGTTACTGACTGACTGACAGACAAGCTACAGCCGAAACTATTCAGCGCAAGAAACTAAAATTTAGCATGTATGTTCCGTGGGGACCGTAGGGGTGCACTAAGAAGGGATTTCCCTAAATTCCCACGGAATCGGCCAAAACGGGTAAATTAAAAAAAAATGCAGGCGTAGCTGCTGGCGTCCTCTAGTTTTTCATAGCTCCTCCGTATGACTTTTCCAATTGATTCTACTATCAATAAAACAACAATTAAATAGTTTCTTATGGAGAATAGGCGGTAAAAGGAGCATGCTGGTGGACGGGGAATAGAATTGTGCCGGCGATATAGACACTAGTATTTTATGTCAATATACTGCTATAGCATTTCTTTAGTAATTTCTTCTTCCTCGTGTTCCCTAGATGGCGTTAATTACTCTAGAGAAGCAAAGAGTATACAAATACTACGTAAGATAGAGAAGTACAGGCTCATTTCCAAGGAGCAAGTATACATGGAGAGATAGCTTTAAGCAAAATCAAGAAACCTATCGTAATTTCTTTTTACTTGTAGGAAATGTCATATGTGTAACCGAGACAGATGTATTGTATTTATTACCTCTTGAAATACTCATGTCGCATTTTTTTCAAAAGAAGAAATGACTGTCAATAGTGATGTACTCATGCATTAATCTTTGATTGGTATTGGTATATAATTCGGTACGTAGAGACAAGTTAGCATTTGATTAAGTAATATACCAGTAGTATATTATTTTACGAGCTTTTATTTAGAGTATAGTACTTAGGTGCCTACAAATAAACAACTACTGTAAAAAGAGAGGTAATAATAAGATATGATTACTATCCTGAGGAGACTTGTCTTATGTCCAGCAAAGATAGTATTTTGGCTGAAATAATAATGAAATATTAATCGTAAATTAAAATTTTCTCATAAAATTACGAAGTCGGAAATCCTACAATGTCCTTCGCGAAGCTCCTCTCCTACCACTTATTCACAGGAGGGATTCAAGTATCCACTTCGAACTGGTGGTCAGAGTAAAATTTATCCACCTCTATGATGATTCGCATTTCAGAAATTTCCAAATAATATAAAGTACTTGCTTGCATTACAATAAAATGAAGTTTTGTCGTAACCGTACATTTTGTACAATAAGTAGGTTACTTGTTATTTGTAAATGAATCCTCCAGGTATGTGCAATCAAACAAGTAGGCAGTGGACCAATTCGAAAAAAATTCCTTGGCTCACTCATAGAGTCGAAGCACACTAGAAACTGGTTTTGTATACGAATGTCAATGTTTATGTAAAGTAGCACTGGAAGCGACGATGTCCTGCTGAGCGATTCTCACCCTTATTGTGGTCTGGCGGAAAGTTCTTCGACTGTACCTAGATAGGAACAGTATACAGCGCAGTTAAGCATTGCTCGGTATCACAATTTTTAAATTTTCTTATAATCCGACAGAAAATAATTACCTTTAATTTCTTTTGAATTGACAACACTGAAACATTAATACAATATTTAAAGGATTGAAAAACTGCGCTATTAGGTTTATTTAACTAGTTGAATGTTGCAATACCGACTAGACAGTTAGACACAATTAAAAATCTATTATGTCTCGCAGTTCGCACTGATCAGTGCATTTGCAGTCAGCAAGTTATTTTATGTTCTCATACTTTGTGACATTGTGGTATAGGAAAATAATTGAAATAAAGTCAAAATAGTCAAAATCATTTATTTATTCCACAAAGTGACGCACACGATAACTGGCAGGTGTGATACTATATAACGTTATATACTACATAATTATATATGTTACCAAAATGGGATATACATGGACGGAAACAGTTAACATTTACGAACAATATTTTCATCCTGAGTCCCAGAAGTGCAAGCCATGTTCTCTCTTGAAGCTTTATTATCGTTTCTAATAATAAGGTTTCGTTATTTTGGACATTTCTGAAAATTACAACACAAATCTGTTAATGATATACATATATGTATATAAGATAACTATAGCATATTTTAACAGTTGCAATGTTGGTATATATTGATTGGTAAAAATAAAGTAGAAGTACAAACCTCAGTATTAGATATCTGGTTAGTAAAAATAGTAGGCACAGCATAAGAATGCAAAACTTTTCTTTGAAATCCTTCTTGATAACAAACAGACACAAAATCAAGCGAACAAAGTTTAGAAGAATTGGACTGTTGCCATTCTCGCTTTCTCATATATTATTTCGGACCCAATTTAGTTTCAAACCTTCATTCTTTGGAAATCTACAAAAAATCACAATTAATAACCAATTATTCAAATTATAATCTTTCAGAAACTGGTTTTCTAACTGACAATTGTATTACAACACTATCCTTATATTTTTTATCGAAATATTTCTATTATACTAGCTGACCCGGCAAACGTTTTGCAAAATTGTTTTTTTTTTTTGAAAAATAGATGTTGGCCGATTCTCATAGATACCGGATAAGCACAAAAAATTTCATCAAAATCGGTCAAGCCGTTTCGGAGGAGTATGGGAACGAAAACTGTGACACGAGAATTTTATATATTAGATTTATTTCATTGTGACTAATGGAATAAAAATTGTGTCAACGGTGGTCATTATCTTTATCTTTAAATATAAGCTTTACAAATATCATTGTAGAATTATTACGGCTGATATTTACAATTTTACTTATTATGACTTACCGGTGGTAGGATATTTTTTGACCATTTTCGGTCAATAGTCCCATTCGGTTTTTACATCCGACGGCGTTACAAACTATGGTAATTTTTTAATGTATAGAAGTGATAATATCTTCAATTGTAATATTTTGTAGCAATTTAAATTGCAGTTTATTTCGACACGGCTTTCACTCCAGCTGGACGAACATCGACATGACATAAAAATTTTTTTGGCAAATGTCATTCAAGGCTGTATAAAAGCTCTATGGCTATCACACTCGAACATATGCAGTTCTGTAATTAGAGAGAAGAGAGATGCATATACGATTTCTACTCTTTTTGAAATGCTCCCTCCATGTATACTTGCTCCTTGCTCATTTCTCTTGAAACCAAACAGACTACTCATGAAACGTTAAATGAATTTGGACAGCTTGTTAACTTCGATAATAGTGCTGGCCACACTCAAATGAGATGACAAGGAAAGGAAACAGGGGAAGGACTGAATATAGGTAATAAACAGTTCCAGTAAAAACATTAAAACAGATTTCATTACAATTTATAAGTTTAATTTAAACATTATAATAGGCGTATAAATAATAAATTTTAGATAATATTGATCACCCAAAGAATATAAATAAGTTTAATTTTTAATACGGAAATGTCTTATTAAAAATGACATGGTTTATGTTCATGTTATAGATTTTTTTTTAATTTTAGTTTTTACGTTATTATATTTAAATTTGTGTAAATTCTATAAAATCTATTGGCACTGAAATATTCGTTTAAATTAGGTCAAAGCTGTTCTGTAATAATTGCTTATACGTTGTACTATTATTTCACTGCACGAAATACATGCAGTGAAATAATAGTACAACTTAATTATACATACAAATTAACTTCTGTGAGTGAAGTACACATTGCGAAATAAATAATATAAATTAAAATCTAACTATGCGTTCTATGGTTCATGGTTAACAAAATGTTGATAAAACAACCCATCCAGTCAAAGGATATTTTCGGGAAAAGTCGCCGTATCGGTAATTACTTTCACTGAACAAGGCAACAGATTATTCCAGAAAATATTTTACACTGTACTGATTGTACTATGGATGTCTATCTGTCTGTACTTCTACCAGAAATCATTCTCATTTTCAAACGAATTTATGAAATCGTCATGTTGAAATGGTTGTTCATCATCAGTTGTTTCATAGTTCGACAGATCAAATTTATCTGCTAAGAAAGTATCAGGCGCGTAAGTAGCTGGTTTGGAAGTAGCTCTTACTGTAGTAACTTCTTCTCTTACAGCTTGTTCAGTAGTTCCTTTAACCGTTCTTTTAGTAATTTCATCATTACTCAGATTTATACCAACATTAGTCTTTAGTTCAGGTGTTGGTTGACAATAACCTCCCCAGAAATGCCATCCATGAGGACAGATGAAGATCTGTGGGTATAAGGCTTGCTTCTTCATGAGACAGACGTAGTAATGGTTGGTGCTTAAAGGTAAGACTCCATTTTGGCCAAGAGACAGGCATTCTGGGACTGGCTTAGAAGTGCACTGGCCGTTTTCTAATTTGATCTGCAAAGAAAAAAAGTATAGTTTAATGATTACTTTGTACTGTTCCTACGGGATATATACCATAATTATATTTTAATACTCTAAATATTTTAATACTCTTATAGTCGTGGTGTTAATTTAGGTATGTAGTATAGTTTTCTGAAATATAGTTTTCTTATAGTAGAAATTCGACATCTTGTTACAAACATTTATTAGTACCTAACAGATCATTTACAAGTAAGTATATACTAGTATAATGATTTGTTTGATCTCTATTTGAACAGTTTCAGTGAATGGAATGTTAAAACTTTAGCGATTTTCGCTGTCGCAACTACTAGCTATTGTCTTTAATTTACTACTATTGGTTTAAGCTTATCCATATACTAGAAGACGCCAGCAGCTAAGCCTGCAATTTTTTTTAATTTTCCCGTTTTGGCCGATCCCGTGGGAATTTCGGAAAATCCCTTCTTAGTGCACCTCTACGGTCCCCAAGGAACATACATGCCAAATTTCAGCTTCCTGCGCCCAATAGTTTCGGCTGTAGCGTGTCTGTCAGTCAGTCAGTAACGCAAGGATTTTATATATTAAGATATAAAAAGTAAAAGTAACTTACGGAGCATTGTGCAGTTTGTGGATTGTAGCCGTAATGTCTTGGACAGAGAGCCTGTCTGTGGTCTGCAGGTCTGCCGTCTGGCAAGCCTTGAGGTGGTGAACAGAGGTGGAACTTTCTGCAGTCGAACGCGTCAGGGAATATTCCCACCTGTAAAAAATAAATATGTTTCATGATTGTATTTATAGTTTATGTTTGTATATTATACGACTGAGCTTTTCGTTTTATCATTGCATTTATATTTTAATGCTGGAACAAACACTTTATGGCACATCATTTCATTAAAATACTTTTAGCAACGCAGAGCACACAAGGCAATATGCGCGGACGTGCGCGGATTTGCACGTATGCGTGCTGCCTCGTTGGTCTCGCGGCATAAATGTGCGCGTGGGATTGGGAGGTCTCGGGTTCGATTCCCGGGTCGGGCAAAGTGTTATTGGGTTTTTCCGTTAGGAAATTCTCAGTAGCAGCACGGAGTCTGGTAATGTGCCCGGTACGGCAATAGGCTCGCCCCCTATTACGTGGGACCTAAAAATTCATGGTGAAATGTGGGTGTAATATTACACATCTGCCTACCCCTTCGGGGATACAGGCAAGTCTATAAAAAAAAATTAGTAAATAAAATTTTTATGAGTAAAATGTCTATAATAATTCGACAGTGGCAATATGCTCCGCTTCGCTTTGCCATATGAGCGCCGGCCCTTAATCAGCTCAATCGATGAGGATGCCATTTTTAGATAGCCCCTTGATAGTATGGATTCATAATTGATAGCGCTGCTAAAACAGCTAAGCATAATGTCATGTTGTGTCAATACGTTTTATGTAGGTCACTTATTGAAGGTATTAGGTATATAAGAGAAAAAGCTGTCAGCTATTTCTATGTGACGTACAGCTTCGCTTGGTACAATTTTAATGAAGTGGCTCATCAGTGGAAAGTAGCAAACTTTTTTGTTTCGTTCTAGGAGTTGTAGAGGCCATTCTCTCTTTATTTTCCCGGAGAAGACTGGACGAGAGAATGATGAGAAAAAGAGGGTTGAACACTGCACCCTTCATATCTCCATAAGCGGCATAAACTCGTCATGAAGTACTAAATAGTTTAGAGAGTAAGATATCTATTGCAAAATGAGAATATAATGCGAATGATTCAATAAAAAGAATCCTGCTTATTTTTATGATAAAGGACGCAAACGAGCAGCCAGATCGCCTGATGGTAAGGTATTACCGCCGCCCATGGACACCCGCAACACTACAAGAGTTGCAAGTGCGTTAACATATACAACATAATTATGTATGTGTGTCTCTACTCATATATATGTATATAGGAGATTCTGTATGTATTACTAACCTCTTCACATATATGCACAAACTGTCTCGCGCTTTATTCACATTCTGGCACTGGTTCTTGGGCACATCGACCAAGATGAGCGTTGCAAGAAAACCCTTCTTGACATTCCTCTAGAGGCATCTGCAAGATTTATATGGCGTTTCAAAATGTATTTTCTTTACCAAGAACTTCACCTTCTTTGCTCTAGTACTTTGGCTTAGATGTATACTGTAGATTATTACGTTATAATCTTGACGGAAAGTGCTGATTTGTTCTTGCATATGTATTACTACCTAGCCATTTTCAGATCACCTTTCAAATGTGACTTAGTGAGTGTCGACGACTATGAGTAACTATATGCATTAAAATATAGAATCATTTCCGTTGGGTGATAGGTAGACTTGTTCTATTGTTCTTGTGATTCATGTTTGTCGTGCAAATGATGCATTTTCTATTTTCTCCTTAATCTTGCTACACATTGTCAGAGCATAAGTCTCTCTCAATTATAGGTGTGTGTGTGAATGATATATCTAATACAAATCTGGCTTGAGCAGTGGACAACTCCAACTCCCCTAAACTTACCTTGAGCCAGCCAACAGGCAAAGGAACACAGGTGACAGCTGTACTACAATTCTGGCAGGCCATGCCGGCACGCGTGCAGATTCCCTCCACGTCCAATTCATCGGACCCAAGGGACATGCCCAGAGGCACACTGCCCATGCGGTTGCCATTGATGACCCCGCTTAGGTCGAAGGAGGTCGTCAGCTGCTGAAGAATGTTAAAGGTTAAGAGTGTTTTAAAGGTATATAAGAGATAAGTACCACTGTTTTGAACATTAAATGGCGATCCTATAATTGGTATTATTTATAGCTTGCAAAGGTTCTCTTACGTCCGGTTGCAATATTTTGTCTATCCATTGATTTGGCTACTAGAGATACATAAGATTAATTCAAAAACAGATATTCACAATAAAGTCGGAATAATGAAAGCGAACATGAATATTGTGATTGAATCCTTTTGAGGACGACATATTATAAGAGCAAATACAAAATTCGACATTGACTGAGGACTGACACGTACCTACTTGTCTAAGTAAAAAAAAAAAAGTCCAATGAATTAATTATGTATAAAAAATTCAACTTATTCTTCCAATTAAACTACAGTTTACGGATTTTATCGCGTTATATTGGTTTCACTTGTTATTACATTTAAACCGAATGACCTAGAAACTAAATTTTTACTACTGAGAGTTTTGTATTACGTTTGTTTCAGAGAGCCCGGGGGATCTGTGACAAGAAACACCTGGACGCCGAGCTTCAACATGTCAAGCAAGTTCTGCAATATAACAAGCTCCGACCGCCGCGCCAACGTCACAGATCCCCGAAGAACAAGCCAGCCACAGTAGAGAGACAACCTGCTGTCCTCCCATACATCAAGAGTGTGACCGACAAGATTGGCTATATCTTGAAGCGAGCTTCAATCAAAACTTTCTACAAGCCGCCAACGAAGTTAAGCCAATTATTACCATCTGTCAAGAGTCAGTTACCCTTACAAGAGGCCGGGGTTTACAAGATAGACTGTGAGTGTGGGCTCTCATACATTGGGCAAACCAAGAGAAGCATAGGCATTCGACTAAAGGAACATATAGCTGACATTAAACACAAACGCTCGACGAAGTCTGCTGTGTGTGAACATGTAGAACAAGGAACCAACCATTACCTGCGATTTGATAAACCACAGATACTCGCAAAAGAACGCCGCTTTATTCCAAGAATGATACGAGAAGCTATTGAAATTAAAAAACATCCTTATTTCAATAGGGAAGATGGTTGGAATGTTCCTCCAGCTTGGGACCCTGTTATCAGGTTAATGAAACCCAAGAAGGACAAAGTCACCAGAAGACATCAAGACACAGTGAGCACATTCTGCGTAGATAGGAACACCAATAGTTGAAAAATGTTCGGGTACTTTGAGATAACTTTTAAATTCAAGACAAAGACAAATACCACCTCAGTCTGCCGTGAACATGAATCCTGTAAAGAATTCGAAACGTCGGCTAGTAATAAAAATGTAGTTTCTAGATCATTCGGTTTAAATGTAATAACAAGTGAAAAATAAACGATTAAATAAACGATTATGAAACCAATATAACGCGATAAAATCCGTAAACTGTAGTTTAATTTCAATGTGTAACATTCGCGTAAACCCAAGAAAATATTATTCTTCCAAAATAATTAGATTTTTCTAGAATAATCTTATTCTATTAAAGACACGAGCAAAAACAAGTACGATTGTAACTAGAATACAAAACATCTGATTCAAAAAATAATCCAGTTTTTGCTCTTTAATTAAGCATGGGAATAATTTAAATAAGTCTGTTGTGAGCATTTGAGATAAGAACCAACAACGTCGCATGTTTTTATAAACAACAAGATTGCAGTACTTTGCTTAAAGAACACACACAGTTATGATTTGGTAGCGAAATATGATTTTACAATCACCATTTATATTTCCTAAGAGCAAGTCCGATGGGCTTCATATATGTGTAAATTTTCATTGCTTTATTGATGCATCATCGGGCCATATTCGGGACGTTTTCTGATTTGCAGTGACTGACTCTCGACATCATTATGTTAGCTTTATCGAGCTGGTGGTATCAGACTTTCGCCTTTGATGCTATGATCAGGCTTCTAGTCTAAAGAGCAGTAGTTTTGACATATACGGTCATGAAGTTCTGTGACAGCATATAGCTTCATGATAGCCGAAACCGAAGTTCGCTGTCTGAGCCGTGGCCAGGTGTGAGCATTGTAACCCTTCACCAATTGATAAATTAGACGATGACAAACATCGTTTAGTTGGTCCATCTCTTCTCATACAGTTATCACTTTGTTACTCCGCAGTGCCTCCAAATCCTCTTAAAGAATCTTAGTGTTACTGTGAGACAAAATAAAAATGGCTATGTCCAGCAGTGGCCTACATAAGGCTGTAGAGAGAAGAGAGCGAGAGCGTTGGGTTATATTTTGTAGCGCAATCATAAGTATTATCATTATCTGCATGGGAAAGATGGTACCTGTTAACTGATCCTATGCAATTCTGCGTCGTTACACGTGGTATGTCTGGTACTTCGTAGTATTGATTAAGTTAGTTAAGTAGATTAGAGTTATTTTAAAGTATTAATTTATTAGAATATATTTCCCATTTGATGGTGAAAGTTTTCCATTTGATATGTTTAAAGCCAGTGCCTCAAATATTCCGATGCAAAATATCCAATTTCCTTTAGTAAGTTTTCAGACTCTTTTTCGGAGAGGATTAATAATTTTCACCTGGGTATTGAATCCAAATCTCAGGATTAGTGTTTAAATTAGTCACTTCAATCACGTAAAGTAACTTCTGATTTATTTAAAATATTAATAGGTGCCAATATACCATTAATCTCATAATAGAAAAACCGTAACATCTTGTTATTTATTAGACAAGTGTGTCAAAAACATAAAAACAAACTTACACATTTCGTGAATGCAAAAATTGACAAAAATACGATTTGATTCCACATTATTGACACAAATACTCGAACAGGTTCAAACACGGTGGTTTTAGAACTAAAACAGTTTTGTACGAAATAAAAATGTGTAAAAAAATAAATGAATACATAAGGTTAGTGATCTTTGACACTATTATCTTTATTACAAGATAAATACTGCTCAAATTACAATACTACGTTTTGATGGACATTTGTTTATTGTATGAACAATTTTTTTTGCTCCAAAACTGGAATTTATTGTAATCGTTTTTGTAATAAGAGGAATTTAATATCAGTTTACAAGCTGTCTTACTGTTGGACATGGGTCATCTTTGAGAATAGAGGATACGGCTTTCCTGAATTTAAATGAAAAATTAATTTATTATTCTTCAAAGGTAAAAACTTATGTTTTATTTTTCTTATCGAAATGGAGTAAGTAGTTGAGTAGCAAAAATAAGCTTTTTGTATATGCCATATTATTTAGGAACATATTTATGAATTCCATTTGATTATACCTAACATAAATAGTTCGTACTTTATTCATAGGTTAAGTAATGATTAAAGTTGGAAAACTATATGATGGTCTAAGATACCACCCCATATCATCCCATGGGTGTCGTAAGAGCCGACAGAGGGAGCATATTATGCCGAGAACAGCACTGTAAGAGAATGAAAACTTGATACAAACCCTATATCAAACCGTTTGGCAAGCGTGGTACAGCAGGCCAATTCCTCCTTTCAAAGGAGAGGCCTAGTTCAGTAGTGGACTGTTAAAGGCTGATGATGATGAGATAGAATATAGGTACAAGTCTTTGCGATTTTGGTCTCTTATTTGTTTATAATAAGATCTTGTCGACATTTTATAAATATTTCGGCAACAGACAATTCTGTTTCCATTACTCAATTCCAATTCATTACAAACGTAGGTAATGCAAAATATATTTTCTTTCAGCAAACAGTCCCACAGTAGGTTACATTACAACGGATTCAGTAACTTTTATTTCCTTTTAAAAGTTTATGAAAATAGTCTCAGAGGGACTTGTTAATTTATTTGATGAGAGCAATCAACCGGTGGTGTTATGGTACGTTAACGAGAAAAATTACGTTTTATCTTAATTGTTATGTGTAAGTATATCTTTAAATTTTGTAAGTTAGCACAGGGTTTTTGAAAGATAATCTTAATCCACTATCTTGCAAATAGGTCCCTCTTAGATGAAAAAAATGGGAGATCTTTTATAGGCTATTGAGGAGATGCTATGCTGTCATCTAGGTTTCTATTATTTTGGACTATCTACATATACAGGAATCATAAGTTAAAGATATAATATAGTAGACCACCGTATTGATAATCTCCTCCTGTTTGGAAGTCGGTAGAAAATAGAAGTTATTAAAGTCTGCAATTGAAAACAGACAGTAATGCATTATAATCGAAATTGGCTACATTTAGCTATCTACCAATCAATCTATCAGCTTGTGCAATCCACTCCCGAAAATTGGACTCTCGAAATTTGCGTATCTGTGTCCTCCCGTATGTTATGCATATTCAAATACGTTCTAATGCACACGATATCAGGCACTAAGACTTCCCGTATCATTTTAAAAGGTATCATAGATAAGCTCAGAACTTGAAAATTCGATCCGATTACAAAGAAGATAAAATACATTTAACTGCAAATGGCACAATTATTACTGAAAATTGATGGATTTTCATAAGTAACAATAAAAAAAATACTCTTGAATAAACGTTTAGGTAGATTTCATCATTACTGCCACATCAAAGTCAGCTTAATACTGTGGGAATGCAAATGAACCAAATATGTAGAGCGTGCTTGTAAATCGCAGGTACTGAACAATATTTATTTGCCATCTCTAAATAGAGTCACATCAAAATCGACTTTACAGTTTAGGAGTGCAAACGAACAAATATGCAAAGTAACTTTCGCGTCTATATTGTACAGTATTAGCATTGCGTAAAGTTTGACAGCGCGTCGCTGATGACCGGTCATTGGCTTCTGCCCTTTATGCACAATTCACTATAGATAAATCGTTGTTAGTTTATTTACTGGCGTCTGATTGACAAACATAACTATCTATACTTAAATGAACTATAACTGTACAGTGTACACACTTGACACACACTGCGATTGATGGCTTTCCTAAATATTTCACAAACGCTTCCCTAAATAAGGAAAAAGGACAGTTTAGAAGTACCCTTAACCGAAGAGCCTGCATGAGCAATTTGATGGGAATGAATGAAGCAAGAGAGATATGTCAGGATCGTTGCAAATTGCTTTTCGTAGTCTCTGCCTACCCCTCCGGGAAACAGGCGTGTGTCTATGTATGTCTGCATCCCTAAATAAAAAAGGAGTTTAAGTAAACCCCTATCTATTGGTACAACATACAAAGTTGTGGGAACAAAAAAATAATGGGCTTTACATTTAGGTGTAGGAGAGCTACCAGTAAACGAAACGTATTTCAAAATACACTTTTGTCCGCGTGGTTACAATGTATAACTATGACAAACTTTAGCTCTCTAGTGCTTATCGTTTTTGCATAAAACCACGAACTAACGGAGAGACCTACGGAACCCTGAAATAGGTAGTAGACCGATAATTTGAGAGGAAACTGTGAAGTAAATGGGTGTTTATTGTGTCCGTTAGTTGTATGTTTGTAAAGTCCCCTGCGACATAGGATTTAGTTCTAGTGCGGGATTTGTTATAAAAAAAAAGAAAAAAGAAACAACTGTAGGTAAGAAAGAAAAGACGAAGGAAAATTTACGTCTCTTCTCTTTACTTACGTTATCTAATGCTTTTCTGTCGCAATTAATATCATCGCGAAATTGTGTAGCGTCAGGATTACTCGCCATTCCATTAAACATCTAATGGAATGGCTATGGTCAATATTACGTCTATGATTTATTTTAATTACGTACCACGTATAATTAACAATAAATATAGTCACGACGATAAGTTACAATATATTACCGTGTTAATCGTGTTCACATTTATAGAACTTACACTTTCATGGTCCTTTCAGCATAATAATCATAAATCGGTAATCCACTGCTGGTTATAGGCCTCTCCAATGGCACGCCACAGAGTTTGAATTTCGACTCTTCGTGTCCAGCCGCTGCCAGCCAATTTGACTGCCTCCATGGTCTAGTGAATAGCGTATGCGACTGCTGATCTGAGGTCCCGCACTCGATTCCCGGGTCGAACAAAAGTGTTACTGGGTTTTCCGAATTCTCAGTAGCAGTACGGAGTCTGGTGAAGTGCCCGGTAACGGCAATAGGCTCGCCCCATATTACGTGGGACCTAAAAAATCATGGCGAAATGTGTGCCTACCCTCTCGGGGATACAGGCGTAAGTGTACAAAAATAAAAATTAAATAAATCAATTTAACTGTGATCATGCCGATTTTCTTCCCAGATGTCATTCCTGTTAAGTTCCCGACTGGGATATTGAGTCAGTACTAGTAGCCAAGTCCTGAAAACGATAAAAGTACCTGTACCTAATAAAAGTATGCGAAAGAAGGAAACATTTCACTTTATTTACAGTACATATAATATTATTTAGCTGGTCTTGGTCACGATAGTTGATTTGTTTATAAAAAAGACAACTCCCGCTTAAGATTTTCTAAATCCTGTGTCGCGGGGGACTTTACAAACATCCAACTAACGGAAACAATGAACACCCAGACTCGAAACAATAATTTGTGAATTACACGTGTGATTTCGCTACGTGTATAATAATTTAATTGATAAAAATAGTTTTATTTTGTTTTCCTCATTAATTGTATCTCTAAATTAAAGTGTATACCCATAAACCTTAGCAATAATTGTTTGTGTAACATAATATCAAAGGACTAGTGACTAAACCTCACTGGAAAACTTGTGGCGGACCAACTGTCAAAGTAACGGACAACTGATACAACTTAAACAAGATTCAAAATCAACTGGAAACCCGGGGAGTATTGTTTTCATAATTATTTACTTATCCCTGTATCGTTTTATTCATATAATACTAACTATTATACACTATACATTTCATAAACACTGCTCACTGCACGTGAGCGACGTCATTTACAATACACAGCGGCACCGTTTATGTCTCCTTTTGCTTGACAATTTGTGGAAGCAAAATCGATGACGAAAAACATTTGCCTCAGACACCATATACTACATGTCACACTATACACAAAACATAATTATTTATTATAAAATAAGTATATTAGTCTAAGGAGTACAATAGTGTTACACAGGTCAATTTATAGAAGTACCTACCTACATTCCAATTGTATTTTATTGTTTTATAAAAATAATATCAAACATATAACTTTTTGTACCTATTCATTACTTTCATATTCCCCAATAGCTAGATTTAAAATAAGCTGTTCCCAAATTTATTTAATTTACTTTTCTGTTATTTTTTTTATAATCTACCTACATTATTTCCTTCTCAACTTTCTATCCACCCATTTCTTAGTTTCTCTCTGCTGACTTTACTCACTCTTCCTTATATTTCAGGTGCTTACGGGGTGGGTCTGTTCAAATGATGACCCGCAGAATGGCAGTTCTGGAGGACAAATTACAGTCCACACTCAAAGAATTGGAATCCTCCAAAAGCCTGTGTAACCAGCTGCTACAGGAAAGAGAGGACAGCGAAGAAGAAGTAAAGAAAATAGTAGACAAGAACACTGAACTCAAGGCACAGCTGGCTGAAATGCACACACACCATCTTGAAATACT